>CM019747.1:11840963-13180276 GCA_009761775.1 Ficus carica | reverse complement strand
GCTGCTGCCCAGACACAATGAACCTGGAAAGGAATTATTTAACACAAACTCAAGCACCCTTCTAGAAACGAGATTTTGTGGAAATAAAGCCAAGAGGGGAACTATAAAAGAAAGTAACGACCATTTAAAAAAAAACCCTTCTAAGCAAGCACATACAGAATTCAAAAAAACTATGACCTGATAATAGCATGTGACCAAATCATTAAAATAGATATAAGAGGAAAGTTACGAACCACATAGAAGGCACCAAGCAAAACAAGTAAAAAAATTGATAATATAGACGCCTCCAAAGGCAAAACCAGAAGCCTCTTCTCGATTTTAGACCTAATGGATGGCTTTTCCCCAGCTACATGTTCTCTTTCCTTCTTCCTGTTCTTTCTCAATGGCCGTTCCTTTAATGTCTCTTCAGTTTTATCAGTCTTTGCCATATCATTCTGTGGCACAACATTTTCAGAACTCCTCTCCCCTGCCTTGCAAACGGAAGCGATAGAACGAATTCTTAGTTCTGATGTAAATAACTATGACGTTAAACAAATTTAAACCAGCACCATATAAATAATATGTTTACATCAACTTGGGAGTTTACTGATGATCCAGGTAACTGAAACTTGATTGATCGTGTGAGCACTTCAAATGCGTCAGAGAGAGCAATCCCAGACATGATGCAGGCTGCTGGAGCAAGTACCAGCATAAGGCGAACCTACGGCATTACATAAATAAATTATCACGAATATTAGGAAAGAGAATAAAGAAAGTACAATTGGCTGCCAGAACATAGTTCTCACCATGACTCCAGAAAAATAAACTGATGTTACAATATAAAGGATCACAAACGAGCTTGCATCAGACAGGGGCGAAAAGCATGCCTGCCAACATATATAGACAATCACAAGACAAATTGTAAGCATGAAACTATATTTTTATGTATAACAGTTTCTGTTGAAAAAAGTACTTACAATTATCCCAGCAGGAACCAAGAATGCTAAAACATTAAGGTCCATGAAGTAAGAAGGCCAAGTTGGGGGCTGATGCTCACTAACACTAGCAATAATTGGTATGTACTTGCTTGCATATGTTCTGTATAGAAGGAAAACAACAACGATTACAAACCACAAACAAAGAAACTAGGAAACTGATTTCTATTTTTCTAACAAGTGAAGCAGAACGGCAGAGTCATCGCTGAACACAAATATCATTAGTTCATGCCTCAGGAAGCTAAAGCACAGTATCAAATAATTTAAGAAGAGCTATAGAATGAAAAAGAGATAAAATTGATTTTTCGCATCTCAAAATAGGAGGACAGAGTATCAGTTCTGCACAGTTATAACTCAAGGCCAAACAAAGCCAACTCATTAACCAAATAGGGTCAAACCTAGAGGTTACGTCAACCAGAGATACCAGACACACACAGCACCAAACTTTGCCTCTAGTAATTTTGGTTCGCCCCCATATTTTACACAGTCAAGAAAATCAAGATTGGCAAAGAAGAGAAAGATGAAAGAACTATGAACTCTTACGGATCAAGTAGACTAAGACTTCTTCCACTCCATCCCTTTGTCGGGCTTGAAGCTACCAGTGCTATTAGTACTGCTACTACAGCACAACACACAATCCTGAAAAATAGCAGGAAAGATATCTAAGATTCACAATCAAAGTTCTGCGAAACCTTAATGTTTTAAAGAGAGAATAAATGAGGCTTACGCGCCAAGAGTTAGAATGAGCGTGACAGCTACTTTGAACATTTTTGCAGACAGAACTCCTTTAATATAATAGACAAGAGCTACCACATGGATAATTATAAAAACCTGCAGAAGAAAGAAATCAACAAGAAAACATGTCACGTGGGACCATCATAATATCATATAGATGAATATGTTAATATGTTACCGAAAGTCACATTTATTTAGGGGGGCAAAACCCAAAACCTTCATTTATTTCATCAATCCTTGACAACAACAACAAAATAAAAAAACAAAAAAAATAAAAACAACAACAACAAATAAAACGCCAAGCTGCTAAAGTATAACATACAAAGACAATAACTGTAATTGCATGGAAGAAACAGCTTCTATAATCTACCAAAAAGAGTAAAGATATCTAGAGTTTCTCTTCTTCTTCTTCTTCTCCTTTTTTTTTTTTTTTTGGTTCCAACACTTGAGCTCAATTTCAAGCAATCATATTAAAAAATGGGAAAGTTAGCAGATGCATACGAGGACAGATCATAAGAAAAGCTTACCAAAAAGGATGCAAAATGTTCAGATGTCATGACTGCATTAAATCCAACTACAGGCACCAACGAAGCAAGTAACGTTCCCAATACAACCTGCATTGAAAAACTAAGATTTCAGTGGCAATAATGGGTTCATAAATGACGCAAAAGCAGATCAAATTGTAGAAATCTGCAGCAAGATACGTGACTTTAGATAGCAGAACAAGAATTTGATAGGTGTACCAAGCAAGTAGCACTAGAAGTGTGTTTCTATTTCAACACGCTAATAATTAGGTTGACATGCATTTCGCTGATATATTTCACTGTGTCCAAACCGTAGTTGCAACTGCTAAAGAATAGCATACCTTCGGATAGATCCAAGTCATCCAACCAAGAACAAGAAAGAAAAGAAACTACTACAAGTTTTTTTTTGGCTATTTTTTTTTTTAAACAAGAAAATTGTATTAATTTATAGTTATGTACAAAGCAAAATAGGATAAGAATAGGAAAGAGGTTATGCACCGGTGGCAAACAAGGTTCTGCATCCACTTTGGAAAAGAATAATTGCAACATTGCCACGTAAGGCATAAATTTAAGTTTCATGTTCCATGGATAGATGCCACGCCAGTTTAAATAAAGTTTCTACCTTATAAATCCCACTGTTTACTCTCTCTCTCTGCTTCTTTCTTTTTTTCTCTCACTCTGTTTTTAATTTTGGAACACATAAGAATAGCATAGTTTTTGAAACTCACATAAATGCATCTTTTTGTCGTTTTCAATTCTGTAAAAGTTTAAAAAGTACTGTGGACACTTACAAGAGGAGCATAAGCAATGTACAATCGGGAAGAGTAGCGACCCGTCACAATGCACAGAAGGACGTGCATCGGAATAAGGTTAATAATAAAGGTGTAACCTCCCCAAGAGCAAACCTGAAAGAATGGAACAACATGCAATCAAACATTTTTTTTTAAATTAAGAATAAGAAATCAGCCATGAATATGCAAATGAGGGTATAAACAACAAAATACACTAAACATACCATGTAAAAGTATGCAATGGAATTTAGAGTAGCGTAAAAGAGAGATCCTGTATTCAGTGTCTGCACATAAAAGTAGTAGTCAGAAAGCATAGTAACAAGCATCAATTAACTGAGTTGGAACACTTTTAATAAGACCATTACCAACTATCCCCACCCCAAAGGAAGGAACAAGATATCTTTTTAACCATTACCAACCTTTATATAAAGATAGAACGTGAAAATTAAAGCAAATATGGCTACAGCTTCATTGTCATAGCTTCCAGCAACAGAACGAGAAATGTAGGATGGAACCTGCCCCAAAAAAATCAGTTATCGTGTGCTTAGCATTTTCCATCTTGTAACCAACATGTTATAGCCTTAAGCAACATAATGATACAAGAGCAACAATTTATTAATGTGAAAGAAATGACATATCAATTCTGATTATATTCTAAATCAGAATGCGTGCTGACAAAAGCAAGACCTTTTTGAAGTCTTACAACAATTTTTTTATTTTGCTTGAAGTCTTACAACAATTTTTTTATTTTGCTTGAAGTCTTACAACAAATTGGTAACCCGTTCAAGTCGCTTATATATGCAGGATATGAAACATTCTAAACACAGTACAAAACATTTTAATCTTTCGTCTTCCGTTTTTCAGTTTGGTAAAGGTTGACACAGGTATCTCAAAGTAAAGGCTAAGATGAATCTGAATAAATTCCTAACAAATTAAAGAACATTTATATTTCTTGAAAGAAGGTGTACTAAAAGAAAGAGCGTCACAGAGTCACACACTAATGCTGCAAAGCACATGAGAGAAGATTGCCTTTGAACATCCACTGTCCAAAGCCTTCATTAGAATAAACACATAAATAAATAAAAAACACAGAGTTACAAATACCCGATATGTAATTTACCATGGCCAAAAGAACCGCAGCAGTTAGGCCAGCACCAGTACCCTTAACTTCCTGAAAAAGAATAGGTGCAACCGAACATCATTAATAAATCAGATAACCATTTCAAAAAAAAAAAAAAAAAAGAGATGCATGAGATACCTTGGTCAGAAGGTAAGTTGCCCATGACGCAAAAGCAGAGAATATAGGTGCAGTAAATACACAAACAGTTTCAACAGATAGAGGAATGTTTAAGGAATTCAATAACCTGTAGTACAATAATAACGGTACATGAGAATCCACTAACTTCAAGAATTAGTAGAAACAACTTCCTTTTTTTTTTTCCTTTTCACTATAGCTTGTGTTGCACGGGACAACAATATCATCGATGAACATACCGAACTTAAAAAGGGAAAAAAAACTACTGCACTATTTTCTAATATACCCACCACCAAATGGTTCCTGCTGTCAAGGTCAATCCAGGGTAAACAGTTCCACCAATCACACGCCCAAGTGGATACCTAAAAAGGTGATACCAAAACTATTAGTTCAGAAATGTTAACTTAATAACCTACTAAAAGGAAAAACTGGAAAAGAAAACTCCAACAAGAACTCATAATTAAGTTCACCAAGTAGAAAAAAATTACCAGGTTCGATCATCAAACCAATTCCAAAACTCATATATTCCACTTTTTGTCAGAAACTGAAAACAACAAATAAGCAAATAACCATTCTGTGTAGCTTTATAAATTTCATCATAAGAAAATAGATAACCCAAAAAGAGAAAGGAAAGAGTAACAATCAAAATGTCAGCAAAATGCGATGCTTCCGTAAATGAAGGCAATGCCATAACTCGATATATGAGTATGATATCCAAGTGCAGGAGAATCAAATTTACAGAAACAATAACAGAAATTGTTCCTTTTCATAAGAAAATCACATTAGATAAGGAAACCGAACCTGAGTGACTCTGTAATTGAAATAAGGATCGAACTCGTGAATAACACTTTCATACTTTATGACCTGTTAATCATTCATCAGGTAACAAACAGTTAAAAGAACTCCCTGGTTTTCTCAGAAAATGCAAATATCCAAACACAACGAGAAATCTTTACAAAAAATTCAATCTCCAAAAGTCATAACAGAACAAAAATATGGAATCACAAGTCAACCATTCCAAATTCAAGACACATACAAGCAAATTAAAATCGTATAAAACTCCGAAATTGAACCTCATTCATTTTCCTCCGTTTTCTCGGCGTCCAAACGGGAAAAGAAATTGAATTTTAACGAGTGTTGAAAGATTAGATCTACGAAACTGGAGGAAGGCCAAGTATCGGAGAGCTTACAGAGAAGATACGGATCGAGAATGCGAGAACGCCGATCAAGACGAGGATGAAGAAAGAGAAGAAATTCCCGAAAGCGTTCCTTAAGGTTCTTTCCCTGGAGGTCTCCGGGGCCGCCATTGACGGCCAAAATCGAGCTCCGAGTTTGTCTTCGCCGCTGTCAGAGAGAGAGAGAGAGAGAGAGAAGGGAGAGAGAGAGAGTGAAGGGGGGGTTTTATGAGTAGACGAAGTATAGGAGGAGACTTTGAAGCTTCAATTCACTCAATTTTAAGAAATGCAAAATTAAATTATCAAAATTTAAAAGGACTTTAAAAAAAAAAAGTTAAACAAAATTACCATAATGGGTCTATAGTATAGTGTGAAATTACACAAGTGTCCTTTTAAACCCACGTGGTAACTTGTTATTTTGTTTGGGAAAAATTCATCCTGATTGGTCTACAGCTACGCAGTTTTACACGTGGCGTAATTTGATACGATTAGTGACAATGAGGTCTTTAACGTAGTTTTTCATGTTGTTGTGATCTAATAGAAGAACAGAAACCACTTTTGGGCTTTGATCCTAAGGAATAAGTGGAACAACTTTTCTAACTTATGTTGAACAAAGTTGGTCATTTTACTGTACGATCTTATAAAAATAATATACGCCAACTCATGTGTCTGAGAGTCCCTTTTTACCAGACACATACTATGGGACACTCGAGATCATTAAGTGCAAAAATAAACAATAATGATAAGAAAAAAAGTGAACAGAGATATAATATTTCAGATTATACGATCTCTCACTTCCTTTCTCTCTCTTGTCGGACCCGTAATGACGTCAAAAAATAGAGTTATCCTGATGGTATTTACTTTTTACTTTATTAACATTATATTTAAATAAAAAATTATATAAAATAAGTATTTTAGCTTCCGTTTGGCGTACAGGTTTAGAATGAAATATTTAGGCTGAAGTTAGTTGATTTTTCAAAAACTAATTATAATTTTTATTGACTTTTTAGAAAAAGATAAAAATTAAGACGAAAATTTTTTATTTGAACCAGAAGTCAAATGGAGCCTTATGTTATATATTTAAAGGAAGAAAAACAAAACTTGTGTTTGGTTTATCAGTTGTAGATGAAATTTTTAAGTTAGAGTTGGTTGATTTTTAAAAAACTAGTTATAAATTTTGTTGACTTTTCAGAAAAAGATAAAAACTGATATGAAAAAATACAGTTTAGCTATAGCTAAACTTAAATGTCAAACAAAACCAAAGTCATCTCAATATAGTTTTTTTTTTTTTTAAATCAGAGTCTTTAATAGTTCTACTAAAAAACAAAAGACATTTGACATGTGTTAAGAATAATTAAATCAAGTGAGCACTCAAGATTAAAATGGATGTTCTTTTTCGCTTTTCTAATAAAAGATGTTTATATCGAATCTTTACTTAAGATTAGGATCTGTTTGGGATTACATTTGGAAATGGTATTTTAGAGGTTGGAGATGGTTTGAGTTTTAGATATATATTTGGTGAAAATGAACTGTTTGGAGTGAAAAAGTGTACAAATTTAAAACGTGTTAGGAAAAAAATTAACAATATGGATTATGTTTCGTTTCTCACAAAATTCTATGTAATTTAAAAAAAATATCTGATTTCAACTTAAAATGATAAAATTATAAATTTTTAAAGTTTAAATTTTTTAAAAATCTATAAAAAAAAATAACAAAATTGAAGAAAAATAACAAAAAAAAAATTTGAAAATCACTTATTGGAACATCACGTCAAAGGGGCTAAAGATAAAAATATGTATATATATACATATTCCATTTATAAAAAAAAATCCTTATTGTAATTAAATTCGCCCGTCCTTTTTCACCGCAACTATCAATTGTCTTCAATACTTTTCATTCCCCAATTATAATTGTTCCGCCACTTCTAAGCCAAAAAAAAAAAAACAGTATTCCACCACTCACAATTTTCAAAACTTTTGTGATCCTCACGAATGATTTAGCAACCTCTTTCCAAATTTTATCAGGAAAAAAAAAAACTATTTTTAAATTATTTATGATGTTTACACATTTTATATTATATATAAAGTTTTTGGGACTTTTTACAATGATGCAAGGCTTTTTTACCCCATCAATGAAGTAAAAAAATCTTGACCATCGGATTAAAATCTAAGGGTTACAAAGGTTAAAGATCATCCAATGAATGTGAATCCTCCCATACACAATTATAATCTCACAACCAGATTTAAAAAATAAAAGTAAAAATAAAACCAAAGACAGTGCTGGTGTTCTTACCAGCGACACCCACGACAGACCAATAACCGTCAGCACGAGGGCCATCTCCGTCGGCAGCATCGTCCAAGTGAGTCATCGCCCCCCCCCCCCTCCCGGGACCTGCAAGCCCCCCCACCCCAGCGCGAACCAACGAGACCTGCAAATCTCCCTCCCCCCCCCCCCTCCCAAAAAAAAAAAACACATATTTGACTAGCGGGGGTCGCGTCATGGTAGTTCGCCGCTGCCGAGAGTGTTGGGCCGCTGCCGTCAGGGGGGTTGGGAAGTTGCTGCTAGGAAGAAATGGTTTTATATATATATATATATATAATCACATATTATAGGATACATTATAATTTGGTGCACATTTATAATCCAACTATTTCTATCCATTGAATCTTACCCCATTAATGAAGTAAATTTCTTTTACATCATTATAGAACTCCCCTAAGTTTTTTATGGCTCCAAATTAATCTTTTCACTACGAAAGATTTTTCCTCATAAGACTACATAAGGAATTTGTTTTATAGTTATTGATATATGGCTTAGATTAATAGTTCATTTTGGTATGAACAATGGAGGGGCATTTTTTTAATCATCAGATTTACAAGTGTGAATAAAATGATAGTATTTTTTAATGTGCACACTTGTAAATCCAATCATAAAAGTGAATTTGATAGCTAACAAATTTACGTTGTTGCTAGAATAAATAATGTGTCCGGTAGAAATATCTTAAATAAGAAAAGTTGTCTGAGATATCTCAACTTTTATTTCCAATATTGCATATTAATTTACGTGATAACTAATTATTATTTTTATCATCAGTAATTACAATTTTAAATACTGATTTACGTGATTAATTTTTAAGTACCTATCAATTACATTTACATAATAACAACTCTTATTTAAAACCTAAAAATTTGGGATAAATCCGTTTAAATTGTAGGTTTAATCCAATTATTTAAATGATAAATTTAAATATTTATGACTATTCATTTCAGTTTTTTTTTTTTTAATAAATTGTTGACTAAGCTGTTATACTATTTTGCTTCAATATATTATATTTGAATAATCTTCTCAAAATAATAAGAATTAATAGCGAAATTATTTATTTATTATTATTTTTTTTTGCTAGTAGTATCGAAATTGTTAATTAATCTAGCACGACGACACAACACCGCACCGACATACAATCAAAACAACATTACACAATAACACAACACAAATCAAAGCAATTAGCCTCAATGGTTCCTGAACTATTTAAGAGATGACACTTTGATTTCTGTTCTTTTCTTTTTCCGTGCTGACATTAAATTTTCTAAAAGGTGATAGTTTGGTCATTTCTGTCTAGTTCCCTTAAAAAACTTACGGAATGATCATATGAGAAGCACGTTTTATGCTTTTTAAAGGAAAATACCCATAAAAAGATGAAAATACCCTTAATTGTATTTTAAAAAAAAAAAAAAAAAAAAACCTCTCTCTCTCCCACCCCCCATCCTCCCAGATCGGACGACAACGCCGGAGCTGGAGGCCGTCTCTCTCCTTCCACCTCTCCCCTCGCACGCGATCCCCCTCGCCCCAGCGTGATCTAGGTTTCGGCCCCAACCCTTATGGCGCTATGATTTTGCCCCCCCCCCCCGGTTGCCGCGATATGGGTTTTGGACCCCATGGCGTGACGGAGATGAAGGTGGAGGGAGACAGCGGGCCAAAACTCAAATCACGCCGTCTCCCTCCACCTTCTTCTCCGTCGCGCTGGGGGGTCTGAAACCTAGATAGCGGCAGCCGGGGGGGGTGTGAAATCGCAATGTCGGAGGGGGTGGGGGCAAAACCTAGATAGCGCTAGGGTGAGGGGGATCACACCGGGGGGGGGGGAGGGGAGACGGTCTCCGACGTCGGCATCCGATTTGGGGGGGTGGGGGATGGGGGAGTGGGAGGGGAGAGTAGAAAGAGAGGGTTTTTTTTTTTTAATAAATATAATTAAGGATATTTTCATAGTTTTAGGGGTATTTTTTTTTCAAAAAACACAAAACGTGTTTTTCACGTGACTATTCCGTGAGTTTTTTAATAAAATCATACAGAAAAGATCATACCGTCACTTTTTTATAAAGTTTAGAATCAACACGGTAAAAAAAAAAAAAAAACTAAAACAAAAACTAAAATATCACCTTTAAAGAGTTGATGGATTATTGAGGCAAATTACTCCACAAATAAACAGAGTGCCAGCCAGGCGCACTACAACACGTTTGACCCAAAACGAAACGTCGTATATTTCAAAATGCGATCCAAAGGCGGCGCTCAAATCCTTTTATCATTCTTCGAGCAAACTTCTGTTTGGCAAAAAGCTCTCAAGCTTCTTGTTGCTTGCTGTTCTGACTTCTGAGGTTGGCTTTCTTTCAATTCCCTTCCTTGTTTTTCCTTGATAAACTCTTCCACAATTTCCTTATAATTATTTATTAATTTATTAATTTTCCTTTAGGGTTTCTCTATTTTGTGTGCTTGAGCTAAGATCCAATTCCAATCCAGTTTATCGTAGTAAGATTTCTAATTTCACTCTCAATCGACGGATATTTTGCCGTTTTTAGGTTAATTTCTAGATTTCATCTTTTTTCTATAGCTTTGAGTTATTTGATTCTCCAATTTTTGCAAAAGATTTGATTTTTATTGTTTTTCACCCAAAATTTTTGTTGATTTAACTTTGTTTTTTTTTTTTTGGGTCTATAATTTCAGCCCTTAGAAATTACAATGGCGAGTTTAAAGGATTTTCTTCCGCCGGCGAAATCGACGGCGGCTTTGCATTATGATCACTCGAATGATCCGTGGTTCAAGCAGCGATTCAGTTCATCCGAGGTCGAACAGTCCTCTGTAATCAAGCCTAACCCGGTTCCTCCTTACTTAAATCGGGCGGGGTTTGTTCCTCGGAAGGTCGAGGATTTCGGCGATGGCGGGGCGTTTCCGGAGATTCACATTGCTCAGTACCCTCTTGGCATGGGGAGGGATAAGTCGAATAAGCCCGGATCGCGTATTCTGCCGGTGACAGTTGATGCCCATGGCAATATTGCTTATGATGCCATTGTGAAGCAGAATGAGAATGCGAAGAAGATCGTGTACTCGCAGCATAAGGATCTCATACCGAAGATTTTGAAGGACGATGCGGAGGCGTACGAGGAGGAAGATGACCTTGAGAAGGAAATCGAGGAAACGACGCAAGAAACGAAGGCGGCGCTTGAAAAGATTGTCAATGTGAGATTGAGTGCGGCGCAGCCGAAGAATGTGCCCAAACAATCATCGGACTCGAAGTTTATCAAGTACAAGTCGTCCCAGCAATCTGCGGCCTTCAATTCGGGTGCGAAGGAGAGGATTATTAGGATGGTGGATATGCCCGTGGACCCGCTCGAGCCTCCTAAGTTCAAGCATAAGCGGGTACCAAAGGCTTCTGGGTCACCACCTGTGCCGGTGATGCATTCTCCTCCCCGACCCGTGACTGTGAAAGATCAACAGGATTGGAAGATTCCTCCTTGTATTTCGAACTGGAAGAACCCGAAGGGGTATACCATTCCACTCGACAAACGACTTGCAGCCGATGGGAGAGGGCTTCAGGACGTTCAGATTAATGATAACTTTGCTAAGCTTTCTGAAGCTTTGTATGTTGCAGAGCAGAAGGCAAGAGAAGCAGTTTCTATGAGATCCAAAGTTCAGAAGGAGATGCTCATGAAGGAGAAGGAAAAGAAGGAGCAGGAATTGCGTGCTCTAGCTCAAAAAGCACGGTCTGAGAGAACTGGCGCAGCACCCCCACCGTCTGCTGTTCCAGTACCTTCTGAGAGGAGCACAATGGACTCCGACACTAGAGGGGACTATGACCGTCCAAGAGAAAGAGAGACGGATTATCCTAAAGAGACGAGAGAGGAAAGGGAAGAGCGGCTGCAGAGGGAGAAAATCCGTGAGGAGCGACGCCGAGAGCGGGAAAGGGAGAGAAGATTGGAGGCTAAAGATGCGGCGATGGGGAAGAAAAGTAAAATTACAAGGGACAGGGATCGTGATATTAGTGAAAAGGTTGCTCTTGGCATGGCGTCCACTGGATCCGGAAGGGGAGAGGTCATCTACGACCAAAGGCTCTTCAATCAAGAGAAAGGAATGGACTCCGGTTTTGCCACCGACGACCAGTACAATGTGTATGACAAGGGCTTGTTTACCGCCCAGCCGACGCTTTCAACCCTGTATAGGCCTAAGAAGGATGTTGATTCTGAGATGTATGGAGGTGCTGATGAGCAACTCGACAAGATAATGAAGACTGATCGGTTCAAACCTGACAAGGCCTTTACAGGCGCTTCTGAGAGGGCAGGCCCTAGAGATAGACCGGTCGAATTTGAGAAGGATGCTGAAGAAGCTGATCCATTTGGCTTAGACCAGTTCTTGACAGAGGTGAAAAAGGGTAAAAAAGCCATGGATAAAGTTGGTTCTGGAGGGACGATGAGAGCTACTGCCGGCTCTATGATGCGAGATGGCAGTGAAGGAGGTTCCGGTAGAAGCCGCATTGGGTTTGAGAGGAGTCGTTAAGCCAGCCTTGTTTACTTGTGACCGATTTGCGAAGACAAAGTTTAGGTCTCCGTGTATTTGTAGGGTAAATCTTATATCTTTGATTTGGTCAATGAGATTTTAATGTTCGTAATGAAGTTGTGAAATCAAGTTTTGATTTTTCTGCTGCAGCTGGTCGTATCTGCTTGAATAATTTATTAGCCTATCCGAAAAACAAGTCTTAAAACCATATATCTCGCTTACAAGTTGCTAAAGGTGTGTTTTTCAGTAAGGTCTCTCTTTTCTTTACATTTGTATTTGTATATTATACAAAGTTACAAACTTTAAAGCTAATATATAGCCCAGTTACGCTTGATGAAATATGGTGTTCATACCTAGTCTAGATTAGGAATGCCCAAGTGGGAATATGATAATGAGGATATTTCTGTCATTAGATAATCACAAGACTCAAAATTTAGATATTTTATGACTCCAGCATTATATTAAAAAAAAAAAAAAAAAACGCTTCATTAATCCAAGAGCTACGGATGATTGAGATGGCTAGGTCTAAGATTTTTAGCCTTGATTACTCTTTAATTTAGTTTAGACATGACCCGAATGCCTTTCTACTAGATCCGAACATCTTTAGCCTTGATTACTGTTTAATTTAGTTTAGACGTGGCCCGAATGCCTTTATGCTAGATGCCTAAAATCTTTAGCCTTGATCACTCGAATTTAGTTTAACCGAGACCCGAATGAATTTATGCTAGAGGTCGTCTTGAGCGTGCTTCTTTGGCGGAAATTTCAGGATAAGATTCTGCAGAAAGGCTAGTAAACTAATATGAATCTGCGATGAAGGCTTTGTTTGGTGAGTTATCTCATTTCAAACTAAAATGTACTTTTTTATCTCAATTTTTATCTTTTTTCTGAAAAAGTTTTTGTCTTTTCTGAGAAGTAAACAAAAATTTTCAACTCAAACTCATTCACCAAACGGATCAGAAGTCTTCCTTCCCCATGTGGTCCTAGTGCGATAATGTGATGTAAGTCTATTAGTTCTTGCATTCTAAGTGTTGCTGCGTCTTGAAATCCGACGCAATCCTAATTGTCATGGCTTCGAAATTTGTTTGGTGGAGTAGTTTGAGTTGGGATTTTTAAGTTTTAGTAGTAAATTTTTTTGAATTTTCAGAGAAGACAAAAAACTTTTTAGAAAAAAGATAAACTTTTTGGAAAAAAGACAAAAAAAAGTTTGAGTTGGTAAACCAAACAAACCCGACGTATTTGTTTATATACCCGGTTCAGCAATTCAGCACTGAAAAAAAAAAAAAAAAAAAAAAAAAGAAATCCGGTTCAGCATACCTGCTCCAGCTCCAGCTTGTCTTAGATTGTGTTTGATGGCGCGGTTGTGTTGTTGCTTGTTTTTGAAGAATAGCAAGCCTTCGTATATTTCTGCCACTTTTTCTAGGCAATATCTGATTTCTAGGCGTTGGATTGAACCAGGTTCATTTTACACGTTTCTCTTCTCCGTAGCTGTGAAGTTCTGAGGGCCATTTCTCAACTTTCCTTCCTCTCAAAAATTTAAGACGGATGAAATGTTTTCGGATCGGATTAGTCTGAACACCATTATCAAAATTTGAAATTGTCGTGACAACTAGAACAAGATTATTGGCATATTTTTAAGTACAAATTGCCAAATCATATCTAAAGAAACTGGGAATTTAGATTGATATTATAAAACAAAAGAAGGAAGAAACCACTTTAATGAAATTCCAATTGTCTTGTACTCAATCCGATGAGGAAAAATTGCTTATTAAAAAAAATTGATACATAAAATTATACAGTTTTCACGCTGTTCAATGATTTGTTATTCGTATCAACATTTTGTTAATATAGGAAGTCAGAAGAAAAGTTCAAATTAGGGGTGACAATTCGTGTCACGTGTCGGGTTCGTGTCGTGTTAGAGCCGTGCTGATTTTTGTCTTTTTCAACCCATACACGACCCGTGACACGAAATTTTTTTTAAATCGCAACACGAACACGACACGAACCTGTAATGGGTTGACACGACACGAACCGAAATTGGCACGCAACCTGAAATTGACCCGCGACATGAATTTGACCCAAATTGGACCCGTAACTTGAATTGGACCCAAATTGAACCCGCAACTTGAATTTGACACAAAAACCAATTCAATTTAAGCAAAATTATATCCCAAATTCATAAAAAACCTAGAAGAATAATAATTTACCTTCAATAAGAACATATCATTGATAAAACAATAAGTTTTAAGATTCTTTTTCAAATCCACAATCATAAAATTTAACTTCCAACTCAAGTGCAAAAAGCATAATAAACACTAATTTCGTGTCGGTCCCGGGTCGTGTTCGGAATGGATCCGAAATTGACACGAATTTTCCCGCATGAAAAATACGGGTCGTGTTCAGGTTAGACGGGTCCAACCCGAAATTGACCAGTTTTTTCCATTGTCCAATTCAGGTCATCCAATTTTGACCCGACCCTTATTTTTCCCAACCCGAACCCACAAAATTCGTGTCGTTTTTGAATTATATCGTCGTGTCACGGCCCGTATTGCCAGCCCTAGTTCAAATACCAACAATTGAGATTGAAACAATACAAAGAAGATTAGCATGGTCCTGCAAGGATGAAAGTTCAAATGCCAACAATAGAGATTGAAACGATACAAAGAAGACTAGTATGATTCCGCAAGGATGATACACATAGATCGAGAGATTGTACTATTTTCTCTCTCTTTTTTCTTTTTTCCCCCTTTTGCTGGATCAAATTAGGTGATGAACAACCATTTGTAATTATTTAATTTAAGCAGTGGAGTGATTTTGGCTCCTTACCGACTCGAGCTTTTAGAGCCAAAAGGCAACAAGGAAAAAAAAAAAAGTTTTTCCGTTGAATGAGTTGAAAATAAATCCTAATATTTATTAAATGAGGACCAGGAGAATTTAAAGAGCGCGAGAACCATGTATGCCAAAGTAGGAATCAGAATGTGGGGAAGTATTTGCTGCAGGATGATGACATTGATATGAAAAATGTTTAGGGCACTACCATTGCTAAATACAACCACTAATAAAAAGCAAGCCCCAACGGCAGATCTCATATCGTGAAATCCACCTTTTATTAACAAGTGGTATTCAACACTGGCGGTTCTCATAACATCATTCATTCAATATTGGTACCCGTACCACAGACAAAAGTGCTTGTGCGTGTTTAAATCAGCCATCCCAAACTGAACATGCACGGCAACATTACTGAACTCGCCAACGGAAATATCCTCATCACATTCACTCAATTAAGTGCCGACAGATGCAAAATGGGTTTGTACAAAATCTAAGCTTTTGATACTAAAAAGCTTCTGTAAGGTAAAAACATTCACCATCCAAACGGATGCATAACCACCATGTCATAAAAAGAAAAGATGGTACATCTAAATCGCTCACACATTTTATAAAAAGAAACGAAAACATCAAAAGACCAAGGTCTAAATGACGGAAAACATCATTAAAAGTCATGACATGAGTAATGAACAACTGGATTTTGGTATCAGTCTATGTTTGAGTAGGTAATTCATCCATACTCGGAATTTTGCTAGAGTCCGAAAGAACCTCCAAGCCACGGTTTGCCTGAAAAGCAAGGTTGATCAGAACTCAAGGTACTTGAAACATTGTGACATGTATACATATGCGAAAGCATGAAAATTTAATAAAAAAAAATCTTACCTAAATAGAAGCTGTGATCAATTAGTTGCCCTGATAGAAACGATGCCATGCCCTCTAAGCAAACATGTTGGAATCAATTTGCTGAATATTTGGGAAAATTTGTCTCAACGTAGCAGAATAATTGGTAGACTTTGCCTGGAATGTGGAGCGCAGGATCAAACTTGGGAAGTCGAAGCAATAAAAAATATAACTGATAAGATTAAGCGTAAATTGGGAGTGCAAAGGCGACTTAGTAAAATGAAGGAATATAGTTAAAAGGCTAACAATAAATCAGCAGGAAATTTCTTTATTTAAAATCCATTTTAAGGCCACAAGAAACTGAAAATAAGGCTATTAAAATCCACAACAGAGGATTTACTGGAAAAATCGTACTGCAACAGTTATTCACCTTGGCTTAAAACTAGCCGTGTCAAAGTTTCAAACATGAGGGATTAAAAAAGTATGTTGTTGTTAATTGCATTGATTATGAATTAAAAAATGACCAGAAGTGAGAAATGATGTTATCAAAAGGGCACATTAAAAATAAAGGATGAAAAAATGAACTCTAAACAAGCAAATGAAACTATTTAAGGAATCAAAGTCAGCTCAGTCTCTAAATAATTAAAGCCAATCAAGTTGCAAGGGACCATACGCATGGGTTGTTTTCGAGGTAGATAGTTGTAAGCTTGTCTCTTGAACCAGCAACAGCTTCAGAAAGTCCCTCAAGCGTTTCAATTTGGTTGTCATTCAACCATAGGTCTTCTAATCTACCCAAAAAAAAAGAAGAAGAAGAAGAAGAAGAAGAAGAAGAAGAAGAAGAAGAAGAATAGGCAAGCAAAATTAGAATTGGAAGATAAAATGTCATGATTGATAGTGAGGAAAGAGTCATACTGTGTAAGGTTTTCAATATCATCCACAGAGGTTGTCTTATTCGACGACATATCCAAGATCCGTAGGTTGACCAAGGAAGAAAGGCCTTCCATTTTTGAGATCCCATTATGGCTCAAGTATAGTTCTTCTAGAGCAACACATTCCTATAACGAGCGCACAGAAAGAAAGACTTCCATTACCAACTATGCAACAGAAAGACCTGATCGTTTTAAGCAATTGTTTTACAGCCTAACAGAAGAAATCTCACAACATCCAGAAGGGCGTACCTCAAATCCCTTCATAGAAGTTAAACGATTACTTTGCAAGCTAATCTTCTTGATGCATTTCAACCCACATAAATTCACAGACTTGATACGATTTCTTCCCAGCCACAACTCTTGTAAATTTGTCAAATTCTGAATATTTTCCATAACCTGTATTACGAATGCAACCCTTTAGAATTGAACCAACATTCAACAAGGTTAACATACATATTAGTGCAGATAGAGTGGTATAAAGATCTTTAAGGAATCAGAAATATTACCCGCAGTCTGTTGGATCCCAGTTCAAGAATTTGCAGTTCATGAAAGTGGTCAATCTCTTCAATCTTAGGAACTTCATTTTTTGATACATAGAGTTCCTTGAGGGTGTTGCTAACCTTGGACAATCCATGTAAAGCAGTAATCTCATTGAAGGACACATCAAAGACCAGAAGCTGCTTGAATATGCTAGCATCGGGTATTTTCGTCAACTTATTGTCCCTCAAAACTAACTCCTGCAAATATAAAAGCTTAATAGAATTATTTGTGACTCCTAATTAAGGATTCTATAGATTCAATCCTAACAAAACCCTCAAATGAAGCCTTTTAGTCCTCTACTAAAATATGTTTATGAAGAAAAAAAAAATTATCATATTAATTAAGTAAAGTGAATTTATTAATGCTGAGTTAAGTCGGTCTCACATTAAGTCTTATGGTTGTAATAAAAGGAACCTTTTTTTCTTTTTAACTCTGTTTCACTTCTAATTCAGTTTCTAGGCAGCCAAACAGTCTCCCACAGTTTCTTTTCGCACATTGCAATAATCTATTTAAACATATAGTATTGATCATAAAGCTCATATAATAATCTATCTATGGATACATACATACATACATATATATATCTATATGAAAGACACTACACCTAGACTCGAATTAGATTTCCTTCGTGTATTTTCTCGAGAAAACAATCAAAGAGGAAAATGAAATCGCAAATGGATAACAAAAAACAATAATAATTCGGAATTATAGAAAACAAATTGAATTGAATTGAAAACCTCGAGGCCGGCCAAGGCGTGCCAGCGAGAGAGCGGTTCGACGGCGGCGTCGTCGACGAGGTTCTGGCGCAGAGAGAGCTTCTTGAGGCTCGAGAGGCTTGCAATCCGAGGGTCCAAGCTCGAGAGCCGGTTGGCCGTGAGGTCCAACTCGGTCAGACTCGGCGGCAACTCGACCGAGTCGAGATCGTGGAGCTGGAAGCTGCTGAGGTCGAGGACGGTGGAGGAAAGGTCGAGCTCCACCGTTTGATCGTCGTCTTCCGCCTCTAGATTCGGCGCCGGCGGTGGCGCTGCTCCAGCAGGGTCGGCCATTGGAAGAGTAACCACAAAGCTTCAAACTTTGCGCACGCTTTCTCGTGGTTTGTTCCTTTTTGTCTGATGAAATGTCCCCTTTTTCTTTTTAATTATAATTATAATTATAATTTTTAATTTTTTAATGCGGTCGTTTCCCTTCTGTCCTCGGTTTGCTGAAATGGAAAATGGGCTTGAGCCTTTTCACGGAGGACCTACAGAAGTGGGCCTGTAATTTTTGACCCAATTCAACTAGAGACTACGCTTCGTGGGATCCAAACCGTCTTGAATTGAAAGTTTTTCATTAATTTAAAATGAAATGAGTGATTGAGCGAGAGAGAGAGAGAGAGAGAAAGAGTGTAGTATATAGATTTCAAAAAAATAAAAAGAAAATGAATTTTTTGAAATGAAATCTATTCAAAAGAAAATAGATTTAAGTCTGACCCAATTCAACTACATACTATGCTTTAGTTGAGAATATTGTCTCTTGAATTGAAGATTTTGGATTTGAATTGTTAATCTAAAATGAATATGTACATGAGAGAAAGAAAAGCGAGTATTGTGCATATTTTGAAAAAGTAGATTTAAATAAAAATGAAATGAATTTTTTGGATTTTAAATCGTGCGTTGAACACATATTATATAATATCCTTATGCATCAGTTTTGTCAAAAATCAAATCCAATTTTCACACCATAATGATATATACCACCATTAACACGCCTTTTTTTTTTTTTTTACTTAAACTACACATAATTAAAAAAAAAAGTAGTTGTTATATATAACTATATTTTTACATAAACCAATTTGTACAAGTTATGAAGTCCCAATTAACCTTATTTTAATCTATTCTTCAATTATAAAACATTGGTTAAAAGAAGAGAGGGCGATAAGTTTTTGGAAGTGGGGAGATTCCGTGGAGGTGACCCATGGGGGTTGGGAGCTAAGCTAAAATTATATTTTTAAAAAAATAAAGAAAAAGCAATTGGTAATTCAATATTCATCCTCTGTAAATTTGATATTTCCTTAACTGAAAATAATTAGGATAATAAGGTTTTACACAAATGTCAGACCCACAACCTTTGAATTGGTTTTTGTCATGAAAAAAGAGCATAGTAGAAATGCTACAACAACTACTAAGAATATTGTTGTTATGACCCCCACTGAAATTCAAGAGGTAGGGGCGGATTCAAGAGGGGACGAGTGGGGACTAGAGCCTCCATTGAAATTCTATTTTCTTGTAATTTTACTTCTTAAATTTTACATTTTTCCTACTCTCTGCTCCCATTCAAACTTTACCTTTTTTAATCTTTATCCACTTACCCTAAAAGCTGATTAGTTATACAAGAAAAAGAGGAAAAAGAAAGGAAAGTGGGCGCTATTTTATTATGTTGTTGATATGCAGTTTCGAGAGTTAAATAATCGTTTCACTAAGGTAAATACTGAGTTACTTCTCTATGTAGCTTGCTTGTGTCTAAACGATTCGTTCCTTGCTTTTGCTAAGAAAAAACTGATTCAAATTGTTAAGTATTATCCAGAAGATTTTTCTATGTCTAAGCTTAAATTCCTTGAAAATCAACTTGACACTTGTATCTTTGATATGCACTCAAGTAAAGATTTCATAGGATTTAAAGGTATTAGTTCTCTTGTACAAAAAAATGGTTGAGACAAGAAAGATTATTGTATATCGATTAGTTCATCTGTTGATTACTTTGACACTGATTTTACCTATTGCTATGGTTACTGTAGAGAGAGTATTTTCTGCTATAAATATTCTAAAGAATCAGTTACGAAATTGAATTGGAGAACAATAGATAAATGATATTCTGGTTGTATATATCGAGAAAGAATTTTTTTATAATGTCAAAAATGAAGACATTATGCAGCGGTTTCAAAAAATGAAAAACCGCCGTCACCCATTATAACATATATTATAGCTTTGTAATATGAATATGTGTGTATTTGTTAGTTTTTGAAAAATATTTCGAACCAACGTTTATACTTTGATGTTATTTATTTCTTTAAAAAAAATTTAATATATTCTTCCACAAAAATAAATGACTAGCTCCGTCACTATCAAGAGATAACATATCATATATTATCGTGATACTTAAAATATTTTAATTTCATCTTTGGGAAACGTTTGCATTCTCTTATCTTCTTCCCGCCCTAGGAGTAGGAGTAGCACAAAAAGAGGAAATAGCATCATGCTTCATAATTGAAAAAACGAGTATATCATGAAAATACATACTACTCAACAGGAAAGGAAATATGAATTAGGCGGGTATCAAGATTTTTATAGGTACGAAAAGCTTTACAACAAATTTGAAAGCCATGAACAAATGAGATTGACTGAGAAATAAAGCTAAGTTTCCTTTAATTGCACCTTTAATACATTGATGATATGCTTACGGGGAGATTCACGAATATATAAATTTCGGCCATCATCAATAGCTCACCATACTACTGACAATAATCAATCATACAATCAATAATTTAACTTATCGTGCATCGTCTATGTTTACAAAATCTAGGAAAAAGTACAAAGCAAAAAACAAAATCGATAAAGAACATTTTGCACTTAATGTAACTAATTTTTTAATTTTTTTATTCACGTTTTTAAAGAATTAACACAATAATATCTATTAAATTAAGATAAAAAAATACAGTTTATTTAGAGTTAAATTTAAATATTAAACAAAGTATAATTTATCAAAATCAAATTTTATTTTATAATATCAAAGTGACAAAAATGACCCTGCCATAATTGAGTCATTGACTGCTGGCTCGCGCGTTCGGCTATTTCCAGTCCCATCACGAACATCAAATGGAGGGCCTGTCACGTGATGTGCCATTTCAAAATAGAGGATAGCACGTGCCTCCCGATTTGAACTCAAACTGAACCTAGAAGAAAAGCCCCCAAAAAATAAAAAAGAACAAACTCTTCTTCTTCTTCTTCTCCTTCTCCTCTGCAAATCGGAGGAGAAAACTGGGCAGCCATGGAAGCCATTCTCATCGACTGTGTTCACCACAGTCTTCGCGATTTCATGTTTCGCAACGCCATTTTCATCTGCGAGCGTCTCTGCGCCGAGTTTCCTTCCGAGGTACCTTTCTCTCACCAACTCCCCCCCCCCCCTCTCTCTAATCGTTTCTTTCCTGCGTCAATCTATTGCCTTTGTTTGGATGCCGGGAAAGTGCGAGAAAATGGGGGTTAATCGTATTCGCGTTAATTTCCAAGATCGAGTTTTCGTGCTGTTTAGCAGTTTTGATGTAAATTCACTACATTTCAGGTTTTGCATTTGATTGCTATTATTTTGTTCAATTTAAAAAAAAAATTTCGTACAAACGGGGTTCGAATTCCTTCCCAGAACAATCTTTTTGACAAGAGATTAGGTGGAGTTTTGTTTTCTAAAAATAGTTTGTTCAAGAATTATTCAAGCTCCGAAACGAAAATGTTCGGTTTAGATAATTGTTTTGAAGTGAAACTGTGAAGTTCGGGGTAAGTTTTGAAAACGGGTTTCTGGATTTTCTTTACTGTTGAAACTGTTAAATTGGTGCAAAATAGAGTTAACCAGAACTCAGTGACTCATTTTCAAAGTTTTTTTTTTTTTTTTTTTTTTTGAAAGTTGTGAAATCCTTTCTAATTATTTAGCGAAACATGTTTCATGAAGTTTTAGCTGTAGTTTTGCTAGGGTTTATGGGGCTCGACTTTTTCATTTTCACTTTTTTGTTTAATTAATCTTTATTTGTAAGTTTCTTTACTTATTTTGATGTTTAATCTAGCTGAAGGGATATAATATACATATATATATATATATATATCTCTGTGTGTATGTATGTAAGTATACACTTACATACATATATGTGTGTGTGTGTGTATATATATATATATTTGTGTGTGTATTTGTTTTTTAATTGTGATCTGCAATCTTTGTATACTTGCATACATATATGTATGTGTGTGTGTATATTTGTTTTTTAATTGTGATCTGCAATCTATTTGAAAAAAAATGTTCTTATGCAGTCAAATTTGCAATTATTAGCGACCTGCTACTTGCGCAACAATCAAGCTTATGCTGCATATCATATTCTGAAGGGTACATATATCCTAAATATCTTCCTTCAGCTTTTGGAGCGTAGAATTTATTATTAAACATAAATAATTCTATTTACGTTCACTCATTTCTTAGTTCTTTTTCTTTTTTTGGTCTTCATGGTTCTTTTCATCTTCACTTATATGCAGGAGCACAAATGGCTCAATCCCGCTACTTGTTTGCAATATCGTGCTTTCGGTTGGATTTTCTTAATGAAGCTGAAGCAGCATTGAGCCCTCCTAATGAGCCAAGTGCAGAGGTAGTGGAAAAGTTCTTACTTGGGCTTTGTTTAGAATTGTTTCTAGACTTAAACTGCCCTTACCTGGGCATTACTTTTCACCATGTAGCGTCTTTCTTGTTGCATGGTTTGTGTTAAAATAGAGGAATGCATTGGTCTTAATGTTTTTTTGTCTTGCATATCCAGGTCCCGAACGGTGCAGCTGGTCATTACCTTCTTGGGCTCGTTTACAGGTTATTCACCTATGATCTTCTAGTCTTGCTAAACTTAAGAGCTCTGGTGCATGTTTCAAACTTCTATTTCTTTGAAAGATACTATTCACTGGGTTTCTGTAGCAAAATCTATAGACACCTCATAATCGTTATTACTGTCATCCTTAACCAAATTGTTTCATATCACTGTCTATACTACCAATGCACAAATTAATATTGCTCTTTCGTCCATGTGCATTTACTTTTCTGTGTGACATCATTTCTTACATATACCAGGATGCTGGGCAAGCTTTTCAACGACTTAAATCTTTGAAATGTTATGATCATACATATTTTAGATTTTAAAATGGCTTGTAACTCTGTTTTGGGAATGTTTAATTATGTCTGTGTGCCATCTTAATTGGTATGCTATTTTTCTATAAGTAAATGTGCTTATCTTTTATTTGCTTTGGTTTTGGTTTTAGGTACACTGATAGAAGGAAAAGCGCGGTACATCACTTCAAGGAGGCTTTATCGATAGATCCGTTAATGTGGGCTGCATATGAAGAGCTTTGTTTGCTAGGTTTGTAAAATGAAACTTGTATATATTCAAGAAGTAGCTTTATTGCTGGCATAATTGAATAGTTCCATTTGCATCGTTCAATATTGTATTTCTTTTTATTGCTAAACATATTATAGTTATGCATTCAAGTGATAACATTGCGAGAATTTGCTATGTTAAGTGGTTTGTTTCAGTCTAAGGTAATCCATCTTATCAGGAACTACGAGATCCAACGTTATTTGCAACTTGTCTTGATCATAATGTTAATGCTATCTCTGAAAGAAAATCCTTGTCTTCTAACACAGACCTCCAAGATTTTTTTTTTTTTTTTTTTGGTTTTTGTTTTAAATTTAATATTACTATCTAACCTAATCTTTATGATTTACTGTTTCCGCTTCCTGCATTTTCTATATTGCATACAATTTGCTATCCCTTTCACTTGATGAGGTTTTGATATTTACCTTTTGGAAAGTAGTTTATTGGGGCTCAGTGGGTTCTTTTTCTCCTCAACTCAAAACTTCACTATGTTGTGTTTTATGTTTTCCATTTGATTTCAGTCGCTGCTTGTTCTTCTTGGATTGCAATTATGTCACTTGTGCATTTATTAATTTTCTTTGTAGTGTTGACTTCTGAACGCTCTAAATTAGTTATTAGTGCCAGTGTTTGCTTGTTTTCCGATATATGTTTAAGATGGCGACTTGGTGCCTCATCTTGTTTGTCAGGTGCTGCTGATGAAGCATCCATAGTCTTTGGTGAAACAGCTGCTCGTTGTATGCAGAAGCAATACCTACATCATGGGTTAGCTTCCCAGAGTCTGCACGTGTCAAATGAGGATCGTAACTTTGCTTCTGCAAGGAACTTCTTTAGCTTGGAAGATGCCAGTCCCAGGCAATTGAAACACATGCAAGGCAATAACATTAGAGATAACCCAGGAAATTATCATAATAATGCCATTCTGGGAGGAGCTTCTACTCAGTTTCTCACTGGAAGTTCTTCTAATGTACCATTTTATAATACTCCTTCACCAATGGCCACTCAGGTATGGCGATCCGTCTTTTATATCATGGAAGTTTTACATTCCGTTTATTGAATGTTGTTATTTATTTTTTTCAATTAGCACTATAGTTGAAGCAAATTGATCTTGTGGCTTTGATGTTGACGAAACAAAAAAGCTTCTCAAATTATCAGCCAGAGTAATTGATTTATTTTCATAAAAGTTTATAACATCTTGCTAGATTCTTCCTTGAAAATGTGTCGTTGCTGAAGCATATAAGAATACTGCTTCGCAAGCTTTGGTTTGTTATCTATGTCTTTTCTTTGAGCTTGTGCATCCTTATATTAATTCTGGTGTTGTGGTTAGCTTAGGGAAATGATGAATTTCTGTTCTTTTATTAGTCTTTAGTGAGGACCAGGGCTGAGCATCCCTGAGTTTGATAACCTTCTTAGCTGTTTATGGCTTTAGATTGTTTCGTGTTATCTATGAGGAGCAGGTCCTCCGGTTAGAACCTGTTACTGTAATCCTTTAAGGTCTTGCATACGTCTGTGCTTATTTATTTATTTGAAGACCCATCTGTTTATGTTAATAGTAGTAAAGTCTCCCGTATTTCCATTTTACTCTGTTTGCAATTGCAGAATATCGTATCTTAATTTTGTCGAATATCCTGTATTTGTGCTATCAATAACTTAATGCTCGTGGTAATGAAGTTAGTGTATGCTTTTAGATTATGGATGGATGTGGTATTCCAGGTTCCACTTCCGTTCACAGAGCAAGCTCTTTATTGGTAATACTTGATTGCCCTAAGTTCATCAATCTTTTGCAGTTCTCTAATGTTGGTCCACCGCCTCTGTGTCGAAATATACAGCAAAATGGTCCAAATCTCAGCACAGCTGGTGCTGACAGCTCACCTAAGTCAACTGTGAACTCTACTGTTCAAGCTCCTCGAAGAAAGGTTGTTGATGAAGGAAAACTACGAAAGGTTAGGAATCTGTAGATTCATATAATTCCTTTTCTGTTTAGTTAATTTGGATCATCAAATCATGACAATTCAATACTTCCATCATAGTCCACTGTCCATCTCGATTAAAAATAAGAATCTAGTCATATATGACGAAACATTTTCTTCGCAGTCAGTTCTTTGGCCAGTTTTGCAGGTAATGTTTTAAGTGACCAAGTCAGAGAATTAAGTGCAAAATTATGGCAGTGGATTTTAGTTCTTTCCCTCCAGAAAAAGAAATTTTTTTTGCTTTAACTTAATTTGTTATCTAGAAAAGTTGCCTTTTGTACCCTACTCTGTGATGAACTTCTGTAGACTGTCTTTTGGCATTTCCGTATCTGTGTATATTTATCGTGTGACTCTTTATTTTAAATCATTGTGCTTCTGAAAATGGCTTTATTAGTTATAGTATATTGCATTTTCTATTTATTTTGCTGGCCCTTGCATCTCCACATATTTTTAAGTGCTTTACATGAGATTTTTCTATGTTGCTTTGTATCGCTGGCTTTAATTGCTTACATTAGGTCATTATTTTCTACAATAAGTATTGGGAACTTGTCCTCAGTATTTGGCCCTTTTGCTTCCAGATTTCAAGCAGATTATTTATTGATTCTGGCATGCGGAGGAGTACAAGACTCTCTGGAGATGCAGGGTCCAATACTAATGCAGCTTCCACAGCGGTAGCTGGAAATGGAACTAGCAACTCGTCTAAATATCTAGGAGGGTCCAAGCTCAGCTCTATGTCATTACGTTCTATGACCAATCGTAAAGGACAAGCATGGGCCAACGAAAACATGGATGAAGGTGATGCATCTCTTTATATCTCATTCATTTGGTAACACACTGAGGTAAAGCACACATTATTTTCATTCACAATATTTGTTGCATAATTTCTGTAACTAGATTGACAAAAAATGGCTTATCATTAGATAAACATTCATGTGCACACATGAAATATCGATTTCTACTCATACTTCTTGTTTATGGTTTTCTTCAGCAATTGATATTAAACTATTTATTTTGACATTGATCCTGTTCAGGGATACGAAACGAGACTTTTGAGGAGGCGCGGTTAATTACGAATGCGGCAACTTCTGGTCCATCACCTTCTGGTGATGGTAGATCTCTGGAACATGAAGGGGCAACCATGCCTGGTAGTGTTATCATTAATGGTTCAAAAATCATTTCTGGAATAGCAGAAATATTGAGCCTTCTGGGAACACTTGGGGAGGGCTATAGACTTTCTTGCATGTATAAGTGCCAGGTAAAATATTGGTTATTGTTGAAAAAAAAAAGAAGATAATTTTCTTTGATGCCTTGTGTTTTCATTTATTCTTGGTCTTACAGGATGCGTTGGATGTCTATCTTGAACTTCCGCACAAGCACTATAATACAGGCTGGGTTCTTTCCCAGGTAACTTTTATTGTTCCAAAGTTCTTACTTGGAGTTTGTTTTGTGAAAATGCATAGTCGGTTATGCTGAACGAGGCACATGAGGCCATCCTATCCACTTCTGTTGCTAGTTTTCCTGTTGAAGGAAATATGTTTGGTTGCTTCAAGAATTTTGAACAGCTAATTTATTAACTTTTTATTAAAAGATTTATTCTCTTTTAATTGACTAAGTTTCTACTATTTAAATTCTAAAAACTGTACGGAGATAATAACTAGTGTTGACCTCTTTTGACTTGATATATTGTCTCTTGTGTCGGAGTTTATCTTTCCTTTCAACACTATTGTACATTTGGAATCTTTTTTTTTTTTGTTTTTTTTGTTTTTTTTGGGGTAGGGAATCTGGTTTGTTTACTTGTCTTTTCTTCTTTGATGATTCTTTTGCCTAAACACAACTTGAATATTTGCTTCTACCTGAGTAATGGGCATGTTGAAATGTAGGTTGGGAAAGCATACTTTGAGTTGGTAGATTATTTAGAAGCTGATCGGGCCTTCAGTCTTGCCCGCCGTGCATCACCGTACAGTTTAGAAGGAATGGATATATATTCTACAGTTCTTTATGTAAGTACTTTTTTTTTTTTTTTCCTTTTTAAATATGAAGTGGAAGCATTGCTTTCAGCAAATTTATATTTTTAGATTGGGGAAAAGATTGGGGAAAAGACAGATTGCTTTTCAGCAAATATATATTTTTTATGCTCAATATCATCTTTATTTTGATGACGTGTTTATTGTAGTACACATGCAATTGACCTTGTTGATCACTGATTAAAAAAGATAAACTGTGAACTTAGTTCCTAGCTTTCCATCATTGTTACTTTTAATCTGTAACACTATTGGGCATTGGTGTGCTGGTCGCATTTTTTTTTTTTTGGGTGTGTGTTTGTCTGTTGTTTTTCCATTTTTTGCTTGCTACTTTTTGTATAGTGAAAATATCATGTGTGTCGCAGCATTTGAAGGAAGATATGAAGTTAAGTTACTTGGCGCAAGAACTGATATCAACTGACCGCTTGGCTTCACAATCATGGTAGCTTTTAGATTTGTGGTTATGTGACTGTTTGGAACCTGATTACCGTTGCCATAGTTGGCGTTCCTTATGTCTGTTGACTAAATGAACTGCAGGTGTGCCATGGGAAATTGTTATAGTTTGCAGAAAGACCACGAAACTGCTCTAAAAAATTTTCAACGAGCTGTTCAACTAAATTCTAGATTTGCATATGCACATACGCTCTGCGGTCATGAGTACGATACATCCCTTTTACTTTGTTCTCTCTATCTCTCTCTCATCTTTAACGTGAAATTATTATGGATTAAATCTTTGCTTATACATCTGCTGGCCATTTTGTCGTTGCTTCTAAGCAGATATGTATCACTTGAGGATTTTGAAAATGGAATAAAGAGCTACCAGAGTGCGCTTCGTGCTGATGCAAGACATTACAACTCCTGGTACGGGCTTGGGATGATTTATCTTCGCCAAGAGAAGTTCGAGTTCTCAGAGCATCACTTTCGCATGGCTTTTCAAATTAATCCGCGTTCGTCTGTCATCATGTCTTATCTTGGTACAGCATTGCACACGCTAAAGGTTTGCCACTTAATACATCGGTTTCTTATATTGAAATCTTCAAGCATTTTTTTTCTTTTTTTCCTAAATCTCCCAGATTTTATGTTTCTATTGTCTGACAGAGAAGTGACGAGGCGTTAATAATGATGGAGAAGGCTATTATGGCAGATAGGAAGAACCCTCTTCCCATGTATCAGAAGGCTAACATACTTATGAACTTGGAAAGTTTTGATGAAGCACTAGAAGTCCTAGAGGAGCTTAAAGAATACGCCCCTCGTGAAAGCAGTGTCTATGCTTTGATGGGCAAGATCTACAAGCGTCGCAACATGCCTGAAAAAGCAATGCTTCATTATGGTCTTGCACTGGATTTGAAACCGTCCGCCACTGATGTGGCCACCATCAAGGTGATTGGCTAATTTTGAATCTACCTTATTCATTCATTTATATATTTTTCATTGAATGCGGTTTTAATAATGCACCTCCAGCTTGTAGATTTTATTCAGGATCCATATTTCAAACGTTAACCCTGAAACCCGTATCATTAACTTTTCATGAATGATTCAAAGTTTCCAATATGCATCGTATCAAATGATTGTCAGAAAATTAATCAAGTTTCAGTTGCCACATTCTCAGCATTTTCGCAAGCTTTTTCGAGCCCATGCCTATCTAGCTGCGTCATGCATATATTGTTTTAAACACATTTATTGGGTTAGGTCCTCATTGTCTAATTAGTTTCTGGGATGTTTTTTCCGATTCCAATTTTGAACAGGCTGCTATTGAAAAGTTACTTGTACCGGATGAACTAGACGACAGCTTGTAGAGTTCTACCCGCTTAAGAATCATGCAGCGATAAGAGAACTTGATTTAGATGATCAGGCTCGGAAAATTCAAGCCGCAAGGAGTTTGTATGGCTTGTGCTTTCGGCGATAATGACTGAGCTTGTAGGGCTATTTGTTCCCGCTAGCCCTACTCTCAACCGGAAGATTATTAAAAAATGACCTCGGTTTTATTGACGAACTGATGGAGGATCTGATGTAACAATGAATCTACCAAAGCAGCCACTGCCATACACTTGTTTGGATAGTTGTAATATGATGTTGAGAAAAAATTCTTGTATCGGTAAATGTTTTTTCCTTGTTGTTTTTCTCCTCTCTTATGTTTGTATCATTTCACTGACTCACACTTGTTCATAATCTTAGATTCCTTTTTTTTAGTTTGAAGTCGTTTACCCTTAGAAACAGTCCTGTTCTCAGACGTGCTCTCTACTCTGCAGTTTCTTATTGTTAAATTATTAGGAATTTCGTTTCGAATTTTTACAAGTGACAACGTTAGTTGATGAAGTGTGTGTTTAATTATCATGCACGAGTTAATCACAGTTAAAATATCTCAAGAATGATGTATTTGTGGCATGTAAATATTGTTTTCGACATTTTACGTGGTTGAGAAAGCTTGTTCCTATCGGTCCAATACTTGATTTAGTATGTCTGGGATCATATCCCCATATATCCTGACAACAACAATAGCACATTAGTATAGCGGAGGGTAACGCGCTCCTTGTTTGAGGAGTAGGACCTGTCGTTAGGGCCTTTATCAAATATGTTGCCGGTGTTTTCTGAAACATGTACACAAACCTAATAGCTTGATACCGAGACACAGAGAACCAAATTAAGCATCATATGGAACACGTCTTCTAGACCAAGCACAAAAGCCTACCATCGACGGATGGCCTTCCGCGAGCGTCAACACAACCGCAATTCCTCCATAGCATCACTGCCCGTCGAAAAGCTTAATAGGCACACGGAGGCGGTGCTAGCCCGAGGAAGCATGCATGGATGCCATGACTTTTTATTTTATTTTATTTTATTTTTCTTAATATATATAATCTCTCTGAAATTTTTTTAATTCCCCCATTACTGACAAAAGTTACAGATATATGCACTCATTACAACTAATTAAAAGTTAATTAATTAAAACTCAATTATCTTCATATACAAAAGTCAAGATGTCAGAGGTTTCACTAGATCGATAGACTTATAAGAGTTACAATGGGTTGCATTCTATTCCTTCAACAATTAGAATTGCATAATAAATGTCTATTACGCATTTTTTTTCTTCTTATTTTGATGTGATTTTGACTAAATTCAATGGTCACACAAACATACAATACTAATATGATTTTGGGTATAACATAATATTATTCATTTTCAGATAATTCACCATCAGCCATCTTCATAACAACCTTTATGGAAACTACAATGTCATTTATTGAAAGAGAGAATCTTTTGAAGATTGCCTTGCTATCCAAACTTGTCATGACTGATGAATGGTGATTAAATACAAAACGAGTATTGCATTTGACATCTTAATATATCAGCTTCCCATCAACTCTTTATGATGTGACATGTATGCATTGCATTACTTTATAGGAAGTGAGACCCGTGATTATAATTAAGAAAAAAATATACTAATACATACTTGTCACATCACGAAGAGTTGATACGGAGCTAAAAAATTAGGATGCACAATATCATTAATCATACAAAACAGTGGAATGGGAGGTTCAATTAGGAAAGCACCACAAACAAATAATAAAATCCTAGAGGTTGTCTCCATAATTGGTTTGAAATTGGATCACTTTTAACTTTTTTTTTTGGGTTAAAAAGGCCACTTTCAAAACTTGGAAATATATAAATTACTCAGTAACAAATAAAAACATTATTTAGTTCTTTTTTTTAATTTCTAAATTACTAGAAAATATCTCCAGAAAGGGGGGAAAAAAGAGACTAATGCTATATCATAGAACAGGAACCAAATAAAGAAGGTAAATATACATTAAATTAAAAATAAACAAAAAGGAGGAGAATCGCATCCCAAATGCTTACATATGAGAGCCATTATAATTTTATTAAGTGAAGGAAACGAAAATGATATATCTTTGGCTTTTTGTATATGTCTAGATCTAAATAGATTCAGATAAGATTTACATTTAGATGTTTTGATTATATCAGATTGGATTGGATAAAGGTGGATAACATAATATATAATATATGTTTGATAAGTATTATATATACGTTGTGGTGTTATATATGTCCCCTTTTCAAGTCTATCTTGTAGTCATGAGGGAAAAAAAAAAATCAATCCTGCACAATTTTTTAATTCCGCATAACCAATATTTCTTGTAATGATTGTTTGGATCACTGTTTGAAGATTGTTTTTGTATATTATTTAAAAAGTTTTGTATAATATTTTCGTTCACATTTAAATAGTTAAGTTTACTTTTAAAACTTACCATCCGAATGAATTATTTATGTCTGGGGTTTTCTTTTTCCTCCTTGAAGAGTTGTTTTGGTTCAAATTCATTTTGGTGAAAAGCACGTTCCTTCTAGATTTGATGAGGAAACGTTTATATTTTTTCTTAAAAAAAAAAATACGAAAGAAATGACTTCGAAAGTAAAAGCAAACCAACTAAAATGTTTGCTTTTTAAAAGGATTGACATGACCGATAATTACATCAAACTATTTTTTTTTATGTCCTCCAAATTCTAATATTACAAAAAAGAAAAAAAAAAACCCCAAAAAAGTGCTCAAAATAATCGCCCGTGATCAACTACCAATGAATTTTTAATCAATAAAAAAATCACTGTGTGCAACTAGACAGAAAGACCCTAAAAAATATCAATGTTCTTTGAGGTTGACTTTGGGGACAGCTCAGATGAAAGCCGAAGACGATTTCCTCATAATTCTTTTTAATAATTAGTAGAGGATATCAGTGATATTCTCACGTTTTCATCCGACATCTTTAAAGAGTTTATTAGGAAGATCATAATTTATAAATCCCAAAATTAATATATAAATATGTGATACAAGTCGAAAACAAATTGCAATACATAGAATTTATGATCTCATTTTATTGCTCTTTCATTAACCACAACAGAATTATCCATGGAGTACTAATTTATTGAAAATGGATCTCAACCAACATAGTAGACACCATTAAACAACAACACGAGAAACACAAGTACCAAACCAAGCTAACATAGGCAAGGTGTCTTGATTTCATGATTTGGTGAGTTCCAAATAGGCTCCAAGAGCTGCTTCCATTCTGTTGGCCATGACTTGCAATCCTGTGCCTATAAAATCATCCAAATCCTGCGGCTTCCATCCCTCAACCGGCTCAACCTCGTAGTCCCACTCGATTCTACATCCCTCTCCCGCCGGTACGACTTTCACCGTCGATAAGTACCCGCTGAATCCAACATTGCCCTCCACGATCGAGTAGGTGAAAACCATCTCGGTCGGGTCAATGGACAGGAGTTTCTGCTTGGTCCAATTCACTCTCTCTTGCAAACTACCGGTTGTGTTGCCATTACTATCGGCCACGGTCTTGAAACCCGAACAGAAACGGACGCAACCGGGTTGCCCCGACTTGCCTTCGATGGGAAGGCAGGTTGTGATGGATGGGAACCACTTGTCTAGGCCGAAGAAGTCTTCAAAGAGAGGCCAAACGTGTTGTGCTTTGCAGGTTTTTAGCTCTATGCTTGTTGTGCCTTTCCATAGTTTTGGCTCCATTGGTTGTTTGTGTATAATGTCTAAAAGAAATAAGTTACAAAAAACAAGTAGGAAGGAGAGCTAAAAATTTGATTCAAGGATTCAATTAAAAACCACTTTTGAGGGTATTTTATAGTATAATTTATTGACCAAATCAAAGTATTGAAAATGGTGTCACAATTCAACAACTTCTTGCCATTCATTTTACATGTGGTTGTGCATCACCTACTACTTTACTAGTGTTTTCCACGTTTTTGTTTTTAGTGTTTGGTTAGAGGGAAAAATAATGTATTCTCTTCCATTTGGGTTTAGGCGAGTGAAGTTTTATTAAAGGGATTTATCATATAAAAAGTGAATATGTTTCATATGTGGTTTCCACAAGTTAACAACATTATTGTTATTAGGCTTTCTTTGTTGACAGTTTGCTAACTAGGAAATATTTGTACGCATAACCTAATAATAATATTATATTTGACTTCATTAAAAGATACAGAATTTGAATCTCTGACCTCAAATTAAAAAAAAAATTGCTAATTGAGAAATATGTAAGAATTTAGTATAAATCGAAAATTTAAAGATACTGTGATCCAATTTAAAGTACAAAGACATGATTTATTTTAATAATTGTATAAAATGAAAAAAAAAATCTAAGGTTTATTTTTATAATTTTGAGGTCCTCGAAATTCGAAAGGGAGATCACGTCAACTTTTTTTTTTTTTTTTTTTTTTTTTTTTTTGGTGTTCAATCATGTAACGCCATATCATAACTTGAGTGGCTCTGCCACTCTAGTATGCATTATATGTTGTCACTTTCTTTGGACCAATTTTCTAATTGCAACATCAGAGTCTATGCTATTTTTTTGTTTGTTTTTTTTTTTTTTTTTTAAGATTGTATTATAATATAATTTTTTTTAATTATAATCTAATGATAATTTTATATTCCACTTATTATTAGATACAGAGTTTGAATTATTCATCCCAAATTCAAAATAATAATAATATTAATAATTATATATATATATTTTTTCAGGCAAAGCCAGTAAGATATTTCCTACCATTAAAAGCAGTCTCTCCCACCCTTTAAAAAAAAAAAAAAAAAATCTAAACTATAACTTCAAAAACTTTGCTTAGTCTAGCTCTATTATTGTTGTACTATTATCTATCGGAGAGAATTTCGTTTTTCTTGATTTCAGAGAGACTTTTCACAATGATCACACGTTAACTTGGACCCTCAAAAAAAGTTTTTTTTTTTGGGGACACCTCTCATAGTCTTTTACTTATTTGTTTTGTCTTGTTTTCCTTCTTTTCAACTTTTCTTTAGCAAAGAATTTTTTTTTTGGGGGGGGGGGGGGGGGGGGGGGGACCCAATAAGCAAACAGCTAAAAGTTTCTTTTTTGTTTTTTTTTTAATTGTTTATTCAAAACTAAATCCCACTGTAGTTTTGTTTGACACTTTCGTTTTACTTATGTGAAACTGTATTTTTTTTTTTTATCTTTTTCTAAAAAAATTTTTTATCTTTTCTGAAATTTTTTTTATCTTTTCTGAAAAGTCAACAAAAATTACTATTAAAACTTAAAAATCTTAACTCAAACTAAAATACCAAACACCTCCCATATGCTTAATGTCAGATATAACCGGCATCAGCACTTAAGAGTTTTATCACCAAAAGTAAATATAGTGAATTTGAATCGTCAAAGGAGTTATGGAAACAAAACATAATGGGCAAGTTATCCCGGGAGGAAAGAAAAGGGAGAGAGAGAGAGAATTTTAAAATATTACATAAAAAAAAAATACCACGATGGTAATACTATTTTTTGAACCGTTATATTTACATTAAGTTTTGTTAATTATATATATATATATTTATTTTGATTTGCTTTTGATGTCATCTAATATTTAAAAATATGTATTATTGGTAAGATTTCCTATTCGTGTAGACAAAAAAATATAGTTGTTTTGGGAATTTTAATTTCGTTTTCCTGAAAGTTAAACTAGTAACTCAGCCGAAAGCTTTCGGAGTTGAATTATTTACAGTCACTGCAGTAAGTATGTAAGCCGAACAGCCGCACTGGACGTTATTTTTCTTATTTAATTTTCCCACATAGCCCTCTGTTTGAATACTGAGAAAATGATGAGAAACTTACCTTGATATGTTGATACTTGCAGCCGATTTCTCTTATTTCATTTTTCGTTCGTTTTATGACTACCCTTTGACCTTTTATTTTGCATTATCATTAGAAACTATCGTTTAATATTTCAATTAATTTTTTAGAGTTATGATATGCAGATATTCACAATAAAAATTTTCCGCATGTAACACAGAATTGTTCGAGTCATAGATTTTATAGTAAATAAATTAATCCAATAACTAAAATAACCGTATTCAGTTTCTATGATTGAATCTTTGAGGACCTAGTTTCTTCTCCCTCTCTCACTCTCTCTTTTTCAGCTACAAGAATTGCCTTTTTGTTTTGTTTGTGATAAGGAAAACGTTTTTTTAGTGCCACCATAGACGATAACTGAATTCGAACGACATGACGTCCCGAGTTATTTCTTCTGTTAGAAAATGTTATATATGTAAACCTTCATGTCATTCAATGAAATGATATCTAAATAAAATTATGATGCAATGAAATGTGAGGAAGATTAAGCCAAATCCATGGCCAATGGAAAATCCCCAAAATAGAGAGAAAAAACTAATTCTTTGATTTTAATATCCAATATTCAATAATGTCCGTTACACTTCCTACCTTAGACTTATATAACCTTATTAGAATAAATAAATGACACCTAAAATGAAATAACAAAACTTTAACAAAAATAGCAAAACAAATTATTAATAATATTCTTCCTACATCAAATTACCTGTTGTTTCTGCTAGGTTATCTGATTTAACAAGAACGACATCTAGTGTTTTTTTTTTTTTTTTTTTTTGGGTTTTTATACCAGGAGAAGGAGCAATATATGTGTATATATTTACTTGTAGTTTTCCACATCCACAACGACCGCATTCATGTATGAAATAAAATGACACATTCAATACACGTTTTTCTAGAAGCACCTTGCATTTATACCTCACGTTGTCCTCCATTTTGCGGAATTGTACAAAATTTATTTCCTTAAAACGACCAATATATATATATATATACGACATACATGTAACATAATCGGTTTATTAAAAGATGTAAGTACAGATGTCAAACGGGCCCAGTGGCGGAAATTAGTGTGCCGACACTGCCCGGTACGTTAAAAATAGGCACGGTATGCTTACTAAATTGGTCCAATCAATGTGTTTATTAAATGGGTCGTATTAGACATGATTTTTTTTAACTTAAATCATGCTAAGGACGCATCAGGGACATGAATATAAACACAATAAGTGACACAACTAGATGTAGGCAAGTTAGCAATAACTAACGTCTAATAAAATTGTTGAACAATATCTCTGTATTTTGTTTTCATGTGTTATTTAGGTAGTTCTCGTACTAGACCAAATTTTTTTCATTTATTAAGCATATTAATATTGGATTAGTGACCTTGAAATTTTACTTTATTTAGGCTTAATTTGAATTATTGCTTAATTTTGGTTTAGTGGTCACAATTTCATAATTTTGGAATGTATGCGCCAATATGCAATATGAAGTTAGTTTAAACTATGTATTGTTTTTGGAAATGTGCTCTCTCTCTCTCTCAAAGTTTTGGATGTTTTTGTCATATAGTTTTTTTCTTTCTCGGAAAACAAAACCTAACTTAAACGACATTTTAGCATGAAAAGGTCGTGATTGTAAACGACATGTAACCATTGAGTTTTTCCTTACCTAGAAATACGACATGTCATGTTTTAGTTAAAATTATGTGCGATTTCACAAAAAAGGACATGTCGCCTTGTGAAGTGGATAGCAATATCTAGTATAAGCTTTTTTTTTTTTTTTAAATAAAACTTTTCCTCGAAATGAAAACGACATGTCATATTTTTGTCGTCCAAAAAAAAAAAAAAAAAGAGAGAGTGCTCATCTGTTTTTCGTTTTTAAGAAACGACTTCTTAATATATCCCTGTCGTGTTCTTTGTCTGACCAATAATTTTCTGTAGAATCATTTAAGGAGAAGGAGGTACGAACAGACGTTGCTTGACGACATTTTTTTATGTATGAAAACGACATGTGATTGCATTACATTTTGCCTTTGAGTTGTTTACTGGTATAGAAAAAACGACATCTAACTGATTGCGTTTTAGTAGAAAATATGTGTTCAACAGAGGCTATAACGATTAGACTCTACTACCAGCAATATGTAGAAGATAAATTCATAGAACTACATTTTACTTGAAACGACATGTCGTTTTTTTGTCTTAAAGAAACGACATGCTATCTACTTAATTTTGAGGCCTTTGTTGAAAAAAAAAAATATTAAAGAAAGAAAGAAAGAAAGAAAAGAAAAAAAAAAGAAAAATTACATCCAATATTAAAGGGAGAGGTTTTTTTTTGTCTTTTTGACGTATTAAAGGGAGAGTTTTTGATGCATGAAAATTGAAAATGTCGTATGATACTAAAACAACATGTTGTATTGGTGTTATTCCTTAGTAGATTGTATATTTTGTCGTTTATTAATTTCCTAAAAGTGATATGATATATTATTGATCGGATTAGTTAACCTTTTGTTTTTTGTTTTTGTTTTTGTTTTTGTGTGAAGAAGCATTATTTACTATTTTATACTTTTTATTTTGGATGTAAAATTTCATATTCATATCAACTTGATATTCGTTCAACAACTAATTTTTATTTCTTAATTGAAAAATATGTATCCTTTGTAGTTTATAAACAAACTTGTAACATGACATGAATTATATATGCCCTATGTGCCTAAAACATGACAAAAAAATATTAAACAATACATCACTAATAAGAAATTTTAAACTAAAAAAGAAAAAGAAAAAGAAAAGCTTGAAAAAAAATCATGTTTGTCGTTTTTTTTTTTTTTTCAAAACATAATGCTTAATCGATACAAGATATAAGAGTAAATTCATCGATCCCGCTTTGTAGATAAAAAAAATAAATAGTATATCCTTTTTGCTAAATCTAATATCTCTCTTGATTCATCTCAACATAAATGTGCCCAGGTGTGTAATTTGTTTTTTTTGAAGGGGAAATTTCATTCAATTCAAAATAGAAATTACAAGCATATGTGTCTGACCTGCATTACAGAAATCAAACCCTCAACGAAAACCAATATCTTTAATACATTCTAATGATGCACAAAGGGAAAAACGGATGTCTGAGGCCCGGAAATAGGATGGTACCTCGACATACCACCATCAAACATGCATATGGCTTTTTTCGACAATTCCTCTATAATTGATGGAAACTTCAAATCGATTGAGAGGCTATCAACTGTAGCACAAAAGCCACAACTAAATTCGTCTAGATTCATATCTAACATAACTAAAACACTGAACAGATTTAGATCTGGCGTATATCAAACCAGTTCAGAAGGTGGAGAAACTACCCCCGTTATTACAAATCAAAACATAAAAGAAAACATAAAAGTATTAAACCTAAAAGGCAAAGACAAAAATGCCATTATTAAAATTAAAGTCTTACAAAAAACTAGGAAAATCTCACCACCACAGATACAATCATCGGCAACAATTAGGCCACTGTACCCGCCAAGACCAAGCCAAACAAAGCCATTAAGAAGAAACTTGTTGCTGGAAGACCAAGCACCTAGCAAGCCCTCGTCTTTTACACGTCATATCCATCCCAAAACGACTTTAAATAGACATGTCGTAACCTAGATCTTTCTTATGGTGATGAGATCTTCTCCATACAGGCTAGGAATTCGGAGGCCAGCCCGAAGGCACTGCCGAACTCCGGCCCTAAAAGAGGAGAAGGAAGGCTATAAAACCCTAGGGCAAAGAGAAAAGTTTAGAGAGAGAAAGAGTTATCTTGCGTTGGGAGTATTTTTAAATTACTAAAACTAAAATATGTCAATTTCTATTCCTAGGTGTGTAATTTTGACATATCATTGTCAACCCAAAAAAAAAGTGGAAAAAGTAAAAACACCAACACAAATTGATCAGGAGTGATAGAACTATTTCTCCCAAAAATTACAACTGATGGAAAATGCGTAATTAACTATTTTAAACACCATTTATTATCAGACTCAGAAATCCATCACATACATTATCCGTTTGGGTCTTTATTTTAATAAGTCCCTTATGAATCTCTAAGTGCCCCAAATGGACAAATTGAGACACTTTTTCGAGATCCAAGACATACAGGCCTCATTTCAAGTTCAAATATTGCTCCTGCGTTACAAATAGTTATCATAATGATTATATTTTGGAGATAAGGGTGGGCTGGTTGGAGATAGACGTTAACGGAGTACACGGACTGCCCTCGTGCATGCATCAGTCACAAGGCAAGTAGCCCATATGAAAATATAAAGGCTACTTTAAATAAATTGAGCCTACCACAAAAATAATTCAAGATCAATTATTCCAGAAAGTAACGTTGTTCATTAACTTGATGATTACGATATACATTGATTAAAACTCACTGAACAAGTTTTGATATATACAACTTGTGTGTGTGTGTATCTCCATATATATACATATATACATATATGTTATACATACATATATACAAAAAGAACCATGAAAGAACAGAGAAAATGATATAAATATCAAAGAAGCCCTAATGAATTAATTACTTCATCTTTCTTCCGGACCACCAATAATTTAGGAGGTCAAATAATATCTAACATAATAAAGCTCCTCTCTAGTTTATGGTGTGGAAAGAATAAGAAAAAATAAATATCATCAAATTAGGTGACAGATTATATATGACGTAAAATAAAAATAATATACAATGATAAGATCTACGCTAAAGTGATATACAGACAAAACTTAATGATAACTTCGTAATTGACTCTTACCACACTCTTAAATTCACAAAATAAAAATAATAAAAATCTATACTAGCGTTTTTGTTCTTGGTAGCGGTTCTTTTCTATTGCCGTAGATCAATTAATGCATTTTTATAGGATGGTCATCATATATATCTCATGCTTTTAATTTAATTTCTTGAGTCCCTTTCTCCGCAATTCAATAGTTTGGATTAATATATATTTATGTATATATAGTTGTTATTTTCCAAGAAATGTGGGATCAATATAAGCCGCGTGGATCACTTTCGTTTTGAAAGTTGGAAATTTCTTATCTTTTGACATCCTTTAGTTGGCTTATATCTCAGAAATATCAAACAAAAATCTTCTATGTTTATTCTTACTATAATCTATTTTCCCAATAAATATATCGATGACACCTCATTCGTGTCTGATTTTTAATGGATCTAACAGCAAGAGATCGTTAATTTTAAACGATTAACATTATTTAAAATCAAATATATGTAAATTTTTACTTGAATGCAAGAGAGGATTTTGTAAATTTTCTTATGTAAAACGTGCCATTAGCAATCATGTGCTAGCTAGGGTAGTGTACGAATTGACTCACAAGATTATTTGGATACTTGAAATTTTGAAATATCTATACGCGTAAATTGTTGGGACTAGCTCAACAGGTGAGAGAGAAGTGGACTTTTGAAATTGTTTTTGTTCTGATTAGAGGAATTAAATCCTTATTATCAATCCTTCATACTAGTTCATTCATTTTAACTTCTCACATTTCCAAGTAGATTTTAAAAAATAGAAAAGTAGAAGACAAAAACACAGATCGTTTCTCATTACAAAACCTAAACACTTTTCGCCGCCATTGAACTCAGATTATGGGAGACAAAATTAACTTAGCTCATCAGTCAAAATTGTTCCTCATGTTAAGCAACATGAGTTACAAACCGAGAAGGGGGTTAACCGAAGAAATAAGGGTCCGTTAATGGCCACCACAGAAACTAGATTTGTGAATGCTCATCCTTCCATGGCATCAGAAACTTTTTCACGACAACAAGATTCTGGCAGCCTGAAGCTTAAGCAAAACATAGCCTGCAAGACAAAAGTTTGAAAAGAAAGGCTGTTATGCATCCAAGGATGCACCAGAGTACCCCAAAATAAAGAGAGGGAAATTATCTGGTGTCTTAAAAAACGGCTTGGTACCTTGCTTGGAGCAACATCCCGGACCCTATGAAATATTGGATCTTGTATGGAGGCACCCAATGCCGCCTCTGCCGCCTGCATTATAGTTATAAATGCAATTTAGCCCAGCGTGAAACAAGAAATTATTATAGAACGTTGAAATGATAACCCTCCATAATACGAATAGGAAAGGTATCACGGGACACTCAGATGGATATTGATAACGTGGATAAAGGAGATTCAATGCTACACTTCCAATACGGAATACTTACTGAAAAAATATGTTCTCGGGTTTCATTCGCTCGCATGAAGCAATAGCAGTGAATCAATGGAAGATCTCCTTTCCAATACTTTCTTTGAATTAGGCCCCTAAATGCATCTGATAATTGAAGAGAGAGAGAGAGAGGTCGGTTCTCTTTTGCTATCCTTTCAGACAGTTCAAGCTTGTGAAAAAATGAAAATAACAGATCGAATTACCGACAAGATGAAGACAAATCATGTGGAATGAATCCGTACCTAAAAACTGAAGAGCAGAAGCAGGCAGATTCATTATAACATGATCGACATGCTCCCAAGTCTTAACGGCAGCAATCTCAGAGCCCCGCATTCTCTTATTCTTGTTTCCTTTTCTCCTATTAGGAGTAGTTCTGTTCGCACTTCCATTCTCTGTAGAAGAAGAAACAAAAAAATTATAAAACAAAAATACAGCCAAGACTGGGACTCAATTTACATTTCATTTTTTCCCCCTGCGATAGGGGAAAAGAAAGCTGGTATAGCCTATAAACTCAAGCGGTTAAAAAGAATGCTTAACTACATAAATACACGCTAGAAATAAATAAAGCAATAGGTTCATTAGTAGCAAAATTCCTATTTTGTATTGTCCTTACCTGCTTGACAATCATCTGACGGTCTTTTAACTGAAACAACCGATGCTTCTCCACTCTTACCCGAGCCTTCTATACGCTCCCCTTTATTCGCAGATTTTTTCACCTCAACTGCAGGAACAAAAAAAAATATATATATTAATAATAATAATAATAATAAATCGTTAAAACCCAAAGGCATTGCCCCTTCCAAACGGTCAAGATAATATAAATGTCTTACCAGCTGATTCCGATTCCCAATTGGTGATCTTGTCCTGTTGATGTTCACACGATTTTGGAATAGAGGCATTGTCTTTCAATTCGATCTCAAGTTCGGGTACCGTCATCATTTGAGAAATGAATTCTCGAGCATCGGTATTGTAAGCATGAACATAATCTCCAATCTTGTTTACGTCGACATTAATATTCAGATAACGGATGCTATCTGGATTCAAGTCATTTGCAAACACAATGCATCCTTTCTGTGCTGCAGGAATGGCGAATGGACCGATACCGGCGAACATGTCGCAAATGACTTCCCCTGGTTCAAATTGAGAAACCAACCTAATGTGTTCATGTTCTAATCTCGAATTCCAATACACCAAACCGTAATCAAGCTTGAAAGTCGACCCGTATTGCTTTACTTCTGTGACTAGATTATTCTCTCCGGCTAGAACTTCAAATTTGGGTACACGAAACTCGTTTGTTATTGTTCCGACTTTATTAACAATAGTTTTGATTCTTGGATAATTTTTCTGCCAAAATAAATAAAAATACTGAATATAAAATCCATAACAACTAGAGATGAAACTCAACAGTTAAAAAAGAAGACGTGCATAAGAAACAAAAATATCTGTACTACATGAAAACATGAAAGTTGAAACATCATAAAAAGAAGTGTAAACACACTTCATGCGCAGAAAGGATTATCAATTGTGAATTAATGATCCAAAAGGATTACGATCCGAGAACAACATAAACAACATGAAAAGAAATGAAACGCAAACTCCCTCAGGTGCTTCACATTGCAAAGAATGCTTCCAAACCAAGACACTGCACTCCAATGAGAAAGAGATACATGACAACAATATTTTCAAAGCAACATTAAGTGAAACGCTATGACTAACAAATAACAATCCCTTTCATCAAAAATCAACAAGAAAATGAAATCATATTAAGGTCAGAAGTATTTGAAGCATACATCAAAGATAACTTTCGCAATAACATCCTTGAAAGGAAGCAACTCGTCGTGTATATTTAGATGAGCAATATGGCCTGCATAAGTACCACAAATCACGAATTCATCATCAAACATAAAACTTGGCACATTAAAAATAATATATAAGAAACGAACTCGATTATTCCAAATACTAAAAGGAATGTATAATTGCCCAAATACTCAGTTGAAGGGAAGAAAATATAAGAAGGTGTCATATTTTCCTATAAGGTGAAGCGGGTTCATTACTTGAATGCCTACCTATTGTTTCAAAAGATGAAGGGACCTCAACTCCAGGAGGCAGTATCTGCTTCAAGATATGATCTGCAAACCAATATCAATCAAGATGGGTCGTTTGTCAAAATACAAAGTACAATGTAAAAGAACTGGATGCTTCACCACTAACCTGCACTCCAATATGAGTATCCAAGAGATAGTGTATAAGAAACTACATCAATCCTACATAATTCTCTTAGCTCGTCGAGTTTCTCATTAGGGATTTCAGATAGATCTGCCTCAAAGCACAATTTTTCATTTTGTAAGAGATAAGAATGTCATGCAAAATGAAAATCTACAAGAGACTTTAAAAACACCACATTTCAAGAATAAAATTTGGCTTTTTCGACATTATTGGTAACATCACCACTATAAGAAAAAAAATTGCCAACTTCAAGAACAGTGCTACTAAGAACATTTAGCACTATGTCCCAAAAATGCTGCCATAAAGTAACTCAATAACGAACAAGTCAAGCTTCACCATGACCGCACCGAAACAAGTGCAAGTGAGCATGTGCCTCTCCTAGTACATATATGTAGCTTAAGCCCCTCAATATAATAATAGTAGACACAAAACTAGTTCTAACATGAACCTATAAACTACCAAACCAACCAAAGCTACAGTCTCCCAGTAATGTCAAAGGCTAAAACATTTTCATATATCACAATTTAATCTTAACAAAACTTCATTTATGACACGAACCGATCTTAGTATACATGGTTAGACATTTAACTATAGATTCCTTACCAGAACTTTGGACCCTTTCAGACAATATTATGTATCGGTTCTTTTCACACATTGGGTCTTCAGTAATTGGTTTAACGCGAGGCTTATCAAGCAAATAGCTGAAAGTGCAATGACGTCAAAATAAACAACTGCAAGTTAACATATTGAAACTAAAACCAAAATGATTATCATAGATTAATGTTAGACTTACCCATTTAGTATCCGAGTTGCGACCTTACAAAGCTCTCGGGGGATTCGAAGTGCCAACAATGCCAATTTCACATCAAATTTGCTTTCGTCAAACATAATATAGCAATGCCGTTTAAGGGTAAAGCCACCAAAGCAATTGCGCCAAGTCCCCTAATTATTAGGAAAATTTTAACTAAATATCAATCAAAGTATTTAATATTCATATTAATCATATTAAGTAGTTCAAAAGAAAAAAGAAATCCTATTAATCAGGTCTCGGGCTCAGCTTGATTCCTTAGCCCCTGTTTGAAACAACGGAGATGGAGTTTTGATGACTCAACTCCAGAACTCCCAGATCTACATCTCCAAACCTCTCTTTTTTTCTTATTTTTTTCAAATTAAAAAAACTCAAACTTTAAAAGTCTAGAACTTTCCTATTTCAAATTAAATGAGATGATTTTTTTTTTTACTTAAATTACACAGAATACCGAGAAAAAAGAAACAAAACCATATTGCATATTTTTTTTTCAAACACATTTCAAATTTTTACACTATTTTTATATCACAATTTATTTTTAATTCACACTTTCCCAAACACATATTACCAAATCAACCTCCCAAACTTCGTCTCCAATTATCACCGCAAACAACTGATTTATCTTTGTTGAACTATTTTTTTTTACTTTTAAGCAAAATCTCATAAACCATGAACTATTCTCACGCCCCAAAACCGGGGTCAAGCTGGGAGTTTCAGGATTCTAATTATAAATAATGTAGAAAAAAACTCAATAGGCACATTCTAAGTGCTGGAGATTTTAGGGTTTTTTTTTTTTTTGGGATAAAGTCAGAATGACAGAGATTTCATCACAATTAGAATTGAAATCGATAATAAATACAAATTCAATAACAGAAATTTCGGATTAAGGTCGAAAACCCTACCTCAAAATTTTGAGATGTTCGACGATGACGAGAGGCCTGGGTGGCGACGGCGGAAAGGTAAGGGGCGAGGTCCAACGGCTGCTTGGGGTGGCCGAGGTGCCGACGGCGGGAGTGGGCGCTGTAGAGCTGTTGGCGGGAGTGGGCTGCTGTGTAGAAATTGGATAGTGTTTTTCTTTTTCTTTTTGTTTTTTGTTTTGTTTTTTTTTTTTTTTTTTTTGGCTGGGGTGGGCCCTAGTTGGGATTTAAATATTTGGATAAATTTTTTATTTAATCTTTAAATTTTTAATATTATACAATTTTTAATTCTTGATCCTTTTTTTTTTTTGTAGTTCAAAGGTTCTTAAATTTTTAAAATTTTGCAACAACAGTGTTTTTTTGTTAAAGTTTAGATGAAATTCGTTAGTAAATTGGTTAAAAAGTGATGTTAACTAACGGATTAATTTTTAGACATAAAAGAATATTATAATAATTTTTTTAATAGTTTATAGTCATTTAGCTATGAAAAAAAAATGTCCCTAAATTAAAAAAAAAATTTGTTGTTAGAATAGTTATTTTTCATTAATTTTTGGATAAAATATAATAGTAATTAGGTCAAAAAATTATGCTAACTAATAAATTCAGTTCAAAAATTAATGAAAATGACTATTATAATAACATTTTAATAGTTTAAGAAAATTCTAACTAAAAAAATTCATGAATCAAAATTGCACAATATTAAAAGTTTAGGGACTAACATTGTAATTTATTTTTTTTTAGAAATGAATAACTAGGATTAAAAGTTCAACAAGATTGATGGCTGATATGTGTTTGGGTATAAAATACTAGTTGGTGAATCGAAACAAACAAAAAGAATAGAGGCAAAAAAAAAAAAAAAAAAAAAAAAAAAAAATCTATGTGGTGGGTTGGAAGCAGAGACAAAAAGGCACTCTAGAAGTGCTTATTCATGCTTTTAAAGGAATGACGGTTATGTGTTTGGGCTTCTAAGAACACTAAAAATAAGAAGTGATGTGGACTACATGGTCAAACTTACAGTGTTTTTTAGACGTTTGAAGCTAGGTTGCTTTTCATATGCTCGACACTTGTTGTTCCATCTCTGGAATGGGTGGCTTGTAAAGGACTGATCCAAAGCAAGCAACCAAAATAAATATAGAGAAACACTCTGTCTTCGGAGCCAGTTTAAGGATCACTTCGGATACTGGCGAAGAAACATAAAAGTTATTGTCTTGGTCTACTGACACATCTGTAGAAACTTCTACGGCCAATCTTTTCTGGCTTTTTGGGCCATCACGATAAGAGTATGGTTTTTTGGGCTTTTATATATTTATGTGGTTATACTTTGGTCAACTTAATATAAGAGATTGAGTTTAATTTTCATCGCTTATTTATCTTAACAAGGCAATTTAAAACTCCCCAAGTGAGATCAAAAATCAACTTTGACCAAGAATAAATAGGCTAATTTGATAACTCGTGGCCCACTAAACCACGGCCACACTAGTTCTATAAATGTAATTTGGGTCCATGACATGAGCCCATTCGTATCACGGAATATGAGTATTGGGCTTGGACCTTAGGAGAAGGCCTCGTAAAAAACAAGTACCAACAAAGTCTATAGAAGATGGATTTTTTCAGCCTAATCCCGACGGACAACGAAATTAAGAGCTCCAAATCCACCTAACATCACCCATAAGGGACTAAGAGAGGAACAAAGAGAAAGAGAAAGAGCTCTCTGAAACTTCTAGTTCAAAAATATCAACATCCAAAGTCTACCATACAACAACTAACAAGGGTGTTTATAACCCACAAACAGAAACGATAACAAAATAGCTACTAAGGTCATACGACACACTAAATGAGAAATGACAAACAAATAACAAAAATAACCTTCGATTGATATTTATAATTAAATCTTCCTACATCAGTTCTCCCCCTCTATGAGAAGAACTTGCCCTTAAGTTCCAAAAGAAAACTAAGGTGTGTGTATACACACACACACACACACAAACACATTGAACACATCTTACATTTAAGGTATATATTTATTGTAAACTTAATACATAATAATTTACATGCTCATTGTCGATTCAGTAAGGCGACGTTATCCATATAACATTTGATGTTTATGTCGTTCCTACAGAGGAACAACGAAATTGAAGTGCAATTTTGTTTACTATGAATAATACATGTTTTTATTGATTTGATGGAAAAGACACAAATACGTTTTGCCAGAAAGAGAGATAATAAAAACTGAACTAAATACTACATTGTAATAACCAAATACAATTTTTGTCCTCACGAAATTCTGGATTTCAAAAGTATAATTTGTACACTTGTTCAGCTAATTATATATATATATATATATATATATATATACACACCATTTAGGCAAAAATGCCAAATTCATATTCACCCAAAAAAAAAAAAAGACGTCAAGTTTATTATTATTATTATTATTATTTTTGTAGTTTTTACTTTCTTAGAAACTTACCAACAACCTCTGATGATACAGCCAAAACCGATTCGAATTATCCAAAAAAAAAAAGTAAATATCTTTAGCCCATGATTTGTTCACTTATCGTATGCATTGGTAATTTGCAAATTATATGTTTTTATTAATAATTATGTGAAATTAATACGTTAATACTACTATTTTTTTTTTTTTTTTGCTTGTTTGTAAGGTTGTTGCTCGCATTTTTTACTGGCTAGGGTGGATAAAATAGGTAGCTAATATTGTATACCAATAAATATCACACTTTTGCTCGCACTTTTTACCGATGACAATTGAGTAAAACGATATGGAGTACAACACGATGGGATTGGATTTAAGCGACGGAGTGGATTTAATCCCGCATTTGTAAGAAAATAAATTCTCTCTTGATACATTTCAACCTAAATGAATCTGCGTAATTATCAACAAAAAATAATAAAAAAAGGAAAAAAAAATCTTCAACAATTAATATATTTGCTGGCCAGAGATAGACGTTTACAGAAAGCCACGGGACAGCCATCATGAGGCAAATAACCCATACGAAATAATAAAAGTCTAATTTAGATAGACAGAGCCCACCACAAGAAAAATTCAAGATCAACAATTCCAGGAAGAAACGTATATGTTCATTAATTAGCTTGATGATTACGGTATTATATAATATTGATTAAAACTCTCTCAACAAGTTTTTATACAAGTAATTATTGTATCTATACATATATACTATACAAAATATATATATATATATATATATGAAAGAACAAAGAAAATGACAGGAATATCAAAGGAGCCCTAATGAATTAAGTACTTGTCTTTCGGCTGGACCACCAATAATTTAGGAGCGCCAAATAACATATAAAACATAGTTAATGGTGTGGTACGAAAGAAAAATAAAAGTCATCAAATTATTAGGTGACGGATTATAACATTTACATTATAAAACAAACTATTGATAAAGTGAAAAATTTTAATGGTTATAAACATAATATAACGATAATTTAACGCCCTTAAATTATCGTATATGTGAATTCTACTATCGTTTTCATTGGTGGTAGCGACTCACTCTATTACAGTAGATAAATTAATGCATTTCTATAGAATGGTCATCTCAATATCGAGCTTTTAATTTAATAATTTAAATATCAAAGATCGGTCACTTTCTACACAATACAAGTTTTGGAGTACATATTTAATAATAGCTACTATTTTCCAAGAAATGTGGGATCAACAGAAGCCGTGTGGATCACTTTGTTTTGAAAGCAATGAATTTTAATGGGGTCAGCCCTTTAGGATCGAGTTCTTTTTCATTTAGGTTACTTACCAATGTCTTTGATCTGCTAAGTTCTCCATAAAATTTGATCAATAGAAGCCGTGTGGATCACTTTGCTTAGTACACCATCACAATTTTATTTTTTTGTTTTGGTATGCTTTAACAAAATTTAGAAAATTCTCGATCTTTAATCTTGCACCTTTCAATGGCGGAACTATAAATTTTTTTTCAGAGAGGGGGGTTTGAATTATACCAATTTTGAACTAAAATTTTTTCAAATTTGTATTGTTCTTTCTTATTACGTAAACCTTGTAATTTAATTTAACTACTTTAAAAAGTCTAAAAATATGAATTTAAATAGTAGTGTAATTGACTTTTGATTTATTTGAGATTTTAAGTTTGAAAAAAATATGTATTTAGAAGTTAACTCTTTGGACATATATGATTGAAACTTATAAGAAAAATTAGTAAATTTTGGAGCTACAAAATTTTAGGGGAAGAGATAATTTGAAATAAATCTTATAATTGAGTGGACTTAATAGAGCCCAACGTGACTCGATCACTGATTCTATTGAACTACAAAAGTATCCCTTCATTTTACCAATTCCTTAAAATTCTTCATATTTGACACCCTTTAATTAATTGACTCAGTACCTCACACAAAATCCCATTTTTATATATATTACAAATTATTTCCGCATAAGTACCTTATATAAAGGCAACGTCATTCATGTCTGATTCTTTTGAATTTGAGGTGGGAGGATTCATCTATAATGATAGGTTCAAATGTTAAATTATCGCTAGACTATATATGCTATCACATGTCTGAGAGTGTAAAACTAAAGACGCATTTTGTATTCGAGTTTATTTTGAACTCAACTGTACTTTATGATTGATTTTTTTATCTTTTTTCTAAAAAGTCAACAAAAAATTATAATTACTTTTAAAAAAGTTAACTAATTTTAACCTAAAAATTTCATTTTATTTCATTTCATACTCAATCTGTGTGCCAAACACGAGCTAAATATTGCATTTCATAAAATTAAATATTCTACACTTCATTAACATGAAATTTTTTTAACACTTTTTACTTGCACATGACTCACCCTCTCACTTACATTTGCGCGTGACGTTCCACCATATTTGTCTAATTCCTGAAATTTGAGTTAAGAACAAATTTTTGTGAAAAATAGTTTTGCCACTTCAATTTTAATTAATAGCCGACCACAACTATATATAGTAAGCTAGCCAGTTATAAAACGTGCTATATGCAATGATGTATGCTATATAGCTAAGCTAGCGCGGGGTACGAATGTACTTACAAGTTACAAAGAATAAATATAAGGATCCTTGAAAACTTGAAATAACGTTACGCATATGCAAATCATTTTTATTTTGGTCAAGACATTAAATATCTTTGAATACATTGCTTAATGCATCTCTTGAAGCAGTGGCATTAATGGGGAAATTGGGATGAACTTGTACTCCGAAGTCTTCAAATAGGACTCGATTTCCTTTCTAATTTTTTATGTCTTAATTATTGTCTAATTAATGATATTATGTCATATCATTTTATAAAAACCAAAACTTTATAATTGATTTTTCTATACTTATATTACATCTAACTTAATTCAATAATAGATCGTAATAATTGATTATATATCATCTGAGATACTTAAAATTAGATAAGCGATCTCAATCCCTTCAAATAGGACACTTTCTTTCTTTTTTTTTCTTTTTTTTTTTTGGATAAAGGACTATTGGCATTTAGATTTAATAACCTATTGCCAAAAAAAAATATAGAAGTTTAAATTGCTTTTTCTTTTGATGGGAAGAACTAAAATACTAATCTATCTGTCAAGCTCACTGAAATGTATTTTAAAAAGAGGATATTGAAAACTTTAAGAATTGTTAGCTATGTATTATTTTAAGATTTATGTGATGTAAGAATATTTGTGTTGCTCGATGCATTGAAAAGAATAAGATTTGTAGTAATTGAGAACTTTTATTTAAAATCTTAATGTTGCTAAGTTTAATTTGGTTTCTCTCAAACGATGGAATGTTTGTTAAAACTAGCAAATTTGCGAGACAGATAGATCACTAAGTGGGGGACCTTTGTCTTAATTTGTTGTTGAATTCAACTCTTTATATTTGGTCATTACGCCAAAGCGACTAGGTTTTATAATATTGTCTTCAATATTGGACTGCATATATAGTACCTTACCAAATTAATTATATATGTCATTAAGGTTATATATCATGTCATTATATATTAATCACAATCTAATACACAAAATTTTGTCGCTTGAACAAAATGATTGATGCTTTCGCCATACACTTTATCATTATTATTTTTATGAATTAGGGATGCGAGATACAAAATCTATATATTTTTTTCATGGAGTTAGATATGGAATTACCGTTATCATTTTTTCAGACATTATTACCAATGAAAAAAAATATAAAATTTTTAATTGAATAATATACAAAAGTTGAGTGATTATAGACAAAGCTTAATGATAACATCACATATGACTATTGACAAAATCTAAAGTTTAAATGAAAATATACAAAAGTTGGGTGTGCGACAAGTGAAATTGAAATGCGATAATTTTTGTCATTTTTCTGTGGGTAAATAAATGAGATATATATATATATATATATATGTATATGTAAGGAAACACGTAATGATTAAATATTACGTATCTCTACCCCGAGTTCAAAAATTATAGGTATATATATCAGGAGATTAATACGGCATAGCTAATCTTGGATGGATATTATGATCAATCTGAAGTTCGAATGCTTGAAACAGCTATATGAAATAAATATATATATAATTTCACTTGCCCCGACATACAAAATAGTATTGTTTTTAAATACTATTTCTTTACAAATTTTTAATGTTAACTCATAATAATAAGCGAGTTGTCATCACTTTCCCCCAACATACAAAAATAGTGTTTTCTTAAATGAAAAAAAATATATATTAATTTCACTTCATACTCTCATGCAAAAACGTTTTAAAATTGTAATCTCGACTCCCCCAAGATTTTCAACATAGACAAAGAGTTCAACTTTGAATTAAACATATATACTTTGTTGATTGTTCTACTCTTCTAGACGAAGCAAAAGACCAAAATTTAATTAAAGTGAGTTTTGTGTGTGTGTGTGTGTGTGTGTATATTATGCATGGTTTTATTAAAAGAAGTACTAAACATAGAGTGCCCTACTGATGTTGATGGGCTTACTTTAACATTTTGTATTGTAGTATAATTTAATCAAGAAAATTTTCGAAAACAATAATTAAGAAAAGGGAAGCAAGTTAGTGGTGATCAATATTTGAAAATATATATATATATATATATATATTATGTTAGTAAACAAAGAATTTATGGTCCCATCGTGCACTTTGTCTTTCTTTTTGGATTAAAAGCGAGGAACTTTATTACTTTAGCCAATCACAAGAAGACATAACATTTAGGAGTGGAAGATATATCATTAAGCCATTCCCAATATTATTACTTCTCTCCGAAAGTCATAGTGGGGGAAAAAAAAATCACCAAATCATATTTCAAAACTTAAAGCTAGCATTTAACATATAACACGCTCCATGTATACCACCAAAATCAAGCATATAACGTTATATGGTGTCGTCCTCTTATAAGAAAGCAGTGGAAGTTTTATACTTTATACATGTATTAGTCGAACTTCGCGTGCGGGATAGATAAATACAACAAAAACAAAAATTAAAAATCAAAAAATCAAAAAATAATTTTTTTAATTAAAAAAAAAAAAACACACATGATGGGCTTAGAGAGGAGGACAAAAGGCACGGTTATATAGTGCCTTTTCGTCCTTTTATAGTTGGTAATAGATATATATATATATATAGATATATAAATGCATGCCATTATTGTTACACAAATAAACTTTTCTTCATGCTTCTTTAAGAAGATAGATATTTGCTCGAGCATTGCTATATGGCTCTCCGGAGTCGGAGGGGGCTCGCATGTTAAATAAGTGGGCCCCACAAAAACATTTTATGAGGCGATGTTTGTGAGGTACAGAGCAGGACTCCGAATCAATTTCATAGTCGCCTTGATTCATGGATGAAATTTTTTTTTTTTTTGCCCCCTCTTGCAGGTTTGTGGTAGCAAACAATGTCTTGTTCCGTGTTTTCTAAGAAATTGTATTGTAGCACTTGATATTACTTTGCTCTAGAAACTAGAAACTTGATCAGTTTAAAACAATTACAAATTCGGAGGAAAAAAAATATGGTGTTCGGTGAAATGAAAAATATAGAAGAAACTATAATAGTAATTGTGTTTATAAATTCTTTGGAATGAAAAACCTAATTATGCATTGCAAGGTAATAAAAGAATTCAAAGAAAGTCTGATAGTGTAGTGATGTACGTAGTACGAGAGAAAAATGTTAGTGGATACCAACCTAATCGGGATACATTAATTTCTCGGGGCTCTTCAACTTTTTAAAGTTATTTCTGCTTTATATAAATAAATAATAATGATAGATTAGAGAGTAGACCTACCTAAGGCGGCTCGCATACTGAAATTCATTTGCATTTTCCTTTTCTTTAAGAGTCTAGGAAGTTAGATGTTTTTAGCAGTGTCCTTCCAAAGGCTTACCTAATTAATAAGTTATGAAATTGAACTCTTTTACACAATTAATAATTCCAAATTAATTAGCTAAATTATCTACTTCTTCTATTTCCTCTTAATAGTGGCAGAGTTTAAACTTTAAAATTTTAATAGAGTTTGCCAGTCAAATATGGATCGATTATCACTAGACTATGTTACAATCACTAACTGAATTGTCATTGATGTATATATGAGCAACAAGCATCAATTTCTTGTGGAAAATAAAATATCAGCGAGAAAGTAATAAAATATGTCACTAATATTTTAAGCTTTCTCATGAATTGGTCCATAGATTAAAGACACTTGTTAATTGAGAGTGGGCAACAATAATTAATATTGATGTAAAAGATCAATTCATTTGGGAAAAACACTTAAAGTATATGTATATATCATGTCAATTTTAGCCTTTGATATATGATGCCTGGCCGAGAAAAAGCTTTGCTCATATCACAATTCACAAAAACCAGCGGACAACTTTAGCACCAAAAATATTATATAAATATAAAATATATATATATATATATAGCAGTGGACAGGTACAGGTGGCATTAGGTCCCCGTGCCTTCAATTTCGCCTCACTTTATAAAGTCCATCTCCCAACTAAAAGGTTTTATCCCAATCGGACCACTTATAGCAAGATTTCTTCTCTCCTTCTTTTTGTTTTCCAATTAGTAATTAGAAATTACAACATTTTATCAAAACTAGTTGGTACTGTGCACGTATAAAATAGACAAACAAAATAAAGTAAAATAAAAGAAAAAATGATAAAAAAAAGGTTACATAACGAGTGTTGAAAGCGTTACATAACAAACATTAAAAGTTAAAATTTGGACGAAAATTAACCTTTTTGCTTTCAATATATGTTAAAGATATAAAATAGCATATATTGGAAAACAAAACCGTGGATCACCCACCTCCACAATTTGGAAATCAAATCTTGCAGCTTCTAGAAGCAACTACAACAGTATTACTTGTACTACTTTTGCTTTTCTTTTCTTTATTTTTGGGTTAAAATTATTTCTAGTCTGCCGATATATATAAACATATATATATATATATATATCCACCAATGGCAAGCAAGTCGGCTATTGGCCAATCATTTTCACTACAATAATTGCTTATGAAAGAGACCTCAAGAGGAGTGTGAAACAATGCAGGGCTGTCGCAAATGGTTTTTCTCCCTTTTTTTTTTTTTTTTTTTTTTGTATCTGCCCTCCTTTTTCAAGTCCACGCAAGCGGCAAACACATGTCCCAAATAATTTCATTTTAGGACCAATACATTAATCAATATTAATAATTATCTATATATATTTATATAATAGTGTATTATATGTTTTATTGTGCAAATGATGTAGGCTTACATTTTTTCACGCCAGTGTCTACTGTGATAATTAATGTATAGCCGGCACTTTCCCTTTGTTTAGGGTTAAATTAAAGGGAATTTTTCTAATAAGACTTTCTATTTATTTTAATTATCAGTAGGAATTGTATTTTCAATTAGTTTTTAATGATCTGATATATGATTTTATGTCATACAATAAAGGTTTTTAATGCAGATACTTATAAATTAGAGTATTAAAAATTTTAATTCAACAATTTAAAACTATTTTCTAGGGATACTATAAATTAGAAGTCTTACCGTGGACGGATCTTGAATTAAATAAATTAGAATACAAGAATATGTACCAAACTGTAAAGGACCAGACAAAAACAAAAGAGGAGTTTCACAGCAGTACTTTTATTCTACTTGAAGAATCTTTGAACTCCCTTTTGCTAGCATGCAACCTCAGTACTCGAGCTAGCTAGCCTTAGTCCCGAAGATATTGACCAATAGCCTTATTATAATTTCCTTTCTTAAAATTAAAAAAAAAAAAAAGAGGCTGTTTTTGTAATATTTTACTTCAGGTTGGCCTTTAACGTTAACGTTCCTTCCTTTGTTCCTCATGTTCTAAACTTATAATAGTAACCTTTGTTATTAGATTTTGCATACATACATGTACTATATATATATATATTGAATTCATAATTTTATTGAATTTTTGTTCTTTTCGTTGGAATTAATATTGAACTTGACTAGATTAATTTATTACTTGAAGTGGAAAAATCCTGATTATATTAATTAGTGATATTGATATGCGTGCTAAATTGATGGATATATATTGCTTATCTTCGAAAAAGAGTGAAAACTGACTAGTAAATAGAAAAACACGTAGAAAACATTTGTAATTAATTACCACGTTTATAAGTATATAAAAAAAATTAGGGGAGAAAAACAAAAAGTTACCACGTTTTCAAAATGAAAAATACTTGAAATATTTTTCTGTTGGTGGGTAATTAAAATAGGAGTTAGTGCTTAAGTAAACCACGATATTTAAAAAAAGATTATTGGCAATAATAGAGTCGAAAAGGTCGTCGAAGAGAGGAGGCTTTTTTCTTGGTCTCTCATTTAATTTTATGGTTGCCCCCACTACTACGTGACTAGCTTTTTTGTGTCCCCAACTTGACATTAATAACTTGGAAAATTCGCACTTTTCGCTCTCAAGTCAATATTGAACTCCTATTTATGTACAGCACAAGTCTTTGCAAGCTTGATTTTTTTTGAAAAAATGTTCATATAAAATATGAGTCTTGATAGTGAAAGTAACATATATAAATTAAACTTATAATTGTACTGGTATATACTGAGTGGTAAGGTTAAGTACGTCTATTTATACCTCATGACTGGTAATTATTAGTACAACAAAATATATATACACACATATATTAAACTCGAAGGTGAAGATTTGATAAGATCATTAGATCAAGTTATGCCTGTAATCATAATATTAATTTTATAATATCATAATATTTCTACATTTAAATAATTAAGGTTATCAAGACTATCGATAAAATCTTATTGATAATGGTATTTACTGATGAACTCATGGTGTTCTTTAAATTTTCTTAAGGTGTAATTTAACCTCTCGCTCTTTGCCCTATCATGAAATTCATCCCCTTTTTTGTTTTTTAGCTTTGAATTGAACAATTAATAATATCTCTGGTTGAAAGGAAGGTATCATAGAATTTTCCTTCTTTCCTTCTTTTTCCCACATGGAGCTTAGCATGTAAGTCGTTAGGATATGAGATTTGAAACGTGTTTCATGTATTTAGCATAGTCTACGAGGCAAGTATCTATGGAGCTTCTTCTTTTTCTTTTTTTTTTTTGGTTGTTTTGATTCTTTGTTTTTTGTTTTTATTGTTATTATTATTAAGGGAAAGTACCTGAATGACACAAATTTAAAAATCATTGAACCAACATGACACAAAAAAGTAAAATTACATTGATATGATACAAAATCAAATTAAAGTAAATTAAAATTTATGTCATATTAATCAAGATGTGAGAGTTTATATTATGTTGATCAATAAATTAAAAAAATGATTGTTTAGATAATTTTCTCTTAAATTATTATTAATATTACTATTATTGGCTCAAAGCATCCACAAGTACCTTAGTATCTACGGCAAAGGGCTAAATTTAATTTATTGGGAAGATCCATCCAAAATATCTCCGCAGTCCCTAATCATTGAACCCCCTTCTTCTAGGCTAAGGGCATACCCAAGTAATTTGGTCCTATCACTAGGGACCTTCTAGTATTCTCGATTACTTCAACACGTAAAACTAGCAGAAAATATTGCATTACTCCCTTTGGAGAACTCCACCACTCGCTTTTCCAAGGCGCGTGCTTTCACCTTTCGCATAAGGAAATGGGATGAATTTCACTTTTCGAGCAAGAAAAAAATAAATTAAAGCTACATAGCGTTAATTTTATACCAAATTTTATTATGAAGTATAAAGTTCTAATCTCTCGTCTCTCAAGTTAAAAAAAAAAATAGTAGTAATTAAGGGACACATAAGATCTTGTTTTAAGATTGATTGTAGAATAAGCCTACGTTTGAAACGTAGGTCGGAATTTTTTTTTTAAATATTCCAAAAGATTTCAATTTAACTTAAATTTTTTAGTGTTTCAAAATTTGAACCATATTTATTTATTTTTTTTCTCTCCCAAATACCAAACCATAAAAGATCTAAATTTGAAACTAAAAACAACTTTCCGAAACTATGTTTCAAACACAAGCTAAGAGTCTGTTTTATCATATTTCTTTTTATCTTTTGTAATAAAAATACAATCAGAAAATAATATGCTCAATTAGTGCATGAACAACTTTTTTTTTTTTTCTCTTATCTAAAAAAAAATTGACTTGTTTGTTCCAATTATGACAAGTAAAAGATTTACATTTTTAAAATTTATTCGTAGATGTATTGACATATTTTATGAAGAAAAAGATTTATATCTTAAATATTAATCCAAGACATTGTGTGAATCCCGTTGGAGCTAACTCAACGGTGGGAGGAAAAGGAGTTTAGATATGAGTTCTCAGGTTTGAATTTAAGAGTATTTCATTTCTTTTTAACAAATGGAAGCCATAGTGCCATGCCAAAAAAAAATTCCCAAAATTAATGTCAAGTGATTTTTACAAAAGAAAAAAAAAGTGAATGTTTTAATAATGTATAACCGATACTCGAAAGAATGATGATATATCATATCAAATTATTTTACTGCAAAAGAGAAGTGGGTGTCCCAAGTGTCCCCAAAAATACAAATCTAACTCCTTTTCAAACACAACCAAAATATCTTATATTTTTTTTTCTTTCTTCAAACCTACGTCAATGGATTACCAATGCTTCATGCTTTAGCCTTTGTTTGGTTGAGTGAAAAGGGGAGAGGAAGGAAGCTGGATCAAGAAGAATTTTAGAGAGGAAAAGGAAATCTTAAATTGTTTGGTAGAAATGAAATTAGAGAGAGAGAAAAAAAGTGGTAATAAATTTATGGGACTCACAATTTTTTAATCGTTTTAACTTCAGAAAGAAAAGCGAACGAAAAAAAAAATTTACAGTAAAGTGATCTATATAACAACTATTTTGACCTCAATTCTTGTTTATCTTCTTATTTATAAAATAATGTAATGGTTCAATACATTAAACTAGAGATTTTTTCTCTTTTTCTTTTTCTTCCACTTAAAAACATTAAGTAAAATCTTAATTCCTTCGTCCCCTTATTTTCCTATCACCTAGGGCTTTTTTGGGCTAAAGATTGTAAAGTACGCGCTAGGTATGAGAGTCTTACACAACCCCCCTTACTTCCAGCATAACTTTTAATTAATAAATAATTATTTTTCTCGCCCTTTAAATACCTCTCCACACCTCGCTCATTCTCGACATAGAAACCAAAAACCCTAGTAATTCCCCTCTCTCTCTCCTCTCCTCCTCCTCCTCCTCCTCCTCCTCCTCCTCTCTCTCTCAAAACAAACACTAAGCAAAATCTCTCTAAAAAAAACAACAAAACAAAACAAAACAAAAAAAAAAAAAAAGAAAGAAAGAAAGAAAGAAATGGAAATAGAACCAAGCCCTTCAGTGATGGCAAAGAAGCTGTGGAACATAGTGAGAATAGTGTTGATAATGATGAGGAAAGGGTTGGCCAAGAGCAAGATAATGGTGGAGTTTCACTTGCTCCTGAAGCGAGGGAAGCTCGCCGGCAAAGCCATGGCGGAGAACTTCATCCTCCACCACTACTCTGCCTTCAGCTGCCGGTCAAACGACGCCGTCTCGTTCATTTCCCCTAGAGAGTACGAGTTCAGCTGCAGCAACAGCCCCGCCAACACCTACAACCCTTTCCACTTCAACAAACGCAACAAGCACCACCACGGCCACCACAATTACCTCTCCAAATCCTACAATTACGACGACGTTTCGACCACCGTCACCGCGGTCCAGAAGATGCTGGAGATTTACCTCAACAACAACAACAACAGTGGCACCAACAATATTAACCACGGTAACAATTTTCTTCATCATCATCTTGGCGGGGATCAGACGGTGGAGGCCTCGCCGCTGGTGACGCTGCCGGGGTTCGGGAGGAGCCCGGCGGTGCGGCAGTTGCGAATAACCGACTCGCCTTTCCCGTTGAAGGACGAAGGAGGGGACAGCCTTGTGGATGCCAAGGCGGATGATTTCATTAAAAAGTTTTACAAGAACCTCAAGCAGCAGAAGAAAATGTCCTACCTTGAGTCTCCATATCGATTTTGAGCCGTTCGACCATTTGGTTGATCATGATCATATGATCATGAAACGGGGTTTTCAATTTTCAACTCCTTGCCTGATCCGACCTTGAGTAATCCACGGTTTCATGACTTTTTGCCATTATATATATATACACAAGAATATATATATATATAACTTTCACAAATCACATATATGTATACTCGACCAAAGTATATATATATATATATATATATTTATATGGCCTTATGTAAATTACCTAATTATTATTGTAATTTCCAAATATATGGCACCTTTTTTTTTTTCCCTGGTTTACTTAAGTGATCGTGTTAGTAGCTACATATGAGGAGTACTCTTGTAATAAACAAAACTTTTGTTTTTGTTCTTGGTTCTTGGTTTTTTTTTTTTTTAATGTAATTTCTTTAACTTTTGTTTGTATTTGTGTTTATGCCCCATGTTGATAATCAAAGAGAGAGAGAAAAGGTTTAAAAAATATATATGTTTGTGTGTGTGTATATATATATATATATATATAAATATATGATCTCTTCTTTTGATAAAGAGAGTCTCTGCATAAAGTTTTCTTGTATACCAAGTTGTGCGACTATATAGGGTAAATTGCATGGTAAATTAAAGGTAGCTTTAAAGAGAGAGCGTTATGTTTGGTTCGTGGGCGGAGTTTTTAATAAATTTGCTTTCGAGGTTGGTGGGTTTGGGGCTTTGGATTTATTAGGTTTGAGGGGCGTTGTCTGTCTACTATGGCCTCTTAGCTTCCCCCTTTGATAGTGATTCTAGTGGTTCTTGTTATTTTGTTTCTTTTGCCGTCAAATCCACACAGAAAACAGCTTTTTTTTTTTTTTTTTCTTCGTCTTCTTTCTTAAATAAGTGAGAATTTTGGATCTAGCTCTTAGCTCCATATATATCAATACGTGTATACACACACACACACAGCAATTTTATAGAGAACACTATTTGGGTCATTAATATTATTCTCTTCATCACTTTGGGCAATGTTATATATACATACACACACACACACATGGCACACCTCCTTTTGTTTGTTTATGTATGTATATTTTCATCAGTTGTGACTGATTAAGACATATATTTAATTATAATTTCACACTTAATTTATTTGAAGATGCACTAAATTTGAAAAAAGACACTGTAAAGAGAAAAATATCTGATAGGAAAATTCTTCTCACGCCGACCTTGTTTTGCATTATCATTGCTATATTTAGTTAAACTTCCGTAAAGTGCATTATTTTAGAGCCGGCCCCAATGTGAACTTCCATGCGGACAGTTGAGAATGACACATATTGACTCTGACACAAACCCTAGAGTTTAATATACAAATTGATTGCGCTATATATATATATCATGGTTGTTGTTTCAACAAATGATGTATACAAAGGAATGTGGTGGGTTGTCTATATATAGTTTAGTACTAATCTGACATTTCACGACTTTATCATACGGCGGAGATTTTGAATCAAATCAAAAAGTTAAAAAATAAAAAATAAAAAATAAAAACAAGAAATGTATATATGATCACTCTTGTATTCATCCATGTACGTATATTGCCCTAAGCCATCTAATTTAGTGAATAAATAGTCAATAGTGTAAAGACAAAAATAACTTTATGTAATACATCAAAATATAATAATAACTTTCTATAACTAGTTAAGATTCGCCAATGAAAAAAAAAATGATACCTTGTTCATTTTTTAGCCACCTTGGTACCAAAAAATAAAAAATAAAAAATAGATAACTTGGGATTCTTATATACATAATTGTCCAAAGACTGTCAAGGATTCTATGTATAAAACTCCTCAAAATGCTCCTTGAGATTTTATTCTTATTTGAAACTACTATAAACATGTAATTGTCAAAATTGCAATAGTGACATGTATATATATATGTATACACATGCAGCATGGAGCATGTAAGCGACCAAAAAAATCTGCCAATTAACATGTTTTTATTCTAATATATAAATCTTATAAACAAGTATAAAAATTGAATCCACGTTTAATCAATGTTCCTTAGGTACATCAATACATACATGCATACATACATACATGTATGTGTATACATATATATATGGATACACATACATGCTTCAACTAGTACATGAAATTCACAAATTATAAATATCTCTAGTACTCGTTAGGGTTCTGTAAATGCAAAGTCCATATAAAAGCTCATTGTTAGTTAATTGTGGTGCATGATACGTATATGTATATATAGAGACAAATATACGTATATTATAGAGATATTGTATACACATATTCGTATATATATATATATATTGTATGTTGCCTTCATCCACAATAAGAAATTTTAAGAGCCTTTACAGGGAAAAATAAATTGATATTAAAAGGAAGCAATACTTATAGAAGGTCAACATTTCCGTCTGACTTTTTATATTGGAGGGAACAACCAGTTGAAGATCAGGCAAAAGCATTAGCTTGTTAACACGGCAGTTGCCTGATTACCCACAACTGATTAAAAGGCACAACTTATTATAACTGAAAGAGCAAAAGTTCAGAACGCTACTATTTGTTGGAACTTTTTAAACCCAACTCATTTCTGAATTTAAACTTTATATTTTATGGTTGTCTGATTATCCGCACTGATAAAAAGACATAAGGTATTATAATTAAAAGAACGAAAGTACTTAGGGGGTGTTTGGTGTTTGAGTTGAGTTAAAATTTTTAAGCTTAAATAGTAATTTTTGTTGACTTTTTAGAAAAGACAAAAAACTTTTTCAGAAAAAGGCAAAAAATTGAGTTTAAACCTTAAGTTTAAACTTGAGCTCCAAACAGAGCCTTAGAATTCTATGATCATAGAATTTTTTAAACGTCCACCCACTTATTATTATTATAATTTTTAATTTAGTAAGGGTCAATAAATTATATCTGTAACCACACTAAATTTTGATCTTGCTTAAATCCACCTCTCGCTTACCGTTCACTATTTCAAACCACATGGATATTTTTTTTCTTATTTATCAGCATCACTATTGTTATGTATTTATGCACTTTTCATTGTTCTTATCAACAACTCCAAAATTTTGTAATGGAAATTTATTCCTCTCTATCCCAGTCAATCAGGTTCATATTTATATTTTTGATACCAACTTGTGTGTGAAAAACATAAAAGCAATTAGACATATAAATACAATAATATTGTTAGCTTGTTAGACCTTTGAAGGGTTAAAGGGAAAAGGAAACTAAGGTTTTGTTTGGCATTCAAGTTTAACTTCAATTAAATTGTATTTTTTTTCATCTCAGTTTTTGTCTTTTTCTGAAAAATCAATAAAACTTATAACTAATTTTTGAAAAATCAATTAATTTCAACTTAAAATTTTTTATCTCTAACTAACGAATTAAACGCAAGCTAAGAAAATAACCCCTAATAAAGAGTGGGTGAGAGATGGTGACGTGTGTAGTCCTTTATGATTGAAGAAGAGTCTCTCTCAAGCACTAAAAGTCTCTCTCTCTCTCTCTCTCTCTCTCTATCTCTCTCTCTCTCTAGATTTCTCTATCTAGATCTCTCTCTCAAATAATGATCATTATATATACTTTAGTTTCATGCTTATCTTGCAGAGAAGACTTATACATATGGATCACTACTATGCATGCCATAACGCTTTCAACTATATAAACATATGGGTTCGTTTAGTGAATGAATTGAGTTTGAAAATTTTAAGTTTGAGTTAAAAATTTTAAATTTGAGTTGAAAATTTTTGTTGAATTTTCAGAAAAGATAAAAAAAATTTCAGAAAAAGACAAAAATTAAGATAAAAAAATACATTTTAGTTTGAAATGGACTTGATTACCAAACAAGCATATATATGTATATATAGGGGTAGAGCCATGATTTTTTTTTTTTTTTTCAGTAGGACCGTACACTAATATATTTTTTTAAAGATAAAACAAATTTTATTAGGGATTATGTGAGAACTTTTTTATTTTAGTAGATTTACATGATGATTTTTAATTATAGTGGAGACAAAATAATAAAAGTTCATATTAGTGAGAGTTATGTGAGAATTTTTATTTTTTAATAGGGATAAAATAAAAATTATGTAAGAATATTTTATTTTCAATTGTGATAAATTGTAAAAATTTAAAAAAATTCACGAGAACAAAAATGTATATATATATATATATATATATACATATTTTTTGTGGCCATCGCTTTTTGCTAATATCCATTTCTTTTTCTTCTTCTTTTTTTCCCTCAAAATTATTGTTAAGAGTTTGCTGTGCGGTACACATGCCTCTACATCATTGATTGATACGAACCGTTTGTTTTTAACGTAAGTCATATGAGGTGTCACATAATTTGATTCAACCATTTGCGTTCAACTATTCAGTTTTTTTTTTTTTTTCTTTTGCTGGAAGTTCAACTATTCAATGGTAGCTGCATATGTATAATCCTATATGTATATTCTCTTGTACATATATATTCATATAATTTTTAAGCATTTCCTTTCATTCGTATGGGAATTCTTTTGTGTGCAAGAAAATTCTAGATTCTTGAATATTCATGAAAATAGAATACTAGCTTCCGCCCCCCCCGGGCGATCAAAATCAAAATACTAGCTATATTGCATAATAAACTTATATAGATTATAAATAAATAAATATATATATATATATATACGTGTGCTTTGATATGCTTTTCCATATATACAGGACAAAAAGAAAAAGGAATTCCATTAATTAATTGTTATATATGAGTCAGTCTTAGTATATAATGGAGCTAAAAGATTTAAGCATTTTTTTCCTTTTCTAAAGCAACTCATGAATAATAACAAAATCGTCCAAATGTATATGCACTTCCCATAATTAAAAGCTCTAATTTATAATCCAATTGAAATTTTATAATTTGCTCCTTAAGATGCTTTTAGTAATCTTAACATTGATATATAGTACCAATCAACTTTTTGTGAGGATCTAGGTAATGGATCAGAATTGCATGTAAAATGGATAAGAAAGATTTATATACATATATATATATATATATATCTTTACATTTTTTCTTTATATTTGTGTATGTAAATATTGGAATTATTTCCCACTTTTTTATAATTGGCTAAAGGATATTGGAGAGTCTCGGGCTGTGTTTAATGGGACCTAATTGGTGCAAATACATATAGATTGATTTGTCTATTAGCAATCTAGCTACTCCTGATTAAAAGTTTGTGGGAGTGGACCCACCAAAAAAATGAAAAAAAAAAAAAAAAAAGTTGAAATCCTCCGGACAAATATAAAAAAATAAAAAATAAAAAAGAGGAAAGAAAGAAAGAAAGGAAAAGAAGATTGGTTGCTACTTTGTTAGGTGGGAGAAAAAAAGGGAGCCTTATGTGTCTGATGAACTGTGAAGTTTTGGGGACACTCACCTAAATGCGAACTCAATTATTGAAAGAATCCAAGACCTCCAAAGCCAAAAAAGTACTCACTACTACACTGTGAAATCTATATATGATTTTTATGAAATTCGAAAGGCAATTTTCAAAGTCCTTGAGTAACCATGTGTAGAAAACCGATTGGACGAATATTTCTTAAAAGAACAACACTAAAAAAGCAGCCGCAGCAATGCCCGTCTCACGACATGAGATTTATTGATGGATCCATCTTTTACAATGACGGTGTTTAACATCAGTGATAATACATGTATTATTATTATTATTTTTATTTATTTGTGAAATAGAAAAGGGATTTAGTATCTCCATATTATGTGATTATAGAACTATTTATGACATTTGACCAATGAGTTAAAAATCCTATTTTAATACCTTTTTTTCTATTAAAAAAAATTTGTATTCCATTATTTTTTTTTATTTTTATTTTTTGGATGAAGTAGTTCAATACTCTTCTTCGGACGTACTATAAATGTGAGCATTACGGGTGTGACGGTTTATATGCATTCTAGATCTGTATGGTAGTAATCTCTTTTGAAGACTAGACTTCTTTTCCAAATTTGATTGTTTTGTCTTAATCTCTGTTTTTGGATTTGTTAATTTCTTTTCAAGGATAATAGCAACAATAGTAGTTACTGACATTTCACCTTATCCATAGATATATATGGTATATACTTTAAATATTTTTAAAATGTTATTTACTATTTCAAATTTGAAAAAAAAAAAAAAAAAAAAAAACTATTTAACTCTTTCTTCCTATAGTCAAAATAAGAAAAACCCACTAGAAAGTTTTGTTTTTTTTTTTTTTTCCTTGACATTAATCTGAAAACAACATTAAACAGAAGTCCTTCTGATATAAGTGTTAAATTCCAGTCTAATTAATGTACTGAAACTCACTCTAAACACTTGGTATTTTTCATTAAGGGGGTGTTTGGTGAATGAGTTGAGTTTGAGTTGAGTTGAAATTTTTAAGTTTGAATAGTAATTTTTGTTGACTTTTTCAGAAAAGACAAAAAAAATTTTCAAAAAAAGACAAAAAATATGATGAAAAAAATACAGTTTAATTTAAAATGAGTCTAAATGCCAAACAAGCCCTAAGAATACGAAGGTATAAAATTAGAGAATATAGACCAACATATACTTAGGGCGCTCTTTGATACATGATAGATTTGTGTCCCTCTAGTTTAAAGTTGTATGTGTATGTAGATAAAACTTTCTAAAATTCCAAAATATTCTCAAACTCTTCTCTCATCTCTCTTTCCTGTCCCTCTCTCTTCCTCATCACTTTCTCCTCCAAAGATCTCCATTGCAAATATTTGCAAGCGTCACTCTACTTGTAAAGCATGACATCAAACATCGTATGAGATCCGTGGCCTCATCCAACTACAACGTTGCGCGAGACACGTACTAACAAGAATGCTCGCTGGAACGAATGTCGCACGATGTTGACAGGCATCGTGCACCTAGAACGACCTTGAAAGATGTCTGCCAGCATGTGTTTGGTAGGATTTAGGTTTATTACTGAGTGATTAGTCACATATTTAGTTTACTACTAACTTTTTGAAATTGGCAACAGCATGTGAGGAAAAAAGTCATCAATTTAAGTAAAATTAGTTAGTATTGGTCATCTTGTTTACCTACAAACTCTGATGATTGACGTTGGCGGATGACCTTTGATCTCTCCATGAGGTCATCGATGACGTGACAATTTAAATATAGCGAGATCGATATTATTTAAGTATAATACAATGAACACATATAACATTAAAGTAAAAAGGAAGTGACATAAATCTAATCTAGTGGTGTTTAAAAGAGGGAGCATAAGATCTAATGCATATAGTACTAAACGAGGACATAAATTTACATATTCTTCATTATTTCATATTTCTCTTGCTAAAGAAAAGGATTTTTCCTTAAGGCGGAGTTGGCTTTTCTATCGTTTTAGTCCTAGAACTATAAGCCTCACATTTGATCAAGTAGTACCCATGGACTAAATTAGGCACATATATATTTTTTTAAATATTAAAAAAAGGTTATAAGGATAGAAGGTGGACGACGTAGATAATCTTAAATAGATAAGGTATCCTAATGTGGTAGATAAATTCCTTACGACTTAGATTGTTCATACACCTAGTTGCATGCTGGCTCAAATTCAAGATTTCATCGACGAGAACGAGTAACCTTACTAGCCCCACCAAATCAATCAAGTTCTTAAACCTGTACTTCCACCTTTAATAGCAGCAAAAAAAAAAAGAAAAAAGGCGTGCCACGGATCTTGGCCCAAAAACCTTGATTGGACCAAGGAAACAGCGTCCTCATTGGCTTTTCTTTCTCATTAGCCATGGGCCCCACAATCGTGGGCTTCAAATCTTTTCAGCTCATGTGGGCCAGAAAAAGCCCATTAACAAACCGGGCCGTCCGAGCGTAGAAATCATGCACGGCCGCACCCGAACATTTCCCAGTTTTTTCTTCATTTTCACTCCGACGTCGTTGCGTTGAGAATTTTCCAACAGACTAGGCATTACTTTTTTTATTTTATTTTATTTTTTAGTTTCTAATTTTTGTTAATTTCTCCTTCAACTGAAAACCAAATCATTTCCATTCCTGTTCAATTCCAGTGCGCTTCAGATCGACATTCAACGAAATTCGATCTTGCTCGGACCTCGAAACGGCGTCGGATCGGCCACGCTCGATGGAAATCTAGCTCCTCCGGTCGGTTGATCGGCCTCTGAGGCACAGTTTTCCAGATCCGAATCCCGTTTCCCGCAATGACCTCGTGGCTCAAAGCTGCTGAAGGTCCGAATCTAGTTGCTTCTGCTTCTATAAATTTGTTTTGTTTTGATTTTCGTTTCGATTTTGGTAACGTGTTTGAGGTCTGATCCGGAGTTCCTGTCTGAATATTTCGTTATGTTGAATTTCGTTGTGAACATTGAGCTCGGAGAAATTTGGTATTTTGTGTAGAATGCTGAAATGGGTTTCGATTGGATTGTATTTGATGTGATGTGTTTTACTTGGTTTTTCAAATCTGTGATTAGATTTTGAGTTGTTGAGTTTGAGGTTGGAGTGTCTCTGTGGTCGAATTTGGTTTCGTGTTGTGGTAATGAATTTTGTATCACTTTGAGATCGAAATTTGTCGGTTGGTATGGCGTGATTGGTTTTGTAGTAGTAGCAAGTTCAGGCTGGATTTTTTAGGATCAACAAATTTGCCCTGTTAGAAATCTAGTCGGCATTGCGGATTAATTGCCTAAATAATTATATAGAAGGCAAGGCAAAATGGAACACATAAATGGTTTCCCCTCGATATGAGAGCTACGTCCATTTTCAGCTGTAGTAGAGTTTTATTGTAATGAAGAAGATTACAAGAGAATTTACACACCTCACTCCTCTCGGACTCTGTGTTTCTCTCTAAAATAATTCTCAGAAAAGGTGTACCCAAATGTACCTATATATTTAGGGCAACCAAAATACAAATGTGAAGACTCCAATGTACTCCAATAGATGATTACTAAGGGCCATATGTGTGCTAACTCTGGATCAGGGTGATAATTAGACCCCACACATTCAATAGTTGGTGATTCATTGCTTTGATTCTCTGGAGAATACAAATTTCCGGAAACGGTGTTAAAATTCGGGTCCAATGTGTTTTTGCTATGCAAGTTGATGGAAAGAAGAAAACCTTTGAGAGATTCCCAGTTGATTGGTTCGGATGAAGAAGTGCTAGATGGACAAATATCAGATTATAAAATGGACTTTTTAGTTCAGTGCCTGTAGGGCGGAGGAGTCTTCTTCTTCTTCTTCTTCTTTAAGCACTGAATATTGACATTGTTAGCCAGAATTAGGCAAATACTTACACGATGTTTTGACTTCTCTTTTTTAATGTCCTTAAATTTGTACGCAAGACGAAGGTTTCCTCATCTTGTTTTCATTCTTTGATATAAATTTACCTCTTATTGTTATTGTTATTGTTACATGTTCCCTGTTAGTTGTAACAGCCCTGATTCTGAATTCCTATCCCATCACGTTCATTTTTCAAACCTTTTAATTTACAATGGTTTAACACATGAAACTTTTTTTTTTTTTTTTAAGATTTATTTGAGGTTGTGGATAAAAGAGCAAAGCTGGTTGTCAGTGAGTTGGCAGAGGATCAGCCTGACTCCCAAGCTTCAGGTATTGCTTTTCGAATACATATACAGATATCTCTGTCATAGCTTGCATGAACATGCTTCATTGGATGGATATCAATTCACCGATATCATGCTTGGAGATTAGTGTTATGAATCAGCGTGGCAGTTTTTGTAGCTTCCATCATTTTCAGAAAGGGATGGGAATAATATGCTACGTTATTTATCTACATCCTCTTGGAACTAAGCAAACTAATAACTGAAACTTTAAAAATTCAAGACCAAAAAAAAAAGTTGTAAGACACTCAGTTAGTGATGCTCTCAAGTTTTCTTGATGAACGTTTCTGTTGCTCACTATTCTTTTTGCTCTTCCTTCTCCCAATAACTTAGCTGCTAATGGGCAAACATCTCAAGCCAAGAGAACAAGGTCAAAGTTGAAGGTATTGCTTGTTTAGCAGTCGTGTTTTTACATAAATGCGCAGACACTAATGAATATGCACTTCTTCTTTTAAAGTTCATTGGTATCTATTAACTGATTGTCTCACACATTGGGGGATTTCAGGCTCAAAAGAGACAGTTGGCAGATGGGACTTCGAAAACAAGTGATTCCGTTCGTGAGCAGACTAGCGCTCTTAAACCACAAGTAAATGCAACGCCCGAAAGAGATAGGGATGTCCTTCTGAATGAATATGACAAGACCCCTTCTGGGGAGTCTGTAGTCCAAACAACCACCGAGCAACAAGAAAATTCTAAAAATGAATCCCCTGTATTGAACACTACTAAAACAGAGGCCTTAGAAAGTGACATCAATAAAAATGATTTTGGCGTCGTGGAAGTGCCAGTGATTGTAACTGACGGGGAAAATATCACATCAACTACCAATGGTGAGCTTCTCAATGAAAGCACCTCAGAAGTTCGTGAAGAAATTTCCTCACCATTACTTGCGAACCAAGTTGAAATAGTGAATAAACATCACCTTGTGGAGGATGATCCTGTGACCATATCGGAAAATGCGGATATTCCCCCAAAGATTGACCAAGAGAGACCTCAGTCTGAGAACACCAACGTACCAAATAACAGTGACATTCAATCCAAAGTTGCTGATGTCAAAGTCGTACCTCTTAGCAATCAAAAGAAGCAAGAGGAGCCAAAAACTGATTCATCTCCCAAGAAAGTACAGGAACAACTTGATGAGGTTAAGTATCTGACACTGGAGGGAGGTCTTGTAATGTAATCAATATTAACTTACAGTGATTTTTTTCACTGCTACTATCGTTCTTAATGCAGGCTCAAGGACTGCTTAAAACTGCGATTTCAACTGGTCAGTCTAAAGAGGCAAGGTTGGCCAGGGTAAGCTTTGATGATGTCAATTCTCATCGTTCCTCCTTGATCTAGTGTCCCATCTTTGTTTATTTTCTTTTACACTGTTAGGTCTGCGCTGGACTTTCATCCCGACTTCAAGAATACAAAGCTGAAAATGCACAGCTGGAGGAACTTCTTGTTGCAGAGGTAAATACTTCTCCTTTCTACATGGGTCTGGTTTCTTACATTTATATGGTTTCATGTGTTGAAGGTTTTCTTTTTTCTGGTTGACAGAGAGAGCTTAGTAAATCATACGAGTCACACATAAAGCAGTTACAGCAGGACTTATCGGAATCCAAAACGGAGGTGTCTAGAGTAGAGTCAAGTATGGCTGACGCCTTGACAGCAAAGAATTCCGAAATTGAGGCACTTGTCAGTTCCATGGATGCACTTAAGAAACAGGCTGCTTTATCTGAAGGAAATTTGGCTTCACTGCAGGTCAAATGCACCTTTTCATTCTCTCTCCTTTCTCTCCTCTCAAGTCTTTGTTTCCATGGAGCATATAGGTCAGATTGCTCGGACTTTTGATTACTTTGATAGTTACCTTATTATGTTTTACCAGGCAAACATGGAGTCTATCATGAGAAATAGGGAGCTTACGGAGACGAGAATGATGCAGGTCAGTGTGACTCTTCCATGAACATGGTACACATGTGTTGTACTCTTTTACTTATACTGTTTCTATCATTAGGCTCTACGTGAGGAGCTGGCTTCTGCAGAACGGAGAGCAGAAGAAGAGCGCTTAGCACATAATGCTACAAAAATGGTCTGTACCAAGAATAGTTGCTATTTTCTAATACAGTAATTTAATTGTCGCTTCTGCTGTGTCCTTTCACTTGTTTTCTTGAGTCCTTGACTATATTCATGTTTACGTGCTAGAACAGGCCTCTATGGAAAGGGAAGTGGAACTGGAACATAGAGCCTTAGAGGCTTCTACAGCCCTCGCAAGGATACAGGTAATGTAAAGACTCTCCATGTTTGTGACCAATTGCCATGATAAATTCAACAACCAGTTATCGTCATGTGACTGGAAGTCGGAAAAAATGACTGCATGTTTACTTGCTTTGTTACTCAGAGAATAGCAGATGAGAGGACTGCAAAGGCATCAGAGCTCGAGCAGAAGGTGGCACTGCTTGAGGTAGTCAGAAACAGACTTGAATTTTTGTACTATCCAAATTCCTTTCCTAGGAATAAATTAATGTTCTTAGACTTCTTGGGTAATAGCACTATACATTACCAGGTTGAATGTGCAAACTTGAATCAAGAGCTGCAAGATATGGAAGCTCGTGTTCGGCGTGGACAAAAGAAGCCACCAGAAGAGGCAAATCAAGCAATTCAGGTATCCTTTTTATAATCCTTGACTTCTTGAAATTTAGACAAATCCAGGCATGTATATCGATTTTGTAGTAGACCATTGCCTATTGCCAATAAATTTCTTTGAGGCCGCTTTGTTCTGTTATTGTTTAGTTGGATAGAGTATTTAATAGAAATTGAACGCTTTTAGTCCTTTAGCAGTTGCAGTGATAAAGTCATAATTTCCATATTACTTATCTGTCATAACATATGACTCAGATTCAGGCCTGGCAAGAAGAAGTGGAGCGTGCTCGACAAGGTCAAAGGGATGCTGAGGGCAAGCTTTCTTCTCTGGAGGTAAAGGCTCTCTCCTCCCCAAAACAATGTTCTTACAGTCAATTCTCTCTGGTCTATTCTAAAGAAAATATTTTCTTGTCTGATGGTCTTCTCTCTATGATATGTAATTTTAGGCTGACGTGCAAAAAATGAGAGTTGAAATGGCTGCCATGAAGAGGGATGCTGAGCATTACTCACGTCAGGTAACCTCTTTGACTATTCAGCTTCATAACTTTCTTTTCCTCGGACATTGCACAAGAGTTTCTGTTATTTATTATCAATTTTTATTTTTATATTTTACAATCAATCTTCCGATTTCATGCATTAAATTTTTAAGAAGTTTTGCATCAGGAGTAGCATAATCTTCACACTAATTTATGCATGAACAAAAGGTGATCGGTTTAGTTTATTGTGCCACATTTCTATTTTTGCACCTTAAAGTAAGAGGCCTAGGGAACCAAGTTCTTTTAATTTTTATTTTATTATTATTATTTAAATCTATTGGTTTATATTGAAAGCGTCACCTTATTTATTGAGTATCTAATCTGCAGGAGCACATGGAACTTGAGAAACGCTACCGTGAACTAACTGATTTGTTGGTAATTTTCATCAACGAATACTTGTTCTACACATTTTATGATGTCCAAAAAATGTGTGACAGACTTCTTGTCTATAATTCTATCTACTATTTAGTACTACAAGCAAACACAGTTGGAAACCATGGCTAGTGAGAAAGCTGCAGCGGAGTTTCACTTGGAGAAGGAATTGAAGCGTCTTCAAGAAGCACAGGTCGGCTTTTAGGTGTCCACATTTACATAAGATTACCGATTCCAGTGTGTCTCTTTCACAAACAGAAATGTTTTTATTTTCTTGTAAATTCATGGTGACATTATACAGGCAGAGGCGGAAAGAAGTAGAGTTTCTCGCCGGCCCTCATCATCTTGGGAAGAAGATACTGAAATGAAGACACTTGAGTATGTTGATTCTTTTACGGTTGCACAAAAGACTTCTATATAGTTCCTCCCATGAGTGTAGAGGTTCTTATAAAGTTGGTTTTTATTTATTTATTTATTTATTGAGGAGTTGGTAAATGTAGTTGAATATAAATATGTGGTTTTCTGGACGTTCCTCTTTTGAAACCGCTAACACATGCTGTTTTTTTGGCCCTTCTCGTCTTGGCAATGTTAAAAAAACTTACTTCTCCTCACTGGTACAGTCGTGTCTCTCATGATGATCCTATGTTTTTTTAGTTTAATTTTTTTTAATTGATCTTCTTAATCTTTGATTCCTCAAAATTGTTGTTTTAGTTATTTATTTTCAATTTGTGGGTGTGCGTGGTAGGGGAATTTGAACACACCGATTCCTATTCACTCACATTTCCCCGTTACTAGTTTTTCTTGAACCTGTTCACCCAATCTTCATTTTGGCTACTTCCAATTTGCTTATTCTACTGAATATAATAGTTGTATTCTTGTCCTTTGTTTTAATAAATTCCCTCCTTGTTTGGAGAATGTTAATACGACATATGAAAATTACAGGCCACTTCCTTTGCATCACCGTCATATGGCTGCGGCAAATATGCAGGTGTCACTATTTTCATAGCCTAATAACTGTGTTTTATGAATTCACAAATAAGTAGAATTTTGTGGTTTATTATGCAAAAATACTCATAATTCTAATCCGTCAGATCTAGCATATTAAAACAAATAGATTAAGAAAAGAGGAAAAGAGATGAATAAAAAATAAAAAGAGCAAAACTCAGCACCCGCTTCTACAGTTTGACGTGTGCTTCATTTTTCAACATGCAGTTGCAGAAGGCAGCAAAGCTATTGGACTCGGGAGCTGTCAGGGCCACGAGATTTCTTTGGCGGTATCCCACAGCACGGGTTATGCTGCTTTTCTACTTGGTAAAAACAGTCAAACTCGTACTTGCTTAAAGAGACTGTATAAACATATAAATAATAGTAGAGTGGAGTAGCACGTATCATGCGATGACAGTTCTATATCCTCTACAGGTATTCGTACATCTCTTCTTGATGTATCTATTGCATCGACTTCAGGTACATATTTAAATCATTTCCACTTTTTCTTTTTCCTTTTCGGGTAGAAAGATCATTTTGATTATCACTACGAGGCATTTATTGTGTTTTTGGATTGGAATACTAATTAATTAAAACACCATGAAGAGAGACAAATTTCAGGACATATGACTCTAGAAACTCTCTTCTATAATGCGAAAATCGCCGTGAAGAGTATTATACATCGAAAAGATACATACATCCTTTTGATCTCCAACATAACATTTCGATTGGAAGAAATATCTACGTACAATGGTAACGTGTCCTTGAAGGTACAAACATGGCTAAGTCATCGAATTTATTGTCGATATGCAGGAACAAGAAGATGATTTTTCCGCTAGAGAAGTTGCAAAGTCCATGGGACTTTCCAACCCTACCTTACCATGATCGACGATGATGCAATTATAAGCAATACATAAGAGTAGAGTAGAAGTTCATCTTTCATTCAAGGAATTATGGCGGATGAAAGCCAATTCCGAAGAAATGGCTGCATATTGGAAAAGATAAACTGGGTTTTTTTCTGTGAAGGTACTCGTTCTTTTTCCAGTCTCGAGCCATTGCAAAATGCAGATGTATTGATACAGAGAGTGAAAAACTGCTATACCCCTTTTTGAGTCAACCCTAATTCTTGTTCAAGTCTTGGGCATTTGTTGAAGACGCAAACTTGCCTTTGACGCAGCAGATTTGGACTCTCTCTTTCTTTTAATCGGATAATTGTCGATTCTTCGTGTTTCACATGTTGTTCAGAAGTCGCTTATTGTTATCGACAAGTTGTTACATGTGAAAAATCGTATACCTGTGTAAATTCATCATGTTCGAGGTTCACGCTTCATGAAATGTGAAAATCAAAGAATTGTAAACAGTTTTGCTGCTTCGATTCATTTTATTTTCTTGGAGCCAAAATATTTCTTTCAACAGTTCACTATTGAGCTTATATACTAAAATTAAAAAAATTTAAAAAAAAACGCACCATTAATAGTTTCATCAGGTGGGATCTGGATGTTTATGAGCTGTTTGAACAAATAAGTTTAACTGGAAAATTCGAATTTTAATAAGAGAAAACACTTAAAAAAGTTTTAATAATGAGTTCAAACAAATGATTCAAGGGCTGTCTCTCTATACCGTAGGTCTTTATATCGTCAAATTTCTTCGGTGGACACGATTTGGAGTGCATTTACAGAAGAAGCCATGTCTTAAAAATAAGGCAGTCTTATGTACTGAAAACTTTCTATATATACACATATTTTATAATATATGTCAGAGAGCGCGTATTTATGGAGTAGACAAGCAAAAACAAGACAAAACAAAAAGTAAAGAAAAAATTCACATGATAAAGTGAGGTGTTTCATGTTTGTGACAATCTTTAATAAATTACTATTATACACTTTATCATTACATATACCAGAGAAAAATTATACAATAAAAATCACATCACCACTCTCTGCCATTAAATTCTCCAAAGAAAATTGCAGGTCTTTTTTTTTTGAAAAGAAAAAGAAAGTGGGTAATTCTACAAGGGGTAAAGCTGTTTTACCCCATTAATAGGGTAAAAATTATTGACCATAAGATGACTTTTGATAGCTGAGATCAAATTGACAAACCAAACAATCATAAAAAGAAATACACCTGATAGTTATTTTACAAAAAAATAAAAAAAAATTGTAGGATTTTTTTTTTTTTTTTGTAAATGAATAAAGGGATCAATGGTATATTTCTTGAAACATGATTTGAATATCTGATTTACAAAAAAATGAAATTTAGTTTTATTTAATATATTAATTTAATTTTAATTAAATTATATTTTTTAATTAATTTTTAAAAAATTAATCGAGTCTATCTTAAAAATTTTAATATCAATAACTATTCATTGCGTTGAAAATTGCACGACTTACATCATTGTTTCCAAATACGAAAAAAAATTGGAAAACAAAGGGTCAGATTTCACTATTACTTTCTTGAATTTCCTCTTTTCCTTTTTGTTTTTTTTTTCTTTGGCCTCATCAATATCAAAAGATTCTGACTTGATCGATGTGACGGACAAAGATTGGCAAAAAGTTCATGATTCCAACACTTATCCAACTCATTTACTTTAAAAAAAAAAATAAAAACACTTTTCCTCGCTCGGGCTCTCGGCTAAGTACAAAAATGAAAATTTTACCATCCTCTAACGAATTGTTTTAGATTTCAAAAAAAAAAATATATATATATATATGTTTTAGGTGATCATTAAAAAAGAATTTGATATTTTAGTAAAAAATAAACTACTTAAAATTAAAAAATAGTTAAAAATTTTCTCTTATTATTCTATTTAATTAATAAAAAAAAAGAATCAACTCAAAAAAAAAAAAAGTACACAAACTAATCATAAACCAAATAATTTTTATCTATAAATTTTTTTATGAGTGTATAAATCCACATAAATCAATTCAATATCCTAATAAATAAGAAATTAGAATAAAGAATTTCTTTTTTTTATTTTTTTCAATGTGAAATAAAAGGAAAAATTTGTGATAGAGCTTATTTAAGGGGCGCTATCAATAGTTACTCATTCAAAGACTATTATTGAATTGCTTTTAAAATCTACGGTTATAGTTTTGTGTAAATTTAAAATTGAATTCACTGGATTTTCTCTTTCTCTTTCCTTTTTTTTAATTAAAAAAAACTTTATCTCTCTTCCTCCCCTCTCTCTCTTCTCCTGCCGCTCTCCATCCTCATGAAAAGTCGTTGTTGTTGGAGGAAGCTAGCCGAGGGGGGGTTGTCGTTTGGGTTTTGGGGGGCGGGGTGCCCAAATTTGGCAGGGTCCATTGGGAGGGGGCAGATTGGGTCACAATGGGGGGGCTGCTTATGGGTCACAGCGAGGGCTAGTCATCGGCCGGGGGTGGGGGGGCCTGGGTCACGTGGGGGATTGTCGACCAATGAGAGGGGGGCCTGTCATGGCGGGGGGGCCGTCGTCGGGTTCGCGGGTCTGGTTGGGGGTAGTGGTTGGTTTACTTTCGACGGACGCAGAAGGGGGGGTTGCTCGGGCTTGTCGGCATCGGGGGAGGGATTGGGTTGACGCCAATGTGAGGGGGGGGGGGGGGAGGCGAGGCAAATCTGGCTCGGGGGGAGGGGATCCGTCACCAGCGTCGGCGGGGAAATCTCTGGCATCAAGGAATGGGTGGGTGGTCTTTTAAATTTTTTTAATTTTTATTTATTAATATATATTAAAATGAGAGAAGGTGTATTATAATTATTATACACAAATAATATTTCAGCAATTCGATTACATCTTAACAGTTTAAAAATAAACTCTATCGATATAATATATAAAACAAGCTTTACCGCAGCTTTACTCGGAAAAAAAAAAAGAATTATGGAAGTTTGAGTATTTTTTTTATTGGTAAAACTACGATAAAACTCCTTTTATATATCCTATCAATAGAGTTTATTTTAAAACAATTTAGATGTAAATGAATGGTTGAGATGTTGTTTGTGTATGGTAATTATCATACACTTTACTTTATAGTAGTATTTGACTAAAAAATAAAAACTTAAATAAATAATTAAAAAAATCAACCAGTGGTGGAAGGTTGGGGGGGAGGGGATAGGGGAGGTTTCCAGGGGGTGGGAGGGATTGGGTCGACGCCGACGCGAGAGGTCGGCGGTATCGACAGGGAAGTCACTAGTGTTAGGGAAGGAGATTGGATTTTCTTAAAATTATTTTTTTTAATCTATTAGTCAAATACTACTATAACATAAAGTTTATGATGATTACCGTACATAAGTAACATTTTCACTGTTTGATTACATTTAAAGGTTTAAAAATAAGATATATCGATAGGGTATATAAAAAATACTTTATTGTATTTCTACCCCCATTTTAATGAAAGAAAGAAATTAAAATAGTGCCGTTGATGTTGATTTTTGTTTTTGTTTTTGTTTTTGAAAGAAAACAAAAAAAACTTTCGAAAAGCTTCAGTCTGTCCAAACGGACCCTTAAGTGAAAATTGGACGTTGCCAACTAGACTGCCAGCAGCTAGTCTGCACGTCAGCCAAAGTGACTGTTGCTTCATTTCCCACTTCCCACTTAACAACAGCAACAACCAAAAAATAAAAATAAAAATAAAAAAAGAGCGGGAATTAATAGCACTTGTCTTGTTCTCACTTCCCGTTCTCTGAGAAAATTTCTTTTGGTTTTGACAATTGCCCAAAAAAAAAAAAAAAAAAAAAAAAAAGTCAGCAATGGACGTATCTGATCTTCACGCGGAAGTGCCTCTTCCTCGATCCGCCGAGAAATTGCTGGACGAAATCTGCGCCAAGCACAATCTCCCACCGGCGGACGCCGAGCTGCGGCGGAAACTGGCCTCGGCCGGAGAAGACAGGGCTCTGCAGGTGCTCCGCACCATCGCCGACAGCACAACCAAGGTCAGGAGCCTCCCTGGCTTTGCCACTCACCTGTTCCGCCAGTCTCCATCTCCGCCGCCGCCGCCGCAGTCGTCTCCTTCTCGTTCTCCGGCTCCCGAAAACCCCCGTCCTTATGATTCGCCAGGCACTTTGATCACCAATTCTCCAGGCACTTTGATCACCAATTCTCCAGGTAATTATTCAATGTTGCTCTGCTTTAAGATGATATTTTTGATTTTTTTTGAGCTCTCTGTCGTTTGGTTTGGTAATTTCTGGTTAATTTTAAGCTCGGAGAAATGGCGGAGAAGCGCCTGAAATGGAGGCTTTGGGAGAGCTGGAGTTTCGAAAGCAGTTCTTGATTCTCAACTATATTGGCGGGTAATTTTTTGCTTCTTTACTTTTTTTATTTTTTTTTATTTTTATTTTTTTATAAATATTAAAACTGCGATTTTAGTTTCTTCGATTTGATTTGATAATTTCACAAAAAATGATAACAGAAACGAGCTTCAGAGCGTCACTACGGCTGAAGAAATCCGGAGCTTGAAGCCTCTCTCCATGGTACAGTTTGAAAAGCAGGTTTGGCAACGGTTTGGCCAAAGATTTGTTGACCCGGTAGATCGTAGAATTGTGAGTTTCATTTCTCTCATTCTTCATGTTCTACACTTGTTTGGTTATATATAAACATATATTCACATATATATATATATATATATGTATGTATTCGCATTCCTGATTGTAATTTGTATTCCAATTTCCAACAGGAAAAAAAAAAACAAAATTATTTCATTTGGTTTTCCTGTTTCTAATTTTGCATTGGCCTGATTTTGTCCTCCTTTTCGGGTTTTTTACAGTATCATGATTGGGAATCTGGAAAAACACACAAATATCATTGTCATGTTTCTCCCGAAGGGAGTTACAGATTCAAGGTTAGATTTTTCTTCCCCTTACATTGGTAATCTCACATTCACACACATGATATTCTCTTGTGGACAAAGTTATGGACAATGACATTCATATTCTTGGTTTTTTGGACGGCATTTGGCACATTAGAAATGAGTTTTTGTCTTTTTTACTTTTATTGTATGTTTTAAGTGCAAATTCTTCAACAAAAATTTCGTAGTTTTAGATATTTGTGCCTATTTGCTTGTTCTTTTTGTCAGTTCCAAACGCATAAGTATCAAGGAGTGCTTGACATAGTAGTTTATAAACAAATTTTACTCACTGTTATCCAATGTATACACGTTCTTTTTTTTTTTCCTTAATATTCTGAATTACTGTTCATTTATTCTCAACGGTGTTATTCCAAAGTCCATGAGGCGATAATTGGTCTGATAGCTTAAACTATGCTGTATCTGAAATTACCGTTTACGTGGACTTCTAATTCAGGGCCCTTATGTAGAAAAAACAAAAACTCACTTACAAAAGGTCATAGGGGATGACAATGTTTTAATGGTCAAATTTGCTGAGGAGGCGGCGGCTGAAAATTTTTCTGTTGGTTCACGTGATCAAAACTATGCTGGATATAGTAAAATATGCAGAGAAGGTATTTGGGTTGGATTACGCCGATATTGCTTTTTTGGTGAGCCTTTTTTCTGAACTTGGTGATCTGATATTTGAATTTTCAGTTCAAACTGAAGATAAAATGAGAAGTCTAATAAATAAAATGGTAAACTGAAGATAATTCTATAAAGCATTTTCTTTTTATGATGTGCGCAAATTTCTACTTCTATGCTCAAAATTCACTCTTTTTTTTTTTTTTTTTTAATCTGCTATGGATTGAGATTCCGTACAATAGTAACAACTCTTTCTTCTCAATTTTAATATGATGTGGATCAGTTTTTAAAGATGGTGGAAAGGAAGAGAAGAAAAAAGATCCAACTTCGTCACCTGTGAAGTGCTATTTTGTTCGCATCAACTCGAATGCATGGATTGATCAGAGTGCATCTTATATTTTGTCTAATAGAACAATTTCTGAAGCAAGGCATCTGTTTATGCACGCACGTACAGTATCTACCGTGTCGAACTATATGGTTAGGTATGCTTGGACTATATAGTTACTTTTAGAAAGTTGTGTTCTTACAGATTTTTTGTGTCCACTGATAGTTTAAGGTTCTCTCCTTGTGATTCTAGGTTTTCACTCATTTTGTCCAAGACATTGACTCTTAAAATCGACCTTTCATCTGTAAATATTGATATAATTGAAGATGAGTACTGCCAGGTGTAACTCTTTTAATGTGTTTCTATAAAATTTATGTTTTGTCTTATTATTACGACATAATCTAACTAAATTTTGAAATTGCAGGATAAATCTGGCAATCGTATTTATAGAGATGGAAAACCACTTATACATACAGACGGGACTGGGTTCATCTCTGAGGACTTGGCTTTGTTGTGCCCGAAGAATTTATATAGAGGGAAATTTGTTGATGATCAAAATAATAAGGTTTCTAGCTTGTGATAGTGATTTTGTTTGATTTTTTTTAGTCACATTTGGAAAGTTAGTAAACGGTGATAACTAATGTGATTTAATCATAGGTGTTGTCTTCTCCAATAGTGATCCGTCTTCATTATATCAACTTTCTTGGAACTGACTATGAAGTCTATTTTCTTTCACATCCCATTACTGGGCTAATTTGATCAAACAAATACCAGAATTCTGACATTTCCTTTTTATTATCGTCCTTGTTTTCCTGATCAGAATTATATATTTACTGATTATCTTTGGTATGACTTGGTCTTCTGCTTATGGTTTTAGATACTGCATACTCGTGACGAGCGTGAGGACAATGTTGCAGTAATGGAACATCGAGGAACTGAGACATTAGAGCCAGTACGTGCATGAAATTCTGGCCATTGCTTTTCGTTCCCTCTCTCTCTATCTCATCCATAATATTCATTCTTTTGCAAATTGTTATTTTTTGAGGCACATTAGTTCAATTTTGACTTAACATTCATGTCTCTTATTTTACTTTCACTTTTTTCTTTCTCCTCCCCTCTCTAGCCTCTGTTGATGCAGTTTCGAATGTTTAATCAAGGCCATGCAGTTAAAGGAACTTGTCTTGTGAACAGGAAGGTACGTTTCCTTGTCTCTTCTCTTATCTTTTTGAAATGATGGTGTTAGTTGCAAACAGAAAAGCCTCTCGAGCATGTATTTAATTGCTCAATGTCAGGTATTTCTGTTTTTTATTGTTTAATTTGTTGAATAGTTAACACTTATAGTCTTATTATCATCCTTATTTGATGCAAAATGAGAGGGAGAAGAATCATGTTTTTTTTTTTCCCTTTTATTTCTTTAATTTTTCTCTTTAGGATTGTTTTCTTTCTGATAGATTCTTATCCCATATTCTTTAGCTTGAACTAAAAACAATCAAGATCCGACGTTCAATGGTTAAAGTTGAGCCAGATCCAGAACTTTCGAATTATCAGACAGCAAACTCACTAGAAATAGTTGGAACAAGGTATCTCCAATATCAACTTATATCCTTGACCTTGTTGTCTTTAAGGCAGAAATTTACGACATTTTTTTAATATGGAAACAAACATTGTATCTACATGCGGGCATTGCTCTATTTTCTGTTGTTAAGGTGAATTCTTACTCTTAAAGTTCTTGTTCTCCAGCAACCCGCCAAAGAAAACTCACCTGTCAAGGAATTTAATTGCCCTCCTAAGTTGCGGAGGGGTCCCAGAAAAATATTTCAAGCACTTAGTTTGGAACACTTTGAGAGAATCTCATGGTGCTTTCAACAGCAAGCGTACTGCAATCAGAGGTGTTTTCGTTTTTATTTCCCTGTCTTCCATTGCTTAGATTTTTGAAATGCCAAACATTAACTGGTAAATGAATTACTTGTTTTATTCCATCTATTTCTCTCTATTCTTTCTTTATTCCTCAATGACTATGAAAACTGCTTGCAATCTGCAGTTGCTATTAACCAAGGGGGCCTAGACAATGGTTCTATAGTTGCAAGAATGATATTGTCTGGTATACCTCTTGAGGAACCGTTTTTGCAACATCGTCTGTCCGTGCTAGTGAAGGAGGAGAGGAAGGGCCTTAGGGGCGGGAAGCTCTCTGTAGATGACTGTTTTTATTTGATGGGGACAGCCGATCCCACTGGAAAACTTGAACATGACGAAGTTTGCATCATTCTGTATGTCTTATCTTTCGGCATATGCATCCTTTGAGTTATATGAATCTGTTTAAACATATTCTCTTGTATTCAAACTGTATTTGCACGGCCATGAGACATGTTAATTCTCTTTAAATAATTGCTGAACCATGGTACTTTTATGCTTAATTCTTACTTTGAGCCTTTTTTTTTTTTTTGGCACAATAACATGGTCAGGGCTAATGGACAAGTTTCTGGGAAGGTACTGGTTTACCGTAATCCAGGCTTACACTTTGGGGACATTCACGTTTTAAAGGCTACTTATATAGAGGAAGAGGAACTGGAGTCTTTTGTTGGGAATGCAAAGTATGCCATATTCTTCTCGAGGAAAGGTCCGAGATCAATTGCTGATGAGATTGCTACCGGTGATTTTGATGGTGATATGTACTGGGTCTCAAGAAACCCCGAGGTTTGGCATCTAGCTTCAAGCTGATTTACAGATTTAGCTTCAGCTGTTCTAACTTGAGTCCCCCCCCCCCCCCCCCCCCCCCCCCCTCTCTTTTTGGCTCTCGAGTGCCTTTTTTATCTTCTTTGAGTTTTTTCCTTTCATGTATTATGCTTTCTTTTTTGCTCTATACTTCAATTTTTTTTTTTTTTTTTCTCTTTTAGTTCTTAGGTATATTTTGTCAAGCTTAGGTGTAGTTTTTAATTTGTTCTCGATATAGCATAAGAATTCTTTCAATCAGAGCAAGACATTTCAAATGGTACTTGGTTGATGTCTTGGAGACAATACTGTTGAAATATAAAACTATTGTTGGCTCACCTCCGAACAGCTTAAGCTTTTGGGAGAGTTGGTAAACTAACAAATACCTGTTGAGTCTTCCTTAGTTTCTCGCAGAGAATTAGTATGGAAGTAATTATTTATGCAGTGTTTATCTATCAAAGTGTTCTAGGTTAGATTGACCGTGGATTAGTTTATGCGTCATGTATTTCGCAATACAAGATTTGGCTTATTGTCTAGGCCGCTTCAATGCTAAGTCATTAATTTTTGATACGGTATCTTTGGCTATTGAAATGATTCAAAAAGAAATATCTACTAATGATGCAATAAGACACCAAAATTACTTGGTACGCATTTTTTTATAGATTTTTTAAGGTTCTTCTGTTTTTTTTTTTTTTTTTTTTTTTTTTATCACTTTCCATAATTTCAGCTACTAAAGCATTTCAAGCCAAGCGCTCCGTGGGTTAAAAAATCCCCAACTGGAAGTGTTGAAAGTAAAAGACCAACTGATTATTCGAATGAAGAATTGGAAGACGAGCTTATTCGACTGTTCCTGAAGGCTAGGTTTGAACCAAGGTATGCTATTTCATTAGGTAGTTATAATAGGTTTGATCTGATGTGATTCGTGCATGATTAATTTATTTGGGTCGTATAATTTTGTGTCTATCTTTACTCAATAATGTAACGATCCCTCACGAACCGTTACAGTTTACTTCTTATTTAATCATTCATTTCTTATAAGAATGCGGAAAATATTAAGTTTGAAATAAAAATCTTTACATTACGGAAAAACTTTACTTAGATAATTTTAGAAAACTCTAGATTTTTTTTTAACTATATTAAAATTTGAACTTCATAATTAATATATATATATATATATATATATTTTAAAAAAACCCAATTCATGAAATAAAATTTAAGTCCATATGAAATATCCAATCAAATAATAATGAACTAAAGTCTCAAAACTTCATTTGAAATAAATATAAAAAATCCATCTTATGATCGTTCCTCCCGTTTTCCTATCACATATCGTCCCGCTATCTGCTCTAAACTCCTCCAATACTATAACTTACAATTTCCTTTATCTGCAACATGAATTAACTTATATAAGCAAGGGCTTAGTAAGATACTTAAATCTCACAAATGTAAATAACATTTTTCTTTTATCATCATAAATATTAACATCATTTAAAAATTTTTTAACTTTTAAAAACCGTCATATATTGAGCCCGGTGTTGTACCATCATAGCGCGCTAGTCACGGAAGGGTTGGGGTAGCAAATTCTAAATTAACGGTGATAAAAGTCCGCTCACCGGACAACATCATCATCATCATCATCAAGGGTGTACAACGTCATTTTAAAACATAAAATACATATACATACTATATATATTTTTTATCAAAACATCATCCTAAGAGAAGTATTATTTAAGAAAATCATAACATCATCATCAACATCGAAACATATACTTCTCAAATCTTTAATTCATATTGCAGTTGAGAGTGTACTTACCTAAACGTCTTACTTAACCTTTTCAAATTTTTCGATGGTGACGCGCGATTGAGGTCTCGGGTGCTCGCATTTAGAACCGTTCATTCCATGAATAATAAATATAATAAAATCAACAAAAGTTCATAAAAATACATCAAATACATCCATCATATCATAGCAACGCCTAAAAGGCCTATTTCATCATTCAATAGCATCACAACACAAAAATTGAACAATTTCATGAAATTACAAATCTTTACAGAAACTGTCAGTCAAATCTTTGTTCCTTCAAAAATTCATAAAAATCCATACAGGGCTCCAAATGATTTGAAACCAATTTTAAATGAAAGTAGACATCCAGATATTTCTAATGGTACCCAATTCATAAAAAATGTAGACAGTTTGGACCCTCAAAATAGTTTTGAAATTGATTTCTAAAATTTTACTTAAACTGGCAGTCGGACCTCTGTCTGTTTGAAAAATCACAAAAATTTACAGATGTCTCTAAATGATATAAAACTAATTCCAAATGAAAATAGACATCTAGATTTTTTTAACAATATCAAATTTGTTAAAAACGGAGACCGTTTGGATCCTCAAAAACAGTTTTGAAAACGGACCGCTAAAATTGTATGGAGTCTAGCAGCCGGACCTCTTCCTCATTGAAAAATCATAAAAATTCACACATAACTCCAAATGATATGAAACTGATTTTAAAAGAAAATAGACATCTAGGGCTTTCCAACAATATCAAATTTGTTAAAAAAAGAGTCCATTTACAACCTTAAAAATCGTTTGGAATTCTTATCTTAAAATCTGAAAATTCCAGTAGCAGTGGTCAAATCCGAAAATCATTAAAAATATAAAAAAATTATCACCACAATATATATAAAATTCATACACACACGCACGATACAGCCCTAAGACATGTTTTTAACACACAAAATTATTCAATCACCATACCAATAAAATCATAACTCAAGAAATCAAAACACCCTAATTTCGTCTTGTTCACAAAATCAACCATATCGTCATTCTTTCGATTATTATTTGATGAATATTTCTTATCATCTTCTCAAACTCATGTGAAGACACTCATCAAGAAAATCATCCAACCCCTCAAAGAATCCCAAACTAAAACGAATAACAAAATCATCCTCATCATCAAATAATACCGAAACATACCTTGAAATCCTTTGATTTTCGGCTTGGAAGAATTTGGAGGTTTGGCGAATTTTATATTTTTTATATTTTTTTCTTCTGTTTGTGCGTGAGAGAGAGCAGACAAAGAGAATGGGAAAAAAAAGAAAGGGAGGCTAGGGATGCAAAGAGTGAGCGCTGAGAAACCAATGACAGATTGTGTGGAAATTTAAATTGGAAATCAATTGCTATCATCAAAGGTTAATTTTTAGCAAAATAGCTAATAGGTCAATGGGAAAGGTGGATGTAAATTAACAGATAAATGTTTCCCAATTTTTTTTTTCACCCGTTTCTCCCTTCTTCGGCTGCAATTACTTCTGTTTGTGCGTGAGAGAGGGGCAGAGAGAGCAGACAAAGAGAATGGGAAAAAAAAGAAAGGGAGGCTAGGGATGCAAAGAGTGAGGCTGAGAAACCAATGACAGATTGTGTGGAAATTTAAATTGGAAATCAATTGCTATCATCAAAGGCTAATTTTTAGCAAAATAGCTAATAGGTCAATGGGAAAGGTGGATGTAAATTAACAGATAAATGTTTCCCATTTTTTTTTTTTTCACCCGTTTCTCCCTTCTTCGGCTGCAATTACTCCCCCCCCCCCCCCCCCCCCCCCCCCTTTTTTTAACTCATTCCCTTCATATCCTCCTTCAGATTTCCTATTAAACACATACATATATATATACATATAATATATATATATGTACGTTGGCAATCAATAATTTAACATATATATATATTTACAAAGAAATATATACAATAAAAATAAAATATACTTACACATAGTGTATATATATTAACATATAAGATAATCGTATAAGGTATATTTATGCTTTATATAATATAAAAAAATAAAATGCAACAATTTCTTTATTACATATATATTTAAGCCATCACATAAAATTATCAAATCATGATAAAAATTCATCAATTTGGTATGAATTTTGTTCTAGCACATCGAGTCCTCGTCGCGTCACTTGTGAAAAATAACTCAACATAACATTAGAATTAAGAAATTGATATCTCATCAAATATCGATGTTAATTCTAAATGTTAATTTTCTAACGTTAAAGTTAGATAGCATTTGGGGCGTTACAAATAGTCTTCGGACTTGTTGTGTAGAGCATCAAAAACATGTATGTTTGGACTTTTAGGGTTATGATGTTTGTATGTCTGAAATGCTTCTTGTTCTTTTAGCCAAAAAAAACTAGATGAAATTTTTTTGCTTTTTCAGTTTTGCCACGAGTGAGGCTGCTAATAGCTGGCTTGCACTGGTGGATCGTTTTTTGACTCTGGGAGATGATTGTATTGATGAGAAGAACACCGTCAAGGAGAATTTAAACAAGTTAATTGATATTTACTATGACGCATTGGATGCTCCAAAGCAAGGAGGAAAGGTTAGTTCTATGGCTCTTCTCTTTTGTTGCCTCAGTTGCTATTGCGTTAGATGCCTAGCTATATTTTAATCTCTCTAATTTCATGTCTCATTGATTTTCTAAGAATGTCTTCTCATTTCTGTTTCTGTCTTTTTCTTTTCTTTTCTTCACTTTTCCGACCCCTTTTAAACTCTGTTTATTAGGTTGAAGTTCTGAGAGAGTTGAAGCGTTCTCTACTTTCATTTCTCATTGATTTTCTTTTGATTTTCTGAGAATGTCTTCTCATTTCTGTTTCAGTCTTCTTTTTTTTTTTTTTTCCTTCCGACTCCTTTTAAACTCTGTTTATTAGGTTGAAGTTCCCAGAGAGTTGAAGCCAAAAATGTTACCCCATTATATGGAAAAAGACACAAAGCGAAAAGAAAAAAGGCAAAATTATTTTCATTCGAAGTCCATTTTGGGATGGATCTATGATGAGGTGGATTCATATCAATCGGAGGATCCTTCAAACAAAGGCAAGGATTTCTTAATTTAGCATTGCATCTCTCGCCCTGTGTAATTATCTACTCATAAAAAATACATGAAATTGAAAAAAAAAATAAAAATAAAGGTTAAATAAAGAAAAAGTGATTTAATTTTGATCACGTCTGGTGATAAAACCACTCTAATTTAGTCCTCTTTGGGAAAAGAGAGTTTGAATAAATGTTCTTTTCTACCATTCAGAGATCTTCAAGCTGCCTCATTTCGAGGTCGAAGTCCCCGAAGCTTGCTTAACAAAATGGGCGGCACACTATAAACAGTATAGGGGAGAAATGCACGATGCTTTGCAACTTAAGGATAAGATCAAAAACGAAGCTGCCGATGAGGTCATAAAGAAATACAAGAGGGTAATCATTTTGACGTTGAACTAGAAATCTGCATTTTTATTTCCCTTTGTTCAAGCAACACTGTTCGATATAAGTAGTGCAGGGCACCACTTCTCACGATGAGTAGTTCTTACGTGTAAGATCCTAGGAATGGGACTTAACATGCGTGAATTGAAGTGCCGAACATCAGTGATGCCGATATCATTTTTCTAATTTTCTTCCTCTGCTAACTATGTTCTCTTTCTGTAGCTGCTATACGATGCCGAGGAACTCGAAGAGAGTACAAAGAAGATGGAGGAAATTAATAATGAGGCCCTCGCCATATATAGCTTGTGTTATGACTACGCCATAAGCCAAGAAAAAGTTACATACTGTAGCTTCGCATGGAACGTTGCGGGTTCAGCCTTGTTAAAGCTTCATGCTTTCAAAACAATAGGTGAACGTGCATTTTTCTGCCTTGCATCAGTTTTGAAGGAGGTGCTCTAAAGCTAATCCCACTTGAAATGTTCTATAAATTCGATTAATGGTTGTGGCATAATCTAATATAACTGTGTGCAGAATAAAGATGTACTAACTAACTACTATGTATCCTAGAGAGAGAGAGAGAGAGAGAGAGAGAGAGAAACTATGGGTATGCAGAGAGAAATGTGAGTGAAGCAGGTGATCAAAGGTGTCAGTCGTATGAATTGGATAATCTGTACGGTATTTGAGTAATGAATTATTTTCCTAAATTAATGTGTCATCGGAATGATAGTTAAAGGATATCCGCCAACAGAAAACGGGTCCTATGACATGGGACCCACCTCCTAGTGTATAATACTTATGGTGTCTGAAGCTTCTTTTTTTTGTCCTAATAGTAAGGGGTAAGGACTCCCTTGAACTTCTCGTTCATTGAAAATGTGTTAGGGGCACATTGAAAATGAACGAAAAGATCATTAGGGGAAACAGATTAATTAAGCCGAAGGAAAATCATAGTGGAAGGATGGTTTGGCATCCCCTGAATATGAGTGGCCTGATATAGAAAGCACGTGAGAAAGAAAAAATAAATGATGTACTCTAATATATACCAGTTGTCCCACATGAAAAGATTATAAGATATGAAAAGATTATAAGATAAATAGTGAATTTATTAACCCTTAGGTCCCCTCTCCCTGCAAGCCTGTTTTGTAAGGGTGGATTCTAATGTGAAGCTTCCTCACGTTGCATCATCGCTAATGCTTAAGCCAAATTTAAGATTACAAGTGGGATCGAACCAACAATCCATCCAAAGTCCTACCCGATCCTCTTTCTCGTGCCATTAGAATAAAGTGTCTTAGGCAAAACCATAACGATTCATTTGTCAGATAAATTTGATACAAAAATTTTGATTAATAACTCTACATTGCGAACATTACCCATAATTCAATGCTATTTTTTTTCCTTCCTTTTTTGGATTCTAAAAGAAACATGTGCCTATAATATCTAGTAATATCGACATACATCACATTCTGTTATGATATACTAACGTTTTCATGTTGCATTGCATAAAAATTCTCCCTCTTTCGTTTCTAATTGTGCTTTTTAATTTATCTTAAACAAAAATGCTAGTCTGTGATCATATACAAGCATCCGTTGAAAAAGAAAATACTATACTCGGGGGTTGTTTGATTGGTTCACTCGAATCATACATTTAAATTTTTTTTTTGTCTTTTTTTAAAAACAAAAATAGAATTTCACTATTAATGTCTCCAAATCTCTTTTGAAAACTCAAATTTTAAAAGTTCATAAATTAAGATGATATATATATATATATATATATATAAATTACATAGAATTTCAAGAAAAACGAAACAAGATCTAATATTGTCTTTTTGTTTTTTTTTTTTCCAAGTACATCTCAAGTTTTTACACTTTTTAATTTCAAATAATTAATTTTCAATTAAACGCATATTTTTAAAATTCAACTTATAAACTCTAATCCAAATATCTTCAAAGTGGATCAACCAAACGGGCTCTTAAAAAAATTAGAAAGTTGGCATCTTAAAATATTAGAGGGAAAAACAAGTGAAGCATCGAACCAGTAAAATACCACTTGATTTAAAAAATATATATATATTCCCTTTGAATTGAGGATTTTTTTTTTTAAATAAGTGAATTTGGGAATTATTTTGCTGATAAAGAAGCGACTGATTTCAATTCAACCAAGAAAACATAAGCTCGAAAAAGCAAGCTTGGAAGCCAAAAAAGATTCCTAAGGACATTTCTTGGACTTCTTTTTCTCTGAATAAGACATCCATTAACAAAAAAAAAGTACTAGATAAGATTTAACTATGTGAAAAGGTTTACTTGGTGGTAGACGTGTATTAGCAAAGTACGTCGGTCCAAAAACTAAAGCGTTAATGCGCCTTCTTTAATTCAAATAAACAACCTTTAGCGCTAGGTGCTCATGCTTTTTTGTTTGGATGGAGGCTTGTGGCAGGACTTTGCTGAACGTGATACACGGAATCGAGATCTATCTCGCATCAAAATATTTCTATCGGGAAAGCCTCGTTTATTCAAAAAGCGAATTATTTAAAAGATGTGAAGGAGAGGTTTTGAAAATGTAGTTTTGGAGATATTTGAATATGAGTTTTGTAAATGTGTGTTTGCCTTTTTGATTGAAAAAAACTATTTGAAGTAAAAAAGTATAAAAACTTAAGATATGTTCACAAAAAAAAATATCAATATGAATCTTGTTTTGTTTTTTTAAAATTCTATTCATTTAAAATATATATATATATCCCATTTGAACTTGAAATAACAAAATAATAGATTTTTAAAGTTTGATTTTATTGTACATATTTACAGATGTAAATAATAGAAATAGTTTTGAGCTGAGAAAAAAAGATTAAAAAAAAGAAACATCTGAAAACCAGATATCAGATGTTATCCTCCAAACGGGTCCTTATAAACCCTATTTGCTCGTAAGTAAATGAGCAAAGAGTACAAGACATAGGACTCATGTAGAACTTCTAAACTCCCTCAAGAGATAGGATTGTAGACCTAACCTTTTATAAGGTAATAAACAAACGCTACACATATCATCCTACTGTTCGACAAATTACAAAAATTCAATTTCAAGACTCACGGGTTTCAGTCTCACACAATTTTATATGTCAATACTTGTTAGAAAAACACCATGATAACTAGCAAAAATGTTACAAGTGAACATGTTATATGCATGAAAATTTATCATGATCAAGGTTTATGCTTGTCCGTTTGGATAATAAGTTAAACAAAGTTAATTTGAATAGTAAATTTTAATTTTCTGTAAGAGAAAATATTATGAAACTTTTTGAATAGAGTCCAAAAAATGTATGGCACACCATTTGTTTTTTTAATTTTAAATCCAAATCCATTTTTATTTTTTCTAAATCTACAGTATGCTTTTTTTTTTTTTTTTTTTCCAAACACTCATTTATTTCATATTCTCATTTTGAAATAATTTTTTTCAATTTATTACTGTAACGACCCCTCACGGACCGTTACAGTTGACTTCTTATTTAATCATTCATCTCTTATAAAATTACGGAAAAGATTAAGCTTAAAATAAAAATCTTTATATAACGGAAAACTTTACTTAGATAGTTTCAGAAAACTCTAGAAATTTTTTTTTTTTTTTTCATAATTAATATATATAAATATATATAATTTTTTCTAAAACCCAATTATTGAAATAATGTTTAAGTCCATATGAAACATCCAATCAAATAATAATAAATTAAAATCTCAACACTTCATTTGAAATTATAAATGTCCATCTCAAGATCGTTCCTCCCGTTTTCCTATCATATATCGTCCCGCCATCCGCTCCAAGCTCCTCCAGCACTACATCTTACCCTTTCCTTTATCTGCAACATGAATTAACTTATATAAGCAAGGGCTTAGTAAGACACTTAAATCTCACAAAAATAAACATTTTTCTTTTATCATCATAAATATAAACATCATTTAAAAACTTTTTACTTTTAAAAACCGTCATATATTGGGCCCGGCGTTGTACCATCATAGCGCGCTAGTCACGGAAGGGTTGGGGTAGCAAATCCCAAACCAACGGTGACAAAAGTCCGCTCACCGGACAACATCATCATCAAGGGTGTACAACGCCATTTTAAAACATAAAAATACATATACATACCATATATATATTTTTCATCAAAACATCATCATAGGAGAAGTATTATTTAAGAACATCATAACATCATCATCAACATCAAAATATATACTTCTCAAATCTTTAATTCATGTTGCAGGTGAGAGTGTACTTACTTAAACGCCTTACTTAACCTTTTTGAATTTTCCGATGGTGACGCGCGATTGAGGTCTCGAGTGCTCGTCTTTAGAACCGTTCATGCCATAAATAATAAATATAATAAAATCAACAAAAACTCAAAATAATTCATCAAACACATCCATCAGATCATAGCAGCACCTACAAGGCCTATTTCATCATTTAATTACATCAAAACACAAAAATTAAACAATTTCATGAAATTTCAAATTTTGATAGAATCTGCCAATCAGACCTTTGTCCCTTCAAAAATTCATAAAAATTCATACAGAGCTCCAAATGATCTGAAACTAATTTTAATTGAAATTAGACATCCAGATCTTTCTAATGGTATCCAATTCATAAAAAATTAAGACCGTTTGGACCCTCAAAAATAGTTTTGAAATTGATTTCTAAACTTTTTCTGAAACTGGCAGCCGGACCTTTACCGGTTTGAAAAATCACAAAAATTTACAGATATCTCCAAATGATATAAAACTGATTCCAAATGAAAATAGACATCTATAGCTTTATAAAAATATCAAATTTGTTAAAAACGGAGACCTTTTGCATTCTCATAAACAGTTTTGAAATCTGATCATTAAAATTTTACCGAACCTGGCAGTCCGACCTCTGCCTATTTGAAAAATCATAAAAATTCACAAATAATTCCAAAAGATATGAAACTGATTTCAAACGAAAATAAACATCTAGGGCTTTCCAACAATATCAAATTTGTTAAAAACGGAGACCGTTTAGATTCCCAAAATCAGTTTTGAAATCTGATCATTAAAATTTCACCGAACTTGGCAGTCCGACCTCTGCCTATTTGAAAAATCATAAAATTTCACAAATAACTCCAAAAGATATGAAACTGATTTCAAATGAAAATAGACATCTAGGGATTTCCAACAATATCAAATTTGTTAAAAACGGAGACCGTTTGGATTCCCAAAAACAGTTTCAAAACTTATCAAACATACCTTGAAATTCTTTGATTTTCGGTCTTGGAAGAATTTGGAGGTTTGGCGGATTCTCTTCTTGTTTTTTTTTTTTTTTTTTTTTTTTCTGTGTTTGTGCGTGGGAGAGGGCTGAGACAGCAGACAAAGAGAATGGGAAAGAAGGAAAATGGAGGCAAGGGAAATGAGAGAGAGAGAGAGAGCATGTAAAAAGAGAAATTTTGAAAATTATAAAAGCAATTTATGAGTAATTTAATCCCAAATAAATTTTGAAATTAATTGAGGTTGAATTCTTTGGTTTAAGTGTCTCTTAATTGCTATGGAATGGCTGTCATTAGGGTGTGAAAACGTGTGGGAGGAAAAGGAAACAACTAGGTTCACCTCTAGAATTTTCGCACCTAAAATTGCACATGGTAAACTGGTTGGTTACTAGTACATATCCGGATAGTATACTAGTCATAACTTCTTCCTCTGATATCGGATTTGCATAAATGAGTAGGCGTTGGAAAGCTTATGAAAAGCTCTATAAGTTTATTTAAATTACAATATAATTTTCGACATTCAAAGATTCATAATTGAGTTGGAAATTAACATCATATAAAATATGCCTCTTTTTTTTTTAAACATTAACATCATCACAAATACTACATACCATATATATATATATATATATATATAAACCATCACACAAAATTATCAAGTCATCATAAAAAAATTCATCAATTTGGCATGAACTTGTTCTAGCACATCGAGTCCTCGTCGCGTCACCTGTGAAAAATAACTCAACATAACATTAGAATTAAGAAATTGCTATCTTATCACATTATCTATATTAATTCTAATGTTAATTTTCTAACGTTAAAGTTAGATAACATTTGTGGCGTTACAATCCCTCTTACCTTATAAAAGTTTCGTCCTCGAAACTTAGAATAATTCCGGATAATTCGTTCTCATAACGTCTTCTCGCTCCCATGTAGCTTCCTCCATCTTGTGATTACGCCAAAGAACTTTCACTAAGGGGATCTCTTTGTTTCTCAAGGTCTTCGTCTTTCGATCAAGAATTTCAACTGGTTTCTCTTCGTAACTCATATCCTCTAGTGTTTGATTAGTCCTCTCCGTCTGACCGTCTGTTTGCGGATGAAAAGTCGTGTTAAATTTTAACTTCGTACCCATAGCCGCTTGAACGCTCTTCCAGAAATGAGAGGTGAACCTACTATCTCGATCCGAAATAATAGATCTGGGAACACCATGAAGCCTCACGACCTCCTCACATATAATTCTGCCAACTGTTCCATCGAGGATGTCAATCGTATAGTAAGAAAATGTGCTGACTTGATCAATCTGTCAATGACCACTCATATAGCATCATATACATTCGTAGTCCTTGGCAATCCAGTAATAAAGTCCATCGCAATGTCTTCCCATTTCCATTCCGGTATCTGAATTGACTGGAGCACCCCTCCTGGCTTTTGGTGATCAGCCTTAACTTGTTGGCACGTCTAACAATGCTTCACATAGTGTGCTACATCATTCTTCATTCCGAACCACCAGAAACTATTCTTAAGATCTATGTACATTTTGGTTGCACCAGGATGAAGCGTATACGGGGTATTGTGCGCCTCTTCAAGAATCTTTTTCCTCAACTCCTCGTCTTTAGGAACACATAACCTTTCCTTAAGCTCCAGCACTCCATCATCAGACACACTAAATCCTTCACACTTCCCTTCGAGCATTTCTTTTTTAATTCTCACAAGGCTTGGATCAAGGTCTTGTTTGCTCCGAATGTCATCTAAAATAGTTGGAGGCAAGGTCATTGCAGAAAGTTGTCCAACTATTAATTCCAACCCAAAATCAAAAATCTCATTTTGAAGGGGCTTGGACATCGCATTCAAGGACATTAACATGGCTAGGGTCTTCCAACTCAATGCATCAGCTACCCTATTTGCCTTCCCCGGGTGGTATAGGATTTCACAGTTGTAATCCTTTACTAGCTCAAGCCACCTCCTTTGCCTCATATTCAAATCCTTCTGCATGAAGAAGTACTTCAAACTTTGGTGATCAGTGAATATTTGGCATCGGACTCCATACAAAAAATGCCTCCATATTTTCAATGCAAAAACAACGGCAGTCAACTCTAGGTCATTGGTGGGATAGTTCTTCTCATAGTCCTTCAATTGCCTTGAAGCATAGGCAATTACCTTCCCATTCTGCATCAAGACTGCACCAAGTCCCATTTTAGAAGCATCACTGTAAATTACAAACCCTTCATCCCCATCCGGAATCGTCAAGATTAGAGCACTTGCGAGTCGCCTCTTCAGCTCTTGAAAGCTCTTTTCGCAGTCCTCTGTCCATTCGAACTTCTTTGCTTTTCGAGTAAGTGTCGTAAGTGGCATAGCAAGTTTTGAGAAATTAGCTACAAATTTCATGTAATATCCCGCTAAACCAAGGAAACTTCTGATCTCACTTGCGTTGGTTGGTCTCTTCCAATTACTAACAGCCTCAACCTTCGCGGGATCCACCATTACGCCATCTTTAGAAATCACATGACCAAGGAATGCCACACGATCCAACCAAAACTCGCACTTAGAGAATTTGGCATACAACTGGTGTTGTTTCAATGTCTGCAAAACTATCCTTATATGCTTCTTATGTTGGTCTCGAGTCTTTGAATAAATGAGAATGTCGTCGATAAACACTATCACAAACTTATCCAGAAACTCCTTAAACACTCTATTCATCAGGTCCATGAAAGCAGCAGGGGCATTGGTAAACCCAAATGACATGACCACAAACTCATAATGACCATATCGAGTTTTGAAGGCTGACTTGGGAATATCTCCTTCCTTGATCTTCAGTTGGTGGTATCCAGATCGTAGATCAATCTTCGAAAACACAGTCGCACCTTGCAGTTGGTCGAATAAATCATCAATTCTCGACAATGGGTACTTGTTCCTTATGGTCACCTTGTTTAGCTCTCTATAGTCAATGCAAAGTCTCATTGTCCCATCCTTCTTCTTCACAAATAAAACCGGAGCTCCCCACGGTGAATGACTAGGGCGAATGAAACCCTTGTTCAACAACTCTTGAAGTTGCTCATGTAATTCCTTCAATTCAGCAGGTGCCATACGATAAGGTACCTTGGAGATTGGCCCAGTGCCCGGTGCTAACTCAATCTCGAACTCGATTTCTCTATCTGGCGGCAAACCTGGCGAGTCCTCTGGAAACACATCACCAAAATCTCGTACGACAGGTACATCTTCAAGTTTCAAATTGTCTTCTTTCTTCTTATCTACGATGCTGGCTAAGAAACCGTTACAGCCATTGGCTAGCATCTTTCGAGCCTTCATTGCTGACAGGAACAACTTCGCCCTCTTCTTCGCATCACCAATGAATTCAAATCGATCATCTCCTTCAGGATCAAACACGACCTTACGTCTTCGGCATTCAATAGACGCGTTATACTTGCCCAAGAAATCCATACCTAAAATTAGGTCATAATCAAACATCTCGAGTACTATCAGATTACTGTAGAGCTCTTTATCAACAATTCTCATTGGCACTGCTCGTAGCCAATGAGTAGACATCATCACTTCCCCAGAGGGTAGTGTCGTAGTGAATCCATGATTCAAGATATCCTGATCTATGCCTAGCCTTTTAGCAAAAGTAGAAGACACAAAGGAGTGTGAGGCTCCTGTGTCGAAAAGAACATTAGCATACTGATTATAGACAAGTATCTGACCTGTGACAACAGTAGAAGTCTCAGCAGCTGCTTCTTCTTTGGTCATGATGAAAATTCTGGCATTGGTGGTAAGTGAAGGAGCCTCAAGTCGTCCCTGGGAAATATGAGGTCCATCAAGAGCGGCCTGCATACTGTGGAGCTGAGCTGGTGGGTTTCTCTGTTGTCTTTGCTGGAAGGGCTGGTAAGTCTTGTTCGGACAATCCTTGGAAAGATGACCCTCGCGTCCACAACCATAACATAGATTTGTGCCCATACGGCACTCCCCTAAATATAGCTTTCCACACTTAGAACAAGGTGGAATGTTCCTAGCTTGCTTAGCTGGTTGGCCCCCTCCTTGACGGTTGTTGTGGTTCCTCTGATTGGAAAAGTTCCCCTTCCTCTTGTTATTGTTCCACTGACCTCCTTGAGACCTGCCTTGATTTCCGAAGTTTCCACGGTTCTGGTTGTTGTTGTTGTTCTTAGGGACTTCGTTCTGACGAGGCTGGCTTTCATTTTGCTTATTCAAATGATATTCCGCACGAAGGGCACACTTGACACATTCAGCTGTGGTGGTTGGTGGAGCAGTCCCGCTATCAACAATCACTGTAATCTCGGGTCTCAGCATCCCGATCATTCTCCTCAGCCGTTCTTGTTCATTTGGCACCATGTGGGGACAAAGGCGTGCTAGTTGGTTGAACCGCTTAACAGCTTCTGTCACCGATAGATTTCCTTGACGAAAGTTATTAAACTCGTTATAGTGTTCCCTGGTCACAAACATGTTGAAATATTGCTCGTGAAATTCTTGGACAAAGTCTTCCCATATCATCTGACTTATGTCCCTGCTCAGCTCTATTCCTTCCCACCAGATTCTAGCATCATCCATCAAACAGTAGGAAGCACACTTCACTTTCTCATTATCGGTTAAATCCATGAAATTAAGCACTAACTCGATCGACTTCAACCATCCTTGAGCTACCAAAGGGTCAGTCGAACCATTGAATTCCTTAGGCTTCATCCTCTTGAATCGCAGATACAGAGGTTCATGATTTGTTGCTGCCTGAACTCCTCTATTTTGCACTGGTTGGGCAGCCGGTGGATTAATGGGGACTTCCACTCTGTTGGCATTAGCTTGCAAGTTGTTAATGAGAGCCTGTTGTTTCTGAACTTGCCTCCGAAGTTGAATCACTATTTCTACTAAATTAGGCTCTGCCAACTCTTCGTTTTCAACTTGTCCACGACCCCTTTGTTGGTCTTGACGTAACTGCGCCATAACTTCTGCCAAGTTAGGTTTCGTAGCAACTTCATCTTCGGCTTGCACTCGGCCGTTACCACGTCCTCGAATTACATGTCCTCGTCCGCGTACTATCTTATCTTAGTTGTCAGTTAGTAACGAAATTGTCAATAAGAGACCTTTTTTTTTTTTTTTTTTTTTTTTTTAATATCGAGTTAGGATTCAAACTTTCCATAATAGAACATCATCTCACAACTCTTACATTTCTATTTAAGGAAACTAGTTAATTACTTACTTGAAGAAGTTTGAAGTGGATGCGTGGCGATGCATGATAGGAAATAGGAAACCTCTCTGATACCATATCTGTAACGACCCCTCACGGACCGTTACAGTTGACTTCTTATTTAATCATTCATCTCTTATAAAATTGCGGAAAAGATTAAGCTTAAAATAAAAATCTTTATATAACGGAAAACTTTACTTAGATAGTTTCAGAAAACTCTAGAAATTTTTTTTTTTTTTTTTCATAATTAATATATATAAATATATATAATTTTTTCTAAAACCCAATTATTGAAATAATGTTTAAGTCCATATGAAACATCCAATCAAATAATAATAAATTAAAATCTCAACACTTCATTTGAAATTATAAATGTCCATCTCAAGATCGTTCCTCCCGTTTTCCTATCATATATCGTCCCGCCATCCGCTCCAAACTCCTCCAGCACTACATCTTACCCTTTCCTTTATCTGCAACATGAATTAACTTATATAAGCAAGGGCTTAGTAAGACACTTAAATCTCACAAAAATAAACATTTTTCTTTTATCATCATAAATATAAACATCATTTAAAAACTTTTTACTTTTAAAAACCGTCATATATTGGGCCCGGCGTTGTACCATCATAGCGCGCTAGTCACGGAAGGGTTGGGGTAGCAAATCCCAAACCAACGGTGACAAAAGTCCGCTCACCGGACAACATCATCATCAAGGGTGTACAACGCCATTTTAAAACATAAAAATACATATACATACCATATATATACTTTTCATCAAAACATCATCATAGGAGAAGTATTATTTAAGAACATCATAACATCATCATCAACATCAAAATATATACTTCTCAAATCTTTAATTCATGTTGCAGGTGAGAGTGTACTTACTTAAACGCCTTACTTAACCTTTTTGAATTTTCCGATGGTGACGCGCGATTGAGGTCTCGAGTGCTCGTCTTTAGAACCGTTCATGCCATAAATAATAAATATAATAAAATCAACAAAAACTCAAAATAATTCATCAAACACATCCATCAGATCATAGCAGCACCTACAAGGCCTATTTCATCATTTAATTACATCAAAACACAAAAATTAAACAATTTCATGAAATTTCAAATTTTGATAGAATCTGCCAATCAGACCTTTGTCCCTTCAAAAATTCATAAAAATTCATACAGAGCTCCAAATGATCTGAAACTAATTTTAATTGAAATTAGACATCCAGATCTTTCTAATGGTATCCAATTCATAAAAAATTAAGACCGTTTGGACCCTCAAAAATAGTTTTGAAATTGATTTCTAAACTTTTTCTGAAACTGGCAGCCGGACCTTTACCGGTTTGAAAAATCATAAAAATTTACAGATATCTCCAAATGATATAAAACTGATTCCAAATGAAAATAGACATCTATAGCTTTATAAAAATATCAAATTTGTTAAAAACGGAGACCGTTTGCATTCTCATAAACAGTTTTGAAATCTGATCATTAAAATTTTACCGAACCTGGCAGTCCGACCTCTGCCTATTTGAAAAATAATAAAAATTCACAAATAATTCCAAAAGATATGAAACTGATTTCAAACGAAAATAAACATCTAGGGCTTTCCAACAATATCAAATTTGTTAAAAACGGAGACCGTTTAGATTCCCAAAATCAGTTTTGAAATCTGATCATTAAAATTTCACCGAACTTGGCAGTCCGACCTCTGCCTATTTGAAAAATCATAAAATTTCACAAATAACTCCAAAAGATATGAAACTGATTTCAAATGAAAATAGACATCTAGGGATTTCCAACAATATCAAATTTGTTAAAAACGGAGACCGTTTGGATTCCCAAAAACAGTTTCAAAACTTATCAAACATACCTTGAAATTCTTTGATTTTCGGTCTTGGAAGAATTTGGAGGTTTGGCGGATTCTCTTCTTGTTTTTTTTTTTTTTTTTTTTTTTCTGTGTTTGTGCGTGGGAGAGGGCTGAGACAGCAGACAAAGAGAATGGGAAAGAAGGAAAATGGAGGCAAGGGAAATGAGAGAGAGAGAGAGAGCATGTAAAAAGAGAAATTTTGAAAATTATAAAAGCAATTTATGAGTAATTTAATCCCAAATAAATTTTGAAATTAATTGAGGTTGAATTCTTTGGTTTAAGTGTCTCTTAATTGCTGTGGAATGACTGTCATTAGGGTGTGAAAACGTGTGGGAGGAAAAGGAAACAACTAGGTTCACCTCTAGAATTTTCGCACCTAAAATTGCACATGGTAAACTGGTTGGTTACTAGTACATATCCGGATAGTATACTAGTCATAACTTCTTCCTCTGATATCGGATTTGCATAAATGAGTAGGCGTTGGAAAGCTTATGAAAAGCTCTATAAGTTTATTTAAATTACAATATAATTTTCGACATTCAAAGATTCATAATTGAGTTGGAAATTAACATCATATAAAATATGCCTCTTTTTTTTTTAAACATTAACATCATCACAAATACTACATACCATATATATATATATATATATATATAAACCATCACACAAAATTATCAAGTCATCATAAAAAAATTCATCAATTTGGCATGAACTTGTTCTAGCACATCGAGTCCTCGTCGCGTCACCTGTGAAAAATAACTCAACATAACATTAGAGTTAAGAAATTGCTATCTTATCACATTATCTATATTAATTCTAATGTTAATTTTCTAACGTTAAAGTTAGATAGCATTTGTGGCGTTACAATTACAGTCAAACAGGAACATAACTTTTTTTATTTGAAATAATGTGCCAAACACATATGAATGTGAAAAAAAATCACCTTTTAAATGTTTGAGTTTGCTTCCAGTAAAAATATTTAAAAAAAAAAAAACTACTTCATGGAATAAGCTGGACGAGTGTGGTTGTTCTCATTTGTTTAAGGGAATTTGGGGCTATGTTAGATAGCTAATTGTACACGTTTGTTTGTTTGTTGTTGTTGTTTTTTTTATTTTTTTTATTTTTAACATCGTTAACTTATTGAGGAAGAAAAAGAAGAAAGAACATAAGTTTGAAAAGTTGTTTTAAAAAAAAGATTCCAATTCAAATTGTAAAAAAAAAAAAAAAAGGGATTGATGTATGACTCAATAAGGGAGGAGCCAAAATGTATGGTGCGAAATTCAAAATAGAAAAACAAATTTAAGTTAGATTGATTTTTTTTTTTTTACAATTTTTTTGAAATTTTTTTTTTTTTAAGGTTTGAAAAGTAACACAATAGACCAACGTTTTGATTTTAATTAGATTATTTTAACCCATCAAAATAGATTTGGGTCAATAATTTTAGGGCGTTTTAAAGTGAAAGTTTAGGGATCATTTTTAAATTAGTCTTAAAAATTAAACACCCCTGCATCATCTCTTATCTCTTATTACGTACACACACATTATAAAAATATGAAAGATATTTCTACAATGCATCTCGTTCTTTCTCATAGGTTGTTACGGGTCCAACCCCTACACGCACCACATGACATTTATTTATTTATTTATTTCAAATTTTTGAAAATTTACCTTTTTTTTTTTTTCATTTTTGATTTGCTTAATTTGTCTTTTTGTCCTTTTTTTTTTGCTAAAACTTTATTTGCCTATTTGGCATAGGTGTTGTCCAGTGTCCAACTAGTTCATCTTCCACGTCATTAACATTACATCCCCAAACAAACGACGCGTGGAAGAAACTTGCCTCGCACGGCACAAGCATGAAAAAAGAGCGGGAAATAGCGAGATTAAATTTCATATTCTCTTCTATATATATTCGCTTTTGCAGAGCTCTCCCTCTATCTCATTTCCACTTAGTTCTCTCTCTCTCTGACTCTGTCCGTACTCCGTATTAGAAAAACTCACAGAAGCAGCCATGGCTACAAATGATCTCGATCGCAATCACCTGCGGCGCCAGTCGCCGTCGCCTCCTTCACCGTCGTCTTCCTCTCGTTGCTCTTCTCTCTTTCCCCCTCCTTCCAAAATCCCTCGCTTGACTCCGCAAGGTGATCACTGAACCCCACCTTTTTTTTCCTTCTATTTTGATGTTTTTCCACGAATTTCGTTTGGTGCGGTAATCGTCGTGAAAAAAGTGAGACTAAGATTGTTGTTCGGTTCCTCTTTCCGGAAGCTTTGGCGACGGAGGCTTTGGGAGAGTTGGAGTTCAGGAAACAGTTCCTTATACTCAATTACTTTGCTGGGTACTGTAAAGTTTCTTCCTTTTTTTAAAAATATATATATATATATAAATATTTTTTTTTCAGTTTGGTATGCGTTTGTTGTATTTCCTACTGGTTCTGAGATTATCTTAATCGTTGTCTTTTTTTTTTTCTTCTCCGGTTTCATTAAATCATACAGAAATAAGCTTGATAAAGTCACGTCGGCTGAAGAAATCAGGAGCTTTAAAGATCTCCCAATGGCACAGTTTGAGGAGCAATTGTGGGAACGCTATGGCAGAACATTTGTTGACGAAGAGGACCGTGTAACGGTGAATAACGATTCCTGCTCTTATAGATTCCGACTATAGTTAAATCTTTCTGTGAAATGAAAAACCAAAAAAAAAAAAAAAAAAAAAAAAATCATTTGGTTTTTCTTTTTTTGTTCTACAGAACAGTGACTGGGATCTCAAAAGAACACACGTCTATCATTGTCATGTTTCTAAGGAAGGGAGTTTTAGATTCAAGGTTGGCTTTTTTATTATTTATTTATTTTTTATGCTCTTGCAAACGTAATTGAAAATGCAGAGACATGATCACATACATACAGATGTGCTTATAGACATCAAAGTTAAAGTTGGAAGTGACTAAATAAACGAGTTCTGTCTTGTCAATTTTCTGTTGTTGGAGGTTGAGATTACACTTTCTTCTGCAACAATTTCTTAATTTGTGTCAGTTCCAAAGATAGCACCTGTGAGCCTTAAAATGACTTTTAGTATCTTAAATTGCCATTCACTTTGACGTCTGATACAGGGCCCTTTTCTGGTGAAAACGAGGACTCACTTGCATAATGTTTTAGACGATGATAACATTTTAATGGTCAAGTTTGCTGACACACATGATCCTCACAATGCTGGCTATGGCAAGATAGCTAAGAAGGGAATTCCCGTTGGTTTGCGCCTGTACCGTTTCTTTGGTGAGCCTTTTCTTAACTCTTTGGTGAAGTACTTTGGGAATTATTTGGGACATATATATGTTTTCCTTTATCTCTGTCTTGCTCGGTCTTTGTTTTATATCTTTCCATTTACGTGTGTTTCGAGACATTACCTTTGTTTGTCACATACTTAATTAATACAAAAACATACATCATTAACTTTCTTACCTAGTCCATTTTAACAATATCTTAGAATTCAAAGTACATCTTTTGCTCTTGAACCGTCTGGAACGTGAAAAAAGCATATGCAAACATTTGGCTCATCCTTACACTGAGAGACTTCATCCATTTTTATATGTATGGTTCTATTCTTAAAGAGATTACAGTGTGAAGATTTCCGTGCTTTGTCTATTTCACCTAGAACTCAATTACAACTAGGAGAGAGAATCAGCATATGGTTCCACCTAGGAATCATCATCTCGCTATTTCTTTTCAAATCATTCAAGTAAAGGATTTTCTTTTGCAGTGATATTTAACATCTTGTTGTACACATGAAATTCTTTTGCCCTTTTTTGATATACGACTGTTCGCAATCCTGGCTATCCTAACAATTTTTTGTTCGTTTTGATCTTATAATATGTTATGGATCAGTTTTCAAAGATGGGGGAAAAGAAGAAAAGAAGAAAAGTCCCACTTCATCATCGGTCAAGTGCTATTTTGTTCGTACCCTTTCAAAAGCATCAATCGATCAGAATGCTTCGTATATTTTATCTAATAAAACAATATGTGAAGCAAGACAACTATTTATGCATGCACATACAGTACCTAATGTGTCAAACTATATGGCTAGGTATGTTTTAGTTCTAGTTTATTCTTTTATAAAGCTGTATTTATGCAGGTTATGATCATTTAACTGTACTTCCTTTTAAGTTCAGGTTTTCCCTGATATTATCCAAGACACACAAGCTGGAAATTAATCTATCGTCTGTCAATGTGGAAATTATTGAGGACGTATGCTGCTTGGTATAATCCTTGTTCTCTGTATAAAATTTATTGTGTTTCTTAATTGTGACTGACGTTTCAATTAATTAGTTTTCGTTTGAAACTGCAGGATGAATCGGGGAACCCTGTTTATAGAGATGGAAAACCACTCGTACATACAGATGGAACTGGTTTTATCTCTGAGGACTTGGCTTCGTTGTGTCCGAAGAATTTGTTTAAAGGGCAATGCATCAACAATGAGAATATTGAGGTTTTTACTTTTACATTACATGTGAAATTAGTTTACTTGAAGTAGATTAGCAGACAATGATGATTATATGTGATCACATGATGTGTTTGTTTTATCTTTTGTGCATTTGAAAAGAGTAGTTCCAGAGACACCAACTCTAATCCCAACTTTTGAGTACCAACTCACGTGGCAGTGAGTAGTCGCCTTTTCATTGGTAGATAAATCAATTGATGTTGCAATCTTTTAAACACATTCCAAAGAAATAATGACAACTCACATGGCACATATGAAATTTTCTGAGAGAACTTCTCTATTATTTCTTATTTTCTTCAGAAAATAATGTACAAATATATACAGCTATGGTTGCCCAAAATCACAGACCAATAGACCCGAAAACTAAAGAAGGAAAGAAGATTCTAAAAAGAAGGAAACGACAACTAAGAGAGATCTGGTTTATCAATTACCATAATCTCTTTATTACATTATACCTAAAATAAATATAATCCCTAAAATGGCTAACTAACGGTAGAAAAGAATTCCACACTCCCCCTCAAGTTGGGTTGTAAATGTTGTACAAACCCAGCTTGTGACTTAGTTCTTCAAAGTTAGCCCTTGCGAGAGCTTTAGTGAGTATGTCTGCAGTTTGAAACCTTGTAGGAATGTACACCAGCTGCACAATTGACTTTTCAACCTTTTCTGAGATGAAGTGCCGATCTATCTCGATGTGCTTCGTTCTGTCATGATGCACGGGGTTCTTTGCAATGCTTATAGCAGCTTGGTTATCACAGAACATACTGATTGGCTTCCCAATTGATACTCCCAGTTCACTAAGTACTCTCTGTATCCACATTCCTTCACAGATCCCAAGGGCAAGTGCTCTATATTCGGCTTCAGCACTACTTCGAGAGACAACCGACTGTTTCTTACTTCTCCAGGTCACAAGATTTCCCCAAACATAGGAACAATACCCTGATGTTGATCGCCTGTCTGATATATCTCCCGCCCAATCTGCATCTGAGAATACTTCAATAATTCTACTATCATTTTTCTTGTATAGTAGACCTTTTCCTGGAGTCATCTTTAGATACCTTAAAATTCTATTCACAGCTTCCATGTGTTCTTCTGTTGGGTTATTCATGTATTGACTAACAACGCTAACAGAGAAACCAATATCAGGCCGGGTATGGGAAAGGTAGATAAGTTTACCTACAAGTCTTTGATATCTCCCCCTGTCGACTGGTGCACTATCTTTCCCGGCTCCTATCTTCTTGGTTGCATCCATTGGAGTGTCCACCGGTTTACATCCAAGCATGCCTGTTTCATTTAATAAATCCAGAACATATTTGCGCTGAGAGACAAATATACCTGTCTTAGATCGCGCCACTTCCATCCCAAGAAAATACTTGAGGCAGCCAAGGTCTTTGATCTCGAACTCCTTAGCCAGAAGTTTCTTCAGCCTTACTAATTCCTCCTCATAATCTCCTGTGAGAATAATATCATCAACATACACAATCAACACTGCTATTTTCTTCCCTGGAGAGAACTTCACAAACATAGTATGATCTGCCTGGCACTGTGTGTATCCATATCTCACAATCGTCTTGGTAAACCTGTCAAACCAAGCACGGGGAGATTGTTTAAGCCCGTATAGAGATTTTCTAAGCTTACACACTTTGTTGTTAGTGAATGAAGTTTCAAGCCCAGGTGGTATCTCCATGTATACATCTTCTTCTAAATCACCATTCAGGAATGCATTTTTGATATCCAGTTGATGTAATGGCCAATCTTGATTAGCTGCTAAGGACAGAAGAATTCTGATGGTGTTGAGCTTGGCCACTGGAGCAAAAGTTTCCTGGTAATCAATCCCATAGGACTGAGTAAATCCTTTGGCAACAAGGCGGGCTTTTAGTCTTTCAATACACCCATCAGCCTTATACTTGATGGTGAATATCCACTTGCACCCAACTGGTTTCTTCTCCGGAGGAAGTTCTGAGATTACCCATGTACCATTCTTCTCCAAGGCTCTAATCTCTTCACCAACAGCCTTTCTCCACTCTGGATGTTTTAGTGCCTCTTGAATAGAGTTAGGAACCTGTATTCTATCAAGAGATGAAACAAATGCATGATAGGAGGGAAACAATCCTTCATATGAGACAAATCTGTTGATTGGATGATCTGTACATGTTCTAATTCCCTTCCTCAAGGCTATAGGAATATTTAAATCATCAATAACCGGTACAGTAAGATCAGATTTTCCCTTACCTGATTGAGTTTGAGCAGGAGTTGAACTCGGTTCAGATTCTTGGTCGAGTGTGAGCGGTGTTGGAAATTCTATTCCCCTCTCGGTTCTTCTCCTCCTAGTATAGACACGAAGCTCATTATCAACAATTTGCGGCACTTCGGAGTTGTTGGAGTCAAGATTTGGAGTTGGACTTGTGGGAGGATGATTCTCGGGCTGGATTTCTATTTCTGGCTGTATTTGTGAGGGCTGGAGTGAGTGGGCAATGGCAGGGTCATGGACGGCAATTTGTGAGGGCGGCTGTGAGGGATATGAGGTAGCAATGGCAGGTTCATGGGTTATATCCCAAAGCTGATTTTCCTTCATATTCTCCCCCTGAATTTCGGCTTTGGGGTAGTATGGATGATGTTCGAAAAATGTCACATCCATAGTGTTGTAAACCTTTTTGGTGATAGGGGAGTAACACTTATAACCCTTGTGATTTGAGGAATACCCGAGAAAAATACACTTGATGGATTTGGGATTGAGTTTACTACGATGATGTTGATGTATATGAACAAAAGCTTGGCACCCGAATATTTTTGGATCTAATGTGGAAACAATTTTGGTATGAGGAAATAAATTGAGAAGTGTTTGACAAGGACTTTGGAATTTGAGGACTCTAGATGGCATTCTATTAATGAGGTATGTGGCCGTGAGAACTGCTTCTCCCCAAAAATGTTTAGGCACATTAGTGGAGAACATGAGTGATCGAGCTACCTCTAACAAATGTCTATTTTTCCTTTCGGCCACACCGTTTTGTTGAGGGGTGTCAACACAGGAACTAATATGAACTATGCCATGACTCAAGAGGTAAGACCCAAGGACAGATTTGAAGTATTCTTTGGCATTATCGGTTTTCAAGACTTGGATTTTTGTTTGAAATTGGGTTTGTATCATGGAATTAAAATTCTGAAAAATTTGACTAACTTCAGACTTTTCTTTCATAAGAAATATCCAAGTTAGTCGTGTATGATCATCAATGAATGATACAAACCATCGGGTTCCTGTTATGTTTTTTACTCTTGAGGGACCCCACACATCACTATGGATTAATGCAAATGGGTGAGATGGCTTATATGAGGCACTAGGATAGCTACTGCGGGTATGCTTGGAGTATTGACAGATTTCACAATTAAAAAACTTCGACTTTTTATTGATAAATAAGGAGGGAAACAATTTTTCAAGATATATAAAATTCGGGTGGCCAAGACGATAATGCCACGACATAACTTTATTGTCAACGGAATTTAAATCTGACTGACTCACAACCGGCATACAAATTGCATTTTGAGCTTGTCTTCTAAGAGGGGAATTATCTTTGAGAAGATAGAGGCCATCACTCAACTCAGCACTGCCAATCGTCCTCGCCGAATCCAATTCCTGAAAAACACACAAGTTTGGGAAAAATTTAGCCATACAATTAAGGTCATGGGTCAATTTACTAATTGAAAGTAAATTGCAATCTAAATTGGGAACGTGGAGGACAGATTTTAGAGTAAGGTCCTTTGTCAGCTGGATTGAACCTATTCCTTCCACTTTAGATAAAGACCCATCGGCTATTCGAACTGTATGATTCTCGTTACACCGCTTGTAGTCATAAAAAATTGTTGCATCTCCCGTCATATGGTCTGATGCTCCAGAGTCAATAATCCACGGACTTGAGTGTTTCTTATTGACGGCAAGGGCTTTTGAAGAGTTACCTCTGTGGGCTAACGTGCTGGTTCCAGTGGCAGTGCTCGGCTAGGTGGAAGTGGCTTGGCTGATTATTTTCTGAAGCATCTCCATTTGTTCTTTGGTGAATGGACTGGTCTCCGTTGATGGCAGGTTGTTATCAGGGGCTGTAGCAGTGTTGGCTCGGCCTTCTTTGTCATTGGCAGGTCGTGATGGTTTCCAGTCAGCTGGCTTTCCATAAATCTTCCAGCAATTTTCTCTGAGATGTCCAAGTTTTCGACAATGATCGCACCACGGTCTTACTTTTCTTGGACGGTTTTCGTTGTTGTTGTTCTGTTGTCCCCTGGTTGAAAGAGCCGAGCCTTCAATTGTTGGGACAGAGATTTGGGAGCCCATCATTACTTTCTTCCTGCTTTCCTCACGGCGAACTTCCGAAAACGCTTCTCTAAGACTTGGTAGAGGTTTTGTTCCCATTACTCTCCCACGGACTTCGTCCAGATTTTTGTTAAGGCCGAGTAAGAATTTGAAAGTTCGTTTTTGCTCCAAAATCTTCTTGTAAAGGGCTGTATCATCCGGGCACTTCCAAGAGTAGATTTCAAACATGTCAAGATGCTGCCAATGACGAGTGAGAGTGTTGAAATATTGAGTTACCGTGAGATCTTCTTGGCGTAGATCGTGGAGGGCTGCTTCAATTGCGAATAGTTCTGAAGTATTTTCAGAACTTGAGTACGTCTCCCTTGCTGCGTCCCAGATTTCCTTGGCTGTACCATATAAGAGAAAGTTTTCTCCTATGTCGTTGGTCATTGAGTTAATCAACCAAGACATTACCATGTGATTTTCAATCTTCCATGTTCTGAATTTGGGGTCGCTCTTCTCTGGGATTATCATTTCGCCAGTGAGATAATCATCCTTACCTTTCCCACAAACGAACATCATCACAGACTGGGACCATTGAAGATAATTCTGTCCGTTGAGTTTGTGTCCGGTGATGAGGACTGATGTGCTCTCCGTTCCACCATGGCTGCTTCCAGCAGGAACCGGTTCTGGATTGGAGGTTACTTCGGATGTAGAGCTTTGTCTCTCAGTAGCCATACCGTATTTGGTCATATGGGAGAATTAGGGTTTTCAGAGGTGGGCTTTGATACCATGAAATTTTCTGAGAGAACTTCTCTATTATTTCTTATTTTCTTCAGAAAATAATGTACAAATATATACAGCTATGGTTGCCCAAAATCACAGACCAATAGACCCGAAAACTAAAGAAGGAAAGAAGATTCTAAAAAGAAGGAAACGACAACTAAGAGAGATCTGGTTTATCAATTACCATAATCTCTTTATTACATTATACCTAAAATAAATATAATCCCTAAAATGGCTAACTAACGGTAGAAAAGAATTTCACAGGTTGGTACTTAAAAGATGGGATTAAGAGAGAGTGTCCTTAACATTTTTCATTTGAAAATGTTTCGATTGGGAGATCTGGAAATACTTTAGCTCATAGGTTAGCCCGTTGGGCTCTCTCATTGCCTGTGGTGAGATCCCTTGAATCTCTCTCCATGCCAAGGTCTGATTTTGCTAGTTTTCCTATTTATTTTTGTTGGGTTTGGGCTTCCCAGTGCTTTGCTGTTGGTTTGTTGGGTTGCCTCGTTGTTCTTTCTTTGGTGTTTTCTGTTGGTCTTTGAATGAAGCTTATTTACACACACACACACAAAAAAAAAAAAAAAACATAGTACTTTGCCAATTTCAATCTTTTCTTTTTCTCCCAAAAATTCAAAATTTTTATCTTAGGCATGTACCAGACTGTTGATAACTTTAGAGACTATTTTTGTGATCAAAGGGATTCATGCACTTCTACAAGATCCATTTAAAACACCATAAACTAGAGATTTGAGCTAGGTTTAGTCTTATAGGGCAATGTAAGTGAAAAAAAATCTCTCAAATTTTGTAGTAGCTTTCAGAATTTCGCTTTTGATATTTTGGCAATCAACTTGACATGCATATACAGTTATTAGTTAGTCCAGAAGATCTAGAATTTACATTTTAATTTGGCTTGCAATTCTACTGACCCGACATGCTAATCCTTTGGCATGACTTGCTCTCTTATTCACGGTGTTAGATTTTCAATAACCCTGACAACGTCGTGGAAATGGAACAGATAGGAAGTGACACACGCGAACCAGTATGTAGAATTCTAACCATTGCTCCTTTCTCTCTCGCACACACCAACATATGCACGAGTACAGACATCCAATAAGATGGATCTCTCTTTCTGGTTATTCTTGAGGCGCATTAATTCAGTTTTAGACCTAAAATTTAATCTAATTTCTTTTGATTTATCTGTTTTATTCTAGCCACTGTTGATTCAGTTCCGCATGTTTTACAATGGCTATGCCGTGAAAGGAACCTTGCTCGTGAACAAGAAGGTATGATTTCACCCTTCTTTTCATGGAAATGATGCGTTGCTTAAAACACTAAAAACATGTCTTTTCTATTGCTTAATGGCTGGTTAGGTTATTCTTATATTACAATTAAACACTCTCATATCTCACTATTTATTTGTTGGAATCTACATTCAAACATTCCAAACATGCCCACTCTAGTTGGCAGTAATTTCTGTTCAAATATTTGTCTTCTGTCATTTGCTAGTTCGGGTTGAGGTTATACTCAACTTCAACCTTGTTGGCATGTTATATTTAGATAAAATCAAATAAAATGTGCAAAGAATTAGTTTTCATTTTATTTATTTTTAACTTTTCTCTTACTATGTAATTCATTGTTATATGAATTTCTGTCTTTTGTTTCAAATCTCATAGCTTGCACCAAGCACAATCCAGATTCGAGAGTCGATGATTAAAGTTAAGCCAGATCCAGTTTCAAAGCATCCGACAGTGAACTCATTGGAAATAGTGCGAACAAGGTATCTCCAACATCAGCTCGTAATTCATGTCCTTTCATGAACTGCATTTTCTTTGTTCCCTTCTGCTTGAGTGAAATAAGTTGTCCACTATCAACTTGTGTTTTGTTTACATTGCCTTTATTAGAAAACATGAAGTCCGAGTGACTGAGGTTCAAAGATGGAAATCGGAAAGTAAAGCAAGAATATGCTATGAATCTTCCACTTTTTTATGAAACAGATCTTCCTGGCAAAATTAGGATCCAATTCACGTTTGTTCAAAAAAAGTTCGTCAGTCTATGAATGTTCACTAAAAGAAGGTTCTAAACCATATAAAATTTGGTAGTTTCCGTGATGAACAACAATACAGAGAGTTGATTTTGAACTATATCCCAGGGTTAAATAAAGGAAGACCATCAAACCATGAAAAAACCATACAGCTTTATTTTGTTGGAAAAGAGATGAACAAAAATGTTTTTGCGCCTGTGCTGTCTTTTAAGACATGTCATGTTCGTTTCAATGATCGAAAGGGAAAATCAAGTTTGTTCTATTAGTTAACTTTATAAGTTGTTCTTGTCCAGCAATCCGCCGAAGGAAACTTTCTTGTCAAGGTATTTAATTGCACTACTAAGCCACGGGGGGTTCCAGACAAATTTTTCACAGATTTACTTTCGAAAGCTCTCAGAGAAGATCGTGGTAATTTTAGCAACAAGCATGCTGCCTTCAAAGGTGCTTCTTTTTTTTTTTTTTTCTTCTCTCTCTTCCAGTCAAATGCGTAGATTTTTGAATTGCCACATCCTTGTTTTGGTGTCTCTTCAACTCGAGTGTTATTTCAACTTTCCAGCAATATGGGCCTCGTCGATATATATACTTTATTTGTTTTATGCCCTTTCATTGCTTACATACTAGCAGTTGCTAAGAAGTATGGGAACATGGACTCTGATTTCACTGTTGCAAGAATGATCGCATGTGGCATTCCCCTTGACGAATCATTCTTGCAATATCGTCTCTCTGTACTAACGAAAGACGAAACCAAGAGCCTTAAAAAGGGGAAGCTTCTGATACCTGACTGTTTCTTTTTGATGGGGACAACTGATCCCACGGGAAAGCTCAAAAGTGATGAAGTTTGCGTTGTTCTGTACGTATTATTCCTAGCATGTATTTTTCCATTATATGAACCTTTGCAAATTTATTGTTACACATAAACTATTGAGGCAAGGTTCGTGAAGGACTGGTCCTACTCTTACATGCAATAAGTGTAGCCATTTTAATTTCTCTTTTTTCTCTAACAAATGTAATATCTTATCTCTTTTTTCGCCCTCTTTTGACGATGATGTTCAGTGACAATGATCAAGTGTTGGGTAAGGTATTAGTTTACCGTTACCCCGGTCAACACTTCGGTGATATCCATGTTTTAAAGGCCACGAATATAGAGGAACTGGAATCGTTTGTTGGAAATGAGAAGAATGCTATATTCTTCTCACAAAAAGGTGCACGATCAGTTGCTGATGAGATTGCTGGTGGCGATCTTGATGGAGATCTGTACTGGGTTTCAAGAAACGGCGAGGTTCGGCATTTCTTTCCAATTTTATACAGCAGTGTCTATTTTCCTTTTCTAAATTGTGCTCTTTTTTGTTTTTCAGTGTACATGAATTTGAACAAGCATTTGAATTGTGATTCTCAAGTACTTGTTTCATCTCTCCATGTGTTTTCTTGTGGTATGATTTCGTTTTTTTTTTTTTTTTTTAATATGCAGTTTGAATTTTTATGATTTTCTTCATTCTTTAGTTCTCATATTTTTCATGTATCGGTGCAGCATACATTATGAAAAGTGTTTGACCAGCTTTTTAGACAATGTCCTGTTGGCTTTTCTTTAATCTCTCACACTACGAGCATTAGAAATGCATGAATATGGGAATAAATTACATATGTTGTGCTTATCCAGAATTTGAAATATTTAAAGTTAAGATTTTTAGCATAGACCTGCCGTGGAATTAGTTTGAATGGCCTGTGTTGTACAACACCAGACCTGGTTTATTTGTTTAACATATCCTTGATGTTTTTACTGATGTTCTTCTTATTGATGGCTTATAATTACTTCAGCTTTTGAAACATTTCACGCCTAGTGAACCTTGGGTTCCAAAGCCCTCAATGGGCAAGGTTGATGAAAGTAAAATGCCACGCAATTTGTCAGATGAACAGTTGGAAGATGAGCTTATTGAACTGTTCTTGAAAACTAGATTTCAACCGAGGTATGCTTTTGATTAAGTAGTTATAATATTTGTTCCAATGGGATTCATGAGATTAATGCAATTGTCATTTGGATTGCACTATGTAATGTTTGTCTTGGCTCGATAGTCTCTCGGCTGACCCAACTCTATAATGATCGGGGAGAATTATAAATTACCAATTACAGATTCTTTTATTGAATATTAAATTTTGGTCATCTTCAAGGTTGTGTTCCTTGTTGAATCTCAGATAATTTTTTCTCCGGTGTTTAACCTTATGTGCGTAACTCGTATCAAAGTCTCTCAGAATCATTTTCATCTGTTTATGGAGTTTCTTCTTAGGTTGTCTTTTGCTACTACTAGACAAGGTGATCAATGATTAGTACCTCTCAATCTTGTTCGAAGTGGTAATTTCGTTAGGGTCTTTATTGCGGTTAATCTAACATTTTTTTTTCAAGGGGCTAATCTAACATTTTATATAGTCGAGTTGTAATGTTTTTATGTGAAATGTTCTCTTTAAGAAAAAAAAAAACAGAGATTAAGAAAAATGAAATCTTATTCTTCATTTTTCAGTTATGCCAAGAGTGACGCAGCTGATAGCTGGCTCGCGCATATGGATCGCTCTTTAACACTAGGAGATGATAAGGTTGCGGAGAGAAATGCCATCAAGAAGAAGTTAATCAAGTTGAATGACATTAATCACGAGGCATTGGATGCTCCAAAGAAAGGAGTAACGGTCAGTTTTGTGGCTTGTATCTTTTGTTGCTTCAGTTGCTAAAACCTTAGATGACTTCATTATTATATGTTCTCTTCTATAGGTTTTACGTAACAAGACATGTTGAGGCCTATGCAGGCCATGAATTTTCTTGGAAGTTTAAGTTTCTTGTGCTGTATTATGTCCGATATGGTTCAAGAAGCTTTCCCTCTAGATTTTTCTTTTTCTTAAAGAAATTTTGTTTATTTCTGTCTATCGTAACATTCACCACAGAATTATAAACGTAAGTACAATGAGTTTGTTCCACATACTAACAAAGTGAAAGTACAAGAACTACAATTTCTTATTGCATCGCATTTCTCATTTTATTTCCATAGTTATTCTGTCGTCGAAGAGCATCTCGCCTTTTTTTTGTTCTCTCTCCTCTTCTCTTTTTAATTTATATTTTTTTTCCCTTTTGATAGATAAAAGTTCCCAGAGAGTTGAGGCCAAAAGAGTTCCCTCATTATATGGAAAGGAAAAATTCGTTTAAATCTAATTCCATTTTGGGAAAGATCTACGATCAGGTGAAAGCATACATGGAAGAGGATCTTTCAAAAAAAGGTTAGAATTTCCTCAATCAGAATTTCTTCTCTCTCTCTCTCAACCTCGTCTAAAGAAACACTCTTTACATATGTGCCTTTTCCGCTATTCCAGAGATCCGGAAGCTGCCATGCTTCGACGTCGATGTCCCAGAAAACTGCTGGAAGTCATGGAAGGGAAACTATGATATGTACAGGGCAGAGATGTTCAATGCTTTGTCGAACAATGATAGCAATGTCAAGAATAAGGCTGCTGACAAAATCATAACAAAGTACAAGAAGGTAATTCTTTTATCATCGATAAAAGAAATCCGGCTTACATTTTCTTAATCTTCTGAACCATAAAATTCTTCCTTCTTCCTTTTAATGTAGCTACTATATGGAGCCAAAGAACTCGAAGAGACAACAAGAAAAATGGATGATATCTATAACGAGGCTCTCGCCATATATAATTTGAGTTATAACTATGCCATAAGTAAAAACGACGTCGCTAAATGTAGCTTCGCGTGGAAGGTTGCTGGTTCAGCCCTCTTCAAGCTATACGCCAAAAAAAAAGGTGAAAGAACATTCATCTTCTCTCCATCTGTTTTGAATGAGATGTTTTAAGGAGGGTAGTTGTTGAATTCCACGGTTGTTTATATGTCGCAGAATGTGTTATTTATATATGGGTGTAATCTCCAATATAGAGGAGAGATGTAGTTAATGAAAGATGTGAAATGCGTCTGTAAAATATTGTGTATCGTACTTGTGAGCAATTATAAATTAAAATGTGTGTGTCATTGTTATCTCTCTTTTATTGGCTTCGAAAAGAAATATTGAAAACACATTATATTATGTGATGATAGAGTAATGCCGATTACTATATGTGATGGTGGCAAAGACGGCATGTTTACGGTCTTCGCTTTCATCAGGTCTCAGATTCGAAATCATATGTTGTCTGTTCTTAAAGTTTAAGGTTTGTTAGTTGTGAAAATCTAAGATCATGTTCTTTGTTATTCCATTGGTGTGATCAGTGAGTTCACCCAATAACCACTAGAATGGGAGTTTCAAACAGGATAGTAATGTAAAGTTTATCATAATGATCAAGGTTCAATGCTTAAGGCCCGTTTGGAACATAAGTTCTAACCTATTTTTCTATGTTGGTTTTCAAAAATTTCAACTTTAATTATTTACAACACAAATCTCGCATCTCTCTTTTTCTTGTTTCCATTTCTATAAAATTCAAATTTTAAAAGTCTATAATTTTTTTATTTCAAGTCAAAATGAGAATTCTTATCACAACAACGAGAGAAATGAAACAATATTTATATTACTTATTTTTTCCAAACAAATTTCAAGTTTCTAAGATTTATATTGCTTATTTTTTCCAAACAAATTTTAAGTTTTTTACATTATTCAAATATAATAATTCATTTTTAATTCACATTTTAACCCACATATATTTCCAACACACATTCAAAAACTCGAATTCCAACCTATGTTTTAAACGGACCTTTAATGGAATTTGAGATTTACATTATTACAACACAGACTTGAGGAGTTTGAATTTGTTTTTGATTGTCTAGAATTCCAAACGGGCCCTTTACGTTTTTTTTTTTTTTTTTTTTTCAATATCAGTGGTGGGAAAAAAAAACCGCTAAGGATTCGGCGCGCGCTTCCAGTGAAACGTTTAACATGTGCTTCCAGTCAAAATAAATTCATTACTTGGGGAAGAAGCTAAACTTGGCGGAGGTACATCTGAGTGGCTAGTCAGATCAGCCAGCCTTTTATTTTATTATTATTATTTGCTGGAATACTGAAGATCTGTTATATTTGAAAAAAAAAGTTTTGATTCAAATTAAAAAAAAAATTTAATATTCATAAAAAAATGTTCAAACTATTCAAACGGGTTCTGCCCCTCTAGTTTTTTATTTTCACGGAATTATCTTTTTTATCTCTTGGGGCTCATTTGGGAGAGGTATTAGAGATGGAGTTGTGAAGATATTTAGATTGAAATTGAGATGAGTTTTGAAAATATATGTTTAGTTAAAAAAAAATAATTTGGACCGAAAAGTGTCAAAACTTAAAATGTATTTAGAAATAAATATCAATATGGATTTTAGTTCGTTCTTCTCAAAATTTTATACTATAAAAAAAATCTCATTTGAACTTGAAATAACTAAGCTGTGAATTTTTAAAGTTTAAGTTTACTATAAATATTTAGAGATATAAATAGCGAAAAGTAATTTTTTTTTCGAGGGAATAGCGAAAAGTAATTTTACTTTGAAGAAAAAGATTAAAAAAAAAAAAAAAAGTTTTAGAAATGTGGTTTCCAAAACCTCCCACAAACAGGGCCTTGGATTGTAAAACATCCACTCGCCCTTGTTTGATGTCAAGGTTTATTTCAATTCAAATTCAAAATTTCAATTCGTTTTTGTCTTTTTTAAAAAGACAACATCAGTTTTACTATTTATAGTTTTTTTAACTCAAACTTCAAAAATTCATAACTTTACATATACAGGTCCAAATAAGATGAATTTTCTTTTTAAATTGCATATAATTTTAAAACGAACGAAATAAGTTCCATTGTGATTTTTTTTTTTCTAAATACATTTCAGATTTTATACTTTTTAGTTTCAATAGTTCAATCACCAAATGCGCACTCAATTCAATTCAATTTAAACCTAAAAAACTCAATTCAAACCCGTGCAACAAATGCATGATTTGAATAAGTTTCTTGTTTGGTTAGGTTTGAACCTAAGCTTTTCATCTTAGTTTTTTCTTTTTTTGAATCAACAAAAATTATAACTAATTTTTTAAAAATCAACCAATTCTAATATAAAAATTCTATATCAAACATTTGTTTTAAACGCAAGCTAATTTTGAGGTCGGTCTAGATCACTATCTCCAATAGTTATTATATAATTCCAATACAATATATTTTTTTATTGGTGGTAGAACACTTAGGTGTATTTAAAATATTATCTTCAACAAAAACTATCCAAATATTTCATTAAAAAAAAAAAAACTATCCAAATATATTTAATTTAATTACACAATTCAAATTTTGTATTTAAACACACGTCGAAACATTTAGTTTGAATAAACATTAAAATGTAACCTATGATCTAATGAACATTTAGCCTTTTGTTTGGCATTAAAATGTAACCTATGATCTAATGAACATTTAGCCTTTTGTTTGGCAGAGTTGAAAAGGAAGGATAAGGAAATTGAAGGAGGGATTTTGGAGAAGAAAATGGAACCTTGGTTGTTTGGTTAGAGGAAATTGAGAAGAAAATGAAATTAGAAATCTAGGGGACCATCACTTTAGTCCTTCCAACTTTGAGAAGAAAAGTGGATGGAAAAATTTAATAAAGCAAATGTAAGTAAAATAACTATTTTGATTTTAATCTCTTATCATTTTCAAATTATATATAGTATTAATTATAAAATGCATTTGATTAAACATTTTTTTTAATGTTTTAGTTTTTAGTTTTTAGTTTTTACTAAACAACATGATTGAAAACCTCCCTTATTACTTTTCATTTCAATTGTCTAGGTTTTTACTTCTACTTTATTTTTATTTTACATCCTTTACCAAAGGCTTTTTTGCATTGGTACACTCTAAATTTATCGTAGAGTTTTGTATACTGAACTTTTAATTTTGATAATTTACACCCGAACTTATAAATATGTAGCAATTTGCACTTTATTGACAATAATATTAATCTTTTGAAGGGATTTGATATGTGATTTGTAATGGGTTTTTAATTCATGATATAAATAATCATTTTTATCTTTGTTAACTAATAATCTATTTGCAAGTGAAGTATCAATTTTTATTAAAAAATCAATATTATTTATCAATGATGTGCAAATTGTTATAGATTTGTAAATTTAAGGTGTAAATTATAATTTATAATAAATTTAAGGTGCACTAATATATAAAAGCCTTTACCAAACATAACATTAAGCTTACGTTTGAATATCAGTTTAGAACTCAAAAACTCTAATTCAGATTGTGTACTTTTCTGAAAAATTAAAAAGAAATTTAACTAATTTTTGAAAAATTCTAATAATGAATTTTTTTTTCTTTTATAAGAAAATTACAACAATGTCATCATCATAAACCAATCATCCAAGATGAGATTTTCAGCATCATGATTCATGAAATTCCATGCAATGCCCATCCCTTTAGAAAAGTAAAGGGAGGGAAAAAAAAAAAAAAAAAAAAAAAAAAAAACAAAAGCAGTGTCACTCACTCTGCATGACATTTACAAGATTCTTATTTGACCCATGTGACAAAACAAAAAAGCTTTCTTTGTGCCGTTTTTTTCTCCTGTCCTTCTCTTACTTAGCTTGCTGAGCAAGCACCCCCTTGAGGGAAAAAAAAAAAAAAAAAAAAAATCAAAAAACATAAAAAAGACAGACTGGGTTGCCACGTCATCATCAACGTACACTGGACACTCTCGCTTTACTCTCCAGACTATAAAACTAGCGGGAAAGCTTCCTTTCATTGCAGCTCTCTTTCTTTCTCTTCCTCCACACAAAAAAAAAAAAAAAAAAAAAAAAAAAAAAAAGCCTCAACAAGCAGTCAGCCATGGAAGTTCTTGACCTTGATTACTATCTACTCCTCCAGATCGAAGTGCCTCTTCCCCCGCCGGTGCAGGACTTGCTGGACAGAATCTGCCGCGAGCAGAGCCAGACGCCGCCGGAATTCGAGGTGAGGCAAAAGCTGGCGTCGGCCGGAGAAGACGAGGCTCTTCGGGTCCTCGGCATCATCGCCGGCTCCACAATCAAGAAAAGCCTCTCCGGTTTCGTCGTTCGCCTGCTCGAGCGCACTTCTCCGCCTTCCACTCCGCCCAAAAGGCCCCGCCTTTCCGAATCCCCCAATTCTGGTGTCGCCGTCCAGTATTTCGCTCCTCCGCAAGGTGATCGTTGAGACTCCGATCTCTGTAATTTGATCTTTTCTGTTGATCTGATAATGGCTGGGGAATTGTGTTGTAATTCAGGTGCGATTGAGGCTGTCGCTGACACTCTTTTTCCGGAATCTCCGAGAGGAAGCGGAGAAGCGGAGAAGCGGAAATGGAGGCGTTGGGAGAATTGGAGTTCAGGAAACAGTTCCTAATATTGAATTACATGGGCAGGTAATGTAAAGTTTTCTCCTTTTTAGTTTGTGTATCGTTCTGGTCTTGGGGATTGTCACCAATACTGCTTTTTTTTTTTTTTGAGAATCCTGCCGTAATGAGCTTCATAGGGTGTTAATGGCGGACGAAATTAGGGATTTAAAAGATCTCCAAATGGTAGAGTTCGAGAAGCGACTGTGGGTACGCTTTGGCGGGATATGTGCTAACCCACAAGACCGTGTAGCGGTGAGATCTTCTGGGTTTGTTTTAAATTACTTTCTAGATGAATGATCACTTGCCTTTTTACCACTTTTTTCGGTGTGCCTTTAAAGTTTGCCGGAAAAGAAAAGCAAAAGTTCTCACTTTTTTTGTTGGTTCTAATTTTTCTTTAGTTGTCATTTTTCCTTAATTTTTACTATTTTTGGTCTGTTATAGTATAGTGATTGGGATCGCAAACGAACCCACATATATCATTGTCACGTATCTACCGAAGGACGTTATACATTCAAGGTTGGTTGTTTTGTTGTTGTTTTTGTTCTTCGGCTCCATAAAGCTGTATTTCTTGTGCACACACTTGATCACAAACAGGCATTTGCTTGTTGATGAACTGACTTAAATAGTAGGAACAATTTTTTCATTTTGGCACTCCTATGAAATGGTGCGTCTCTTTCTGTAAGGAGCTCATTTCTGTAAGGAGCTCAAACCTTACACTGATGCGCATTAGGATTGTATTTTTTTGTTTCCTTTTGTCAGTTCCAAACGTGCTAGCATTCATAGAGAACTTGATTTAATAGTCCTAAACATATTCATTTGTTCACGATCTTCTTAATCGTGATATTCTCAAGTCCATGAGGTTATAATTGGCATGCGGCTTTATTTGATGATCTATCATGTATCTTGAATTGTCATTTACTTTGACTTCGAATTCAGGGCCCTTATCTAGAGAGAACAAAAACTCACCTGCAAAGGGTTCTAGGGGATGATAACGTTCTGTTAGTCAAATTTGCCGAGGAGAAGACTGGAAACTCCTGTGTTGCTTCACGTCACCCCTGCTATGCTGGCTACAGTCGGATAGCAAGAGAAGGCATTTCTGTTGGTTTGCGGCGGTATCGCTTCTTTGGTAAGACCTTCATAGCTCTTTGATTTTTTTTTTGAATTTTCAGATAAACTCGTCTTATTGTTAGTGGTTAGTTAAGTATCATCATCGTTAGTTCAAATTGGAAATTCAAATGGGGATTTTTCTATTGAATGTTGTTTTGCTCATACTAGTTTTGGAATCCCTAATAACGTGTTTCTTTCTTTCTTTTTGTCCCCTTTTCCTGAAATGGAGACACCTTATACTCATGATTCTCATAGACTTCACGTATACTTGGGAATTCATTCCTTAAACTAGCATATTCATGCATATATGCACATACCTAACCTTCTCAGCTGGTCCATCTAAACAATATCTTATGTTTATACTCATCATTTTCCTTGCTTGTCCTAGGATCACAGACACAGATGCAAACATTCATGTGTAAATATCCTTGTACTAGAGCTTCACCCGTGTGTGACTCTGTAATTCTATGTCTTGAAATTTTCAATTATTTCTAGGATCATTTTTTTGTCAGTAACAGATTATGAAATCGGGAATAAAATCAACTTTTTCACCTTATGAAACTAAAATCTAGCTATTTATTAGTTATTTAAGAAACACGTTTTAACTGCGTCATTTTGATCGGTAGTGCACTTTAGATTTTTATTTTTTCATCTATTTAGATATCCTGGCATTGTTAACAACCATTTTGGTCAATCTCAATGTGATTTGGTCAGTTTTCAAAGATGGCGGAAAGGAAGATGGTGTGAAGTGTTTTTTTCGTTCGCATCCATTCAGATGCACGCATTGATCAGAATTCATCGTATAGCTTATCCAATAGAACAATTTCCGAAGCAAGACGCATGTTTATGCATGTGCATACTGTCCCTAGTGTAGCTAAGTATATGGCTAGGTATGTTTTTGACTTGAAAAGTTTCTTTCAGAATCCAGTGTTAGTGCACTTTACAGTGATCATTTACCGGTACTTTACTTCTTATTGTTGTTTTTTGAGTGAAGAATGAAATTCTTTCATTCATAATTCGAAAGATACAAGAGGACAAATATATACAAGAGGGCTGAATGATCTCCGCCCTTATTTTCAGCAATTAACAGCTAATACCTAGGCTAATTAAAACGGAGAAAACCTGGAAACAGGCTGCCTGATTTCCTCAATCAGCTAAATAGGGAAAGATGACTTAGGAAAAAAACAGCTAAATACAGTCAAAATACAGCTAGGGAATAACTGAAACCGGATTTTCAACACTTACATGTTCAGGTTTTCACTGATTTTGTCCAAGACCTTCAGCCTCCTTGATAAGGATTTTCTATCTTCTGTGAAAATGAAGATATTTGACGACATATCTTGCCGGGTATGATCTTTTTAATTTTATCTCAATTTTATAATTTATTGTAGTGATGATTAGTTATGACGCATTCCAGCTAAATACTTTTGTTGAAGCTGCAGGATGAACATGGTGATCTTATCTATAAAGACGGAAAACCACTTATTCATACTGATGGGACTGGATACATATCAGAAGATTTGGCTGTGTTATGTCCAAACAATATACATGAAGGGATCTGTACCAGCAATAAGGATATTGAGGTTCTCTCTTTAATATTGTATCCTTTCTTTTTGACAGGAGATGGGATAGTGTCTCATATCTCTCTCTCTCTCTCTCAGTCACTAATGGAGATGCTGTGCAATATATCATAGTTTCTTCATCTTTGAGTTCTTGTAAATTTCGGCTTTCCATATATGGGATGTATCCCAATAGAAAGTTGTTTTTGTTTTTGTTTTTGTTTTTGTTTTTTTGTTTTGTTTTGTTTGTTTGTTTTTTTGATTTTTTTTTTAATCGTTATATCTTCCAAAATTTTCTTTCAGACAGTAAATAAGTCATGACTATCTTGTTTCTGACTTGCTCTTTTACTTATGTTGTTAGATAATTCATGGTCCTGATGAGCATGCTGACAGTGTTGAGGAAAAGGGACGGCAAGGAATTGAGACACAGGCACCTGTATGTGGCTGAAGCTCAGGCCATTAGTTTCTCCCCTCTCATCTGACACATTTTCCCCCTTTTTTGAAGTTTTATTGACGAACATTAGTTCATTTTACTCTTAAAACTCTCTATATTTTTTTTCTTTTTATTGCACTCCGCTGTAGCCTATGTTGATACAATCCCGTCTATTTAACAATGGCTATGCGATTAAAGGAACATTTCTTGTGAACAAGAAGGTATGTTTTTTCTTCCAACAAACACCCCCCCCCCCCCCCCCCCCCCCCCCCCCTCTTTCATGGAAATGATGCTCTTGTTTAAAACAAAGCCTTGCTAACATGTCTTACTCTATTGCTAAATATAAGGTTTTATTTTTATGGTTTAATTTAGTATAGTCTCGTTATAACATTGCTGCAAATATTTACCATCAATATGGACATCGATGGATAAAGCCTTAAGAGAGTTTCCTTTTTCCTTTGTCATTCTACACTGGAAAGATGTAGTAGGAAGATGTTGTTTGTGCTTTCTTTGTGAGTGTGCTTCTTTCCCAATACACTTCTGTTTTTGTTTTTGTCCCTATTCCCTGTAATTGATTACTTTATTAAGAAAGGGGTCTTTGTCTTATAAAAAAAGTTCCAACATTTCAAGTAGCCCAACCTAATTTCTTTCCCACGAATTCTTAGTTCAAAATTTGTCCATTGTTTAGCTGTGGTGATACTCAACCCCTGGCAACTGAAATTAGCATAATACCTGTGAGTTGGGAGTAATATCAACGTCATTGGTAGGCTTATGCTTGGATGGTCATGCCAAATGAGAAAAAGATTCTTAGTGGTTTTTTTTTTTTTTTTAAATTGAAGTTATTTGTCAACTATCTATTTTTTCTCATATAAAGTCCTACCTTCTATTCCAAAATTTGTAGCTTGGCCCCAAAACAATCATGGTTCGAAGATCAATGGTTAAAGTTGAGCCTGATCAAAATCTGTTGAATCAATTTTCAGCAAACTCATTGGAAGTAGTTGGCACAAGGTATCTCCAACATGAACTTTGGGGTGTTGTATTCTCTCTACAATTATACAAGAGTTGCCTTGGCTCTTATCAACTATATATCACTTGTAGATTTTCTGATTTTGTTCTTAATGGATTGGAGTCTGTCTGAAAGGATGAAAGTGCGATTGAGGGGTAAAACAAGTTAAAAGCTTATTACTACTTCAAATCTTTGTAAACAATATGATTTAATTCATGTTGATTAAAAAAAAAAAAAGGTTTGTCAATAAATCATGTTCAGTAAAGGAAGGTTCTGAAGGAAAAAAAAAAACTTGTGGTTATCCCTGCCTTTCCTTTTACTTTGACTTACATCTTTCCTTGCGAGGACTTCTTATCCTCTGTCCTCTATCCCTTGTAAACCGTAGTTGATTTCTTTATCAATATGAACGGATGTTCCCCAAAAAAGAAAAATATATATACATATATATATGTATAAAATAATATAGCTGTATTGGAAAAATAGAAGCCAGAAATGCTTTTGTCCCCATATTTTCTTTAAGACAGTAAATTTATGATGTGTTTTAACATGAAAAGTAGAATATGACTTATCATGATTGACCATTATTCTGCCCTTTTCTTTTGTCTAAGGTCTTATCTAAAACTTTTTAAGTTGTTATTATCCAGCAATCGGCCAAACAGAACTTGCTTGTCAAGAAATCTAATTGCACTCCTAAGTTATGGAGGAGTCCCAGACGAGTATTTCCAGGTTCTACTTAGGGAAGCTTTGAGAGAAGCTGATGGTGCTTTCAGCAATAAGCGGACTGCACTCAAAGGTTTTTTGAAACAATACATATAGCTAATTTCACAAATGTACATGTTTTCTGTTGAGAGAATCTCTCACTTTGTTTATTCTTTTTTGGATTTCATTTAATGGTTCGCAACTTTGCATTTTGTCAGTTGCTGTTAACCGTGGAAACACAGACAAGGATTTTACTATTGCAAAAATGATATTGTGTGGTATCCCTCTTGAAGAACCGTATTTGCAGCATCGTCTCTCTTTGCTATTGAAGGAGCAGAAGATGAGCCTCAGAACGGGGAAGCTTTATGTTCCTGACTGTTATTATTTGATGGGGACAGCTGATCCTACTGGAATACTAAAAAGTGATGAAGTTTGCGTCGTTCTGTAAGTGTTGTTTCTATCATATTTATCATTCACATAAACCTTTCTATTAATTAGTCTGCGCAAAACACATGCTTATGTTTTGAAACAGTATTCTTGTAGCCATTAAAATCTACTTTTCTCAATGACTATCGTGTCTTGTAACATTTTTTGCCTCACTTATTATAGGATCGCAGTCATCTATTTGTAATGCTTCCTTTGAGCGTTCTATTTTGCCTGATGATATGTGCAGTGAGAATGGACAAATTTCAGGCAAGGTGTTAGTGTACCGGAACCCTGGAATACATTTTGGTGATGTCCATGTTCTAAAGGCTAGATACGTTGAGGAACTGGAATCTGTTGTTGGAAATGCGAAGTATGCAATATTTTTCTCCACCAAGGTCCAAGATCGATTGCTGATGAGATTGCTGGTGGTGATTATGATGGAGATCTGTATTGGGTCTCAAAAAACTCTGAGGTTTGTACCTTCATCTACTTTTGCTGATTCAAATTTGGATTCTTTTTCTGTTTTTGGTTGTACTTGACTTCATATTTCTAACGAGAAATCCTAATTTGGTTATCAAGTGCTTTTTGGGCTTCTCCAAATGTTTTCTTTCTTGTATTATTATGCTTTTTTTTTGGCTGGTGTATTTGTAGATACTTTTCCCCATTTCTCTCTTCTTAGTCATTGGACTCATCATATCTGTCAAGCTTAGGCCTTAGATGCAGTTTGATTTTTTCCCTCAATATTGCACAACCCGCGGCCTAACTTATTGTCTAGGTTTCTTCAGCTGTTAAGACGTTTCAAGAGACTGTGCATTGCAGTCAAAGTCCAAGCATGACTATATTCATAAATTTTAGGATCGTTTTTTAAGGCCCTTTTCATATTGATCGCTTATAATGTGTTAATATTTACGACAGCTATTGAAATATTTTAAGCCTAGTGAACCTTGGATTCCAAATTCCTCACCGTGCAAAGTTGAAAGTAAAAGACCTGACCAGTTTTCCGATGAAGCCTTGGAAGATGAACTATTTAAACTGTTCTTGACTACTAAGTTTCAACCCAGGTACGTTTTTGATGAGGTAGCCCCAATGATTATCGTCTTCATGTCTGGTTAATGCAGTTAGCGTTAAGCTTGCCCTATGTTGTGTCTTTCTTTGCTCATCAGTTTTGGACTTTCCACTGTAAGACGGTTTTTTTTTTTCCATAACAATCATGGATGATAAACGTGTTTCTCTAAGGAAATGCAATTATATCTTTACTTATTTAATGTGGTAGCAGTTGGTCACCATGAATACTTTTAATAATAATATTATTCCATATATTTTTAGTAAAATAATGCACACAAATCAGGTCAAAGCCACTCGAAAAGATATCCTTTTTTAAAGGATGTTGCGTAGTTAGTTAGTTAGTTAGTTTTTATTTTTTTTATTTTTTGATTTTCACCTTTCTACTAGACGAGGTAGGTATTGATTAATGGGCGGTATCTCTGTCATTTTGTTATTGTAGTTTACCTGGCATTTTATGCAGTAAGAAGGATTGTAATGCTTATACCTGAAATGCTTTCTTCATGTTTAGCAATAAAGAGAGAATAAAAAAATGCTCTCTGCTCTTTTTTTCTAGTTTTGCCATGGTTGAGGCAGCTGATAGCTGGCTGGCTTTGATGGATCGATTTTTGACTCTGGGTGATGACTGTATCAACGAGAAAAATCTGGTCAGAGAGAACATCATTATGTTGATCAACATGTACTACGATGCCTTGGACGCTCCGAAGTCAGGAGTGAAGGTTAAGTTTTGCTGCTTCTCCCTGTTGTCCACGAAACATAGTGTTCATTGCTTTTTCGCCAAGTACACATTTCTTGTTGAATGGCTTTTCTTATTTTTGTTTGTTTAAATAATCCCAGGTTGAAGTCCCAAAAGTTTTGAAACCGAAATTCTTTCCTCATTATATGGAAAAGAAAAACAGTTTCACATCTGTGTCCATTTTGGGAAAGATCTATGATGAGGTGAATGCATATCTGGAAGAGGATTGCTCAAACAAAGGTGAGATTTTCCTAAATTAACTTCACATCTCTTTCTGTCTTCCGTTGTATGTTTACTGTAATGTATTAAAATTTAAAGCAATAGACGTAGGACCAACATTGAAGACGTAGAATAGAGATAGAACCGCTAGTAATTAGATAAACGTAAGGGAGACCAAAGGGAGGATTGTAGAGAGAGAACAAGAACTCGAGAGGAGGGAAACCGAAAATGTCAATATCTATTCATCAACTGTATCTCTAATTGAAATTACAGACCATAATAGGCAAACTAATAACAAACTAGGAAACTAAAACGATATCAAATAATGAAACTGCTAAAATAACATGATAGTGGAAACCGAACCCTACTAACATAAATTCTTCATAGAACAAAAAGTAAATAAATATTCTATTCTCCATCGGCAATGGATTGTAAATGTTGAACAAAAAGTTCTTTTTCCTTTCCAGAGGTCTGGAAGTTGCCTCTTTTGAATGTTGAAGAAGTCCCTCAAGACTGCTTGTACAATGGAATAAACATTACGAAGAATATAGGAAAAAGATGACGAATTCTTTGAAGATCGAAGAACGTGGCATAAAAAACGAGGCAGCGGCTGATCTCAAAAGACATTATAGGAAGGTAATCTTGTTTCACCATCGGACAAACAAAACTCTTGCCTTTAATTTTCCTGCTCTCTGCTAACTATTCTCCTACATTTTAGCTACTTTACGGCGCCGAGCAATTCGAGGAGAGGACGAGAAATTTAGAGGAGATATATAAGGAGGCCCTTGCCATTTACCACATTTGTTATGATTATGCGAAGAGTAAGAGTGAAGGCCAATCCAGTTTATGTAGCTTTGCTTGGAGCGTCGCCGGGCCAGCCCTCTGCAAGTTCTACGCCTCCAGACAAGTTTGTGAAAAAGCCTTTTTGTGCCTTCCATCTGTTCTGTGCGAGGTGCTTTAATCAAATGGCATTGTTACTATTTGTACAAGTTTATCTTATGTATCCTAATGTAGTACGCATCATGCAATGTATAAATCTTATCTATATCTATATGTATATCTATATGTATATCTATATGTCTTTATGTAAATTGTAGAGATGCATGTCATGGAAGATGGCAGTTGCGTCTGTCAAGTGTCTTTAGTTGCGAGTAATTATATTATTCTCCTAATTAATCCATGTCAGTTGTCATGGAATTTAACATTCCATGCTACCTTTCTCAAAATGTTCGTGTGTGTTTGTGTGTGTATATATTGCTGAAAATAATAACTTTATGTGTCTTAGAAAAGAATGGGAAAAGGAAATAAATAGTATTTTTACAGTAAATAATTAAAATAAATAATGTTTTAAATTTTTTTAAAGTAAATGACTTTGGTAAATTTTTTATTTATTTTAAATATTTTAAAATCTTATCACTTACCTTTTTTTTTTTTAAATTTTATTTGAAAAATAACATTTTTAGAATTCTCATCCCAGTTGTTTAGACTTTGTGGAGGGAAGCAAAAATATTTAGATTTTGTGGTAATGACAAAACTGTTCCTATCATGTACCACCCTTACTCTGATAATACTTTAATTTACTAAACTTTTTGTGCTTTGGCTAATTATTCTTTAAATTTTTTAATTTTAATAATTAACTTTCTAAATTTATCACATCATTGTGATGTGGCCGAATTTGATACCACGGTTTAAATTGACAACAGAAAGAAAGTGGTTAATGCCCAAAATCAGAAGTTTAGAGTGTTATTTCTCAAAGCACAAAAATATTAGGTATTAAAAGTGCAAAAAACTAATGAATTAGATCGTGCTATTTTGAACCTAGGCTCGGCCCGTTCATCATGTGCATATGAATCTGTCTATTTGTCCGACTTATATTTACAGTTCTATCATCAGTGTAGTTTTCTATTTAAATGGGATGATAATAATAAAAATACATTTGACTGTACTATCCAAAATGTTCTTTATCATTCAATTTAAATTTTGCGATCGTGATCAATGGTCTTTAACAGACCCTACAATATAGTGCTTTCTTCTTTAAAATAAAATAAAATAAAATAAAATAAAGGATCGGTTTTCCACACACAGAGATTGGGAAATTGTCACAAAAAATATCTTCAAAACGCTGTTCAGAAGGCATATTGAGTGGCTGCTATTTCTGTCGGACGCGTAGGCAAATGGGGCCAAGGGCTCTTGTCATTTTCAATCCGTTTGTTTGATGCTTTCACTTTCTCTTGTCACCAAATAGAAAAAGACTTCCTTTTTATTGAAAATGTTGAATTTATAACTGCAATTAATATTTTTTAGAATTCGACGAAACGGATGTGATACAATTTGTATAAGAGATTGATACAATTTAAAAAAAATGCAGTACAATCTATTAAAAAAGAGAGATAGAGCTAGAAAAAGATATAAATAACTCTCTCATTCGATAATCCGACGGTATCGTATAGAGGAGTTCTCCGACATTTTTAATAGGACAAGGAAAAATATGTTATAGATAAGACATTTATTAATGATTTAAAATTTGTGTTAAACCTGTGATGATATTCTTTTTAAAAACTTTGTTATGTTTTGTTAAAGTATTATATTATGGTTGTGACATGACGTGTAGTAGAAAATTGTACATGAAATTTGATCATAACGTTAAACTTGCATAATTTACTATTCTAAACATACCCGTAACATCTCAGAAAACGAAAAATAAATTACCACCATTTCAAAAGTGTTCTCCTTTTTCTTATAAGGTCCTACAAAAATTAATTTTAGTGCATTTCCTTTGTTAATTAAAAAGTTCAGTGGGTTTTATCAGCATAAAGACAAAGAAAAAACAAAGAAAGACTGACTGATCAAAAAAGGGGATAGTAGATAGACAAAGGTGCCAGCTTTTTTTTATCTTATTGCATTATTTGGAGTGAGTAGTGATTGGACAGAAAATTGATATGCACCAAAATATTCCAGCCGACTCCTTATCCGTTTGGGTGGGGCCAAATGGGATTAGGGCCCATATGTTTTTTCTCTACCAAATATACCTATATGTATATATATCTATATATATATATAGATATATAGATATAGAGAGAGGATAGAGAGAGCTAGCGCGCGGCTTTACTATTTGTGGGGTTGGGTGGGGGGGGGGGGGGGGGGGGGGGGTGGGGGGGGGGGGGTGGGGGGGGGGGGAGTGGGATGGGGGGGAGGGGGGGGGGGGGGGTGGGGGGGGGAGGGTTTGTTACCCCTATTTTTCCTTCCCCTTTCCTCATCAAATGGGGTCACCACACAATTGTAGAAAATAGAGAAAAAGACAAAGACAATGAATACAAAATAAAATATAATGGATCTGATTTGTACTACTTTTCCTTTTAATTTTTCTTTCCACCTTTTTCTTTCATACCAAACAACTCAGGTGGTTTGGACCTTCATTTTCAACCTTTGTTTTTTCATATTGGTTATTAAAAGTTTATACTCCAATTGATTATAATACAAATTCACATTTCTCTTTTTTTTTCTTTTCTAATTTCATGAAATTAATTTTAAAAATTCATAACTTTTTTATATGATTTTTTTTTTACTAAACACTTACACAATTAGGAGAACAAAACAATATCCATATCAAAAATTACAATTTAAATTCTATTTATACTTCAATCAAATATACATTTTTAAACAAAACTTCAAGAGATTAACTCTAATATATTATTAAAACCGGACCCTCAAAAAAAATTTTTTTTTTCCTCTTCTATTTATAGTTATTAACCCTCTTGGTTAAAAAAAAAAAAAAAAATCATGACTGTCACTGGGTAGAGAAGGAGAGAGACAGAGACTAGAGAGGGAGGAGGGGGAGAGGGAAAAAAGGCCACCACTTGAACCATTTCAATAGCAAACAATAATTTTTCTAAAACAATAATAATGTTTTTTTTTTTTTGGCTAAAACAATAATAATGTTAATAATAAAGACTTGTAACTTTGAAAAAAGTGGTCATAACCAACTGCTAACATTAATTTTAATACCCCAAGTATAAATCCGTACTACAAAATCTATTTTTTTAATTATTTTTTAAAGAATTTTCCTCTAGATTCATTTTAATTCGACTAAATTTATGTTTCTTTTAATTTTTTTTTCTTGATGAATAAAAAGAGATTAGTGGTGTTGCCATGTCTTCGGTTCAAGCTTTCTAATCCAAAATCTTAGGAGTCCTCATAACGGATAATGAGATTCGATCTTTAAATGCTAAGTAATAATATGTTCGATTGAAATGACAGATGGAGGGAGAGAGGTGAAGGGACATTATCATTCATTTGTTTGGTTAAAGGAGAGAGAAGATGGAGAGGAGAGATGAAGGGATGCCCTCTCTCTCCCTCCAGACCCATTTTTTGCATTCTTCCATTAAAAAATTTTTAAAAATATTTTATAAAATGAACAATATTATAATTATATAGATAATTATCATCTATCTTTCTAGCTCTCATCCTCTCTTACCAAACAATACAAGATATTCTCACAATAGTTTCTATCTTTCATATTCTCCATCCCTCTATCTCTTTCTATTCTTTCTCCCCTTCATCCTCTTACGGAACATAACCTAAGAAAAATCTTGATAAATCATCTTCTTACCACTATAACATCACCATCAAACATTGTCTTATCTAAGCTATATATAAAATGATGAATAATTGATTTTATCGTTCGATCGTTGAGCGTCATGTGACATTTATATCAATGTTAAGTTTGCATTTGATTCACTAATTAGAGATAAATTTTTTAAATTGAAATTGATTGATTTTTTAAAATTAGTTATAAATTTTATTGATATTTAAAAAAAAAATTGAGATGAAAAAATATAATTTAATTAGAATTAAATTTAAATGTCAAATGAAGAAGTGATGGATCTTAAATTGCTGTGTGGCAAAAAAAAAAATTTTTCCTGCTTTGTTCATTTTGCTTGCCAACTAATTCATAAAAAAAAAAAAAAAAAAGGCATTCTAGTTCTTGTCAGAGCTAATAACTGGCAGATATTAACGCTTTGCAAAGGGGACATCTGTAAACCAGAACAAGACACTAATTGGCACCACGAACCTGACACCTCCTACCAACCTCTCTCTCTCTCTCTCTCTCTCTCTCTACAATATCGTTATTTGTATTTTTGTATTATCCAAAACATTTGCCGCAATTAGTGAATTTTACAAATTACAGGTAACATCTCAAATGCAATATTACAACAAACCACCAAATGATGAGCTTCCCCTATACTGTATTGCATTAAAATCATGTAACAAAAACCAACTGGATTATATTGCCATTGTTATCATAGTATTCTACTAATTATCTCGTGTTACTCATGGGTTGCCCTGGGAAAACGACAAACACCCAGCTTTGTTTTTTTTTTTTTTTAATGTTAATTTTTTAATCATTTGACCAATGACATGTGTTTTTAAAGTCTTTGGATCTCTCTTTCCCTCCTATATTATGGTATGCATGTTCTGCTCCTTAGCATAGCATTTTCATAAGAGAGTTTCCACTACTACTACTTTTGGTTGGTGTTGTTTTTCTAGAGAGAGAGAGAGAGAGAGGAGATAGGAGAGAGAAGAACATGGAGAGCACTTTGAAGGACATCAGAGATGGAGCTTCGGTCCTGGACATGGACCCTAAATCCACCGTTGGTGGCGGCGTTGAGGACGTCTACGGCGAGGATCGTGCCACCGAGGACCAGCTCGTCATCCCTTGGACCTTATCCGTCGCAAGGTAAGCCATCAATCAACAATTAGGAACAATTGTTTTTTTTTTTTTTTTTTTTCAAGTTGAAATTTTGTGTCTGATCAAGTTCTTGAGTTCTGTTTTCTTAGCTCAGTACTGGATTTTAGTGGATTTGGTTGGAAAGTTAGCTTAAAAATCTGCAATTTTCTATTGTTTTAGCTACTGAAAAAGTATGTGTATTTATATTTTTTTATGCTGTTTTAACTTTTTAGATTCCTGGTTTTGGGATCTGCTTGTTCTTTTTTGGGTTTTCCCCTGTTTTTAGTTCTGATTCCGGAGAAAAAAGAAAAATTACAGAAAATACTTCTTTACACTCAGTTGACTTTATAAGTATATCCGTTCAAAGTGCCTTTTTTGTTTTTTGTTTTTTGTTTTTCCTCTGATCTTTATTTTCAGCTATTATTAACTTAAGGGCATGTAATTTTGGTTGAGATCTTCAGATGATGCATTTTGATCTGGATAGTCTTCAAATTCTTAGAGTCCCACTTAATTTGATCTCACTAACCTAGTCACCAAATGAACTAAAAAATCGAATTTAATAAGCTAAAATTAAAAAATTTAAAAAAAAATGTTGTTCCACCTCTTAATTGCTTAAGCTTTTGAAGTATGACAAACTAATATTGTACAAGAACCCGAAATTAAGCTTTTCGGAGAATTGGTAAAAGAACATAATATGGGTGGATTTTGAGATTCTAACGGATATTTATAAATTGGCATTTATGGGCAGTGGTTATTCTCTGTTGAGAGATCCTCAGTACAACAAAGGACTCGCCTTCACTCAGCAGGAGAGAGACTCGCATTACTTGCGCGGTCTACTTCCTCCGGCTGTTGTGACTCAGCAACTTCAGGTTTGTGTTTTTGACACCAAGCTCATAAATTTTGTGCCCCTTCATGGTAGTTGACTTTTCGCAAGTAAAAATGTTGACTCTCGCTGACCTTTTTTTTCCCCTTCTTGTTCGAATTTACTAACACCAGGAGAAGAAGTTGATGAACAGTATCCGACAATACGAAGTACCCCTCCAGAAATACATTGCCATGATGGAGCTTCAGGTATCATTCCGTTCACATCAATTTATTTGAAGTTGTCAGATTTGATATCTAGAATGAAAAAGGCTCGGTAATCACTCGCCATCAGATTTGAAATTGCCACGTGTCATGGTCGGTGAGTGTCAGAGTTGACATGTGAATTTGTATCAAAATTATTATTGATACGTAACACCGCTCATGTGGTATTTGCAAACTTCTTCTTGACATGATCTAATGGTTTAAAACTTTTTACAGGAGAGAAATCAAAGGCTATTCTACAAACTTCTCATCGACAATGTCGAGGAGTTGCTCCCAGTTGTTTACACTCCAACTGTTGGCGAGGCTTGCCAGAAATATGGCAGCATATTCAAGCGTCCTCAGGGTCTTTACATCAGTTTGAATGAGAAGTAAGTAAATTTTCTTTACGCTTGATTTTTATAATCAATGCATAAGTTTGGCCTAAAAATCAAAGTCTTAATCGCTGAAGGGGAAAAATTCTGGAGGTGTTGAAGAATTGGCCAGAAAGGAATATTCAAGTTATTGTCGTGACTGATGGTGAGCGTATTTTGGGACTTGGGGACCTTGGTTGTCAGGTAATTTGTTCGGGCCGATAATATATCCTTTTCTTGTATATAATATTGTAAATTCTTCGGCTCATAGTGGACTAGGCCTCTCATCATGATTTTCGATAATGTGTTGCAGGGTATGGGCATTCCTGTAGGGAAGTTGGCCTTGTACACTGCACTTGGAGGTCTTCGTCCTTCTTCTGTAAGCATTTTTCGAATTACGTGGTCCAATTGTTGCTTATTATTTTCCTCTATAGATATTCGTTCGAGTACATCTCATTTGTAAAGAACAGTTTTGATGTATGCAATGTTCCAAGTTTCTTAAGAATTTCCCTCTTTATCGCCCTCCTTTTGTAGTGCTTACCTATTACAATCGATGTGGGAACCAACAACGAGAAGTTGTTGAAGGATGATTTCTACATTGGTCTTCGACAGAGGAGAGCAACTGGGCAGGTATAATAACTTCTGCTGTATAATCTTGACTTACAAATTGTGGTTTATATCAATCTTGAGAAAATTTCTCACTATCTGCAGGAATATGCGGATCTTTTGCATGAGTTCATGACTGCTGTCAAGCAGAACTACGGGGAAAAAGTTCTCGTTCAGGTTTAATTTGTGATAAGATTACATCCTTAATTCATACGTTTTCAGAAGTATGAGATCATTTATTAGGTTACTCATGCTCTTTGGCTTCTGTTATGTCAATGTGTTTAGTTCGAAGATTTTGCAAATCACAATGCTTTCGAGCTGCTAGCAAAATACGGAACCACTCATCTGGTCTTCAACGATGATATTCAGGCACGACATAGATTTTTTTGTCACTCTTGTACTTTTGAGGACTTTTGTTTAAGTCGTGAAGCTAAACTATATAATTCTTTTTGGTGCAGGGCACAGCATCTGTTGTTCTTGCAGGAGTTGTTGCGGCATTGAAGTTGATTGGCGGTTCTTTGGCTGATCACAGATTCTTGTTCCTCGGTGCCGGTGAGGTAAGTTCCATTCTTTCCTTTTTCTTGCTCGCATAAATGGTTCCTTGGCTGCACGTAAATTCTTGTTCTTGAAACGATATTGTAGAAAAAGGTGTAATTTGTTGCTATTGTAAACAAGAAACCCGTTTATTTTCTGTTGCATTCTAAGAGATTATGTTTCGATGGTTTTTATTTTGAGTTGATTGAGAGATAAAACTCATTTTATTTGGGCCTTTGTAATTGTAGGCGGGGACTGGTATAGCAGAGCTAATAGCTCTTGAGATATCAAAACAGGTACTTTCTACCTCAAATTCGTGTTTACGATGTCGTTTATCATGTTTTTTTTTAATGATTATTTATTAATTCAGTTTCACATTTGTAGACAAAAGCTCCTGTGGAAGAGACTCGTAAGAAAATCTGGCTTGTGGATTCAAAGGTACTCAGAAAATAATTTCTGTCTGTGATTCATTTAAATATATATATATATATTTTTTTTTTTTTTTTCCTTTATACTTGACAAGTCATGATACTGATTTTGCAGGGATTGATAGTTAGCTCTCGCAAAGAATCACTTCAACACTTTAAGAAGCCATGGGCTCATGAACACGAACCTGTTAAGGATCTCCTATCTGCTGTTAAGGTAGATGTCCTCTGTTTCTTCGGTTGAATCCCAATCACTAGAACTTAAACCGATTCTTGTTTTCTTATATCGCTTCCATACTCCTTTAGGCACTTAAACCAACTGTTCTCATCGGATCATCTGGGGCCGGAAAAACTTTTACAAAGGAAGTGATTGAAGCCGTCACCGCCTGCAATGAGGTCTATCCTTCTCCTCCTCCTCTGTCTCTCCCCCATTTTCGCCCCACATTTGGCTTGATTTTACCCTTCCTTTGTTGACATTTTTCTTATACGAATGGTGTGCAGAAACCTCTCATTTTGGCTCTTTCGAACCCAACTTCACAATCAGAATGCACAGCTGAAGAAGCTTACACTTGGAGTGAGGTATCTAACATATACTAATAATCATTTAGTTAAGCATTTTAGTGGCCAAATAAGGTTCTGTGGATAGGATGTACAGCTAACGTTTATTTTGTTCCTTTTTTTGATTAAAGGGTCGTGCGATTTTCGCAAGTGGAAGTCCATTTGATCCTGTAGAGTACAATGGAAAAGTCTATCATTCCGGACAGGTTGACCAAATGTATCTTGGTATCAAATCCTTTATCAAAATTAGGCTTCAACATCAATGACTAAGCTTTACATTTTTCTTTCGAATTCAGGCCAACAATGCTTACATTTTTCCCGGATTTGGTTTGGGGTTAATCATCTCTGGAGCAATCCGTGTGCATGATGACATGCTTCTAGCAGCCTGTAAGTAAACAGCTTAAAAAATGATTTATGCAATTAGAAGAAAAAATCGAAGTTTCTATGTAGTAGCAAAAACCGAAAGTTGCTTCTCCATTTTAACCATGTAAATGTTATATTTAGCTTCATGTTATCAGACAAAAAAAAAAGGTAATAAATTACTGACCTTTTTTATTCTTCTCCTTTTTCGATTTCTTGTTTGAACAGCGGAAGCCTTGGCAAATCAGGTCTCGGAGGAGAATTATGCAAAGGGACTGACATACCCACCACTTTCTAACATCAGACAAATCTCTGCCAACATTGCTGCTAATGTTGCTGCCAAGGCTTATGAACTCGGTATGTCTTTCCTTTGTTCTATGCATTAAGAAGCTACGGTACATCCTACTTTTATCGAAACGGGCTATGCAGTCTGATCTCAGCTGTTACATGATAAAAAGAGACGATATGAACCGTCAGAAAGTTTTTCAGCTTTTAAGCCGAGATCAGATTTTGCCATCTATCTTAGCTTACACTTTTCTTTGTTGTTGCTTTTAAAGGTTTGGCTACTCGTCTCCCTCGTCCCGAGAACCTTTTGAAGCATGCCGAGAGCTGCATGTACACTCCGGCTTACCGAAACTACCGGTGAACGGAACGGCCTTCTTGTTAACCAGTTTCTTGCTATGCATTATGGAATGCAAGTGTGTTGTCATTTCTATTAGCCTCTTCAAATAAGAGTACACCTGGAAAATACACGAGTCTTTACAAACTCATGTTGTGTTCATGTGTGTCTCGTCTTATAGTAAGTGTGGTTTTTGAATTCATGTAAAGTTTTTTGGTGTTTACTTGTTCTAATTAATAAAGTGGCACAAAGTTAATTATGTCTTTCCCAATTTCATTTACGAGTCTATTTGTTTTGTTTTGTTTTGTTTTTTGTTTTTATTTTTATGACAATGTTAAATAGAAAACGGGTGTGAAGAAGATATCAAATGAGGTACAATTATACAATACACTATTAGTTAAGCTCATTGTTGCTTCATCGCTTTGCTAGAAATACAAAGGTGCATCCCACTGAAATGGGTCTGAGTAAAAAATATTAAAGAAAGAAAATAAAAAGGTTTAGCGTGATATGAAAAACACGTCCACATCCATAGAACAGAATAACTCATTAATAAAAAACAGTATGAATAGACTCTCCTATAAGTGTAAATTACAATTATGACCAGTAAGTTGATCAACGTTAAGATCAGTCTATTATTTCTAGAGTAATTTTTACCTGTTAGGTAACGACCCTTTCATCCCTTCTTAACGAATGGGTATTTATCTTCTAAATATCTTAATAAAAAATAAATATAAGTAAACAAAAAAATTTAACAAAGATAATTTTATACAAAATAAAATTTTTTCTTTTTAAGCTAGGTGAATATATTAATTGATCAAACATGACAATTATCTTTTGCATCATGAGCATTCTCCATGATACAAGGGAGTGAGGAAAGTGAGCTTTTATTTTATTTTATTTTTATTTTATTTTTATTTTTGCTAAAGATGAGGAAGTAAACTTTTTCTTACTTTGTTTTTGTTTTTTTTGTTAAAATGTTTTTTTCCATGCAGTTGGTGGATGGAGGAAAATAAAAAAATAAAAGGACTTTGATTGTGTCGTTGAAATGATTAAAGCTATTGATTATTCAATTAACAAAATCGATCCAATTGTGTTTCCTTTTCTTGAAAAAGCTGTGGATCAAATGGGTCCTCACAAGTATATTCCACATCGTTCAAAGTGGAAAATAGTTGGTGACATTAAATTATATCATTTTTCTTAGACGCCTGTTGACTTAGCTCAATACTTTATAGAAGTCACACTAATAGGTCAAAACAAAATTGAAACCAAGACTAGGAAAATATGTTAATAATATTAAAAATAATAAATTTTAACCTAATTTAATTGTAATAACTTGATTATAACGAACAGCTTGAGAAGATTATTATAAGAGTGAATAAAATGGGAAAATGATAAATGTAGGACAAATAAAATGAGCTTCAAGCAAGATAAATAGATTTATCTAAATTGCTCTACTTGTTTCTATTATATGTCTATGTCCTTACATTCTTAAGGGAAGTGATGAAACAAAAACATTTTCATTACCAGACAAATGAGAGGCATTGATGGTGTTCAACACCACCCGCTGATAGATGGTGGGTCCTACGACATGAGAGCCCACCTTCTATTAATAACGGCCCTATGCCAGTTTACAAATGATAATGTCTCCATAGAACCATTTATTATTAATTGCGTCTCCGGGAATTCATCTTCGATCATTCATTGTTGTGTTTGATGATTGTTGTATATGCTCAGATCAGCATGTGTATCCTTGTAGCGTTGGCTAAGGTAAGTCCCACATAAGATTGGAGGAAACCTGACCAACGTAATTAAAGACATAAATGGAGTGTGAATTTTTGAAGTTAAATCATCTAAAAGTAACTAAAAACGCGCATTTAACTCAATTTATGAGAAATAATATCATAATGCAAAGTTATTAAATTGTTTCACCCATTTGTTTGAAATTTTTTAATGTAAAATCTCCTGGATGGTTGTAATAAGCCATGATATCAACCGTTTCATCTATAATTGTATAGTTTCTAGTCTATTGCCACGACAATAGCTACTAAATCAAGTTGAGATGAGTAACATTTCGTGACTTACTTTGGAGGATTCTTTTCTGATTTGCAAGTAGGCAAACACTCAACAAGACAATCATGATTAGGTTCGATGAAGTATGCCATCTGCAAAAGTAGGAAGCAAGATATGCGGTCACTTAAAATATTAACAGATGTCACGTAATGTAAAGGCACTACAAATCGGGACTGTAATTGTAAATAATAAATGGTTAGATAGCCGTCCAGGAATCAATCTATTTGCGACGACAAGTTAATAAACAAAATCCTCGATCGTTATACTGTAATTCTAGTATGAATATCTTGTCAAGTTGATCTAAATTAGAGTGTGAACAAGAAATTGGGTGAACAAAAAAATATACACACTCGAAAAGATGCAAAAGAAAAGAAGCCTTACAGAATATCTGTCTTGACCATTTCCGAGGACTCTGTGCAATGTAGACCTAATATAGAGAGAAAAAAGAGTGGGGGTGCAAATGATGAGTTTATATAAAGCCAAAATTCACATTTACAGAAAAATAAGATTGCAAGTCGGACTGCAATTACTTGAATGTGCAGTTGCTCCAGCGCTCAAGCATATCACCGAGGTTCACAATAAACGCTCTGTTACAAGTAAACATCATAAACAAAAAGTCACCATTCTTCATTTTTTAATTCCACCCAAAGAAATAGAATGTCTCCAAGTTAGGATAATTGTTACTTATACTCTGTTACTAACCCTTTTAATGGTGCAACATATTCCCATACTTGAGGTTTAGCATCCTTATCTTTGCATATCTGCAACAAATATACAAGAATTCAAACAAACAACCAAACGACGGAAACGATTTAGATAATGTTGTATCTACTTACCTGGAGACCTAAGACATCATCCGTCGCCAAGAGGGTTATCAAGCCGAAGTCAGAGTGAGCACCAGCTCCATATATTCCCTTTGAAGGATCAGAAGTTTGACCTGTGTAAGAAATCAAATTAACACCCAAACTTCATAAACAAAAGTTGAAACTTCGGACAGTAATTTGACCTCCGTAATGCAGCAACCGCAAAGTTGCAATAGGCTTGCCGAGCATTTTTGGGTTATCAAAGAAGTTCTTGTCCATACCAAGAGCAAGAGCGATGATCCTCGCAACCGCTCTAGACACCTCCCTGAAATGCACAAAAGGAATACAATTTTTTTTTGGCTTCAAAAAACATCAAATAATTATGTCACATCCTTATTTGTCCCATGGAAAGATCTCACACTTACAATGCCTCTTGATGAAATCTCTCCATGGTCTCTCGCCACCCGGGCAATTGATCTTGAAAGGACATACCAAAAGTGAAAAAATCAGTAACTTTATTATTATTATTATTTTTCTCTCTCGCAGCCAACTTTCAACTGTAAATTTTTTTTTTTTCAGGTACTGTCAATTTTGCATCTTTTTCCTTCCTTTTATTCCGAAAACGATATTGACCAATCTAACATACAGAGACAAACACTATCTACAAGGATGCACTAAAAGGCAGATTAACCATGATCTCATCTACCAATAATTTAAAAAAAAAAAAAAAGGTTTTTAGTTGTTTCAGCTCTAGTTACCTTGTGTAGGCCAAACGTTAGGACCATAAAATGGTTTTTCAGCTTCTGGGTCATCCTCAGATACCTCAACACCTATGTAGTACCCCTCCTTGTAATCTCCTATTTCATAACCAAAAAAAAAAAAAAAAAAAAAAAATCTTAGAGTTTCAATTGAAGGAAAATTGTTCATTATGTCGCTGAATTAAACCCAAAAAAAAAAATGGAAAAAGAAAAAGAAAAAGAAAAAAGAACCGTGAACTTGGTTTTCACGATCAAGATGCTCGTCAAAAATAGGGGTGTAACCCCTGTTTTTGTGGTTTCTCAAGAGCTTCATTTTCTGGCTCAATGGCAAATCGAAAAGCCGTTTGCTCTCAGCAAACACCTCCTCCATGAATTCCTGGCTTATCCCATGATTCACCACATAGAAAAATCCGCAATCCAAACACGCCTTTAACCACAGAAAACAACACAAAAAAAAAAAAAAGGCTAATCAGTTCAGATTAAACAAAAAAAAAAAAAAAAATCATTAAAAACTTTAATCGAAGAAAACGATGAAAGAAAAGGAACCTGTTTGAGCAGAGGGACGGAGTGGTGAATATCGGGATCGGAGAGATCGATACAATTGAGGGCGGAGAACTTCGGAGCTTCGGAGCCGTTCATTGTTTGGTCTTGCATTTCCCGAGAAACGAAACAAGAAAATTTGTGGATTGGAAAAGGGAGAGAGCTTTTTTGAACTTTTTCCACCGAGCTTGTATAGTTGTATATATATATACATGCGTGTATTTGTATATCTATATAGAGAGCAACGTCATTTTTACTGTTGTTTTTCTTTGCTGTATAGATTTGTTCAACATCCCCCCCCCCCCCCCCCCCCCCCCCCCCCCCCCCACCCCAAAAAACGCCGACTTTTGTTTTTTTTTTTTTTTTAGAGAAAAAATATATATGTATTTCAGGTTTTTTGAAATCCGCGAAGAGTATATTACATGTGGATAGCGTTTATGTAAAACACGTGGAATTTAAAGGAAGTGAAAAAGAGCAACGCCACTTCAACGGTGATAGCGTGACAGGTTCACATGGGACTTGAATGTCCTGTACCAAATTGCTGTTCTAATTCATGTCCAGCCAATAAGAAAATACCATGTCATTTAAACGGTTATCTTTAACAAATAACGGAAAATTGGAAAACAAACGTACGTCTTCATTCTCAGCACCCAAAAAAAAAAAAAAAAAAAAGGACAGAAAAAACGTGTTAGTCTCCATTTATTATGATTATCCTTACTATTTCTGAAAAATTGTAACGGTTGGTCTTCGTCATTCTAAATTGGAAAAGTTAAAAGATGTATTTGAATCGCATGTTCATTTTTTAAAAGAATTTTATTTTGTTTTAAATGAAAAAATATTTTTATTTTGAGGATAAGATGGTGTTTTGAATGTAAATTTTTTTTTTTTTTTGGAAAACAAAAATGTTGTTTAGAATAAGAAAAAATGGTGTTGACAATTGTACGTCGTGAGAAGATTTTAAAAAAGATGTATTTCTTTTGTAGAATGTTGTGTAAAATAAGTTTAAAAATGAGATTATTTTTCTTATTTAAAATGAAAGAATAATGAAAAAAAAGTTAGGAAAACAGCAAAAAATTTCAATTTCTGAATTGGATCCCACATCCAAATAGGGGGTAAGCTTGTGTTTAATGTACGGGCTGAAGTTGAGTTTTTTGGATTGGAATTATTTGACTTTTTAAAAACTAATTAAAATTTTTGTTCACCTTTTAAAAAAGGACGAAAATGAGTTGAAATACTTTAGTTTACACTAGTGAACCAAACGAGCCAAACCTAGTTTTCTCAAATAAGAAAAGAGTCAAATTCAATGGATGCCCTTCAACTTCTTTCTCTCTTTAGAGTTTGGTCCTTGAAGGTGAATTTGTACCAAATTGAACCTTTTTTTTTCCCTTGAAATCTGCCAAATTGAACCTTGATCTCCCATAAAGCCTCAAATGATTCCTTTGATAATATGTTATTGAGGTTGTTGGGATTCCAACCTAAAAGGTTAACCTATTAGAAGGTGTAGTCTAAACCCTTTTAATCTTATATCTATTTCATGTCTAGACAATATGAGACTTTTTATTCGTATGCACTCGACATATGTCGGTCAGTTTTATATTGATATTTTCATATAAATAGTGGGCGTTGATTGTTAATAATAAATGTTAAGACTTGAAAATGAAGAATTTCACAAGTATCAAGTCTTAACATTTATTTATTTCCAATTTCATAAAGCACATCAAAAATAAAGAATCCTCCTTGACAACATCCAATATTCCTGCTAAATAATAACCATGATCAGGAAGTACTTATTATTACATAATTTTATTTTCATATTTTGGTTTCAAGTTCGTACTAAACAATTATGTAGAAATTGTTTGCAAATTGCCATATCACACTAAAATTTCGTCGGGGGAAGAGAATAGAAGCATTATTGTGCTGAATATGTTACGGTTAATTGATAAGGCTGCAACGGAGCAAGACCGTAAGACCTGTACAGATTATTCCCAGCTTGAAAACGCTACTAATTGCTTCCACATTTCTCTCTTCCTTTTATCTCCTCATCCAGTGCTTCTACTATGGGCTTCCCTTCTTGTAGGTGACGCCACACCCACTCGGCAAGCGAAGTGCACTCGTCGCCGTGGTTCGCTTTTCTTCCGGTCACCAACTCTAAGACGATGACCCCGAAACTATAGACGTCGATCTTCTCGTTCACTCTTGTTATACGAGCGTACTCTGCAATTTCATGTTATGAAGTACTTTTTTAGTTTTTTAAGAAGAAAATGCAAAATGGCAGTAGTGTGACCACTATCATTTTAAGATTATTTTCCTATGCGCCCCTCGAAATTTAGAGTCACTTTCCTTTGACTCCCTTAATTTGAAAAACTCCCACTTTAACCTGGGAATTTTGAATCAATCTTACCTAATCTTTTTTATTAGAATTTTGATTAAAAACATACGGAAAAAAGGTAATTAGTCTCATAAAATGTCTTATGTTATAATTACTATTAAAAGCAAACGGAATAAAAATCATATGACTATGTTTAATCCTCTTGCATTACGTTTATTTTTAATTGAAATTCTAATAGAGAAGAGGGATTAATTCAAAATTCAAAGGGCGAAGTGTGAGTTTTAAAGTTCAGGGCCAAAAAATTATATAAATGTCCTTTAATAGAAAAAGAAAGAATGAAAGAAAGTAGTTTACCTGGAGCAATGTAACCAAATGCACCAGCTATTGATGACATTTGCTGATATGATCAAAGCAAGATGTTGGGTTGAAAGTTTTTTCAAGACTTGGGATTTGGGACTGCCTAGAGCTTTCGTTTTTTAGCAATTTGTTACTTGCACAGAGATTTGGATTGTTCAAGATGCTGCTGGAATATGCAACATTCTCAAATTCACGTGGGATTGTCCCAGTGAAGTCATTGGAAGAAAGATTCAGAAACATTTGTGGTAAAAGACCTAGTTGAGATGGATTACTGCCTGATAGTTGATTGGAAATCAAAACCAAGTTTGTCAAACTGGTTAGCTTCTCAAAGTCTTCTGGAATGGAAGTCCTTGTCAGACATACTAAATTGTATTAAATCAATTTTAAAAATTATAAAATTCTCAAATAATTGAAATGTTATTTTGATTGAAATAATTATTTCGATCAATTTAATTTTTTTTTAATCAAGTCATATTTAAAATAAATAGATTGAAAAATGTAATCTTGATATTTTAAAAATTTAACTGCTTCATGAATATTTTGTGACTGATTTTACAAAGACGTACGATGTTTTTGAGTATTTGTATAATTAAAAAAAAAAAAAAAAAAAAGAAGGCAAAAAGTGATAATTAGACTAAATATTTGAGTGTTTTGGGTATTTTTCTTTTTAAAATAAGCAGTCACGTTATGTCCCGCTTGATATTTGTTTTACTAATTATTGTTTTCAATTCTACCCTACAACATCTAGTTATAAGTTCTCTATTTATGTGATGAATAATAATTTGCTAAAAATAATTGCTTTCGAATTAATTCATGGAGCAAGAAACAAATAGATAGATTATAAAAAAGGAAACCAAAAAAAAAAAAGGAATCTAAGATGTTTACGAAATAGGGCTAAAGTTGATTTAATGAAATTGCAAAAGGAATTGATAGAAAAGAAAGTTTTGATTTTTTTTTTTTTTTTGATTTATTGTAAAGAAGGTGTAAATATTCATAATGAACAAAAAAAAAAAAAAAAAGAAGAATATTTTCTCAAAACTAAATTTCACATTAATGAAAAAAAGCTAAATAAAGAAAAAAAAATCTCAAAAAAATATTTCGTATAATGAATCTGTCTTTATCATAAATATATGTTTGATTTCATTTCTACTAATTTATATAAATAATAGTTTTTTTTTTTTCAAAAAGAATTTGATTCCATTTATTGTATTATTCTCAATTTATTTGGTTAAGACATTAATAACAACCTTTTGATTTATAGTGGATTACATAAACAAATAGGTTTTTTTAATAAAGAATTTATTTGTTTTTTATTTGAAAAGTATGAATATTTATCACATTTGTCGTTAATATTTTGTGTTGTGTTTATTATTTAGTATGAACCATCATCTTTAGAATAAATATTTTATATTTATTATAATTACTTTGATGTTTATAACTAATTTTGATTTATTAAAGGTAATTCACATTTATCAACAAAAAAATACTTATCATTAAAATAAAAAAAACAAAAAAAGGAAAATAAAAGAATATGTATAAAAATAAAATGATGTCAATTATAGTAAAAGGTCAAAATAGACATCACAAATATTTATTTCTTAAAAAATAAACATATATATAATATTAGAAAAATTGATATATTTCAAAATGAGACTCTAAAAATAGATTTTTTTTTATGTAATTATTTCAAAAAAAAAAAAGTACAACTTAGATATATTGTTATATATATGGGCCCATACAAAAAAAACCTTATTTAGTCAATTACTCTCCAAGTGGCAGTTGGGCGCTGTTCTGGGAGACTTGGGCATTTATACATATATTGTTATATATTTGGGCCCATACAAATGGATGAACAATGAAGGACAGGGTCCGTAAAATTGGGCATGAGGTGAGCTAGTTTATGCTAAACCACTACTTGCGTTAATTGACGGGGGTGATTCGCACGAGTGCCCCTAAAAAGCACATCTCTAAATTATTATTCTGGTTATAATAGTTTTTTTTTTTTTTTTTTTTGTTCTAATTAGATAAATACATAGAGTCAACAATCTAAATAAGCATTAGAAGATGACAAAAAAACATAAACATATCTATTTAAGATACTGTTTTCACAGTTTTCTCTTAGCAACTATGTCTACATTGCCCTTTAATATTGCTAAAATGTCATAATGGTAGATTCAACATGACAAAGTTGTCAAGTTCAAACAGTGTAAAACAAGACATGGTCTGTTTATACTTGTGTCAAATTAGAGTGGGAACTCGCATTGTTATTTAATAGTAGCTAACCTTTTCAAATTTTTGATGGTGACGCATGATTGAGGTCTCGGGTGTTCGCCTTTAAAACCGTTCATGTCATGAATAATAAATAATAAAATCAACAAAAGCTCATAATAATTCATCAAACACATCCATCATATCATAGCAGCACCTAAAAGGCCTATTTCATTATTCAATAACATCACAACACAAAAATTGAACAATTTCATGAAATTATAAATCTTTACAGAATCTGCCAGTCAGACCTTTATTCCTTAAAAAATTCATAAAAATTCATACAGGGTCCCAAATGATCTAAAACAAATTTTAAATGGAAGTAGACATCCAGATCTTTCTAATGGTATCTAACTCGTAAAACATGAAGACCGTTTGGACCCTCAAAATTAGTTTTGAATTTGATTTCTAAAATTTTATAGATTCTGACAGTCGGACCTCTGCCTATTTGAAAAATCACAAAAATTCACATATGTCTCTAAATGATCTAAAACTGATTCCAAATGAAAATAGACATCCAGAGATTTCTAACAATATTAAATTTGTTAAAAACAGAGACCATTTGGATCCTCAAAAATAATTTTGAAAACAGACCGCTAAAATTATATAGAATCTGGCAGCCAAACCTCTACCTCTTTGAAAAATCATAAAAATTCACATATATCTCCAAACAATATGAAACTAATTTCAAATGAAAATAAACATCTAGAGCTTTCCAACAAAACCAGATTCGTTAAAAATGGAGCTGTTTGCCTCCTTAAAAGCAATTTCAAAAACTTATTATAAAATCTAGAAATTCCAGTAGCAGTGGTCAAATCCGAAAATCATTAAAAATATAAAAATTATCACCACAATATACATGATTCTTACAAACACACACATGAAATAGCCTTAAGACATGTTTCTAACATATCAAATTATTCAATCACCAAACCAACAAAATTATGAATTAAGAATTCAAAAATCCTAAAATCGTCTTGTTGACAAAATACAATAAACCATCGTCAATCAATCGTATAGCCTCCCTCAATCATCATTTACTAGATATTTCTTATCCTTTTCTCAAACTAACATGAAGAAACTCATCGAGAAAATCATTGAACCACTCGAAGGATCCCCAACCAAAACAAATAATAAAATTATCATCATCAAATAATAACAAATCATACCTCAATGAATCTTTATTTCAGCTCCAAAGATTAGGAAAATCAAGAGTTGATGAAGGGCGTATAGGTGGAGGTGTTCGGATTAGTCTATATCAATTAAATAACGAAGTTTTAAAGATTTTTCTAGAAAAATTACATTGCATACCCCTTTTTGACTTTTCTTATGGTCTCTTTCTAGGAGGAGTCGGGTATGCAATTTTAGAAATAAATTAATATTGTTGTTCAAAATCTCAGTTAAAACAATGTCATCTGAGCTCTAAGTGACACGAGAAAGTTTTTCCAGAACTTTGGTCTTGGAACAATATTTTTGCCATGGTCAATATATATGATTTGTTTATCATAATGACAATCGTAATGTTTTTTACGATACTTGTTGAGGGATGGTCGGCATAGCAGAGCACCTCATCCCGACCATCCGATATCATCCCGATATCAATGTTCTGGTTGTGACAATCATGCAAGTCTCACTTACTAAGCCAACCAACCAGGTTGGACGAATAGACCTATTTGCAAGCAGGTTTTGCAGGTCACTCTAGTATGATAGCAAGTCCAGATACCATTTGCATTATTAATAGGTGTGTCTGTATCCAGATTAAGGCATTTACAGCCCTATCTAATTTAATTTTGCAACATCAAAGTTTAAGCGAAATAAGTTCTCATTTAAAAAAACTTAACATTTTCTCATTATGCTTAAAAGCTACAACACATCACAAAAACGATATACTAAAAGGGAGGGCCTGGTTACTCTTCTTTTTACAGTGTGCTGACATTTTTACCCCACTTTTGTATTAACTAAATATCGCTACTAGCTACAACCAATCACTCTATAACCAAATTCCCCTTTTTTTATTTGTGGGTTGCAAGACACTTTCAAGACAAACTAATTTGTCTTTTTCAATACTTGAAATTGTAAAGAAGCCATATTGTATCCTGAATATCGTTCCCTTTTTTTTTTTTTTTGGCTTTTTTCAGAATTTTAATTGTCCCCCCATAATTTAAGAAAGATTAAAATCGTTTCCCCCATTCATTGATATAAATACATAATTATCCTTTGAGTTTTATAACAAAAATTATAGTCGCACCTCCATTTAATAATTAGAGTATATTATAATGTTTTTATTCAACGAAATACTATTTCTTACTCTTTTTACAGTGCTACCATTGGAAAAGTAAAATATTCCTGGCTCTTAAAAATCCAACTTTTCAAATCACGTGTAGAACTACTGTTTAGTTGTACACGTTGCTGCACATATTGTAGATCAACTATGAAGAAGAGCCACTATTAAATAACAACGCGAGTTCCCCCCCTAATTTGACACAAGTATAAACAGACCATGTCTTGTTTTTACCCTGTTTGAACTTGACAACTTTGTCATGTTGAATCTACCATTATGACATTTTAGCAATATTAAAGGGCAATGTAGACATAATTGCTAAGAGAAAACTGTGAAAACAGTATCTTAAATAGATATATTTATGTTTTTTGTCATCTTCTTATGCTTATTTAGATTGTTGACTCTATGTATTTATCTAATTAGAACAAAAAAAAAAAAAAAAAAACTATTATAACCAGAATAATAATTTAGAGATGTGCTTTTTAGGGGCACTCGTGCGAATCACCCCCGTCAATTAACGCAAGTAGTGTTTTAGCATAAACTAGCTCACCTCATGCCCAATTTTACGGACCCTGTCCTTCATTGTTCATCCATTTGTATGGGCCCAAATATATATGTATAAATGCCCAAGTCTTCCAGAACAGCGCCCAACTGCCACTTGGAGAGTAATTGACTAAAGAAGGTTTTTTTTTTGTATGGGCCCATATATATAACAATATATCTGAGTTGTACTTTTTTTTGTTGTTGAAATAATTACATAAAAAAAAAGTCTCATTTTGAAATATATCCATTTTTCTAATATTATATATATGTTTATTTTTTAAGAAATAAATATTTGTGATGCCTATTTTAACATTTTACTATAATTGACATCATTTTATTTTTATACATATTCTTTTATTTTCCTTTTTTTGTTTTTTTATTTTAATGATAAGTATTTTTTTGTTGATAAATGTGAATTACCTTTAATAAACCAAAATTAGTTATAAACATCAAAGTAATTATAATAAATATAAAATATTTATTCTAAAGATGATGGTTCATACTAAATAATAAACACAACACAAAATATTAACGATAAATATGATAAATATTCATACTTTTCAAATAAAAAACAAATAAATTCTTTATGAAAAAAACCTATTTGTTTATGTAATTCACTATAAATCAAAAGGTTGTCATTTATGTCTTAACCAAATAAATTGAGAATAATACAATAAATGGAATCAAATTCTTAATGAAAAAAAAACTATTATTTATATAAATTAGTAGAAATGAAATCAAACATATCTTTATGATAAAGACAGATTCATTATACGAAATATTTTTTTGTGATTTTTTTTCTTTATTTAGCTTTTTTTCATTAATGTGAAATTTGATTTTGAGAAAATATTCTTTTTTTTTTAGTTCATTATGAATATTTACACCTTCTTTACAATAAATCAAAAAAAAAATTCGAAACTTTCTTTTCTATCAATTCCTTTTGCAATTTCATTAAATCAACTTTAGCCCTATTTGGTAAACATCTTAGATTCCTTTTTTTTTTTTTTTTGTTTCCTTTTTTGTAATTTTTTTTATTTGTTAATTTTTCATTCTATATGAAGGAAAAAATTGTCTTTATAATTACTCTTTAAGATGTGTATGTAAATAAAAAGAAAAATGGACATATTTCAAATTAGTACATCCAATTTGGACATATATATAAATAACCTTTTCTTTTTTCTTTCCTTTTTTCTTTTGGATCCAAGATGCGTTGTTTCATGGATATAGTACATTATAATATTGTTGTGATTAATGGATGTTATACTTTATTTTATAAATTGCGTTCGATATTCAAACAGTGGATATGTAATGTAACTGGACATATATATATACTTGTGTGTGTGTGTATATATATATATATATTGTAGCCAAGGGAAACAGGAACATGAGGACAGTAAGTGGTTTAGTATTAGATGTTTTAAAGTTATAATGAATCAGATGAGATTTGAACCACTACGGTTAGGAGACATGAATGAGACCCAAATCAAAATAGAGAACAAATCATCAAACCACAAATAGAGTCCCAAAAATTTTTTTTTTTTTTTTTTCCCTTTCCTTTTCTCAATGAAAAGATAAGGAAGAGATTAGAATGGAAACTGCCTTCACATCCTTTATTTGAGCGAAAAGTGTTATTACAAGTGGTAAGTCGTTGGCCAAAACAAGAAGGGGAAAAAAAAGAGAGCATGCATATATATATATATATATATTTATATAGATATATAAAGCGGAAAAATTATTCAGTAGTCCACATATATCATGTTATTGTGCTTATATGATATACTCCCCGAATTAAAATTTAACACTTTAACACTTTATCCATTTCATCTTTTGTTTGATGTTTCTCTTTCCTAGTCTGCATCATCTTAATAAGTAAATCTAAATTAATCAACATAAATATCTCACTTAAATCCCTTATATATATAACTAATTATTTAACAAAAATCAACTTATACATAAAAATTTCATACATTTAAATTTCTCTAAAATAAAAAACGGTATTGCAGTATTTTTTGTTTTTAATTTTTTTCAGGAATTGTCTTATATTAATTTTTTGAAGACCGTTTTATATTAATTTTAATACAAATGAAAACTTCATTGTATGAAATGAGAAATTTTTCCCATATAAATAGTTAATAAATAAAAATCAAGAAACACAGATATAACTATTTTCATATATATCGCCTGTAAAAGCAATTCTTGATCATGTAGGTAATATATGAAAGACAATAAATAAATATTTCTATATGTACAAATACATCAACAACCATCAACTTTGAAATCGAGAAGGTAATTCTTGCTTTTAAAATCTAATATTGAAGTTTTCGTTTTCTTTTTATTTATTCATTTATTATTTTTAAGAATGAAGGTTTTTCTTAGTTGTTTTCATTATAATTTAAAAAAAAAAAAAGACCAATTTTTTTTAGGATCTTGTCGTGTGAGTTATACATATAGGTGAATGAAGGTTTTGTTTTCGTTCTTTTTGTTTTTTTTTTTTTGTTTTGTTTTGTTTTTTTTTTTTTTTTTGTTTTCTCTATTCTGTCTCTTGATTTTTAGTTTATTTCTATGAAGAAGTTTTCTCATTCCCTACAGTAAAGTCTTTGTTTATGTTAAGAAAAAGTGAAAGAAACATCATAAGGAGGTTTCAAGTATATTAAAAAAAAAATTACAAAAGATTTTTAAAAAAATTTAATTTATTAATATAAAAAGATTTGAGCGAGATATTTATGGCATTTAGATTTACTAATTAAGGTAATATACACTATGAAAGAGAAACATACAACAAAAAATTTTATAAAGATAAAGTGTCCAAATGCCAATTTTTTTTTTGGTAGGTGTACCCGATAACGTGGTATATCCGATCCACTGAATAATTTTTTTATAAAGCGATCAACATCTACATCGGAATCATTTCTATAATTATTATGCCATTATTAAAGGTTTTTAATAGCGTTTTGTGTATATATTGGTATAACTTTCTAAAATGGCAATAAATGAGATAAGATAAGATAAGATCACCAATTATTGACCAATTTATATAGTTGATAGTGATTTGATTGTCTTGACTAATTGTCCTCTTCTTGTATATATTATTTGAACTTTTGAACTTTTGAGTTTTAACAGTGAAGCAAGCCCGGGAATTCTCAGTGTAGTTGATGGTAAGAGGGAATTTTCTTACTTATTAAAAAAAAAAGGGAATTTTCTTTTGAAAAAGAAACATATAAAATTAAAGGCTCACGTTTGTAACTTTTTGATAATCCAAGTTTGTTACTTAGAAGAAAATCTAAGAAATGTGGATAAAGTATGGTGTAATTTTAGATGGCTAAAACTTTATCAAGAATGTTATTAAATTCGTATATAGTATTATTTTCTAGTGTATTTTGCTGTAATTTGAGCATATAACAGTCGTGTACAGTAATGATGTGCGTGTTTTTCTTTTGTATCCTACCATAATATCTTCCTTTAGAAAAAACAAAAACAAATATTGCATGAAAGAAACTTTTCAGGTGGCAAGCTATATAAAAAGCTAATGCATATAGGGTTGTTCTCTCTAATGTAGTATATATGCAGATGAAGAAAACTTCTCTCTAGTCCCAATAGGCAGGGATTCAAGGTATTAGGTGTGAGGGTCAAAATGAAGAGGTATTTTTTAATTTAATAAATGCCGGAAAAAATATATGAATGATGTAAATTTAAAGAGTATTACATCAACATAACACAAGAAATTAACACTATAATAACATGATATAAAATTAAATTAAAGTTAACTAAAATTTATATGTTGTTGATCAGAATGAAAAATTTATGTCATATTAGTCAATAAATAAAAAAAATATGATTATTTAGGTAATTTTCTCATGAATGTCTATACTAAGAAAACACATATAGAAAAAAAAATCAAATGTGGATATTGGACAAAGTCTTTTATTTTATTCTTTCCTTTCTTTATTACTTTTCAATTTTGAGTTTGATTTTATCAAACATAGTAGCCGTCACTATCCTTTGATAGCAACTTCATCATTCTAAAAGTTTGATTTTTGTGTAAAAATTCCAAAAACTGAATTTGTCTTTTTTTTCAAGGAATTTATAACTTACAATTAAATAAGGTTAAATTAATTTGGAAAGCAATTGATAGGCTAGCCAACCAGTTTTGTCAAATGTGCAACTTGTTGTCAATTAATGTAGACATACAGCTTAACTTTCACATATTTAAAAGGTCCCCAGCACTATTTTTTTATTCTTTTCTTTTTGTCCTAGGCGGCCAGCACATTATAATATGACAAAAGAACTGAACTTTTCTTTATTATTCCGAATCTTCACTTAATATCATTTTTCATTTTATAATCCAAACACACAGCAAAAAGAAACGTCTCTATATATCTGAAACATATATGCACTGCGAGTAGTTACCCTTCACTAAAAAAAAAAAAACTCTAAATTGTTTGTGTTACGATATGGAAATATATATATATATATATATATTTATATATACATAATGACTTTTTAGTCCAACAATTGTAGCAATTCAGCTTATCTAACTTTTTTTTTTAAGCTGTAACTACTAATTGATTTATATGTAACGTTGTATAACCATCTGATATATTATATTTTAAAATTTTTATCATAACTAACATATATCAATTAACCGAAAATGTTACATATCAATTGATTGATATTAGTGTGAAACACAATTTACCATGATACAAACTCCGGCCATACGGATGCAGATTCTAATTAATTCTACAAAAACAAGAAGAAGTACTAATTAATTATAGCTACTGAAACAGCATACTCATTGCTTTCCGGTGTCGCACGAAAGTTGATCGGCGCCGGAGATGCGGCAGCGGCAGAGGGGGCAAGATTTGCAAACGGAGAGCCAGGTGGCGATGCAACAGGCGTGGTACACGTGGCCGCACGGCACTCGCTCGGCGGACTCGCCGGAGTGGAAGCTCTCCATGCAGACCACACAAGAATCAACGTCCACCGTTGATATGGTCACCGTGGGCATGCAGTCGACAATCAAAGGATCTTGTACTGACGCTTCTGAGACCGTTAAGATCTGATGATCATGATGATGATGATCATATGGGGTGGAATACTCCTCTGGCAAAGTCAGAACCTCGTCGAGATCGAACTGTTGGTCGATGATCATCGGAGAAATCGGCGGTCGGAAATTGGACTCGGAGATTAGAGTAGCCATATTGGAAAACTTGGGTCACAGAAAGATGTAGGGAGCTTGGGAAAAGGAAACTAAAGTCTGTTGGCTTTTGATTTACTAACACTTGCTAGGTGATGAAAAGTCAAATATTTATATATATAGAATTTTTTTTTTTTTTTTGCCAATTGGTTTTTTATTTTTATTATTATTATTTTAATAAAAGAGCAATTTGATGGTTACTTGATTGCATGATTGAGAAATTAAAAAAAAAAAAAAAAAAGGAATAATGAAATTGACTTCTTCAAGTTGCCAATTTATCAGATTTCTAGATGCGGCCGGTTTCAAGACAAAATTTAATCCTATATATCCTAGGCCCATACTTGTCTATATCCTATGTACATATGTATGTATGTGTATGTACATAATAAGGCACTCGAGACTTAATTAGTAGTTACACTCACACGCATAACTCGTTCTTCAGCTACTTTTATTTTTTAAATTTTCCTTGTGGTTGTTCCGTTGGATTAATTGAAACTGAAGCCCTAATTCCCTTTTGAGTCTTAGCATGCGTTTGGTGAAGGGTTTGGATGATAAAATTTGAATTTGAATTGAATTATATATTTGGTGTAATATATGAATAGTTGGAGTTAAAAAGTGTAAAAACTTAAAATGTGTTTAATACAAAAATATCAATATAGAGCTTGCTTTGTTCGTCTTGAAATTTTACGTAATTTGAGAAAAAAAAAATCATCTCATTTGGACTTGTATATGCAAAGTTACGTGCTTTTAAAGTTTGAGTTATAAAATTATAACAGTAACTATGAATAATAAACTGAGGTTGACTTTCCAAAAAAAGACAAAAATTGAGTTGTAATTTGTGATTTAAATCATGGTGCCAACCACATGCTAGTTAGTAGTTACACTCATATGCATAACTCGTTTTTCACCTTACTCTTTTCTTCTTCTTTTTTTTTTTTTTGGTTGTTCCGTTGGATTTATTGAAACTGAAGTCCTAATTCCTTTTTTAGTCTTAGTTAGTAGTTAGAGTACTCACATGCATAACTCGTTTTTCACCTTACTTTGAGAGAGAGAGAGAGAGAGAGAGAGGAGAGAAAAGGAGAGAGAAGGGGGGGGGGGGGGGGGGGGGGGGGGGGGGGGGGTGGGAATTAATTGTGTTTGTCGTTGAATGTTTTGGGGGGGGGGGAAGGGCCTAATTATTGTGTTTGCTCCGTTATTATTGCCTTCCTTTGTTTTTTTTTTTTTATTTAAATCCTAATTCCCTTTTGATTGGACAATTAATCTTTTTTTTTTAAACATCTTTAGACAACTAATCTCATGGAGCCGTCTACCCATAAACGGCTATTTTTGCCTTAACTTGAAGAGAAAAACTCTATAATTGTTGTTGATCTAAAAGTTAGAAATAAATTAGTATTTAAATGTGGTTGTAGAGGTAACCTATGATAGTTTCATATATACTTTCATAAAATATATATATATAGAGTCACCATTTCAAATTCAAATAAATAAAAAATGCGGGGCTAAGATGGTGCCGTATCTCACAGGTAACAAAAAGATTATAGACTAAACTTGCAATTAATGTAAAATAAGATTGGTTATTTAATTAATTAATGCTTGATTACTTGAGAGTAGAGACAAGAATTAACTAAGGAATCCATTGTATTAAATGAGCGATTATTTGACTTGATATGTTAATTAAGTCAATTAAATTCATCACGGCATAATTTGTGTCACCCATTAATTACAATTGCCTTCCATGTTTGTTTATTTATTATTTATTAATTTTTTAAACGTGAAGATGAAGAATTCGAACTCTATACTTTTAGATAAAATCAAATGTGAAATTATCGTTAAACTATATCTACAATCACCTTCCATATTTGTTTATGAAAATCAAATTTAAAGTACGTTTAAAATAAAATAAAAATAAAGTATTGGCAAATTTGCTTAAAAAATGGCAATGCGTTCTTAGTTAAATGCAGAGACTCGGTGGAGTGCTTTATTTAAGCTTATAATTCGTTTTGACTATTTTCAAAAAGGTGTATTAAATTGAGGCAGAGAAGTCGTCTCTCGCGCACTTTATGTCAGTGTCTAATCTTATAAGGTAGAGAAACTTGATAAGGAGACTTGCGGATCTAGGTATCTTGCTGGTTATGGCATAAATCCGTTTTGCAAATTGTGTTTACATAGGAATTGGAAAATATTTTGTTTAAGTTCAACATCCTAAATAATATCTAACCAAATCATATAATATCCTATAACTAATGCTTTTTAACTAGACTTTTCTATGCCTAATCAACATACATAAGGTTAATAATAAGGTTTGTATTAGGATGTGGTGACCGAAATCTTTTTGGATTCTGATAATATGTAATAATTGACCTGCAAGATATAAGACCTTGAAAATACACTGGCTCTAGGAAGTAATGTTAAGGTGGATAAAAATGGAATATAATTGAGATTGTGATAGGAATATGAGTGTGACTCCAAATGAATTCGTTGAGAATATTATTGCTTTAGCCAGCGCTGCCTTTGCCAAATGCCAATATACAGTAGTTTAGAATCAATATAATACAAGTAGTGAGTCAAAGTTGAGGCTTTTAAGTGAGAATTACGAATACATATGCATTGATGATGAATAATTGTGAAGAAAACATTATATAGTTATATATATATATATATATATATGTATATAAACGTAGACCATCAAGTGGTTAACGCAAATGGGGTTTTGGTTGTCCAAGTGGGTTTGCGAGACCACAAAGGGACTTTTGCATATATACGTTACCATGAAGAAGACGCAAAAAGCTAGGTAGCCAAAGCCACGCGCCAGCTTTGAACCATTGAATTTATTGGGGTTTCTTTTAACAATGACACAGTTGACTTTATTATAATGGTATTGTCGGAGAAAAACACCCCTACACCGTTTACTAGTGTGGGAATTTTCTTAAATGTGAAAAGTATTTGATATTTGAGTTTTTTTTTTTTTCCAAAAGTTAGTAAAGTAAAAAATGTTAAAAAAAAAAAAAACCATTAAATTACTACTAATTTCCTAACAAGGCTCAATTAGGCCCAAATCATTCTGATTATTGGTTAATCACTGATTGACTATTATATGATCAATCACTGATTGATCATTTAAGAAAATAAATTAACCATTTTAAGAAAAATGGATTTTTAACTAATTTTTAAAAATTTCGATCATTTATTAAAATTTTTTTAAAAAAAAGACTATTTATTTATAATCCCTTTTTATTATTGGTATTATGATATTATTATTGATAGGACTCCTAAGGCTTTTTAGGTCGTATTATGCAAACTAAACCAAACATCGAAAAGGCAGTACCTTCTACTTTGGAAGCGATATAAAAATATAACACAACCAGTATGTAATATAACCATCATGAAATAATAAAATAAGACCCCACATACAATTTCCTACATATTTACCGCAAATAATTTTTTAATTAAAAAAAAAACGAAAATCAATACAAAAAAGGAATACTAATTCATTAAACTTCATCAAAATCACGCCTATATATAGACGATTTAGACCACTCCCTTGAAGTAATTCTAACGCCATCAATCCTCTTGGAATATTTTGCAACGGCAGAGAGGCCAAGAATTGTGACGTACGGACCACTCGGCAATGCAGGCTTGGTGGTAGACATGCCCACAAGGGAGTTGCTAGCCACCCTCCCCCGGGCGGACCCTTCCGTGCAAACCGAACAGCCGTCAAGAGCGGCATTATTGGTGACGTCAACAGTCAGCATGCCGATGACCAAATTGTTCGATGCCGGTATCCGACGGCTCCGATCTTGAGGCGGGGTGAGACTCTCGTTCAAATAGAAAGGCATATCGTCAATGGGACAGTTAAATGGTGAAGACAGGTGTAGCATCCATTGAAAGAGATAATTAGATTGGAGGAATATACTATTGCAGTTCACAGATAAAATATCTTATCTTAACATATATAAAAGAGTCAATAACACTCTCGCTCTTTTTGGCATGTGTCAACTCATTATTATTATTTTTTTTTACTTTTATTTTTGCTTTTATCATTTTTCTTTCTTTTATCTTATCTTTTTCTTCTTCATTTATTTTCTTTTATACTTTTATACTTTTTTTTTTAATTTCTTTTATCTTTTTGGTTTCTCATTTATATATACACATATATATATATATATATATATAATCCTCTTTATATCTATTTAATAACTTATATCTTTTATTAATTTGGTTGAATCTAAATTTTTTTAAAAATTTTGTTAAGACGTTTTGATTTTTGTTATTAAAGTTTTGTATGGAGTTTCAAAATTTTTATTTTTATTTTATAGTTATATTTTATTTCTTTTTTAAATTTTCTCTTTAAATTATTATATCTTTTATGTAATATGTTATTCATATGCGCTTTCGCACGTACTCAACTAGTATATTTAAGCAAGCCAAAAAATGTACTGTGTATATATATTTTATTATGTTATATCGTTAAAGTGCAATTTGTCGAGGTTCCTTGTAAGAGGGTATATACGCGGCCCCCTCTTTTGACCATGTTATGCTTTATGGTTTAAGCAAAAGGTGTGCGGAGGCCTTTTGATGATTTGTTTTAGTTTTAGTTTTTTTTTTTAAAATTAAAAAATTGTTATTGGTGACTCTTATTACATAAGACTGCTTTTTCACATTTTTTGTATATGATCAGCAATTCAGCATTATGCATGCCTCGGGGTCAGGTGGGCAGCTTATGTAGATCGATTTTTTATTCATACTTCTTCGTAGGATTCTTAATTGGTAATAATTTTTTTATCTGATCAAAATTATATTAAAATTAAAAAATATTTAGAATTGATAGTTTCTAATTATATATAACGATTTAAAAATGGTTGCCCTTATACCTGTAGAGACTTTTATTTCATATATCCTAAGTATCATATAATTTTTACATCTGGGAATGAACGAGGAAGGAAAACAACTAATTAATGAAAATCCTAGTTTAAGATCCTCATTGGTACTACGGTAAGATGTCTTTTTATTATCCTTCCAAGGTGTGTTCACGTTTGGTATTAAATAGTAATATCCCCAATTGAAAATCTTACTTTGATCAATGGATTGTATGGCGTTCGGTTTATAAAGATTTAAGTGAATTGAGTCTATCTTTGAAATAAAATTAGATCACATCATTTTTCATTTTTTTAGTGAGCCACAAACCTCTATAGAAAACAGAAATAGAAGCAGTATGATATTAATGATCTCTTTTTTTATCAGAAAAAATACTACTAAATATTTCAAATCTTTTTTAAATTTTTTGCTAAAAAAACCAATATGGGATCGAATTCAAGCCATATATGTATATAGTATATACATAGTATATACATACATATATATATATATATATGTGTGTGTAGTATTGTTGCCAGTATGGGATATATATAGGGAGCCATAGACAGTTAAGACAATTCGTCATACAATTGTCGTAATCCATCTTTTTTTAGGGGATTTGTCATTTGTCAAGCTGATTAAACCTCAGATTGCAAATTATTTATTTTAATTTGATAAAAAATTAAAAAACACCAACATATTTAAAAAAAATAAAAAAAATATTGTATAATGATCATCAAATACAGAGAAGATGGATGTACCAAAAAAAAAAAAAAAAGAGAGAGAGAAAAGGTAAAGAACAGAGAGCAAAACCAAACAGTTCTTTTAGTACGTACAATCATCACTAAAAAATAATAATAACAAAAAACAAAAGAAGAGGTCAAAATCCATGTAAATGTTTATCAAATTCTATGCAGACATCATTATTAGTTGTCTTGGAAGATTTTGCAGCGGCAAAGAGGGCAAGAATTGTGACGTACGGACCACTTGGCAATGCAGGCTTGGTGGTAGACATGCCCACAAGGGACCTGCCTACCGCCTTCGCCCGGTCGGAATCCTTCCATGCAGACCGAGCACGCGTCGACGGCTGCATTGACGACGACGGTCGGCATGTCGACGGCCAAACTCATGTTGGACACCGCCGAGGCCCGACGGCTAGGAAAATCTTGCGGCAGAGTGAGAGCCTCGTCCAAGTCAAAGCACGTCTCAATAGGACAGTTTGATGGTGAAGATGTAGCAGCCATGTAATTAACTATAAAGAGAGAGAGAGAGAATTCTATTGATTTTGGAGTTTTGGTAATTTTATGAAGAAATCCAAATTATCTCAAAATTTACAGAGATCTGATCAACGTGAACAAGGCTAAATCTGCACTTTTGGTTTGGTTCCTCGTACGACGGTGGCCGTCTGTCTTGACCTCTGTGTGTGTGTATGTAAGTATGTATTTATGTATAAGGCAAAAGGCCAGGAGTAGCTTTTTACTGGTCCCCCCCCCCCCCCCCCCCCCCCCATCCTTTATAACTTTTGTTGGGCTCTCAATTATATATATAACAGTGTTTTCACACAACTTTTCTTCATATTCAGCATTGTGCATGCCTTGGAGGCTGGTGGGAGATTAACTAGTGTTTGAATTATTTTTTTACTTTTTGATGTCAAGTAACTTAAATTGAATTGACTTATTTGAGGCTGTGATAAGGGTTTACGTATACGTATTCGCTGTTGGAATTTTCAATTTTCTTGTTGGTCAAAAAGAAACAAAAATCTGAAACCAACAAAGTAAACGTTAATAATTAAGTACATATTGATTATCTCTTATTTATGATTCTAGAGATGTACAATATGGAAAAAATTAGGGTTGGAATCAATTTTGGGAGTGTATTTTGCAAATTTATCATGTTCTGAAGATTTCTTGATTCTCTTAACTTTTATTTGATTCCATTTTTCTTTTTCATTTTTTTTTTTTGATAAATTGAAAAGGATCGGTTAGTGGCCACATCATACTTAGGTTTTTCAGCTCCTACAGACAGGGACACTCCCTTAGGTATGACAGTAGTCAGATCCTTACGCCTGTTTCTCTCAATTATTCATTTAATAGACAAATGAGAGATGCCTAACAAAGGTGTCCTAACCCCTCCTCACTACATCCATAAGGTAATTCACTTTTGTCTCTTTAACTACTGCTTTGGTCCATCACTGATGGACTCTGGTCTATCAATAATGGACTTCAGTTGTGGACTTCGGCTCATTGGTGATGGATTGTGATTAAAAATAAATAAATAAATAAATAAAGTTTAAAGAAAATACTACACAGACAGACTTCCATTTATAGTTAAAACCAAAAAAAAAAAAAAAAATCCAATCATCACGTCGAGATTCACGTTGACCTTGTCGTCATTGGGGAGGTTCGGGAGGTCGAGCGGTGACGTCATGGAAGGGAAGATCCGACTAGGGATTGCGTGGGGGAAGGAGAAACAATGTGCTATTTACTAATTTCTCCCATGGAAAATACTTAAGCCCAATGTTAAAACAATGTGCTATGCACAGGGAAATGCTCTTGTTACTAAAAATAATAATTCTAATTTAAAATTTTTTGAGTAATATTAAAAACACCAATTTTAATGAGTTATGTGATAATGAGTTATTATCTTTTTATCACTAGATACAAATTTCTTATAATCAGTATGCATGATACTGTTTTAAATACCTATCAATTAAATAATGACAACTCATCGATCATTTTTTTTTTAATAAGATTGTTGGGTTTTCAAGAGTATTAACCAATGTGCTGCAGCGGAACTCATCTACCATATTAATGTGCTGCAGCGAAAACTTTATATTGAATCAAGGTGTAATAAAAAAATAATCTGAAAAACCTTGATTTAATTTATTCAATAACTTAATTTTAAATAAACATTTGATATTCAAAATCCGGTTACATAAGTTGGCTGTTTAGTAGCCCGTCAAATTCCTACAACTGAAGTAATGGACCTTTTGCTATTTACTTCTTTATTCAAAACAAAACAAAACAAAATTACACGGCATGAAATACACGTGGAATTGAAAATTACTAAATTGTTAAGAATATTTTAAGAGTATCATAATTACTATTGTAACATGATTGCAGATATTACAAACCTAACAGTAATTTCATACCTAATTTTATTGTAAGGTACATAGTTTGAATCTCTCATTCTTAAATTTAAAAAAAAATTACTATTGTAGTTTTTTTTTTCAAGTGTTATGCTATATAATTACATAGCAACTAATATACTGATATGATTTTTTTGTTATTTTAAAATATTTTAGATTTTTTTTGGCTATATTTCAATTCCAACATTAGATTATACTCCCAAAAATCGTTCATGGCCCAAGTGAGCCGAGCCCACAACATTTATCCACTCCTGGGGAGGCATATTGGACCTCCAAAAGGCTCCAATATCCTTGAACATTCATTTGCAAAAGGTGTGAATTAGGACATAATCAGATATGTGCTTTTTATTTTTTATTTTTTTAGCGACAATCTTACAAATCACTCAAGAATTAACCGTCAACTTACAGTCCTCGCTTCTGAAACCTCTACCGTGACAATTGTCCGGAGCGGAGCGGTTGGCAAAGGGCAGCTCTTGTTGAAAAATCCTATCTACCTTTTTTTTTTTTTTTTTTTTTTTTTGCTCTCTCTCTTCTTTTAAATTCTTTGCAAATAATTTAAGAAAAACTTACGGTAAGAATGGTACTTTTATTTAATGAGCAAGTACTATTATTTTGAGGATTAATTTTACAAATTTTTCTTAGATTATGTACCCTATTTTATTTTGTTCATTGGATTATCAAAAACGTTTATTGTATCTCTTAAATTACGTAAAATCATTCAATTTGTTCCTTCTGTCTACTTTCATTTATATATTTAACGGAAATATCGACGTGACACACCATTAATAACAAACAAAGATGTTTTAAAATTTAATTTAATTTATGAAAAAAAGCAATTACTTTTATAAAATTAAAGTGTATCCCCACCCCCACCCCCCCCCGGCCGTCGCCGCCGCCGCTCTCTCTCTCTGCACCCATTAATCTCTAAAACTTTTCATAGCTCCTTAATTGCAATTTCCTAAGCTTGTTGTAGCTCCTCCATAACCAACTCAGGCCCCAATCTCCCACACAATCCCGACATGTAAAGGCTCTCTAAGCCCAATTTAGATTGAACACAATCTTCGTCTTCGGAGGAAAAAAATGAATACCCATAATCGGTGGGAGGAGGAGAGAGAGAGAGGAGAGGGAAGGGTAGTGAGAGAGGAGAGAGATAGGAGTATTGTAGGATTGTGAAGAGAGAGGCGAAGAAAAGAGCAAGTTGTCCATCTCTCTAAAATTCTCTCTATTTCTCTTCGTGTATGTCTTTCTCTCAATAATTATTGTTCTTTTCCTTTCCTTATCTTCATGAACTCTCTGATCCATTTCCAGAGAACGAGAATCCATTTACAAATAAATTTAAAATAAAAATAAAAACCAGATGAAAGAGAGGGAGGAAAAAATATTTTACAGAAGTTATGTTTTTTTTTTAAATTATAAATTGGTATTTATTTTTTTAATCAAGATTTATATCTAAAAACATATTTGTTTAAACTTTAATGGTGTGACACGTTAAGATTTCCGTTAAATATATAATGGAAGTAGATGGAAGGGGCGAATTAAATGATTTTGTATCTTAGGAGGCACAATGAATGGTTTTGATAATTCATAGGACAAAATGAAATAGGGTACCTAGTTCAGGGGGCATTCATAAAATTAATCCTTATTTTAACTACTCACTTAACTATTAGACGGTTTTCTCTATGATTTAAAAATAGTTTTGCGTCGTATGCTATGAATTTAAAACATAAACTTTGATATATCATACCGTTAAATATTAATCTAACAGTTAAAAGAAAGAAAGAAGTGAATAGCAGTTTCCATGATAAATAATTAAAGCAATAGCAGGTTTTTAAATTTTCATAAGATTCAAATTTTAAAGGTCTAGAACATTTTCATTTTATATCGAAATGAAATAATTCTTATGCTTAAATATCCACAATGACTACAGGAACAAAGCAAGATTCTATATTGCATTTTTCTTCAAACACATTTTAAATTTTTATGCTACTTCTTGTACCACATTTATTTTTATTTCACACTCTAACCAAACACACATCCTCAACCTACAAAACTTCGACTCCAATTCCAATGATTGTTCCAGACGAGCCCGCATAAAACTTAAAAGAGTTGAGTTGAGAAGCCAATACTCTAAACTCTTTGCTTTGCTCTAATTTCTTAATTAAAACCAAACTTTTGATAGATCTACCACAGACAATAAAACTCTAGAAAAGAAAAAAATATATATGTTGAGATTTTCAACCGTTGACAAATCAAGCTTCTTGCTGACCTGTTTATTTTGAAAAAAAAAAAAAATCACTAATTTACTGTGTGATGGTAGTTCTAGTTCCATCCAAAAAGAAAGAACCTTTTGGTTTCTACTCAAAGTTGCTGCCGATCTTCTCTTTATAGAGAATTTTTATGGTAGGCCCCCTATTTTATTACAAACATCACAGCCATTTGCAAGACCAAAGCAAGCAAAATCTTATATTAGATTTCGAACATCACATTCATATCAAATCTCCACACGTGGCGCATAACTCAAGGCGATCTAGAAACAAAACTTCCAAAATAAGCATTATTTAATTTCCAGCATAATTAAAAATGCAAAAGCAAATGTGATAATTAACAATCTTAATCCTTGTGAACTCTCACAATTATTTTAAGTTATAAGATTCTGATTTCCCATATCCTTCCAACCCATCAAGAAGGGACTTGGAACTTACCTTAAATAGAAAATAAAATATTGTTGTAGACCAACCAAGCCAGGTGTCAAGCAACTTTTTCTTTTATTAAAATTACATTTAGACCCCTCAAGAGAGAGTCTTTTGGTCCTCTGAAGTGTTTCTTTTTGCTGCCACTACTGAGTTTCCCTTTTGAAATTGGTTGGTGACTCAAGGAAAAGGAGCGTGATATATGCACGTGATCCATTTTCATAATAGTTTGTTGGTTGAAATATAAATAATTCCCCTAAATAACTCTTTGCTATTTAAGGCTTCAATAATATTACAATTTATGTTCATATCTAGATATTTCATGAATAATATACAACATACTTTATAAAAGATCACTTTAGATATGATTTTTTTTTTTTCCTTCCAGTTGTCAAGATGCAAACTTGAAATGCTTTTGTAGAACAATAGAGACGTTTTTGTAAAACCACTACTTTTTTTGTTTTTGTTTTTGTTTTTTTTAAGGAAACTTAATAAGATCAAAGTTGAAAATAGATTTTTCCTTATTTAACTCAACCTCTCTTCCTCAATTAAATGCTGACACATGGAACTTACTTAAAGACTAAAACAACGAAGTAAACGAAGAAAAAAAAGAAAAAAAGGAGTACAGCTGGAGTAGTGTGAAAGAAAGGCTAATGTTGAGGTTTGGTCTCTAGACACACTGATCAATCAAGTTTTTACAACTAAAAATAAGGGTTATTTGTTAAATCACTCTTGAAATATTTAGTCAATTCTATAATATTGACGCTTATTTTTGTTTTGTTTTGAGCATTACAATATAGCTCAAAATTTTATGATGTTTAGTAAATGGTCTCTTGTCCAAAATTCGACTTAAAAAAAAAAAAAAATTCATGTGAGAACGATTTTGAAATCATTATATTTTCTAAGATCATTTAAAACAAAATTATGAAAAAAAAAAAAAACATTTCGAAAATAAACCCTCACTTTTGGTGGCAGAACCCTTACTTCAATAGCAATATTTAACAGTGGTGATGAACCAAAGAGAAAGTTGGAAAATGAGGGTTCAAAATTTTTTTTTTTTTAAAAAGAAGCTTAAATAAAGAAAAATTCTAAAATCATCATCATGTGCCGCCTTTTCACTTATTTTTTGACAAATTATTGACGGATAAGTCATCTATGTAGAAATATAAATTCAAGATAGTATGATGCTTTTAAAATTAAAAATCATGAGTTGATATAAGATTAGATGTCGGATTTAGATTCTATTTATGAATAATCGAAAAAAACTAAAATTAAAAAACCAAGATAATGATCAATCAATTTTCACTTTGACAATTGCATTTACCAGACAACACACGTAAAAGGGTGGGGGGGGGGGAAAAAAAAAAAACGGTTGCCAAGTTTTCACCCATGCGTCGCTCTTCCATTGAGAGCGATCACAACATTATTCTTCTGACAGTGCCATATTTATGCACACTCATAAAAAATAAGGTTAAGAGAGTCATTTTCTTCACTAAACTCCGAGCGCAATCCAACACTCGTGGAGAATTCCTCTCTCTCATACGCCGACACGTGTCCACCGTCAGCAAAGAAGTGGGCCCCCACTCAACTCCGTCCTTGATACAATTGATTACCTGTTTTTCTCCGGAAGGCTATTTGATACGACTCAGCCCCTTTAACAACAAATGGGCCCCATTAACTTGCCAACCAATTGATCTGAGGAACGTGGTGGCCATCCGATCTAGCTTTTTTGTTTAATCAGGAAAGAGAACGACAACTATGCCATGTGGCAGTTAAATAGGCTTCGACTACCTAGTTCATTTATTTAAAAAAAAAAAAAAAAAGAAGAAAAAAACCAAGCCAGTTATTACTTTTGCACTTTTCTGTGCAATTTATTAAAAAAAAAAAAGACCGTCAAATGCTACCGAAAATATGGGTCCCACGTCCTGCCATTGCGACACCTAGCAGCTACAGAGATGGTGTACCATTGCATGGGCCCATTCATGAGTCCGCTAGATTCCTCATAGGCATAGCCAGACACAGAATAATCTTATACCGACCAGTTCACGATAGCACAGAAATTCCATCGAATAAAAATCAGAACAAAGGATTTCAACCAATTAAAATGTAACACGAGTAGGTTACAGGGAAAGAAAAATGGGTCAAGCACAGAGGAGATTTATCTCGTTCATGGAAAAGGCGTGAGAGGGTATTTTGGGGAGAAAAAGGACACCATCGTGGCGGGGAGAGATGGAAGAAGGACACGTGGCGGTGAAGCGAAAAGTGAAAAGAGTACAACAATGCGATCAATCAATCAATTCAATGCCTCCTCGTTTTTCTTTCTCTTTCTTCTGAGTCCTCACAATGCGTGTGCCATTCGACTATATATCTCCTCACACGTGTCGCCCTGCAGCTTGTTTCCTCTCTCCTTATTTTATCCCATCGCCAACTCCTCTCTCTCTCCTCTCTCTCTTCTCTTCTCTCTCGATGAATGCGAGCTCTGACGTGCAAACCTTGGAGGACGAGCAACTCAAGCGAGTCGACTCGGTTGTGGCGGACCTGGAATTGGCGTCCACGAGTTCGGGTCTTTCGTCGGTGCTCACCGCCGAGGATTCAAGAAGCACCACCAGTTCCTGCGACGTCTCCATGACTAGCAGCAGCTCCGGCGAGATTCCCGTAACTCTGGTGCCGAGGCCACCGGAGTCCTCGGCTTCCGGCGACGCAATCGCGGAGGAGATGATTGTGCCTGTGCCGACGACGACGACGGGGACGGAGAGGCAGAAGTGCATCGGGAGGAGCAACAAGGGAGTCAGCTGGGGGTTCACTTCGGTGATCGGGAGGCGGAGGGAGATGGAGGATGCGGTGGCGGTCGTCCCGGGATTCATGTCGAGGACGTGTGATCACGTGGGCGGTTGTACGGCTCCGGGTTCTAGAACCTCCGGTGAGATATCGCCCGTTCATTTCTTCGGCGTTTACGACGGTCATGGTGGCTCTCAGGTACCTTCCATTTTTTTATTTATATTTTTTTAATTTTAAAATAACAAGACCATAAGGTTTGGTAGTCGACAAAATTAAGCAAAATTAAAATCGTATCCACAAAAAAAGGCGGTGGCTGCTTGGAATTTGAGGCTTAATTTATTAAGGATATGATTGAGAAAATTTTCTGATAATGTTTTAAAGATTGAGTTAGAAACGTGTGTTTAATAAAAAAAATTTATGATATAAAAAATAATATAAAAAAATTTAAAATTTATTAAAAAAATTATTTAAAATAGATCTTATTTGATTTATTTTATTATTATAAATATTTTTACATAAAAATCAATTTATTTTGATTTAAAATTATAAATTATAAATTTTTAAAATTTAAATTTTTTAAAAATGTAGAAATTTTTTTTTTGATATAAAATTAATATTTTAAAATTTAAATAGTATTTTAGCATCTTTAAATAACATCTCAAACGAACTTTAATTTATTGCTTTCAGTGAAAACTGAATCGAAACGTTAAAGGTAAACGTGATTAAAATGGTAAGTTTTTTTTTGAAATCTTTTTCTTTTGGGGGAAAAAAAAAAGAATATTGTTGTGCAAGTCATAATTAGGTCCGTACGATTAGTGGTCCATGTTGGAGGTGTTGGAATTTAGTTATTGGCTAATGGTTAGTACGCAAGTACCTTCTAAGCCGTTGGATTAACTGAATCTTGATACGGATCTTGACCTCATCCAACGGATGAGCATGAATAGTTTTTACTTTATTTTTTTTCTTTTTAGGGTCCGTTTGGACCACAGGTCCAAACCCATGGATTTTAACTTAATTTTTGTCTTTTTCTCCAAAATTTTTTATCTTTTCTGAAAAAGTACATATCAATCACTATTTAAACTTATCAATTTCAACTCAAACTCATACATCAAACAAACCCTTAGTATTATATTTTCCTACGAAGTGTATTTAGCGGGTTCCGTTTGTAAACGGACACGTGTCGTTGAAATAGCCACGCAAAATGGGAATTTGGGAAGGAGGTTTTCTATCGTCACTGGCTTGCATTGTGGTGATCGTCACAGAGTCATCATCACCACTGGCCTACGTTGACGGTGGCAATAGTGTTGGGACACGGGACCCACCATGGAATTATATGCGTTACAGCGTGTCTGGGTTGACGGAGCCTCACAGACAACCGGACTTTTTGTTTTTGTTTTTTTTTTTTCGTTTATGATTTTCTTTTCTTGAATATCATTAATAATTGATCAGCTCACAGGAAACACGTATAGATGGTTGAAAATTTCAGGTTCAACTTTTGTTGGAAGATTGAATCCCAATGCCTTAAAAAAATGTAGAGTCTTGTTGATAAAATATATAATTCCCGTATTTCCTTATTTATGTCCCGTTTATATTTCTATAATAATATTATAATACGTTTTTTTTTAATATGAAAAATCGGGATTTTGACAGGATTGAATCACAAGAATTTTTTTTTAAATTTTTATTTAAGATGAGGGTAGGGAATAGGGACCACAGCTTCTTTGGGTGCGCCTGCGTGTAGGTGATGTACAGTGGTGGTGGGTTCCCAATTGGGTCCATTTTGTAAAATTTTCTTGGGAGAAATTGATTGCGACTTCTGCTGCTAATAATCGGTCACCTACATAGAAGCTTTTTCAATTTTTCATAGTGGTCACCTGGATTCCACCTGGCACACTAAAGAAGGAGAAAAGCATCGTTTTATTTATTTACTTTTTTTGTTCTTTTCTTTTTTTACTTTCTTTAATGTTATATTTAACATCTATTTGATATTTAAGTTTAACTTAAATTAAATTATATTTTTTTATCTTAATTTTTTATCTTTTTCTAAAAAGTCAATAAAAGTTATAATTAGTTTTTAAAAAATCAATTAATTTTAATTTAAAAATTTCATCTCAAACTAACTTATCAAACGGAGGTTTATTTAAAAAAAAAAAAAAAAAAAAAAAACCAAATGAGAGGTTTTCGTTTCACGTGTAATAATGTCCCAAAAGTTGTTAGGTAATGTTGTTGTTACGAGTCTAATTGCAATAATGGGATTGACACTATTAGGATACAGCTGTTATGTGTGTAGACCTAGAATGAATTCTCTTATACTTTCGCAAGTCGCTTTGTTGACAAAGTTTATACAAAACAAACTGGAAGTAGGTTTCTTTTCCATTATTAAAAAATACATACATACATACATACATACAAACATATATATATATATATATATATATCCATGGCTTTAACTATGGTTGGCTGAGTGGCTCTTTTTTTCTTTTCTTAGAAAGAAATTAATCTGAGATTAGGACACCTGTGAAGTAAGATATGAGAAAAATGGTATTTGACTAATTCATACCATATCATTGTGTTGTTCTCTAATTGGTAGATATTTAAATAATAATTACGTCAATTAATGTCAGAATATTGGATCTATGAACAAAAAGATGACCACTTACTAAGTTGGTATTTATATTTGGTCAATGATATAACCTGACGCATCATATCTCCCATATCATTGTGTAACCTTAAGTGAAGTAACAACATAGAATGATGTTGAGAATTTGACTAAGGTATTATACGCAATTATGTAACACATTGGTTTTTTGATTTATAGGTGGCTAAATTCTGTGCTGAGAGGATGCATGAAGTGATAGCAGAAGAGTGGACTCGAGAGAATATTGGCTCTTATGAATGGCAGAGAAGGTGGGAAACCGCATTAACCGTTGGTTTTGAGAGAGCTGACAATGAGGTCGTGACGGAGACTGTTGCACCGGAGATGGTTGGATCAACAGCAGTTGTTGTGGTCCTATCTGGTTGCCAGATTATTACATCTAATTGTGGAGATTCCAGGGCAGTTCTTTGTCGGGGGACTCAAACAATCCCGTTGACCGTTGATCAGAAGGTCACATTAGACACTCTTCTACCATTTTTATAAAATATTAGGTAGATAGATATAAATGCTCAACTATATGTTTGAAAAAAAAAAAAAAAATTAAAGAATTTCTTAGTCAATTGCCTAAAAACGTTTCAACATGCCTTGAAACCATGGAGAGAGACAAACGATTTTGGCAGAGTATTTCCTGTTGCTAAATGGTGAGAGATTCTTTCTTAACGTATCGACATCATTTTCTGATAAAGATTAAAAACATGGTTTTGTCGTTGCTGCTTCTACAGCCTGATAGAGAAGATGAGCTCCTGAGAATCGAAGGAGAGGGAGGGAAAGTCATAAAATGGAATGGCGCTAGAGTATTTGGAGTTCTCGCCATGTCCAGAGCTATAGGTTTTCATCTCTTCTCTCTATTTCATTTGCATTCTCATCTACATTGCCATCTTCATTATTTCACTCGCATAGAAATTTTGGTCCAGTTCTAACTAATTTTTATGCTCGTACTAAAAACTACTAGAGAATCCAAATGCTAACATGTTTCCGTTTTCTGCAAGCGTTAATTTTAATTACCTATCGAGATTAGTGAGTGTTATTTTTGCCTTATGACTTCCTTGAAGTAACCAGAGAATCAAATAACATACGAACTTTTACCGTTGTAAACGTAAATGAGAAAGGCATTGTTCTCTGAATGTTTTTTCATAGATGAGAATGAGGAAACCTAGGAACTATAAGCCAAATAATGATACTTTTATGAAGCCTCCAGTGCTTCCTTGAGTTGATAGATTTTTCTAAAGTAGAAAGCTTGTTTAATGTTTGAACTATGTTTTAGTTTAGCTATAAGCCAGCTACTTCCGGTGTCTTTATAACCCCACCGGGGGCGAAAGATGCCTTTAACGAGAATGGAAGAATTAATGATCTAAATAGCTATCTCTGTTGATGTACTGTTATGAAACCTGGCTATAAAGTTTATCGAAAACCTTGTTGATGTTTCTCTATAATTCATCAAGCTGATTAGTTCATCATGTGTTTATGCTATAAATCATGAATCACTCATGATTGTTTTAATTTCAGAGACTATTTGCTGGAGGAGATGATCTTCATTATCTTGGTAGTTTCTCAAACTGATCTTAACAGGAACATGAGATGATTTTCACCACTCTCCTGCATTTTGTTTCGCGAAGTCGAAATTATTTTCTGTCCTGGTAGTTTCTTGTTTTTCTCACTGTCAAAAAGCCTACCATGGGTACGAGGGGCTGTGCTTGTTCGGTTAATCTTGTCCGTAGTCCCGTGATTATCATGAAGGGATTGTTCGCTTTGGCATACAAATAGTAATTCGAAGCTTGGTTAGTGCTTAAGATTTTACTTTGGTGTTTTTATATGAAGGTAGGATTAACAGTTGTTTGTTACTTGGTCCTTAAGATAGACTAACTAATTAGCTCGTGTATAACTACTTTACGTCCTGTTCTTCGGCAGTTTAAGTGAAAATCTTCTCACTATCACACACAATCATATGGTACTTATTGACTAGTGGATAATGTTTCAGGTGATCGGTATCTAAGGCCATGGATAATTCCCGTTCCAGAGATTACATTCACGACAAGGACTGATGAGGACGAGTGTTTGATTTTGGCAAGTGATGGGCTTTGGGATGTCATGACCAATGACGAGGTCGGAGATGTGGCTCGTCATCTTCTAAGAAGACGCCGTAGGTCCATGTTGAATAGTAGTACTGACGATCAGATATCACCAGCACAATTTGTTGCTGACAATCTCACTGAGATTGCATATGGAAGGAACAGCTCAGACAACATTTCTGTCGTTGTTGTTGATCTCAAATCTAAGAGAAAACGCCAGCCAAGGCAATGAGAAAAAGGAGGTCTGGGAATGAAAAAGGAAAAAAAAAAAAAGAAAGTCTGTCTGCTTCTTCTGACGAGAAAATCCCGACCAATCTAACTCAACGGGCAGGATTGATCTAGTGAAGTCCATACCCGACATTCAGTGACCTTTTTCTAACATGTACAGATCTTATTACAAAAAAGGAAAAAAAAAGGGAAACTAGATCAATCCTCAATTTTAATTGGCTTGGTCAAGAGGGAAAAAGAAAAGAAAAAATTGTTGTATTTCCTTGATGAAGAAGAGAATTTCCGGGGATAATGGTTTGCAGGATTGATTCTTGTAAGTGATTTTTTTTGTAATATTGTTTTTTTTTTTTTTTTCTTTCCTGTATATGATCCTCTTTAAGCTACAAAATGGAGAGAAGTTTGGGATGGTTGCAGAGTCAAACATATTTTTACCAGGAAAATTTTCCAATGAGCGATTTGTTCACCAACATTTATGCACATAAAATCCAAATATTGTGTACAACGTAACAGTGGCAGAGTCGAGAATTTTTATCGGTGAGGGTTAACAACTAAACCAAAGTATGATAGAGTTGTAAGATCAAATTTTCAATGTTGAGTGTGGATATATATGCCAACACGAATTTTAATCAAATACATATTTATGTAGATATATGTTAAAAAAGAAAAATTAGTTGAGTGGGGGCTTAAGCCTCTATTGAATATGAATTGGCTCCGTGCCTGTCACAGTGGATGGTTTCAATATGAGGGACCACTCTTGTGTGCAACGAAGTTCTCTAAGCATGACTCAATACTAAGCGAAATGGAAAAATGTTTTGAAATATAATTTTGTGTTAAACACCACGATTAATAGAAAATAGAAACAATATTTTTTTTGGATGTGTTAGGTCCTTTGGTTTACTCCTAACGAGAGTGAGAGCAATTGGTGCGTGAATAATTAAGCTGCAAGATTTCTACATAACCCCTTTAGAGATGATGTGCAGATGCATTTTGTTACAACCTGTGCCATGAGTGTCGTCTCGGCTTCCTAAGGCCTTATGTTCAGAGCTTCAAGCTATGATGAGAAACTTGTGGCAGAAGCCCTTATGTTCAGAGTTTCAAGCTATGATGAGAAACTTGTGGCACGGCTCTTCACGTGATCAATAGAAATTGGCTGTGTGTTGATGAACAAAAGTCCCACATTGACTGAAAATGTGTTTAAAAGAATTCAGCAACTCCTCTAAATAAGCTAATCATTCGTTTAGGATGAATCTCGAAAACCCTAAAATATGGTTTAAGAATAAGATTTCAAATGTAGCCGACTCCGTGGAAATCTTGATCTTTTGGTGGATTTTGTTGAGAGCGACTCCCTTGCCGTCGACTCGAAAGATTCTTCTTTTGAGACATGTTGATGCCAGAAATGGTTCCGGCAACAACACCCAATGAGATCGGGTATCTCGACTAATACTCGCCGGTTACTCCGCCGTCGATCACCTGCAAAATGGAAGCACCTCGGAATGATGGGGACACCGGTGTGGTGTCTGCCGCGGGCACTCCGATGCTTAAGTCAGTCAGGGTACTGATGCAAGGGGAGAGGCAAGAGTTTTTGCAAGGCAAGAATGACCATACCTGGAAGTGAGGGTTTTTTTCTCTATTTATAGGTGTTCTTAGTGGGCCTGGGTGCTCGGGGCGACCCGGTTGAGCTGGCTGCCTAGGGTACAGGGTGGATAGGTAGGCCTGCAGGGGCTACCAGCCCAATGGATGGGTGCCACGTGGCCCTAGGCGTTGCGCAGTGAGCAGCAGGACGCAACGGGCGTCACCGGCAAGGGGGCAACAGTGCCTGTCAGAGCGGGGGACAAAAGGGTGGTTGTCTCTGACTGTAGATCCTGCTAGGGCAGGTGGTAGTTGTTGGTGATGTGATGTGCTGCAAGAGTAGGGGGATGGTCTCCGTAGCTGACAGGTGCAGAAGCAAGGCTGGCTGTACTACCCGGATCGAGGTGCTCGGAGCACAACACCGTCCGAGTACGTACCTGTTCCGACGACAGCGCGGGAGGTGGTCGGCCAAAGGACATATTCTCGGAGAACGTCCGGCCTTAAGACTTGCCGAGTACATTCGGAGACAGTATTTTGTGGTCGGAGAATATATCGAGACCAACATAAGCCCCCCAGCATCTCCGGGCTGACGTGGCCGGGGATGCTATTGTAGTCGTCTGGTCGGTATGTGACGGCAATGTTCTAGTAGTCGGGACGTGGTCGGCGTATTGGGCAACAAACAGCTTCCGGAGAAGCGCACCCTCGTGCCACGTGTCGCTGGTGTACTGTGCGTTGTGCCACGTGGCACACACACACCGGGCGGGAAGACAAAGCGGCACTTTGAATTTTGAAATTTCGAACTTCGAGCTCGAATTGGAAGTTGGCGGGAAGTCCAATCGCCGCCTCGACAACCGCGCCCGGATTTCACGCTCGACTCTTGCCTATAAATAGCGAAGGCCTGTCCGCATTTTCTAACGTTGCCTGCGAGAATTCAAGTTTTGCCGAGAGCTGCCGAAGACTGCCGAGGACTATCAGCGAAGGATCTAGAAGACCAGCGCCGACAACTTCCGAGAAGGTAATAATTTGTCATTTTGTAATCATGAGTGATATATCTGACTCCGAGAACGCCGGTTTGTCCGAGAGCGTGGATGCCGTTTCGACCTCGAGTATTAGCTCGTCGTCGTCCGGAGAAGCAACGGGTCCTGGGGAACGTACACCCGACCACCTGTCAGGACTCTCGGACGTTCCGTCCGGGAGCGAGCATGCCACCGCGACCAGCCGAGGACAGGAGGGTGCTTCTCGACTGGCAGAGATTCTTCAAGTGGGTCCGAGTACCGCCCCTGACCGCCGATTTATCGAAGATTTGGGCAGGGCAGCCCAGACGCGACCGGCCTCAGTTCCCGGCCCCGCGGCCGAGGGGGGGGGACGCTGCGGGGAGGACTGCCAGCCAGGCCAGCACATCTGGTCGGAGCGGCGATGTGGCGTCCGACAGCACCGACCCGTCTGGGGAGGATATCCACGCCCGCGAACGGCCTCGTACCCGGGGGTCGCGCGTCAACGACATGAGGGTGTACCGCAGGGCAGACGCGGAGATGGTTGGACTCGCGGGGGATCGTCCAGTGTACACGGCAGATTATTACACTTCTGCCGTTACACCGAGGTATCTGGCTGCGCTGCGCCGAGAATTCAGCATCCCGGACGACGTTGACCTCGTGGTGCCCAGACCAAACGACCTCCCATCTCGTCCGCCTTCCGGCCACATTGCTTTGTCGGCCGAGTACTTCAGGGCCGGTTTACGCCTCCCATTTCATCCATTCTTGAGGCGAGCTCTGACAAGCTTTAACGTCTCCCCCGCCCAGTTAAACGCCAACGCCTACCGCATCCTGATCGGTTGCTACGTTCTCTGGGCGGCGAAGTTCTCGGAAACGCTCCCGCTCTTCGCGTTCCAGAACCTCTACCGGATGAAGACGGCTCCTTCGTCCAAGGGGTTCTACTACTTCCAAGGCTTCAAGGGGACGTTCATCACGGGGTGCCCGGACTCGGACAAGCAGTTCAAGCACCTGTGGTTCTACGCAGGTGGTCGGTGGCTGCATGGGGATCTCTCCTACTTCGAACTTCCCGCGTCGGAGAGAGTCCCCGTAGCGTTCCGGAGAGGCTACGTGTGGACCCGAGCACCGCACGCCCCTGCACAAACCTTATCAAAGATTGAGGTGCTCCGGGAGCTATCCGAACCTGAGCGGAGCCAGCACAAGTTGCTCTCGGAGGGCAGCTTGAAGGAGTATTGGGTTGGCTCCTCTTCGACGTCCGGGCGTCCTGATGACCAGCCGAGGACTGCCCCGCCTGGGGTTACAATCGCATCTATGCCGGAGCCAGCAGCCCGATACCAGTCTCGGACAAGCGGCCCAGTCGCGTCGGCGGACATTCGATCCGGGGTTCCCCGGGGGGTTCCCGAGGTCACGGGCCATGGGTCTTCGTCGGGCGACCCGACCTCTGGAGCCTGGGGTCCTCGGGTCGCCGACGAAGACTTGGATCTGGTGATCCGGGAACTCTTCCCGGCCAGAGGCCTCCGGATCGAAGGTCGCTATAAACTTGTTTTTTGCATTTTGCAGCCTGTTGTCCGGGTACTAACTCACTTGTGTTTTGCAGAACCAATGGCCGATCGTCGCGGAACAAAACGCCCGAGTAATGAAGAGAGGATCGCCCGCCTCCAAAAGAACGCGAGGCTCGGAAAGGGCAAGGGCAAGGAGGGTGCAGTATCCGCAACCGCTCCGGCTAAGACTGCTGCACCCCCAGTGGCGCAGTCCAGCCGACCACCGAGCCGCCCAGAATCGCGTGCGGACCGGCCGAGAGAGGAGCGGCCAAGGGATGATCGGCCTCGGGAGGAACGGCCGCGGGAGGACCGCCAGCCGAGCCGCCATGAGGTTCGCTCGGGTCGCCCCCGAGAGGACCGACCAGCGGTTCCTCCACCCGCGCCACGCAGCGGCCGGGACGAGGCGGTTCCGGAGTCCTCGGTGCGCCGGGTGTATATTACGAAGTTCTCCGACCAACTCAGCACTGAGGTTGCCGAGTCCTCCAAACGCTCCGACCACGTGGCCGCCATCGACGACTCGACGGCCAAGCTGATCGAGGTGGGCATTGCTACGCAATTTTCCTTTTCTCTTTCCATTTTTTTTTTTTTATTATTTATTTTTTTTTATGGGCTTTTCTGGTCGGCAGGCCGTCTGTATCCTCTTCTCTGGGAGCGCGGCAGCGAAGGCGCACTCCAACCATATGGCGGACGAAGTTAAGTCCGCCGAGGCCGACGCTCGTGCAGCTCGGAGGTCCGAGAAGGACGCGAAGACCGCCTTGGGCGTTGCTGAGGAAGCCAGACGGACGGCTGAGGCGCGCGCACAGGCCGCGGAGGGGGAGCTCAGACGCGTCGAGGATTTGGCTAAGAAGGCCGAGCGGGACAGGGAGGAATTCGAGACCTCGCTGCTGGAGGTGGAGGCTGCGAAGAAGAAAGCCGAGCAGGAGCTCGCTTCTGCCCGCGCCGAGCACCAACGGTACCTCGAGGTTGCATTTCCAGCCGCACTCGCCAATGCCCGGGCCGAAGCGGTAGAAGAGTTCCTCCACTCCGAGGACTTCGAGGCCCGCCTTGTCTCCGAGTACCAGGAAGGTATGCGGGACATGAAGGCCGGTTTTATTTCGGCCAACCCCACCTTGGTCGACGTGAACTGGTCTTTTGTGCCCGAGGAGTCGGAGGAACCCGCTGTCGAAGGGGAAGCGGAAGAGGGCGAGGTGACGGGCGCTGCTCCTGCCCCAGAAAATTTGGTGGTTATCGACGACCCGGATCAGCCTGATGCACCTGCTCAGCCCGAGGCGCCCGATCAGCCTGCTGCCGCAGAGCAACCCGCTATTGGCCAGCCGACCTCTCCCGGACTCGACGTGTCGATGAGTGATTTGTTCCCGGACCAACTAGACTGAGGGTCCTTTTTGTGTTTTTTTGTTTTTGTATTTTTGGGTTTGGGGGTGCCCAACTTGTACCCCCCTCCGAATTTTGGAAATTAATAGACATATTTTTGTTTTGTTTTTTCTGTGTTTTTTCTTCTGGTGTGCTCTCCCCCCTAGTTGGTTTGGGTGTTTCTCATCCAACTCCAACTGTGATCCTGGTCGGGCACGTTAATTTCTGGCCAGTGCCCGGTCATAATACCTCTTTTCTGAGAACTATAGGGGTTAGGTGCCTGCAAGGGCAGGTGGGTCCTGGTCGGGCACGTCCAATTCTGGTCGGTGCCCGGTAATACGACCTGTGGTTCGAGAACCTTATAAGATGGGTGCCTGCAAGGGCAGGTGGGTCCTGGTCGGGTACGTCCAATTCTGGTCGGTGCCCGGTAAAAAGACCTATGGTTCGAGAACCTTATAAGATGGGTGCCTGCAAAGGCAGGTGGGTCCTGGTCGGGCACGTCCAATTCTGGTCGGTGCCCGGTCATAAGACCTGTGGTCCGAGAACCTTATAAGATGGAAAAGATAACAAAAGTTGGAAAAAATGCCGTTGTATAAATCAACCCGGCTTTTACATTGCGTTAACCAAAAATAAACAAATAATTGAAAATTTATTGGTAGAAACGCTTCAGGTGGTCGGCGTTCCACGGGAGCCCTAAGTTTCTACCATCCTGGTCGGACAGCCTATAAGTTCCGGGTCTGACAACGCCGGTAATAGTGTAGGGCCCGTTCCACTTGGGGCCAAAGGAGCCGAGCCCAGGTTCTTGGACCAGTACTTTCTTCATAACTAGGTCCCCTACTCGGAAGACTCTTGGTCGGAACTTCTTGTCGTAATATCTGGCCACAACTTGGTTGCGAGCAGCAGTACGGATCAGGGCTTGCTCTCGTTTTTCTTCGACCAGGTCCAGCTCGGGCATAATCCGACCAGAATTGTCGTCTTCACCGTAGTTCTCAACTCGAAAACTTGGTAACCCGACTTCGACCGGGATGACTGCTTCAACGCCGTAAGCCATGGCGAAAGGCGTTTCACCGGTCGCTGTACGCTTAGTGGTCCGATATGCCCAGAGTACTCGGGGGAGCTCATCTATCCAGGCCCCTTTGTGTTTTTCAAGGTTCTTTTTAAGATTTTCCTTGATCGTTTTGTTGGCGGCCTCTACTTGCCCATTACTTTGAGGATGCCCTGAGGAGGAGAAGGCTTTCTTGATCCCGAACTGCTCACATAGTGCGAGGAACTTGTTCCCGAACTGTTTCCCATTGTCTGTGACTACAGTGTGGGGGAGACCGAACCGACAGATGATGCTCTTCCATAGAAAACCCGTGCACTTTGCCTCGGTTTGTTGGGCCAGGGGCTCCACTTCGATCCACTTGGTGAGGTAGTCAATCGCCACAAGACAGTAGCGAAGCTGAGACCGGGCCATCGGGAGTGGTCCGATCAAATCGATCGCCCACTTCGCGAATGGCCATGCAGATACCACCGAAGTGAGCCTCTCGGGGTGAGACTTAATGGCCTTGGCGAACTGCTGGCACTTCATACATTTTCGGGCAAACTCCACGGCGTCTCTGCGCATGGTCGGCCAGTAGTACCCCTGTCGAAGACACTTAAACGATAGGGCATCCCCCCCCGAGTGATTCCCACATACTCCACTGTGGATCTCTTTCATAATGTACTCGGCCTCGGTCGGCCCAACACACCGTAGGTATGGGGCGGAGTACCCCCGGCGGTACAGTTTCCCATCGATTAATGTGTACCTTGCCGAGGTGTTCCGGACCCTCCGGGCTTCTTCCTTGTTCTCGGGAAGCTGGGACTCGGCGAGGTAGCGGACGATCGGGTCCATCCAAGTCACGACGTTCTCGGAACAGAGGACCTCTTCTCGCTCGATGCTCGGTTGGTCTAGCCGCTCGATGGGAAATGAGACGAGACCGTCTAAGTCATTCCCCGAGGCGAGCCGAGCGAGAGAGTCTGCCTCAATGTTCTCCGAACGAGGAATCCGGGTAACGAGCGAGTGCTTGAATTGGCCGAGGAGGGTTTTCACCTTCTCCAAGTACTTGGCCATTCTTTTCTCCTTCGCTTGGAATTCCCCGATTACCTGGTTAACGATGAGCATTGAGTCGCTGAACACCTCGATGTCCAGCACACCGAGTTCCCTGGCCAGGCCGAGCCCTGCAATAACAGCTTCGTACTCTGCTTCGTTGTTTGACGCTTTGAAGTTGAAGCGGAGTGCTTGGCTAGTTTTGTACTGGTCGGGGCTCACAAGTACAAGGCCTGCCCCGGAACCACCCGAGTTGGACGATCCATCCACGAACAGCTTCCACCTATGGCCACCTTGGCCTCTGGTTTCCGGGTCTTTTCCCCCGGGTGTCTCGACCGACTTCTCCGGGAACCCTAGGATTGGTTCCGGCGTGCCCGTGAACTCGGCCACAAAGTCAGCCAAGGCTTGTGCCTTAATCGCGGTGCGTGGGATGTACTCGATGTCGAACTCTCCGAGCTCCACGGCCCATTTGGCGATTCGTCCCGATAATTCGGGGTTCTGGAGGATTTGGCGAAGTGGGTAGCTGGTCGGTACACGAATTGGGTGACCCTGGAAGTAGGGCCTCAGCTTACGTGCCGACGAGACCAACGCCAGTGCCAACTTCTCCAGGGGGGTATACCTCCCCTCGGCTCCTTGGAACGCTTTACCGCTGTAGTAGACGGGGAACTGCACCTTTCCGTCTTCTCGGATCAACACGGAGCTGACGGCCTTCTCGGAGACTGCGAGGTAGACGTACAGCGTTTCCCCGGGAAGCGGTTTTGACAGCAGTGGTGGGCTGGCCAAGTACTTCTTCAGGTTTTCAAAGGCCTCCTCACACCTGTTATCCCAGCTAATCTTGCCTTGGCCTTTGAGCGCCTGGAAGAAGGGGAAGCACTTATCGGTCGACCGGGACACGAACCGGGATAGGGCAGCAACCATCCCGGTTAATCTCTGTACCTCTTTTGTTGTCCGCGGCGGCTGGAGGTCCGCAACTGCCTGGGCCTTGGCGGGGTTGATCTCAATCCCCCGGTGGTTCACCATAAACCCCAGGAACTTTCCGGATTCCACCCCAAAGGCACACTTGGCCGGGTTCAGCATCATCCTGTACTGGCGCAGGGTGGCAAAGAATTCCCCGAGGTCTCTGACGTGGTCGGCAGTGATCCGGCTTTTGACCAGCATGTCGTCCACATAGACCTCCATAGACCTTCCGATGAGCGGGGCGAACATTTTGTTCATCAACCGCTGGTAGGTCGCCCCGGCGTTCTTCAGGCCAAACGGCATGACCTGGTAACAATACAGACCCTGGTCGGTGGTGAAGGCCGTTTTGGCCTGATCGGACCTGCTGAGGGGTATCTGGTTGTAACCCGAGTACGCGTCCATGAAGCTGAGCAGCTCGTGCCCGGCTGTCGCGTCTACGAGTTGGTCGATCCGGGGAAGCGGAAAGCAGTCTTTCGGACACGCCTTGTTCAGGTCCGTGTAATCTATGCACACTCGCCACTTCCCGGTGGTCTTCTTGACCAGGACCACGTTGGCCAACCACTCCGGGTAGGTCACTTCTCGGATGAACCCTGCCGCGAGCAGCTTCTTTACCTCTTCGTTGATGGCGGCATACCTCTCTGGGTTAAAGGCTCTCCTCTTCTGGATCACGGGTCTGTGTCTCGGGTTGACGCTCAGCTGGTGGCACATCACAGCCGGGTCAATTCCGGGCATATCCTCGTGCGACCAGGCGAAGACATCCCTATGCTCCGTAAGGAACTCTTCAAGGGCTGCTCGAGTTCCCGGATCGAGTCTCGATCCGAGCATCACCGTCCTCTCCGGATGCTCAGGGTCAAGGTTGTAGGGGACCAGGTCCTCGACCGGGTGTGCTCGGACCTCCTCCTCGGGTATTCTGCGGTCCAAGTCACTCAGCCGAGCGACATTTCCGCCCGGAGCTTCTGCTTCGTCCACCTTGAAGACGGTTGCCACAGTGATCGGGGCAGGAGCCTTTCGGCACACTTTGTTGACCGCCTCCATGTAGCACTTCCTCGCGCCCTCCTGGTTTCCCCGAAACACGCCGACCCCTCCCTCGGCGGGGAACTTCATGGCAAGGTGGTAGGTGGAGACCACGGCCTTTATCGCGTTTAGGGTTGGTCTTCCCAGGATGACGTTGTAGACGGACGGTCGGTCCACAACAATGAACTCCACCATCCGCGTCACTCTCTCTGGGCCATCTCCGATCGTGACCGGGAGGCTGACGGTACCGGCCGCTCGGACGCATTCCCCCGAGAACCCGTATAGAGGTGTTCGGGCGGGTGTGAGCGCGACACCCTCGATCTTGAGCCTTGAGAATGCGTCCATGAACATGATGTCGGCCGAGCTCCCATTGTCTATCAGGACGCGACGGATGACGTTGCCGGATACTCGGATCTCCCCGATCAGTGCATCGTTGTGGGGGTGGAGTAGCCGGTCAGCCTCATCATCCGTGAAGGTGATCGGGGCACTGTCCTGGCGGCATATCTTGGAGATATGCTCAGCCATGTTAATGTACTCCCCACGAGCGTACTGGCGTGCCTCGCGGACATAGCTCCTCCGGCTACTCGGTGTGTCCCCGGTAGCCGTTCCACCAAAGATGGTGTGGACTATGTGCTCCTGCTCCTGTTCGTCAGTATGATCGCTCGGCCTCGGGTTCCGTCTGGCGGCCCTCGCAGGTCTGCTCGGACCTGCCGGGGTAATTATCCTCTCCACGAACTCCCGCAAGTGGCCATCGCGGATCAGCAGCTCGATCTGGTCTCGGAGCTGGATGCAGTCCTTTGTGTCATGGCCCACGTCCTTATGGAAGTTGCAGTACTTGTTCTGATTTCTCAGGGCACGGTCTTTCCGGAGTGGTGGAGGGTCTCGGAGCAGTCCCCGGCCAGTCACCTGGTTGAGGACATGCTCAATGGTTGTCACCAGCGGGGTGTACTGCTGGAACCTCCCCGCTGGTGTCCTTGGGCTAGGATTGGACCCCGAGTTGTCCACGACCGCGGACTTCCCCTTATCTTGTCGGCCCTGGTCGGTTTGATTCTTCTCCGACCTCCTTCCGGGAGGCCGGGATTGTTCTCCGGACGCGAGGCCGCGTCCCCTAACGTACTCGTCGGCCTCGGCGTGCCTCCAAGCGATCCCCCTCAGTTGCGCGAAGGTGGGTGGCCTGTCATAGGCGAGCGTCCAAACGAGACGCGGGTCCTTGATGCCTTCTCGGAACGCCTGCATCAGGGTCTCGTCGGTGCAGTTTTCGACTTGCACGACGGCCCTGTCGAAGCGTTCAAGATACTTCTTTAACGCCTCGGTCTCTCCCTGCTTGATGCCGAACAGGTGGGATGCTCCTAGTTTCCTCGTCTTCGAGCTTAAGAACGCGGCTGCGAAGGCGTCGGCCAGCTGCTTGAAGCAGTCTATCGACCCGGGGGCTAGCCTCCGGTACCACTGGCGAGCTGCCCCGGTTAAGGTCAAACAAAACGATTTGCAAAGGGCTGCCTCGTTGGCGTTCTGGATCAGCATATGGGCCTGGTAGTTCTCGATATGCTCATCTGCATCCGTGGAGCCGTCGTAAGGGTTCATGGATGGCATCTTGAACCTGGTCGGGTACGGAGACGCCATGATGAATGGAGTAAAGGGTGGGGCCACCGCCCCAAACTGGTCCATCCCGTACTGCTGGCCCACGAGCTGGTCGAGCTGCCGCTGGAGCTGTTCCAGCCTATTTTGGTTATTGTCTTCATCCTTTGCTGGCTTGTCGACTGAGCGTTCTCGGCCTATGCGGCGGTGGACTCCGGGCCTCCCCAGGCGGTCGAAGACGGAGGTGGTGCTTCCCCTGACGTTTATGGTCTCCCGTGCTCGGTCACCCTGCACACCGCGGGTCGTGGCCGGCGGCTCGGCAGCGGCTGAGCGGGTAGCCAGGGAGTGGCGGCTCCTAGACCGTACTCTGCTCGGATCTGCCCGCTCCTGCTGCTGCCGTCTAGGGCTCTCTCGGCGCGCCCGATCGCTCCCTCGGCCGCCCGTCGGCGAGGGGTTACGCGGTCGGCTGCCCGACCTGGGAGGTCTGCTCGGCGTGGACTCGGCAACTTCAGGCGGTTGCTCGGGGAGCCGAACAACGTTGGTGTTCCGGTGGTTACCCACCAGTGTCATTACTAGCTCCGTTAAGTCCCTGACGTTCCCGGCCAAAATCTCGGTCTGTGAGGGCCCACGTCGTGCCCGGCCACCTCTTCCACGCTGGGTCCTCTGAGTCCCCCGCGAGCCAGTAGGAGCCTGGTCGTCATTCTGGAAATCCTGATTATCTTGCTCAGCCATGGTTTGTGGTTGAGTTCTTCGGGAGCGTTTGCGGAAGTGGGTTTGTGTTGCTGGAAAGGCGCGGCGCCCTCCTTCTAGCGCCAAAATATTGATGCCAGAAATGGTTCCGGCAACAACACCCAATGAGATCGGGTATCTCGACTAATACTCGCCGGTTACTCCGCCGTCGATCACCTGCAAAATGGAAGCACCTCGGAATGATGGGGACACCGGTGTGGTGTCTGCCGCGGGCACTCCGATGCTTAAGTCAGTCAGGGTACTGATGCAAGGGGAGAGGCAAGAGTTTTTGCAAGGCAAGAATGACCATACCTGGAAGTGAGGGTTTTTTTCTCTATTTATAGGTGTTCTTAGTGGGCCTGGGTGCTCGGGGCGACCCGGTTGAGCTGGCTGCCTAGGGTACAGGGTGGATAGGTAGGCCTGCAGGGGCTACCAGCCCAATGGATGGGTGCCACGTGGCCCTAGGCGTTGCGCAGTGAGCAGCAGGACGCAACGGGCGTCACCGGCAAGGGGGCAACAGTGCCTGTCAGAGCGGGGGACAAAAGGGTGGTTGTCTCTGACGGTAGATCCTGCTAGGGCAGGTGGTAGTTGTTGGTGATGTGATGTGCTGCAAGAGTAGGGGGATGGTCTCCGTAGCTGACAGGTGCAGAAGCAAGGCTGGCTGTACTACCCGGATCGAGGTGCTCGGAGCACAACACCGTCCGAGTACGTACCTGTTCCGACGACAACGCGGGAGGTGGTCGGCCAAAGGACATATTCTCGGAGAACGTCCGGCCTTAAGACTTGCCGAGTACATTCGGAGACAGTATTTTGTGGTCGGAGAATATATCGAGACCAACAAGACACTCTGCAGGTAGTGTTTTCAGTTTCATTCCTAGATTAGGAGCCAAAGTTGTCTATGAGCTAGCTTGATTATGATTTATTTTGTTTGCAGAAGTGTTTATATCAATCTAGATCCTCAAAAAGTTTTTCTGCTAAATTAAGTGAATTTTGATCTAGAATCAAGACATACTATAGTAGGAAAAACATGAGATATAACATCCATCATTAATATCAGAATCTGCAATCTCCATATGAGTCAAAATGTAAATCCAATTGATCAGAGGCAATATTCTATCCTTATGGTCACTAAACAAAATCTGAAAGAAAAGTTAATAGAAAAAAAATAACTCCGCTAAAAAATAAATAAAAATAATCTAAAATAGTTAATTCTCCTTTTCATTTTCTTTCTCTACGTGTGTTGAATTACGCTAAACGTGCTATCGTAGCATCATTGCATGCCTTCAACTTGTCATTTCTTGTAATCGATGTTTTGAAATCCAAGATAAAATATTAAGATGTACAAATTTGCGCCCATAGTTTTGTAATTAAAGCAATCCTTCAGCCCAAAACAATCAATCGGTATCCTGTTTAGATCTTGAAATCGAAACTGTCTCAAAAATTTAAGCATTCTTATACACGAGTCCCAACTATTTAAATTCTCGCAAGCTTGCAAATTAATTGTGAGATTCAAGCCTTCACTAAATCCATTCTTCTACTCTTGATTTTCTGTTGTTTTCAGTGTGGATGGAGAGCGATTTGTGTCAACAAATCGCCAATATGAGGCAATCTCTCCTTGATGAGGTTTTTTCTCTAACTTTTTCGATAGAACTTGTTGGTAGTTTTCATTTCATCTTCATTACATATTAAAGAATTATTATTATTATTATTTTGTGTGTGCAATTTGCAAAGATTTTTTTCAAAAACCCGTTTGCATGCAAGATTTTGAATTGAATAGTTCACATGGAATTTTATTTATTTATTTATTTATTTTGTAAAGGTTAGAATGGTCCATTGAAAAATCGTTGTTCTCGAAATTGCAGGAAATGCTGGACCACCACTATAAAACATTGGAGATGCTGTCAGACAAAAACCATCCCAACTTTGCCGAGGAGGTTGTCACCATGTATTTTGCGGACTACACTAAACTGCTAGTTTCTATTGAACAGACATTGTGAGTACTGATTTTGAGTTCCAAAACCCATGATAAAATGTGACTGTATGTTTAGTCTAGCATTAATTCTATATCAATTTGAAAGTTGAGGTGTTAATTCGAATTCTCTGTCATATAGTTCAGAAAATAAAGACAATAACACTGCTAATTTCATGTGTCTGTTTACGCAGGGACAAACTCCCCCATAATTTCGTTGTTCTGGACAAGTACCTCCATAAGCTCAAAGGTAGCAGCGGCAGGTAATTTTTTAGCCGATCCATATATATATTTTTTATATATATTTTTATTTTTTTAAATATATATATTTTTATTTTTTTTAAAACTGTCCTAGCTCAAAATCTAAATGTATGTATGTACGTCTTGCCATATTTTTTTTGTGTTGGCTTGTATTGGTCTTACACTTTGTAGTTAATGCTTGCATATCTTTGTAGAAATATTTTGGCAACACATTTGTTTAAAATTTAAGATTTTTTTTTTGTTTGATTTACTTTGTTTTAACAAATTGTTATGTTTAATTATTTGGATCGAATAATATCTTCTATCATAAGAAATAATCAAAATCCAATCTAATACGGTCTAAATTCAAATTAGTTAAAATGAAAATGAATTTTGTATATAAACATAGTTAGCTTAGGTGTAGCATTTGCTCCGTATTTGACTCATAGGCTCAGACCCATTTAATCCAATAATATCGGACTTTTCCCTTTTTCGAAATCCGACCAGTACTCTTTATTTATTTATTTATTTATTTTTCAAACACCAATGTTGTTGAAACTTATAATTCAAATTGGATTTCCAGTTTAAACCCTTGTGCGGAACATGCCCTTTGAAATCGAACATAGTGTTGGATCGAATCGAACGTGACAAAAAAAAAAAGATTGGATTTGATGCTTTACATAAATCCCTCTGCAAATTTGCAATATTAATAATCAAATCATCTTATCTAATATATGAACAGTATTGGCGCGAAACAGATATGGGCAACAATCAACGAAATGAGAGATCGCCTCAACGAACGCGACATTGAAGGGTATATTTTGATGTTGATTAACCAACTATTCTCAAAATAAATTGAGAGAAAATTACCTAAATAATCATCTTTTTTTTTTTTTTTCCATCTATTGACCAATATAATACAAACCATTTCATCTTGACCAACATGACATAAATAATGGTTTATTTTAGTTTAATTTTGTGTTATATTAGTTTAATGTTACTTTTTTGTATTATGTTGATACGATAGTCTTTAAATTTGTGTTATTTAGATAATTTCCCCCAAAATTTATACAAGCTTTAAACTTTATTATTCGATTTCTAGCTGTATCAATACACAATTAATTACGTATTCGATAATTTTAGGAATTTTCATTACTATATGTATTCTATCATCTTCTGTTGGAAATTTCAGTATTAATTTTTTTTTTTTAGTCCGTAAACAATGAAAATTATTATTCCATACATAATTCGTGGCAGGAGTAAGACTGTTCTGGAGCAGCTGAAGAAAGATCATGACAACTTGCGAGGACGAATTGAACCTTATTTTCAGGTATCTATCTCATCAGAATTTTTTTAAAAAAGAAAATCACTTTTTCATTATAAGTCAAGTATTTATTTTTAACTAATAATTATTATGAATTTATTAATTTCTTTTGGTTATCATTATTTCAGATGCTACGACAAGTTAGATCTTCGGAAACAGCTCAACAACCGAAACAAGGGAAATATATAGGTGGCTTTGCAGAGTTGTAGTAGTACCCGGATGATGATAAGACCCCTTTAGAGTTCTCTGATTAATTATGTGTTTTTGTAATCTCTGTTGATAAGAATAGACCTGGTTTGGTTTGTTTGTATGGAGTCTTATGATTTTTATTTTTATTTCTTTGTCCTTTACTTATGTTTGAAAATAAGGGGTTTCACTAACGTTAGGAAACTCAACTATGTTGTATTTTCATGAGAACAATAAAATGATAATTTACCATCATGTGAAATGTTGTTTGTTGGCATCTTAATATATATATATATATATATATATATATCATAAAACGATAAAAATGAAATTTCTATCACGCTTTTAAGTGTTGAATCAAAAATTTTCATAGTCCGATCTGTAGATCGGAGCACTTCATGTAAGTGAGACCCACATCGTCTTGTTGCAGCCTTATTTAGAGAGTCGGTTATTAAGATTTTTGGTGTTTTAATTGGGTCGCTTTAATCAAGAAGTCTCACTCATATATTCTTATTATAGTAGTCTTACTTAGAGAGTCAGTTATTTAGGATTTTATATGTCAGTGAGATCCACATCTTCTTATTACAGTCTTACTCAGAGAGTCAGTTATTACTAGTTTTGTGTTTTAATTGGACATTCTTACTCAAAGAGTCTGACTCTCATATTACTATTATTATATACTTACTCAGAGATACATTTATTTACTCAGAGGGTCAGTTATTAAAATATTTGTTGATTAATTGATCACACTGGGGCATTACGAAACTAATCTTAAAATAGAAGTCCTAATTTATTCTAAACACCAAAAAACAAAACAAAACCCAAAAAAAAAAAAAAAAAAAAAAAAAACATATAGCACACGCAAGTTAAAACTAAATAAGTTTCTCCATCATTGTATCAATCTAAAAAATACTCTAGTTGAATATATGTGACTGGATTTAGCTGAAAAAGTGAGGAGTTATTGAGGAAACCAGACTTGGTGCCTTGTAAAAAGAGAAGAAGTAGAATCAGCATGGGGACCTGAAGGACACAAATTTAAATATTACATATCGCATTAATATAATATAAAAAATTAACACTAGATCAATATAACATAAAATTAAACTAAGTTGTCTAAAATCTGTGTCATATAATTAAGAATGAGGAATTTGTGTTATAAATGAAAAAAAAAGAGTGACTATTTAGGCAATTTTTTCAATTACAATTATAGCATTGGTGAAAGGTGATTAGGGAAGGCGGTTTCAGCATTTTCCTTGTGGACGACTTAACTAATTAGGTACGTAGGAGTGCTCTTTAGTTCACTAATTATTTTCCTAATTCTTCTTTTTTGTGCATTCTTGATTAATTAATCTTGATTAATAGTATGAATTAATTGATCCGTATGTGAATTATCTGCAGATTGATATATGTACACACATATACATATATGCATTCCCTGTAGTACTTGAATTATCTAAAAACTGAATATTTAGCATAGAAAAATAGTATCATATCAAAGATTGGTTTCTTATCCAACTGTCAAATTTCGATAAGAAAACCAATCTATAGGAGATGCTTTTAGCATTGAGACATTAATTTAATTTTCTATAGGAGATGCTTTTAGTATAAACACCAATTGGTCATTTTAACCATCTAAGTGGTAACATCTACTTCCCCTTGAAATAGCTCTGACACCAATTCGGCGTGCCAAACATGACTCGGATAGTGAGAGTAGAGTGAGATTCATATCTTCCTATTATAGCCTTACTTAGAGAGTTGATTATTTAGAATTTTCTAATTTAGCGGAACACACATATTTTAATTACAGTCTTACTAAGCAAGTCTAATCCAAACATTCCTATTAATTTCATTTTCTTTTTCTCCATGTGTCATATTACGTATGTTATCGTAGTATCCTTGCATGCCCTCAACTTGTCATTTCATGTAACCGATGTTTTAAAATCCAAGGAAAAAAATAAAAATAAAAACTAAGATGTAAAATTCAATTCGCGCCCACAGTTTTATAGTTAAAAGCGATCCTTCTTACCAAAACAAGCAATCTGGTATCATGTTTAGATTTCGAAATCTAAACTTTCTCTAACAATTTAAGCATTCCTATACATGTGTTTATTTTCATATGCTTTTTTCGACTATTTAAACTCTCGCAGGCTTACAAATTGTGATATTCAAGCCTTCACTAATCCATTCTTTTACTCTGAATTTTCTGTGATTTACTTGTTTTCAGCGAGGATGGAGAGTGATTTGCATCAACAAATCGCCAATATGAGGCAATCCCTCTTCGATGAGGTTTTTTCCCTAACTTTTTCCATATAACTTAATGGTAGTTTTCATTTCATCTTCATTCACAGTAAGTGAAAACGTTTTTTTGTGTGCAGTTTGCAAATATATATATATATATATATATATATTTTTTTTTTTTTCCAAAAACCCGTTTGCATGCAAGACTCTGAATTGAATGGTTCATATGCAAAGGTTAGAATGGTCCATTGAGAAATCATTGTTCTTGAAATTGCAGGAAATTCTGGGCGACTACTATGAAACCCTGGAAATGTTGTCAGACAAAGACCATCCGAACTTTGCCGAGGAGGTTGTCACCATGTACTTTGCGGACTCCGCTGAACCGCTAGTTACAATTGAACAGGCACTGTGGGTACTGATTTTGAGTTTATCCAATTCCTTCTCATCAAATTTTTCAGCAGTAATATTTAAAACGACGATAAAACATGGTTGTATGCTTTGACTAGTACTAATTCCACATTAATTTAAAAGTTGAGATGTTGAATTCGAATTCTATGTCATATAGTTCAGAAAATAAAGACAATAATACCACCAACTTCTTGTGTTTGTTTATGCCTCTTGATTCTGTTGTTCTGGACAGGTACCTCTATAAGCTCAAAGGTAGCAGCGCCAGGTAATTTTTAGCCAATTCATATATACATATATGTGTATAAATTTTTCTATTTTTAGTTTTTTTTTTTTTTTTAAAACTGTCTTAGCTCAAAATCTAAACGTACGTAAGTCTTACCCATACACGTGTTGGCTTGTATCGGTGTTTAATTACTGTGTAGTTGAACCTGGTATATCATAATTTGTGGAAATATTTTGGGAAGATATTTGCTTAAATTTAGAATTTTTTTGTTTGATTCGTACTTTCTTTTAACAAACTGTTTTGCTTAATTATTTGAATTGGAATACTATCTTCTACCATAGGAAATAATCAAAATTCAATATGATACGGTCCAAGTCCAATTAGAAAGAATAAAAATGAATTTATATAAAACATGGTATAAACTCTCGAGTACTCGTTTCTAGTACTTTGAAATCTAATATAATGTTGATAGAATCGAATGTGACAAAAAAATGTTAGGTTGGGTTTGATGCTTTACATAAATAATCCCTCTGCAAATTTAAAATATTTGTGATCAAATCATCTTCTTTTTACTTATGAACAGCATTGGCGCGAAGCAGATATGGACAACAGTCAACGAAATGAGGGATCGCCTCAAGGAACGCGACATTGAAGGGTGATTATGATGCTAAATAACTAATTATACTCAAATTAAAATATGCTTTAAACTTTTTTATTCTATTTCTTGCTGTATCAATACCCAATTGATTATGAATTCAATAATTTTAGGAATTTTTGTTACTACATATATCACATCATCTTCTGTGAGAAAATTCAGTATTTTATTTTATTTTTTAGTCATTAAACAATCAATGTTACTATTTTCATGCATAATTCACCCTTCTTTGTATTGACGAATATAACAACGCATTGGTGGCAGGAGTAAGACTGTTCTGCAGCAGCTGAAGAAAGACCATGACAACTTCCGAGGACGAATTGAACCTTATTTTCAGGTCTCTATCTCACTCTCGCCAGAGTTTTTTTTTTTTTTTTTTTTTAATTTATATTTCATTATCAGTCAAGTATTCATTTTTATCTTATAATTATTCTTAATTAATTATTATTTTTCGGTTATCATTATTTCAGATGCTGCGACAAGTTGGATCTCTTGAAACAACTCAACAGCCGAAACAAGGGAAAATGAGTGGCTTGTAGTAGTACCCAGATGATGATAAGACCCCTTCATAAGGAGTTCTCTAATTAATTGTGTGTTAATTTTGTAATATTTGTCGTTAAGAATACCTGGTTTGGTTTGTTTGTATGGAGTAAATATGATTTCCATTGTCTTTCTATGTCCTTTACTTTGTGTCTGAAACTTACAAGGGGTTTCATTAACGTTAGCAAACTCAAGTGTGCTGTATTGCATGGGAAAATTAAATATAATGATAACTTACTTTCATCTGAAAGTATGTTGTTTGTTGGCATCTTAAACAAGAAATTTCTACTGTGCTTTTATGTATTCAATCAAAATTTTCAATGGATGATAGTACTTATGTTAGTGACACCCACATCATCCTAATATTGCAAGCCTTCTTTAGAGGGTCGGTTGTCAGGATTTTGGGTGTTTTAATTGGGCTGCTTTAATCAAAGAGTTGACTCGTATACTCCTATTATACTCTTACTCAGAGAGTCGGTTATTTAGGATTTTACATGTTAGTGTTATCCACATTTTCTTACTCCAATCTAACTCAGAGAGTCAATCATTTCTAGTTTTGTGTTTTAATTTGGGCATTCTCACTCAAAGAGCCCGAATCGCATATCACTACTATATAGCCTTCTTCAGAGAGGTGGTTTGTTTACTAGAGATTCAGTTATTAGGATATTTGTTGCTTTAATTGATCACAGTGAGGCATTACGAAACTAATTTTCAAATAGAAGTCCTAGTTTATTCAAAAAAACAAAAACATATATATAGGTAAGCGCAAGTTAATTAAAACTAAATAGTTTGTCCATCATCTTATCAATCTTTTTTTAGCTTTTGTTTTAATTATAGTTTACCTTCGTTTGATACCTTTTATAGTTAAACATTTACTATAAATTGTTTAATGTATTTAGAGATTTGGAGTCTCTTTAGCTAATATAACATATTTTACTGCATTATCATTTTTTATAATTGTATATTTATAGATTGAAAAATATGTGACTATTCTCAACAGGCTGTAAATATTATTACTACCAAAAAATTTTGGTCGCTCAAACTTTCGACTACCAAAATATTTGGTAGCTAAAAGCTTTGCAAAATACATTTTGCTACCAAATAACATTTGGTCGCGGAATACTCCTTACGGTGTTTCAGTGACCAAATTTTGGTTGGTCGCGGATTTTTCGGAGACCAAATTTTTTTGGTTGCCAATACCTAATGCGACCAACTTATGGGGACCAAATGGCGACCAAAGATTTTTGGTCGCGGAAGGAAATGACGACCAAAAAATAGACATTCTGCTATCAATTTTTTGGTTTCAGAAGGTGAAAATTCTTGTAGGAACTCAAATTAAAATAAGCTTTAAACTTTTTCATTCTATTTCTTGCTGCATCAATACAAAATTAATTAGTAATTCAATGATTTTAGGAATTTTTGTTACTACAATATTACATAATCTACTGTGAGAAAATTCAGTACTTTACTTAATTTTTTAGTTAGTAAACAATGAATAATTGAGTAATTGGTCAAAATGGTCCATGAACTCTTTAAAAGATGACGATTTGGTCCTTGTTTTTTTAATTTTGGCCCTGATAACCCTAAACTCCTATTTTCTTGACAATTAACGTCCTTTCCTTCTGATTCCGTCAAAAACCTCATAGAATGTTCACATAAGAAGCACCTTTTGTGCTTTTTGAAGGTCAAATAGGTAATTTCAACTACATTCAAGAAAACCCATAGGCAGAACAAAGAAGTAAAGAAGTAAATTATCAAAGTTCAGCCCTCCCCAAATCCTCAAAGCCCATATCTTTTAACTTAAACACATAAGAACCCATAAAAGAAACCAAAAAATGGATTGACACAATCCAGCAAATGAAGATCGAAACAAACCCATCAGCAGATCTACAAGACCCTATTCACCAAACACTTCCAAAAACAGCATCCAACCTGGAAACACACAGATCTGACACCAAAAATACCCAGATCAGAAAATTCACTTGAGCAGCGATGAGGCCACTGATGCGAGCCATATCGCAGAGCAAAATCGCGCCCTACTTATTAGCAACAGCCCTGAGCCACTTGTAATCTCAGTCGCTGGGATAAACCACCGCAGATGATCAACTTGGGCTTGAAATCCTAGGCCTTCTTCTCCAAGCGGTTGTAATCGATATACCCAGTGGTGGAATTGACCTTGAGGGCAAGCTCTAAATCGTTGGTTGGTTGGGTTTGTTTTTTTTTTTTTTTTTTTGCTTGAAAAAACCCAAATTTGTATCCAACTGAAAAACCCTAAACAAAACTCCCAATTTCACAATCAAGGATAGCATGGTAATTCAACTCCAAAAAGCACAAAACGTGCTTCTCACGTGATCATTCCATGAGATTTTTGATGGAATCAGACGGTAATGATGTTAATTGCCCATAAAATAAGAGTTTAGGGCTATCACGATCAAAATTGAAAAAACAGGGACTAAATCGTCACCTTTTAAAGAGTTTAGGGACTATTTTGACCAATTACTTATAAATATTACAATTTTTATGCATAATTTACCCTTCTTTGTATTGACGAAAATAACAACACATTGGTGGCAGAAGTAAGACTGTTCTAGAGCAGCTGAAGAAAGACCATGACAACTTGCGAGGACTAATTGAACCTTATTTTCAGGTCTCCAACTCTTCCATTATTATTATTATTATTATTTTTACATTTATTTGATTCATTATCAGTCAAGTATTCATTTTTATCTAACAATTATTCTAAATTAATTAATTTCTTTTGGTTATCATTATTTTAGATGCTGCGATAAGTTGGAACTTCCGAAACAGCTCAACAGCCGAAACAAGAAAAATGAGTGGCGTTGTAGAGTTCTAGTTGTACCCAGATGATGATAAGACCCCTTTAGGAGTTCTCTAATTAATTATGTCTTTTGATAATCTCTGTTGTTAAGAATAAGACCTGGTTTGGTTTGTTTTATTGAGCTACGATTTCCATTCTCTTTTTATGTCCTTTACTTTGTGTCTGAAACTTATAAGGGTTTCATTAATGTTAGGAAACTCAAGTATGTTGTATTGCATAAGAAAAATATAATGATGATTTTACTTTCATGTGAACGTATTTGTTTGTGTTGGCATCTTAAAAAAGAAATTCATAAAATGATAAAAGAAAGAAATTTCTACCGTGTTTTTAATTTTAAGTATTGAATCAAAATTCAACGGTCTGATCTATGGATAAGAGCACTTTATGTAAGTGAGACATACTTCATCCTGTTACAGTCTTTTTCAGAGAGTCATTGTTAGGATTTTGTGTGTTTTAATTGGGCTGCTTCGATCAGAGTTTGAGGTACTTAGAAAAATGCCATAAAATCATGTATTGGATTGATTTTTACCATACAGGGTAAAACACTTAGAAAGAAATTTCATAATATGATATCATAAATATTTATTTTAAAATATCAATTATAATTATAAGTTGTTATTCATGATATAACCACTTGGGTTACCAACCGTCGGTAAGTTTTCGTTCAATAACCACCTCTATCGGTAGATTACAAATTGCTCACTACCAGTTGGTTATGAACTACCGACAGGTTCCTAGTTGTCAACTGGTTACTATTTGGTTACCAATCGGCAACCATGTCCGCCAGCAAGTTATCAGTTGGAAACTGATCGCCGGCAGGTCACCAGCTGGTAACTGACCGGTAACCACCTTTGCCTATAGGATTCCGGCTGAAAACTGTCAAATCCAACACATATTCCATAATTTATCACCTCATCACAATAAAATTACAAAAATTCATCACAAACACAAAAAACCACATATTCATTAAAATTACAAAAAATTAACCAAAACAATCCACGAAGTACAAAAATCCAAAAATTTCTCACAATATCCACAAAAAATCAAAATAATAATCAGAAAAAAAAAAAAAAATTTAATGCCGGAGATCGACCGCAGGCAGACGAAGAGACATATCTCTGGCCTCAGATTAGGGCATCTCGGTCTCGCGAGGAGCAGCTCAGATCACAACAAGGCGGGCCAACTCAGATCAAGGAGGCGGCCAAGCACCGAGCTGACGGTCAAGCTCAGATCTAATGGTTTGTCGCCAGACCTCTCCACGAGCTAGCGGAAGAGCGACCTTTGATACCACCGCCATGGCCCGATGATTTGAGATCTCGCTGCTACCATAGAATGAGAGAGAGAGACATGGCGGCAGATCTTGACACTGGAACCATGACCTCAGGTCGTGACGGCTTCGATCACGGGATTGCTACAGCTCCAATAGTGAGGCATCGTGGTAGCTCCGAACTTTGCAGAGGCATCTTCTATCTTGCGAGGAGGCGACGACTGTAGGCGAAAGAGATACAGAAAATAGAGAGATTGAAGAGACCAGAAAGAGAGAGAGATAGAGGGTTTTGCGCGTGGGGGGAGAGGGGGAAGAGAGAAAAAATATATATAAAATAATTTTTTATTTAATTATGACATCACCTCTATGGCATTTTTTTACAATACTTTTTAACTTGATACAAAAATCAATCCAACACACCTTTTTGTGCTATATAAGTATCTCAAGAATTTGACTCATATATCCCTATTACAATCTTACTCAGAAAATCAAAAATCAGTTTTTTAGGATTTTACGTATCTGTGGGATCCACATCTTCTTATTACAGTCTTATTCAAAGAGTCAATGATCATTATTATTTTTGAGTTTGAATTGGGAATTCTTACTCAAAGAGTCTACTCGCATATTACAATTATAGTCTTATGCAGATGGTTTGTTTACTCGGAGATTTGGTTGTACGGTTATAAGGATGTTTGTTGGTTTAATTGATCACAGTGGGGCATTACAAAACTAATTTTTAAATAGGAGTCCTAATTTATTTATAAAAAAAAAAACCAAAAACAAAAACAAAAACATATAGCAAACGCAAGTCAAAACTAAATTAGTTTCTCCATCATTTTATCAATCTCAAAAATACTCTTGTTGAACGTATGTGACTGAATGTAGCTGGAAAGTGAAGAACTATTGAGAGAACCAGACTTTAAGTGCCTTGTAAAAGAGAAGAAGAAGAAGAATTAGCATTTGCTGAAGGGTGATTAGTGAAGCCTGTTTCAGCATTTTCTCTGTGGCGGCTCAACTAATTGGCTACGTAAAAGTGCTCTTTAGTTCACTAATTATTTTCCTATTTCTTCTTTGTTTGTGCATTCTTGATAAATTAATCTTGATTAAAAGTTCGAATCATTAAGCAATTCGTATGTGAATTACCTACAAATTGATATATGTACACAAATATATATATATACCCTATAGTACTTGAATTATCTAAAAATTGAATATTTTACACAGAAAAATAGTATCATGCATATTAAAGAGAGAGTTTCTTATCCAAATGTCAAATTTCAATTTTGAGGCATTAATTTAATCTTCTATGGAATATGCTTTTAGTATTGACACCAATTGGTCATTTTAACCATCTAAGTGGTAACCATCTAATTAATTTTCCCGTAAAAGAGCTCAGAGACCAATTTAGCATGCCAAACGTAAATCGGATGGTGAGAGTAAGGTAGGATCCACATCTTCCTATTATAGCCTTACTTAGAGAGTCCGTTATTCAAAATTTTCTAATTCATTTGGGCCCACATCTTTCTATTGCAGTCTTAACATTCATATTTCTTTTTCTTTTTCTCTACATGTTATATTACACGTGATATCATAGCATCATTGCATGCCCTCAACTTGTCATTTCATGTAGCCGATGTTTTAAAATCCAAGAAAAAAATTAAGATGTAAAATTCAATTCGCGCCCATAGTTTTGTAATTAAAAGCGATATTTCTTACCAAAACAATCAATCTGGTATCCTGTTTAGATTTTGTAATCAAAACTTTCTCAAACAATTTAAGCATTCTTATACAAATGTTTATTTTCATGTGCTTTTTCCGACTATTTAAACTCTCGCAAGCTTGCAAATTGTGATATTTAAGCCTTCACTAATCCATTCTTCTACTCTTAATTCTCTGTGATTTACTTGATTTCAGCAAGGATGGAGAGCGATTTGCATCAACAAATCGCCAACATGAGGCAATCCCTCTTTGATGAGGTTTTTTCCCTAACTTTTTCCATAGAACTTATCTGTAGTTTTCATTTCATCCTCATTAGACAGTAAGTGAAAACGTTTTTTTGTGTGCAATTTGCAAAGATTTTTCCAAAAACCCATTTACATGCTAGATTCTGAATTGAATGGTTCATATATGCAATTTTTTCTTTTGTAAAGGTCAGAATGGTCCATTGAGAAATCATTGTTCTTGAAACTGCAGGAAATTCTGGGCGACTATTATAAAACCCTGGAAATGTTATCAGACAAATACCATCCGAACTTTGCCGAGGAGGTTGTCACCATGTATTTTACGGACTCCACTGAACGGCTAGTTACAATTGAACAGGCACTGTGAGTACTGATTTTGAGTTTATCAAATTGTTTGTCGTCAAACTTTTCAGCAGTAATTCTTAAAACGAAGATATAAAGCTTAGTTGTATGCTTAGTCTAGTACTAATTCCACATTAATTTAAAAGTTGAGGTGTTGAATTTGAATTCTTTGTCATTATATAGTTCAGAAAATAACGACAATAACACCGCAAACTTTATGTGTCTGTTTATGCAGAGACAAATCCCCGCTTAATTTCGATGTTCTGGACAGGTACCTCTATAAGCTCAAAGGCAGCAGCGCCAGGTAATTTTTAGCCGATCCATATATACATAAATGAATATATATATATATATATATATATATATTATGTATTCTTTGTTTTAGCTCAAAATCTAAACGTAAGTAAGTCTTAACCACATGTGTGTGTGTGTGTGTGTGTGTGTTGTGTTGGCTTGTATTGGTATTTGACTTTATAGTTGAAGTTTGTACATTATAGTTTGTGGAAATATTTTGGGAAGATATTTGCTTAAAATTTAGAATTTTTGTTTGTTTGATTTATACTTTCTTCTAACAAACTGTCGTGTTTAATTGTTTGAATCGAATAATATCTTCCACGATAGGAAATAATCAAAATCCAACCTGATACGTATGGTCCAAGTCCAAATAGATAGAATGAAATTGGATTTTATATAAATAGACATGGTTAGATTGTGTGTAACATTTACTCTGTACTTGACGGATAGGCTCAAACCCATATAATCCAAACGCATACTCTGTACCAATCTTGTTGAAACTCTCACTTCAAATTGGATTTCCAGTATAAACTCTCAACTCTTTTCCATTACTTCGAAATCTGACATAGTGATGATAGAATAGAATGTGACAAAAAAAATATTAGGTTGGGTTTGATGCTTTACATAAATCCCTCTGCAAATTTACAATATTAGTGATCAAATCATCTTCTTTTATATATGAACAGCATTGGCGCAAAGCAGGTATGGGCAACAATCAACGAAATGAGGGATCGCCTCAAGGAACGCGACATTGAAGGGTGATTTTGATGTTAATTAACTCATTATACTCAAATTAAAATAAGCTTTAAACTTCTTTATTCTATTTCTTGCTGTATAAATATACAATTGATTATGAATTCGATAATTTTAAGAAATTTTTAGTCAGTAAACAATGAATATTACTATTTTCATACATAATTTACCCTTCTTTGTACTGACGAAAATAACAACACATTGGTAGCAGGAGTAAGACTGTTCTGGAGCAGCTGAAGAAAGACCATGACAACTTCCGAGGACGAATTGAACCTTATTTTCAGGTCTCTATCACATCAGATCGAATTTTTTTCTTTAAAAAAAAAAAATTATTTGATTCATTATCACTTAAGTATTTATTTTTATCTTATAATTATTCTTAATTAATTAATTAATTTTTTATTGTAATTATTTCAGATGCTGCGACAAGTTGGATCTTCTGAAACATCTCAACAGCTGAAACAAGAGAAATGAATGGCTTTGCAGAGTTGTAATAGTATCCCGATGATAATAAGACCCCTTCAGGAGTTCTCTAATTAATTATGTGTTTTTGTAATATTTGTCGTAAAGAATAATACCTGGTTTGGTTTGTTTGTATGGAGTAATCAGGATTTCCATTTTCTTTTTATATATGTCCTTTACTTTGTGTCTGAAACTTGTAAGGGGTTTCATTAACGTTTGCAAACCAAGTGTGTTGTATTGCATGAGAAAATTAATTACAATGATAATTTTACTTTCATGTGAAAGTATGTTGTTTGTTGGCATCTTAAAAGAGAAATTCTTAAAATGAGAAAGAAGAAAATTTCAACCAAGCTTTTAAGTATTAAATCAAAATTTTCAACGGTGTGAATATCTATGAATGAGAGCACTTTATGCAAGTGAGATCCATATCATCCTGTTACAACCTTATTTAGAGAGTCGGTTGTTAGGATATTATTGGTGCTTTAATTGGGCAACTTTAATCAAAGAATTTGACTCATCTTCCTATAACTATAGTCTGACTCAAAGAGTTGGTTATTTAGGATTTTACATGTCAGTGGGATTCATATTTTCTTATTCATATTTCCATACTATTTTGCGTATGGTGAGTCGGATGGTGAGAGTAGGGTGAGACTTACATCTTCCTATTACAGTCTTACTTTTCTGATCCAAACATTCTTATTTTATTTTATTTGTCTCCATGAGTCATGTTACGCGTGCTACCACAGCATCATTACATGCCCTCAACTTGTCATTTCATGTAACTGATGTTTCAAAATCCAAGAAAAAAAAAATTAAGAGGTAAAATTCAATTTGTGCCCACGGTTTAGTAATTAAAAGCAATCCTTCTTACCAAAATAATCAATATGGTATCCTGTTTAAATTTTGTAATTGAAACTTTCTCGAACAATTTAAGCATTCTTATATACGTGTTTATTTCCATATGCTTTTTCTGACTATTTAAATTATCGCAAGCTTGCAAATTGTGATATTAAAAAAAATTAAAACATATATCAGATTTAGGGAAATCGCTTGTTACCACTTTGGCGTCTCCATAAACCACACATAAGAAGTCTTATGACTAAAAGAAAACTAAGACCAAGGAGCAACATATATAGAGCACCTAACAGATGGACAAGAAGACTAGCCCCTCTGCATGATGTCCATGGTGATCCAACGATTCCTGAGCAAGATGTGTGGAAATCCAGTGGTGCGCCTACGAGCTTTGGTGCAAGCTCCGACGACCATCTTCATGACTTCCAACGGCGAGAGTGATGAAGAGACCGGTAGAGAGAGAAATAGAAGGGGAACATGACATAATGAGTAGGATTTCATCCATGTTTGAAAGTTTAACAAGAATTGAGGACAAACTGGTTATTAAAGTTCTTGGTCAAAGTAAGAAATGCAGTCAATGTGTCAAAAATCCAAACTCTCGGAAGGGCAAATAACATAATCAAGTGCATTTTAGGGATTCTACTTTAAAACAGTTTAGATGGTTTGATATTTTAAAGAAAAATCAAATTATTTAGATGGTTTGATATTTTAGCGAAAAATCAAATTAGACTAAGTAATAGATAATCGATAAAGGTAATGTCTAGAGTCATAAATATTATAAAACAACTATAAAAATAAAACTAATAATCAAAATCACACCAAAAATATGAAGTAATTTTTCACTGGATTACTGCTTTTTATAAATTATTTTATCTTTTCATTAATTTATAGGACATTGGATTTCACCCAAAAAAAAAATCATAAAATATATGGTTTGTATAATATATATTCTTCTATTATGTATTTTTAATAAGAAAAACACGTGGTTACAGATATAATCGGGTGTTAATTCCACATTTGATCCTACTGTAAGGTAACGAGTTCAAATCCCTATCTCCAAATACACCACCCTTTTATCCCAACTTTGATTCTTCATCCACTTCCCGCCTTTCTTCACCCACACTTTTCCCCCTCTTTCCTTCTCTCTGCTCGCCAAAACCATTGAGAAGGGCTATAGTTTATCTTCCACAAGTATCATTTCATCTCTCTATTCCTTTCTCTTTCTCAATCTCACACTTTCTCTGATTTCTCTACTTTAATTTAGTTTTCCATAAATTAAGTTTTCTCTGGTTTCTAATCTGTTTGTTTATTAATTAGTATAAATCACAGCCAGTTAATTTATTTCATTTAGTAATTCGCCTTCTTTTTCATGCTGCCAAATGTTCGTGTTAATTCCTCTGAGAAAATTTAGGGGACAAATCACCATGCGTCCCATCATCATGAGTGACTGAAATTAACATAGAAGATAGTGAGATGCGGTCCTTTATGCATATAATCATCTGGTATTGCCAATACGACGACACTGAAATGCTAATATGCTATTAATATACTGATATCTATGGCGTTGAGAAAGATATATATATATATATTTTTTTTGGGTTACCTATTCAGCTCTTAGTTGGAGTTCATCATGAAACACGGTTAGAGTTTACACGTTTAAAGGGGTTGCTTGATGGTAGCGGTAGATACAAGTATAATCAATTTTTAATGGAGGCAAAATGAGAAAAAATACAAATTTTTTAAAGGTAAATTTAAAAAAAAAAAAAAAAAAAAAAGGCTCACTGGAAGTAAAAGCCCTCACTCGGCCATGGGTGGCTCCATCCCTGCTTGATGGTGCTCTGTTATTGTCCGCGTTTATTGGTATTAAACTAGTGGTTAAAGTTCATAAAAAGAACAAGTAGTTGAAAAGATTGATTCATTAGTTACACTGATTCATTAGTTACACTCTTACGTTCATTGAACTAAGTATCGTGTTGTATATCTAAGTGGGTGATTAAACCTGTAAAATGCTTTTTGTTGTGAGTTGGAAACTTGGGCATTATAATAGCATATAATTTACTGGATTTGCGTCTTGTCTCTTCAAGGTTGACCGCCATTGCTTATTGAAAACATACTTTTATGATTTGTTTCTTCAGCAGATATTTTCACATGTAAGAAGAAATTTGTGTCCTTGTGTTACGACGGTGCTTAGTATAGATGGTGGTGTTTACTTCATGATTTTCCCTATAAGGTTTAAGTCATCGGGACAATACAACATCTCTTGGAACCCAACTATGACCTTAGAAATTCAAGACGTTAAAGTTGTATTCTTGTGTTGTTCCATGCGGAAGATGGCCATTTCCAACATATTGCAGGAAATAAATGAAGAAATGCATATCAGACAGGACCCGTTTCGGTTATGTTGGTTTGAAAAGGTAGAGGCCAAATGACGCCTTTGAGTTGGCGTGATGCCTGTGCTGTAGTTGCTGAAGTTGGATCATCGAGTTAAACCAGAGGAAATTCACTACGATTCCACGATGGCGCTTCCATGACCGTTTTTAAAAAAACCGTCGTAGAAAATACAGCAAAAACATGGAGCGGAACAAAGTTTCTGAAAATCGTCGTGAAAGCCGAAGTTTTTTTCCAAAAACCAGGCTACCACGACGGTTTTTTATGTAAAACCGTCGTGGTATGTTCTTAAATGTCCACAGTTATGTCCTATTTTTGCCCATTACACGACGGTTAAAAAACCGTCGTGGAATCTAAAAAGATTCCATGATCATGAATTCAACGACGGTTAGAAAACCGTTGTAAAAGTGTTACCACGATGGTTAAAAACCATCGTAAAATCTATAGTTTGTAGTAGTGGTGGGACCCATACATGTTAGTATGCCAAACATGAATCGGATGGTAAGAGTAAGGTGGGACCCACATGTTGGTGTGGTTTGTATATCTTCCTATTGTAGCCTTACTTCGAGAATTGTTATTTAGGATTTTATATTTTAGTATGACCTACATCTTCCTTTTACAGTCTTATTCAGAGAGTCGGTTATTAGGATTTTACATATTAGTGGGACACAAATTTTCTTATTAAGCTTTACTAAGAGAATCGGTTATTAGAATTTATAGTGTTTTAATTAGGCGGTCTTACTCAAAGAGTTTGACCCACGTATATTCCTATTATAACCTTATTCTGAGTCGCTTACTTAGGATTTTACGTGTTAGTGGAACCCCATCTTCCTATTACGACCTCAGTCAGAGAGTCAGTTATTAAAATTTTTTGTGTTTTAATTGGTAAAAGCGGGACGTTACGAAACTAGTTTGAATAACTTTCTTCTTCATTGTATCAATCTCACAAATACTCTTGTCCAATGTTTGTTATAAATCTGCCTGGCATTGGTGAAGGGTGATTAGCGAAGACTGTTTCAGCATTTTCTCTGTTGAGGACTCAACTAATCAGGTACGTAGGAGTGTTCTTTAGTTCATTAATTATTTTCTAATTTCTTCTTTTTTGTGCTCTTTAGTTAATCTTAATTAAAAGTTCGAATGAAGTGATTGGTGTGTTATTCATCTGCAAGATTTCCTCTCCAGTAAATCCACAAAAAAAACAAAAAAACAAAAAAACAAAAAAACAAAAAGAAGAAGAAGAAGAAAAAAGGACGACTATATACAATATTTCACCGGAATGGATAATATAAATTTATATGTTGAAATACTTCATCATCTGTATATAAATCTTGCTGTATTATGGTTGGATTATTAGAATTTTGGTTTGAATGACAAGAGGAATTGAGTGCCAAAGATTTTCTTCTTTCATGTTTCCATGTTAAGGAAAAAAAAAAAAAATCTAAGCCTTTAGAATTTAGATCATAATCTGAGAAAAAACTAAACTAATATGAAGTTACTCTTTTCTCCCCCTTCTTTTGGGTACAAATCATGTTTTTTTTTCTTTCCCTTTTTTCTTTTTCTTCTTCTTCTTCGGTTACAATCCGTATTAGCTCTAGAAAGAGAATAGGCGATAGTACTGTTCTTGTCTAATCTACGGATTAAAACATATAGACACACATAGATAGATACAGTAGTACGTGGTGGCGTGCCTGTCTTTTTCCCTCTATCCTTCACATTTATATGGGATTAGTATTTTTACCCAGGGTGCGAGTGCCCGCCCATTAGAGGCGGGTATGGAGAATAATATATGAATATGAGAGTTAAAATTAATCTCTACGCGGGTGCGGGGTAGGGTGGAGGAAACTCCTCATACTCACACCTGCCCCGCTTATATAATATATATATATATATATACTTTGATGTATTTATATATATTAAATTTTGATTTTTTAGTGTTTTAATGTTTTAGTTTATTTTATGAATTTAGTTTATAGATTTATTTAGATTGGATTTGTTTTTAAGATTTGAATTACATTTGTGATTATGTTCCTTTGACCAATGACCCCATATAATTAATAGCACCTCCTTTATGAAAACGCTCTAATTTATCGCAACGTAAATAGCAATCTAAAACTAAAAAGTAGTGATATAATTTAATAAAGTTTAAAAGCAAATCCAGAGTCTAGTAGTGATTCTATTTAATCTAAAGCTAAAAAGTAGTGATTCTACTTTATATACTAAAAGTAGGAAAGTATCGTGCTAAAAATCACCCTACATTTAAATTCACAATCTGCAGAGTAGATACTCTAGATATGAATAACGTTTCAGTTAATTAATCGCAAAATCCAACTCTTGGAGGAAGTTTCCTAACCCTTTGGTTCTCAAAGCTGCCAAAAAATATATATAACAAAAAAGATAAATAAATAATAAAAAACTAAGGCTAAATTTCTGCGTTTGTGTCACTATGTGCCTACCATCTTTATAACCATGTGGCCAAATGTCCCAAAATTTTGATTAAAAAGCAGCTATTCTTGCCAAAAAACATCACCCTGTATGGATTTTGTATTCATTTCTTTCCAGAACAAAATTTATTGCATGTTTATCTGTCAAATATTTACATATATGTATTTATATCTACTTCTTTCTAGTACTATATATATACAAACACTGGCTTACTTTGTTGTGAATGTCTGGTTTTCAGTGCTGAAGATGGAGACCAACAATGCCGCTGATCCCTTGCATGAACAACTTACCATCATGAGGAACTCCCTCTTTGATGAGGTTTTAATTTTTCCCTTCTCTTGTATAGGAATTTTTCTTTTTTTTTTTTTTTTTTTTTTTTTTGGTAGTCCTCATTTCATCTTGATGTATAGCAAGGGGAAGCCAAATCCGTGGCTGATCAAGGCGAAATCGCGAAATCCCAAAATGGGACTGGGATTCTATGTTTGCTTCTTTAAAAAGTGCCTATTCCTTATGTGTCTCTTAGCTTATGAAGCTACCCCAAACGATATGAGTAAACTTAAAGAAAACGACACAAAACGTAACATAAAGAAACACAGAAGGAATTCCCACATCACAAAACCTCGTGCACTGTACATCCTCAATATATGTTTAGCAGTGAGAAGAATTACCATTTTGTTGATTCCTGCTTGCATCATTTCCTTGTTTAAGACATGTCATAGATGAAATTTTCGTTACGCTGTTGAGTCTGATTATTGCCATGCCGGATCAACTTTTTTTGTAGATAGAATTGGAAAAAAAAAAAAAAAAAAAAATTGCATTCAAGGATTTGAGTAGAAATATGGTTCATATGAATTAGATTTATTAGCAAAAGAGACTGGAAATGGTCTACTATGAATTTAAACTGCTATGGTGGTATTTTGCAGAAAATGTTGAACTTTCAGTTCCGATTATTGGAGTATCTGGAAGACGGAGCACAACCCAACTTTGCTGAGCAAGTCATGAAAACTTTCTTCGAGTCCTCCACTGAAAAGATTGCCATCTTGGAGCAGGCAGTGTGGGTACTAATCATAAGTTTTTTAATTAGTTAGTTTATTAAACCTCTCTTTTTTACTAATAAAAGTCATAATTTTTGTGCAATATAATATCTGTCTACACAGGGAGAAACCCCCCAGCGATTTCTCTGAATTGGACAAGCACCTTTATCACTTAAAAGGAAGCAGCGGCGGGTATTACTTTAATTTTAGTACTTAATTTTGATCTATTAATTACCGATTATAGGAAGATGATCTTGATTAGCCATACTTATTATTATGTACGTGCAGTGTTGGTGCGCACAAGGTTTGGATTGAAGTCGGCAAATTGGAGAAATATATTGAAGAGCGCAACCTGGAAAGGTAATTTCCTACAATTTTACAATCCAGTTGGAGCTAACTCAGCAGGTTGAAGGGAAAGGATTTGAATATAGGAGTCCTCATGTTTGAAACCTAAAGTATGTTCTGTTTTTTTAATAAGTGAGAGTTAGAGACACCATACTGGAAAATATATATATGTGTGTGTGTGCGCGCGCGCGCGCGCGCGCAAGTATATATAGTATATGTGTGTACTTAATGCCGGCCATATGATCGACACAAAATGACAGGGCTAAGATTGTCCTAGAGAAGATCAGAATGGAACGAGACACTTTGGAATTAAGAATGGAGCCATATTTCCAGGTTTATTTCTCGACAGAGTACCATCAAAAACATTTTTGATTCATTGTTTTACAAAATTCTTGGATACAAGACGACTCTTAATTTTAAAATCAAGGGCCTAAAAAGTTATGCAAAGTTTAGTTTAAGCCTTGATATAACATTTTATAAATGTTAATCTGATTAATTTATTTGGTTAATTTCAGCTGCTGCGTCAAGTGGAGCCTTCCAGAGAATCTCAGCGTCCCAAAAACCTTACATAGACAAATAATAGTTTTACCTCCTTTTTTTTTTTTTTTTTTTTTTTTGTCTTTTCTTTTTAATAAACAATGGATTTCCATTGACAGGAGGCTCTAAGTATGTAGTTAGTCGTTACATTGTTGAGATTGATTTTCTCATTAAAGTATGTGATTGGCATTTTTTTTTCCCTTAATTGTTAGTTGTGTGAAGGAAAATATTTTCTCTAGAAAATGTTTGATTCAGTTGATGAAGCTTTTTTCAAGTATTTCCATAATTCCATTTACAAGTAACAACTCGAATCTTCCACCCAACTCCTATTGTTCCTTACTATAGTAGCCTAAAATTGTGAAATCCACGTAAATATAGACCACATCTTATATATATACATATATATATATATATATATATATATACCTACCTGTAGCACACCAAATGTGTAATTGGTTGGACCTAATTTGAAAGGCTAACAAGGTTGAAGAAGGCGCCCTCCATGTGCTTGAGCTGGGCATAGGTGCCTCGCTCCATCACCTTACCGTGGGCGACAACCGCCCTTCAAGAGCACTCGTTACCTCGTCCAATTGTAGTGTGTTCAGGTTCCGAAATATAGCCTTTGCAATTGCCATCCTCTACTTTTGCCCTCCTGATAGCTGCACCCCAATTTCCCCACATTCCGTTTTGTACCCGTCTCTCAATGATCTACACCACATTCCCACAAAACCAAATGTCATTATCAAATGGTACTTATGTTGTTACTTGACAAATACAAAATTGGCAACAACAAGCAATATTTACTTGCGAGATAAATTCATGCACATTGGCAGCTTTCGCAGCCTCCAAAACCTCACGCTCTAAAGCATCAAGTTTGCCAAGCAAGATGTTTGTTGCGAATGCTTCCGGATTATATCTCGGTGTCACCTACGCCAGTGAAATCTAGTTCTCTTATGTCCAACCCAGCAACTTTCACTCAACCATTCTCAACATCGTAGAATCTTAGAATCAGTCCTATTGCTGTTGATTTTCCACACCCGCTTTTCCTGACTAGCCCGATGCCCATGCCGGGCTTCACCTCTGGCGCAATACTAGTGTCTTTTGCCTATTCTTCATCTCTATCCTTCCTGTTATTTTCTCCAACTTGGTTCTACTACTGCCATCTGCATCCGGCTAATAGCTTCAACAAAGGAAAATGCAAATTCCCAAGTTTAGCTTTCACTTATGCCCCGGAGGATTTTGTTTGTTAAACTTCCTAACAACAATTTGTAACAACTACTGTTTGAAAACTTGGATTTTTTTTTTAAAAATTTTTTTTTACACATTTTGTTTTGACAATTGCCATTCAGAAAAATCATAAAACGTGATAAGATGAATACAATGAGACAAATTTGCACGGTAGAGATTAAAACTTAAAAACATAGTAAGATGACTTTAATAGTTAAAGATCATAAACAAACTTTTCCTACATCTTTCTGTTATAGTTTTACTCAGAGAGTCTGACCCACATATTCCTATTATACCCTTTCTCAGAGAGTCAAGTAGCCTTACTCCGAGAGTTGATTATTAGGATTTTGTTTTAATTGGTCAGAGTGGGATGTTACAAGACAAATTTTCAAATGGAAGTCTTGTTTAGTTAAAATATTAATAAAAAAAAACTCAAGTTAAAAAAAAAAAAATGCGCAAGTTAAAATTAAATAACTTTCTCATCATTGTATGAATCTCATAAAGTACTCTTGTTGAATGTATGTAAGTTAAAATATTGAATTGGGTAAATCCATCTGCAATATTTACAACATTAGTGACTAGATCTTCTTCCGTTATATATATGGGAAGCCTTGGCGTGAAGCATATATATATGGGCAATAATATTCAACGGAATGAGGGATCACCTAAGGGAACACGATATGGAAGTGTGATTTTGATGTTAATTAATTTTACACAAAATTTGTATCAGCTTTAAACTTTATTATATGTGATTTCTCGCTGTATAATTGTCGGTACATAAGTTGATTACGAATTCATTAATTTTGCGAAGTTTCATTACTATATAATATCTAGGAATGGCAACGGTGCAGGATGAGACCGAATAATGCTTTCCCATCACCATCCCCGCATAGATAGAAGCAGGGTCAGGGACGGGGATTCCCTGTTAAATGGGCTTTCACCATACTTATTTCATTTCTCATTTATTATAACTACGCATTAAAAAATACAACAATTTAAAATCAAATAGTAAAAAAGGAAAATTAGGCTGAGTGACATTTTTTACTCACCTATTTAATAGATGGCCTAACTTTTTTTTATTTAAGAAAATGGCCGTTTGTCATTTTTCAGATTTGGTCAATAAGTGATTTACTAATGGTCAATCAGTGATTAACTATTACGTGGTTAATCAGTGATTGATCATTTAAGAATATTGATTAACCATTTTAGGGAAAAAAAAAAAAAAAAAAGAAGCATTTTAACTAATTTTTAAACACTTCGGCCTTTTTATTAAAAAACTTCTTAAAAAAAAACTATTTAGCTATAAATCCCTTACAAAATGCACCATAAATTTAGTTCAAAATCAAACATTTATATATATATATATATATATATAAAGGGTAATTGCTTATTTAGTCCCAAAACTTTTAACCTTGTACAAATTTAGTCCATGATCTTTTTTCATAACTGCAATGCCCCAAAACTATTAAAATATTATTATGATAGTTCTTTCCGTTAATTTTGAAAGAGCTTTGACCAATTTAGCCAATCAAATATGAATCGAATGATGAGAGTACGGGGACCCACATGTTAGTGTGGGACCCACATATTCATATTACAGCCTTACCCATAGAATATGGCCTGCATCTTCTTATTATAATCTTATCCAGATAGTCGATGATTATGATTTCATGTCACTGGGACTCACATCTAAGTGGTAACCGTCCAACTTTCTCTTGAAAGAATTCTTAGACCATTTTGGTGTGCCAAACTTGAATCTGATGGCAAGAGTAAGGTGGGACCCACATGTTCCTATTACAACCTTTCTCAGAAAGTTTGACTCACATCTTCTTGTTAAGTCTTACTCCGAGAGCCATTTATTTAGGATTTTCTATGTCAGTGGTACATACATCTTTCTATTACAGTCTTACTTAGAGAGTCTGACTCACATATTCCTAAAGATTTTACATGTTAATTTGTTTCATATATATCTTTCTATTACAGCCTTACTCAGAGCGTTGGTTATTAGGATTAATTTTTGGTGTTTTAATTTGACAATCTTACTCGGAGAGCCTGACCGACATATTCTTATTTTAGCCTTACTCAGTAATCTAGGATTTCACATGTCAGTGAGATCCATATCTTCCCGTTACAAATTTATATCAAGAGAATTGATTCATTTTTGGTATTTTAATTGGTCACAATGAGACATTACGAAACTAATTTTCAAATAGAAGCCTTAATTAGTTAGAAAAAAAAAGGTTCAATTTAAAATTAAATAACTTTCTCCATCATTATATGAATCTCACAAGTACTCTTGTTGAATGTTTATTACTAGCCGATGCAGCTGACGTGGCATAACAATACAGGAAGATTGCTTGGGAATTCTTTCATGTAATTAGCGGCTTAATACCTCTTTTAAACCTGCTTAACTGACGGTTAGAAAGGTTATCCAGTTAGTTACACGAGGCTCCAACAAGAAAAGTTAGTTACAAATACATGTCATGGTTTCAGAGATAACTCTATAAATACAAGTAGCAAATACAGAGTAGAACAAAATTAACTAAAATTTTTCTTGTACCTTTGAGAAAACCAGACTTAAGTGCCTTGTGAAAAGGAGAAGAAGAATTAGCATTGGTGAAGGGTGATTAGTGAAGACTGTTTCAGCATTTTCCCTGTGGACGACTCAACCAATTAGGTACGTAAATGTGCTCTTTAGTCACTAATTATTTTCTTAATTCTTCTTTTTTGTGCATTCTTGATTAATTAATCTTTATTAAGAGTTCAAATTTAGCTATCGTTGTGTGAATCATCTGCAAGATTTCCAGAAAAAGGAAAAAAAAATGAAAGAATTATCTGCAATATTGCACCAGAACCATGGATTTGTAGAACGCATATCTCTACATTCAAAGTGTACATTCTACATATAAATCTTGCTATATTATGGTTGATTTTCTTGGAATTTGATTTGTTTTTAATTCGAGAAAACAAATTACTCAAGGAGTTCAGTGCCAAAGATTTGATTCATTCATATTCCATATTAGAAGAAAATCTAAGCCTTTAGATCATAATCAGAGGGGTGGGGGGAACTAATTAAGGGGGTGTTTGGTGTTTGAGTTTGAGTTAAGATTTATAAGTTTAAATAGTGATTTTGGTTAACTTTTTCAGAAAAGATAAAAAACTTTTGGGGAAAAAGACAAAAATTGAGTTGATGGTGGTGAGTTTAAACTCACCACCCAAACGGGCCCTAAGTTGCTTTATTTTATTTTATTTTATTTTTTTTGTCTTCTTTTCGGTACAGATCATGTTCTTTTTCTTGAACCCTTATTAGCTCTTTGCGTGTGTGCCAAGTTCTCTGTTAAAAAGTTTTAGCAATTAAAGATCTTGAAAAGCAATCTTGCAACTTATAATGACAGAATGGTGTAGTAGTGTTGTTGTCTAATCTACGGATTTATATGTGTACGTGTATATATATAGAAACACATAGATAGATACAGTAGTTCGTAGTTGGTGTTCCTGTCTTTTTCCCTCTACGCTTTACAAGTAGAAAATATCTATACATTTCTGTATATTTATAGAGGGCAATATATATATATATATATATATATATATATATCAATTATGGAATCAGTCTTAATTAAAAGTCTCTCTTTTTTTTTTTTTTTTTTTTTTTTTTTTTTGTATTACGCGGTCATTGGCATCGTTTTGTAATGTTTATAGCTTTGTCTCCTTTTTCAAAATTCTCTGATTTATTGTAATTTACTGAAGCAATCTAAAGCTAAAAAGTAGTGATTTTATTTAATAAAGTTCAATAGCAAATCGAGAATCAGTATCTATACTAAAGTAGGAAAAATGATGCTAAAACTCACCCTACATTTATTTCACAATCTGCAGAGTAGATACTGTATATATGAATAATGTTTCAGTTAATAAAATGAAAATCCAATTCTTGGAGGAAGTTTTCCAGCCTTTGGATTCTCAAAGCTGTATAAAAAAAAATTAAAAATTAAAAAATATATTAAAAAAATAATGTTATATTTCTGCATGTGTCTCACTATCACTACCATCTTCATAACCCATGTGGCAATTTCCCAAAATTTTGAGAAAAAGCAGTCATTCTGCCAAAAACTCACCCTGTTTATATATTTTTTCTAATAATTCTTTCTTGAACAATATTATGCATGCTTATAGCTATTTCAACTGTGCGTATACATATATACAGATAGCTACGACTTTCTATATATATTAGCACTGGTTTGCACAATATTGGTGTTATCCAAGACTTCATAATTCAGTGCATTTGTACACTTACTTAGTGGTTAATATCTGGTTTTCAGTGCTGAAGATGGAGACCAACAATGCTGCTGATCCCTTGCGTGAACAACTCGCCATCATGAGGAACTCCCTCTTTGATGAGGTTTTATTTTTTTTCCCTTCTCTTGCATGGAAATATTTCTGTAGTTCTTGTTCAATTTGATGCAGGAAGTCTTAACAAGAGAGAGCCAAATCGCTGACAGATCAAGGCGGAAATCGCCAACAACCAAAAACGGGACTACAATTCTATATTCGGTTCTTCAAAAAGTGCATTTTAGATATAGGTTTCTTAGCTGAGCTTATAAAGCTACTTCAAACGACACTAAACTTAAGACAAAGAAAACGACACAAAATGTAACATAAAGAAACACAAGAAATTCCCACATCAGAAAACCTCCTGCATTATATCTTCAACACATGTTTAGTGAGAAGAATTACTATTTTTTTTTATTCCTGCATGCGTCACTTCCTTGTTTACTACATGTCATAGACGAAATTTCTGCTAAGTTGTGGAGTCTAATTATTGCCATGCAGAATGACTTTTTTTGGCACGTAGAATTGATTTCGTTGCTTAAAAAATATTGCATTCAAGGATTTGAGTAAAAATATGGTCCATATGCATTGGATTTATTGGCTAGAAATGGTCTGTTATGAATTTAAACTGGTGTGGTGGCATTTTGCAGAAAATGTTGAATGATGATTTCCGAGTATTGGAGACTCTAGAAGACAGAGAACAACCCAACTTTGCCGAGCAAGTCATGAACAGTTTCTTCGAGTCCTCGGACGAAACGATTGCCATCTTTGAACAGACACTGTAAGTACTAATCAAGGGTTGTTTAATCTATAATTAGTTAATTAAACCTTTTTTTCTCTCTCTTTTTTTTTTTTTTAACACTAAACAAGTTATAACAACATTAAAATATCTGTCTACACAGGGAGAATCCCACCAGCAATTTCTCTGAATTTGAAAGGCAACTTTATCGCTTAAAAGGAAGCTGCAGCGGGTATTACTTTGATTTTATTACTTAATTTTGATTTAACATGCTTTGATCAGACAGTTTATCATCTGTTAATTACCAATCATAATCAGCTCATCTTGATTAGTTATACATATTATCATGTATGTGCAGTGTTGGTGCGTGCAAGGTTCGGATTGAAGCCGATAAGTTGGAGAAATGCATCGAAGAGCGCGACCTTGAAAGGTATCTTCGGTCATAATCCTGCAAAGTCATGTTCGAAACAATAAACTGTTCAAATTTCTTTTCAATAAGTGAGAGTCACAATCATCATAGTGACAAAATATATATATATATACGTATGCAAAGTATAAATAATATTCGCATGTGTCCAATGTCGCTATTGACCAATCCCTCCGTATGATCAATTCATGGTGGCAGGGCTAAGATTGTCGTCCAGCAGATCAAAAAGGAACGAGACACTTTGGAATTAAGATTGGAGCCGTATTTCCAGGTCTATTTCTCAACAAAATACCCTCAAAAACATTTTTGGTTCAATCCTTGATCTAATAATTTATAAAATATTAATCTGATTTTTTTGTTTGGTTTAATTTCAGCTGCTGCGACAAGTGGAGCCTTCCAGAGGATCTCAGCGCCCTAAAAGCCTTAGAGATGCAAATTAATAATTTCTAGCCCTTTTTTTTTTTTTTTTTTCTTTTCATTTTAATAGACAATAGAATTCCATTGAAAGTAAGTTCTATTAGTATGTTGTTAGTTGTTGCAGTTTTGGAGCTAACTTTCTCATGAAAGTATGTTGTTGGGATTTTGTTCTTCTATGTATTTGTTTTGGGATGGAAATATTTTCTCTACAAAGTGTTAATTCAGTTGGTTATACAACTTTCCAGCTCAAAATCTGACCAACAATCTCTAAGGAGCTCGTAAAACCTAGTCTGTGTTTGGATTATAGGTTTAAAAAGTAAATTTAGATGGTAAATTCAAATTTTGTCCAGAAAAGCACTATAAAAGAAAACTTTTTAAATAGTACACAAAACAGTAGCATATTGGTGTTGCAAATGTGGTGCTAAACTCAAGTATTTTCATTTACAAGTTCGGCTACGGCCCTAGCGGAATAATTTGGGCCTCAGTAGAGAACCAGCCATGTAGGCTGTTGATCCATCAAAAGCCCATTAACTACAGTTCTAAATCCCATATTCAAAGTTAACCATTGACAGAGCTCTAAGCCTCTTAATAACTTGATCTCAAATTTCCCACCCAACTCATATAGTGTCCATACTTTAGTAGCCCTACATTATGTAGTCTACGTCAATATAGACCATAATATATATGTATATATAGATATATATGTAAGACACAAAATGTTTAATTGGTTGGATCTAAGTTTGAAAGGCTAACAAGGTTGAAGAAAGCGCCTTTCATGTGCTTGAGTTGGGCATAGGTGCCTCGCTCCACCACCTTCCCGTCCGCGACAACCGCGATCGAGTCCAACTGTTTTATGGTGTTAAGCCGATGCGCCACCACGATGGTGGTCCTTCCAACCATGATCCGGTCGAGTGCTTCTTGCACAACCTGTTCCGATTGCACGTCAAGCGCACTCGTTGCCTCGTCTAGTAGTAGTATGGTCGGGTTCCGAATTATTGCCCTTGCAATTGCTATCCTCTGCTTTTGCCCTCCTGATAGCTGCACCCCTCTTTCCCCGCATTCCGTTTTGTACCCGTCTTTCAACGATCTACGTACACCACAATCACACGAAACCAAATGTCGTTATCAAATGGTACTTATCGTCGTTTCTTAACAAGCACGAAATTCATATCAACGAGCAAGATTTACTTACGAGACAAATTCATGCGCATTGGCGGCTTTAGCAGCCTCCACGACCTCGTGCTCTGAAGCATCAAGCTTGCCAAACAAGATGTTGTCGCGAATGCTGCCGCCGTATATCACGGGCTCTTGGCTAACCAATGCCGTGTGCCTCCTATACCATTGAATATCTAGTTCTCTTATGTCCACTCCGTCAACTTTCACTGAACCCCTCTCAACATCATAGAATCTTTGAATCAATCCTATTACTGTTGATTTTCCGCATCCGCTTTTCCCGACTAGCCCGATGCTTGTGCCTGGCTTGACCTCTAAGCTGAATTGGCGCAACACTAGTGTCTCTGGCCTGCTTGGATATGCAAAATCAACTTTCTTCATCTCTATCTTTCCCGTTGTCTTCTCTAACTTGGTTCCACCACTGCCCTCCTCATCCTGCTAACATTTTGTCTTTGTTTACTCATTTTGTTTTGACGGTAAGTGATAAATGTCATTCAGAAAATTTCATAAAATGTGAAAAGATGTGTAAAATGAGACAATTTTGCAAGTGTAGAGACGACAAAATTTGCAAATTAATTCTCAAAAACAGAGTAGTAAGATTACTAGTTACAGATCATAACAGTTATTGTCTTATCAGAACCTCATGATAAGGTTTTATTTGATATTTAAGTTAGAACTCTAACTAAATTGTATTTTTTCAACTCAGTTTTTGTTTTTTTCTAAAAAGTTAATAAAATTTATAAGTAGTTTTTAAAAAGTCAACCAATTCTAACTTAAAATTTTTATTTTTAATTGATAAATCAAATACAAACTAAGTTTATGTTCTAATTAGATGAGACTAATTTATTATGAATCATTTATATGTTTGATACGACCGAATTAAAATCCGATGTCCTATTAATTTGTCTCTTTTGTCTATTCCCTAATTAAGATTTGTTACTATCACCTAATTTTTTAAGTACAAAACCATTTGGTTAATTACAAAATTTTCGAGTTTAGATCAAATGACATATCTTAATTAGTGAGATAACGAAGGAGATAAACAGTTAGAGGTGGGAAAAGTGTGTTTACTCACGTTATTAGGTCCCGAAATGAGTGATTTCCGGTCAAGAATCTGGAACACGGCGGCGACGGCGGCGGAGCCCTTGGCGAGGTCAGAAGTCATGCTTCCAGCTTCGGCAATGACCTTCCCAGTGCTCACCAATATGAAGAACGTCTTGAACACATCTCCGGCCGATATCTGCCCTCTCTCCACAAGCTTACCTCCGTACCAGAAATCCAGAGCCCACGACGTGAACGTCAGGCACTGCGCCGACCCCATTCCGATCCCGGCCATCCACGACCTTTTCCTCGCCTCCTTCCTCGGAGCTTCCTGGGCTTCCTCGAAAAGCTCTAGAACTTTCCCGATGCTTCCGAACGACGTCACTATCCTGTGGTTGTACACGGCCTCCACCGCGATTTGCGTGCTCTGGTTTTGTGCCCTGACGATGTTCGACGAAATGCTTGAGAGAAGGACTTTCCGCGTATAGAAACAGAGGATGGTTAATGGCTGCACGGCGATCATGACGAGTGCGAGCTTCCATGCCACAACGAGCCCCATGATCATGGCGATTGTCACGGCGGAGGTGGTTTGGACCAGAAGCGAGACCCTGTCGGCGACGAGGGACTTCACCATGGAGGCCTCGTTGCTCAGTCTCGAACATAATGCGCCGCTTGAGTTCTCTTCCTTGTCGAACCATGCGGTTTCGAATGTCAGGATCTTCTCGAGCATTCGCAGGCGGATTCGCTTTGTTAATCTTTCTCCCATGTTTGCGAAGTTGTAGTGTTGTAAGAGATTTAGAATGATGGAGATGACGGAGAGTGCGCAGAAGATCAACGAATATGTGCGGATTCGGGCACGCATTTCGTCGTGACTAGGGGTGAAGAAGGCGGAGATCATGCCGCCGATGGTCAAGGCATAGGTGGGCTGGATTGACCCGAATGCAACAGCGGAGAGGCTGCCGATGAGGCCTTGCCTCCATTCTGGGGCGTTTAGGGACAGAAGGCGGGTAAAGGAAGGTGCTGGGTGGGAAACAGTGGGCTGTGGAGTGTTTTCTACTGATAGGTTTGGTGATTTTAAGAAGACTAATGGGCTTGACTTGGCAGTGCTTGGCCTGCCGGCGCTGCTTCTCGTGACGGACGAGACTAGGCCAGAGCTATCTAATTGGTCGTTGTTGTCCACGGCAGAGCTAAATTGTCTCTGCATTTTGGCGAGTTTTGCATAGTGGCCATTGTGGCGGTTGATAAGATCATTGTGTGAGCCAATTTCGATTACGCAGCCACCGCTGATCACCGCTATGAGGTCAGCATTACGCACAGTGGAGAGCTTGTGTGCAACCACCTGATCACATCCAGTAAAAACTTCGTGAAACTCCAAATGCTGTCAAGATTAATCAAGTAAATAAAATGCATCTTTGATTCAATTACCAAGGTGGTTCTTCCCATGGAAGCTTGATCAAGAGCATTTTGGACCAGAGTTTCTGATTCCGAGTCGAGCGCACTCGTTGCTTCATCAAGGAGTAGAATTACAGGGTTCTTGATGATTGCCCTGGCTATGGCAATCCGTTGCTTTTGTCCACCTGATAAAAGTGCTCCTCTCTCTCCAATCTGTCAAATTTTTTAATTTTTCTAGTTACTATAATGTAGACCCATGTTATCAGAGTCAATATAGAAGTATAATAATCAAATATCATATTCTTATCATCTTTAGCCTAAAAAGCTGGGACAAGTTAAAGCACACACAACGCTTTCTCTTACTTCATGGGAATTTAGCTTCAAAATAACATATCTAAACTCCATAACTTTACCCCTTTTTTTCTCTTTGTTTACTTTATCCTCGGAACTAATTTCTTGTGTTGACCAAAAGAAAACAAATTCAAGCTTAACATAAAGAACTTAAGGGAAAAGAATCTTGAGACTTTGCCTTTACCTATTTATGAATTAAGCCAAGTAGATATTTAATCGCGGAAATATGATTAACCCACCTTCGTTTCATACCCTTCTGGAAGCTGCCTGATGAAATTGTGAGCGTTGGCGGCCATGGCAGCGGCGGTGATTTCTTCCATGGTGGCGTCAAGCTTCCCAAACATGATATTATCCTTTATTGAAGTCCCAAACAAAGCATGGTCTTGACTGACAAGTCCCATTTTCCCTCTTATCCACTTCAAATGCAGTGTCCTCACATCCACACCATCAATCTTCACCACTCCATCATCTGCGTCGTAAAAACGCTGAACCAATGAAATTGCTGTCGATTTACCACTTCCACTGGCACCAACAAGAGCAACCGTTTTTCCCGCTTCCACTCTGAGGTTGAAATCTTTGAGGACAACGGTATCAGGGCGAGAAGGGTATGTGAATTTGACATGTTCAAACTCGAGCTCGCCTCTAATTTTGTCCAGCACAAGACCTTTGGTGTCTTCTCCATCAATGAGTGGTATCCGATCGATCCTGTTAAAGATTCGTTGTGCAGCAACTGAGGCTTCTGTGAAGTACTTCACATCCGGAAGTGCCATTCCAAGGGACCTGCACTCCGATTTTCACACGGTAAATTTTATAATATTTCTGTAGCATTAGGACTCCAAACTAATAGAAGATTTTCTTCAAAGAAGCCTCTAATCCTAGTTTTTTAGTATTTTCTGCCTAGATTCAATTTCAGTAGCAATAATTCCTTCATGTTCAATACATTTTGCGATCAAGCAATTAAGTACAAACTGCTCCATTAGCACTTACTAATTAAGAGTAAATAATTCTTAGACTATGGGATTAGGTACTAATAAAGTATCAACAACCAAATTAACTTGTAGATTATGCATTTTGAGCATAACAAAAGGTTCAAGGGAGAACTACATTTTTGGATACCAATTTTGGAATCTTAGCTACAGGAAATGACAATTAAATGCCAAGTTCTCGAACTCTAAAATTATTAGAAGTGAGAAAATAACTTGTTGTTAGGATCATTTCTAATTGACAATTAATTAGTCAAGTTCCACAAAAACAGTAGGAAAAAAATATTCCAAAGAACTATTAGGCCTGAATATCCAATTAGAATGCAATCGTCCCCCTGCAATGTTCAATCAAACTATTTTGCAACGTGTACATTTTCAAGTAAATTTAACTATAAAAAATTAGGGGCAAAATCACCTACTTTCTTAGGATATATATGGTGTAAATCAACCCAACAAAACTGAAACTTAAAAAGTTATTAAAAAAGATTTGAAATTGAAAACAAGTTGGAAGTATTTAGATAATATGCCTAAAAAACATAGCTCTCCAGAAGAATTTCCAGTTGGCATAGAAAAAAAAGCTCTTCTTAATATTAAACTTTGAAACTTGTATAAGGCATTATTTTAATATTTTTATTACTTATTAAAATATCTTAAAATAATTTTTGACCTATTAAGTTATTTTAAAAATATGATTTTCAAAAATTTACTTACAAATTTTTCTCCTGTATTCATGTACTGCCTAAAAGCAAGATCAAAAGTTAAAAACACTCTACCAAACTGATACACGCAAAGTAAATAAACATAAATATACATGCGTAAAAAGAAAGACATCTCTAGAAATACCAACAAAAAAAAAAAAAAAAACTCCTCTCACTGCAAAATGATGAGGAAATCAAAATATAGATAAATTAAATGTGTAGAGAAATAAATCAACTTTCAAAAAAATTAGGTGGGGTTAGGTAAAAAATTGATTGTCACCTACACCTAGATCCTACACATACGTTAACTATTTTCAGAATCTTGTACTAAATATGCTAATACAGCCTAATTTCACAAGGAAATTAAAAATCTAAAACAACCACTGGTGGTGATGGTTTAGTGACAAGAAATGCTTACTTAGAGCCTTCACAATTATTTAGTCTCAGGTTCAAGCTGTGACCCACGCAACTAGACCTAGGGTCAGGTTTCTTGTCATCCCATTGATGTGTCCGGTGGGCTCATCTAATGACTATTAGGACAGGGATGTGAGGACGGGGCATGAGAACACCACCAATCCTTTTTTTATTCATAAAAAAAGATTAAAAATCTAAAACAAAGCCATGTTTAATATGATGCTTCAAAAAAATGAAAAAAAAAATGTACATACAGTCCACTAAGTACGAAGGAGATGCCAGCTGCATAGATTCTTCCACCGCTCTCGCCTTTATACATCACCAAACGGCTTCCATACCACGCAAGAAATGCCCATATTGTAAACGACAGCCCCGTACTCCCCACGGCCAGGCCTTTGGCGATGCCTTGTTTGATTCCCAACTTTGTCGTTCTGTCCAGTATGGCTGAATATGTCTCCACTATTCTCTTCTCGGCGGTGAACGAATAAACCGTTCTGATCGAGCTCAGAGCCTGCTCGACGATGGCGTTCGCCTTGCCGTACTCCTTGTGAGACTTCCTCGACAAATAGAGAAGGTATTTGCCGTAGATCATTCCCGGTATGATCAAGAGAAGCAGCGTCGGGAAGGCCACTAGGGCGAGCCTCCACGAGAAGAAAGTGGCGAAAGCAAGGCCAGAGATGAACACCGATGAGTGCATCAAAAAGATTGGCACCTAAAAAAAATAAGGACAGACACAAATCAGTTTTGCATACTTTTCCATTTGATGTAATTTTAACCTTATTTATTGTTTAGAAAACACGCACTACCGATAGGTATCTACAGGATGTAATGATGTAAAAGAAAAGGGAAAGAGAGAAGAGACAGAAGACTGTAGAACATCTTTTGTTGATAACTATTGTAAGATATGATTACACTAATTTGATTATGATCTAGGTAAAGAAATAAGTTTGTACTTGATCGATAATTAGGGTCAATTTATTGGTTGTGTACCTTTTCACTGAGAACTTCTTGAATGAGAAAAGTGTCTTTGGAGATACTATTGATTACTTCTGACGTAGTGGCTTCTTGCGAGTCGAAAAAACCGACTTCTTGTCGGAGAACTGCTTCCAAGTACTTGTAACGCATCCTCAGAACTTGCCTTTCACTGGTTTTGCTCCAACAATATCCCTCTGCACCATTTTTTCGATAATTAATTTCGATTAGCCCTTTTATAAGCTAGATCTTGTTCATCAAACTAGTTATCTAGGACTTTTTAGATGCTACTTTTTTTCTTTTTTTTTTTGGGTCTCTCTCTCTCTCTTTTAACAAATTAAACTAGGGCATCTAGGGTTTCATCGGCGGAAAAAATTAAATAAGGTAAATGAGAAACACGTTTTTGATGTCTCCTTTGGACACTACCAACTAGTGTTGTTTCTTAGGATGCCAATCTGAAACAGTTTGAAAGGGTTTAAACAAAGTAAAAAATTAAAACCTGTCGTTAGAAACAAAGGCAAACGAAATTAGAAGAAGGAAAAATAAAAAATAAAAAAAAAGTGATTTTGAAATTACCCATAAAAGCCACCACCATTACCGCTAATCCCAAGTACACAAAGTTCAAACTGCACTGTTAATCACAAAACCCAAAAAGAAAAAACCAAAAAAATGAGGAAAATGTAAGTAATATCTCAAAAAAAAAAAAAAATGAACAAGAACAAGAACAAGAATGATAGTGTTGAGAACAAGAATGATAGTGTTGAGCACAAACCTGTTCAACCTCGTCCATGAAATTGCTTCGATTTTGTTGGGTCTGACCATATCCCAAACTGTTCATAATACGGCTGGCGAAAACCAGCAAAATGTTTGTAGACATGCCATCTCCAATAGCTCCAGTGGTACCCAAAATCATCAGCAAAATATCGACCCAATCCGCATATCTCAGAACTACGAAAAGATTTGGTGAACTACTCTTAGTCGTCTGATCTGTTTTCTTCATCTCTTCGACATTCTTCTTTGGAGAACCCATGTTCTTGCTTCTACTACTTGTTAGAGCCTCAAATGAGGACTGTCTATTTATATACACATCTAACAAAGTATATACATGTATATATGTATAAATATTTTTATACATATTTGTATATATTTTTAAAGCAAAGTGACCACCTCGTGATTTTCCATATATATTTATATATATATATATATATAAATATATATGATATTTTGATATTGTCACGAGTGGGGTCCTTAAAGATTGTTCATATAGTTGTAATGGATGTTACTTTCGATACCACATGACGAGGCTAGAATGACCAATATATTTAGAGTGCTGTTCAACAAAGATGACTATGAACACTGTGCAATTGGCCAGTTTTTTGTTTTTATGCGGTTTAACTTTTTTCTTCTTTTTCTTTTTCTTTCTTTTGTTTATCTTAGTTTTTTATTTATAAAAAAAATTGTATATTTTTTAGTTTAGTTGCATAGTGATGATTGATGTGAGAATTTCTTTGGGCACGAGTCTTTTACTGTCGGATTTTTCGTTCCAAGAAACTATACTAGTTTTAATTTGGGTTTATTAATCAAACGTGTGATGCTGATTCTAATATATATATATATAGAATTTTTAAAGCGATATGAGAGATTTTAACTCTAAATCTCAACATTTAAAATGAAGATGTAGTATATTGTTAGCTAAACCTACAGCCACAAATCTAATAATTTCAGTTTAAAAAAGAAACTACACAAAAATCATAGATTTTAACCACAACGTTAGAAAAGAATAACATATCCTATAGTTAATTCCTTCATTTCCAAGTTACTTTTTTATACTAGTACTTATTTGTTGGAGAAGGACAATCATAATTTTGAAGTTTTTAAAAGATTGAATTATACTTTTATAACGTTCAAATAACATATTTTACTATAAATGTAGAAAAAGGAGAACATATAAAGAAGCTTTTCAAAAAAAACAAACAGGAATTCTAGGGCTTCTTCTTCTTTATTTGACAGAGTTTTTACTTTTACTCTTAATCAGTAGAAGAAAAAAAGTAAAAGTTGTAACTGTTTATTAAGTGTTTAGAACTACATTTTTTAAAAAGTTTTCTATAGCTTGAAATGATTTCAAATCTTCTAATTAGCAACGAAAATGTTAGAATGAAATTTATAATATCTTACTGAAACTCTAGTACAAGTTTTTTTTAAAAGTCATACTTTGTGACTTTGATACTTTCATATTTTAGACTCAAAAAGCTAAAAGTAGCTTTCAGGAAGTTATGCTAACGAGGCCCTGAACTGGGTTGAAGGACTTCTACACAAGGATATCGAGACCTGAGAGATCTTTTCTTTTTTTTCTTTTTTTTTTTTATTATTCTCTTTTCTTTTGAATATGTAGCGTATATTTATTTTCGTAGTTGGATTTATAGTGTACATCTACATGCCAAGATCGTTTACTACCGTATTCCCACTAATCTGTGTTAGCTGTATTTTTTGGACTCTCTCCGAATATATACACAACATATATATGTTTGTGTATGTGTGTTTGTGCATGTATGATTTTGTGTAGTGTATATGTAGGATCATCATGTTACTTTATGTTGTCTTTTTTTTCTTTTTTTTTTCATGAATCGATCTTTATTTGCTTTTATTTTAATATTGAATACTGGCCGGCATTGGCCAGATTATAAGCTTCCAAATCTACATGCATATATATATATATATATATATATATGTGAATATGTATATATATACACATATGTAATAGTAGGAAGAACTTCAGTGCACTTTATTTGGCACTACATCTCTTTTGGAGCTTTAAATATAAAATTCATGAATCTCTATGAGCTTTAAATAATCAATATGATGGCCAATTACTTTTCCTATGAGAAAATTATCGGCGTTCATAATTGTTGAAACCATACACATTAAATAATTGATCATAATCTAGATCTTCTTTTATACAAAATGCATGATTAATGTATAGAATAATATATATCTCATTCTTTTCACATACATGCATGATCCTAAACTAGACCATTAAATATTCCCCCACTTAAAAACAAATTTATTTATTAACAATGGGAAATTAAAAGGATCTCGTTGAGATTTATGAGATCTTTATGTTGTATGATTATACTTCATCTACTCCTAATTGTCATTTTCCCATTTTTGGAGTGCTATTGAAAAAAGTGAGCATGTAACATATTTCATTTTCTTGGAAACCAATTTGATATGGGAAAATTTGACTTTTTTTTCCATAGACATGAATCACAACCAAATTGGAAAAAGCATGTAACATATTTCATTTTCTTGGAAACCAATTTGATATGGGAAAATTTGACTTTTTTTTTCTTTTTTTTTTTTTTTCCATAGACATGAATCACAACCAAATTGAAAAAAAAAAAAAAAAAAAAAAAAAAAAAAAAAAAAACTGCATTTACATATTATTGTATACCCAAAAGAAGAATAGTGGTGTGTGTGTGTAAGGAAAAAAAGAAAGAAAGTTGAAATTAAGTCAACCAGAGAAAGTTGGCACTCTATTGGTAATGGCCTTTAATATTCGAATAATTTCAGGCTAATTGACTAATTTGAAAAAAATAAATAAACATATTTTTTAAAATGAATTTTGCAGCCGCAACAGAACCAGCCCCTCTTTCCATGTCCTTTATATTCTTGTTCTGTTATCCTCGTTTTTATCTTATATTTCACGTTGTTCTTGCCATACTCATTTTCGATGTTCAAAGCATGGAATTTTTCTATCTCATAATTAATATTCTTTTGTATAATGTTTTTCGACATAACACGCTTGTTGGTCTATAGATAAATTATTATTCTGTACGTATGTAACATGTGCAAACAAATATATACGTGTACTCTTGGTTTCCAAGAGTATGTAGATATGAGAAATCTTAACTTCGACTGTTGGAATGAAACATTAAGCATCTTATATTGGTTCTAAGCAATCTGATCAGGTAATTCGGATTGACGGCCGGTATGTTGGAAATTTTGTGTATGTAGACTTGAAACACGAATTAGATACGCTTTTTTTTTTTTTTATTCTTTTTCCTAAGCATTTCATCTCATCTTTGTTGTGACTGCTTTTAAGTTTGATTATGTAAATCACTTACAAGATATGATATACCTAATTAATTAGTTTTATAAAATTTGCACCATGCAGTATTAGTGAAAATTCACAAAGTAAAGAATTATGTTCTCTAAAATGGTTTTTTTTTTTTTTTTTTTTTTTTTTTTTTTTTTTTTTTTTTTTTGAGAGAGAGAAAATGAGGAAAGTTAGAGGATGTTGAAATCCGACAAGAACTCTATCTAGCAAATACTTTTGACACACAATTGCATTTTCAGCACAATGAACTTTTGTTACGTGAGGCACATCGATATGGGACCTTGATGGGGCAAGCAAAATGTTAAACGACGATAGTATAAAATTCCTTTTTTGTGGGGTCCAACGACGACATGCATGTCTCTTGCAACTTTTTATTTATTTATTTATTTAATTTTTTTTTCTTTTTTCTTTTTTACGGAAGACTCCTGCAACGTTTTATATTAGCTCTGTTATTTCAATTTTATTCAAAATATCAATGTCATTTGATTATGATTTTTGTTTACTGACCAATTAAATTTTTATAACAAAATTATTATAGTGTGTATTATCCTGATACGTCAGGCCATTATTACACAAAAAGTTAATAAAACTACAGTTCAGAATTTTTTTTTTTTTTCATATAGTTACAATGATTTTTCTCCAATATTCTTTTTTTTTTTTTTTTAAGTAGAATACCTTAAATACCTGTGTTTGTGCATCGTTTTTGCCTCCTTTTTTTTTTTTTTTTGGTTCTGCAAATACTCCTTTATTGTTCTAAAATAAACCACAAGATAACCCTAAACCAATTAAACTATTTAAAATACCGAAACTCTCCTCAACAATCTCTTACAATGTACTGGTTTTAGTATTAATTAACTAAAAAATTAAATAAAATGATTTCCAATAAAGTGCATCTTCTACCTTCCTCCAAAATCCTAAAGCTCTGTCTAGTTCAAAGGATGGAGGGAAGGAAAGATAAAGAGAGTTGGAAGAATGGGGAATATGAAGGATGGAGGATTATAAAAATCTTTTATGTTATTCTGTTGGAGAGAGAGAGTTAAAAGAATTAATAACAGTTATTTGTGCAATTACTATATTTGACTGTTTTTATAATTTTTTTTAATAATTTTTTCGGAAGATAAAATAGACTTTTGACATAAAAACTGGCTGATTAGTTGAATCCTTCTACGAATGAAAGGATCAATTTTAGTGGGTTTGGAGGGAGACAACATCCCTCCACCTCTCCTCCCCCTCCCCTATTCTCACTAACAAAATAAGGAATTGGATCTCTCCTTCCACCACTCTCTCCATCCGTCTCCCTCCCTCCAACCAAACATACCCTAAACCATCTCTTGCTCCAACCAAACATTTCCTAATGCTATGTTTGGTATGGTGGAAAAGTGGAATGAAGAAAGTAGGGGGATGGATTATTGGATGGAAAATAGTATATTAGCTAGTTTGATAGGAAGAAAGAGAAGAGTGAAAGGAAATTTGAGTGGAAAAAATAGTATAGTGGAACCCATAAATTAATTTAATCTCTTCAAAAGTAGTGGGAAGAAAACTGAAATCCACCCAATAACTACTAAATTTATTCTTTTTGTCCTTACTTTGAAAGTAAAGTAATATATAGATAACAAAAATAGTAATTATACAACTTATTTTTATTTTCTCTCCTTCCATCATATCAAACAACATAAAAGAAGAACAAAATCTTTCATCTTCTTCTTATTTTCTTTCACTTTCATTTTTCTTTTCCCTTTTGTTTTCTTTCCTTCTTACCAAATATAGGCTTAAAGCCCTAATAAAAGCAACCAATACTTGAACTAGCAGCTTCCTCTCGCTCCTTGACCAAAGATTATCAGTGAAGTTTTGTTTAAAAAGTATAGAACACCAGTAGTAGTAAGTCGTGCTAATCAAGTTCCATTGCTTCACTCATCTGGGTTTTGTCATACTTGGTTCCACATATACTTTAACGTAGAAACTATATTTTTGTCCTATCAATGGATGTTATTTTAACCGTAAAAAATAATAGATAATTAAGTGTACCAAAAACAGATAATACCATTATTTTTTAAAATTTTAATTTTTAGTTCATACCGAAAACAAAATCAATTTCAAAATGCTCATCAAACTATTTCACTGTCACATCAATGCCAACTTTAAAAAATTAATTAATTAATTAATAACTCTCTCTTTCTTTTTACAATTCCTTAATATTTATCTTTATCTTTACTCTTTACCATATTAAAAGAGTCAAAATGCTACCTTATACACTTGACATAACATATGGCATCATTTTCTTTTTTCTTTTCCTTTTCCCTTTTCTTTTTTTGTTTTTTTAGTCTTAATTGAAACTAATTTTCTCAAATATATCCCTATCTAAAAAATTTCTATATAACCCATTCAACTACTATTATAATCTTTATCTTTACTATATTAAAAGAGTCAAAATGCTACCTTATGCACTTGACGGCATCATTTTCTTTTTTTCTTTTTTTTTTCCCTTTTGTTTTTTCATTCTCTAATCTTTTTTAATTTTTTTAGCCTTAATTAAAACTAATTTTCTCAAATGTATCCCTTTCTAAAAATTTTTCTATATAACACATTCAACTATTGTTATAATCTTTATCTTTATCTTTATCTTTATTATATTAAAAAAGCCAAAGTACTACCTTATGCACTTGACATGTGGCATCAGTTTCTCTTTTCTCTTCCTTTGCCCTTTTCTTTTTTCATTCTCTAATCTTTTTTTCTTTTTCTTTTTTTTCTTTTTTTTAGCCTTAATTGAAACTAATTTTCTCAAATTATCCTTATCTAAAAAAATTTCTATATAACCCATTCAACTACTGTTATAACATCTCACCAATAACTTTCCGTATGATTTACACTTTTTTTTTTTTTTTTTTTCAATTGTGCACTACAGCACGTGCTCATCACTAGTCTACACAAAAGCACAAACCAACCCCTCTTTTGCAAGCACGCGCACACACGTGTGTGTTTTTCATAAAGTCTTCATCAAAGTCACGATCAAGAGATTCTCTTCTAGAATTACCTGTTCTTAAAGTTAATTTCCTACATAAATGCCAAGCTTTTGATTAGTACTAGTTAATATTTCACTTTCTAATTAACCATGCAATAGAAATCCCTACTCCCTATTGTCTCCTCTCTAAAAATTGTGATAATAAAATTTTACATATATATATCAGCTGGTAATAAACTAGATTAGTACTAGCTAAATAATTTTGGAGCCTAATCAATTATTTCTGATATACACGCATTGTTTTTCTCCAAATTCCGACTTTTAGTGTATTACTTTCTTTTAATTGTTAATTAAGCTTAATCTGTAGTGGACTTCCTTGTACTATTTTCACGAAGCTATAGACAACCCTAGGGCAAGCAATATAGGAAGGGTTTCCAAATGTAGAGGATTAAAATAATATTACAGTACTATAACGTTACTTAAATATTAGCAATAATTTTTCCCCTTTCAAAGAAATTATATATGTTAGAAATAATTTAGTGGCCTAACCCTTAATACATGAATAAATTATATTTCTAAGACAATGTGGAGGTATCATTTTCTTGGCCCACCTAGATAAATATATAAATCGTTTTCTCATAGATTAATAATAAATTAACTCACATCAAATGAAAGGCTCATTTTTTTAATATTAGTTCAAAAACAATCAAACCCCACAAAGCGCATATTCATCAACATGTTTAACTTTAATACGAGTATTTTTATAATTAAAAAAAAATGAATTAAATGCTTTCACTAATGTAAGAGCACATGAACCATGTGCCATATTGGTATTTGAGACTAATTATTTTATGTGTGCGCGCGCGCACGCTTATTAGTAGCCGTACCCATAATTCAAGACTTGATTAATAACAATTTCCAAAGTGGCTAAAAGGTAGCAAACTTGAAACACAATTTCTCATTACTAAAACTTTATAGTGTCCCACAATATTAGACATTCAACATTCATGTCTGCTTTCTGATTCCACGTAAGTTCGTTAGTTAAGAGGTCACTCATGAAATTTTGCAAGCCTTTTTTTTTTTTTTTTCCCTTTATTCTACAATGCTACTTAATCTGTCTTTTAATTTGTTTATTTATTTATTTTTGCCCATGTCACAGATTCGGTAAAAAACCAGCTGTTGATTAATGGATTTGGTACAACAACGCATTTGGTTGTCTTTTAATTTAAAGGTTCACTTGGTTTTCAATATCACATTATCTAATCTAACATAATATATATATATATATAGCGAACTAAGAGATGATATATTTGTATGGTGTATATATTATTGCTACAATATATGTATCCACACGTTTATTAAAAAAAAAAATGGAAGAAAAAAAAAAGATTGCATTTGGTACTTGTTTGTGATTGTAAAACTTACATATATACGGATTATTTATAAAGGTGGTGGAGTCTTTTTATATTATAATTAAGACCGGTCGTGTTAGAATTTGTGATCTATACACATCCGCGAGATTATGTGTATGCAAATATTAGAATCATAAAAAAATTATGAATATATAATCCAGCAAGACAGGTTAGTTTATGATATTGTTCTAAAGCGAAAAACACAACGTATTATATATCATGCGAAGTATCTTTTCATCATAATATATATAGATATATAGAGAGTCTTATTATGAGGTATATGTCTCTGCGCAGCGCACTTGTCTAAGACCTTTAGGTCTAATAACATGAAAAGATAAATTGGAGGAAGTTATAGGTTCGGTTCACATAATTATTAATCTAATCTTCATTTGTTATTTATAATATTTTAAATGTTACGACACATGTTTTCCTTTAGAAAAAAAAATTAAGAAATATGTGTATGCACATTTTCACGCGTTACACACATTTACGTGTAACATGAATTGTACTGTTAGATATAATTATATCAACATCATTGGCAACTGATGATAATGATAGTTTATGTTAAAGCAAACCATTTGCATATTTAACTTTAAAGGTGGGAATTGCAAGATTTTTTATTTTTTATTTTTTTTGGTCTCAATCTCTTTTATCCATGGCCACTAGTTATGGTGTATTGTAGACCAATATCTACACTGATTAGTCCAAAATGAAAAGGAAAAAGAAAAAAAAAAAAAAGAAAACGTTAGCAAAGATGACGTGATTGCATTGCATTATGTAATAAATCTACTAGGGGACCTCCATCAAATGCAAAAATTACAAACGCTTATTTCTCTTGGTTGTGTTTGGCGAGAGAGGAAAAATATAAAAATAAAAAGGAAAGAAAAATACATAACTTGGTGAGGGAAAAAAAAAAATTTTAAGGAAAGTAAACGTGCACATAGCATTAAGTTGGGGTTTTTTTAATTTTTTTTTAAAGGATTTGAAATATCTCACTCAATCCCGTTTTTACTTTTTTTTTTTCCTTATTCCTACGAACAACATTATAAATTCTTTTTACTAATCCTCTCGCCCTTATCACTTCTTCCATTTCTCTCCTATCAAACAAGCTCTTAATTTCTTTTTGTGCACAAAAATAATGACCTTTGCATCGCATTAAAGAGGCAAATAACTTGGGTCACTTTCTTCTTTCTTTTCTTTTCTTTTCTTTTTTTTTTTTTTTTTTTCCTCTTGTTTTTTCCACTGTTTTCGATAAGGGACTACAAAAGTAAGGACTGAAATTATGAATTTGTGAAAGTATAACAAAATTAAATAGAGAGGGCCCAAATATTGGTCTTTTGCTTTTATATATGACAGTTCTATCCATTCAGTTTTTCCTATTTAAGGCCATGCAAAATCGCAAAGAAAGAGGATTATGTTATATGCTAAAACAAACAAAAAAAGCTCGTGACCAGCCCACGCACTACACTTCTTCAAAGACCTTCCAAAGCCCTGACCAATTTTAGTTGCTTTAAAAATAAAATAAAATAAAAAAGCAATTTTACTAGCTTTTTAACCATTATATATCTAAAGGCACTAGTTTTATATATAATATATATCTGCTTTCTTAAAGCCTAACTTATCGTCCCATTTATCTTTTGCTTTCTTTCTAAGTTTTTTCCCCGTTTCCCTTTTTCCTTGTCGAGAGGTCAAATCATAACGCAGCTCCTAGTAGGATCTATATTGAGCAAAATTCATTGGGAGATTTATGCTATGTTTGGTAGGAGGAATAAAAAATAGAAAACAAAGAAGAGTAAAATTATTAGGTGATGGAAATGAAACGTAAGCGTGGGTGTTTTCTATCATATTATTTGACAGAAGAGAAAAAAAAACATGAAAGATAATAACTAATCAAATTTATTTTATAATTATAACTTTATATAAGTTTGAAGATGATAAGAGATTAAAGTTAAAACAATTATTTTTTCATATTTATTTTGTCAAAATTTTCCATCAACTTTTCTTCTCAAAATTAGAAGGATTAAAAAGCAGTGGGTCTTATGGATTTTTAATTTCCGTTTTCTCAATTTCCTCACTACCAAACAACCAAGATTATATTTTCCTCTTCAAAATCCCTCCTCCAATTTCCTTCCCCCTTCTTTTTCTACTTTACCAAACACAGACTTAGAGAATTCTATATTCAAGTAATTAAAAAAAAAAAAAAAACATAATTCTATCATACTTTTTTTTCCTATTTTGATGTAAGTTAAACTAAATTTAACATTAAAAAATATGCATTGTTGATGAAAATGAAAGTGACTAGATTTAATGAAAATGCTCTACCATATAGAAAACTTATATATATATATATATATAAGTTTTCTATGACATAGGTATCATTTGGCAGAGCCGTTTGCCACCATTTAGGATATTCTATTGTAATAGGTCATCACAGTATGCTTATAGAAAATGAAAATGGAGCGAACACAAAGGTGATAGTGGGCAATTCCCGTAAATGTAATTGAAGGCTGTCTGTCACTACACCTAAGTATTGGTTTGAAATGAAAAATGGTAACCACCCCCGTTAAAATAAAGACTCAGGCTCCTTTTGGATCAAATGTTCATTTTCAAAAAAGACAAATTTTCTTATTTTAAATGAAAAAGTCTTTTCATTTTGAGATAAAAATGGTGTTTGAATGTATAAAAAATTTTCTTTTTGAAAACAAAAAGTTGTTTGAAATGAGAAAAAATAATATTAAGAATAGTACATTGTGATAAGAGTTCAAAAAGATTCAATTTCTTTTTTCAAAAGAGTATTATATAAAATAAATTTGAAAATGAGATAATTTTTATTTTTCAAAATGAGATAATGATAAAAATAAGTTGGAACAAACTTGTTTTTATTTTTTTTGTAAAAATTTTCCAATTTTAAAAATTGTACACTCTATTCAAACATAAGGTCATACTCGTCGTTTATAAGTCTAATACCACACTAGAATCCAACTTTTAACAAAAAAAAAAAAAGGAAAGGGAATAAAGAAAATTTTGTACTTGAAAGACAAAAAGGCTCTAGTTGAATAGGCTATTTTGTTCAGAAAACCCTTGAATATTTGTGCAGAAAACCCTGAATCTTTTGAATCAGGCAATTCAGTCTTTTATTACTATTTTTTTTTCCTTGATAATCAACCCCCCATAATTTATGATTTTTGACAACGTCAGTCCTTCTTACTCAAATCTATTAAAATTTAAATGGTTTTTTTGTATGTTACTTGCAATACATTATAATCCAAGAAAAGCATTGATACTCATTTTTATTTAATTTTTATACAAATTCCTTTTAAAGTTTAGTTTCAAGTTTGAATTACTAATGAATTAAGTTCAAGTTTTCAAAGAAATTTGTATTATAATTTAATAAAAATGATTAGAAACGTCATTCTTGAGCTATAATGTACAAATTATATGCAAAAAACCGTTTAAAATTAATGAATTTGAGTAAGAAACATTGGCAGTATCAAAAATAACAAGTTCAAAAAGTTGATTGTCAAGAAAAAAAAAAGTTTAGAAACTAAATTACAAAAAGATTAAGAGGTGTCTATATAGAAATCCTATAAACAAACCTACCAAACAACATTTGATAACAGCTGGATTTCAAATTCTCTCTCATATTGAGGGGAAATAAATATTTTTTTAAAAAAAATCATTTTGTCTTGTTTATCCCATCAAGGTCCATTTTGCTTTGACCAAACTACTTTACATGGCCTACATGCAACAACCAAGTTAGAATATAAAATAGTCCACTCACAGGGTCACGGGCAAAGATAACATTTTTATTTTAAGCAAAACCAACGGCCATAAGAAAAGAGTTTCAAAGTAGAAAGCTCGTGATTTATGTGGAGCAACCAACTCAGCAACCTCGTGAGATATTCTCTGAATCTTCACCACTTGTGTCCCTAGAATGCGAAGCATGTCGTTTCCCATCTGAATCGACTCTTCCGCCACTAAGAAAACTGAAAACCTGCTTGAGGTTTCCTCTAGATGGCCGGGCATTCACTGCAAACCGGCAGATGAGTACCAATCGTCTCCTCATTTCACATTTAGTAATGGAAGTCTCGCTAAAGAACATTCCGCCATCAAAGGTTCCTAATGGAATAGTCGAAAGTTCAGAAAATGCTCATACCACATGAGAGGACAACCAAGAAAATCTGGAAGCATATAAATATAAGACCAAGATTCTTTGGTAACAAGCTTATCTTTTGCACTAAGAACTTTGGTAACAAGCGATCTTGAGCAAGTTATATGCTTGCTCTCTTAAGAAAAAATTTATGAGAGGAAGAGGGAAAAGGACCACATGAAAGAGACCTTTCATTTCTCCGAATATAGGAGATGATGGAACAAAATTAATCAATTAGTTCTTAATAAAATAAACGTCGGCCTGTCATGGGGAAAATAAAAGCAAAGAAAGCGTAGTTAATAAGGTACCTTCATCGTCAAAGAGTGATATCAAGATTGCCAAACAAACGCATATACTGATATCTTCCCCTGGAAATAGACGATGAGATACATTTAACGGATGCTAATTAAGAGAAGCATTCAGTGCAAGTGAACATCCTACTTTGAATTCCACAACCAAGCTAAATTGGGGAGGTGGTTTGGATACAGCAGAATATGACAACCGAATCCAACATAATCAATAAGATTAATTCGATTGGTGAAAAGCGATAATAATATTCTTCATCAAAAAATAAAAGAACCTTGTTCATAATTTTGATACATTGCTAGCTATTCCAAGATTCAAACAAGAACAAAGGAGAAGGGAGCTTTGGAGGCCTTACCGTTGTGGCAACAAATTAGAAGTTTCTTCCCTTTGCTTAGATTCACCTTTGCAAAGTTTACCGCAGAAGGAAGATTATTCAATACGGAAAAGCGATCAAATTTTGATGTCTGGACAGGGGAAAAAAACAAACACAAAAAAAAAAAAAAAAAAAAAAAAAAAGTGAGTGGAATAAAAAGAAAGTGAACTTAAAAGAGAAAACACTATCCTTTGTTTTCTTTCATAGTTACCAGCGTGGGAAGATGCAAATATGCGTTAGTATTTGGAAGAGAGACGGTGATAGATTCCTTATCACAATTTAATATGCAATCAACATTTGATGGATTTGCGGCTGCACGAAATAACGTAATGAACAGTTAGTCATACGAACGTGAAATATTCTTGAGACATAGTCATGCAATAAATCTTCTTCTCTGTATTACACAACTTTCCAAAACAAACCTCCTATTCAGCAACACAAACGTGCTTTGTATTTACTATTTATATACATACATATATATATATATATATATATATATAGATAAACACGTTCACAAGCACCCTAAGAAAAGAGGGGGAAGAAAAAGAGAAATGCATAGCAGTTTCTTTTTTATTTCTTCTGTTCTTCTTAAGAAGAAAAGTTGAAGAATACAAGCAGTGAACATTATGAATTAATCTTTTAATTAACATACCAGCTTGGGATGTGCCCACGGCAAGATTAGTTGATCCCAGCCAAGATATTGCATAATGCTCATCATGAGAGTTTGGAACATTTTCTATCTTTGTGGCATCTAAACATAATGGTGATTCTTGGTGCGAAAGATGAGTCGAGCCATCTGCCAATTTTGGGGGCTTAACAATAACTTGAGGAGCATTTTGTCCTCTTTGAGCACGATGAACTCTATCCTTCTCAACTATATCAGCTACCTTTTGATTACATAAATCAGGACCCGATTTTATGATCTCATAGGCATTGTTCCAAAATAAGTTAGGTGATAAACCCCTTGCCCAACTTTCTTCATCATCTCCAGCACCTGCTATGTAGTTCCAACTATGTTCCGAGGTAGTCCTAATCTGAGTGAAGCCAGTCGAAGACGAGGCGGTAACAAGTATGATGGGTGTGAAATCCCACGAGTCATGGTCAGGTACTTCATTCAACCAGATGACAGTTTTCTGCGATATCCATAGAGGGCGTAAGGGCTTTTTCAGGCATGCTGCAAGAGAGGCAATATCAGCTCCACTTACATCCAACTGTTCAGTCCATTCCTCTAATCGATTTTCAATTTTAGCTCTCTCTGTGTTGGAAACCCACAAGGGAAGGTGCAAGGAACAATCCCAATCAATAGAGACTTGTCTTGTTTCCTGAGAATGTACATTGCAAGTACATGACTTAAGTTTAAAAGTAAAAGGGGGCATACTAAGATTTCATGATCTATAAGAAAAATAAAGAAAAAGTTTACAACCGAGTAAGTACAGCAAGCCTGTAAAATTAACATGACAACTAAGAGTGAAAGAAAATAAAAATGTCAAACCATAAATATTGGCAGATTGAATTTATGAAAAGGTAACTAAATAATTTTGGTTATTAAACGCTAAAAAAAAAAACATGTCACTAAAATGTTAAGATTCTGCAGAAACTTTGATATATCTTTTACAGGTTATCTCATCCAGATCTATATTTATCGATAATAATGCAAAAATGTCCAAAAAAAATGTCGAATTTACTTTCTTGATAGTTACAAACTTTCTTTATCCTTAGCTTCAAAGAAGAATCTCAATAAAAAATAGAACAGAAATTATGATTTAAAAACTTTTCATGTCTATTCTGTTCATAAACTATCAATACTAAACTCACCCTCTCATTCAACAAAGAAACATCATCGGTTTTGCTCAAATGCTTGCGAATAGCCCGATTCAAAACACACGTCCAAATGGGTATAGTTTTCGACATGCTATCAGGAAATCTCTTCCCTTTCCGTGTGGAATCCACTATCATACACCCTCCCTTCTGTCCTACCCATTCAACCACAAATACAAACCAAGAACTTTCAATAATAATCAAAAAACTTAAATAATGAAAGCTCAAATATAGAGATAGTTCATATCTTAGCAAACACTTCGACAAATTGATATCTATTCAATCAAACATTTTCTCAAACTACCAAAATATATACAAATTGATATCTATTCAATGAGAACAAATGGATTGTTAGGTGATATTGGACTTATAAAGTGACCACCAGCACCACCAGCTCCTTCCACAACCGATGTGGAGTTATTAGGAGGTGAGGTTTTCTCTCACACAGATTAACTGACCACCGGTCCATTCCACAATGATATGAGATTACCTCAACATATATAAGAGCTCTATATATCCTAATAGTGAAATGAATAATCACAGAAAAATAAATGATTTTGACAAAATTTCTGTTCTTTCTGTTCACTTTTTCCCTCACTTTCTCATCCAACAGATCAAAATCTTCTTCGTTTGAAAAAAAATTTCTCATCAAAAAAATAAAAAATAAAAAACTAAGAATTTGTACCAGCGAGGTGAGCAACGTGGAGATTGAGGCGAGAGGTGTTGAAGGACAAGTTATTGGAGTGGCCATCGGTGGATTTGAAGTAACAGGAGGAGTGGAAGGTGGGAGAGTACCAGAGGCCGCAGCGGAGGTTGGCGAGGAGAGGGAGGTCCGGCCACAGCTGGGAAATCTCGCCGACGAAGATGGAGTCCTCGTATATCGACCTGAGAGCGTTGTACAGGCTGTTCTCCTTCCTCTTTATCCTCCTCGCCGCTCTGTATATGCTCAGCTTCGTCTCCGCCTCATCCATGGATTCCTAGAGCTTCCCCCCAACAGCCTAAGCCCTGTGTGTCTCCTGGTTTTCGGCTGCTTCAAGGTTCGTTGAAGACACAGATGTAAACAGAGAAGCCCGACTTCTTCGGTCAGAAAGCTGTATTTGAAGCGAAAGATGTAATACGACATGTCGCTTTTGTGCTTTGAAGTGATATGATACATAGAAAACTCATAATACGACATGTCGCTTTTGTGCTTTGAAGTGAAATGAGATACAAGAAACTTTAAATACGACATGTCGCTTTTGCGCTTTTAATAAGGACAAACTAGATATTTTAGTTTTGCACGATTTACAAAATTTGGACACTTTGACAATTAATAATATTAATAAAAAAACTTTTTATTCATTGTAAGTTGGATTCAGTTAACAACTAGCGATTTTGGTCGATTCAGCTTCCAATCGAACACCGTTAGTCTTTGAAAGTTGAAAACGAACACCGAGTCGAATGATGGAGAGTTATCGATTTTCAATTTATGTGTGGTCGGTTTTAGTTTATCGAATTTTTAACCATTTTAGGACTAGAGCTACAGTTGAGCCCGGCGCTCCTCGGAATTGAATTGCAATACATATATATATATATATATATATATTTTTTTTTTAACTATGAATTTTGCTATCTTATTGTTAAAAGATTTAATAGGGATCATTAGCTGATAGATGATGTTGTTAAAATACTGAATTAGGCAATTTCTCAAAACTATTTTTAGTTTGTTTCTTATTATTGAAAAAAGTAATTGTCTCAAATAGTTCTTGAACTCTTTCAAAAATGACGGTTTTGTCATTCTTCTTCTTTTTTTTTTCTTTGCCGAAATAACCTTGAATTCTTATTTTTTAGTCATTCAAGTCCTTTCCATCTGTTTCCGTTAAAAAACTCACAGAATGATCACGTGAAAAGCACGTTTTGAAGAAAAATACCTCTAAAAAGACAAAACCCCTAATCCTATTATATAAAAAAAAGGAAGAAGAAGAAGAAGAGAGACCCACCTCTCTCTCCCCTCCCCTCCATCCCTCCCTCCCTTTCCCACCCCCCACCCCCCCAGATTTGATACCGACGGCAAAGCCGGAGGCCGTCTCCCTTCTTCCCTCCTTCCCCCCCCCCCTGCGATTGGGTTTTGCCCCCCCGGCCGACGCTGCGATCTGGGTTAGGATCCCCCCTACCCGATCTGAGTTTCCCCTACCCCCCCCATCGCCGCGATCTAGGTTCGCCCCCTCCCTCCGCCGATGCGCAATCTGGGTTCGCCCCCCCTCTGTGCCGCTGTTTCCCTCCCTCTCTTCCTCTCTCCCTCCTCCCTTATTCCCTCCTTCCTGAGCCGCCGCCACGCTCTATGTTTCGGGCACCTTCCCCCCCACCTTCTTCTCTATCGCAACCCCCTCCCCTATCGTGGATAGGGTTTCAGAAATGGAGAGAGAGGGGGAGGAGAGAGAAAATTAGTTTTTTATGATTATTTTATTTTGTTAAATTAATTATTGTTAAATTAGTAAAATGCCTTCACAAATTAAATCATCTACATTGCACATGACTCATTTCGTCAAAAACTTAACGATTTTGGACGGAAATGACTATAATTGATAAAAAAAATAAGAGTTTAGAGTTATCTCGGTAAAAAAAAAAAAAGAGAGAACAGGAATCAAACTGTCACCTTTAAAAGAGTTCAGAGATTGTTTGGGTCAATTACTCTATTGATGATATTGTTGTTCAGAAGATTGTGAAAATTTCGTGTTTGGAATACGACTAGTTGGTTTATAGTTTAGATCTTTCGTGTCCCTTAACCATAAAATGGCACATGGTTATCCTCATTCAAGTTCAAAGTTTCGTTGTAAAATGTAACAAGGTTATCATTGTAATGAAATGAGTAAAAAAAAAAAAAAAAAAGAAAGAAAGAAATATCATCGTCATCTAATTTTGCCTTTCATTTTAAAAAGATATCGGGCATGCCATTCCATTGTAAGGAGGTGCTGTTTATCGAGTAGTCCCCTGTCGGATTCATATCTACAGTCGGAAATAGTGCTGCATTTAAAGATTAAAAAAAAAAAGAAGAAAAAAAGAAAAAAGGAACTGTCTTTTTTGTATAATTTTAATTTTAGTTCAAAAAGATAAGTCATATGTCTATCCTATAGAGAAAATGATACATCGTAATCTTACACAAGACTTGACGACATGGCGTGTTAAAAAAATGTTGCCGTTCCTGATTAGAAACTATGTCGTAGCACGAAAACGACAATTGATTTTTTTTTTTTTTTTTTTGTTTGCTTGTCAAAGTTTTTAGATCAATAACAATTGCCTTCATCATTTAAAACTACATGTCGTTACACAAATTATTTCGCGTTTCATTTAAAAAAAAAAATTTGCTACAACTTCTTTTTCTTCAAAAAAAATTAATATAAAAAAAAAAAAGGATAACCAACACTGTTCCACATGCCTTTTTTGAAAATGGCTATTTTACACGGATATTCCCTAAATTTTTCGAATTTGGTAACTTAATTCCTAAAATTTTTCTCTTGATAATTAACCATCTACTCTTATAATTCTTTATATTTTCAATCTTTCATTCTCAAATCCACTAAAATTTGGATGGTTTTTTGCACATGACTTGCGCATTATAGTAATAATAAGGACATTATTAATCATTTTTACTTACCCTGCATTTGGTGTAATAGTTGGAGACGAGTGTTTTGGGTTTGAGTTATTTGACTTTTCAAAAAAAATTTGTTAACTTAAAAAAAAAAAAGACAAAAAAGACAAAATTGAGTTGGAAAATTTTGGTTCCAACCGGTATTCCAAACAAAGCCTAAATACAAATTCCTTTAAATTTTAGGTTAAATTTTGAATTATAATTGCATTAGACTTAAAGAAACTTATATTGAAGTTAAGCAAAGGTGACTAACAATTTCTTTCTTAGACTATAATGTACTAATCATGTGCAAAAAACTGTCCAAATCCTTACGGATTTGAGTAAGGACTAATAGCGTAAAAAATATTAAGTTTAGATGGTTGATTGCACAGAAAAAAAAAATTTAGAGACTAAATTACTAAATTAAAAAATTTCGTGGTGCCTACGAAAAAAGCAAAAGAAAAAAAAAATGGTATCTCTATTTCGAAACGACATGTCGTTCATTTGTGGAAACGGTGCACGAATGTGGTAACTAGATGTGCCGTGTGACTCCTCACAAACTTCTGGTATTTTACTAGCCATGCAACCAAGCATTAGCCGTTCCGATCCATGTTTTTTAAAATCCAACCAAACATTTTCACAAGAGAATCCCATTTGTGTCCATTTATAGCAATTCTTCACTTAACAATCCTCACAATAATTGGATCCAAAACAAATGCCCCATTTCAAGTCTAGTTAATGTTTTAGAGCAACATTCTTATGAACGACCCATTTTGGGCAACATTTCACCAAGTTAATTAAAGCTTCTAACTTCTGACTGCACTTTTTGCAGCATTTTTCAGTACTCCTGTGGAGACAGAGGAAGCTGGATTAAGGGCCTTCCTTATTTTGAAGATGTTCCAGGCAGTACCGGCACAATGACCTGCGGTCGCAAGCACATCAGAAGTCGCCTCTCCGGCATTTTCGCCAAACCTGATTTTCGATATCAAGATTGAATTTACTTATTCAAAAATATACAATGTAAAATGAAAGATGTTAACAAGTCATGATACTTAAGTAGCTTTAAAATGTGAATTAAAGTGAACATTTACCTGTTGCTGACCATTCTAGTTGCGGCAACGGAAGTGGCTGAAAAAGCTTGTTTCTCTGCTACTTCAGCTGCATCTAAAATCTTATCTGTGGATTGTATAATGTTATCATATATATATATGTATGTATGTATGTAGATGTATATATATCATTTCCTTGGTGTATAAATTCATGATGCAACTTTAGGACTAAATATAGGCATATTGTTTCTGTGATGTGAACTTACTAACGGCATCAAGTGAAGCCAAGAGAACCTCTCCTGGAACCATGTTAAGGAATGCTTTCCCCGCTTGGGATTTCATCACTGGTCCCATCACTGCTCCGGTGGCGATACCGACCCCGTCTAGCATAGTCTTGCTTAGCTTTTCCGTCATCTTCGACAACTTTCTTACACTAAAGATAACACACAAAAGTGTAACATGTTGAGTCATTTGATCATTTTAGGAAGGAAATTTTTCATGGTCATATATTTTACCGTTTCAAGCTTTTGTTGAGTCCATTCTTCTGTGCCGGAGCAGCAGTTTTGTTGATGTTATGTTCTCTCTTTGTCACACCACTTTGCTTTTCGACACCACCGGTGAGAGTCATTTGCCCTCCCTTTTGGACCTGTTTTTCTTTTCACTTTCGTTAGACAGACCTACCGTAGCAATGTAACAAAAGAGATCACCAAATAAAATAAACAAAAAGGTATGAAATCTGTCCTACTAATAGAACACGCTCCTTGATCAACTGTGAAATACCCATCAAGCGATATGATTCTGATGTGATTTGACGGTTTAAAATTATATCTCGAAGATAAGGTATTTTTTGCATATATTATCTCATATTTCTCGAAAAAAAAAATATATATATATATATATCCTAAAGGTCATGAGGATTTTTTTATTTTTAAGATAAGAGAAAAGTGTAAATAACAATTATGATAGATGTTTTTAACATCCCTTTCAACTCCTCCTAGTAACCTTACTAATAATTATAACAATTAAGTTGAAAAGTCTAATATATTTAAAAGGTATGGATATAAGACATAGTCAAAGTTAATTCTTCATCCGACTACATCATAAGGCGTATAAAATTTAAATCCCCCATCTTAAAAAAAGGGAGAAAAAAAAATCTCTCCAAAAAGTAGCTTATTTATGGTTCATTCTATACAGTTTCTGATAAACTTTCCTTTTTTTTTTTTGTACTCACATATTCTTCTTCTTCTTCTTTCATTCACAAAAGAAAAATTTTCACTTTCAATATTGCAAGATCTAGTTTATTACAATTTTAGTACATAGAAACGTTGAAAACCCGAAAAAGAGAGAGAGAGAGAGAGAGACCTGGTTGGCATAAGCATTGCTACACTTGAAAATCCCCTTGACAATCTGGCCAGTCCCTCCTGCAATAGCTCTGGCCAAAACATTGTTGTAGTCCTCAACTTTCGGAGCAAACTCCTTCCAATCAACACCTCTACTCTTCGCAGCCGCCGGGGCGGTCGTTGTCAACCCGGAGAAGCAAGAATTATCTTTCAAGAAGGAGTCCAGAGAGCTCAAGCTGCCCACGTACTGCTCAGGAAAGGACACGCCGTAGCTAAGAGGATCACCATCGGTCATGGGAAGAGAGAAGAGGTAGTTGAGGGAATCGAGCTTCACGACGGGCTCGTCTTTCGTGAGAGGCCAAGTGAGGTCGTGTCCGACTCTTAGTATGGTGGCCAGAAAGACATTGTCGTCGTAGATTCTGGTGAGGCTGAACTCGCCATTTGCAAGCTCCACAGCTTCTCCTTCGTCCATCAGATGGACTCTGCATTGTGGGATTTGGAGCAGGATTTCGTGTCGAATGTTTTTCGGTACTCCGGTCATGTTTTCTTGTGTGGATTCCGGTGATCTGGTTTTGGAGCTGCGAAAACTGAAGCATCCCATTATTGGTGGTGGTGTCCTTGTTAAAGGGTATTTTATTTTATTTTTTCTTTTTGTTTGTCTATTGCAGGGACAGCATTAGGAAAGGAAGATAAAAAGTTAGAGAGAGAGAGTTTAGCTTAGGGGAAAAGTTGATGGGAGATTGGATTCTCTTGTATTGCAACTTTATTCTATTCCTGGTGAAGAAATTTTGGTTATTGTAATGTGACTTTCGGTGGATGGAACTTAGGAGAATGAGTACACAAACTCGAAAACTAGTATGAACTCAAACTTCTGTTTGGATCATATGTGCATTTTTGAAAAGGAAAATTTTCTTATTTTAAATGAGAAAGTCTTTTTATTTTGAGAATAAAATAATGTTTAGATGTGTAAAAACAAATTCTTAAAAATAAAAAAGTTGTTTGAAATGAGAAGAAATGGTATGCATTATAAGAAGATTTTAAAAAGATTTTTATTATTTTTCCAAAAGAGTACTGTATAAAGTAAATTTGAAAATGAGATTATTATTCTATTTTGAAATGGGAGAATGATGAAAAAAGTGTAGACAAACGCTTTTTTGTAAAAAAAATTTCAATTTCTAAAAATAGACCTCTCATCCAAACATAGGGTTAATTTGGTCACAAAATTTTAATATGATAAGATGTTTTTTAATGTTAAATCTAATCAAAATCATATCAAATTAAAAATATGTATGCAAAATGAAACTCTATATTAAGGTATTATTTTCATATTCTATTATAGAATTCTCTTTTTTAACTGTTGTAAAGGAGCTTTTCTTAGCAAAATGAATCAATTATGGAGTTTTGGGGTTTTTAGGCTACACTGGACATTTTGATTGATGTGTCCTTGGAATTATTTTGATTCTGTTAAGAAAATATTTCTTTAATTTGTAGCGTTCTTTTGCTATGCGGCTTCGTTCAATAGGAGGATTTTATGGTACAAATTAAAGTTAAAACTACACCATTGGAATGTCTTGAATTACACGTTTTGTACTTTGTGAACTAGCGTTACTCTTTACTATTCCATAATTTGTGAAGATTCAAGGACTTGCTACTCGTCCAAGGAATTGCCATTTTGTAGTGGCTGGTATATAAGAGGGTCATTTTCTTTGGACTTGTTTTTGGATAGTTTTCTCCTTCCTACAAGGGGCCATGATTGAAGCTCTCCTACCATCATGGATTTGGCTTAGCTTAACTTCTTGTTGTGTCATGTTGTATCAGAGCCTTGGTTATATTTTGATGACTGCCATCGTCAACAAAAATCGATGACCTGTCGACAAAGATAATGGGTTCCTCATGGATAAAGATGGAAATTTATCAAATTTAATGTGGTGTGAGTTTAATAATCTGAGTTAATCGTCCGGCGATATGTTTCAAGACAGATCCGGCCCACGCCTCGGCTACATTTGGTTGATGGAGTTATTTTGGAGGGGGGAGGGGGATATTTCAAACAAAATTAAATTTATCATTTTTCTATTTGAAGATTGAAATATCTGAATTCTATATCTTATAATAGAATCAGATAAGAGTAATATTTGATTACAAATGCATTTATAAATTTGTCTCTTTTCAATCAGCTTCATTTTAGTGACAAATTCGACATTAACAACTTATAAAAAGTACTTTTCCTAATTCAAAGAAAAGCTTATCAACTTTGTAGATCAATTGAGACAGTCAATTGAACGGCCATGTACACCCAACAAAGTGCTACTTCGGTTGATTGGGGTTCGTCCTGAGGCCCACCAAGGTGAACCAGCTAATATTTGTCTTGGAATATTGTTGATGTCTTTTGGACGGTAAATATTATTGGAATACTCAATTAAAGAAATTTTATTCTGCTGCCACTTTATTAGCATGCAACATTCTAAAACAACGCGTGTGTGTGTGTGTGTGTGTATATATATTAGCATAAATTTCGTATAAGTTTTTTTAAAAGAATTTAGATGTTAGAAGTATTTTGTTCAAGAGAAAACTAGAGAAATGTCCACACCCACGGTGTGGATAAGTTGACAAAGGAGTAGGTGTCTTTGTTAGGCTTATCCCCTTCATCTATCCAAGTTCAATTCTCATTGTCTCTCTTTAAACCTTGCTCCAACTTCGGCCGTTGAAGCATGATTTGGTGATAGCAGGGTAAGTCCCGAGTGACCGACTAAAAGAAACTAGTATAAAGAACATGTATCTATCATATTTAGGGAAATGAGTTATTGCCTGTGAGACTAAAAATCTAAAAATGATGGAGTCACTCCCAGATTCTTTTTTATTCACGGAGAAATGTCCTTTTCATAATGAGGAGCATGAATGCTAAATTCTTGTCATTTTTCTTCTTCTTCTTCTCTCTTCTTCTTCTTCTTCTTCTTTTTTTATTATTATTTTTTTATTTATTTTGCTGAGAAATTTTTAACACTAAATTAAGAGCAACACAATTTTAAGAAGAAAAAGGGTATGAAATAAATATCAAGAGGACATGTAAAATTTTTTCATTTTTTAATTAAAATATCAATTCTTTAGCATTTTTAGTTTGATTAGTTTGAAAAATCTTAGGTTGATGATAGTTTAATCACTAGGCTATCGTATGCAATCACAAGTAAAATAATACTATTCAATAAAATAATAATAATAATAACAATAGCAATATATCTTAATAAGAGGGATAATACTATGCTATCAAAAAAAAAAAAAAAGTAAAATTATGCTAATTATAACAATTTATCTTAAAAAGAGGTAAATTATTGATCTTTAATCCTTATGTTATTCCAAAATATATACTTATTCAGCCCAGTTATTATTTTTGAAGTAAAATTACTCTAAACACTTGAAAACGTTACAAAAACTAATATCATAAATTTTTAAGGTAGAAAAAGAATCTAAAAAGTCTACGAAGAATTCTCAACTCAAAACGACATCGCTTCGACCACCATTAATACTAACAACTTCACCATCTCTAAAATCCTTGTTGACAAGACATCTAATCTGGCAAAAAACATAAAGGGTTATATATACAATAATATCATAAATCTGATATCTCATTATATTTATTCTCACCATAATATTAAAATTGATTTATAATATTATTAAAATTATCAATTTTAATATTAAAGTATGTAAAATTATTATAAAAAAAATTTTAAAATATCACTCTCCACCACGACTCGAATGGGCCAAACTCATTCGGGCCATTTCAAGGCCAAGCCCAATTCAGATTACCTTTTGAAGAGACAGGGTCATCATTTCAAGCTCCGGTGGATCCGCTTGGCACAATCTTCCAACTTTTGGTCACCATTACCGGAAAATCGACGAGCCCTTTTACTCCAAATCCACAGGTCCTCCTCTCTCTCTCTCTCTCCCTCTCTCTCTCTCTTTCTCCACAATTTGCATCTTGAATGAAAACCCGGCATTTCTTTTCTTTTCTTTTCTTTTCTTTTCTTTTCTTTATTATTATTTTTTTCTTTAATGAAAACCCGGCATTTCACTCGCACATAAACACTAGTAACGTTCCAAATAAGTTTAAGATTTGTTTACTGTTAAACACTTTCTGATTTTGTTTTGTTAATATATTTCAGTAAACGGAGTAAGGGGTTGCTGAGATTTCGGACATGATGTTAGCAATAGCAGCACTGCTTGTGGCTATGTTATTGGGAGCTTTTGTTGTCGTCTCTCGGGACCCAAAATCTGGTACTTTTTTTTTTTTTTTTTTTCTTTGCATTATTTTTTCTACTTTTAATTGGAACTATACTATGTGAAACTCCTATAATGGATTTTTGGATCTGGGTTGTTAAAGAATGAGTCTTTTTTTTGGCGCAGGTCGATCAAAAAATGATTCGTCGAGTGCTAAGAAGGTACAATTATGTCGTACATTTTATAGTTTTCCTTGTTGCTTTTACCTTTTGAGTATAAATTTATTGCTTAAGAATTTCATTGCTAAGAAACAGAATGTTGGTTTTCCTTGTTGCTTTTACCTTTCGAGTATAAATTTATTGCTTAAGAATGTTTGGTATTCTGTTTCATTGCTAAGAAACCCGAGGAAAAGGAAGGAAGAACTTTACATTCATGACTGTGCTTGGTTATACTTTTGGCTTTTTTCCCATTTCTTGCATTGTTGCATAATTACATTCCAACTATCTGGTGTTGGTTTCTTATGTTAATCCTTGGTAAATCTTTTGATTTACTCGTTTTACTCCGAAGCGATTGTGGTAAAAACGGGGATTCGTTTAGAGCAATGCTATAGCTGGTTTTGCTTTGATAGATGGTAACTTAACCATGACTTTCCAATTTCTTCACAAGTTATCCATTTGTGTGTTATACAGCTCTCAAAATCTCCATTACCATGTCAGAATGAGCCCTTCTGAGTTTTTATTTGTCTGATCCAATGTATATCATTTGCCTTTTTTTTTTTTTTTTTTAAATATCCGTATTTATCAAAGCAGAGACATGCTGATTGTGACTCTCTTTGTTTTAACTTTTAACAATCTGTTTTATTAGGGAGCCCAAGTCTACAGCAAAGCTCAAGTCTCCTTGCATAATAAGAGAACCGATTGTTGGATCATTATCAAAGACAAGGTTTTTATTTTTATTTTTATTATTTTGTTGGTCCAAGGGAAGCTTATAATCACTCACTTCTCTTCAATGATTTAGATATCCCTTTCCATCAACTGTAGGTTTATGATGTTACCTCATATGTCGAAGAGCACCCTGGCGGTGATGCCATTCTTGCACATGCTGGGGATGATTCAACTGAAGGATTTTATGGGTATGTTCTATGTATCCCTTTTGCTGAAATAGGTTCCACTCATTAATGGCCAATAAGCATGTCTACTAAACTGAAGGGTCATACTCGTAATCATGTTTACTCGCCTCATTTCTTTTCTTCTTTCTTTCTTTTTATTTTAATTTTTATTTCTATTTCTCCTCCATTCGGCAGGCCGCAGCATGCAACTCGAGTTTTTGACATGATTGATGACTTTTACATTGGCGATTTGAAGCAGTAGTTACACTGATTAGGTTGTAAAATGTCAAGAGAATTTCACTTGTTGAGTCCAATTTTTTTGATCCCATTTCTGCCTTTAGTGCGATACTTTTGTTTCTGCATTTGGACACTTTTTTAGTTGGCTTCAGAGGTAAATATCGTTATGATAATGTTCATCTCTTTTACTAGTTTGTTGACTGAATTGGTTAACGAAATTCCTAGTATAATCTGCCAACGTTTTAGTATTGAATCGTTTAATGATCATGATCTAACCAGTCCTTTTTTCACCTAGTAGAAATCCATGTTTCGAATGAGATGTCAAATAAGAAAGTTCTTAGTTCCAACTTCCAACTTCATTCTTCGTCTAGATATCCTCGTTTTGTAAGTCGTTCATTCTATCCATCCAAAAACTGAAAATTCAGATTAACGTTACACTGATTGAATGCAGCAAGATCAATGTGAACGAGCCTAACAAACTGAGATTAAACCACACCAAGATAGTGTTGGCAATTGAGGTCACGACACAATAACATGACACAAAACCGACATGAAGTTAGAGAATTTGAGTTTTCTTTAAATGGGCTTAGGCCAAAATGGATTAAACTTGCTAGACATGATTGAAATAAATGATCAGAACAGGTTGAACCCGTCAATCCCGTAATAACTGTTTAATATATGGGTTATAGATAGGTGAACATGAATACGATCTATTAATAACTCATTTACTACCATTTTATTTTTTTATAGTATATGGTTTTCAGAAATTTTTTTGTACTATTTTTGAATATCAAAAAAATGATTTTGGGGAAATATAAAAGGAAAAAAGGCAAGAGGTATGATTTCATTTCTCTCTTGTTCTCCAAATATCACAGTTGACTCACCTAACCCACTCTACTAGGGTTTTCTTTCCCCTAACAGCCTACCCGACCCGCTCTCTTGATCACATTCACACCATTAGGGCCACCTTCACATCTCTCTGTCTCTCACAATCTAACAAAATGAGATTAAGCCACACCAAGAGCCTTTGTGTAGTCAATTTTTTTACTTTGAAAAACAACAAACACAAAAGGTAAGTTTTCAGACTTGCATATACAGAAGAGGGTGAAATATGTTGGAGAGACGATAATAGAGAATGAGAAACACATCTTTACTGCGTCTCAATTGAATTTCAACTATAAGATTCTACAAATTACAGAGAATAAAAGTCACTGCCAAATTACAAAACCAGCCCAGACAAGGTGGGTTGATGCTGATGAATGAAATCGATATAAATTGGGGAACAAAAAAATGATGAAAAAGAAGAGACCCAAAAAAAAAAAAAAAAAAAAAAAAAAAAAATCTAAAACACTACTAACCAACCAATAATGGAATGCACCAAATCAATACACAACGCCAACAAAGATATCTCCAAAAGCGGGCGAGATGATCAACAAAAAAATGTTTTCTTAAACATCTCCTTTCTAGCTGTCGAACTTCTTAGGCTGGCGCCGTTGCGCCAAACTTCTTGCCAAAGAGCTAAGGAATGATATTTTTGCAGGGGCTCCTTTCTTCCCATACAAATTCTTCCCTCCTAAATCTGTATATTTTGGACCCTTGTCCTTGCTTCTTTCAATCTGCAGTGAAATCAGAAAGCAGCCTCAAGAATTGCAATTTAGTGCGATCCCTTCAAGAATTTGATCCCTATATGCATGCATCTATATCTAAATATGCACAAACTTACGCTTCAGAAACCTTGGTTAACATACCTTCCTTATCTTCCCATCCTTCAAGTGGTACCAGATGCCGGACCAATTGATAGATTGAGAGAAATGAGAGCGTATTGCAGAGATTGGGTATAAAAAGTTATCTACCAGAATCGCAATAAATACCTGACCAATTGAAAACCAGTTCACTTGCATCAGATTTAGTTCATGAGTTATCAACATGTGCCAGAGCCAATAAACTCAGGCCATGTATAAAAATTTTAACACGCAGTATCTGTTTAACTATTGCCTTTTGAAAAATCTGGATTTATATTCATGACGTTAGAGAGACAACTTGTGTGGGAATAGAAGTGTTACCAGAAGGGGCATTATGTATGTAGTATAATGTAAATATTTGCGTTTAAAACGAACAGAACTCAAGAAATGAGACTGGCATTTTCAAAGAAAAAGAAGAGAGAAAGAAAGAAACAAGTACGACAAAAGATTTAAGAGACGAGAGAAATTTCTTACAAGGCCCCAGTCGTATGAAGCGAGCGACAGGCGAGGTGCCTCGGGAGATAATATGTTGCATAGGTGAACTTCAACTCTTGTCAAGTTCCACATTGAGAAAAGTTCTATGAGAGTGCATACAGCTAGACCAGCTACCAGTCTCAACCCTGATAAACGAGGTTTACAGCTGTAAGAATGCGAATTCCGTTTCCAAAAAAACAAAAAAACAAAAAACAAAAATAAGTCTGCTTGAAATCTAACACTTTTTCAGCAGGCTTACTATTAACTTCCTGATCCCGTGCGGTAACTTGATCCAAATAATACTATCAACCTACCTATTCAAGAGAAAAGAAGAGAGCTCACCACCAGTGGTAATGGTAGTTTCGTCAAATGCATATCCTTTAATGTACATTCGTAGCGCTGCTGTGATGTGAACCACGGCCATGACGTAAGGCATTACAAAGCCCCATGACAGATAGCAGTGGGACGTAAATAATGCACGATTCATAATCCAATTAACACTGGAGATATATGATTCCAATACAAACGTTTGCTTTCTCAAGTAATTCCAGTACCTACAAAAGAAATCACATTGTCAACTGAACTCCAAGTAATTAAAGCGTAAACAAGTAAGCATCACAAACCTTGAGAAACTGAGATCACTTGCAAGGGGGTGAGGGAAAACAGCGACTGGAGGTGACGTAATTAGTCTCTTATGAGCCCCTGGGAAAGACACACTAATATCAGAATCCACACACCTATTAAAACAGCTTAGGGAAAAATTATACCAATTAACAAATTACCAGCTATAGCCGCTAGAGTCATATCATCAGAATAGCCACCATCTTTAAGTCCAGAAACCACGCCATAGTTGTCTCGTCTAAAATCTTCAGCATGCATCTGCAAAAAACTCGAAAGGATCAGAAAAACATTTCAATCTAGTGCAAGCAGTTAATAAGAAGGTAGCAGCTACTTGCCATCATGCACCCTCCCCATAGAAAGAATGTCTTCCCACCAGTAGCAAAGCCCATCGAACACGGCTGTTGATAAAAGAAGACACTCCAGATTTAGCGGGTGAAAAGAAAAATAATTGAGATAATATGGAGAAATAAGATAACTAAAAATTAGGTTATAAAACCTTTTTATTTGACCATGCAGACTACCACATAGTCACAACTCGTAAGGTATATTTAAAAAAAAAGGCAAATAAAGTGAAAAATTGTCTGTACCATATGATACTCGTATATGCAATAGCTCCCTAGACTTCCAGAAGGTAAATCAAGAGGGTAGCCAGTTTGAATAAATATCTGCACAATGCACATCATTGACAAGCGTTAAAAGTTTAAAACCAAACAAGAATCTAGTTAAATGGACTCCAAGCCTTAGGTCATAGCCACTACTTTATAAGCATGCTCCTAAAACAGAAGATAGACTTTAAATAAAATTGAAGACTTTTCGATTTAAAATGCATACTTACCTCAGGATTTTTCTCCATCTCAGAAGTAAGGGCTCCAATTGACCCAGGATGAAGCCTAACATCATCATCCAAAAATAATACATACTTTGAGTCTTTATGCATTTTCTCCACTCCAACCTTCAGAAGATTACTACTATTTTAGACTTGTAGTAACTAACATGAACAATCATTATACAATACAAACCTATAAGGCAAACAAATTTAGACAAATGTATGCAATAGTTAATTTACCCAAACTCCATATAGGACCTATTTGGTAGAGCTTCCAGGAAGCTGCTTTTGGCTTCCTAGTCCAAAAGCTACTTCTGAAAGTGTTAGGATTATCGTTAGAAGAGCTTCTAGTAAAAAGCTCTTTTGAAAAAACTTTAAAACTATAATTTGAGTTTCAGCAAGACAGACTTCATTCTAACATTGTTATTGGTAACTAGAATATTTTTTTTTTAAATCATTTTGTCCTCTTAAGCTCTTCTAGAAATGAGTTTCCAAACACTTATTGAAAAGCTGCAGCTTGAGAATTCTCTTCGTCTACTGACTAAAAGCCAAAGCAAAAGGTCTGTCAAACGGGCCCACACATAATTACCAGAACACAAAGCTAATACACAGCACATAAATTATTATTTTTTTTTTCACAAGCAAAATATAAGCAGCAAGATGAAAACTCGGTATGTACCAACTGATTGTGAATTTTCTGACTACAAGTTGTTGAAAGACCAGCCACAACAATCTTCGCCTCAACCTCATCCTGTGCAAAGCAAACACATAAATAGGTCAGGCACATTTTCCTAAAGATACTCTGAACGCAAGGTTTTAAATCCTTATTAGTAAAACATATATGAATTGATCATTGAATCAGAAAACTGCATGACATTTAAACCTGGATTTCTTCTCTCTGTCTCTATTTCAGATAATTCAGAACTGAAAAGGTTGTATGAGTTTATTTTATACCTTAAAATCTGAAAGTAACTGAGACACGGCATGGTAAGCAGGGTCTTCTGTACTTTCCACGACAAAAAGGAATTCCAGAGGGCCACCATAGAGAGACGTAATCTGCAACCATCAATGAAGCAGAACAACATAAGCACTGCCACTAAAGCAAGATTAGCTTTTGCAGATGGAGCAAAAAGATTGAATTTAAAAATGAGACGAACTGGAGAAAGGAACCTAAACGGTTATTGATCCAAAACAGTTGCATATATTGATCAGTTGAAAATGTTGACAAAATGTTGAAGTAGATACTGACAAGATATCCAATGCATACTGATAGTTTTTCTCTTTCTGATTTATCCTTATACAAGAGGGAAAGAAAATCTACCTTTGAAACAAAAGGCAGCATAAATTTGTGCAATACCAAATCCACTAATTCACATGAACTTTTTCAAGATGCACCATTTTAACTAATATTAAATGGATCGAAATAATGTCGACCGCACCTGACTTCTCCAATTATGCAAATTGTGTTCTCCAAATCCCTTCAAAGGCATAACAACAGACACCCTGGGCAGATTGATCTGATGAGAGTGCTCAAGTTCATTGATATCACGATAAAGAAACGCAAAGCTATTGCCACTTTTCATACTATCCTTCATCCGATTGATCTCTCTGTTCCTGCAATTGAGGAAAACGAATGATAAATGTTCCTTAAATAGCAATAACGAGAAACATTTAATTAACAACCAACACAGTCCACGCCGACAGAATCATTAATTAGTCATAGACCCAAATACCTGACATAAGCTGCGAGAGCCCAGCCAAAAGCAAGAATTAAGCAGATAAAGCATCCCTGCAGCGAAAGTAAAGAATTTAGATTTCATGTAAGGTGTGCATCACAAACTGAAATAGCAATCATCCTAAAATCAAGGGAGATGAGATTACATTATGAACATTTATGTGTGTGTGTGTATCTTTGGTATATATACACACAACTAAACTAAACTTCTATCATTCTGATATCTATGACAAAGAAAATATCCTCTACAATGAAGAAGAGACGGCATTGTATGTTTCACCAAACCGAAAATGGAGGTACTCAAATCGAAAGCTCTATAAAGAAAAGGAAAAAGATACCAAGGATACAAAGAAAATGTAAGAAAATAGGGAAAGAAGAAATTTTGAACCCAAAAAGAAAAAGAGAGAGAGAGATATAGAGAGGGAAAATTCAACTTCTCGGAACTGATTGAAGCAATTCGGCTAATTTAAAACAGCAAATCCACGCGAAACACAAAAAACAGGGACAATTTTCCTATCGCGCCCGCCCCAAAACTTTCTCCGGAACCAAACAGTCCTGGATCTAAGACAAACGAGAGAATTGCGAAACGCAAGGCACTGAAACAAACCTGGATCTGAACGAAAACCGCGAGAGGACTGCAAAATGCTTTGCTGAGGAAGAACAGGAACGAATCGAGGGGTTCCATAGCAGACATTGCGTCCGCGAAAATCTCTTACTCAGCACACCCCCTCTTTCTCTCTCCAAACTCGAGACAAAATCTTCTCAAATAAAGCTACGGCAGAGGAAATCCCTAGGCCAGGTTCTTCGTCGTCCGCGGAGACATTCGTATCTCAGATCGCCATTGACGAGCTTGAGCAAGGTAAGAGAGAGAAAGAGAGAGAGAGGAAAGAGGGTAAGAATGAGAGCGCGTAATTTTATATTTGACGAGGATGGGCCTCATTGACCACACAATTACCTTTTCGAGTTTCCTCTAATTTCTAGAGAGAGAGAGAGAGAGAGAGAAGAGTGAATGGGAGAGGAAGAGACCGTTAGATTTGGGGCTGGTGTTGGTTATTTATAGGTTAACGAAAAAATAAACACCTGAAAACTAAGGAAAAATATTATTTCACAAAAAAAAAAAAATTAAGGAAAACTATTTGATAGGCTTAGAGAGAAGAGAGAGAAACAGAAACGTGTGAGGTGGCACGTGATGATTGGTCCACACAGTTGGAAGAAAGAAAGAAGATGCTGGTTTTATGATCCGAATCTTTTCCATTTGCCGTAGGCCGCCTTTATTACAGAATTTCACAAGTCATTTTAGCATATACTTCCTTTGTGCTCTAATTGGTCTTTTTTTTTTTCTTTTTTTTTTTTTTGGCTTTTGAACTTTTTTAGATGAATGAATTCTTTTTTAAGAAAGTTTCGGCCACCCTTTAAAAGTAAAAAGATTGAACCTATGGTTTTTTTTTATTCAACTTATGTTTTTAGCTAAAAAGCCATTTTTCTTTCATATGTTTCGCGATGGTGTAACATTGATAAATTATAATCTATTATTAAGGGATTAGTTTATTATTGATAAATTTAAAAATGATTGATAGTGATTAATTGATAGATATCGATCTATCAATAATTTGGCACATTAATTTGATTAGTGATGAGTAGTGTTGTAAATATGGGCTAAGCTAACCAGGCTAGGCCGTTGCCTGCATTTTTGGCCCGACCCTGCCTGGTGCAAGTATAAGGGTCAGGTCGGGCCTTACTTTTGAGCTGGACGAGCCGCCCATATCTATATCTCTTTTTTTCCTTTATTTTTTTCAAAATGTTTACCCAGCCTGATTTTAAGCCCGTCGGATTTTCGGGATGGGACAGGCTTATAATTTCAAAATTCAGATGAGCCCAACCTAACCCGTCAATTAATTAGACCAAACCCGACTCAGTCCGATTTTCCCTTTCCACTCGTAAGGCTGAACTGTCCAAATTTACAAGACCAATGATGGGTCATCAAATACGACATTATAATAATCATTTTTCATGAGGGAATCATTTTTTTCTTTTCTTCAACATTATTATAATTATAAGATTTTCTAGGAGAATAATACAAATTTAAATAAGTACATTAAAGAAAAAGCATCTCTTAATTTACCCAAGAAATAAATGATGGACAAATCCCACACCAATCAACATGAATACATATCTCAAAACCTAAAAATAATTGTGTCTTGAGCCTATTATTTCAAGTCAATTTTATATTATTCCTTTTTTTCACATTTATTAGTTTTTAGAGGAAGAACTCTTTAATCAAATTTAGAAAGATTTTTTTTTTCTTTCTAGTGTAGGAATTTGAAACTCTATACCAAAAATATTCGTGGTGGGGTATATTAAGTAAACCACAAATTTATATGATTCTAAAAAAACATTATTACTATATACTAAAAGGGAGGAGAGGATTGTTGTTCTTTCAACAGTATACAGATAAATTTGTCCCTTAGTCAGAGTTTTTTTTTTTTTAATCTACAATGAGCGAATGGTTTTACCCCTTCTTTATGTGTTTGAACAATTTTGTCATTCTCAGATACTCTAAGATTGGTTTGCTGCATAGCGAATGGACTTTTATACTCCTGTAACCCCAGCATATCACGTCTACCTCTCTCTCCACCGCTCATTTCCTCTTTTCATTTTCTCTCTCAACTGTTTGCTCTCTCTCTCAGTTTCTTCGTTCTCTCCAAATTCTAAACTCTGATCTCTGTGTTTTTCTTATTACTGATTATGTTTTTCCGTCATCTTCTTCCTCTTCTTTTGTTGTTTCTTTTTTCTTTTTCCTTATTTCTGTGTTTTTTGTTCATTCATTTTTTTCTCTGATTTTCTCTCTCCAATGTTCATTTTCTCTCTCGGTTTCTTTCTTTTCTCCAAACCCTAAATTTTGATTTTTATGTTTTTCCTATCCTTGGTTTATTTTTTCTACCATCTTTTTCCTCTTCCGTTGTTGTTTTGTTTTTTCCCCTTATTTTTGTTTTTTGTTTTTTTGTTTGTTTTATTTTCCTTTTTTTTCCAAATTTTTTTTTTCCTGATTTTGGTTTTCAAACTTTAGATTCTAAAATTTTTACTTTATTGTTTTTTTCTTTATAGCTATTTTGGTTTCGGTTTTTTTTTTTTTTTTTTTTTTCTTTTTTAGGTTTTTGGTTGGCTTTTTTTTTTTTCGATTTCCTTTTTCTTATTATTATTATCATGTTTTTTTCATATATATATATATATATTAGTGAACAATTTTTTTTTTTTATTTCTATATGTTTTTCTCGATAGAATTTTTTGTTTTTGTATTTTTTTCCTTTTTTATTTTTCTCCTTTTTAAGTTCTTGGGTAATTTTTTTCTTTTTCTTTTTTATTTATTGTCATTTTTTCCCCCGCATTTACATAATCAAAGAAAGGTATTTTTTGTTTTATTGTTACTTTTTGTTTTTCCCTTTTTTTATTATTATTATTATTATTATTCCCCTACATTTACATGATCGGAGAAAATCATGGAAAGAAATGAAGATTTAAAAATTAAAGAAAAAATGAGATGAGGTCTTGGTTTTGTTATATTTGTTATAGTAGTTTATTATTATAATAATTATTATTAATTATCTTTATCATTTGTCTTCATATTTTTGGTTTTTTTCTTTCATTGTGCTATGCATGGGCATTAAACTAGTGTTATCTATAGGGAAATGATCCATTGGCAATTATCTACTTATTGCTTACTTATTTTAAGTCTGATTTTTTTTTCTTTGTTTAAAACTCTGTACCATAAATTTTAAAGTAATATAACGGAGGTTCCTTTCACAACAGGACCTCTTAATACACATTACCAATAAGAACTGTCTTTGTTTTTTTTTTTAGTTTTTTATTACGGTTTTATTAAATTTTTGATAATCTAATTTATGAGTGTCCACTTTAATAACATACGTACTTCGAAGGGCCTGTAATAATATTGCAAGAGCAAAGGTGAAACTTGAAAGAGCTATAATTGAAGGGAGGAGTCTAATCCGTGTACGCTAATTGCTTTGCAATAAACAATTATTTTCGAAAATGACAGAATATTAAACAACGTGAAGAACAACACTCGTCTGCAGAGAAACTCATAAATCGAAGGGAAACCAATACAAAGAAAAACTGGATCTGTGTGCTAGAAAAAGCGTGATTAATTACTTTTATGTTTCGTTTAGCATTTAAGTTTAACTCCAATAAAATAATAAAATTATATTTTTTTCATCAATATTTTTTTTTTGAAAAGTTAACAAAAAAGTATAACTAGCTTTTGAAAAATCAATTAATTTTAACTTAAAAATTTCATCTTTAACTAGCGAACCAAACGCAAGCTTAATTTTTCATTAAAGCTCGTAAATCTCTAAAGAAATGACGAAAATTGTTGCATTTGACTGGTTTTGTTGCCTAGCCTTAGCGGAGGGAAGGACCTAGAAACATGAATTAAGTTAAATTTTAAAATTTAATATATTTTATGTAATTTTTCGTTTATTTTATTTTCTATCAGTGATTTTTTTTAAGGGAAAAAAAACAATATGTATCATTAAAAGACTAATGGTATGTTTGGTATAACGATAATAAATTACAATTTTAAATTAAAATTGATTGACTTTTAAAAACTAGTTTGTTTACTTTAATAAAAAAAGGCAAAATTAAAATGAAAATTTTAGATTCAGAACGGAGAGCCAAACAAAAGTTAAATCAGTTGAAATTACTGAGATATTAAATTATGGGACAACCCTCATAATCATACTCAAAATTTTTCATAACTAGCTAAAAGATGGACACTCATATTTTCCACCACGAGAAATATGATTACAAGACCACCATCTAAAGACCTCTCGAAAGAGAAACAAGAATTCCTCCCGAGTCCGGACCAAACTGCCGACATCTCCCACACCTCAATTAAAAGGAATATTATTTGAAACTTTACTGTCAATTTCAATTTTATTAATGATATTGAAATTAATTTTTTTAAAATTAATTAGTTCAACTAATAGTTGTCAAATAAACAATAAATAAGATTCCGTTATTACCAAAAGATAAAATTGTAACATAATTTTTTGCTATTCAAGTTTAAAAATAAGAAAAAATAATTAACAAAACAAACGGTGTGCTAAACTACTTAAATATTTAGGTAAATTATTAGGTTGATTCCTGAACTTTAAATTTTGTGTAACTTTGAATTCTGAACTTTTTTTCGTAGTTGAAATGCACTCAAACTGTTAAAATATTGCTACAATAGTCATTTACGTTAATTTTTGGATAGAATCAGTATATTAACGTTACTTTTTGATCAAATTACTAATAAATTTCGCCCAAAAATTAACGGAATGGATTATTATAGCAACATTTTAAAAGTTTATGAGCATTCTAGTTACGAAAAAAAAGTTTAAAGACTAAAATTACACAAAGTTAAAAATATAGGGAATAAAGGAGTAATTTATCCTAAATATTTTGACTCTAATTTTATTTATTATAAGGGTACTACATTTAGTTAAATCATATTTTGTATTTTATTTTTCTCTTTTCATTCTCTTCTAGCAAGCAATAGAGAAGAAAAACTTGCTGGTTTTTTTTATTTTTTATCTTGATATTTTACTTCTCTTTCGTTTGTAATTTTTCAATCCTTATTACCAAACATGGCATAAGGAATGGGTAGTTTAAAACTCAAACCAACTTGAAATGAGGTTTTTTTTTTTCCTGATATTAATCAATAGGGTCTCCTTGAGAATGAAACAATGGAGCCCAGTTGAATTAATTAGGCTAATTATTATCCCAAATAGACAAAGTAAAAAAAAAAAAAACAATAATGTATTCTCAGCAAAGAAATGGGTTGTCAATGTGGTGGTTATCTCATACACACACACACACACATACATATATATATATATATATATATATATATTGGCAAGGCAGGAAAGGAATTTGACCATTTTTTGGAGCTTAAAAACAGAGGGCGGGTGTCAATTTCAAATTCATCACAATCACATGCAATGCCAGCTCTTCTCTTTGTTTAACGTGGAATGGATAGATAATGATAATTATGATTTGAGCTTTGAACTTTGAACTTTTAAATTTTTTTTTTTTTTTTTTTGGTTCTTCTTTGTGTCAAATAGATTGGGATTGGGTCTTCATCAATCATGACAATTGTCAAATTGAATTTGTCTGTCCACCTACCAGTCATTTACCAACTAGTCCACTATAGTTTAATTCTAATTTTTGTTTCACCAAAAATTTTTTTAAAAGTTTTTATTTCCTATTTCTTTTTTCAAATATTACATAATATATAGCCCCCTTTTCTTTCTTCTTGTTTGGAAAAAGGGAATAATAGTTTTATCCCGTCCTTCTTGCTCATCTAGAAGAAATTTTAAAGACTACCAACAGAACAATAAAAGGCCTGATCTAATTTTACTTGAATAATGATCTCAGCTTCACTCTAGTCATTACAAATCCCAAATATGAATGATTAACGACTAAATATTTTTTCGGTCTCCGCTTTCAAGTGGAGTGTTTAGTTATTGAGGTTTCCTTTTCCTCGACCAATTCGGTTGTCTCATACACAATAAATAACCAGTTGACACGAACACAACTTATTAACGCTAAACAAAAACTCCTCTTCTTAAGCAAATCATCAAAACTCGAAAAAGAACATAATGCATGAAAACTGAAAAGTTGTATAAACAGAAAAATGCCAGTGCCATCAAATTTTCCATACAGAGGTAGGATTTTAACTAGCAACACAATGATACATTCAGGTGTGACTCAGGTGAACAACCAACACAATTGAATTGGAAATGTCTAAGGGGTTGTTTGTAGGAAACAAAAGGGACCATCTGAACTATAGGGGACAGAAATGACGACGTCTCTGTCTTAGGGACATTTTCATTGTCCCTGAAAAAAAAACAAAGTCAATGCATTCACATTGTACTCATAATTCATTGTTATGTTCAAATCTGTACTTTATTGGATTTTTTTGTGCTTCTTATTCATTAGAGTTATTAGATATTAATACACTTGGGAAGAAAGGCATTAGAAAAAAAAAAAGGGACGTATAGTTTTGTTGTGTAGGGTGGCGTTTATTCATGCTCTTTCCTGCCAATTTCCATAATTTTTCTTTGCCAAATTGCCAAAAGTTCATTAATTGGTGAGTGTACTGATCAAACTACACGTTTAGGAAAAGTCCTTAATTTGTTAGTGCATTGCTTGGATTCTTGCTACTTACTTCTCTCCTACGGCCTACTGTAACAGCACCTATTTTCCAGCCATTTAGAGCTGTAAATACAGACAGGACTAGTTGGTAGAGGAAAAATGAGGGCTGATCCAACCCTATCGCCCCATGGGCCATGTACGGACCGGCTAAGTTTTGTTATATATCTAACCATCTTTATGAAATATTTGAACTAAATCAAATATAGTAAGGAGTTAGCCCGTCTAGTCCGACCTATATTTACAGCACTAGCTACTATCTATTGGTGATTTACATTTTACTTTCCTAATCTATTCTTCCTTTCGCAATGTTCAGATGTGACAAATTTTATTGGCAAAAATTTCATGTCTGCCAAGAGAAACAATTTCAGCCATAATTTATCCAATATATATATATATATATGTTATTTCAGTTTTTGTTCGACGACTTTTTGTTGGTGTAAAAGAATCGCACATTAAGTTGATGAAAATGTAACATGAAATTTTAGCTGAAAAAATAGTAGTTAGCCACACAGAGTTGGCTCTTGTACAACTCGGTCTGTGCTTTGCCATATTACTTCCATTAACGGTGGATGCAGGGCTCGCAATAAATACAAGTGAGATCCAGTATAAGGCCCATCCTCGTGTGGTTAGTGGGCCTTACACAAAGCCCATTATTGGGCAGAGGACTTGTTGGAGGTGGGTTTGCCTTTGAGTTCAAATCAAGTATTAAGAATCAGATTACTGGAAATCTCAGCTTGATATTAACTTTGTAATTTCACTTTCTTTTATGGGAACTAATCAATGGGTTAAGTACTACTAAAACTAAAGCAAGCGAATGAACCAAAACTTTCATTGTAAATCTTTCTAAGTAGAGGTTAGGAAAATGTTGAAATTGGTAAATCTGCTTAATTTTTTCCCCTTTATGCTGATAGAAATCCCTACAAGAACAATATGGTAAAAACCAAAAGGAAATAGTAAGACAGCATCTGAATTAACAAAGGCAAAAATTCAATATAGGGGACCGGTGATTGAAATCTCATTCGACTGCGTTCGTTGGCTGATCGATCTTTTTATCAGTATCATTCTTGTAGTAGTTGTCGCCGATTAAGTGGTGAAGAAGCACACCAGCTGCGACGCTAACATTTAAGCTTTCCACGGCCAAAAATGACTGAAACTCTGCAGCTGAGCACCCGGAATTCTTCTCTGCAGTTTCAACGGGGGGTTCTCCACCAGGAATGATATCAACAGGAACGTTCGAAGGAATCTTGACTAGCTGAGTACACGATCTTTCGACTAGAGGCCTCAAGCCAGTACCCTCACTGCCCAAAACAAGGATTGTTGGTGCACCGGGAATGACCTCGTTCAAGGGAATAGCTTTGGAAGAGACGGAACCACCAAGGACTCGCCAGCCATTCTCAGCTGAGGATATCAAGAACTGCATCATATTTTTGCAATACCTGAGCTCCATCAACTCGAGCGAGCCTGCGCTCGCTTTGCTCACAACACCACTCAAGGGAGCTGAATTCTTTGCGCATAAGACCACTCCTGAAGCTCCAAAGAAGTAAGCAGACCTTATGATTGCCCCCAAATTTTGAGGATCCGTAACCTCATCTAAAGCCACCCAAAGAGAATTCTTGTCTTCTTCGACTGAAACTGGATCTAGTTCCTTTATCTTTATCATCTCCAATGGAGAAGCATCTAACACCAGACCCTGATGAGGCCTATTATCAACCACCATGTTGAGATCATGCTTAGAAACTTCATTAATCCTCAACCCGAGTTTTTCAGCCATCTTCAAAATTTTCTCAAACCCCTTCTTGTCCTTCTTCTTTCTATTATTACCACTCAAATCCAATCCTTCTTGGACATACAGTGCATAGAACTCTCTTCTTCCAGCTGACAAGGCGGCCAAAACCGGACCAATCCCGTAAACCCCTTCACCAACCATCTTTGGCACAGTCGATTCGGTAGCCTCTTTCCATGTCCTCCTACCCCAATTCTCCTGCTTATTCCACCTTCGTAACTCGGGTTTCTCGTACCCATCTTTTGCATCAACCACTCCCCTGAACCTGCTATTGATCCTATCCCATCTTGGGTCACCAACAATCTCAGCTTCTTCTTCTTCTTCTTCCACCTCTACATTTTCCTGAAACCTTTTCTCCGCGGAAACGTAATCCCCGCGGCGATCTTCACCCCGAAAAGACTTACCGCTCTCTCTATCCAACCTCTTAGCAGATTCCTCCCAAGAAGACTTAGCACCATCTTTATCTAACCTCTTAGCAGATTCCTCCCAAGAGGAACGAATAGTTTTTGCATCAATTTCTCTCTCTCTCCCTACCTTATTACCATCCCTCAACCAAGGAAGTTTTTCCCCATTAATCTTCTTAGTCGATGAATCGGAAAAACTTCTTGTTTTAACCAAAAGGGAATGTCGTTTAGCAGTTTTAAGCCACAACCCACTAGCTCCTAGAACCCCACGATAAGAATACGACGAAAAGTTCAGTTTTTCAACAGACCCAATTGGTAAAGATTGGAACTTTGGGGTAAAAACCCTCATAGCCAAGGGAAATGCGGGGCTTTTTGCTAAACTAGTGTACATATTGTATGAATTTTTTCCCAGATACGAGCGTAAAAGCTAAAAGGGTCTCAGAGAAAGAGAGGCAAAACCTGAACCAGAAGCAAGGACGCCATTGTTAAACCTTATCCAGACCACCATTAAAGCGTCCTTGAGAGGAGGAGGTTTTTATTCACAGTAAGTAGCGGCGAGGGGAAGAGTACGTCGTCTTTTGGGGGGTCGAAAAGCTCAGACGCCGCCACAGAGGAAACCTCCGAGTGAGTAATTTGCCGTTCCCGCTTCTAACGCAACTGTGCTTGGGTTTAACAAAATCACTATTGACACACTTGAATTTTGATATAAGTAGTCTTTTTTTTTTTTTTTGCTATCTTATTTTTTTGTTTTTATTGTTATGCTAGATATTTATTTTCTGGGCACTTTTGGGAAAGCAAAAAAAAAATATAAAAAATAGCGATAAAATTTTATTTTATACAGTCTAATTATAATAATAGAATTATGTTCAAAGAAAAAAATTAAAATTACATTACAAAAAATGAGAGTTTTATAAAATTTGACCAAATTTTAAAGTTTTAGCTTGCGTTTAGTTTGTCGGTTAGAGATGAAATTTTTAAGTTAAAATTAGTTAACTTTAAAAATTAGTTATAAATTATGTTGACTTTTCAGAAAAATACAAAAACTAAAATGAAAATGTACATTTTAGTTAGAGTTAAACTTAAATACCAAACAAAACTTTAATTTTTAATTGGGGGTGAGGGATATACTTTAAAAAAAAAAAAAAACATTGTGTCTCTCCATAATTTTCTTTTGTATTTTATTTGAAAAAGTTCTTCATATTCAGTTTGAATAAATGAATACCCTTAAAAATTCGCTTTAAAAAAACATTAAAAAAAAATTCTTTTGCAAAAATTTTCTGTAGAAAAGTAAATTATCTTTTTTTTACTATAATCTATTTTTTTAGTGGATTGCAAGTATAGCTTTCTTATTTTAATATTGATATTGACAAATTTATATGTTTTTTCTTTCAAAAATATGTATGAAGGAAATGGCATAAGAGTAGCATAATCATTACTCTCAAGAGTTATAATAGATGGAAAATATGAAATCAAACCATTCAAGTGACACACTACTTTTAAAACTATAAAATACAAACGAGATATTCTAAAACAAATGAGGTAAACGTTTTGATACTATTAAATAATTCATTTGTTTTTCTTTAAATATAAGTTTTATTTATTAAACAATAAAGAAGTATGCGCATGAATGTTTACTTAAAAATAAATGAGTAGTGTCTGAGATATCACGTGAATATCTATTTAAAAATAACTGAACATTGTTAGAGATACTAAAGGTTCGTTTGGTGTTTGGGTTGAGTTTGAAATAAGATGAAATTTTTAAGTTTGAGTTGGATGACTTTTTAAAAATTAGTTATAAATTTTATTAACTTTTCAAAAAAAAAAAAAATTTGAGATGAAAAAGTACAATTTAATTGGAGTTAAACTCGGATGTCAAACATGGACTAATTCTATTATTAATTTTTAAATACTAATCCTCATGACGGTGTGTTGGAGCGATTTCCTCCACATCAATGTTCTTCTACCTTCTCTGCCTCTCTCCATCGTGTTCCTCCCTCTCACTATGAGGCGATGGGTGTTGACGAGCATCCATGGACCATCCATGGATGTTCTCCGAAGAAACAAAGAAAAAGCAGCTCCATCCCTCCTTGAGGTCCAAGTTGTTCCAAAGGGACCTTTTTTTTTTTTTTTGGGTTTTGGGATGTACCTTTATGAGCCAAGTGTTTTCTTTATATATAAGTATCTTATTTATTAGGATTTTGCTAGACCGTTGTGATTGAGACACATCATTAACTCATTAGAGTTTTTCTGAGAGTAATCGCAACTAACCTTTCCCACTCGGCTATAAAAGTGGTTGGAGTCCTCAATTTGATACTTTTTTGACAGTCTTGATTGTAATCAAATTAACACGTATCATGATCCTGATCTATATTGAGAAATTCCCGCAACATGATGAGTTTATTATCTTTTTTTTTATCGATGGATGTTTGAAGATATAATCAGTATCTTTAACTTTTCAAAATTATTTATATACATACACACACAGCAAATATGACAATTTTACAATTCACACTAACTCTATTATTATTGCACAATTAACATCTTTAAGGTAAAAAAAAAAAAAAGTATACATACAAATGACTGAATGAGATATTTTCTCATTTGCGGTGAGGGTACAAATGTCATCCGAAGAACTTGGAAGGCTATTTTAGTCATTGCAATATTCCAAATAAAATAATTGACAAACAACATAGAAAGGAAAGGTCCTTGCCATGACACCAACGAAAACCTAGAAATTTCATATTCTCCACCGCTCCGCCCCCAAATCAAACCGCAGAATCAAACTCCTTCGAAATCCCCAAAACCCAGAAAACCCTAACCCTTTCTTCTTCTTCTTCTTCTTCTTCTCCAAGCAAACAGCACAGAACTCTCATGGGAACTCCGGAGACCTCTCGGGAGCCCTGCCCGGACCGCATCCTCGACGACATCGGCGGCGCCTTCGGCATGGGCGCCGTTGGCGGCTCCGCCTTCCACTTTATCAAGGGCGTCTACAACTCTCCCCGGGGCACTCGTCTCATCGGCGGCTCCCAAGCCGTCCGCATGAACGCGCCGCGCGTCGGCGGCAGCTTCGCCGTCTGGGGAGGCCTTTTCTCCGCCTTCGACTGCACCATGGTCTACGTCCGCCAGAAGGAGGATCCATGGAACTCCATCATCGCCGGCGCCGCCACTGGCGGCTTCCTCCAGATGCGCCAGGGCCCCGCCGCCTCCGGCCGCTCCGCGCTCTTCGGCGGCGTCCTCTTGGCTCTGATCGAAGGCGCCGGGATCATGCTCAACAAGGTTCTCAGCCAGCAGCAGCAGATGCCGGTTATGATCGAAGAGCCGCCGCCGAACGTGGCGGCGATCCCCGGTTTCCCCTCCGCGCAGTTACCTGGCCGGTTACCGGGTCAGCAGGTCCCGGAGGTGGCGTCGGCGAGTGGTTCGGATTCGGCCGATTCGGGTTCGTTTTTCGGAGGGTGGTTCGGTGGAGGGAAGAAGAAGGAGTCTCAGGCGACGAGTAGTGGAAGCGAGACGAAGATTCTGGAGAGTTTCGACGCCCCGCCGGTGCCGAATTTCGAGTACAAGTGATGGGTTTTTGGGTGAAGAGAAGGGATTTTCTTAAGAGGTATGCTTGTGAAAGAGAGGTTTTGAGGAAGATTGCTCAATGCAAAATAAAGTATACAAGCACAGATTCTAGATTGCGTTTTACTTATGTACTGAAGCTGCTATTTATGCTGCAATTTTTAGACTTTGAAATATAGTTATTTATGAAGTTTTGCCTTCGATATAATGCTAATTGGTGTTTTTTTTATAATTTTTTTTTATGACTGTGAAATAGATTCTAGATATTAATGAATTCAATCTAATTTCTTGTTGGTTCTCTGGCATTGAAATGCTTAATTATATATTCTTTTCAGATTTATGCAGTAGTAAGACATTTGTTGTGTGCATTGATTTTTATTTATAAATGGGATTTTCTTGTTTTGTGATTTTTCACTGGATAAATATAGAAGTTGGAAAAGAAAAGAAGTTATGTTCTTTTTCTTTTGGAAACTTGTTGATGCTTTGTTTTGGTAGGGAAGACTCATATTCACAAGCCTTGGACCGATCATGACAAGAGAATTTGACGCCGAAAACTGTACATGCACCATTTAAAAAGTTCTTAACTTGTGCCCCTTTCCACTTCTTGCAGGTTTCAGTCTGTTAATTTTGGATTGTAGTGTTGATTAGATTGTATCTTCGTAGAAACAGATACGAATGCAAGTCTATCATGTACGTTTTAGCTCTATTCCACTGCGTTATCACAATTGACCCGAGACTGCAGAATCGTATCTTGTTATGGCGAACGTTGTTCAACACATAATCTACAACTTCTGTTACCATACGATTGTTGTAGTTGTTGTAATCTTGTGAAGGCTATACAGAGGGTCTTCATTGCTTACTTTTTCGTAGTCTGGCATACATCTTGTGAATGGATTGCTTAATTTAGTTTTGAAAGGCTGTGAGTGTATTACATTGGTAGGTCATACTTGGCTATGGTCATACACTTAGAGATCGTTGGGTATTGAACTTCCATTGAGTGCTAACGTACCCGTTTGAGTTAAACGACATATTTGGTTTGCAGTAAACTGTGTTACATGTGCTTGTCAAATTGTGAGCATGATAACTTCTGCAGGAAAAGAAACGTGCTTCACTTCATTGTCTTTATTGTGCCTCTCTATTTGCAAGTCTTCAACGCAGCATGAAAAGGTCCTCACCTCGTGATTTTGTGCCCAGAGCCAGCTGAGATATATATGGACCCGTTTGGTAAAGCTTTTGCTTTTGCTTCTAGCGAGTAGAAGTAGAGAAGCAAAAGCTATGGCTTCTCAGTAAGTCTTTGGAGTCAAAGAGTTTTTGATGTCAAAATTATCTTTAAAGTATTCTAATAAATACTAAAAATATTATATGATAATAACAAATTTAAATTTATTATAAGTTTTAAAGTTTACTTAGAAGAGTTTTTTTCAGAAACCACATTTTTTGGTTTTGACAGGAAGTACTTTTAGAGATTAGAAACTCGTCTTATAGATCATCCAAATACTTTCAGAAGCTGTTTTTGGACTTGAGAAATCAAAAGTAACTTCTAAGAAACTTCATCTAATTTCTCTGCCCATAGTCTATGAGATTGTCATCAGCCTCCGTCTTGAATTTGAACAGTTAATTGCTAACTGCAGTTTGCAGCAGCCATCACAGTACCCATGAGCCATGACTGCGCCAAATCGTTGTTCATGACACCAAAAGCCACCTAATATTGATTTCATATAAAAATGCATTCACTTGTGGCTTTACATCTGTAGTACCTCATGCATACGTCGACAAACACGTTGATATATTTACACACACATAATAAATATAACACGGTCAACAAGCGAATGTTAATCGTGAAACCTTTTTTTTCTATATTTATATGATTTGTCTATTATTAGTTCAATTATAATATTATTTTAATATCTAATTAGATAAGTGTGAAATGTTAAAAAATTCAAGCAAGTAGTAAAATATGGTTTAAAAAACAATAACATATTTAATAGACCGTTTTCACAATTCTCTCTCTTTTTTTAATGAAATTGTGAAGCCAAACATTAAAGGAGTACAAGTAGATTAGACTTAAACCTAACTATGTATTTATAGGATTTTAAATTACCCACCAAATTAAGAAAAATACATATACAATTAAAAAAAAAAAAAAAAAACCCTCATGTAGCAAGATCAAATCTTTTTAAATCCTACCGGTGTGGTGATATAAAATAGGTCTTATTAGGAGCTTTCGCTTTCATCAAGTCAGAGGTTTAAGTCACGCATAATGAGTCTCGGTTTGTTAGCTGTCGAAGGCTCAAGGACATGATCCTTTGTTATCTTATCAGTGATCCCAACTGTTGCTTACCTTCAACAAGTTAGGTTGGAGGCTCAAAGACATTACTGATCGTCTGATGCTCTTTTCTCTATTTAACAAAAAAGAATATTTTTTAGATTTTGTTTGACGTTTAAGTTTAACTCCAACTAAACTGTACTTTTTCATCTCAGTTTTTGTTTTTTTTCTGAAAAGTTAACAAAAATTATAACTAGTTTTTAATAAGTTAACTAACTCCAACTTAAAAATTTCATCTCCAAATCTTAATATTCATAAAGGGCATTGCACAGGACAGGTGTCAGGTGCACAATGAGCATTGGTGTCCAAAAAGGCCCTTAAAATGGAACCAAAATTACCATTTTCGGACAATGATCGGATAAACCGAGGAGTTTGATAAACATGCCACTGCAATCGCCACTACTTCGTTCACTCTCCTCACCACTCCTCTTTCTATCTCTCCTCACTCTCTCTCCGCCTTCTCCGCCGCTCCATGGCCACCGCCACCACCACCACCACCGCCGGCTCCGGCGAACCACCCATCGTAAGCCCATCAAACACGCGAGTGGGCTGGATCGGCACCGGCGTGATGGGGCGGTCAATGTGCTCGCACCTCATCAAGGCCGGCTACACCCTCACCGTCTTCAACCGCACCCTCTCCAAGGCCCAGCCCCTCCTCGATCTCGGCGCCCACCTGGCCCACTCCCCCCTCGCCGTCGCCTCCCAATCCGACGTCGTCTTCTCGATCGTCGGCTACCCCTCCGACGTCCGCTCCGTCCTCCTCGACCCCTCCTCCGGCGCCCTCGCCGGCCTTCGCCCCGGCGGCGTCCTCGTCGACATGACCACCTCTGAGCCCTCCCTCGCCTCCGAGATCTCTTCCGCCGCCGCCGCCTCCAAAGGCTGCGCCTCCGTCGACGCCCCCGTCTCCGGCGGCGATCGCGGCGCCAAGAACGGAACCCTTGCGATATTCGCCGGCGGAGAAGAGTCCGTCGTCCGGCGTCTGAACCCTCTCTTCTCCCTCCTGGGGAAGGTGAACTACATGGGAGGGCCGGGGAGAGGACAGTTCGCGAAGCTGGCGAACCAGATCACCATAGCTTCGACCATGGTGGGGCTGGTGGAAGGGATGATCTACGCGCACAAGGCGGGTCTCGACGTGGGTCTATTCCTGAGCGCCATATCGAGCGGCGCGGCGGGGTCGAAGTCTCTGGACTTGTACGGATCGAGGATTCTGGAGAGGGATTTCGAGCCTGGGTTCTTCGTGAATCATTTCGTGAAGGATTTGGGGATTTGCTTGAAGGAGTGTCAGAATCTGGGGCTGGCTCTGCCGGGGTTGGCTTTGGCTCAGCAGCTTTACCTCTCGCTCAAGGCTCACGGGGAAGGGAATTTGGGGACCCAGGCGCTGATTCTGGCTCTGGAGAGGCTCAACAATGTCTGCCTTGGTGGTGGTGCTTCTTCTTCGCCGGCTCCGGCCGGTTAGATAGTTGTGAGTTGAAAAAGTTTACATTATTTGCACTCTGTTGTGTCAAGTTTGAGCATTTCTCTTGCTGGTCTTTTTCTGTCACCAGGACTGTGAAAATCTATATTTAGCAGGAAGAGGATGAGAAAAGTTGTATGGAATAATATGTTTACTAATGAGAGCTTTTATAGTTTGTACTTTCAAATTAAGCTCCTCACTTGTTGGAAACTGTTGAATTCATAACTGGCGGCAAAGTGTAAACATAGCAAAGGAAAATCTGGCTTTAACTTCAGACCTTAAAAGCTTCAATGGTGTCTGCCTTGACTTCAGATGGACTGTAACTTTTGAGAATTGCTTTCAAACATCAATTGAACAGAGTGAGTCCCATTTATAAGTGTCATCCTGTGAAACTCGTTCTTTATTTATGTTGATAAATTTTAACATTGTTCCCTTTTTTTCCCCCTCGTAGAATTCACCTTTATTAGTAGGTGGTACATTCCATTTATTCCTTTAACAGTGTTCTTAGCGAGTATAACATTGTTCTTAGCAAGTATTGTGATTACATGATGTTTTATGATATATGTAGCATGCATTTGTTGAAACATTGGAGTTGAAAATTTCTAATTGATTTTTGTACCCTTCTAAACATTTAACTCAGTTTTACTATTCACAACTCTAATTATAACATTCAAATTCAAATTTTAAGAGTCCAAAACTTTGCATATACTAGTTCAAATGATTTTTTATTTTTTCCCAAATTGTCTAGAAATTTGAGACGAACGAAATAAGATCCATATGATTTTTTTTTTTAAAGAATACATTTAAAGTTTTGCACTTTTTTACTCTATTCAATCAAATGCATATTTCTAAAAACTCACCTTATTCCAATAACTCGAACTTAAGATTTTCAACTCAAACAGACTAACCAAACGAATACGAAACTTTTGAGAGAAAATGATATATGTATTTTTAAGCATTAAACTTTAAGATATTCAATATATAAAAAATTAAAAACTGTAGTCTTCTTTTCTTTTAACTCAAGGTCTTATATATATATATGTGTGTGTGTGTGTGTCTTAATGGTTATTTTTAATTTGACGAAAATAACTAATCGGGTAGATAGGGTATGCCAACTTGCAACTGGGTAATCCAGCCTCATATCCGTCAACTTAAACAAGTTAACATGGTTAGTATGGGGAGTACTCTTATTTAAACAAGTTAACATGGTCAGTATGGGGAGTATCTTAATTGTGCGACAGGTTGGTGAGAAGATTGTCCTATCCTGAACGTGTCTCGTTGTCATCCCTATTAGTTTGGAGACATAACAATTATCAATTAAAAATGACTTAAGCTGGTTAGGAGAATATAAATTCAAACAACAATGGTTGTAGGCATGATCTAGCAGTATTTAACATTTGACTTCATCCAAAGATGAAGGGGTTCAAATCTCCACCATCAAGTTCAAAAAAATAAAAAAATAAACAAAAAAAGAAAAAGAAAAACAACACCACAATCAAAACGACAACAAATTTGAAAACGACGCCAAGAATTAAAAAAAACAACATATATGGTTAAAAACGACCAGCAATTTGAAACGACAAAAATAAGATGACAACATGACTTAATAGAAAATAAGATGGAAATGAAGAAGAGAGAAGCAAAATTGACCAGAAATAAATATTCAGAAAACGAGGATATGCAAAAACAGGACAAAAACGACGACAAACAAACAACATACACCTTCAAACACCATGATGTTATTGAGCGATGGGAACGAGCAAAAAAAAAAAAAAAAAGAAAAAAAAAAAAAAGGAAAATAACATTTGAAAACAGCCGTAACCGGAAACGACGATAAAATAAGTTAAAACAACAGAAATGTTTCAGGGAAAAAAAAAAAAAAAAGGTTTAAAACAACAGAAATGTATTTACAACAACTTAAATAAATAAATAAAAACCGCAAGAAGCTGATAGAAAACGACAACTTATCTACCTAGTCCTCATTAACAAATAGGTCTTTGTTAGTTTTTAAAGTAGGTCTCTCATTAGTTTTTTAATTAGGTAACCTACTTGGTCATCCAATATAATTCAACTATTTCTAAAACCTTTCGCATAATTATTTTTTATTAACTATATCAATTAATATTTATTCTGCATCAAATCCGTTGGGATTTTAATTTTAATTGTTTCTAACGCTCAAGGTCAAATTACAACCTCATATTGTGCGAGAGTTGCACTAGAACTTCCAAAAATTTATTTAATTCACAAAAAAATTATATTTATCTTAAATTAAAAAATTAATGAGAAATCACGGAATTAATTTATTCCGGTTGTTACAGTTAGTTTTGCTTCGTAATTAACCTTTAGAAACAATCTATCTAGTAAAACATTTTAAAGTGATTAACATAAAATTACAATTTTGAGCAAGCTAAAAATTTCAAACACTGTAGCTTTTACAGTCAATAGAAGAACAACTAAATATTGAGCATTTTTCGAAAGAAGTACGAAAAATACCTTATACGTATGATTCTCTTTCGAGATTCATATGCAGCTCCAGATTCAAGATTGAGAAATGAAAAAACGACATAGGGAATTAAAGATTGAGAAGCGACACAGCGTTCCAAATGGAGTTGGCAAATGACAAGTCAATCTGGGACTAAACTCTAAAGCCAAGTCGTCGTCACTATGCCCTGCATCAAGGTCAGTGGAAAATTATTTAAGGATTAAAATTTTTTTAGCCATTTGATATGTGACTCGAGTAATTTTGTATCGCACGCTATACATTTTTAACATGAGCATTTATATATTAAACCGTCAAAAATAAATACAACATTTAAAGCAGTTTATATGGTAGTATATAATAGGAGGTCTTATTTAAGAAGCTCCTATCAAATATTGGAAACATAAATTGCTTTGATTTGGGCATCTAGCTTCATATAAAGCAGCTTAAACAATAGCTTTGCATCAGGGTGTTATTGTGTTTAAATTATATTAATAAGCTGACTAATCTTTAACTCTTTTTAAGAACGTGAATGAGGCCTTTCGTCCCCTTACCTGTTCTTCACGTAACAGTCACGTGATTGTCACATTATCACCACGTGGTGGCCACATCAATGTCACGTGATTTTTTTTTGTTAAAATTTTGTTTTTTTCTTTTGTCTAGTCTACATATGTGTGACGTGTTTTTGTCAACTAGTAATACTATATATCTCAATGCCTCCCAACAGCACTTTAAAATTCATTTAAAGTGTCCTTCCCAAGTTATCTTTCTATACTCCTCCGAATGGACAGATTTCTTCTGGCCACTTGTTTTGGTCTAGTTTCCCTTAAACTTATTTATTTATTTATTTTTGTTTCCATGGCATTAGCTTTGTAGTTGGTGATTAGTCAGTATGAGTATCCAAAAGTCAAGTCAAGTCATCGGCAAGGTCTAATTTAATCACTCCCCTCATTTGGTTTTTGCAGTGTAATTTCCACTAATCATGCGAAGGGGCCACTTTAGAATATGATATTATTTGCCTCTAAAAGTGATTATGAGAGGGGCTTTGAACAAGGATTGGTGTTTGGTAATTTTGTTTCTGCTCATATTGTTTTACGAGAAATTCTAGGATAGGAAATCGTACATTTTCGGAAGGTATGAATATCTATGGTCTTGTTGTTGTTAAATGGGTGGAATTAAAGAAAATATACTAAGGATATGTTTACCAAACCATTAAAGGAATATAATGGGAAAAGAAAGAGGATTCGAAAGAACAATAAAGAAATAAAAAGGACCTTAAAACAATTCTAAGATACACAATGCAAGATTACACAAAAATAAATAAATAAAACAAATTAAAAAATTCCTACCCTTGTCGTTTTATCCACTATTGATCTAGGTTGTGAATTCAAGCACAAAAAGGAGGCTAGGGGGAGGAGGCTGGGAGAGTTCACACCTGTGAGGAAGGGGGGGCTTAGGGTTTTACATCGCTGTGGAGAGAGATTAGGAAGGGGGTTGCATTGTTGCCGGGGACCTTGGTGGGTTCATGCCGCCATTAGGAAGGAGGCTAGGTTCTGCGTTGCCGCCGACATCGTACTCATCGGTGACGGAAAATAAATAGATTTAAGTTTTTCATTTTCAAGAGGTTATAATATTAATAAAAAAAAAAGAGCATTTTAATTTCTTTAAACTCATTGAAATTAAATTTTGATCATCTGATGGTTCTACATGACCTATAGGAAAAATTAAGGGCCTGTTTGAGGTACCATCTCGAGATGGTGTTTTATCACCTAGATTTTAAAATTCTAACTTTACATCAAACTTTCCCTCTTTCCATTTTCAAAAAACTCAAATTTTAAAATTGTAAAACTTTCTCATTTCAAATCAGAATGAGATGATTTTTATGTTAAAATGTTCATAACGACGAGACGAACAAGACGTGATTCATTTTGTATTTTTTTTTCCAAACACATTTCAAATTTTTACATAATTTTCTATATTACATAATTTTTTTAAAAGATTTCCTCCCAAACACACATTTCCAATCGAACCTTCAAAACACCACCTTTGGATGTCCCCAAAATGGGCCCAGTATTCCTTATGGTAGTGGTTTTTTTTATATTTTATATGGTAGTAGATATTCTTATAGTATATCATCTAAACGATATAGGAATTTAAAGAAAAAAGTTTTTAAAAAAAAGTGTAAGAAGGATTAAAAAATACAAGCAAAAACAAACAAACAATTAATAAGAAGAAGAAGCACAAAACGAAAAAGAAGGAAAAGAAAATATAAAAAAAAACCCCCAAAACTCTCTTATGAAACTTTAAAAAAAATAAAAAATGGAGGAAAACTATTTTTAATCATGTTAAAAAATCATTACGAAACTCTTAAAAAACTTTTAAAAATTTATTCTCACTTTACTATTTAAAGAAAGAAAAGGATTATCTAAGTAATTAATTTTAAAAACAATCTATTTGGTTAAATATTTAAAAAGTGATAAACATAAACTTCAGCTACGATCTTCACCATAATTTTGAGAAGCTCGAATATTCAACACTTGAACTTTTACTGCCAATAGAAGTAGAACAAAAAATGGAGAATTTCATTAAAAAAAAAAAAAGAAAGTAAGAAAGAAAAATATCCCATAGTTGGCCAGATGATGCTCTTTTACACTGTCATATCTTTATTAGAAACAATATATTTGATTTAAATTTTGATGCTCCTTTAATCATATTTGATACATAAAAGTGAAAACTATACATTACGTGTTAAAAGTTTCATAAAAAAAATTCTTCAGGACAGAGAATTCTCAGTGTACTACTATATCTGGTTCTTGAGAATGGACGTGGAAAAGGGATCTAATTAAAGATGCAAATCAACAGGAAATGAGAAAATCCAGGTTGGTTTAGTGCAATATTAATAGAGTACTCACGAGGGATGGGCCACTTACCCATAACAAGTTTCCACCAAACAATATTGGTTTTCTAGATACTAAAGAAAATTCAACCAGTGGGCTGGTCTGATCTAATCTATTGTTATATTCCCCTTGGATGCTTACTTTTAAGTATTCTTAACAAGCCCTCCTAATTACTACCACATAGGACTTTAATGAGATCATAATTGATAAGACAGTTTGTCCTTTTTGTTTTAAGATTTAAGTACGAACCGTCCTATAATAATAATAATGGTGATTGAAATATAATGATAAATATCTATGATATAGGTACGCCAATCCATATCAACTTTACAGTCCTTTTTTCAAATATATATTAATTAAATTCTAATTATCAAAGTTGATGACGCCTATATGTAAGCCAATTTTTCCATGAGATAATCTAGAATGCCATGTTTTCTACCAAATTAAAAAAAAAAAAAAGAAAAGAAAAAGAAAAGAAAATCTGGAATGCCATGTAAACATACAAAAGATTCCAAAAGTCATTGACCCCTTTTTATTTATTTATTTATTTATTTTAATGGTCATTGACTCACATTTGGTTGTTGAGGTGTCACATCTTCTAGAATAACGAAAAGTTTTACAAGAAAAGTAGCCCCGATGGCAGCTTAGAAAAATAAATAATTGGAATTACCTATGCGCTATGAATTGTCATACTTTAATCAACCTTAATCCGATGTGCGTGCCTTTTAATGTATTATTTTTGTAAACAAAGTTTTAGCGAGATGCATTTTCTGTCATAGTACCGAGAGAGAGAGAGAGAGTTTTTAAAACTTTGTTGGTGTTTAATTACTTATTATTCCGAATTCGGTATCGGTCGCTATCATTAGTAAATGGTTGGATATTTGTTACGATATAGATGTTACATTTGCTATGGTATGATGAATGAGCTTTTGTAGATCGGACGGTTATGATTAGACCTATTTTTAATTTGTGATCAATATAATAATAATAATATTTATTATTATTATTATTTTGAATTTAGAACGGGAGAATTCAAATTCTAGATGAAGAATGTAATATTATCACTATGTTATACCTGTAATTATAGTGATGAATGTATTATTAATAGGTCAATAAATATCTCTAAGCAAGGACGAAGGTGACTTGCACAATAAGAGGAGTCGGGGTGGGAATTGTCTTTTTAGTCCCCGAATTTAGAGACGAATCTTATTTTGGTTCATGTCGATTAAAACATCGCACAATTAGTCTCTAATTTACAAAACTTCTTATTAAAGTCTGTCCATTAAGATTCATTAATTAAAATATGATAAAAAATGACGCATACCAAATTAACGTGGGAATTTAAGGTGATGTCAAACAAACAAACACTCCCATCATTTGATGTCACGACAAGATATGTTAATGGAAGAAATTACGTAGAAGTTTAGCTCTTGCATGGTCAAGATATACACTTGCATATTGGAAGAGAATATAAAGAAAAAATTTATAGAGAGAGAGAGAGTGACCTCGGATAAGACGTCTCGTCTATTTTAATTAAATGGCCAATTGTATAAAATATGGACTAATCATGAGACGTTTAATGGCATGCATTTAATAGGTCAGTTTTACAATTATTAGAGACTAATTGTGAGACGATTTGAATGCTAAAATTTAAAACGGGTTTCATCCATAGTTTACAAGTATAGCATAACAGTAATATAACACATGATTTTATCACAAAATGCTGAGTTTGATTTCCCATCCCCAAGTTCAAAAACAAAAAAGATAAAAAACAAAAATGGGATTCATCCATAAGGTATGACAACGTAGAATAGTACATGTCATATAAAGAACAGTTTGATTAGATGCAAAATATAGCTTCTTAATTAAAGGAAAACATACTACCCAAGACAAACAATAAATTTAATTTCACAAAAACCTACATAATTTTGCCATGCATCCGTTCATGATAGAATTTTCGACGACACATACAAATTATGAGAGTTATTACTGTAAGACCTCCTATTTTACGTTACTGCTATAAGTTATTATTTTAATCGATGAATTTACTTTCTTAATTGTCTAATTTATTACTAGAACATATAAGTGTCATGAGTTGTAAATTTTTAACTTCTACACTCATAGATCACATTATTAAAAAATAAATCCAACGATTACAAAACAGTTATACTGTTAGTGTAAAATTGGAGGTTCTACCTTTAAAGTTCCTATCAAGTATTTGAAATAGAAATTATACTTTGGGCATCTAACTTCATATAAAGCAGCATAAACAACAGCCTTACACCAGAGTGTTATTGTCTATAAATTGTAATAAGCTGACTAATAGTACTATATATTCCAATACAAGAACGAGAACAATAGTTTAAAATTCGTTAGTGTCCTTCCCAAAGTTATCTTTCTATATACACCACCCCCCCCCCCCCCCCCCCCCCCCCCCCCGGGAATTGAAAGACTTCTTTTGGTTTAGTTTCCCTCAAATTTAAAATTTTTAATTAGTTAATTAATTAATTAATTAATTTTTATTTTTTGGTTTCCATGGCATTAGCTTAGTAGTTCGTGATCAGTCAATATGAGTATCCACAAGTCAAGTCAAGTCGTCGGCAAGGTCTTATTTAATCACTCCCTTCATTTGGTTTTTGCAGTGCAATTTCCATTAATCATGTCAAGTGGCCACTTTAGAAATTAATTTTTGTTGCCTCCAAAAGTGATTTTGATTTTTGGGAGGACTTTCAGCAATAATTGGTGTTTGGTAAACTTGTTTTTTGCTCATATCATTACTTTACCCTAATAACTTAATGGCTTAAAATAAAGAAGTATATTTAAGGGTATGTTTACCAAACTGTTAAGAGAATATAATAGGAAGGATAATAGGAAGGAGAATCAGTAATTTTATTTCTAGTGCTCGTTTATCTATTAGATGGTGTAGTAAAAAACAACCAAATTCCATTTTTAGGGTTTATTAAACTTAATGTTCTTATGAATGTAATTACTAATATATCATTTTACACCATTAAAAAATCATTATCATAAATTTGATATCATACGCTTGACACGTAATCAATATCAAGGGGAATACAAGGACTAATATTCCCTTTACTCATTCCTTGTATCATCCACTAAACTGTCATTGCCCATTTTACAAGATGATTGTTTTTTTTTTTTTTGGCTAAGGAAATGGGGGATGAATAATCAGATCGATGAAAATGATATAGTAACCTGTTTGGTAAGAATGAAGATATGATGGAAAGGAAAATAATAAGGATAAAAATTACAATGGGACCTACTTATTTTGATCTCTTAATATGGGGAAGAAAACTTAAATCCACTCAATAATGTTTAGTATTACTTTTTTGTCATTGCTTTTTAAAGTAAAATAATATTAATTTATTAACAAATTAGTAATTGTACAATTTTTTTTTTAAAAATTTTCTCTTTATTCATTTCTACAAAACAACCTATAAAAAAAAAAAAAAAAAAACTAAAGTCTTTTCTTTCATTCAATTTTATATCTTTTAAAAATTCTCTTTGTCCTGTTTTCTTTCCTTCTCATCAAACGAAGACTAAAAGTTAAAACTATTCTAAGAAGAGTAGTGCTAGGGACACCAACTCTAATCTCAACTTTTTGTGTACCAACTCACATATTATATTTTTATTGGTAGATGTAATTAATTGATGTGACTATGCTTTAAACACTTACTAATAAAAGAATGACAACTTATATACGACATAAATTTTGGGATTAGAGTTGGTATCTATTGCATTTTTATTCTAAGAATGCAAGAACACACTTAAACCAATTTTTTTTTCTTTCCCTCATGGTTTCATCCACCATGGGAGCTTTTCCAAAATTTCATCTTCCTAAATATCGATCCCTATTTCTAATTCAAGCAAAAAAAAAAAAAAAAAAAAAAAAAAGGAGATCACTGAGGAGGTTGGATGAGTTCACACCTATCAATTCAGGAACCTAGATACGCCGCCATCAAAAGGGAGGGGCGAGGTTCTCGGTTGCCGATGGGTTTGTCATCGGCGCCACCACATGGTAGTCATCGGCAACGGAGAATAAAAAGATGTAATTTTACTTATTTTTATTTTTATTTTTATTTATTTTATGAGATTGTAAGTCAAATAGAATAATTAGTTTCTTTAAATTTTCATTGAAATTTAAATTTTGATCATTGGATAGTTCTACACCCATAGGAAAAAATAGAGGTTTCCTTATTTTATATCATATTATTAAGTAACTTCTAGAAACAATCTGTACCAAATTTAAAGATTTTTTAGGTGATCAACATAAAATTCAACTACTCTTCATGACAATTTTGAGAAGCTAAAATTTCTAGCCCTTATGCTTTTACAGCCGATAGAAGTAGAAAAAAATATGAGAATTTTACAACAAAATATTGAAAAGAAACCCCTATTTATATTATTTTATTTTCACAGTCCTATCTTTATTAGATACAGTTAGTCCTCATTAACAAATAGGTCTCTTATTAGTTTTTTAATTAGGTAACCTACTTGGTCATCCAATATAATTCAACTATTTCTAAAACCTTTCTTATAATTATTTATTATTAACTATATCAATTAACATTTATTCTGCATCAAATCCGTTGGGATTTTAATTTTAATTATTTCTAACGTTCAATGTCAAATTACGATCTTTTATTGTGAGAGAGTTGCACTAGAACTTCCAAAAATTTATTTAATTCACAAAAGAAATATATTTATCTTAAATTAAAAAATTAATGAGAAATCACGGAATTAATTTATTTCGGTTGTTACAGTTAGTATTGTTTAGTAATTAACCTTTAGAAACAATCAATCTAGTAAAACAATTTAAAGTGATTAACATAAAATTACAATTTTGAGCAAGCTAAACATTTCAAACACTTTAGCTTTTACAGTCAATTAAAGAACAACTAAATATTGAGAATTTTTCGAAAGAAGTAGGAAAAATACGTTATAGGTATGATTCTCTTTCGAGATTAAAGATTGAGAAACGACACAGCGTTCCAAACGGAGTTGGCAAACGACAAGTCAATTTGGGACTAAACTCTAAAGCGAAGTCGTCGTCACTATGCCCTGAATCAAGGTCAGTGGAAAATTATTTAAGGATTAAAGTTTTTTTTAGCCGTTTGATATGTGACTCGAGTAATTTTGTATCTCACGCTATACATTTTTAACATGAGCACTTATATATTAGACCGTAAAAAATAAATATAACTTTTAAAGCAATTTATATGGTAGTATAAAATAGGAGGTCTTATTAAAGAAGCTCCTATCAAATATTTGAAACATAAATTGCTTTGATTTGGGCATCTAGCTTCATATAAAGCAGCTTAAACAATAGCTTTGCATCAGGGTGTTATTGTGTGTAAATTATATTAATAAGCTGACTAATCTTTAACTCTCTTTAAGAACGTGAATGAAGTCTTTCGTCCCCTTACCTGTTCTTCACGTAACAGTCACGTGATTGTCACATCATCACCACGTGGTGGCCACATCAATGTCACGTGATTTTTTTTGATAAAATTTGGTTTTTTTTTTTGTCTATTCTACATATGTGTGACGCGTGTTTGTCAACTAGTAATACTATATATCTCAATGCCTCCCAACAGCACTTTAAAATTCATTTAAAGTGTCCTTCCCAAGTTATCTTTCTATACTCCTCCGAATGGACAGATTTCTTCTGGCCACTTGTTTTGGTCTAGTTACCCTTTAACTTATTTATTTATTTATTTTTGTTTCCATGGCATTAGCTTTGTAGTTGGTGATTAGTCAATATGAGTATCCAAAAGTCAAGTCAAGTCATCGGCAAGGTCTAATTTAATCACTCCCCTCATTTGGTTTTTGCAGTGTAATTTCCACTAATCATGCCAAGGGGCCACTTTAGAATATGATATTATTTGCCTTTAAAAGTGATTATGAGAGGGGCTCTGCACAAGGATTGGTGTTTGGTAAACTTGTTTCTGCTCATATTAACTTTCGAGAAATTCTAGGGTAGGAAATCGTACATATTCGGAAGGTATGAATATTTATGGTCTTGTTGTTGTTAAATGGCTTGAATTAAAGAAAATATACCAAGGATAAAAACCATTAAAGGAATATAATGAGAAAGGAAAGAGGATTCGAAAGAACAATAAATAAACAAAAAGGAGGATCATTAATTTTCTTTCAAGTGTTTATTTGTTAATTAATGGTAAAATAATCTAATTCCCTTTTCTAGAGTTTACTAATTAAGAACATTCTTGATAATGTGATCACAAAATAAGTTAAGTAAATTTGACATTCGTTTCCTTTGATAAGAATCGATAGTAAGGAAAGGTTATGAATCAATATATGACTACTCATTTCATGCGAAGTAAATGTACCTTAAAACAATTCTAAGATACACAATGCAAGATTACACAAAGTTAAATAAATCAAATAAATTAAAATAGTCCTACCCTTGTCGTTTCATCCACCATTGATCTAGGTTGTGAATTTAAGCACACAAAGGAGGCTAGGGAGAGGAGGCTGGGTGAGTTCACACCTGTGAGGAAGGGGGGCTTAGGGGCTGTGGAGAGAGATTAGGAAGGGGGTTGCATTGTCGCCGGGGACCTAGGTGGGTTTAGTTTCCCTCAAATTTTTAAAATTTTTTAATTAATTAATTAATTTTTATTTTTTGGTTTCCATGGCTTTAGCTTTGTAGTTGGTGATCAGTCAATATGAGTATCCAAAAGTCAAGTCAAGTCGTCGGCAAGGTCTTATTTAATCACTCCCCTCATTTGGTTTTTGCAGTGCAATTTCCACTAAATCATGTCAAGTGGCCACTAATTTGGAATTAATTTTTGTTGCCTCTAAAAGTGATTTTGATTTTTGGGAGAACTTTCAGCAATAATTGGTGTTTGGTAAACTTGTTTTTGCTCATATCATTACTTTACCCTAATGACTAAGGCTCCGTTTGGTTCACCGGTTTGAGTTGAGATTTTTAAGTTTGAAATGAGATGAGTTAAGTTTAGTTTAAATGATGAGTGTTTGGTAAAAAGTTTGAATTAAAAAGTTTGAGTTGAGTTTAGTGTTTGGTGGAAAAAAGTTTAAGTTGAGTTGAATTGTAAAAACAAGGGCTTTGTTTGGATGTCCCTAAAATGAGCTGAATCAAATTTTTTAATTTTTTATAACATTCTGGGTTAAATTTTTTGTCTTTTTCTCAAAAATTTTTTTGTATTTTCTGAAAAAGTTTTTTGTCTTATTATAAAAATCAACAAAAATTACTATTACAAATAAACTATTTCAACTCAAACTAACCAACCAAACGAACCCTATCTTATATTTTAGGGGGAGTTTGGAATAGTAATCCAACTCTATTGGAGTCCACATAATTTGAATGTGTCTTTTACAGTAAAAGTGGTTGTCTTTTGCCCAAAAATATTTTTGCGTTTGCTGAAAATTAATTATGAGACAACAAAAGTCTTTTTAAAATTCCTGCGAAATGAAATATTTGTACCCCATACGCACAAAAATCGTTCGTCTCAGTAGATGCAATTCAAATAAAGCATATAATTACATTCATTCACCAAATTAATTAGATATTTCTCGTTTGCATTCACGTGGCTCTGTACCACGGATATGATTGGTAACATTGCCACATAGCATCCGCCATCCTTTCTCTCAACTGATTCATCGTCCCATGTTGGTCCGTTCCTGTACTAGGCCCAGTGTCATCTATGCCCTCGCCCAACACGAAATCATCGTTTACGTCGTCGCTCCGGCCTACAGCCACGCCATTACCTACAAAATCGTCTATAAATGGGTCCCTAACCTGCACCATTCTTATGAAATTATGTACAACAGCACACGCCACGGGGATCATCTTTTGTTTGTCCATCGGATAGCTGTTCATGGCTTTTAGTATTCTGAACCTTGCCTTCCAGACGCCGAAGGTTCGTTCAATGCAATTCCGGAGCGATGAGTGCGTGTAGTTAAATACCTCCTTGCGGTTGCCTAACCCACCACGACGCCTTCGATATTCCGGTAAATGATACGTCTCCCGTCTAAACGGGCTCAAGAACCCCTCCTTATTGGCGTAACCGGCATCTGCTAAGTAAAATTTTCCTGCAATATCACGCAAAAACAAATTCTTTTTTAACTGACAATATTTTTTGTCAACTTTTTCCATGTAATTAATGCAATATCATTGATCATATGATTACCTGGTGGTGGTATTGGGAATCCATGGTATGCTATGGCCTCGTCCAACATTCTCGCATCATGGCATGAGCCCTCATATCCGGCCAACATGTACGTGAATTTCATGTCGAACGAACATGCCGCCAATATATTTTGTGAGTGGAATCCTTTCCGGTTAATCCAACCATCAGCATTCTCGCGCCTTGGGACACAGGGGACGTGTGTCCCATCAATAGCACCAATGCAACCCTGCATGCCACATAAAATATTTATTAATTGTAAATGAAATTTTTGTCTACCACGGTTAGACCGTATTATTTTTTTCGGTGTAAACTACTACTTTCAATATATAACAATGGTAACGTACATCAAACCATGGCCGATATTTTCCTTCATGCTCAATTATCAACGATTGCACCGTCGTGTAGTCAGGTGGCCTTATGAATTCGTCTTTCAACGCACAAATAACCTTTAACACTCTAAAAAACCAACGTGAGGTTGTCTCTGGGGAATGCTGGAATAAATACGAAACGTGCCGATTTGAAGCGCCTTGTGAACATATGGCTAAAAAAATGAATAACTGCTCGTTCACGTTCATGTGATTCGTTGACCTCAACAATCCTCGACCACCTAATAGGTTACTTAGTAATCTGAAGGTTGATGATTTCATACTGATCATCGATTGAATTACGTCTTCATGACCATTAAGTATTTCTTCCACACGCATGCTTCCAGTTAGCATTGAGTCATGCATTGGTTGCGGATTGCGGCGTATAGTCCGCCTACTATTTATTATTGCCACCACTGCCATCGCGCACATATCGTCGTCCTCGCGTTGTGCGTTAGATGTTGATTGGGCGTCTTCATCACGACGAGTTGCGGATCGAAACCAATTCATTTCTGTATTTTGTTGCCGTACCAAAATCCACGTTGTCACCTGATCTTCATAAGAATCAAACACAATATTAAGTATAAAAAATTCCTCGATATGGTTTGAACTTCGTCAAATAACATAACGAAACGACATATACTACAATCAGTTTAAAAAAACAAATCCAAATTATTCCACATTAAACACTTAAATGTATAATTTAAAAAAACAACAATAGTGTAAGTGTCTTATTGAAATGGAGGAGGGAAAAATCAAGCATCAATAACATGAACATCATTGGGGCGGTGGAATCTGGGAGCCGACAACTGACGCAATAATTCCTCGCCGGTCGTCGTCGTCAAGCTCTGTGAAAGGACGCTGCAGCCGCGGATGCGCATCGAAGTAGTGCCACATTATCGTTCGCTGATATTGTGGAATATTCATCTCTTTCATTATATTGATGCAGTCCACAATACAATACATGTCGTTGTTGTTGGCGCCATCGGATGTCGATTGCGATCGAGCGCGGAAATGATTGGCGATTTCTTCCATGGCCGTATACGTCATATCATCCGTCGCCTCCCTTTGTTTCCGCTTCCCAGCACTCCCACGTGACTGTGACGGCCCGGCGTCGTCGTGCGAACCTCTCGTGTTTGCCTGTCTCCGCGCACCGATGCTTGGGTTATTATCATCCTCCATAAGCGGTTGTGTTCCGGAGTGGCCCATGGACAGATCAAACTCAAACGGTAGCGAACTTCCGCCTTCCATCGTCACCGATCCGAAAGCCGAGGCACCTGCTGCATGGTTTTTATCAAAAATGTTGAAATACAATTCTTTGTGCCGAAGTCCCTCGTAGCGGAGATGGGTACATTCCTTGTTATCCTGTAAAATCAAAGCAGATTGTGGTCAAAGGTTATCCAGTGGAATCCTATACTAGAAATACGCGCTTATATATTGCATAGAAAAGGTTGCATTACTTTCAAGAAGGTTTGCCATGTTTCGTCGGAGCAAACAACCGTATCTGTCCGCGGATCATATCCAAGCCCTGTGTGGGTCTGCAGACTCTTCCAACCTCTGTAAATTTTTTTCATCCGCTCTTTCTTTTGCGATAAAGTGGATGCAAGGGCCGGAACACCGTCAAAACGTGTGTTGAACTCGTTGGCCCATAACTCTAGAATCGCGATTGGAGGTTGCTTGCCGCCCCTTTCGGCTAGGTACTCGTCAAGTTTTTCCAGGAATAGTCTTTCCTTGGCGTCCGTCCAAACGTACGACTCACCAGACGCTTTGCGAGGCATGTCCTTAATACATGTGAAATTGAAATATGAATTTAACGCAACAAAGCTGAATGAGTGGAATTTAGTTTTGGCTCAGAAAATATATATGACATATTGCACCTGAGGCATGTCATCGACCCGAAATCATGGCAACTACCATGGCATCGAACGCCGGTAACTACCTAAATGATATCGGGTTATTGACCCACCAGTCAGATGCAAAATACAATTTAGGCTTATGGGCCTCTATCATCATAGCCAAATGGGTGGATCAGTATGGCAGGCTGTGATTGGAGATTGGCCGTGTGTACCATATAGGCAACCTATAAATGACCTAAACAAGCTTTAGCAATCACAAAAACAAAAAAAAAAACCAGAATATTTCAAGTTTGGGTCGAAAAACCCCAAAAAAAGGCCAAAACCTTGCAAAATGAGATGCCAAAATTAATTGTAAGTAACCATTAACCGTGTAAACCATTTAGGCAGCTTATAAATGACGTAAACAAGCTTTAGCAATCACCAAAACAACAAAAAATCAGCATTTTTAAAGTTTGGGTCCAAATACCTCAAAAAAAGGCCAAAAACTTGCAAAATGTGAGCCAAAATTAAATGTGAGTATGGAGTAGCCATTTAAGCCATTGAGGCAGCTTATAAATGACCTAAACAAGCTTTAGCAATCACCAAAACAAAAAAAAACCAGCATTTTTAAAGTTTGGGTCCAAATACCTCAAAAAAAGGCCAAAAACTTGCAAAATGTGAGCCAAAATTAATTGTGAGTATGGAGTAGCCATTTAAACCATTTAGGCAGCTTATAAATGACCTAAACAAGCTTTAGCAATCACCAAAACAAAAAAAAATCAGAATTTGTCAAGTTTGGATCGAAAAACCCCAAAAAAAGGCCAAAAACTTGCAAAATTTCACCCAAAATGAATTGTAAGTATGGATTGGCCGTGTGTACCATATAGACAGCTTATAAATGACCTAAACAAGCTTTAGCAATCACCAAAACCAAAAAAAACCAGAATTTTTAAAGTTTGGATCGAAATACCTCAAAAAAAGGCCAAAAACTTGCAAAATGTGAGCCAAAATTAATTGTGAGTATGGAGTAGCCATTTAAACCATTTAGGCAGCTTATAAATGACCTAAACAAGCTTTGGCAATCACAAAAAAAAAAAAAAATCAGAATTTGTCAAGTTTGGATCGAAAAACCCCAAAAAAAGGCCAAAAACTTGCAAAATGTGAGCCAAAATTAATTGTAAATATGGATTAGCCGTGTAAACCATTTAGGCAGATTATAAATGACCTAAACAAGCTTTAGCAATCACTAAAACAAAAAAAACCAGAAATTTTCAAGTTTGGATCGAAAACCCCAAAAAAAGGCAAAAAACTTGCAAAATGGCAACCTCTAGCCGAACCTAAGCAAGCTTTCACAATCACCAAAACAACAAAAAAATAGGCACGGGCTGTAGTTCAACAACAACAGAAAATCCATCGAAAGTCTCGACCTACTGACCCACAAAATTAAGGAATTGGCAACTAGTCGAAATTCTCATGAACAACAGAACTTGAAGAAGTAATTTTGGTACTGAAATATTAAAGTTTAAACTATATTGACAGAGAATTAGGGCAGGGAAATTTACTGGGGTTATGGAATTGGAAGCCGACGATGAGTAAACAGTAGAAGAGGGCGGATTAGGGCACGAATTAACGCGATGTTGGGATGATTTCCGGACTTCAAAGTAGTGGGTAATCACTCTACGGGTTCGTCTTCGAGTCGGAGTCCTCACACGGCGCCTCATCTGCTGCTCGTCAAGCCAGGCGAGGGAAAAATTTGAAGGGAATACCCAAATCGGAGAGAGGAAAGAGGCCCACTACCCGGAGCGCCTGCTAAGCAGACGCCGGGGGATGGGATGGAGGAGCAGCGAACAGAGCAACTGACAACACGCAACAGCACATGGGCGCCGGCATGGACATCGACAATATTCGCGAACAGAAGACGAGATGGAGGAGGCAGATGCGCAGGGGAACGTGGGTGAACAGTCCACCCATCTGGGTTTACTGTATAACGGGTCAGAGGCCATTTCAATCCGAACTGGAATGCCAAAGGACTTCGGTTCAAACTGAACGGCTCTTTCTCAGTTTGGACTGGTCGTCCAAACGGAGCCTAAATGGCTTAAACTAAAGAAATATATTTAAGGGTATGTTTACCAAACTGTTAAGAGAATATAATAGGAAGGAGAATCAATAATTTCATTTCTTGTGTTTGTTTATCAATTAGATGGTGTAGTAGAAAACAACCAAATTTCCTTTTTAGGGTTTATTAAATTTAATGTTCTTATGAATGTAATTACTAATATATCATTTTACACCATTAATCAATTATTGTCATAAATTTGATATCATTCGCTTGACACGTAATCAATATCAAGAGGAATACAAGGACTAACATTCCCTCTACTCATTCCTTGTATCATCCACTAAACTGTCAGTGCCCATTTTACAAGATTTTTTTTTTTTTTTGGGTTCAGGAAATGGGGATGGATATATAATTAGATGAAAATGATACAGTAACTGGTTTAGTAAGAATGAAGAGATGATGGAAAGGAAAATAATAAGAATAAAAATTAAAATGGGACCTACTTTTTTTGATCTCTTAATATGGGGAAGAAAACTTAAATCCACTCAATAATGTTTAGTATTACTTTTTTTGTCACTGCTTTTTAAAGTAAAATAATATTAATTTATTAACAAATTAGTAATTGTACAAATTTTTTTTAATTTCTCTTATCCATTTCTACCAAACAACCTAAAAGAAAACTAATGTCTTTTCTTTCATTTCAATTTTATATCTTTTAAAAATTTTCTTTGTCCTGTTTTCTTTCTTTCCCACCAAACGAAGACTAAAAGTTAAAACTATTCTAAGAAGAGTAGTACTAGGGACACCAACTCTAATCTCAACTTTTTATGTACCAACTCACATGTTATATTTTTATTGGTAGATGTAATTAATTGATGTGACTATGCTTTAAACACTTACTAATAAAAGAATGACAACTTATATACGACATAAATTTTGGGATTAGAGTTGGTATCTATTGCATTTTTATTCTAAGAATGCAAGAACACACTTAAACCAATTTTTTTTTTCTTTCCCTCATCGTTTCATCCACCATGGGAGCTTTTCCAAAATTTCATCTTCCTAAATATTGATCCCTATTTCTAATTCAAAAAAAAAAAAAAAAAAAAAAAAAGGAGATCACTGAGGAGGTTGGATGAGTTCGCATCTATCAATTCAGGAACCTAGATACGCCGCCATCAAAAGGGAGGGGCGAGGTTCTCGGTTGCCGATGGGTTTGTCATCATCGGCGCCACCAACATGGTAGTCATCGGCAACGGAGAATAAAAAGATGTAATTTTACTTTTTTTTTTTTTTTTTTTTTTTTAATGAGATTGTAAGTCAAATAGAATAATTAGTTTCTTTAAATTTTCATTGAAATTTAAATTTTGATCATTGGATAGTTCTACACCCATAGGAAAAAATAGAGGCTTCCTCATTTTATATCATATTATTAAGCAACTTCTAGAAACAATCTGTACCAAATTTAAAGATTTTTTAGGTGATCAACATAAAATTCAACTACTCTTCATGACAATTTTGAGAAGCTAAAATTTTTAGCACATATGCTTTTACAGCCGATAGAAGTAGAAAAAATATGAGAATTTTACAACAAAATATTGAAAAGAAACCCCTATTGATATTATTTTATTTTCACAGTCCGATCTTTATTAGATACAGTTAGTCCTCATTAACAAATAGGTCTCTTATTAGTTTTTTAATTAGGTAACCTACTTGGTCATCCAATATAATTCAACTATTTCTAAAACCTTTCTTATAATTATTTATTATTAACTATATCAATTAATATTTATTCTGCATCAAATCCGTTGGGATTTTAATTTTAATTATTTCTAACGTTCAATGTCAAATTACGATCTTTTATTGTGAGAGAGTTGCACTAGAACTTCCAAAAATTTATTTAATTCACAAAAGAAATATATTTATCTTAAATTAAAAAATTAATGAGAAATCACGAAATTAATTCATTTCGGTTGTTACAGTTAGTATTGTTTAGTAATTAACCTTTAGAAACAATCAATCTCTTGTAAAACAATTTAAAGTGATTAACATAAAATTACAATTTTGAGCAAGCTAAACATTTCAAACACTTTAGCTTTTACAGTCAATTGAAGAACAACTAAATATTGAGAATTTTTCGAAAGAAGTAGGAAAAATACGTTATAGGTATGATTCTCTTTCGAGATTAAAGATTGAGAAACGACACAGCGTTCCAAACGGAGTTGGCAAACGACAAGTCAATTTGGGACTAAACTCTAAAGCGAAGTCGTCGTCACTATGCCCTGAATCAAGGTCAGTGGAAAATTATTTAAGGATTAAAGTTTTTTTTAGCCGTTTGATATGTGACTCGAGTAATTTTGTATAGCACGCTATACATTTTTAATATGAGCACTTATCTATTAGACCGTCAAAAATAAATATAACTTTTAAAGCAATTTATATGGTAGTATAAAATAGGAGTTCTTATTAAAGAAGCTCCAATCAAATATTTGAAACATAAATTGCTTTGATTTGGGCATCTAGCTTCATATAAAGCAGCTTAAACAATAGCTTTGAATCAGGGTGTTATTGTGTTTAAATTATATTAATAAGCTGACTAATCTTTAACTCTCTCTAAGAACGTGAATGAAGTCTTTCGTCTCCTTACCTGTTCTTCACGTAACAGTCACGTGATTGTCACATCATCACCACGTGGTGGCCACATCAATGTCACGTGATTTTTTTTTTGTTAAAATTTGGTTTTTTTTTTTTTTTTTTTGTCTAGTCTACATATGTGTGACGCGTGTTTGTCAACTAGTAATACTATATATCTCAATGCCTCCCAACAGCACTTTAAAATTAATTTAGAGCGTCCTTCCCAAGTTATCTTTCTATGCTCCTCCGAATGGACAGATTTCTTTTGGCCACTTGTTTTGGTCTAGTTTCCCTTTAACTTATTTATTTATTTATTTTTGTTTCCAAGGCAATAGCTTTGTAGTTGGTGATTAGTCAATATGAGTATCCAAAAGTCAAGTCAAGTCATCGGCAAGGTCTAATTTAATCACTCCCCTCATTTGGTTTTTGCAGTGTAATTTCCACTAATGATGCCAAGGGGCCACTTTAGAATATGATATTATTTGCCTCTAAAAGTGATTATGAGAGGGGCTTTGCACAAGGATTGGTGTTTTGGTAAACTTGTTTCTGCTCATATTAACTTTCGAGAAATTCTCGGGTAGGAAATCGTACATATTCGGAAGGTATGAATATTTATGGTCTTGTTGTTGTTAAATGGCTTGAATTAAAGAAAATATACCAAGGATATGTTTACCAAACCATTAAAGGAATATAATGAGAAAGGAAAGAGGATTCGAAAGAACAATAAATAAATAAAAAGGAGGATCATTAATTTTCTTTCAAGTGTTTATTTGTTAATTAATGGTAAAATAATCTAATTCCCTTTTCTAGAGTTTACTAATTAAGAACATTCTTGATAATGTGATCACAAAATAAGTTAAGTAAATTTGACATTCGTTTCCTTTGATAAGAATCGATAGTAAGGGAAGGTTATGAATCAATATATGACTACTCATTTCATGCGAAGTAAATGTACCTTAAAACAATTCTAAGATACACAATGCAAGATTACACAAAAATAAATAAATAAATTAAATTAAAATAGTCCTACCCTTGTCGTTTCATCCACCATTGATCTAGGTTGTGAATTTAAGCACACAAAGGAGGCTAGGAGGAGGAGGCTGGGTGAGTTCACACCTGTGAAAAAGGGGGGCTTAGGGGCTGTGGAGAGAGATTAGGAAGGGGGTTGCATTGTCGCCGGGGACCTAGGTGGGTTTAGTTTCCCTCAAATTTTTAAAATTTTTTGATTAATTAATTAATTTTTATTTTTTGGTTTCCATGGCTTTAGCTTTGTAGTTGGTGATCAGTCAATTTGAGTATCCAAAAGTCAAGTCAAGTCGTCGGCAAGGTCTTATTTAATCACTCCCCTCATTTGGTTTTTGCAGTGCAATTTCCACTAAATCATGTCAAGTGGCCACTTTGGAATTAATTTTTGTTGCCTCTAAAAGTGATTTTGATTTTTGGGAGGACTTTCAGCAATAATTGGTGTTTGGTAAACTTGTTTTTGCTCATGTCGTTACTTTACCCTAATGACTAAATGGCTTAAACTAAAAGAAAGATATTAAAGGGTATGTTTACCAAACTGTTAAGAGAATATAATAGGAAGGAGAATCAATAATTTCATTTCTTGTGTTTGTTTATCAATTAGATGGTGTAGTAGAAAACAACCAAATTTCCTTTTTAGGGTTTATTAAATTTAATGTTCTTATGAATGTAATTACTAATATATCATTTTACACCATTAATCAATTATTGTCATAAATTTGATATAATTCACTTGACACGTAATCAATATCAAGGGGAATACAAGGACTAACATTCCCTTTACTCATTCCTTGTATCATCCACTAAACTGTCAGTGCCCATTTTACAAGATTTTTTTTTTTTGGGTTCAGGAAATGGGGATGGATATATAATTAGATGAAAATGATATAGTAACTTGTTTAGTAAGAATGAAGAGATGATGGAAAGGAAAATAATAAGAATAAAAATTAAAATGTGACCTACTTTTTTTGATCTCTTAATATGGGGAAGAAAACTTAAATCCACTCAATAATGTTTAGTATTACTTTTTTTGTCACTGTTTTTAAAGTAAAATAATATTAATTTATTAACAAATTAGTAATTGTAAATTTTTTTTTTTAATTTCTCTTATCTATTTCTACCAAACAACCTAAAAGAAAACTAAAGTCTTTTCTTTCATTTCAATTTTATATCTTTAAAAATTTTCTTTGTCCTGTTTTCTTTCTTTCCCACCAAACGAAGACTAAAAGTTAAAACTATTCTAAGAAGAGTAGTGCTAGGGATATCAACTCTAACTTTTTGAGTACCAACTCATGTGTCATATTTTAATTGATAGATGTAATTAATTTATGTGGTTATTATGCTTTAAACACTTACTAATAAAAGAACGACACTCACATGCGACATAAATTGGTACTCAAATTTTGAGATTAGAGTTGGTATCTATAACATTTATATTCTAAGAATGCAATAACACACTTAAACCAAAATTTTTTTTTTCTTTACCTTTTCGTTTCATCAACCATGGGAGCTTTTCCAAAATTTCCTCTTCCTAAATATTGATCCATATTTCGAATTCAAGCAAAAAAAAAAAAAAAAAAAATAAAGGAGATCACTGAGGAGGTTGGATGAGTTCACACCTATCAATTCAGGGACCTAGATGGGTTCACGCCGCCATCAAAAGGGAGGGGCGAGGTTTTCCGTTGCCGATGGGTTTGTCATCGGCGCCACTAACATGGTAGTCATCGGCAACGGAGAATAAAAATATTTAATTTTACTTTTTTTTTAATGTGATTGTAAGTCAAATAGAATAATTAATTTCTTTAAATTTTCATTGAAATTTAAATTCTGATCATTGGATAGTTCTGCACCCATAGGAAAAAATAGAGGTTTCCTCATTTTATATCATATTATTAAGCATAACTTCTAGAAACTATACCAAATTTAAAGATTTTTAAGGTGATCAACATAAAATTCAACTACTTTCGCGACAATTTTGAGAAGCTAAAATTTCTAGCACTTTAGCTTTTACAGCCAAAAGAAGTAGAAAATATAAAAATAAAAAAAAATATTGAAAAGAAACCCCTATTGATATTATGTTATTTTCACATTCCAATCTTTTTAGAAACAGTTTGTCTAATTTAAATTCTAACTTGAGTTTGACCATATGTGAGGTTTAAAATCATGTATTAGTGGTCGGGTTAAAAGGTCCATGGAAAATTCTTTCAAGACAAAAAATTCTAAGTTTGCATTTAATGCACCGGTTTGGAATAAGATTTTTATGTTGAAATTTGTTGTATTTTCAAAAACTAATTATAATTTTTATTATTTAAAAAAAAAAAAAAAAAAACTAGAATGAAAATTTTAGATTCGAAATGAAGAGCCAAACAAACCCTTAACATATTGTATCCGGTTCTTTGTTCTCATTTGTCTTGTTTCACTTAAGAATGGAAGTGGAAAAGACGCAAATCAACAGGCAAATGAGTAAATCCAGGTTGGTTTAGTTCCATATTAGTGTACGCACGTGGGGTTGGTGACTTGCCTATTACAAGTTTCCACCATATGAATCGGTTTCTATATTAGCCGTAGAAAATTCAACTAGTGGGCTGGTCTATTCTAATGTCGTATACCTCTTGGATGCTTATTTCCACTAATTACTTTTAGGTATTATTTTTCTTAGAACAAGCCCTCCTAAATTACTAGCATAGAGGACCGTAATAGAACGATTAGGCAGTTCGTTCTCTTCGTTTAAGTTTTGAATTCGAACCGTCCTATTATAATGATCGGAATATAAAGATAAATATTTATTATATATATATATATCACATAGAGCTGCATTTAGGGTCCATTTGGAGCACCATTTTCGGATGGCGTTTTACCATTTTAATTTCAAAATTTCAACTCTAAATCAAACTTTTCCTCCTTTTCATTTTCAAAAAACTCAAACTTTAAAAGTCCATAATTTTTTTAATTTCAAATCAAAATGAGATGATTTTATGTCAAAATGATCGTATCAATTAGACGAATAAAACAAGATCCATTTTGTACATTTTTTTTCCGAACACATTTCAAAATTTTACATTATTTTCTATATTATAAAATTTTTTCAAAAGTTTTATCCTCAAATATATATTTACAACTCAATATTCAAAATACTATCTACATTTGTCCCTCTAAATGAGTCCTTAGTTCTACGGTTATACGCCATCCTTTTTAGCCATTTCTTCAATAATAAATAAATAAATAAACTCCTAATTACCAAGAGTTGATGACGTCTATTGCTATGTAAGCTTAACCCTGCTTTTTTTTTTTTTTTTTTTTTTTTTTTTTTAACAAAAACATGGAAAATATAGACGGAAAAGCTTATCTAGAATGCCGTGTGAGCCAACAGATTCCAACCAAGTCATTGACTCGCTTTTTTTTTTTTTTTCCTTCTTTTTTTGGGTTGTTGTGGTGTCACATCTTCTAGAATAAAGAATAGATTTACAAAAAAATTAGCCCCATTACACTTTAAGGCCTGTTTGGTGCACAAATTGAGTTTGAATTGAGTTGAAATTTTTAAATTTGAATAGTAATTTTTGTTGACTTTTTCATAAAAGATAAAGTTTTTTTGAGGAAAAGACAAAAAACATGATAAAAAAATACAGTTTAGTTTAAACCGAACTTACCAACCAAACGGGCCTTTAGATTTACCTGTGAGCTATGAATTGTCAAATTTGAATCAATCTTAATCCGAAGTGCATACCTTTTAATATGCTACTCTTGTTTACAAAATTATCCAATATTTTAAAATTTGAGTTGCATTCTCTACATAATAGTCAAAAAAAAAAAAAAAAAAAAAAAACACACAAAAAAAAAGAGCTTTTGGTGTTTAATAACTCATTCCAAACTCGATATTGATATGAGTTTTCTTCACATGTACCGGACACAATAGCCTTTTTTTTTTTTTTTTTTTTAATAAAACTAATGGTTGAGATTAGACCTATTTTTAACTAGTGATCGGCATATTATATATTAGTAGGTGAAAAAGAAAAAAAAAAAATCTCTCTATGGCATGATATATGATAAAAATATGCGTTAAAATGATTTGGTGCAATAAGCCAGTAACGCCCCTTATTTTCCATATGGCTAATCTTAATGAGCACTAATTTCTGGTGATCAAGTGTACTTGAGAATATTAAAACTTGAATATTCTTCCTTCATCAATACGAGATTGAAAGTTTGAAGCACATGGACAAAAACCTGTACGTAATTATTGTTATTATTATTATTATTATTATTATTTTGTCTGGGCATGTTCTAGTCAAAGTCTTCCACCAAGTCGTTGGTTTCACGTTTGGTACTCTATCCGTGGATGATGGGTGTGGTGGAAAATGACTCTCTATATTCTATGGGGTCTTTCCTTCAACAAAGGCGTCTCATTGCTCTAATTTTCAAGAGTAGCGTTCCTTCCTAGAAACTGATCGGTTCCCACCTCTCCGTCTTTCGTGTTCAAATTAGACAATTATTACTTTATCAATCATCATCACAGTCTAATAATAATTTAATAACCTAGGATAAATTTATAATTTAATACTCTTTTCAGATTTAACGTATCATATAAATGAATTGAGACCATAATAATTTTAAAATCTAATAATAATGATTCCAAAATTCAGAAAAATAAAAAAATAAAAAAATCATTTGTAACTTTTATATTGTTGGTTTCTTGCCGTCTAAACATCGAAATTGTAACTATAAGCAAATTAATGGGCTTGGATCTTGTGCCAGAGTAGAACTGAAACATACTCTAAAAAAAAAAAGTCAACTTTTATCTAAAACGTAGAAAATTGTGTGTGGACAAGTTTTGTTTTATTTTTCTCAAGAAATTGATGAATCTAAAATCCGATCCTCACAATAAAGAAAAATAAAATAAAATAAAATCTGAGCAGTAGATGATTTTGTTTGACTGATTTGCTTTTATGCAAACTCCAATCCAAGTCTTCCGTTTGACCATAAGAAAAGTGGAGCCATTTTTGTCTCTCCAATGATCACAAACTCCAAACTTCAATTAGTCTTAGACTCTGCCGTTGGTTTTTCCCTCCACATCCAGTTGTGTAACAAAAAAAACCACACATAAAACCATTCTCCAAATTGAGTCATCTGAGGCAGAACTGAAGAAGAAGGGGGGGGGGGAAAAAAATCCATCACACTCCCAAAATTCATCCAAATGGCAAACACAAACCAAAAAACTCTTACAACCCCATTTCTCACCTTCCTCTTCCTCATCTTTCTCAGCCATGGAGTTCTCTCCCAATCACTCCAGGAACAAGAACGCTCAGTCCTGCTTAAGCTAAAGCAGTACTGGGGAAACATGTCCTCCATGAGTGACTGGACCTCATCAAACAGTTCTCATTGTTCTTGGCCTGGAATCACCTGCACATCCAACTCCGTCACCGAGCTCTATCTCTACGATGCGAACATCACTGGAGAAGTCCCGCCCTTTATCTGTGACCTCAAGAATCTCACATCCATTAATCTTGGTTACAACTACATCCCTGGAGAGTTTCCAAGAGCTCTGTTCAACTGTTCAAATCTTCTACTTTTAGACCTGTCCGATAACTACTTCGTCGGAAGGCTTCCCGATGACATAGACAAGCTGGCTCAGCTTCAAAGTCTGTACCTTGGAGGCAACAATTTCTCAGGTGATATCCCACCTGCCATTGGGAATCTGCAGGAGCTGAAGGTCCTGAGTATGGGAGGCAACCATTTTAATGGCTCTTTCCCACCAGAAATCGGTAACTTGTCGAATCTCGAATATTTGCGGTTATCCAATAACAATCTACTCGCCCCATCAACGCTGCCTTCCAATTATACCAAGTTGAAGAAGTTGACAACGCTATGGATTTTCAATTCAAACTTGATTGGGGAGATACCTCCGAGTATCGGAGACCTGGAAGCATTGGAATCTTTGGATTTATCCCGGAATGACTTGCAAGGGAAAATCCCAGAGGGTTTGTTCACGTTGAAGAATCTGAGCGTGGTTCAGCTTTATAAGAACAAACTGTCTGGAGAGATTCCGCAAGTGGTTGACGCTCCGAGCTTGAAGGTACTTGATCTTTCGGAGAACAACTTAACCGGGAGCATACCAGAAGACTTTGCAAAGCTAACCAGTTTGACAGGCTTGGCTCTGTTTTCCAATCAATTATCAGGCAGTATTCCGGAAGGTATTGGCAGATTACCAGGCTTGGTGGATTTCAAGGTGTGGGATAACAATCTTTCCGGTGAGTTGTCTCCAGATTTCGGCAAGTATTCAAACCTCACGGAGTTTGAGGTGAGCTCCAATAAGCTCACAGGGAAATTGCCTGAACACTTGTGCTCCAATGGTTACCTGGTTGGACTGGTGGCTCATGAGAATAACTTCACCGGCGAGCTTCCTGGATCACTGGGAAATTGCAGCTCATTGCTTATGGTTAAGGTCTCAGACAACATGCTTTCCGGAGAAATTCCTAGTGGCATGTGGACATCCTTTAATTTGAGTTTCGTGACGATGAACAACAACTCATTCACGGGTACTCTTCCTGAGAAGTTTGCCACGAATCTTTCAAGATTGGAAATCAGTGACAACAAATTTTCAGGTAACATTCCGATTGGTTTATCTTCATTGAGGGACTTGACTGTGTTTAAGGCCAGCAATAACCTCTTGACCGGAACCATTCCTCAAGAATTAACCCGTCTTTCGAAATTGACAAATCTTTTTCTCGATCAAAACCAGCTCACGGGGAATCTTCCATCTCATATAGAAGAATGGAAGGCCTTAAATACTCTTAACCTGAGTAGAAATCAACTCTCTGGACAAATTCCAGAGCAGATTGGTGACTTACCTACCCTTACATATTTAGACCTCTCGGAGAACAGATTTTCAGGCCAAATTCCAACCCGACTCGGTCTTCTAAGGCTAGTTTTTCTTAACCTCTCTTCCAATGATCTCACCGGGACTATCCCGCTTCAATTGGAGAACTCTGCAAATGCCGACAGCTTCTTGAACAATCCCGGTCTTTGTTCGAGTAACAATGCCTTGCAACTCAAGCTCTGCAATCCAAAGCCACAAAGGAGGACAAAATCTCAACCCCATATCTTGTTTTGATCATAACACTTAGTGCAGCGGTCTTTTTGTTGGCCATATCCTTCTCATTCTTCATCTTCAGATGCTACCGCAGCAAACACGGGCTCGATACGAAATGGAAGCTCACCTCATTCCAGAGGCTGAATTTCACAGAATCAAACATTGTGTCCGGGCTAAACGATCATAATTTGATCGGAAGCGGTGGCTCAGGAAAAGTTTACCGTGTTAATGTGAATCGTCAAGGTGATGTTGTCGCTGTAAAGAGAATATGGAACAACAAGAAGGTAGAGCACAAACTTGAGCAAGAGTTCCTTTCGGAAGTCAAGATATTGAGTTCAATCCGACACGTCAACATAGTGAAACTCAAATGCTGCATCTCCAGTGAGAGTTCGAAACTCCTTGTCTACGAGTACATGGAGAACCGAAGCCTAGACAGATGGCTGCACGGCAAAAACAGGCAAAATGGAATCCCGGCTGCTCGTTCTGTTCATCACCACGTTCTCGACTGGCCCAAGAGGTCACAGATCGCGATGGGCGCTGCACAGGGCCTCTGCTACATGCACCATGATTGTGTGCCACCAGTTATTCACAGAGACATTAAAGCAAGTAACATACTGTTAGACTCAGAATTCAATGCGAAAATTGCAGATTTTGGACTCGCCAAGTTGTTGGTTACGCAAGGAGAACTCGCCACAATGTCGACTGTGGCTGGCTCTTTCGGCTACTTGGCTCCAGGTAAACTCACCGAAACATATTTCCGTGTCATCACAAGTATCTAACAAATCTTGTTTCAAATTCACATGCCGAGACCTTTAAATTAAAGTTCTGATGCTTTTTTATAGCTTAGACAAAACTCATGGAATTTCGAATTTGAATTTGCAGAGTATGCTCATTCAATGAGAGTGAATGAGAAGGTCGACGTTTACAGTTTCGGGGTCGTCCTCCTGGAACTAGTAACAGGCAGAGAAGCAAGCAACGGTGACGAGCACACCTCCCTTGCCGAATGGGCGTGGCGTCACTTTCAAGAGGATAAGCCCATAGAAGACGCCTTGGATGAGGAGGTGAAGGAACCGTGTTACGTGGAAGAAATGAGCAGCATTTTCGAGCTGGGAATATACTGTACGAATTCTCTGCCTTCCACTCGGCCTTCCATGAAAGATGTTGTGGAAATCTTGCTCCGATGTAGTCGTCAGACGGCTTACGGCAAAAAGTTCATTTGGACTGAGTACGATGCCGCTCCACTCCTCAAGAACTCAAAGCGTGAAAGGAGTTTGGAAGATGATGACGTTCCAAACGTAGACAATGTCTGATATGCCCTGAATACTTCAATTAGAGTAGATTAAAGTAGTAGTTAGTAAGACTTTGTTTGACATTTAAGTTTAAGTGCAACTAAACAGTACTTTTTTATCTCAGTTTTTATCTTTTTCTGAAAAGTTAATAAATAATATGTTAGAAAACTGTAAGTAAATTGTATTAGAGCAGAGTGAGAGTTTGTATTAGTAGAGGAATCTTAATAAAATTTCGTCCTACACTTCAGTTCACACATAAGCAAGGATCTACAGGTTGGATGCAATAATCAGTAAGAACAAGAATCTAGTGGTCGAGCACACAAAAATATCCTACTAGTATTGCGTAACTTAGAGTGTCAGATAACATCAAAATCAATAAACAAAATCTAACTAAACTAAATGAAAATCTAACAGTCCATAACTGCATATTATCAGCAATGTGTGTAGTACTGGGAATTCGGGCCGCCCGGCCCGGCCCGAGCCCATCGGGCTATTGCAAAAATTCGGACCGGGCCGGGCCGGCCCTATTTTTTCAAATATAAGCCCGGCCCGGCCCGCGGGCTTAGAGCGGGCCGGACCGGGAGCGGGCCGGGCCTAATTTTTAAAATTTTTAGTTAATTTTATTTTTTATTTGTAATTTTGAATAAATTATATTTTTATTTATATTATAATTGCTTAGTTAATACTTAATAATTATAATATTAGTTAGTTAGTTAACTTAACATTATAATTAAACTTTTAATTTTAGTTGTTCAAGATTATAATTATTTATCAGTGTTTGCTTAGTAGTTATTTTTGATTAAATATTACTAAATTGAAAAATAAATTAAGCACATAATAAAAATTATAAATTTTATTAAAAAAAATAAGGATACAAAAAAGAGAATATAAAATTGAAATTTAAAATTTATTAATGTCATGATTGCCTCATTAAAAACTTTACTAAGTAAAACCCATTGGGATAAAACCTCAGTAAAGAAAAAAGAGTGCAATCTTAATTCATATTTACAATTTTACAATGAAAAAAATATATCAATCAGCATCAACAATCGGAAGAGGGAGCCGCAGGAGCATTGTCAATATCATCGTCATCAATTATGGTCATTTCGTTAAAGTGTTGGAGTATCTCTTGATCTTCTACTGTATATTGCAACCTTTTATTTACATGTTCCCAATCTTTTAGGCATGTAAGCACCTCGACCATCTCAGGTGTTAATGAGGTCCTCTGATTTTCAATTATCCTTCCAGCTGTGCTGAATGCTGATTCAGAAGAAACTGTCGAAACATGAATAGTTAAGATGTCACGTGCTAAACGGGAAAGCACTGGAAAATTTGTCGACTGCAACCTCCACCAATCTAAAATTTTGAAATCTTCATTATTTGTAGTTGAGTCTAGTAGTGAAAAATCTGTATCTAAGTATTTTGTGAGCTCCGAGTGTGTCGTACTCGTGCTAGTTGAACTTGTTGAAAGTGGACAAGTAACACTCGAACTTGATGAAGAGCCCGATCTTGCTGCAGCAGAGAAAAAACAAAAAACTTTTTTCTTATTCCGATCACCAGCAGTTGGAAGAGTTTCTTCGGTTTCAATGTTAACTTGCTGTCCGAATTTATTCTGATAACTTGCAAAAATCTCAAATAACTTGCATTTAGTGTTATTAAATGTTGAAGAATACGTTGAAGCAAAATCTTCATTCATATGTTCAGAAAATATGAGTAAGACCATTATAAAGACCATTTAATTTAACTATAGGATTTAAAATAATGGCAAGGCAATATAATAAAGGCATGTTATTGTGATCCCAATATTTCATAAACTTTTTCTCCATTTTTTCTACTATTAGTTTAAATAAATCATCATTTCTATATTCAGAAAACAATGAAGAAATAAGCATTAATTGGGTGAAAGCTAGTGGAGAAGTGAGATAATAAACACCAGACAATAAAATAGTAGCATTATAAAAAGTTTCTAAAAATAAATCATTCTTTCAACAATAAACCAATCAACATCAGATAATAAAATCATATTATGCTTTGTATTATAAAACATAGAAATAACATTCTTATATTCTATTGCATTTTTCAACATTAAATAAGTTGAGTTCCACCTTACCGACATATCAGTCCCAAATTTTCGAGGTTTTAAACCTTCTGCTTTGCAATACCTCTTAAATTCAGCAATGCGAGGATTTGAATTATGTATCCAAAGGAGAGCATTACGAATATTTTCTATGTTACTATTTACCAACTTCATACCTGATTTTATAATGAGGTTGATGATATGACATGCGCAACGTTGATGTAATAAAATTCCACCAATATATTCTGACAAGTTGTTCTCAAGAAAACGAATTACAGCGGTATTTGCCGAAGCATTATCTAGGGTGATTGAAATAATGCAATTGCTAATGCCAAATTAATTTAAAACACTCATAATATTATCATTAATATTTAAAGCATTGTGAGAATGATCAATAAGTCTAAAGCCAATAATTTTATTTTGTAATTGTCACTGGGGATCTAAATAATGTGAAACTACACTAATATAATCTTGGTTTGACCTAGCAGCCCAAATATCAGATGTCAATGCAATACAAAATGTGTTTGTATTCATATAAGATATTAATATAGTGCGTTTTTTACTATAATAAGATATAATATCACTCCTAATAGTTTTTCTAGTAACGGCTTTAAATTATGGACAAAAAGATCTTTGAATATGCTTTTTATAAAAAGTATTTTCACCAAACTAATAGGTAAATCTGTAGAAGCAATTAAACGAGCTAGAGATTCTCTAGCTACCATGGGATCATAAGAAAAAGTACCTACTGAGCCATTGGAGTTGAATTTTAGAGTGCTTTGTGTCGGCTCCCTTCCCTTGTAATGTTTCACAGCACATTTTTCACCATGGGCTAATAAGTGACGAGTCCCACTTGAGCTGTTAGCAGTTAAAGTTTTTTGGCAATACTTACATTTTGCTAGTCTTGTTTGTATTTTTTTGCCGTCGGGGCCGAAGTCCTCTTTCTGCACAGCGTCGAAGAATTGCCAAGCACGTGAAGTGATTCTAGTAGCAGTACCTTTTGGCTTTTTTGGTGGACAACTGGTACTTCCCGAACTACTTCTTGATGGTGCCAACATTGGACTTGGTGGTATTGGAGTATTGAAACTCCTACGTCTGATCTCAGGGACATTGTCGCCAGCCTCCATACGGAAAATCTCCACTTCTTCGATGCCACGGTCATCCATCCCGTAGTAATGATCATCAAGATTAACAATTGGTTGTTGAACATTTGGATTTGGATCCATTTTGATTTTGATTTTTTTTTAGGAAAGTAAGTATTAGAAATTTAAAATTTAGAAATAATGAGTATGGACAATATGAGTTATTAAAAAGTAGAGAAATAACAAGAATGTAGATTATAAAAATAATGAGAATATGAGTTATTGTAAATTTAGGAGATTAGACAAAAAAAATTATAGAATATTAATTATTGAATAATGAGAATTGAGAAATTGGAAATAAGAGAATATAGAGAAAGAAATTAGAGAATAAGAGATTGAAAGGAGAGATGGGAGAAGATGTGTGAAAAAATGAAAAGTTAAAGGGTATTTATAGAATTGAGAATGACATTTAAAAAAAATAAAAAAATAATTTTAAAGTTTTTAATAAAAAAATTATTATTATTAAAAAAAAAAATTTAAAAACTTTGGACCAACGGCTGTAATAGAGCCGTTGGTCACTACTCACTTTGTCCAACGGCTATGTACATATAGCCGTTGGTCCCAAGTCCAAAGTTTTTTTTTTTTATATATATATATATATAATATAATATAAATATTTAATATATATAATTTTTTTAATAAAAATTTTAAAAATAATTAAAATTTTAATAAAAATAATATATATAAAATTTTAAATAACGGGCCGGGCCGGTCCATTGGGTTTAAATATTCGGGCCAGTTCATTAGGCTTAAATATTCGGGCCGGACCGGATCGGACCGGGCCGGGTTGGCCCATCAGGCCTAAAAGGAGAGCCCAGCCTGCCTCTTACTATCGGGCCGGGCTTTTTACCGGGCCGATAGAATGCAGGTCGGGTCTAAATTACGGGTCGCGGACCGGCCCGTTTGCTCCGGTCCAAATTCCCACCTCTAAATGTGTGTTTTATTTTATCATTATTATTATTATTATTTTTTTAATCATAGCAATGATCAACTCCACGGTTCTAACTTCTAACCAATGTCACATCAGAACCCCACACTCTAATGCTATGTTTGGCACAAAGAAAAGTCATAGGAAGAAAAGAATTGCAAGGATTCAAGAATAGAAAAGTCAAAGGAAAAAAAGGGGGGGGGGGGGGGGGGGGGGGCGGTTGGTGGAAAGGAGAAAAATGGAAGGAAAGCAATAGAAAATTTATGGCGTCCATATTTTTTGAATCCTTCCACTTTTCAGGGGAAAAAAAAATTCATTTAAAGGATAAAATAATCATTTTACCTTCAAATACATCATCTCCATTCATTTATACAAGTAAAATAAATTTGTATAAATTCTATTTCTTTTCTTATATTTTCTTTCCTTCCTATTTTCCCTCTTCCAAAACCTAGTGTCAAGAGTGAAGAAAAACAGAACCATTAAAACAAAGAAGTTTGACGGGTGTAAGGACGGAGGGCCAAACCAAACAAAAAAAGGTCCAACATAGAAAAAAAATTGATAATATAAAAACCTTTTTTGATATCTAAATTTTCCCAACTCCCTTCATAAAATATAAAATTCCAACAGGTTCTTCAAAAGAAGTCAGAAACAACTTTCCCCTGTTTTATTAGCACAAAACGAAATTCGGGGACAATAATCCGAAAAAAAGAAGTGACCGCTCAAAGAACAGTTTATATCCCCCAGTTTTATTCAGTAAGTGAGGAGAAAATGAACTTATATATCGGAGTAATATATCGCGAAAAACATAAAACAAAACAAGCAGGACAGGCTGGAGCAGGGGAAAAACCTTAAAGCCGGCTAACCGCTCCGACTGCATACTTATGTCCTCACATAAGACCATAAATATAAGGCTAAAAAGGCTTGTCAGTCAAGATCTCTCTCGAAGTTGGGAGGTGAGGAGAGATCTATATGATTTCAGAGGAGGTTATAAAATCTATAACTGATTTCTGCTTCTCCCCTTCATTTACTGTGTCTCTTTCCAATTTCTTGAGGATACCTAAGATCCCAGTGGCGGATAAACGAGCTCCACGAGTGGCAACAATGTCGCAAAGCTCCACGATAACTGACGGACACAGAATGGTGAACATATGAGGGAAAAAAATAAAACAAATAATATGAGTCCCCCGTAAAAGATCGAAAGATTCTAGCTGTTCTGAGTTCTCGAAACATATTTTACCTCTAGGATATCCTTTAGCCTGCTTGCAACCACTTTCAGATCGGGAGATTCGTCATGATGCATTGCAGACATGTGAGGAGTCCTATGAATTTTTTCACATCGATTAAAACCCTCCAAGTCTACTAAATCAGGGAAGGAATGTATAACCTATCTCGTCTAAATTCCGCGAAAAGCTGCAGAACAATGAAACTTACAATGCAAACTATACACCACGCAAAGATAGACCCGAAATCTAGAGTTTTCTAAGTATGCCAACCTTTATCATTAGAGCCTTCTTAAATAAAAGAATTTTTATAAGAAATCCTTATTTTCAAGAGTTGGCGACGTCTATTGGTGTGTTAGCTCAACTCTGTTTATTTGAAAAGTCAACTAACTCCAACTTAAAAGTTTTATCTCAAATGGACGAACTAAATGGAGGCTTGATGTTCAATAACTTATTTTGAATTCGGTATTAATACGTGTTTTCTTCATATACACCGGACACAATACTTAAGATTAGATGAGCCTTTTTTTTTTTTTTTTTAGATCTGATGGTTGAGATTTGTAACGCCCCAATTTTTAATTAATCATAAATTACTAACCCGACTGTGACGATAATATGTTTGGTTATTGCTGACGTTAATTGAGTTATTTTCACAGGTGACACGACAAAAACTCGATGTGCTATAACAAAGTTCATGGCAAAATTTTGAATATTATTTCATGGTATAATATAGATGATTTAATTATAGATATCTATGTTATTATATATATATATATATATATAATACACTACATGTTATACTTTTATTTAGATATATATATATATTTATTGTCATGCGTATGTGTCGGATATACATATACAATTTTATATGTTAAGTTTTTATAAAATTAACGAATAAAGAAAAAAAAAAGAAAAAAAAAGGAAAGAAGTTAATACTTTTTGTCACCATAGATTTGGGATTTGCTACCCCACTCCTTTTGTGACTAGCGCGCTATGATGGTACAACGTCGGGCCCAATATATGACGGTTTTGAAAGTTAGAAAGTTTTTAAATGATATTTATGATGATAAAAGTAAAAAAATATTTATTTACGTTTGTGAGATTTAAGTGTCTACTAAGCCTTTGCTTATATAAGTTAATTCATGTTAGGAAAGGATAAGATGTAGTATCGGAGGAGCTTGAAACGGAAACGAGATGATGTGTGATGGGAAAATAAGAGAAACGATCATGGGATGAATACTTTAATTTCAAATAAAGTTTTGAGACTTTTGTTTATTATTATTTTGATTAAAGAATTTATGTGAACTTTCTTAAATTTTATTTCGTGATATGATTTTAAGAATTTATATTAATTACAAAAATTATTTTGATAAGTTTTTTTAAAAATAAAAAAAAACTTTGATAGTTTTCTAAAATTATCTATGTAAAATTTTCTGATAAGTTAAGATTTTTATTTCAATTTTATTATTTTTTGTAATATTATGAGAGATGGATGTTAAAAAGAGAAGTCAATTGTAACTGTCCGTGAGGGGTCGTTACAAGATTAGACTGATTTTTAACTAATAATCGGTATATGATATATATTAATAGGTAAAAAGATCTCTCTATCACACAGTACATGATAAAAACACGCATTAAAATGATTTGGTGCAAAAACACCCCTTATTTTTCCACAAGGCTTATCTTAATGAGCACTAATTTCTGATGATCAAGTGTACTTGAGTATATTAAAACTTGAATATTTCCCACATCAATACGAGCTTGAAAGTTAGAAGCACATGGACAAAAACCTGTATGTAATTATTGTTATTGTTATTATTATTTTGTTTGGGCACATTCTAAGTCAAAGTCTTCCACCAAGTCGTTGGTTTCACGTTTGGTGCTCTCTCCGTTTATGATGGGTGTGTTGGAAAACGATTCTCGACATTTTATTGGGTCTTTCCTTCAACAAAGGTCCCATTGCTCTAATTTTCTAGAGTGGCATTCCTTCCTAGAAACTGGTTTAGTTCCCACCTCTCTGTCTGTCATGTTCAATTCCGGACAAGTGTTACTTTATCGATCACCATAATAGTCTAATAACTTAATGACTTAATAGCAGTCTAATAACTATCATGTTCCAATAACTTAATGATGTAGGATAAATTTATAATCAAATATTCTTTTCAGATCATATAAATGAATCGAGATCCAAACCCGGTTTGCACTCTGATACTATAATAATTTAAAATCTAATAATAATGATTCCAAAATTCAGAAAAATAAAAAAAATAAAAAATCAGTTGTTAACTTTTATATTGTTGGTTTCTTGCCGTCTAAACATCGAATTGCAACTATAAGCAAAGATGCTAAGCAAATTAATTATAAGTTTATAACAGCACAACATGGGCTTGGAGCTTGTGCCAGAGTAGAACTAAAACTGACTCTAAAAAAAAAAAAATAAATAAAAAATAAAAAAAAGAAGAAGAAGTCAACTTCTATATAAAACGTAGAAAATTCTGTGTGTGGACAATTTTGTTTCATTTTTCTCAAGAAATTTATGAATCTAAAATCTGCTCCTCACAAAAAAGGAAAAAAAAAAAAAAAAAAATCTGAGCTGTAGATGATTTTTGTTTGATTGATTTGCTTTTATGCAAACTCCAATCCAAGTCTTCCGTTTACCATAAGAAAAGTGGAGGCATTTGAGTCTCTCCAATTATCACATACTCCAAACTTCAGTAAGTCTCAGACTCTGCCGTTTGTTTTTCCCTCCACATCCAGTTTTGTAACAGAAAAAAACCAGACGTAAAACCAATCTCCAATGAGGCACAACTGAGGGGAAAAAGAAAAAAGAAAAAGGAAAAGAAATTCCATCAAACGCCCCAAATCTTCCAAATGGCAACACAAACCAAAAAACTCTCACATCCCCATTTCTGACCTTCCTATTCCTCATCTTTCTCAGCCATGGTGTTTTCTCCCAATCACTTCAGGAACAAGAACAAACTCTCCTGCTTAAGTTAAAGCAGTACTGGGGAAACATGTCCTCCCTGAGTGACTGGACCTCATCAAACAGTTCTCATTGTTCTTGGCCTGGAATCACCTGCACATCCAACTCCGTCACCGAGCTCTATCTCTATGATGCGAACATCACTGGAGAAGTCCCGCCCTTTATCTGTGACCTCAAGAATCTCACATCCATTAATCTTGGTTACAACTACATCCCTGGAGAGTATCCAAGAGCTCTGTTCAACTGTTCAAATCTTCTACTTTTAGACCTGTCCGATAACTACTTCGTCGGAAGGCTTCCCGATGACATAGACAAGCTGGCTCAGCTTCAAAGTCTGTACCTTGGGGGCAACAATTTCACAGGAGATATCCCACCTGCCATTGGGAATCTGCAGGAGCTGAAGGTCCTGAGTATGGGAGGCAACCAGTTTAACGGCTCTTTACCACCAGAAATCAGTAACTTGTCGAATCTCGAATATTTGCGGTTGTCCACTAACCGTCAACTTGCGCCGTCGACGCTGCCTTCCAATTATACCAAGTTGAAGAAGTTGACAACACTATGGATTTTCAATTCAAATTTGATTGGGGAGATACCTCCGAATACCGGAGACATGGAAGCATTGGAATCTTTGGATTTATCCCAGAATGACTTGCATGGGAAAATCCCAGACGGTTTGTTAATGTTGAAGAATCTAAGGGTGGTTGAGCTTTATAAGAACAAACTGTCTGGAGAGATTCCACAAGTGGTTGACGCTCCGAGCTTGGAGTTACTTGATCTTTCGGATAACAACTTAACCGGGAGCATACCAGAAGACTTTGCGAAGCTAACCAGTTTGACAGGCTTGGCTCTGTTTTCCAATCAATTATCAGGCAGTATTCCGGAAGGTATCGGCAGATTACCAGGTTTGGTGGATTTCAAGGTGTGGGATAACAAACTCTCCAGCGAATTGTCTCTGGATTTCGGCAAGTATTCAAACCTCACGCGGTTTCAGGTGAGCTCCAATAAGCTCACAGGGAAATTGCCTGAACACTTGTGCTTCAAGGGTTACCTGGTTGAAACTGGTGGCTTATGAGAATAACTTCACCGGCGAGCTTCCTGGATCACTGGGAAATTGCAGCTCATTGCAGATGGTCAAGGTTTCAGACAACATGCTTTCCGGAGAAATTCCTAGGGGCATGTGGACATCCTTTAATTTGAGTTTCGTAACGATGAACAGAAACTCATTCACAGGTACTCTTCCTGAGAAGTTCGCCACAAATCTTTGGAGAGTGGAAATCAGTGACAACAGATTTGCAGGTAACATTCCGATTGGTTTATCTTCATTGAGGGACTTGACTGTGTTTAAGGCCAGCAATAACCTCTTGACCGGAACCATTCCTCAAGAACTAACCCGTCTTTCGAAATTGACAACCTTTTTCTCGATCGAAACCAGCTCATGGGGAATCTTCCATCTCATATAGAAGAATGGAAGGCCTTAAATACTCTTCACTGAGTAGAAATCAACTCTCTGGACAAATTCCAGAGCAGATTGGTGACTTACCTGCTCTTACAGATTTAGACCTCTCGGAGAACAGATTTTCCGGCCAAATTCCAACCCGACTTGGTCTTCTAACGCTAAATTTTCTCAACCTCTCTTCCAATGACCTCACCGGGACTATCCCGCTTGAATTGGAGAACTCTGCATATGCCGACAGCTCTTGAACAATCCCGGTCTTTGTTCGAGTAACAATGCCCTGCAACTCAAGCTCTGCAATCCCAAGCCACAAAGAAGGACAAAATCTCAACCCCATTTCTTGTTTTGATCATAACACTTAGTGCAGTGGTCTTTTTGTCGGCCATGTCCTTCTCATTCTTCATCATCAGATGCTACCGCAGCAAACACGGGCTCGATACAAAATGGGAAGCTCACTCATTCCAGAGGCTGAATTTCACAGAATTAAACATTGCGTCCGGGCTAAACGATCATAACTTGATCGGAAGCGGCGGCTCGGGAAAAGTTTACCGTGTTAATGTGATCGTCAAGGTGATACTGTCGCTGTAAAGAGAATATGGAACAACAAGAAGGTGAGCACAAACTCGAGCAAGAGTTCCTTTCGGAAGTCAAGATATTGAGTTCAATCCGACACGTCAACATAGTGAAACTCCTATGCTGCATCTCCAGCGAGAGTTCGAAACTCCTTGTCTACGAGTACATGGAGAACCGAAAGCCTAGACACATGGCTGCACGGCAAAAAACAGGCAAAATGCAATCCCGGCTGCAACTTCCGTTCATCACCATGTTCTCGACTGGCCAAGAGGTCACAGATCGCGATGGGCGCCGCACAGGGCCTCTTCTACATGCACCATGATTGTGTGCCACCAGTTATTCACAGAGACATTAAAGCAAGTAACATACTGTTAGACTCAGATTTCAAACGCCAAAATTGCAGATTTTGGCCTCGCCAAGTTGTTGGTTACGCAAGGAGAACTCGCCACAATGTCGACTGTGGCTGGCTCTTTCGCCTACTTGGCTCCAGGTAAACTCACCGAAACATATTTCCGTGTCATCACAAGTATCTAACAAATCTTGTTTCAAATTCACATGCTGAGAACTTTAAATTAAAGTTCTGATGCTTTTTTATAGCTTAGACAAAACTATTGGAATTTCGTATTTGAATTTGCAGAGTATGCTCATTCAATGAGAGTGAATGAGAAGGTCGATGTTTACAGTTTCGGGGTCGTCCTCCTGGAGCTTGTAACAGGCAGAGAAGCAAGCAACGGTTGATGAGCACACCTCCCTTGCCGAATGGGCGTGGCGTCACTTTCAAGAGGATAAGCCCATAGAAGACGCCTTGGATGAGGAGGTGAAGGAACCGTGTTACGTGGAAGAAATGAGCAGCATTTTCGAGCTGGGAATATATTGTACGACTTCTCTGCCTTCCACTCGGCCTTCCATGAAGATGTTGTGGAACTCTTGCTCCGATGTAGTCGTCGGATGGCTTACGGCAAAAAGTTCATTTGGACCGAGTACGATGCCGCTCCACTCCTCAAGAACTCAAAGCGTGAAAGGAGTTTGGAAGATGATGACGTTCCAAACGTAAACAATGTCTGATACGCCCGGAATACTTCAATTCGAGTAGATTAAGTAGCAGTTACTAAATCTTTATTTGACATTCAAGTTTAAGTGCAACTAAACAGTACTTTTTTATCTTAATTTTTGTCTTTTTTTGAATAATCAATAAATAACATGTTAGAAAACTGTTTAAGTAAATTGTATTAGAGCAGACTGAGAGTTTGCATTAGTAGAGGAATCTTAATAAAAGTTCGTCCTGCACTTCAGTTCACACATAAGCAAGGATCTATAGGTTGGATGCAATAATCATTTAGAACAAGAATCTAGTGGTCGAGCACACAAAAATATCCTACTAGAATTGCGTAACTCAGAGTGTCAGATCACATCAGAATCAATAAGCAAAATCTAACTTAACTAATGAAAATCTAACAGTCCATAACTGCGTACCATCAGCAATGTGTGTGTATGTGTGTGTTTTATTATTATTATTTTTTTTTTTGGCACAGCAACGATCACCTCCACGGTTCTAACTTCTAACCAATGTCACACCAGAACCCCACACTCTAATGCTATGTTTGGCCGAATAGAAAAGTCTTAGGAAAAAAAAAAAAAAAAAGGAATTGCATAGATTATAGAATGGAAAAGAGAAAATATGGAAGGAAAGCAATAGAAAATCCATGGCGTCCATGTAATGTCCTAAATGCTAACTAACAATAATATTAGGAAATTTACATTAGAATTAATATGGGTAATGTGATGAGATAGCAACTTCTTAATTCTAATGTGATGTTGAGTTATTTTTCACAGGTGACGCGATGAGGGCTCGATGTGCTAGAACAAAATTCATGCCAAATTGATGAATTTTTTTTATGATGACTTGATAATTTGTGTGATGGCTTAAATATATATATATATATATATATATGGTATGTAGTATTTGTGATGATGTAAATTTCCACTCAATTATGAATATTTAAATGTAAAAAAAATTATTCTATAATTTAGATAAACTTATAGAGCTTTTCATAAGCTTTCCAACGCCTACTCATTTGTGCAAATCCGATATCAGAGTAAGAAGTTATGACCAATATACTATCTGGATACCTGTTAGTAACCAACCAGTTTACCATGTGCGATTTTAGGTGCGAAAATTCTAAAAGTTAACCTAGTTGTTTCCTTTTCCTCCCACACATTTTCACATCCTAAGGACAGCCATTCCACAGCTATTAAGAGACAATTAAACCAAATGATTCAATCCCAATTAATTCAAAATTTATTTGGGATTAAATTACTCACAAATTAATTTATAATTTTCAAAGTTTCTCTTTTTACATGCTCTCTCTCTCCCTTACTTCCCTAGCCTCCCTTTCTTTCTTTTTTCCCCTTCTCTTTGTCTGCTCTTTCTGCTCCTCTCTCACGCACAAACAGAAGGAAAAAAAAAAAAAATCGGCCAAACCTCCAAATTCTTCCAAGCCGAAAATCAAAGGATTTCAAGGTATGTTTCGATATTGTTTGATGATGAGGATGTTTTGTAATTTATTTTAGTTTGGGATTCTTTGAGGGATTGGATGATTTCTTGATGAGTGTCTTCATGTGAGTTTGAAGAGAGGATGAGGAATATTTATCGAATGATGATCGAAAGAATGACGATATGGTTGATTTGTGAACAAAATGAAATTAGGGTTTTTGATTTCTTGATTTATGATTTCATTGGTATGGGGATTGAATAATTTTATGTGTTAGAAAGATTTCTTAGGGCTGTTTGTGTGTGTGTGTGTGTGTGTGTGTATCATGTATATTGTGGTGATAATTTTTTTATGATTTTCGGATTTGACCACTGCTACTGGAATTTTCAGATTTTAAGATAAGAATTCCAAATGGTTTTTAAGGGTGCAAATGGACTCCATTTTTAACAAATTTGATATTGTTGGAAAGCCCTAGATGTCTATTTTCTTTTAAAATCAGTTTCATATCATTTGGAGTTATGTGTGAATTTTTATGATTTTTCAAAGAGGAAGAGGTCTGACTGTCAGACACTATACAATTTTAGTGGTCCGTTTTCAAAACTATTTTTGAGGATCCAAACGGTTTCCGTTTTTAAAAAAATTGATATTTTAAGAAAACTATAGATGTCTATTTTCATTTGGAATCAGTTTTATATCATTTGGAGATATCTGTAAATTTTTTTTGATTTTTCAAACAGGCAGAGGTCCGGCTGCCAGTTTCAGTAAAATTTTAGAAATCAATTTCAAAACTATTTTTGAGGGTCCAAAAGGTCTTCATTTTTATGAATTGAGTACCATTAGAAAGATGTGGATGTCTAATTTCATTTAAAATTGGTTTCAGATCATTCGGAGCTCTGTATGAAATTTTATGAATTTTTGAAGGGACAAAGGTCTGACTGGCAGTTTCTGTAAATATTTGTAATTTCATGAAGTTGTTCAATTTTTGTGTTGTGATGTTATTGAATGATGAAATAGATAGGCCTTTTAGGCGCTGCTATGATATGATGGATGTGTTTGATATATTATTATGAGCTTTTGTTGATTTTATTATATTTATTATTCATGGCATGAACAGTTCTAAAGGCGAGCACCCGTGACTTTAATCGCGCGTCACCATCGGAAAATTTGAAAATGTTAAGTAAGGCGTTTAAGTAAGTACATTCTCACCTGCAACATGAATTAAAGATTTGAGAAGTATATGTTTTGATGTTGATGATGATGTTATGATGTTCTTAAATAAATACTTCTCTTGTGATGATGTTTTGATAAAAAGTATATATATGGTATGTATATATAATTTATGTTTTAAAATGGTGTTGTACACCCTTGATGATGATGTTGTTGTCCGATGAGCAGACTTTTGTCACCGTTGGTTTGTGATTTGCTACCCCAACCCTTCCGTGACTAGCGCGCTATGATGGTACATGACCCAATATATGACGCTTTTAAAAGTTAAAAAGTTTTTAACTGATGTTTATATTTACGATTATAAAAGAAAAATGTTTATTTATATTTGTGAGATTTAAGTGTCTTACTAAACCCTTACTTATATAAGTTAATTCATGTTGTAAATAAAGAAAATTGTAAGATATAGTGTTGGAGGAGCTTGGAGCGGATTGCGGGACGATACGTGATAGGAAAACGGGAGGAACGATCATAAGATGAATTTTTTTATATTTATTTCAAATAAAATTTTGAGACTTTAGTTCATTATTATTTGATTGGATGTTTCATATAGACTTAAATTTTATTTCATGAATTGTGTTTTTTAAATATATATATATATATATATTAATTATGAAGTTTAAATTTTGATATAGTTTTAAAAAAAATAAAATTCTAGAGTTTCTAAAATTATCTAAGTAAAGTTTTTCCGTTATGTAAAGATTTTTATTTCAAGCTTAATATTTTCCGTAATCTTATAAGAGATAAATGATTAAATAAGAAGTTAACTGTAACGGTCCGTGAGGGGTCGGTACAGTTCATATTTTTTTGAATCCTTCCAATTTTCAGAAAAAAAAAATCATTGAAGGTATGAAATAATCATTTTACCCTCAAATACGTCTTATCCATTTATTTAATACAAGTGAAATAAATTTGTATAAATTCTGTTTCTTTCGTTATATTTTCTTCACATGGGTCCTTCCTATTTTTCCCTCTTTCCAAACATAGTGTTAAGAGTGAAGAAACATAACCATTAAAACAAACAAGTTTGATGGTGTAAAGGACGGAGGGCCAAACAAAATTGGTCTAACCTAAAAAAACAAATTGTTAATATAAAAAGCTTTTCTGATATCTAAATTTTCCCAACTCCCTTAAGAAAATATAAAATTCCAACAGATTCTTCAAAAGAATTCAGAAACAACTTTCTAGCATCAATAAACCCCCTGTTTTGTTAGCACAAAACGAAATTCGGGGACAATAATCCGAAAAAGAAGTGACTGCTCAAAGAACAGTTTACATCCCCCAGTTTTATTCAGTAAGTGAGGAGAAAATGAACTTATACATCGGAGTAATATATCGCAAAAAAACATAAAACAAACAAGCAGGACACAGGCTGGAGCAGGGGGAAAACCTTAAAGCCGGCTAACCGCTCCGACTGCATGCTTGATCCATTGCAGAATATGTCCTTACATAAGACCATAAATAAATGGCTAAATATGCTTGTCAGTCAAGATCTCTCTCGAAGTTGGGAGGTGTGGAGAGATCTATATGATTTAGGAGGAAGTAATAAATGCGGGTGGAACAGAAAGTGTACAAAATTGAAATGCCATGCTTTTCTCGTCTACTTTAGATTTTAACCATTCTTCAAGACTCCTCTACCCCTAAGTACTGGGAGTGAGACGCTGCCAGGAAAGCGGCTCCAATTCCAGACCCGTCATTAGAGTGCTCGATCAAAATGTTACCTGCAACTTCCTCCCCAACAATTCCTTGAGGGTACTCTCCATGCAGGTGCTGAACTTCGTGTAGTGCTCGAACAACCCACCGTCCAATGCTATAACAGATTTCTGCTTCCCCCTTCCTTTACTGTGTCTCTTCCCAATTTCTTGATGATACCTAAGATCCCAGCGGCAGATAAACGAGCCCCACGAGTGGCAACAATGTCGCAAAGCTCCACAATAACTTTCCTCATCTCAAGGGAGGTGCTGGATATCTGACGGACACAGAATGGTGAACATATGAGGGAAAAAAATAAAACAAATAATATGAGTCCCCCGTAAAAGATCGAAAGATTCTAGCTGTTCTGAGTTCTCGAAACATATTTTACCTCTAGGATATCCTTTAGCTTGCTTGCAACCACTTTCAGATCGGGAGACTCGTCCTGATGCATTGCAGACATGTGAGGAGTCCTATGAATTTTTTCACATCGATTATAACCCTCCAAGTCTACTAAATCAGGGAAGAAATGTATAACCTATCTCGTCTAAATTCCGCGAAAAGCTGCAGAACAATGAAACTTACAATGCAAACTATACACCACGCGAAGATAGACCCGAAATCTAGAGTTTTCTAAGTATGCCAACCTTTATCATTAGAGCCTTCTTAAAATAAAACAATTTTTATAAGAAATCCTTATTATCAAGAGTTGATGACGTCTATTGGTGTGTTAGCTCAACTCTGTTTATTTGAAAAGTCAATTAACTCCAACTTAAAAGTTTTATCTCGAACCGACGAACTAAACGAAAGCTTGATGTTCAATAACTTATTTTGAATTCAATATTAATACATGTTTTCTTCATATATACCGGACGCAATACTTAAGATCGGATGAGCCTTTTTTTTTTAGATCTGATGGTTGAGATTTGTAACGCCCCAACTTTTAATTAATCATAAATTACTAACCTGACGTTAGAAATTAACGAAGAAGATGTGACAATAATTTGTTTTGTTATTTTTGACGTTAATTGAGTTGTTTTCATAGGTAATGCGACGAGTACTTGATATGTTAGAACAAAGTTCATGCCAAAATTTATTAATGTTATTTAATGATTTGATAAATTTGTTTGATGGTTTAATTATAGATATCTATGTTATATATATATATATTATATATATATAAGTATATATGTAAAACACTATGTGTTATACGTTTATTTGGATATATATATATATATATATATTTATTTATTGTCATGCGTATGTGTGGTATATACATATACAATTTTATATGTTTAGGTCTTTATATAAATAACATATATATATATATTAAGTTATTTGGTTAGTCAACGTATATATAATATTATATGTATATCTGTGTATAATAGGAAATATTTAGGGGGTGTTTGGTTCACCCACTCAAACTCAAATTTTCAACTCAATTTTTGTCTTTTTCTGAAATTTTTTTTTGTTTTTTCTGAAAAAGTCAACAAAAATTACTATGAAACTTAAAAATTTTAACTCAAACTCAAACATATTATATGTATATCTGTGTATAATAGGAAATCTGAAGGAGAATATGAAGGGAATGAGTGGAAGATTGACCCAAAAAAAAAGGGGGGGGGGGGGGGGGGGGGGGGGAGGATATCAATCAGAAAACGTGAAGAAAGGGAAAAAAAAATGGAAAGAAGTTAATCAGAAGAAAAAGGGAAAGGAAAGAACGTGAGATGGGGAAAAAAAACTGGAAAACTTTCATTCTTGAATTTCATTCAATCTCCTAGTTTAAATTTGTTAAATCATTTAGAGTCTTTTATGAATTTTTATGAATTTTTGAAGGAACAGAGGTCTGGCTGTCAGTTTCTGTAAAATTTTATAATTTTGTATAATTGTTAGATTTTTGTATTTTGACATTATTAAATGATGAAATAGGACTATTAGGCGTTGTTATAATGTGATAGATGTATTTGATGAATTATTATGGTATTTTGTTAATTTTTTTATATTATTATTTTTGACATGAACGGTTTTAAAAGCAAGCACTCGAGACCTCAATCGTATGTCACCATCGGAAAAAAAAAATTTAAAAGGTTAAGTAAGACGATTAGGTAAGTACACTCTCACCTGCAACATGAATCAAAGATTTGAGAAGTATATGTTTTGATGTTGATGATGATATTATGATGTTCTTAATTAATACTTCTCCTTTGATTACGTTTTGATGAAAAATATATTTATGTATGTATATATATTTTTTTGTTTTAAAATGACATTGTACATCCTTGATGATTATGTTGTTGTACGGTGAGCTGACTTTTTGTCACCATTGGTTTGGGATTTGCGACCCCACTCCTTCCGTGACTAGCGCGCAATGATAGTACAACGCCGGACCCAATATATGATGGTTTTGAAAGTTAAAAAGTTTTTAAATGATGTTTATAATGATAAAAGAAAAATATTTATTTACGTTTGTAAGATTTAAGTGTCTTACTAAGCCTTTGCTTATATTAGTTAATTCATATTATAGAGAAAGGAAATGATAAGATGTAGTATTGGAGGAGCTTGGAGTGGAAGCTAGACGATATGTTATGGGAAAACGGGAGGAACGATCATGGGATGAATACTTTTAATTTCAAAAAAGTTTTGGGACTTTCGTATATTATTATTTTGATTGAAGAATTTATGTGGATTTTCTTAAATTTTATTTCGTGATATGATTTTAAGAATTTATATTAATTACGAAAATTATTTTGATAAGTTTTTTTTTTTTTTTTTTTAAAGAATTTTGAAAGTTTTCTAAAATTATCTAAGTAAAATTTTCTGATAAGTCAAGATTTTTATTGCAAGTTTAGTATTTTTCGCAATTTTATAATAGATTGATGTTAAAAAGAGAATTCAATTGTAACTGTCCGTGAGGAGTCGTTATAATATTAGACCGATTTTTAACTAGTAATCGGTATATGATATATATATTAATAGGTAAAAAGATCACTCTATCACACAGTACATGATAAAAACACGCATTAAAATGATTTGGTGCAAAAACACCCCTTATTTTCCACAAGGCTAATCTTAATGAGCACTAATTTCTGATATTAAAGTGTACTTGAGAATATTAAAACTTGAATATTCTTCCTACATCGATACGAGCTTGAAAGTTAGAAGCACATAGACAAAAACCTGTACGTAATTATTGTTATCATTATTATTATTTTGTTTGGGCATATTCTAGTCAAAGTCTTCCACCAAGTCGTTGGTTTCACGTTTGGTGCTCTCTCCATTATGATGGGTGTGTTGGAAAATGATTATCGACATTTTATTGGGTCTTTCCTTCAACAAAGGTCCCATTGCTCTAATTTTCTAGAGTGGATTCCTTCCTAGAAACTGGTTACTTCCCACCTCTGTCTGTCATGTTCAAATCCGGACAACTATTACTTTATCAATCACCATAATAGTCTAATGATTTAATAACAGTCTAATAGTTATCATGTTATAATAACTTGATGACGTAAGATAAATTTATAATCTAACATTCTTTTAAGACCTAACGTGTCAGTCATATAAATGAATTGAGATCCAAATCTGTCTTTGCACTCTGTTTCTATAACAGCACAACATGGGCTTGGATCTTGTGCCAAAGTAGAACTGAAACATAATCTTTAAAAAAAAAAAAAAAGTCTCAACTTTTATCCAAAACGTAGAAAATTCTATGTGTGGGCAATTTTTGTTTCATTTTTCTCAAGAAATTGATGAATCTAAAATCTGTTCGTCACAAAAAAGAAAAAAAAAAAAAAATCTGAGCTGTAGATGATTTTTGTTTGACTGATTTGCTTTTATGCAAACTCCAATCCAAGTCTTCCGTTTGACCATAAGAAAAGTGGAGCCATTTATGTCTCTCAAATTATCACAAACTCCAAACTTCAATAAATCTCAGACTCGGCCTTTGGTTTTTCCCTCCACATCCAGTTTTGTAACAAAAAAATCCAGACATAAAACCATTCTCCAAAATGAGTCCTCTGAGGCAGAACTGAAGAAGGAAAAAAAAAAAAAAATCCATCAAACTCCCAAAAATCATCCAAATGGCAAACACAAACCAAAAAACTGTTACAACCCCATTTCTCACCTTCCTCTTCCTCATCTTTCTCAGCCATGGAGTTCTCTCCCAATCACTCCAGGAACAAGAACGGTCAGTCCTGCTTAAACTAAAGCAGAGCTGGGGAAACCTGCCCTTCATGAGTGGCTGGACTTCATCGAACAATTCCCATTGTTCTTGGCCTGGAATCACATGCACAAACGGCACCGTCACTGAGCTGTCACTCTACGATATCAACATCACAGGACCAGTCCCGGACTTCATCTGTGACCTCAAGAATCTCACAACCATTAATCTTGGTTACAACTACATCCCTGGAGAGTTTCCAAGATCTCTGTTCAACTGTTCAAAGCTACGGCTTTTAGACCTCTCCGATAACTTCTTCGTCGGAAGGCTTCCCGATGGCATAGACAAACTGGCTCAGCTTCAAAGTCTTTACCTTGGAGGCAACAATTTCTCAGCTGATATCCCACCTGCCATTGGGAATCTGCAGGAGCTGAAGGTCCTGAGTATGGGAGGCAACCATTTTAACGGCTCTTTACCGCCAGAAATCGGTAAATTGTCGAATCTCGAATATTTGCGATTGTCCACTAACCCTCTACTTGCGCCGTCGACGCTGCCTTCCAATTATACCAAGTTGAAGAAGTTGAAAACTCTATGGATTTTCAATTCAAACTTGATTGGGGAGATACCTCCGAGTATCGGAGACTTGGAAGCGTTGGAATGGTTGGATTTATCCCAGAATGACTTGCACGGGAAAATCCCAGACGGTTTGTTCGTGCTGAAGAATTTGAGCCAACTTTTACTTTATAAGAACAGACTGTCTGGAGAGATTCCTCAAGTGGCTGACGCTTCAAACTTGGCAATACTTGATCTTTCGGAGAACAACTTAAACGGGAGCATACCACAAGACTTTGAGAAGCTAACCAGTTTGACATACTTGGCTCTGTTTTCCAATCAATTATCAGGCTGTATTCCGGAAGGTATTGGCAGATTACCAGGCTTGGTGGATTTCAAGGTTTGGGATAACAATCTCTCCGGTGAGTTGTCTCCGGATTTCGGCAAGTATTCAAACCTCACGCAGTTTGAGGTGAGCTCCAATAAGCTCACAGGGAAATTGCCTGAACACTTGTGCTCCTATGGTTACCTGGTTGGACTGGTGGCTTATGAGAATAACTTCACCGGCGAGCTTCCTGGATCACTGGGAAATTGCAGCTCATTGCAGATGGTCAAGGTTTCAGACAACATGCTTTCCGGAGAAATTCCTAGTGGCATGTGGACATCCTTTAATTTGAGTTTCGTAACGATGAACAGAAACTCATTCACAGGTACTCTTCCTGAGAAGTTCGCCACAAATCTTTCGAGATTGGAAATCAGTGACAACAGATTTTCAGGTAACATTCCGATTGGTTTATCTTCATTGAGGGACTTGACTGTGTTTAAGGCCAGCAATAACCTCTTGACCGGAACCATTCCTCAAGAATTAACCCGTCTTTCGAAATTGACAAACCTTTTTCTCGATCGAAACCAGCTCACGGGGAATCTTCCATCTCATATAGAAGAATGGAAGGCCTTAAATACTCTTAACCTGAGTAGAAATCAACTCTCTGGACAAATTCCAGAGCAGATTGGTGACTTACCTACTCTTACAGATTTAGACCTCTCGGAGAACAGATTTTCCGGCCAAATTCCAACCCGACTCGGTCTTCTATGGCTAAATTTTCTCAACCTCTCTTCCAATGACCTCACCGGGACTATCCCTCTTGAATTGGAGATCCCTGCATATGCCGACAGCTTCTTGAACAATCCCAGTCTTTGTTCGAGTAACAATGCCCTGCAACTCAAGCTCTGCAATCCAAAGCCACAAAACAAGAACAAAATCTCAATCCCATATCTTGTTTTGATCATAACACTTAGTGCAGCGGTCTTTTTGTTGGCCATGTCCTTCTCATTCTTCATCATCAGATGCGACCGCAGCAAACACGGGCTCGATACGAAATGGAAGCTCAGCTCATTCCAGAGGCTATTTTAGCTCATGTTATTAAAAGTTTGTGTTTTTAATAGCCTTTCTTAAGTGCTACGAATAAAATTTTAATAGTATTTTTGTGCTAAGAAACTTGATTTATAGCATTTTCAGTGCTAGGAACTTACTTTATAGCATTTTTCCGGTGCCAAGAAATCGGTTTTCTAGCGTTTTCCCAAATGCTCCGGAACTTACTATTTCCTTGTTTATGTTATTTAATATTACCAATTAGACGTTTTTAATATTGTAAAATTTGACCGAATTAAGTTTTTGATAGCATCTTTTTTTTTCAGTAAATTTGAACTGTTAATTTTATAATAAATAAATTTTTATCAATGGAATAAGTAATTTAATTCTCCCATATACAAAAAGTTCCTAAAGAGTAATATGATTTGCTACCGAGGGATCCAAAATGTCAAAGCATGAAAGTACAAACACCCACAACAATGCTTATAAATATCTATAATATATCTCCTCCAACCAAATTGTCTTCCGAGTATAAGGTGAAATAGCCCTTCAAAAAGCATATAGTAAAAATGTCCACAATTCAGCCAAGCCAGGGAAGAAAGCTTTGTATTTATTATCTTCACCGTAATGGAATGTCATGTACTTCAAGCTCTACCTCAGTCTTAGAGCTTAGTTTGGTTTATTGTGTAGAGCTTCAAGAATTAATCTGCAAATGAAAAGGAAAATTTATTAAAAACAAAACATGTCAACTAAAATCGAAAATGATCACTGCAAGACAATTAATACAAGTGACTAAGCAATTACAAAGTACTTCACATGATTAATAAAGGAAGTGACTCACTTTGATGGAAAAGAAAGAGTAGAAAATCAGTTACGGTCACCTTTGAAATCAACTCTCAGTGAGAACAATCCAATCAATCTCATAATTACCCTGCACTAGGTTTTCAAAAACTCAATGCAATAACAAAACAAAATCATTACCGAAAAAAAAAAACAAAAAAAAAAAAACAGTTAAAAGCTTATGACTCGTACAAATGCATGTAAAGACAAAATTAAAATTAAAAAAAAAAGAGAGAGAGAGAGAATACCATTACAACCATGATCATATTCTCTCTTTCCTCTAGTAGTTGCACAAAGTCAATTAAAAAAAAAAAAAAAAACTAATAGTGAAGCCCTTACCAACTCTCAGTGAGAACAATCCAATCAATCTCATAGTAATGATTGAAAATAAGTATAAATACCATACAAATAGGAACAATGAATACAAGAAAAGTACAAACAAAAATAGCTAAAGCAAGCTAAAAATAAGACATTGATTTGCATATATAATCTCCAACGTTGCTTTGTGCTTAGTTAATAGTTTACTGTATTAAACCAGAAAAGAACTTAACTAAGGTATAGATAAACACTAAATCAATATACAGATTTATATGTTTGGCCTGACCTCATCTCTTTTTTTTTTTCTTTTTTTTTTTTTAATTCTCTTGGATTTCTTATTTCTCTGACATTATAACTAATTTGTTTCTGAAGTATATTTCAGTAATAAGGGAAAAAAAAGAGGCAAACATACCGTACAATTGGAAAGAAATAGTGGGACATTCATTATACAACAGAAACTGAAGTGTAATACATATGTCTCTCTGCCTCTTGATGCATGAACATTAAGGTATAAGGTAAGTTACAACTCAAGAGCCTTAAAAGATCGAGAAGCAGGGCTGGGTTAAGGAGTTTTGAGAATACCTCCTTTTTATGTAAAGTTTTTAACTCTAAATCGAAAACTTAATGCATGTCATCACAGCTCTGTTCACAAAATCTAGTTGTCATTAACAATGACAAAATTAACATTAAGGATCCAAAGGTAAGTATGCAAAATGTAGTAACACAGAAAAAAAAAAAGAAAAAAAAAAAGGACTGGCTGCAATTGTGAACTAAGAACTTACTGCTTAATAATCTTCAACAATTTCTTTATGCTCAATTGGCCAGTTGATAACTATAATCTCCAAATCCGCTCTAGACCAAAGCAATTTCAATTGCCCAACTTCAATTAAACATGCTAAACCAGTAAACCCTTATTAAAATACTGCAATTCCATTAATGAATAATCAGGAATCAAAATTCCCAAAAATTAAAAACTTTAATTTATATCTTTAAACCATACCCTAAAATGAACTATATCATCACCACATAAGCAAAACACACAATAGAATACACAGGACTAACAGTTCTCTTTCTTTATATATATATATATACACACCCATATATACAAACAAACTAGCACCGAAAACAACAAAGCAACAAACAAACCGTAGACTTTCAAAATGAATCAGAGATGCAATTCGTTTTTTTTTTCTTTTTTAAATGAGGGACGAAATAAATGAGAGAGAGAAACAAAGGGGATTAGAGAAGGTCAGATGGATTAGACTCAAAATATACAACAATAAAAGATTGGATGTTACGACTGCGGCTATTTGCCCACCTTCAATTTTCGCGACGGCTAAACTCTGCAAAGCCAAATTCAAAGACAGAAAGAAGCTGTGAAAGATAGAAAATAAAATAGCAATATACTCACGGAAGGCAATCAATCAAGAGAATGAAACGAACTTTCAAGCCAAAGCAAAATCCAGAGAAGTTGGTGGCCTTCTAGTTCAAACCCTAGATTATTGAGAGAGTAAATTTGAGGAAGGAAAATATAAAAAGGGAAAATTTGAGGGAGGGAAAATCATTAAGAAGAGAAGGAAAAACCCTTGGATGGGATATTCCATCCGTGCTTGTGGATTTGTGGGAACCGAATATAGAGGAAAGGTTGAACTGCAGGATCGTGATTCGTGGGGAAGGGAGTTATTTTTTCGTGGGGAATAGAGAGTCATTTTTTTTTTTTTTCGTTTACTTTTTAAATTCAAAAATTTAAGATACAAAGGAGTTTATTCATTAATTAATGGGTGGGAGACGGTTTTTTAAAAACACTTATTTAAAAATGCTATTGTCAAATGCTATTAATGGACTTTATTCTTATAGTTAATTTATCTCCGATAACTACTTCGTCGGAAGGCTTCCCGATGACATAGACAAGATGGCTCAGCTTCAAAGTATTTACCTCGGAGGCAACAATTTCTCAGGTGATATCCCACCAGCCATCGGGAAGCTGCAGGAGCTGAAGGTCCTGAGTATGGGAGGCAACCATTTTAACGGCTCTTTGCCACCAGAAATCGGTCACTTGTCGAATCTCGAATATTTGCGGTTATCCAATAACAATCTACTTGCGCCATCAACGCTGCCTTCCAATTATACCAAGTTGAAGAAGTTGACAAAACTATGGATTTTCAATTCAAACTTGACTGGGGAGATACCTCCGAGTATCGGAGACTTGGAAGCGATGGAATGGTTGGATTTATCCCAGAATGACTTGCACGGGAAAATCCCAGACGGTTTGTTCGTGTTCAAGAATTTGAGCCAACTAATTCTTTTTAGGAACAAACTGTCTGGAGAGATTCCTCAAGTGGTTGACGCTCCGAGCTTGGAGGTACTTGATCTTTCGGAGAACAATTTAACCGGAAGCATACCCGAAGACTTTGCGAAGCTAACCAGTTTGACAGGCTTGGCTCTGTTTTCCAATCAATAATCAGGCAGTATTCCGGAAGGTATTGGCAGATTACCAGGCTTGGTGGATTTCAAGGTTTGGGATAACAATCTCTCCGGCGAGTTGTCTCCGGATTTCGGCAAGTATTCAAACCTCACGCAGTTTCAGGTGAGCTCCAATAAGCTCACAGGGAAATTGCCGGACCACTTGTGCTCCAAGGGTTACCTGGTTGGACTGGTGGCTTATGAGAATAACTTCACCGGCGAGCTTCCTGGATCACTGGGAAATTGCAGCTCATTGCAGATGGTCAAGGTTTCAGACAACATGCTTTCCGGAGAAATTCCTAGTGGCATGTGGACATCCTTTAATTTGAGTTTCGTAACGATGAACAGAAACTCATTCACAGGCACTCTTCCTGAGAAGTTCGCCACAAATCTTTCGAGATTGGAAATCAGTGACAACAGATTTTCAGGTAACATTCCGATTGGTTTATCTTCATTGAGGGACTTGACTGTGTTTAAGGCCAGCAATAACCTCTTGACCGGAACCATTCCTCAAGAATTAACCCGTCTTTCGAAATTGACAAACCTTTTTCTCGATCGAAACCAGCTCATGGGGAATCTTCCATCTCATATAGAAGAATGGAAGGCCTTAAATACTCTTAACCTGAGTAGAAATCAACTCTCTGGACAAATTCCAGAGCAGATTGGTGACTTGCCTGCTCTTACAGATTTAGACCTCTCGGAGAACAGATTTTCCGGCCAAATTCCAACCCGACTCGGTCTTCTAAGGCTAAATTTTCTCAACCTCTCTTCCAATGACCTCACCGGGACTATCCCGCTTGAATTGGAGAACCCTGCATATGCCGACAGCTTCTTGAACAATCCCGGTCTTTGTTCGAGTAACAATGCCTTGCAACTCAAGCCCTGATCCAAAGCCACAAAAAGAGGACAAAATCTCAACCCTATATCTTGTTTTGATCATAACACTTGGTGCAGCGGTCTTTGTTGGCCGTGTCCTTCTCATTCTTCATCATCAGATGCTACCGCAGCAAACACGGGCTTGATACGAAATGGAAGCTCACCACATTCCAGAGGCTGAATTTCACAGAAACAAACATTGTGTCCGGGCTAAACGATCATAACTTGATCGGAAGCGGCGGCTCGGGAAAAGTTCACCGTGTTAAAGTGAATCGTCAAGGTGATGTTGTCGCTGTAAAGAGAATATGGAACAACAACAAGGTAGAGCACAAACTCGAGCAAGTGTTCCTTTCGGAAGTCAAGATATTGAGTTCAATCCGACACGTCAACATATTGAAACTCCAATGCTGCATCTCTAGTGAGAGTTCGAAACTCCTTGTCTACGAGTACATGGAGAACCGAAGCCTAGACACATGGCTGCACGGCAAAAACAGGCAAAATGCAATCCCGGCTGCTCGTTCTGTTCATCACCATGTTCTCGACTGGCCCAAGAGGTCCCAGATCGCGATGGGCGCTGCACAGGGCCACTGCTACATGCACCATCATTGTGTGCCACCAGTTATTCACAGAGACATTAAAGCAAGTAACATACTGTTAGACTCAGATTTCAACGCGAAAATTGCAGATTTTGGCCTTGCCAAGTTGTTGGTTACGCAAGGAGAACTCACCACAATATCGACTGTGGCTGGCTCTTTCGCCTACTTGGCTCCAGGTAAACTCACCGAAACATATTTCCGTGTCATCACAAGTATCTAACAAATCTTGTTTCAAATTCATATGCTGGGACCTTTAAATTAAAGTTCTGATGCTTTTTTAAAGCTCAGACAAAACCCATGGAATTTTGTATTTGAATTTGCAGAGTATGCTTATTCACTGAGAGTGAATGAGAAGGTCGACGTTTACAGTTTCGGGGTCGTCCTCCTGGAGCTAGTAACAGGCAGAGAAGCAAGCAACAGTGACGGGCACACCTCCCTTGCCGAATGGGCGCGGCGTCACTTGCAAGAGGATAAGCCCATAGAAGACGCCTTGGACGAGGAGGTGAAGGAACCGTGTTACGTGGAAGAAATGAGCAGCATTTTCGAGTTGGGAATATATTGTACGAATTCTCTGCCTTCCACTCGGCCTTCCATGAAAGATGTTGTGGAACTCTTGCTCCGATGTAGTCGTCAGACGACTTACCGCAAAAGGTTCATTTGGACTGAGTACGATGCCGCTCCACTCCTCAAGAACTCAAAGCGTGAAAGGAGTTTGGAAGATGATGACGTTCCAAACGCAGACAATGTCTGATACGCCCTGAATACTTCAATTCGAGTAGATTGAAGTACTAAGGCTTTGTTTGACATTCAAAGTTTTTGTCCAACTAAACAGTACTTTTTTATCTTAGTTTTTATCTTTTTATGAAAAGTCAATAAATAATCTGTTAGAAAACTGTATGTAAATTGTATTAGAGCATGGTGAGAGTATGTATTAGTGGAGGAAGCTTAATAAAAGTTCGTCCTGCACTTCAGTTCACACATAAGCAAGGATCTACAGGTTGGATGCAATAATCCGTAAGAACAAGAATCTCGTGGTCAAGCACAAAAATATCCTACTAGTATTGCGTAACTCGTTGTGTCAGATCACATCAAAATCACTAAGCAAAATTTAACTAAACTAAATGAAAATCTAACCGTCCATAACTGCATACTATCAGCAATATGTGTGTGTGTGTGTGTGTGTTTTTTTTTTTTTTTTGTTTTTGGGGCATAGCAATGATCAAGTCCGCGGTTCTAACTTCTAACCAATGTCACACCAGAACCCCACACTCTAATGATATGTTTGGCAGAACAGAAAAGTCATAGGAAAAAAAGAATTGCAAGGATTCTAGAATAGAGAAGTCAAAGGAAAAAAAAAAAAAAAAGGAATTGCATAGATTATAGAATGAAAAAGAGAAAAATTGGAAGGAAAGCAATAGAAAATCCATGGCGTCCACATTTTTTGAATCCTTCCAATTTTCAGAAAGAAAAAAAAAACTTCATTGAAGGTATGAAATAATCATTTGACCCTGAAATACATCATATCCATTCATTTAATACAAGTAAAATAAATTTATATAAATTCTATTTCTTTTCGTTATATTTTCTTCACATGGTTCCTTCCTATTTTCCCTCTTTCCAAACACAGTGTTAAGAGTAAAGAACCAGGACCATTAAAACAAAGAAGTTTGATGGTGTAAAGGACGGAGGGCCAAACAAAATAGGTCTAACATAGAAAAACATATTGGTACTATAAAACCTTTTCTGATATCTAAATTTTCCCAACTCCCTTAAGAAAATATAAAATTCCAACAGGTTCTTCAAAAGAATTCAGAAACAACTTTCCATAAACCTCCTATTTTTCTTTGATCTGATGGTTGAGATTTGCAACGCACCAACTTTTAATTAACCATAAATTACTAACCCGACGTTAGATATTAACGAAAAAGATGTGACAATGATATGTTTAGTTATTTCTGACGTTAATTGAGTTATTTAGATGACGCGATGGGGACTCGATATGATATAACAAAGTTCATGCCAAAATTTATGAATATTATTTATTGATTTGATAACTTTGTTTGATGGTTTAATTATAGATATATCTATGTTTTATATATATGTATGTATGTATATATATAATACACTACGTGTTCTACGTTTATTTAGATATATATATTTATTGTCATGCGTATGTGTCGTATATACGCATACAATTTTATATGTTAAGTATTTGTATAATTAACGTGCATATATATATATATATATTAAGTTATTTGGTTAGTCAACGTATATATAATATTATATGTATATAGGTGTATAATAGGAAATCTGAAGGAGGATATGATGGGAATGAGTGGAAGATTGACAAAAAAAAAAAAAAAAGGGACCGGGGGGGGGGGGGGGACGCGGTATTAATCAGACGTGAAGAAATAAAAAAAAAATGGAAAAAAGTTAATCAGAAGAAAAAAGGGAAAGAAAAAAAAAATCTGGAAACTTACATTCTTGAATTTCATTCAATCTCCTAGTTATCTAACAATCTTATTTGCCCAAAATAAGTCCTTCATGACGGCCCTTAGCATCTTATTTCTATCAATTAATATGCAATCAAATTCTAATTTCAGTCCATAAAAGTCTAATCATCATTTTTCAACCCTCATTCTTTTCCTCCCTCTCTTGTCGAATATTTTCTCTCTTAATCTCCTCTCTCATATGTACAAGATATCAAAACAAATGGGGAAAAAAAGTGAAGCCTCCATAGACTAGGCATCAAATCCCCACTCTTAATCCATTGATATTTCTCAATTCTTGGACCAAAAATAAAATATTTTCGAGGTATGATTTCTTCTTTTCTTTCATTGGTGTTTTGGAATTTAATTAGTGATTGAGTAATAACTTGATGGTTGCTTGGTGTTAGTTGAATAGAGATGAGGGGGGAGAGCATAAACGTGTATTGAAAAAGATTGTATTGGTGAATTCATGATTTTTATTTTAGAAGCATGCCTTAAGGTTGGTTATTATTTGTTTATGGTTTATCTATGTGAATGGTGTCTATTTTATTTTATTTTTGGATGGATTTTCCTAGGATTTTCGGATTTAATATTTACTGGAAATTTCCAGATTCTATTATAAGTTTTCAAAATTGTTTTCGAGGATGCAAAAAGATTCTATTTTTATTGAATTTGGTATTGTTGGAAATTCCTGGATGTCTATTTTCATTTGAAATCAGTTTAAGGTTGTTCGAAGACCTGTGCAAATTTTTGGGATTTTTCAAAGAGGCAGAGGTCCGACTGCCAGTTTCTATAAATTTTGGTAATCAGATTTTAAAACTATTTTTGAGGGTCGGTCTCCATTTTTAAGGAATTAGGTATCATTAGAAAGCTCTGGATGTCTACTTTCTTTTAAAATTTGTTTCAGATCATTTGGAGTCTTTTACGAATTTTTATGAATTTTTTAAGAAACAGAGGTTTGGCTGTCACTTTCTGTAAAGTTTTGTAATTTTGTATAATTGTTGGATTTTTGTATTTTGATGTTATTAAATGATGAAATAGACATATTAGGCGTTGTTATAATGTGATGGATGTATTAGATGAATTATTATGGTATTTTGTTAATTTTTATTATATATATTATTTATGGCATGAACGGTTCTAAAGGCAAGTATTCGAGACCTCAATCCCGCGTCACGATTGGGAAAAAAAATTTAAAAAGGTTAAGTAAGGCGTTTAGGAAAGTACACTCTCACCTGCAACATGAATCAAAGATTTGAGAAGTATATGTTTTGATGTTGATATGATATTATGATATTCTTGATTAATACTTCTCCTTTGATGACGTTTTTGATGAAAAGTATATATATATATATGTATGTATGTATGTGTATTTTTATGTTTTAAAATGGCGTTGTACACCCTTGATGATAATGATAATGATGATGTTGTTGTCCGGTGAGCGGATATTTTGTCACCATTGGTTTGGGATTTGCTACCCCATTCCTTCAATGACTAGCGCGTAATGATGGTATAACGCCAGGTCTAATATATAATGGTTTTGAAAATAAAAAAGTTTTTAAATGATATTTATAATGATAAAAGAAAAATGTTTATTTACGTTTGTAAGATTTAAGTGTCTTACTAAGCCTTTGATTATATAAGTTAGTTCATGTTGTAGATAAAGGAAAGGATCAGATATAGTATTAAAGGAGCTTGTAGCGGAAACAAGACGATGTGTAATAGAAAAATGGGAGGAACGATCATAGGATGAATACTTTTATTTTCAAATAAAGTTTTGGGACTTTTGTTTATTATTATTTTGATTGAAAGATTTATGTGCACTTTCTTAAATTTTATTTTGTGATATGATTTTAAGAATTTATATTAATTACAAAAATTATTTTGATAAGTGTTTTTTTTTTTTTTTTTTAAGAACTTTGATAGTTTTCTAAAATTATCTAAGCAAATTTTCCGATAAGTTAATAGTTTTATTTCAAGTTTATTATTTTCCGTAATTTTATGAGCGATAGATGTTAAAAAAAAGAAGTCAATTGTAACTGTTCGTGAATGGTCGTTATAAGATTAGACTAATTTTTAACTAGTAATCGGTATATGATATATATTAATAGGTCAAATATCTCTCTATCACATAGTACATGATAAAACACAGCATCAAAATGATTTGGTGCAAAATCACCCCTTATTTTCCATGAGGCTAATCTTAATGAGCACTAATTTCTGATGATCAAGTGTACTTGAGAATATTAAAATTTGGTGAATGAGTTGAGTTTGAAAATTTTAAATTTGAGTTGAAAATTTTTGTTAAATTTTCAGAAAAAATAAAAATTTTTAAAAAAAGATAAAAATTAAGATAAAAAAGTATATTTTAATTTAAAATGAAATGGATTACGAAACAAAGTATAAAACTTGAATATTCTTCCTACGTCAATACGAGCTTGAAAGTTACAAGCACATGGACAAAAACCTGTACGTAATTATTGTTATTATTATTATTTGTTTGGGCATTTTCTAGTCAAAGTCTTCCACCAAGTCGTTGGTGTCACTTTTGGTGCTCTCTCCCTCATGATGGGTGTGTTGGAAAATGATTCTCGACATTTTATTGGGTCTTTCCTTCAACAAAGGTCCCATTGCTCTAATTTTCTAGAGTAGCATTCCTTCCTAGAAACTGGTTAGATCCCACCTCTGTCTGTCAAGTTCAAATCCAGACAGCTATTACTTTATCAATCACCATAATAGTCTAATGACTTAATAATTTAATAACAGTCTAATAACTATCATGTTTTAATAACTTAAAGACGTATGACAAATTTATAATCTAACATTCTTTTCAGACCTAACGTGTTAGCATATAAATAAATTGAGATCCAAACCCGTCTTTGCACTCTATTACTATAATAATTTTAAAATCTAATAATAATGATTCCAAAATTCAGAAAATAAAAAAAAATCATTTGTTAACTTTTATATTGTTGGTTTCTTGCCGTCTAAACATCAAAATTGCAACTATAAGCAAAGATGCTAAGCAAATTAATCATAAGTTTATAACAGCACAACAGGGGCTTGGATCTTGTGCCAGAGTAGAACTGGAACAACTCTTAAAAAAAAAAAAAAAAAAAAACAACTTTTATCTAAAACGTAGAAAATTCTGTGTGGGGACAATTTTTGTTTTAATTTTCTCAAGAAATTGATGAATCTAAAATTTGATCCTTACAAAAAAGAAAAAAAAAAAAAATCTAAGCTGTAGATGACTTTTGTTTGACTGATTTGCTTTTCCATGCAAGCTCCAATCCAAGTCTTCCCCTTGACCATAAGAAAAGTGGAGTCATTTATGTCTCTCCAATTATCACAAACTCCAAACTTCAATAAGTATCGGAGTCTGCCGTTGGTCTTTTCCCTCCACATCCAGTTTTGTAACAAAAAAAAATCAGACATAAACCAATCTCCAATGAGGCAGAACTGAGGGGCCAAAAAAAAAAAAAAAAAAATTTTCCATCAAACTCCCAAAAATCTTCCAAATGGCAAACACAAACCAAAAAACTCTTACAACTCCATTTCTCACCTTCCTGTTCCTCATCTTTCTCAGCCATGGAGTTTTCTCCCAATCACTTCAGGAACAAGAACAAACTCTCCTGCTTAAGCTAAAGCAGAGCTGGGGAAACCTGCCCTATATGAGTGGCTGGACTTCATCAAACAATTCCCATTGTTCTTGGCCTGGAATCACCTGCACAAACGGCTCCGTCACCGAGCTGTCACTCTACGATATCAACATCACAGGACCAGTCCCGGACTTCATCTGTGACCTGAAGAGTCTCACAACCATTAATCTTAGTCTAAACTACATCCCCGGAGAGTTTCCAAGAGCTCTGTTCAACTGTTCAAATCTACTACTTTTAGACATCTCCGATAACTACTTCGTCGGAAGGCTTCCCGATGACATAGACAAGATGGCTCAGCTTCAAAGTCTTTACCTCGGAGGCAACAATTTCTCAGGTGATATCCCACCAGCCATCGGGAAGCTGCAGGAGCTGAAGGTCCTGAGTATGGGAGGCAACCATTTTAACGGCTCTTTGCCACCAGAAATCGGTCACTTGTCGAATCTCGAATATTTGCGGTTATCCAATAACAATCTACTTGCGCCATCAACGCTGCCTTCCAATTATACCAAGTTGAAGAAGTTGACAAAACTATGGATTTTCAATTCAAACTTGATTGGGGAGATACCTCCGAGTATCGGAGACTTGGAAGCGATGGAATGGTTGGATTTATCGCAGAATGATTTGCATGGGAAAATCCCAGATGGTTTGTTCACGTTGAAGAATCTGAGCGTGGTCGAGCTTTATCGGAACAAATTGTCTGGAGAGATTCCGCAAGTGGTTGACGCTCCGAGCTTGAAGGTACTTGATCTTTCAGAGAACAACTTAACCGGGAGCATACCAGAAGACTTTGAGGAGCTAACCAGTTTGACCGGCTTGGCTCTGTTTTCCAATCAATTATCAGGCAGTATTCCGGAAGGTATTGGCAGATTACCAGGCTTGGTGGATTTCAAGGTTTGGGATAACAATCTCTCCGGCGAGTTGTCTCCGGATTTCGGCAAGTATTCAAACCTCACGCAGTTTCAGGTGAGCTCCAATAAGCTTACAGGGAAATTGCCTGACCACTTGTGCTCCAAGGGTTACCTGGTTGGACTGGTGGCTTATGAGAATAACTTCACCGGCGAGCTTCCTGGATCACTGGGAAATTGCAGCTCATTGCAGATGGTCAAGGTTTCAGACAACATGCTTTCCGGAGAAATTCCTAGTGGCATGTGGACATCCTTTAATTTGAGTTTCGTGACGATGAACAGAAACTCATTCACGGGTACTCTTCCTGAGAAGTTCGCCAGAAATCTTTCGAGATTGGAAATCAGTGACAACAGATTTTCAGGTAACATTCCGATTGGTTTATCTTCATTGAGGGACTTGACTGTGTTTAATGCCAGCAATAACCTCTTGACCGGAACCATTCCTCAAGAATTAACCCGTCTTTCGAAATTGACAAACCTTTTTCTCGATCGAAACCAGCTCAAGGGGAATCTTCCATCTCATATAGAAGAATGGAAGGCCTTAAATACTCTTAACCTGAGTAGAAATCAACTCTCTGGACAAATTCCAGAGCAGATTGGTGACTTACCTACTCTAACAGATTTAGACCTCTCGGAGAACAGATTTTCAGGCCAAATTCCAACCAGACTCGGTCTTCTAACGCTAAATTTTCTCAACCTCTCTTCCAATGACCTCACCGGGACTATCCCGCTTGAATTGGAGAACTCTGCATATGCCGACAGCTTCTTGAACAATCCCGGTCTTTGTTCGAGTAACAATGCCTTGCAACTCAAGCTCTGCAATCCAAAGCCACAAAAGGACAAAATCTCAACCCCATATCTTGTTTTGATCATAACACTTAGTGCAGCGGTCTTTTTGTCGGCCATGTCCTTCTCATTCTTCATCTTCAGATGCTACCGCAGCAAACACGGGCTCGATACGAAATGGAAGCTCACCTCATTCCAGAGGCTGAATTTCACAGAATCAAACATTGTGTCCGGGCTAAACGATCATAACTTGATCGGAAGCGGCGGCTCGGGAAAAGTTTACCGTGTTAATGTGAATCGTCAAGGTGATGTTGTCGCTGTAAAGAGAATATGGAACAACAACAAGGTAGAGCACAAACTCGAGCAAGAGTTCCTTTCTGAAGTCAAGATATTGAGTTCAATCCGACACGTCAACATAGTGAAACTCTTATGCTACATCTCCAGCGAGAGTTCGAAACTCCTTGTCTACGAGTACGTGGAGAACCGAAGCCTAGACAGATGGCTGCACGGCAAAAGCGGGCAAAATGCAATCCCGCCTGCTCATTCTGTTCATCACCATGTTCTCGACTGGCCCAAGAGGTCACAAATCGTGATAGGCGCTGCACGGGGCCTCTGCTACATGCACCATGATTGTGTGCCACCAGTTATTCACAGAGACATTAAAGCAAGTAACATACTGTTAGACTCAGATTTCAATGTGAAAATTGCGGATTTTGGCCTCGCCAAGTTTTTGGTTACGCAACGAGAACTCGCCACAATGTCGACTGTGGCTGGCTCTTTCGGCTACTTGGCTCCAGGTAAACTCACCGAAACATATTTTCTCGTCATCACAAGTATCTAACAAATCTTGTTACAAATTCACATGCTGAGACCTTTAAATTAAAGTTCTGATGCTTTTGTATAGCTTGGCCAAAACTCATGGAATTTCGTATTTGAATTTGCAGAGTATGCTCATTCACTGAGAGTGAATGAGAAGGTTGACGTTTACAGTTTCGGGGTCGTTCTCCTGGAGCTAGTAACAGGCAGAGAAGCAAGCAACGGTGACAAGCACACCTCCCTTGCCGAATGGGCGTGGCGTCACTTTCAAGAGGACAAGCCCATAGAAGACGCCTTGGACGAGGAGGTGAAGGAACCGTGTTACGTGGAAGAAATGAGCAGCATTTTCAAGCTGGGAATATATTGTACGAGTTATCTGCCTTCCACTCGGCCTTCCATGAAAGATGTTGTGGAACTCTTGTTCCGATGTAGTCGTCGGACGGCTTGTGGCCAAAAGTTCATTTGGACCGAGTACGATGCCACTCCACTCCTCAAGAACTCGAAGCGTGAAAGGAGTTTGGAAGATGACGACATTCCTAACGCAGACAATGTATGATACGCCCTGAATACTTCAATTCGAGTATATTAATGTAGCAGTTACTAAGGTCCGTTTGGTGAATGAGTTGAGTTTGAGTTGAGTTGATTTTTTAAAAAGTAGTTATAAACTTTGTTGACTTTTTAGAAAAAAAACAAAAATTGAGATGAAAAAGTACAGTTTAGTTGGAGTTAAACTTTGTTACCAAATGTAAGCTAAGGTTTTGCTTGACATTCAAGTTTAAGTCCAACTAAATTATACTTTTTTATCTCAGTTTTTATCTTTTTCTGAAAATTCAATAAATAATCTGTTAGAAAACTGTATGTAAATTGTGTTAGAGCATGGTGAGAGTTTGTATTAGTAGAGGAAGCTTAATAAAAGTTCGTCCTGCACTTCAGTTCACACATAAGCGAGGACTTACAAGTTCAATAAGAAAGAATGAGACTCTCGTGGTCAAGCACATAAAAATATCCTACTTGGCATTGTGCAGCTCTGAATGTCAGACCACATCAAAATCGATAAGCAAAATTTTACTGAACTAGATGAAAATCAAACGGTCCACTATCAGTTTTTTTTTTTTTTTTTTTTTGTTCCCCCTGCAAGGATCAAGTCCGCGGTTCTAACTTATAACTAATGTCACACCAGAAGCCCACACACTAATGCTATGGCAGAATAGAAAAGTCATAGGAAAAAAAATAATTGCAAGGATTATAGAATAGAAAAGTCAAAGGGGGCAAAAAAAAAAAGGAATTGCATAGATTATAGAATGGAAAAGAGAAAAATTGGAAGGAAAGCAATAGAAAATCCATGGCGTCCACATTTTTTGAATCCTTCCAATTTTCAGGAAAAAAAAAAATTTCATTGAAGGTATGAAATAATCATTTGACCCTGAAATACATCATATCCATTCATTTAATACAAGTAAAATAAATTTGTATTAATTCTATTTCTTTTCGTTATATTTTCTTCACATGGTTCCTTCCTATTTTCCCTCTTTCCAAACATAGTGTTAAGAGTCAAGAACCAGGACCGTTAAAACAAAAGTTTGATGGTGTAAAGGACGGAGGGCCAAACAAAATAGGTCTAACATGGAAAAACAAATTGATAATATAAAACCTTTTCTGATATCTAAATTTTCCCAACTCCCTTGAGAAATATAAATTTCCTACAGGTTCTTCAAAAGAATTCAGAAACAACTTTCTAGCATCCATAAACCCCCTGTTTTATTTGCACAAAACGAAATTCGGGGACAATAATCCTAAAAAAGATGTGACTGCTCAAAGAACAGTTTACATCCCCCAGTTTTATTCAGTAAGTGAGGAGAAAATGAACTTATACATCGGAGTAATATATCGCAAAAAAACATAAAACAAACAAGCAGGACACAGGCTGGAGCAGGGGGAAAACCTTAAAGCCGGCTAACCGCTCTGACTGCATACTTGGTCCTTATAGCCGGCTAACCGCTCCGACTGCATACTTATGTCCTCACATAAGACCATAAATAAAAGGCTAAAAAGGCTTGTCAGTCAAGATCTCTCTCGAAGTTGGGAGGTGAGGAGATCTATATGATTTCGGAGGAAGTTATAAAAGCGGGGGGAACAGAAAGTATAAAAAATTGAAATGCCATGCTTTTCTCGTCTACTTTAGATTTTAACCATTTTTTAAGACTCTTCTACCCCTAAGTACTGGGAGTGAGACGCTGCCAGGAGAGCGGCTCCAATTCCAGACCCGTCATTAGAGTGCTCGATCAAAATGTTACCTGCAACTTCCTCCCCCAACAATTCCTTGAGGGTACTCTCCATGCAGGTGCTGAACTTCGTGTAGTGCTCGAACAACCCGCCGTCCAGTGCTATAACCGATTTCTGCTTCTCCCCTTCCTTTACTGCGTCTCTTCCCAATTTCTTGATGATACCTAAGATCCCAGCGGCAGATAAACGAGCCCCACGAGTGGCAACAATGTCGCAAAGCTCCACAATAACTTTCCTCATCTTAAGGGAGGTGTTGGATATCTGACGGATACAGAATGGTGAACATATGAGGGGAAAAGATAAAATAATTAATTTGAGTCCCCTGTAACAGATCGAAAGATTCTAGCTGTTCTGAGTTCTCGAAACAAATTTTACCTCTAGGATATCCTTTAGCTTGCTTGCAACCACTTTCAGATCGGGAGACGTGTCATGATGCATTGCAGACATGTGAGGAGTCCTATGAATTTTTTCACAACGATTAAAACCTTCCAAGTCTGGTCAAACCGAAAATGAACGTAGAACCTATCTCGTCTAAAATCCATTAAACGCTACAGACCAATGAAACCTAGGATGTATAAGATAAAGGCATTGCTAGAAACTGAAAATTCAGTTTTATTTTAAATTATTAAATCCTCAATTGTATTCATCTTTTTTCACCAATAAGCTTTTCATGAACGGAAATCCTAGTAGCAGCATTCTAGTTGAACGTTATTACAAACTCCATGAAATACAAGAATTGGTATGACTAAAGAGACTTGCCGTAGGGAAAGTCGAAAAGAAAAAAGCAAAACCAGTTATAGTTGGTATACCTTAGGATAAAAGGGATCTTCAATTTGGGTGGAACAGTATCACCGAAAAAGTCGGCTTCTTCAGCCATCTTACACAAAACTCTACGGACAATATCCCCTAGATACATGCCAGAAATCATCTTCTCAAAAATCTGTGAATAAAACCCAGAAAGGCTTGTCAGATGAAAGTTCAACCACTAATGTGGGCGATGAGAAAAATAGCTACAAGTTTATGTAGTATTCTTACCTGTTCTCCAGGGTTCAAACTCTCAGCATCCAGTGCTTGATCGTAATCTGTCAGAGGAAGGTGAGATGACCGGAAATTACCCCACTCCATGTTAATTACCTATATGATTGGACTAAGATGTTGGAATATTTTTTAATGGAATATTGCGCTGTAATACAAACTATAGCATGCTACGGACAACTTTATTAATGTGACTTTATTTTTGGATGTGTGTTAAATATTGGGCCATATTGAGATGGACAATCGTTTTATTGACAAACTTAAGGGTCATGAACCCTGCTCTTTTCATAGCCTCTCCACACACTAGTGCAACACACTCACACAAAATAGGGATGACAATATTCCCTCCCCAGGGTGGGGACCCGCCTATAATGGGTGGGGACCCGCCCATAACGGGTGGGGATGGCGGACACTATTCAACGATGGGGAGAAAATCTTTTCCCCGAATTGGGGTGGGGCGGGGATGAGGGAAACAATCCCTGCACCACCTCTGTCCCAATATACATATGTTGTATTTTCTTTCTCCTTAATACTATACATATAATTTTAGCAATAGACAAGGACGGAGAGCTCATGTGAAAACATCAAAACATAAGCACAAACTCCCCTGCCTTAGAAACAATACTAACCATCTCTCCTGACTTCGGTAAAAGACCTTGCCACTTGGGAATGGCATGAGCCCGCTCAACATAAGCTGCATTTGTTCCGGTGCCTAAAATTACAGCAGCAATAACATCCTGGTTGGAGTATCTTCCTCCAGCCAATGTTCCAATCGTATCATTGACCTGCATCAACTTGGCAGATTAGGATACGATAAACTTCAGATAATAATGACAACAGCTTGGGGGAAGCTCTCAAAGATCAGGTTTATAGCAAAGGAACGGTGAACTATCCAGTCCATGGTCTCGGTATGTTAAAGAATTAGCTTACCAGTGCTGCAACCCGCATATCAAGCCCAATTCTTTCCAAGGCTCTAGTCAACTCACCCACCACATCTTGTCCCACCTATACATATACCAAAAACCCAGAAGAAAGAACCAAAAGTTAAGAAATGGACAAATTTATTTTAAAGACAAAGGAAAGAAAAAAGCTACTTGGCACAGATGTCTTTCAAGGCTTTCATGCCCATGTATTCAAAACAAAAGGTCATAGCCAAGATCTACATTTGATAGCTACAAAAAGAAATTTCGGATATCAAAAAAGAACACAGCAAGAAAAGAATCAAGGAAACTGGACCCACCGTGTCTTCGATATTGAAGCCTTTGGTCCACTTGAGAAGAGTCCCCGATGAAATTGACAACTGCTTCACAGGAAATGAGAAGGTAAAACCGAGCTCCCTTTGCCTACCGGGTGCAGGATGAAAACCTTCACCATCTTCGGAGACAAATTTTAAGAGTGCTGCAGCTATGAAATCAAACAGCGCCTGAAACAACATTATTTGAACATATTTCAGCGTCTGAGAAATCTAACAAATTAACAATCATCAATTTTGATACATTTGCTCATTTAAATACTAACATCGGAAGACCCGGTCATCAAATTTGGTGGAATTGAAACTTCATCAAATTCTTGTTTAACAACACGGCCTTCTTTGCCACCTAACTGTACGCGTATCACGCGAAAGTTAGTGCCTCCAAGGTCCAAAGCATAAAAGAGCCCTTTCTCGTCTCTGAAAACCACAAAACAAAAATAAGCCATGAGAATGTCCCAGCAGAAATTCTATAAATGATCCAGACAACTTCAGTTGGATTCATTCAGATGAATAAGATCCAAATCATACTTGTATCCCATCTATTATACAAGAGAATGGTCGGAGACCTTTCCGTTCGCATTGTTTAGTTAATTTCACTGCCAAGAGTCTCACCCCAGCAGTGAGAACTAATGCAGCGGAGTCCTTTATTGAATTGATCAACTGAACCTACACAGATTTTAAATTTTCCATCTTCGTTCTTTACATGTTTTACAGCTAGGTAGTTTATGAAATGTATTCTATGGCTTTTGTCAAGAACAGACAAAAAAAAACGGCCCCTTGGGAATAAAATGGAATCCCCCAGTGATCATAAACAGGAACACGGCATCTCGAACAAATGAGGCAGAGATATTATAAGTACCAAAAAATCTTATGCAACCATCACCAACACGGGAAAAAACACGACTATTTTGAATGGGTGGAAGTATGTCATGATGTAATCAAGGTTTAAAATTGCGCAATCAGGTATTCAGACGTGTTAAGGCGTAAGCCTTAATGCGGTTTGAGGCGTAAGCCTCAAAATGAAACCGATAAATAAGTCAAAAAAATATGAAAAACCAAATAGTAGGTAGAAATCATAACATAACATCAAAAAAATTTTCTTCAAAGGTCTTATCTTTCAGCCTCTTGTTGAACATTATGTAAACCAATGTGTTCATCTCTATGGTAGCCAAGTGATTTCTTTGGACTAGAAAAAACTTCAGAAAAATCGAGGCTACAGCCTCAATATTGAGCAATTGCGTGCGTTTCTGAGTACGCCTCCATTCATAGATGCGTACGCAATTTAGAGGGCGATTGAGGCTTAGGCCTCATTACTATTTTTTTCCGCAATTCACTAAGGCTTGCAAAATTATGCAATTTTAAAGAATGGATATAATTACCACCACCAAAACACAGAACTCTGTAAAACCAAACCATAATCTATTGATGCGGAACCGATGAACTAAGCAATAAGTAAACCTGACTAGAAAAGCAAAAAAATATAAATCCAGACTTTAGGACCAAACATCAAAATAAAAGGTCAAAACACTACAGTCAGAAAGATAACAACAGAGAAAAATGAACCTTGTCGGAACAAAAGTCGACATAATTAAAAGATGAGAAAAAAAAAACATAGGAAAAATACGCAATAACCCTATATATTAATATTCTAAATAATTTCTGAGGAACAAAAAGAAGAAAAAATAAATAACTTAAGATAATTGTCAAATTCGTTAAATTTCACAAATTTCAAATATATAATATTCATATATATAATTAACCTTCTGCGAAAACTATAGGGGTTAAGAATGAAAGCTAGTGAGAGGCAGAAATTTAATTCTCAGAAACAGAATTAGTAGCTTAGTATCAAATATTAAATATTCTTATAAATAAACATAAAATTCGCTCTTAAAACTTAGTATAAAATATCACAACAAATCAATTAATAAATAAATTAGAAAATTATCCACTCTCAATATCCAGCATAAGAAAGACTGTAAATTACAATTAGAAGGACTATAAATAACAATTATCAGTCTTTAGATCAAAAAATACATCTTTTCAAAAAAACTAGAAATCAAATCCCAAAAAAAATAAAAAAAAATAAAAAAAGACATAATTTTTACGAGCAAATATAAATCAGGTAAAACAAAATAACTAGAAAAAGAAGATGCATATATTTATATGTGTAAATATATATATATATATATATGCACACACATATATATGTATGTAAGTCTATACCCGGTGGGGAGGTTATCGACGTAGCTAATGAGCATCTTGAGCTTGCTGCCGCCTTCGGAGGCGAGGCCGGCGTGCATCTCGACGGTCATGGCGTCGGCGACCTGTCGGAGCTTCCCAATCGGCGTGGCGCTCTTCTCCTCGAAGTCCTTCAGAATCGCCATGGCCCGGGCCCACTTCCCCGAGCTCCTCATCCGGTGGCGCACCACCAGCGCCGCCGCCGCACACACCAGCGCCGCTCCCACCACCGCCGCCCCCACCGCCACCTTCCCCATATCTCACCCGATCCACAGATCACCTCACAAAAATCCCCCCCTCCGCTCACCTCACGCCCAAATTCCTACCTTTTTTTTTCTTTCTTTCTTTTCTTTTCTTTTCCTTCTATCCAAACAGAAAATCGCAAAGGCTTTTATGAGACAGAAAGTGTTGGTGCATGCGTTTCCGAACAAGTGCCGGCACCGAGAGCTCTGGAGGAGGGTGAGAAAAAGAAGAAAAGGGGGAAAAAATAAAATAAAATAAAAAGAAAAAAAGAAAATCCAAATCCAAATCCAAAAGTAAAGAAAAAATTATATATATGAAAAAAAAAAAAAAAAAAAAGCCCCAAGATCAGAGGAAATATAGAACGATTAATTGGAGCTAATTTATTGGAATGGAGCTGCTTTCTCGGAGGTGAAAAGGTATCCACCACGAGCAGTGTTGAATTTGCTCCTCCACTGCATTTCGTTTTTATTTTTATATTATTACATAATAATAAATACACTATTATAGATAAATATAAATATATTAAATTTTCTTCCTAATTTTCTCATCGTTTCTCCGGGAAAAAAAAAAAGAGATATATATATATATTTTTTTTCTCTGTAATACTGTGAGCTGATTGGATAAAGCGTATTTTTTCAGTGGGTGGGAATATAATTATTTATGTTTTTTATAAATATATTTTATGTAAGAATATGTCAAAGATATTACAAAATTTTTGAGGTGAAATTACGAAAGTAGCCCTATCGGTGTTTGACGGTTCTGGTGCTTTGGACAAACACGGAGGGTTGGGAGTTTCGAACTTTTCAGTTTAAGGAATATGGCACGTGTAAGTTCTCCGCTGATTCGCATGTGAAAAGTCGAATTTGGAATCTCACTCTTTTTCCTTTTATTTATTATTATTTTTTTTTTTTGGTTCACTCTTTTCGCTTCTAAGGCAAAGAGGCGCTCATAACAAGATAGATATATATATTTTTTAAAATTTTGTTTATTCTGCTATTTTGCATTTTTGTCTTGACCTAATTATATTTATTTTTCATGCTGAATGTTTATATATATATATATATAGAGGTGTGGTTTTTGGTATTGCAAATTATAGGGCATTATTTGACTATACAAAAAGTGGGATGACTTTACTTGGTCTTTAGATTTTGGGCCTACAAAAACTCCTCTTCTTTGGGAAATCGTAAACTGGAAAAAACAAAAACAAGAAACAAGAAACGAAATAACAAAAACATCTAGGTAATCAATGAGTATTATTAGTAAATGTAATGACTTCAAAGTTTGTGTTTTAATCAGATTTTTTTTTAAGGTAAGAATTCTCTTTTTTTTTTTCTATTATTAGTTAACTGCTAAATTAATGTTTTTTTTTAGTTTAAGTTTATTTTTAATTAAACTGTATTTTTTCATTTTAATTTTTATCTTTTTTTTAAAAAGTCAAAACAAATTATAACTAGTTTTTGAAAAGTCAATTAACTTCAACTTAAAAATTTCATCTCTAACTAACTTATCAAACAAATGCTAAGTTTCAATGATTGGTTTATTTATATCCAATCAATTTTACACAATGAATGCGGGTTTTACTAAGCAAATAATTGATTTACTTAATATATATATATATATATATATAACTTTATTATTGTCACGTTTTAATTTTGACCATGAGGAAAAATCATTAAAGGCTTTTGAAGAAATTAAATCATAATTAAATTTTTTGAATTATGTTTCTGACCCTTAAAATTAGGATGTTGAACAGTAATTCTAATTTAAGGCATGTTTGTGGAATGTTTTGAAAATGTAGTTTCGGAGATATTTATACTGGAGTTGTGTTTTGATTGAAAAAAAAAATGTTTAGAATAAAAAAGTGTAAAAACTTAAAATGTGTTAGGAAAAAGAACATCATTATAGATCTTATTTTGTTACTCTCGAAATTCTACCAAAAAAAAATCTCATTTGGACTTGAAATAACAAAGTTATGGACTTAAGTTTGAGTTTACTGTAAACATTTGACGATATAAATAGTGAAAAATAGTTTTGAATTCCCAAAAAAAAAAATCTAGAAATGATATATGGATATTGCCCCCAAACAAACCCTTAAAAATCCCTTAGTCCCAAATAAGGAAAACACAAAAACGAATTTACCCGGTCATTTGCTGCACTTTTATATTTATATATATATATATATATATTATATATATGTATATATGTTCACACACATCACTGCAATTTTTCCTAACACATATTAAAATTCAAAATAAATAGCGGCCGTATGCATTTGTTTTAACCATACTAATATGTGTTTAATAAAAAAAAATATTCTTTTTAATTTTTTAAAACACACATTAGTATTGTTAAAAGAATATAAAATTATTCTCCTTTGATGAATTATATTAAAATTTAGTGACAGTGTTTGTTATCTCGCCATTGTTAATTTATGTGTAAATTTCAAAATCAAGCTTTAATTAGTCAATATCAACCCAAAATCTGACTCAGCAATTAGTCTCTTTTTTTTTTTTTTTTTGGTTCCATGTTAAGAACAAGTAGACATCATTTGAACAGTTGTTTGCATGTTGGGTGGGACTCGTCCAAGTCACCAAATTTGACATTACAAATTCCTCCTACAATCACATAGAAGCATGTCAACTGGCTAGCATGTGAATAAATTAATTATAATTCGAGTTGCTTCAACCATGTTAATCAAGATATATGATAATAAAATATGTAACATACATCATGTGAAGATGTCGAGACTTTGAGTTATATAAGGACTCGAATCTCTCCTTTTATAATCATTTATTTCAGTAAAAAAAAAAAATAGAAGCTTGAGTTTTTTTTTTTTTTTTTTAATAAAAAAAGCTTGAGATTAGTTGTATAAAACTACTTATGTTATAGTTAGGTCGTTTCCCATCACATAACTAATCTTGATTTGGAATGTTAAGCGGCTCTCTTTTTTTTTTTTTTTTTTTTTTTTCCATTTAGGTAATTTCACAATGCATGAGTTTATAGAAAAATCTTTGGATATATCCTAGAATAAGACCTCAATAATTAGTTTGCACAACTCATTTGATTTTTTTAGCTTTGTTATAACAAGTCATGTTTTTTATCGCTAAAAGGGACATTCGTGCTTAGTTGTATCAGAAACAAAAATTCCGACATCACATCAACTATTATTTGTATATTACTATCTATAACAACGTGACACACGTAATCATCAAACAATCTAACACATAACATCACTATATATGTGTGTGTGTGTATATATATTCCATTCAACTAAAGTGAATATTACAATCGTAGATCTGATATAAATACTGAGATCAATATAATAACACAATCTTTACAAAAAGTTAAACTGTTAAATAATTGTTTTGACTAAATAAGATGATTGTTTTCATCCTGTACTTATTAATTTATATGCACATCACTCTGTAAAAGAGATAAAATCTACCTCAACGTACAAGATATAAAGCTTTGATTCTTTCTACCTCTAGTGTATGTTTTTTTTTTTTTTTTTTTTTGGCTTGATTCGAAAACATATATTGTCGATGTCAATCTCTGTTAATTGCTTAAAAGCTTCCATAAATGCCTTTGGAAGCTTTAAATATAATAAACACAAAAACAATAATAATAATAATAATAATAAAAAACATAAAACCACAATTAGATCGAGGTAACATGATACATATTTATGTACATGATCAAAACATAAAACAAAATAGTAAAAAGGAAAAACAAATCCTACCAGCTTAGAGGAGATTAGGGGAGGAAAAACATTAGATGTTTCATATTTAGAGAAGAAATTATAATTAATTAGAAAGATATAAAGAATCACGGATGAATATTTAGTGCAACGGTAATGACGTCTTTTTTTTTTTTTTTTTTCTCCTTTCATGATGTGCCCAGGGTTTGATATTTTGTAGTTTCATTTTAGGATCCTTCCCCAAACAATGGTCTATGTAATGTTGGATGCGTTGTGCCTTAGTGAAAACTAGACCGAGCAAAATTGAATTACATTTTTCATGTTTTATGAATAAGTCCTTAATTTTCTTCGATCATTGAAAATCGAGAATTCTCTTTTTAACTTGGAGAAGTTAATAACAATAGAGAGATAGTCTACCTAATGTAGGTCCTAAGTGTGTTACTAACCACATGACAAAATTATATTTAAGAATTAAGAATTATTGTTTTAGTCATTGCAGTAAATTATCAGCGGTCTAATCTATGACTCGATAGAACAATTATATATCACGATCTGTAAAATTTTAAGATTAAAATTTATAAATCAAACCGTCAAGAAATTAGGAGGTGTTTAGTGTATAAGTTTGAGTTGAAATATTTTAGTTTTAATAGTAATTTTTTTTGAATTTTCAGAAAAGACAAAATTTTTTTTGAAAAAAAGATAAAAATTAAGTTAAAATATTTTAGTTTGAGTGAAAAGTGTCATACAAGCCTTTAATATAATGGATGGAAAATATTTTCTATGGATCATGTAAATAAAAATGAATGAATAAATAAATAAAAACTTAGGACATGGGTGCCCTCAAGGGCAAAAATATCCAAGTCCAGAGGGTCCACAGCCCTAGGGGATAGGACCTATGGAGGCACCTGTCAGAGAAGACCATCTGAGAGGGGAGTTCCATTTAGGGAGGGAATCCAAAAAGTGGTCCTTGAACCAACTTGTTCCAATACCCGCCCCCCCCCCCCCCCCCCCCCCCCAAAAAAATAAAAAACAAAAAAGAAAAATCAAAACCGTTCTCTCAATTTATCAAAAGCAACTTCAAAAAAAAAAAAAAATATATATATATATATATATCAAAAGTGGGACGATGGGACCCAACTATTGTTGTAGCTTCTTTTGTTTTGATCCTTCCCTTTGGTGGGTTAGGCTGGGGGGGGATCTTATCTCCTGCTGATCAAACTCCTGGGATCTAGATTGACCAGACTCAACACGTGGCAGTTTTACAGTGGAGTATATTGAGGCAGTGGGCCCCAAGGTAGGGTAGAAAAACGCTTATGAATTTGGGCATCATCTGGTGTTGGGGACTGTAACAATTTGATTGGTTGTCAGACTTTGATGCTGAATTTGTCAAAGCCAGGATGATAGGGAATTAAGGACGTCGAATTTTGTTGGTATTTTTTACCCAATTTCTATAGTAGGAAATAAAATCATGCGAATGGGCAAAATTTTACATTAGTGACAAGAGAATAATTTTTAAATATCTTATTTATGATTTGAGCAGTTTTATATTAGACGTTATTAATATTTAACACATACGTTTATAGGTCAAATTGTTGAGAAATAAATCCAACAATTTAAAAGCGATTTATGACATTAGTGTAAAATAAGAGGTTTTTATTAAAAGTTCCCATGATAATACATGCAAATTGATAAGCTCAATTTTTTAGCATAAGATTTTGTATCAAAAATTGTTAATTTTTATATAATTTTTATTTCAATGTGATTTTAATTAGAAAGACATATAGAAACTTGGAAAGTCGAAAATGTATCATAACCTAAAATGACTTTTTTATTTTTTATTTTTTATAGTAAAGAACCTGGGAAAAGAATGTGTGATTTTTTTTCTAAAAAGATTGTTAGCAATATTATTTCGTGTACATTGGTATTATAAATATTTCTCTCGCTAAGAATTTCTCATTTTTATTTGAGAGCTTCCTAAGGAGTTAGAATAATATTTATATTCAACTTCTCTAAAGAAAAAAAAAAAAAAAAGGAATTGTGGTTGCAGGTATAAATCAACAGTAATACCATATATTACTCTATTTAAAAGTATAGAATTCGAATCTTTCATCCCTAATTTCAAAAAAAAAATTAACGTTATGGATTTCATGAGGCTCTCCATAAAATATATGAATTTTAACATAACTTATGGTATAACTAACTTTGATAAAAGCTCTAATTAGATTTTTTTTTTTATATCGTAATGTGTAAATAATTTATGGAATGATAAATAATTGATTTAAATCTTTAAAGTTTGAGTTGTTTTTGTTAGGCGGTATCAACAATTAAAAAAAAAATTTCGACGGCCCAAATTTTTTAATTTTTAATTTTTTTTCTAGTTGTCATCCGATTTCTGAAAAACAATGCACGAAATGACCAAATTTAATGAGTTAGGGAAACTCATAATCTTTGCTGTATTGTTATAAGAAATTAAGGAAGGTATTTCTTTTAAATTTATTTATAAAATTTAATATGGACTTTAGACTTTAGTTTTTAATTCGGTGGTGGTGGGGGAAGTTTCGCCAAATATGCACCTTAATTATTATTTGTTTTTTCCGGATTTTATCCGACAAATAATTATGGGTATGAATTATGATTGATATATTATTCTCTAAATCGTACCTCTTAAATTTTGATTCTTTCCTAACGAAAATAATAAGATTCTTTGTATTTAGTTATATTATAAATGGTTATCCTTAAAAAAGCTAATCTATCTTTTAAAATGAATATATTCCAACTTTCATTTTTTGTTTCTTTTATAATAAAGAATCTCTCTATTTTTTTTTTCCTAAGGCATATCATAATCTTTGGACGTGGAACCTATTTGCAATTCGGTAAGTTCGATATTCCTTCTTCAACTTTTCTTTCTTTGTTTTCTATTTTTGTTTTGTTTTGTTTTCTTTCTTTTTTTAATATTCCCTTTCCACATGCAAACGATGAAACTTTACTCTCGAAATTATATATGGTTAATCTCTGGCTTGGAACATCGTCGTTTTATGATATTATTTAAATGTATTTTTCTTCACATGAAATGTGGATTCAAATTGTATATCTTATATTGAAGTCAGGTGTTTAAAACTTTTATAAGGAAAAAAAAATTCGTTGTTAAAAAAATATTAAAAAAAAGACATTTATATATAATGTAGAAGTAAAAATAAATTTTAATATTATATGATTTTGACGTAGAAATATTTTTATACTTCTATCACAGGATTCTTCGATGGATAAAGATGACACGACTTCTAGATTATCTGCATAAAATGATGCAAATAAAGTTACACCCCTTTCAGCAGAGGAAAAAAATGTTAAAGTGAAAATCCTTATCAATTCCACTTGTTTTAGTTTTTATTCTTTGAAATGAAACTTTGTTTATATATATATATGTGTGTGTGTGTGTCTGTGTTTATTATATTATAGTAGTTCTTGGTGTTGTCCAAGAGGAACCATGTCCAACCTTGAATATCAAAACTTTCTTTTTGGTTATTGTTTAAAGAAAATCTTTTTTTTTTTTTTTTTTTGGTCCTTTAAAACTTAGATAGTGTCTTTTATGCCTTCGAAAGATTGTAAAATGTTGAAGATACAAGAAGTCTCTTATTCATTTATTTATTTTAAAAAAGGTAACAAGAAGTCAACTACCTTCTAATTTATTATCTTTTTTTTTTTTCTCTGGAAATTATTATTAATGTAGTTATAATTAATTTCAGAGTGGAGCTGCCACATTATATTTTAATTACTCACGCTACTTTACATTGCAATACAAAATCCATATTGTAATAAACATGTGTAAGGCACTCGCTACCAAATTCATCTTATTTGATGTTCTCTTTTGAAATCCCACCTACCTAAATTCCGAAATCAAATATCTTATATATATATATATATATATATATATTTAATTCTATTTGTGTACTATCATACAAATTCGATATCTTGAATGTTTTCCATCAAAATACATTTATGTATAAACATATAGTTAATGGGAAACGAATATTATCATTGGCGATAAATAATATTGCAATTTTTCTATTTAATTAATGTTTTCTTCACGTTTCATGCAACTAGTACGTGGATCTTGTGGCGCAACAATCTAAAAAGTCAGATGAATTGGGCTCTCTTTGCAGCTGTATCACGCATTCCAAATACAACACAGTCTAATTCAAAAAGTTTTAGGATATGGTCAAAGTGACAATGGTTAAAAGAGAATTTAATTGTCAATGTTTTTTTTTATTTGAGGAGTTTAGCATCAATAAAAAGTGTTTCTTTATTTATTAGATTAATTTTTAACAATTTGATATATAACTGAAATAATTTTATGTCGTGCATTACTAATTTTAATATGAACATTGAATAATTAAATAATTATTTTAATAAATTTAAAACAGATTTTACTGATATTGCAAAATAAGAGAACCTAAGTAGAGGCTCTCTTAGTTGTTGTTTTTATTTAATTTTTATTTTGGTAACTAACTAGACTCGTGGACGGCACGAAAAGTTAGATTGGACCTATTCAAGTCCTTTTAAAAAAATAAAAATAAAAAGGTGGTTATTTGTTTTTCAAGAGTGAAGGCTAGTTTGTCACTTGGAGACAACAAAAGCTTAGGTTGGTTGTACATAGTAGAACACATTTCAATTGCTTCACTTTTTCCCTCTATCGATTGCTTGACTTGCAAAACTATATTGCTCTCATTTTTATATTATTCCAATGCATATCTACATTTTTTTTTAAAAAAAACCCAAAAACCATTGTCTTAGAAGTCATAATAACCTTGAACTTGGCTATCTATTCCATTGGGACTAGCTTAACAGGTGAGAAGGGATAGGAAGGTTCAGGGTCGAATAATGCAATGACATTCATTTGCAAATCATAGCTGAAATTATGAATGTTAAACAGGACATTATCCAACACGAAGTTCAGAACCGAAACGACACTAAGCACCTAGGTCCTTCCTAGTTGGGACTACGGGAACAAAGTAATTTCCGAATGGCGAATCGAAGATCCTAAAATTTCCGGTGCACCCGTCTTGTTGTGCTTGTGCTATTGCAAAATGTTTGGCCTGTTGAATCCGGAAGTTGGTACTACCAATTTGGGCAACTGGAACCTGGAGATCATATCGACATGACATGTTCACATGATTTCAATCCATAGTTCTGCCAAAACAGAAGACAATACATGAATTGTCTCGGATAAAGTTCTTACCGGTTTATCCACCCTCTCTTCCTTGCTAGTAGGAGAAGCAACGATCCTGGTAATCGGAGAGAGTAATACTGAGAAATTAAAGTATTCATGGTCGCGTAAAATACAAAAGTTTCACACTTGTTTAAGCAATTGTGCAGTGAAAACAAAATCCGATAGATAGATTCCAGTAACTGTACTCTCCCCGGACCCCCATTCCATTGCGGTGTAGGGGTCTGAAAATTAAACTAGTCAAACACAAAGATAAGATGCCTAAAGAACGAGTGCATTGTGCTCAGGAAATGGAATAGCAAGAGTTTATTCATTACAACAACAACACCCCTGCTAGTGTAACTTTCCAAGAATAGTTTGGGCCACACGATCCCGTTCGACCCTTTAAAAGGTTAGTTCAATCTATGCACCTCGAATGAGTAGAAATACATTACATGGAGATGCTTAATTGCAGTACAAGAAGGAAAAATTACTTCAATAACAAGATAAACACTATTGGATTCTAATTTAATTTCCTATCAAAAAATTGCTACGGAACATGTAATGCTGTAAAAGCTATCACGAAGTTATAACAATGTCGGGCTAAAATGGCATCAATGCGTGGACACCCGATTCTGATAAACTGATAGATAAAGGTAAGCAAGCCAGAAAACAATCTTTGACAACAGTGTTATTTTAGCCCACCCATAACCTTTACTCTTTACTTTCTCTGTCCAAAAATCGACCAATTCAACCATAATATATCTAGTTGAAGGGTTCGATAATAACAATCCATATTCTCTTCTTATGGTACGTATCTTTCAACATTTCACATCACAATGGTGTGCTTACTTCACACGGAAAAGAGAAAGAAAAGGAGGAGCGTTTCCCTTTCGCATTTACAACCGGGAAGAATAGTTTGGTGGCTCTACAAAATACAGGGAATGACCACTTATATTGATTCTCGCTTGACGGGAATGAATGTCAAATTTATTTATATACCCTTGGTAGGTTCACATATTAAAACAAGTAATTTATAAACTATGTGACAACATTTTAGTACTTACATTGAAAAGATTCCTATTCCTAGTTTCGTAAATGTTATAAAGAAAATTGGATTATTTCTCATCCCAATTTCTAACAGATAAGTAAACACTAGAAAGCGAATTAAGAATGATTCTTAATCTTATTCCATTCCTTGAAGCTTCTAAACCCATGTTTATCCCAGCATCAAATTCCCTTATCCCATCATATATATGGCAAAGCGCCTACAATACGAAGTCCTGTTTCCCAAACCCGAAATGTAAAACCAGCATCAACACTCAAAGATTAAAAATGCAAAATTCTTTCCTATGAATCAAAACCAAAAACCACGCCAAATCTTCCATTAGAGTAAACTGGGCAACCGGGCATCTAGAATTCAAAAACCTTTTATTTTAATTATTTTTAATATAATCATGAAGAAGGCACCAAATTGATGAAATAAGAAAGACCCAACAGTCAGATTATTGTAGATGACACTTATCACTTAGGATCACTACAGTTACATAACTGAAATTCATCTCAAACGCACATTATATCAACGGAAATAACTGAAACGGAGAAATTATCACCAAAAGTGAAAGAAAAAACATACCTTTCGAGAACCCACAAACAAAAACAAACAAAGAATCAATTTTTTAGCAAAATTTCTTATTCCTTTTTTCTTCAACAATGAACTTAAACCAAAAAAAAATTACACACTAATAAGTAATAACCCCATGAACAAGATTAAAACCAATTTTTTTCTCCCAATAACAAAAAAATTAAAACAAAAATTTTGAGGAAGAACAAAAGCAAGAGAAGCACTAGGGATTACCTGCGAGAAGGTGGCTGATAGATTTTCCTCCTTTTGGGTTCAGATTCCATGTTCGCCAATATGCCTTCGAAATATCTGGTGCCCAAAGTTTTGTGACTGAATAGGAAGAGTTTAGGCCCATGGGTCTGCAAATGGGCCTCGGTGGGCTACTGTGGCCCAAACTCCTTCATGGTTTGGACCTTGGATCTTTGCAATCATCGTGGCATCTGTAGCCCAACTTGATTTTGAACTTGGCCCATTAATAAGATGGCAAGGAGAAGAAGCCAACAGGTCAAACATTATTTCTCTACTTTTTAATCTTTTATTTTTATGTTTTTCCTAAAAAACTTGGACAAGGGGATTTACACTCTATACTTTATGCTGGGTCGTAAAATTATTCCTAAGCTATGTTTGCAACCACATTTTTCCTTAGAACTTAAGTACGGACCAGGAAGTTTACAAATGAATAAACTAATAAGGAAAAGCAACAAGAGGTGAAACACGAGTTATAAAGTAAAATAAAGAATGTTTGATGAATAATTCTTGGAGAAAAAGGTTTTTGGCATCGTACTGAAGAGATGTGAAATGAAAAACAAATGCAAAAAAAGGGCCTAAAGAAAACAGGTGGGAAAACAAGAATAACAAGGGGGAAAAGGTTTTTGGCATTGTACTAGAGATTAGAAATCAAATTTCATTTTATCAAAGTTAACGGCTGGTGAGGAAGAAAGAGGACCATTATTAGTCGAGCCTTCCTATTCATCTCGACTCGAATTAAATCAGGATTAGGATCCCACGCCAGATAACACATCCTGATCCTGACTCATTTGAGTGGGATGCATACGATTTTCGTTGTTTGTCCTTAATTTGTATTTTTAATTGTCCATGAAACCCTAATTAATTAGCAAGCTTTGCTTCATTTGTAGAGATAGAGTATAATATGTTAAAAGGTCCATTTTCTTTGTTCCCTTAGTTGTTGGCTATAAAATGTCCGCTAAAACCTGTCTTAATTAATTTTAAAGGGAATATGATTCATTTAGTTTGCTACACCAAACGTCCAAAAAAAGATTTAACATCATTATAAAGATTCGCTAATATTGAATCATTAAGTAAGACTTCCCAACAAGCCCACTTGCTCGTTTTTCTTCGAATTAAATGGCAAGTGTTCGTGTGTGAAGTTATTTAATTTAAGTATCACTTTTGAGGATTTAGTAATGATTCTCTCATGACCCCTCCACCACTGATCTTAGTTTTTGTGTGTTCTTTCTTTTTAATTTATTCAACTTTCCAACGATACGTTAAAAGCACAAACACTATAGTGTAAGCTTTATAAAGAAACTTATCATCTCAACTCGATATATAAATATATATTTATATACATACATACATATATATATTGTTATGAAATAAGCAACGAAAATAGGCAACAAAGAAAACAAAAAAACAAGAACACACAGATTTACGTCGAAAACCTTAGACGAGAAAAAACTACAGGCAGAGAAGAAGAAATCCACTAAATCAAATATTGGTACAAGATAAGTGGCTATCGCGAAAGAGCATAATGATAAAACTCTAAAATTACATCACATATATATACCCAAACCCTGAAACTGGATCCGGGTAAAAACCGAATCAATCGTACCACCCCCGCACCGCCAACGGCCTCAATGGTGGACTATGGGTTCGGGCGTATCGACCCGATCCCTACGCTACCACCCCAGAACCCAAAAAAAATCTCATAATTAAAGTTCTACCACAAATGTCGCACTGCGAGTTTTTTAAGCCGGGCCAAAAAAAAATTCGGGTCATCAAACTCTAACATATATATATATAAGAGAAATGACGCTAGATAAATTTTCTAAGGAGATATCGAGACAAAAGATATGTTTGTAATGCATTTAAAAAAAATAAATAAAGATGCTAACCAGTCATACTATAAGAAAAAGTGAAAACTACTTTGTGCTATTCCCGGTCCCATAATAATGTCCCTTAAAAGAAATCAAATAGAAATAGAAATATATATAGCTAGTAAGACAGTAGTAACTAAGATGGTCAACTTATTACCCAAAAAAAGATAAAAACTAAGGTAGTCAACTAATTAGTGTAATATAGCTAGTTAGCTAGTAGCTAATTATTTAGCCTTGGAAATATTGATAAATAATTTATACTTTAATCACGCCTGAACATGTTTTTGCTATGCTTTTCAAAGTCATGTTAAACAAATGAAAAGATGCTTAAGTCTCTCATGCCTACATATTCACATTTTAATTTTACTTCATGTGCAAACTTTACTTCAAGTTCAAACATATAATAATTATATACATATGAGAAGGAGTATTTGCATTTGCATATGAAAGTGTGAACTAGATCAAAGTCATGGAAATAGTATGGTCAAAACAAGCTGCCGAGCTAACTTATATATATGTATATTGGTTAGAATATAAAATTATTGTTAATCCACCTCCTGGTCGTATAAATTTTTGGGATATATTACTAAACTAACATGATATCAGAACGGGAGGTTCTGAACAAACCCTTATAATTACACTCTTTATCCTTTATTATCATCGTGTGTTGGACTTTTAATATGTCTCGAGTTTCTTATTTATATTGGACTTTCAAATTAATATTGTTGATACGTTTGCCCATTGTTCGGTTTGCATGTGGAGGAAAATCTTAAAATATAAAAATTTTGTTGACCTATTTCTTATTAATTTAAGTTTTTAGAATGGATTGATTACATACGGAGGTGAGTGTATGTGCATGCATATAGGCGCATGTAATTTGTGATGAAAAGTTCGAAAGAAAAGTAATAAAGCCTACCGGGAATCACTCACAAAACTTTTAAAAGCTAATTATGTAAAAAGAAGCATGTGTTTCCTATAGCTAAGACTTGACTAGTTATTAATTTTTAAGAGGGGTGAATTAGTATCCGACCCATTGGTTTTGATGGAGGTGGTAGTGACTAGTGACCCTCTCTTTGGTGGGAGATCTCATCACGATGATTTGCTGAAAATAATGGCAGATTCCTTAATTGTCATATCAAACATCTCATTTATATATACAAATATACACACACACACACACACACACATACATATATATTCCTTTTTTCTCTCCAACTTAACTCTCGTTATGATCGGTTGATCAATATTATTAATGTTGACCCCCCAAATCCAACCAAATCTACTTCTCATCATAATGTAATTCTTTGTGGAACAACACTTGCATATGCTTTGAAAGAGCATTTATATATAAAATAATTATATATATATATATATATATCTCTCTCTCTCATAAATGCATTCTTCTTATATGCGATTCCTGTTTTTGAATTTGTCAACCCTAAACAAATCTTTGTTTTTCCATTTGGTGGTGATTATAATGGGATTCTGTTGACTTGTTTCTTTTTAGACTTGACAATTTTGATCAAAAGTAAGACCACACTGAGTTTTTGAATCTTTTGTAACAAATTAACAATGACCAAGTAAAGCTCGAGTAGTAGCTTAACGACGTTTTTTATTAGGTTTTTCTTGATTACCCGCATAAACTTATCAAATAGATGTGTTAAGCTCCCTAAACTTTTAATTGTTACAATTTATACCCTAAACTTATAAATCAATTGCAAACCACCCCTTGTTAACTGTTTACGAAAATTGACCTGTGATTTGCACAAAGGTTATTAATTAAGAATATAAAAGGTTTTTTTTTTTTTTTTGGTCATATGTTATTAAATAATTTTGGTTGAAGTACATAATAATGACCGTTCAGGTTTCTGCAAAAACATGCATATGAAAGACATATGTCAATTTCTGCAAAATATATATATATATATATATAAACACACCACGAGATGGTTAGTTATTGTTTTGTAAGTTCAGATTACAAATTATGAAAACTAAAAATTTAAAAAGTAATTTCTAACTTTATGATAAGTTCAAGGGATAACATTGCAAAAAAGCCTTCTATTAATTACCCACAATGAACAAAATTTGGGAGGACCACCACCAATTGGTTTGTGGGGTCAATGGCAAATCTCTAGTAGATCGCAGTTGAAAAATCTTGCTCATGCCTTGTTCTTTTTGCTACACTAAGTTAAGGAATCCACGCATTACCCAACTAATAAAATATGTCTTCTTTGCAAAAGCAGCTCCATATTGACTTTAATACAAGACCTATATATAAAGTAATTTAATTTGTTCAGTAGAAAACCATAATCCAATTGTCTCCTGCTTGATTCGCCACGTAGCATTAATGTAGCTAATATTGCCCCTAACTAAAGAATAATGCTTTGGAGCACCACCCATTTCAAACTTCACTACTTAAAAAAAAAAAAAAAAAGAATCTAATTTAGGAATCTCACAACTGCTAGTGTGTTGTGATGAACACGAATGATGTCCCTACCATTACTCCTGATTTAGAAAACTTCAGTTTACGATGGATCAAAACTCACATAATTTGATAGGAGTATGCAAGTGTTTATGATTCATTTTGATCACGCATTATTATATTTCAGTGTAATAAATGAAATACAATATGCGTTTAGATGTTCACTTTAACCACTATATTCAAATAGAATATGTGTTTGATGTTTACATTTAAACAGTCATTCTTATGTGTATTGGTAAGAGAAACAAAGAGTATGTGACGTGATTGATAAAAGTAGATAGAAAAATAAATGAATAAATAGTAAAATGAATGGTTGTACTGTTCAAATGAAGATGTATTTAAACACAAACCAAATGCATATTGTACTGTATTGGAATATATAAAATGAGTATAGGATCCGAATACAGTATTAGTTTTTAATTACATTATTGCTATATGCATTACATTATAGCCTGGTTGGTAAGGGTGGAATGAGTTGAGAGAAAGATCACATATTCAAATTCCGAGAATAACTAATAATGTATTAAATAATAAAAAAAAGAGGTTATGATATTATTAATTAGGGCAAACTCGGAGCAATTCTAGAAAAGACTTGGCTGGCCATAGTTGTGTGGATGAGTTAGAATATATAAGAAAATGTAGGTGGTGGAATTGGACAAGAATGTCTCACAACCATGTGCATGAAATGCGGCCCACGTGGGATATGGTATGCGTGTGGGTCTCCTCTCCCTCGTGAAGTTTCTGTTTCTTGCTTTACTTTCTTTCATATATATATATATAGATATATATGGCAGTTTTGGAAGGTGCACAGCAAATCTCAAAAACTCAAGCTTCCAAGTATGGCAAGTAACATAGCCGTAAAGGAAACCAGCTCCATAGAATATAAATATACAAGCATATATGATTCATATTTAGTATATAAAGAAAAGCAACATATACATCTACATATATATGTATAGATTGATATGGACATGGCATATGACTAAATATCATAAAAGGAACAAAGGTCTAACAAGTGAATATTTACAGCAAATGGTATCTTTGATACTCTTTCTTGGGATGCTACATGACTTTAAATAGATATTTCATATAATGTATTTATATATATATATATATATATAATATGTTACACTTACTTCAGAAGTGTCGTTTAATTTAAATCTCTTCAATTTAAATCATAAATCCTTTCAATATGGTGTTTCAAATAAGATGTGTCCACTGTAGAATTCTCCCCTTTTTCAAAGGGGGAAAAAAAAAAAAAGGCATTTTAGGGTCTTTTAAAAACATTTTTTGGAGTCTTTGGATCATGTAGGTGGAGATGAGCTGTGCGTATGAGGCAAGAATAGCTGGCGTTGCGAAGACCAATCTATAACCCTCTATATCTCCTATATCACGTGCCTATATGTGTGTGTATATAGATATAACAATGTATATATAATATATATCTTTCTTTTGAACTTTTTTTGAAACTTTTGATAGATATATATATATTTATAGACTCTCATGTTTCCCCTTTCTGAAAAACTTGTACCATTTAATTAAAAACATGTTGGGTTACAGCAAGCTCAGGGCTGTCCAAGGATGTTTCATTTCCTTTTCAGTAAATTCAGTTGCTTTCAAGCTTCCTTATTGCAGTCAAGCTTTGCCTGCCTAGCTGCAAACTGAATCTTTCCTCTCAGTCGGTGGTTATATATATATATATATATGTATGTATACATTACATGTTTAATCAAGGGGCATCTCAGTCGGTGGTTATATATATATATATATATTTTACATGTTTAATCAAAGGGGCAAGTTAAACCCCCCAATGAGTAGCTCAAGTACTGATTGGAGAGCCTACGACCTCGAGGTTTGTTCCCTTCTATGTGGATTTTTCATCTTTTGGGGCCATTTCCCCAACCTTATGTAGAGAAACTTCCGAAGACACGGTGCATGAATTTAAAAAAATTAATGAGACTCGCATCTCAAATCCTTAATATTTATAAATGTTCTTGTGACCAATGAGATTGTGCAATTAAGCTCCTTTTTCTTTGATCCACTAGCACTTTTTTCATTTTATTATCCACTAACACACAAGCTTAGCGAATTCATGTGTCTACAATCTTTTTCTATTATTAATTAATTAACAGAAATTCTGTTTATAATAATCTAATGTTTTTGTAGATTTGGTGGTGACTAGACTAAATCAATGTTATTACTAAAAAGAAAACTAATTAAGCTTCTATATATGGAAGTTCACCATGTGGTGTAGCACTTAGTAATGAACATATAAGAATATCTCTTATATGTATATATGTATATAACCATACAATTAGGAAGGAAATTTAATAAATAAATAAATAAATAACACAAAGTACGTGTGCAATACACTTGCAAAATCTTTTTATTCTTATTTTTATTTTTATTTTTATTTTTTCAAATTTTCTTGTCTCCCTTATGTTATGATTAACAAAACCAAACATAATTGTTACGGATACCCTACACCCACCATTATTATTATTATTATTATTATTTTCTAGTTTTGAGGTAGGCACTAAATCTGCCCACATTATGATCAGTAGCTCTCCTTTTCCTTTGGGTGAGCAAGATGATAACTATCCTTTTTTCCGTAGAGAACTTTACAATTCTTTTTTTTTTCGTTGGGACAACTTTTTTCTTTCCCTTTTCTTTTCTTTGGGAATAGTACTTTTAGGACAACTTTGACTGGCCAATTTCCCTTACTCAACACTGATCATTACAATTCTCATCAGAAGTCCTTTCAGCTAGGACCATCGTTTAATTAGTTTTTCTTCCTGTCATCAAACGATCAACAGGTTGAACCTAGCACAAAAAGGAATATATATTTTTATATGTAAAAGGAGATTTTCTGGTGGGAGTATCCAACGATAATGTTGAGGTTGTGGAAGAGGCAGGAGGCAAACATACAACTTATAAATGTGAAGGAAATTCTTTATCTCTTGAGCTAACTTTTTATATATGTTGAGAAGGCCCGATACCACCCAACATTGGTATTAGAGCCAAGTCAACCAATAAGTCTCAGTCCAATCTGAGAGAAATGAGTCGATGGTTATCTACTTAGGTCCAAGGTGTGATGGAGGAGATTATTGAGGTAATCCCATATTAGTTGTGGAAGGAGCAAATGGACATTTTATAAGTGTGAGAGAAAGCCTTACCTCTTGAGCTAGCTTTTGGGATTGATAATGCCTAATACCACCCAACACGATCTTAATAAATAGAGATTGAAATTGAATGGTGGTTATTGCGTAGAGTTGGATACTATGATTATAAATGTTGCCTGATGTAAATTGTATAATTAAAATTAATTTTCAGGTTACTATTATAAGGTGCGTCTATTATAAAAACTCTCAAAACAAAAAAGAAAAAACCAAATGTAGATATGCGTCTTTTTACGTAAGATCTCGTATCGTAGTACACAAACTTTTAGTCTAGTCATTGTATCTAATTAATATCACATCATAATTTTAAGAAATGGTTGAACAAATAGTTTTTTATATTCAAATATGGCGGTGAAAAACAAAATATGCAAAACAAAAGAAAGGTCAGAGAGTGAATGTGGTAATCGTTGAAAAGCGTGGGTTTGGAGGTGGGGGTGGTGGGAGATTTTCTTTTTTGTAGATCATGATCAGTGTGATTTGAGCAAAAGCTTTTTTGACAAAAGGGATGGTCTTTCTCACCCCTTGTGATCATATATGCAAAAAGGAATGTTTATGAATGTATCATGAAAAAGCTTCTGTTTCCTCTCTCCCTATCTGGGGTGCTGCCACGTGTATCTATAAGTGCATGTGTATTTGGTGATGAATTTTCAAGGTATTTGTTTCACCCTTTTTTTTTTCTTGTAATACCAAAATTTTGGAGGAGTTAAATATATATATAATTTAATTTGTTTCGAGAAATATTAATATAGCAAATGTAATGTTGGTACGAGATATTTGAAATCTCCATATATTTATATATCCTAGTAATGTCACAAGGTCCCGAGACTGCATCAATTTTTATTGATATGCTCTTTTCAAACCCCTTATCCTTGAAGAAAAGTCAATTTAAAATACATATTTCAATTATTTTTAATGTTATCTGCTACATTATGTTACAATAATGCATATGGGACCCCAATACACAAAACAGTTAGGAGAAGGGAAATTTTTGGTGCCGCCCAATTATAAACCACTTGATCTGTTTCAACAATATTTCCAAATATCATGTATTTATAATATATGTAAATATGTTAGGATATGAGGGGAAATGGTTTTTTTTATTTATTATTTTCTAACAAATATCACAACTTTGTTATATTCTTAAAAATAGTCTATCAAGCTAAATAACATATTCATATATATATTTTACCAATCAACCATTGATTGACTTTGTTAAATCACTGGTTGATTAGATGGGTCAATCAATATTTTAATGATCACCAACCATTTTTCTTTAAAAAATTCAATCATTTTTTAAATAAGTATTTAAAACTGTTTATCTAACTAATTTTTCTTTTATTTTTCTGGAGAGATGGAAGAAGTTTAGTAAATTTTCTAATAAAATTTGTTCCACCCAAATTCGGAAAAATTTTAATGAATTTTATATTCGGAAGTGAAACCTATATTATATTTTCTGCTTACCAAATAGCCATTAGCTAGTGAGTAGCATGTAAAGTGAACATAATATATATTGCTTTTAAATTAATTAAACAGAAAAATATGAAGAAACATTTATATTAAATTAATCGTTAATGCAAGAGCCAATAATATTGATATGAGAAATAAAAAGATTTTTGTTTAAAGGTATAGGATCTTGTTTGGCCATCTGAAAATAATTAACTATTTAAGAGACATCATGATCAGTATGTAAAACATATGTACATTAACTAGACTCACGAGCTCTTGTTCTAATTAATTAAATTATATTTATCTAAACTTTGTGCTAATTGAAGATTCAGGAGAAAATTAATATTTCTCACCTTGTAGGGAGTCAGCAAGCAATTAATTAATTAATATACGAGCCAATTATTTAATTAATAATTATTTAAAAACATAAAAAAATATTCAGAAAAAAATATTTTATATTTAGTTTCTTTTATATATATTCACACTCACACCATTTCATGCAAAGCAAGAAATTTTAATTGATCATGTGTCTCCATGATCAGGTGCCTATCTCTATGCTATACACATCAAGCTAGTAGCCCATCATTCCACCCAAAAAAAAAAAAAAAAGTAGACCCACTAGAGTGTCTGACGAGGGACCTACTCATCATCCACCAATCAGATTGAAGATATTCCCCTAGGGAAAAATGATTCCACCGTCTCCATTAACACCTGTGCATTTCTCTACTTATTATTATATTATCATCATAATTATAAATATGATTAGGGGTAATGACTTTTAAAGTTTATTTTAAATATATGTTCTAAGTTTTTTTTTTTAATTTAGGAAATAAATTTGGTAGTTCTTTACTCATAAACTTGATTGTTAATAAATGATTAACCTATATGAAACAAGAGTTTATTGATTTATCAGTTTATGTAATGGTCTGTAACTGATAATTTTTTAATACAAAATTGATGGACAAACGTAAAATCCGGCCAAATTTTTTTTTTAAAACGACTATTTACCTAAAAAAAAATTCAAGTATTTGTTCAAAGAGTTGACAAAAACCCACCTTGTTGTTCATTATAATTATTGTTGTCGTTGTAATTGTTTTGTTCTTGTCGAGTTTAACTAGAGCTAGAATTAAATTAAGTACCCTTTAGTCTAGAACTCAGGGTATCATCGCGAGGACATCTAGTTGTTCAAAAATTTGTGAAACAAGGAAAAAAAAAAAAAAAAAAAAAAAAAGAATAAGAAGAATAAGAAGAAGTGAATTGGAACTTTGAGAGGAAGTTCTTAATTCATAGAATGCTTTGACTGCTTGAAAATGTAGAATTTGATTCTTTGTATAAAGGCAAAACGAATTGGAACTTTGGAAGTATGTTTTTTAAATTTAAGGACAAATTGTCCTACACGTACAATACTTATCAATATTTTTCTCAACCAAGTTGCATTAATTAATCTAATAACAACTTGTACGTCAATGCTGCTCATACCTAGCTCACATTCATTTCATTTCAATGCCTTGCATTTTTATTTGTTGGTTTTTTGTTCTTACGCAAATTAGGGCTGCACAGAAAAACCGCCAGATTAACTGTAACTTATGTCATTTTTTGTATCATATGATCATCCACCCATTCGATCGCCTGTCCCATCATGTTTAATAGTCGGTCCTTTTTTCCAAACAATCATTTTTCAAAATTTTCTCGTCCTACTTGTTAATATAGCATATGAGATTATATAATTGTCTGTTAAGAATCTATGACTTGAGTTTTTCGGGGTTTTTTTTTTTTTTTAATTAAGTTGAGTTCTTTTTCTTTACTGTATGTGGGTTGAATTTTATTTAGCATGTATGTTAACTATGTTTCTTGTTCAGTGTTTGTTTTAACTCTTTTTAACATGTATAATCATGAATTCATGATAAATATTAAATATGGCTAGTGCTTGGTGTCTGATTTTTTTTTTTAATTATTATCATTTTAAGAAGATAGTAAGTTAAATATACTAAACATACTAAAAACATAACTATGAAAATTACCTTAAAACAAATATACATTTTTAAGGTTTTTTTTTTTTAATAAAGCCTAACTAGTCTAAATCATATATGAACCGCCAGCAAACCACCTGTTCTATCAACTTGGGTTTTTCAGACCGTAAATTCTTTAAGGACCAATTAAGTACTATAATTAAGCACTCCCCCTAACACCATTTTCATTTTGGATGGATATTACGGAAACATGACAATTACTTCTTTGAAGGACATGATCCAAAATACAATGATGAATTCACAATTGAGTAAATGCTACACTAGATATAGACAATTATATATATATATATATATATATATTTTTTTTTTTTTTTTTTTTTTTGCAGCGGGAAAAGGGGGGGGGGGGGGGGGGGGAAGCAAAAATGTATCAAGGTTAATTTTTATTTCTTTATTATTAATTTAAATTAAATAGGTTATATAGCGAGTGGAAATCATCCCCTCACAGAGACAAATTAATCCTGATGACGGTAAGATTTAATCTTACTCTTTAGCTAGACCTAGATACAAATCCTTCTACCAAGTTGATGTTTTTGAATCGAATGTTATTGTACATCACTATAATTGCTTTACGTTTTATAGCGTATATTCAAATTATATAATTGCAAGGAAAAGTATAACAAGTTTTGTCACAATTTCGTTTATAGTTATATTGCAAAGTCTACTGTTTAATAATCTCGAATAATTACAAAATTCTAATACTAACATGCTATAACAAGCAATGGCATTTCCCATTTCGTTACGTACTCCATGCATGTGATAATACTAAAGTACTAACTACAGCTATGACTTGTATGCATAGGACATAGTTATGGTGCAATAAATTATGCTGCGACGTGTTGGATGACAGTTACATCAATCTGGATTGATCGAATCATTATTTTTTATTTCTATTTTTTTTGTTTTTAGGTCTAACAAAACTATCTAAGTTTTAATTGTACGATCGATTTTTAGAACAATTAAATTATACTAAATATCTCAATTTGAATTAATTGCGACGTAAAATACAAAACGAGCTAAAGAAATTAAACAATAAGATAATAAAACAGAAAGAAAGAAGAGAACACAAATATATTTAACATGAATGTGTTTGTGTTTACGAACTATGAACAAAAGAATAATTCATTTGTGATGAGCATTATAAATGTGCTCTATATATAGACAAATAGAGCAAGATTGGTATCTCGATAAAATGTATTTAAATTACACAAATAGAGCATAATTGGTATCTCGATACAATGTATCTAAATTTAAACAACATAATTATGAAATTCAATTTTTCTCATCGCGAACCACATGTGTCAATACAGTCAATCCCCTACCTCACGTCTCAACTCGAATGAGGACCAAATGCATAAACACAATCACAACGGGGGTCTAATCTTGATACAATTGATGTAAATTTAAATAAGATAATTGTAAAAATTCAACTTTTTTTTTATCATAAATACACATGTCAATACAGTCAATTATTTATCTCACATCCCGACCCGAATGAGGGCGGAATGCATAAAACACAATCATAACGGTGGTTCAACACAATGGATAAATTGTACCGTGGTCACTTATACACATGTATAAATAACAGCAAATATTAAGAAGTTGTCACATTTTGTTGTGATGAGTTAGCAAGCTAGCTAAGGGAACTTTAATAATTAAATGCAAAGGAGAGAAAGTCCCCGTTTGAAATTGGGGGTCCCACAAAGTCTTTTAAGTTGGGATCTGTTTGAGAACGGGGAAACGGGCAAAAGAGTTGAGCTCCCGTTATGGCAACACAAAATTTTTTCATTAAGAGTGGGAGGTGGTGGGGAAGTTTGGCAGTCGGATTGGGTTTGAGAAATGTGTGTGTCATATTCATTACAAACGGGTTGGCTCTCTGACTCCCTTCTGAGCCACCCACCACAGCCTCAATACACTCATACTCTTTCTTGCAAAAAAAAAACCAAAAAAAAACCAAAAAACTTTTTTAATATATATATTTTTTATTATGGAGAAACGACAACAGCAGTCAATTAAACCCAACTCAACAAGACAGAGATAGAAAACGAAAGAGAGAGAGAGAGAGAGAGTACCCCCGAAAGAGATGGAGGAGAGGGAGATGCGCAGGTTTTTGGAGGAGTGTCCAACGAAACTGCACAGTGTTGGGAAATTAATAGAGAGAGAGAGAGGAGAGAGAGAGGTTTTTTTTTTTGTTTTGTTTTTTTTATTATATATATATATGTGTGTGTGTGTGTGTGTGTATAAAATTATGTATGTAGAAGAGTTTTGGTGGGGATTGGGAGGATGTCTCCTTCCTTCCATCTGTTTGTGGAAATGCCAGCGAGACCATTCTGGTCCTCCGTTCAACCCGCACGTATCACCCATTTGCATGTAAAACAGTCCTTTTGGAGATTGATTCACTGACTCACCCACAGGCTTCTCAGAAACCCATGCAATCAATTTCCTTTTTTTTTTTTTTTTTTGGCCCTTTCTTTTTCCAAGTCCAACCCCATTTCAGAACTGAGTTGTGACGTGGGGTTAGGGAAAATTTTATTTTCAAAAGAAAAAAAAAACCCAGCACAGCTTTTTTGGCTGTAAAACCAGTTTAGTTTACTGTTGTTTTTGCTGACGTGTTAAAGCCTGACCCCCACCTATCTCTCTGGGGTCCACCTCAGAAACTCCAGTTGCCCAATCACGCAGCCGGAACTGCCACCGGGCCCCACCTCCCAAAGTCACCGATTGTTCGTTCACCAATGTGAAAATTTTTACAAATCCATCCAACTCACCCGAGTGAAAAGTTCAACAATGCACGTGCTGACTCTTCGTAATCACGTGCCCTTAATGTCCATGAGAAAGGAGTGAACCTAAAAACGCACTTTTGGGTTGGACCAAAACAGAGGAAAAACTGCAAGAGCGGTACTCTTCTACAGCCCTAATTACATAATTTGTGGTCCTCAAAACATTTGACATTAAAAAGAGGGGGTTTGCGTTTTGAGCAGCAACAAAAATTATAACATTTTAACTACAATATGAGATTAAAAAAGGAAAAGGACCAAAATGACTCTCCATGCTGATGGAGGACCAGAAATGCAAAGGGGTCAGCATGGTCTTCTCACTTGCAAAAAAACACAAAACCCACCACCACCAGTTCGCAGTAAAGAAATCGGTACTTGCTCAATGATCATCACAGCCAATTTCAAGTACATTGTTTTGGTTTTTATTTTTTACGTACCTTGAGAGGGAAAAGCAAGACATCAGTTATGTTAACAGAGAGATACAGGACAGAAAAAAAAAAATATATATATATATATATATATATAATAAAAACAATTTTTTTCTTACTAGTTGTAAAAACTTTAATTTTCATTTATTGGAAATTGTTCCCTCCTCAGAAAATCTGACGACATGACGTCTCTTTCTCTAAAACCACACAAAGCAACGAAAATATTATCACTTTAATTCATTCTTGTGAGAGAAAAAGAAAAAGAAACGAAAAGAAAAACGAATTCGATCCTATTGAAACAGAGTATATGGTTAGACTATTTCTTTAAAGAAAAAAAATTTAAGAAATAAAAAAAATTAAATTAAAATAAAGAAAAGAAAAGAAAAGTATTGGAAAACCCCACCTCAAGGCTCTATTAATACAGCCCGTCTCTTCCATATGCGAAGACATTAACTTCACTTCTATCTATCTATCTGTCTGTCTTTGTATCTTTGAACACCAAATAAACTTCACTTCACTTCATTCATTTCCCATTCATTCGTATTACAACAACAACAAGAAAGAAAGAAAGAAAGAAAGGAAAAAAAAAAAAAGAGTGTGATAAGAGTGCTCTCCCATGAGAGTATCTCTCTAGTAATACTGAGAAACATCGTCACCAACAACAACCAACATTATTCTCTGCGAGTAAACATGTGTAATCCAAACACTACAACTAGTTCGGCTTCTTCCACATCCAAAGAAGTTGGAGAAAATAATCACCATCACCAAAACCACCAACACCAACAAACCCACCTCTTCCTTGATCTCCTCTCCCTCCCGAGCACCCCAATAAAACACCTTCATCCTCGGTCTCACCATCAAAAGCCTGGGAACAAACCCGAACAGTCTCCGCTGCTCTCCGCGGTGGCGGAGGAGTCTCGGTCCCTCTTCTCCCTGGCCCTCCCTATAGCCCTCGCGGCCCTCATCCTCTACTCTCGCTCCGCCGTATCCATGCTCTTCCTCGGCAGGCTCGGAGAGCTGCAGCTCGCCGCAGGCTCGCTCGCCATCGCCTTCGCCAACATCACCGGCTACTCCGTCCTCTCCGGCCTCGCCCTCGGCATGGAGCCACTCTGCTCTCAGGCCTTCGGCGCCCAACGGCCGAAGCTTCTCTCCACCACCCTCCACCGGTCCGTCATCTTCCTTCTCCTCTCGTCCCTCCCCATTTTCCTCCTCTGGCTCAACGTCTCCAGAATCCTCCTCTCCTTAAACCAGGACCCCACCATCACCCGCATGGCCCACACCTACTTGCTCTTCTCCCTCCCCGACCTCGTCACCAACTCCTTCCTCCACCCAATCCGCATTTACCTTCGCGCCCAGGGCATCACAGTCCCGGTAACTCTAGCATCTCTCGCCGGAACCCTCCTCCACCTCCCGGTCACTCTCTCCTTCGTCTCCCGGCTCAAGCTCGGCGTAGCCGGAGTCGCGGCGGCTTCTTCTTTGACGAATCTCTTCGTCCTGATTTCGCTACTCGGATACCTCTGGTGGTCCGGGTTGCTGCACGAGCCGGCGTGGACTGCGCCGAGCCGGGAGTGCCTGAGGGGGTGGAAGCCGCTGCTCAGGCTGGCGGCGCCGAGCTGCGTGTCGGTCTGCCTGGAGTGGTGGTGGTACGAGATCATGATCTTGCTGTGCGGGCTGCTGGCGGACCCGAAATCAACGGTGGCCTCGATGGGCGTGCTGATCCAAACGACGTCGTTGATCTACGTGTTCCCGTCGTCGCTCGGGTTCGCGGTGTCGACGCGGGTCGGGAACGAGCTCGGGGCCAACCGACCCGGGAAGGCGAGGCTCTCGGCTGCCGTGGCGGTGACGATCGCATTCTTGACGGGCCTATGCGCGATGGCCTTCGCGTACGGGATGAGAGAGAGGTGGGGGAGGATGTTCACGGGGGAGGTGGAGATCCTACGGCTGACATCTGCCGCGCTGCCAATCCTAGGGCTGTGCGAGCTCGGGAACTGCCCGCAGACGGTTGGGTGTGGGGTCCTCAGGGGGAGCGCGAGGCCGTGCACGGCAGCCAACGTGAACGTGAGCGCATTCTATCTAGTTGGCATGCCCGTGGCGGTTGGGCTCAGCTTCTGGGTCGGGGTGGGCTTTTGTGGGCTCTGGCTGGGCCTGCTTGCTGCTCAGGTGTGTTGTGCTGGGCTTATGCTGTATGTTGTGGGGACCACTGACTGGGAATTCCAAGCCAAGAAGGCCCAGGTGCTAACGTGCGCCGGTTGCGCTGATAACACCGCCACCGCCACCGCCACCGCCGCCATACAGAGTAGTGGTGATCGGAAGTGTGAGGAAGAACAGCCATTAATTTGCATTGTGGTGACTTCACCGTGTGATAATTAAAAGTGGTTAACCCCCAACGAACCAAAGAAATTAGTAACCCCCAATATGTAACTTTTTTGCTCTCGTGTTTTTTTTTTTTTTTTTTCGTTTTAACAGTTTCTTTTTGCTTTCACTGTGATTGTGAATTACCATTGATTTATTATTATTTTTTTTTTCTTTTAAGGAGGATAATGGAGAAATTTTGTTTCTATCTTTTTTCTTGTCTTGGTTCTAAATAACTTTTATCTGTATGTAGTGCTTTAAAGCAATGTTAGGGGTATTTGTGATATTCAACATCATATATCAATTAAATAGAAAGTAAGTCCTACACCTACAGAATGGGACCTATAGATGATGTTTATTTTCTATAGTTAGTTGAAATAGATTGAGATCGAATGTTTAGGCTTTGTTTGGATCACCAATTCAAATTTAAATTTTTCAACTCAATTTTTGTCTTTTTCCCCAAAAGTTTTTTATCTTTTCTGAAAAAGTCAACTAAAATTATTATTGAAACTTAAAAATCTCAACTCAAACCGGTGAACCAAACGAACCCTTAATTTTTATTGTTTTAAATGATATCTAATCAATCATCTTATTATCACTCATCAAATGAAATTTGATCTCAAAGTATAGCATAATATTATTAATTAAACATTATATCAAACACTAAAAATTGAATATAAGATCAGATTTTAGTTTTGGTACTCAACAGTGCTGATGTTCTCAAGTACTTTAGAATATTTTTGTTTTTTCCTTTAAATTGCTCATATTCTCAAAGTGGCGGGAGGGTACCTCAACTCCCTTGAACGCTACATTTTTCATCAAGTTATTATATTACAAGATAATCGCTTAATTATTATTATAATTTTAAACTCGTCGGTGAATGATTCTAACTCGATATTATGTAGTGGAGCCGTATATAAAATTATTGTTAGATTATATCTATAAATATATGAAATTGCTGCTTAATTAGCTAATTTGAAAAAGAGATCTCATAAGATATGAAATCTCATTGCAATTAGATTGCTAAAAGTTCTCCATATTTCACGTTCATGATTTACCCAAGTCACATTTTCAATGGGCGGAAAAGTAAAACTGTACAGCGCAATGGGGGAAATGTCTCGAAGATTCGGACATGTTTGATCTTTTTCTTTCATGTTATAGTTGGGTAGGCAAAGGCCACTGCAAAAGAAAATTAAAAAAAATGAAAAAGAAAAAAATTGTATCTATTTATCCCCCAATGACCCGAAGCCACGTGGCAGCAAAGCCTATCACGTCAGAAATTAACTCACCAGGGTCAGCTTAAAAAAAAAAAAAAAAAAAAAAGAGAGAAAGAGAGAGAAAAAAGAAACAGAGAAAGAGAGAGAGAGACCTTGAAAGTAAGTAAATAATAATTGGGCTAACACGGTCCAAGTTGGGCAACGACTCCATTAGGGATCACAAAAAGTTTCAGCTTATCTTTATGGCGTCAAGTATTTTTCGCCGTGTTGGTCCCTTTACATCTTCAAAAATAAAGTTATTTAGTCTTAGCTTGAATGACACGGACTTGTTATTAATCAATAAATAGTGGTGCAAAATATTAGTGCTCAAAATGGTGGCGATGATGAAAATGATGGTGACCTAGATAGTGATTGTGCTTGTGTATATCTATACGATATATAAGTGTGTATATAAATATATATAGCCGATATATAAGCGTGTATATAAATATATATAGCTTAACGGCTAGGAATTGTGTTCTCATATCCTTGTACGCAGAACAAATTTATTTATATATATATATATATATATATGTAAAGATGAGCTAGTAGCTACATTTTTGTCCCTACCATGGTGGTATAATTAAAAACACTTTTTTATTCAATTATTTAGGATTAGTGTCATTTAGCTACTATATATGAGATGGACGTGACACAATTATAGGACTATATTTGGCTTGAAGTCGCATATTGCTGCCAAATGATTTCATGTGAAAAAAAAGTGATGAGAAAGACTCAGTGGTGGTGATTTCTTGTAGCCAAATCGAATAGCATTATATGCTACATGGAAATATCTATTTTACCAAAAAGGAGAATTTCGGGTTATTACATATATTATTATGATAAAATTAATAAATTAATTAATTAATAGTAGTGGATATGAATGAGGAATATCAAAAGGCTCACATGATCAGATATTGGTCTCGGTCGACGCCATTAAGAAAGTTGATCAACATGTATTTGCCTTGTAGTTAGGGGACCGACCTACTAAACGTGCTTCCAAATCAGATTCATGTACATTATGGATCAATTTATATTTAGTTTATATTGGTCTTTTAAGTCCCGACCTGAATATATATATATATATATATATGTATGTATGTATGTATGTATGTAGAGATATTCAAATCATATAGCTCAACAATCCTGCCCTTTATTGCATTTATTTTTATCTTTAGTTTTCGAATTATACACCAAACCTTATTTTGATCCTTGATTTTTAAAACATTTCAAAAACAAATATATATTCGGCCTATGTAAGTTATTTTAAATTAGTCATTTTTGTTCATCAAACTACTAAAATCATAACAATAAAATCCAAAAATAACGTATATTCCAACATATAATTTGTTCATGGATTAATTTCTTAAATAGCCCCTGACTTTTAATTTTATACATCATACGCTCTTGAGCTTTTTTATTATTACGTCAACGACCCATTTGTTAATATTTTATAAAAAAAAATTATATAGAAGTAGAACATGTTCTGATCATATGAGCTTTATTTATAGATAAAGTCACGGTCAAATATTTTTTGGGAGGAAATTACACCTAAATCAAATATATTTTGGAAGTAAATTTTAATTTAATCAAAGATATAGAGCACAAACATTACGTTATAGAGCTATTCTTGGTGGTACAGCTTCCCTAACAAAAATATCTAATTACGAGAGTCATGTTGATAACAATACAAAAGTTTTAGTATAACGTATAAAATTTAAATTTAGGAATCAATTCTAGACTACAAGTATAACTTAGGGATCATTTATGAAAATTACCCTATCTTTATTTATACGAGTAGAAAATTATTTATTGATTTAGAATATTTTAATATTTCTGTGACCTTCTACTTATTCCCGTCAAGCCTCAAAGGAAATGAACAATAGTACAAGACATTGGTGGTATTGAGTATCATCCACTAATAAAAGGTGGATCGCATGATATGGATCTCATACGTGGAACCACCTTCCCTAGGTGATCGTATTTAATACCGGTGGTATTCCAAACATTTTTTAGAAGAAATAACAAAATATTATATAATTCATTTATACTCAAAACTTACGTATCTTAAGTTGATCCTTATTCATGGACCATAATTTAAAAAAAAAAAAATTTAAAAAGAAGTGTTTCAATAAACCTATCAAGTATCAAATGTTGATCAAGTATTGAAACTCCTACAAGACAATTAAAAATGTTGTTTGGTGGTACTTATTTATTTATATATATATATTTTAAACATAGAGGACGTACTTAACCTATAGCGCTCTAGCTATTCATTAAAAAATATATATATATATATACACCCAAACTCTCTTGTCTAGTAGCGCCGGACAATGACCACCCTTTTAGAGCCGTCGGATGTGAAAATGAACAGTGATAATAAAAAAGAAGATTGTATCATTTCTCTCTTTCTTGCCGGATCCATATGGTCTCTGAATAAGAGAGTTATCATGTATATATATATATATATATGTATGTATATAGCTAGTACTGTTGATCAAGAGATAGCTCAATTACATGACAAACATCATGCGGTTCATTTCCGTCCTTATATCTTACATTGGATAAAGGATATAATTACGTCGAATAGCGAACAAGCAATACATTTATAAATGAATATGTATATATGTGTGTGTGTGTGTGTGTGTGTGTGTGTGTGTATAAATGTGGGTAAGGCTGATGAAATTTATAATGTAAGGAAGGCCCCCCCAAAAAACTGCAGAGAAAAGTCCACAAAGTGGGGGCAGCTTTGATAAGGCAAACAAAAGAGGGCGTTGTCTGTTATTTCGCAGCAGAAGCTCTTCTGCAGAGAACGCACGAGGGGGGTTGGGGAGGGGATCAGAACCTGCTTTTTTTCAGACCCACACATATATATATATATATATATATATGTGCGTGTGTGTGTGTGTGTGTGTGTGTGTGTATTTATATGTCATAATTCAGTGTGGATATCATTTTGTTTGTTCTCTCTCGTCTCTGTCATTCAAATTTGTTCTGGAGCAACAATCCAATTCATCATATCACAATCATATAGCTTACTAGAGCGCTCATGGCACACTGTCTTTTTGCACCAAGTCTTATCAATCAATATGTATGTATATAGGTTACAAAATTTAAATTGAAATATTCATTTACATCAATATATTGTTGTAGGGTTTTGTATTATTGAACGGTAGAACTTCGTGTTTTTGTAATATCATATTAAACTATTACGTACAGATAAATCAAGTACCATTTAAATCACTATCTTTTATATAAGAAATTATAAAATACCTATAGGGTTGATCATGCAGTTCACAAGATATTTTTTTTTTCGGAGGGATTACGTTGAGTAAGCAGAAGGATCATTCCTGCTAGTCAAATTTATATATATATAAACAAAAGAAGAACAACAACGTAAGTAGCAAAGTAATTATGTGCACTTTTCAAATAGATTCAGATATATTGAAAAGATTTGAATATCAGTAACAACAAGTCAGGAGAGCACCCGATCGATGATTGAACACTCAAAATTAAATGAAAATTTTAGTTTTAAGAACTTGAAGGAATTCAATAATACAAAAAAGAGATAAATTCTCTGATCGGAAAGGGGTAAAAAATGCTCAAAGTGCGTAATTACTAACAGGGTAATTTTCACACCTCTCCTCAGAATTCTTCTTTGTATATGTAAATGTTAAATATATATACATATACATATTTTGTCCACACTGAATATTAATTGTCAATTTGTCAATTTTTTTGTTAGAAACAACCATATTATATAGGGGTACTGAACCGACTAGACCGTAGATGGGCTCCATAGCCATCAAATCCATCAAAATTTGCATTCAGAAAGTCAGAGGTAACCCTAAATCAAATTAAATTATTTGTCGAGTTGACACACATATATACATCATATATACATATGCATGGAAAAGTTTCTTAGGCAATTCTTGATTTCTCATTTCCCATTACTACTTGTAGTTTAGCCTCATCGTGTGCCTTGTGCGGTGAGCATTACATTATACTTTAAAGTAACGAGACGATCTTGCATTATTGCCCAATGTCGATATCACAAAGATCATATATGTGATATATATATATATATATATACACACGTATATAAATATACAATATATATTCTTAACAATTACATGGGCTTAGTTTATAATAATCTAAGGAAAAATATCACAAACATTCGGATTGGACTTGTCTTGAGGATTTCTTGGTGGGTTATGTGCATGGAATCGTGTATATAATTGTTCGGTGTATATGTTATATTATAATATATAGTATTTTCAAATATACATTATATAGTATATATAGTACGTGTGTTTTGTGTTGCTGTATATATATTTATATATATATATATATATTTATGTGGGACGTTGCACTTGTTAATTTTTGTGGTGTAACCTGAACGGCATGTAAAGCCAAACTCTTATAATAGATTGGTTGTTATCATATACAGGAAGTTGATCATGTACCTATAACTATATATATATTTATACATATTTCTGTGTGATTATAAGACGATGAACTGTAAAGACATGCAAAGCCAGTACTACTACAAAAGGAAATGCAAGTCTATGAAAATGAGATATATATATATATATATAGGGGATAACAGTAGGTACTATATATCTAGCTAGCTTGCTAGATATATAGCATATATAGATGTAGACCTTAGCTAGTCATTATGAACGGTTGTTGAGTTCGATCGAAAAAAAGAAGAACAACTACACACACACACACACACATAAAAAAGGAGCTAAAACAAGGTTTTTTTGATCATGCATGTCGGCAAATAAATAATATAAAAAAAATACAAGGACTAATAAGATCACAACTATAGATATGAATATTACCAACAGAATCATTTTCGCTCAGGTATTTGATGTACCATATCTCGTTTCCACATGCTAATAATAATGTTTATCTCTAACGAATCCCATTCACAATTAGATTAGATTATTATTGTTGATCTCTTATTAGTTTGCTTCTTCTTTTAGCATGTTAAGTACCTGGAAAAGACAAACTTAATTACGACATAAACCTAAAAACTTAGTGCCTCTACTAATGGTATCTACTAAGCTACTAAAGTAGCACATATTTATATAGATATAGATATATGTATGTGGGTATATAGCATGGTCCAATGTTTAGGCTTTTTCTCATGGGCGACTGTGTGGTGTGCAAAGTACTGCAATGCAACTTTAAAAAAAGTTAGTGTCATTCTCAGTAGTTCTGCTGTTCAAAATCGGGACATCAATTATATGAGCAATGGGATGGTCATGAGAGATATGGTGTAATATTCATGTACTTCCTATATAATTGGTTTTTTATTTTTTATTTTTATTTTTTTCATTTTTAAAGTTGGGAGTGTTTATATATATATATATATATATAATAGCCGCAGCTTAAACTTTTGTAATTAGTATAAGGTATTGACCAGATTATTCATTTATCCTGTGTATAGGTTTTTTCTAGAGTTCTTTTAAAAGGATCATCTTTTTTCTTAACACATAAAATGAAAAGTGTAACATGACAATTATTAAATATCACATTTCTCATTTCAAACATAACACCAAAAAATTTGTAAGTTATCTCAAATTATTGTTGTATATTTTCAACATTAGTGTTATTTAAATGCTTTTACCTATACAACGGAGAAATGCCATAGACAAACTCTATATATATGTAGATGTATGTATATTAAAAATTTTGAGAAAGCTAAGATAATATATTTTGAAGGAGTAATAATATAATTGAGATCATGGAATTAGAAGCTCCAACTAATATAATAAATTACAACCAATCTTGCCACGATCGAAAAGTCCCTACTTGTGCCTCTTAGATGAACTACAAAAGGGCCACGGCGGCCATTCCTGTGGTCATATGCATGCTAATGCTTTTAAAAAAAAAATTATATATATATAACAAAAATAAATAAATAAATTAGATAGAGAATATTATCAAGCAAAATTATTGTTAGCAAAGAAAGAAAGAAAAAATAGAGATCTTATATTAATAGACAACATCATTCTAGATTATCATGCCCTTTCACATGGTGTCTATACCCTTTAGGGCAACCACCCCCCATATCTGTTGTTTTCAGTACCTTCTCTCTTGTCTCCTTATCTCTCTCAAAAATATCACTCTTCTTAATTATTATTATTAATCCCTTCCCTTTTATTTTTTTATTTTATTATTATTTTATTAATCAATTTATTTTATTTTGTTTGTGTTTTTCCACTCCTTCATAACCTCCAACATAACAATTTCCCATCCAAACCACCCCATCATTCCTGTCTGCATATTATGTGTACAAAAGAAACCCTAGGTAGAGCTAGCTACTTAACCCAAATTTTGTTGACTTTTCGTAGATTAATTTTAGTTATAAGCTCTAGGGCATTAAATTACAACTTGGCTCTCTTTTGTCCACTTTGCAAGCAACAAGGAGAACATTTTTGGTACTCTCAGCTCGTTGAATATTCTTCTCTCTACAAGAAAAAAGCTTTATGCATGCCATGATATATGCACATATATATATATATATATATATTTATATACATATATATATATATATTGTTTGCTCGAATATCACTCACTATTTCTGATTTTACTTCTTCAATATGGTATGACATGTCTCCCTTCTGGAGGTACTCATTTCTCTTCACACATGGCCTTGGTGATTATCATATGTCATATATGTGTGTGTGTGTATATATATATATATATTTATCACCTCTCTATATGCATATATTTCTAGTGTGTTAGGTCGCGGTTACACACCAACCCATCAATTAGTACCCCCTAATTGGTCGACATGTTATGGGTCCATTCCTAGATGTGGGTAATTGTACCAAACAAAATGCTACTTAAAATGTCAAAAGGGAAAATAAAAAACAAGAGAGAGAGAGAGAGAGAGAGAGAGAAATATATATATATATATATATATATATATGCAAAAACATGCCTATATGCGTGGCCCATGGGTTAACAGTAGTATCGTGTGTCGTTTGTGTTTTATTAGTGAGAAAATAGCAAAAAGGGGTGAAACAAATAGAAGATTCCCTTGTGTTGGATTTTTTGGGGTCTCTGATATTTCTGTGTAGAGAGAGAGAGAGACCCCAAAAACATCAGTGGAGGATATTGGTCATGTTGAATGGAGCATAGGAAAAATATAGTTTCCCCTTTAATCACGGATTACAAAATATGTGAACAAAATTTGAAATGGAAAGAGAAGTACTATGAGCTAGGCTGATATTTTCGTTCGATATATATAAAAATAGTATTAGGGACACCAATTTCAGTTTAAATTTTTGAATATCAACTTCATATATCTTATAGATATAATATATTAGCTTTAAAGACTTATCAATAAAAAAATACTACATAGATACTTACGATTGAAATTAGTTTATATATATATATATATTATATGTCTATATAAATGAAAGTTGCTCACTCTTATCCATTCACTTTCATTCGTGGATTTGTTTTTATATTTTATGGGATAGGAATGAGGTGGCTGATGGGCCTCTAATTTTTTTTAATAAACAAAACTTTAATATTAAAAAGAAAAAAGGAAGAAAAAGAAAAAAGAAAATTCTTACAAACCTAATCCATAAAAAATTCTAGAAAGAAATGAAAATAAATAAATAAATAATCTAACAAACAAAGAAAGCTCGCCTTCGAGAAAACATACAGCTATACCCCTTTCTCACTTCGAGGTCCAAGCCCAAGATTAATTCTTAGAACTTTTATTTGTGTGTGTCTGTGTGTGTGTGTATATATCCTTATTCATATATATATATAAGCAAGTTTCACCACTTTATCTCAAGAACTCGATATCACAATTTCTATTTCTCTATGAACAATTGTATGACTGTTGATCGTCAATGGGTTGTCCGTTTCAAAGTTATGACCTTTGGAATTATCTATATATACATATATATATATATATATATATATATCATGTCATCTTCTTCTATTTCCACCCAAAGTTACCTTGTTTTGTAGAGCAATAGTTTGATAACCGGAACCACGTTAATAGGATGATTGACCTCCTACCGTTAAGTTTTGTCCTTTTAAAGGAAGCCCAACACCCTAATGTTATACACACACACACATACATATATATATATATATATATCAGTCCTAAAAATGTTTCTAAACTAGAATTTTTCATAAAATTTCCTTGAAGGTTCACATTTTTTTCCTTCTAATTAATATTCTAACATTCCCATACACAACCCCAAAGGAAATATGACAATGCCATATTAATGTGGGTTAAAACCTCCTAGAGTTAAAAGCAATATAGTCATATGTTGACCGTGTTTTATCATGTCAATGTTGGATGAGAAATGCTAATGTCACTTGTTTCGTCACTCTTTCACTTCTCCTTCCGCCTCACGTTGAAATTAACGAAACCTTTTTATAAACCATTAATTTTACTTCTTCTTATTTCGTCCCCAAAAAAAAAATAAAAAAAAAAATAAAAAAAATTTACTTCTTGTTACAGCTCTATCCCTCTTTAATAGTACAAGATCATTTGCTACCCAAAATTTTGCAGATATACATTTTCATTTATAAGCCAAAATATTTTCAGGGGTTTTTTTTTTTTTCCGACCAAAAATAGGATTAGTTAATTTATGGGGACCTAAAATTGATGTGATATTGGTCTGTTGATGCGAGTATATAAAGCTCCAAAAACAGTTGGGCAGTCGCAAGACAAATAGCTAGCCATGTGTTGCATGTCTTGGACTTGCTAAGCTTGAAAATTTGCCAATTTTTGGTGGCTAGTTTCTACTTTTTGAACCTGTTAACATCACTAAAATTGATTCTTTATATCTGGGCTTTAAATTGAATTTAATTAAACTTATATATATAGGCTGGATTTTTTTTACAGCACAAGCCATTTGGTTAAGTTTCATCCAAACTTAATTCGTAAGGCTGGACAGGTGAAACCTATAGAACACCAAGGTGATGATGGGCCTAACTCCAACAAAACTTTAAAGAATGGGTTTTCTCAGCTGTGTTTGGTCCATCGTTTCCAAAAATAAAAAATAAAAAATAAAAATAAAAATAAAAATCATCTCGTTTTAAATCTAAATCTACATTTTCTCTTTTTTTTTTTTTTAAGTTGGATTACAGTCATTTTTCTTTCTCTCAAATTGTTCATTTTAGATTCTTATTTCAAAATAAAAATTTTTGTTTCAAAATGGTGTGTCAAAACGGGACCTAAGTTTATAGGAGAAAGAAGCAAATAGCATACTTACGGAAACTAAGAAGAAATAAATAATATATTTACGAAAATGTTTAAGTATATTGTATATTTATAAATAAATTATCGGTAAGTAGTCATCTTTTTCACCGGTAGACACAATCTTTTAGTTTTAAAAACTTCCAACAAAAAAATAATAACACACATGTCACGTGGGTTGGTATTTAAGAATTAGGATTACAGTTGATATTCTTAGTATTTTTTAAATTTTTTCCTTAAAAAAATAGCCTTATGTTTTTCTTTCTCTTCTTTTGACAGCGTCCTCATCGCCAATAACAAAAAAATGGGATCAGTGGTGTTTTCACATTCTCAGACTAGTGTCATTATGAGAATCTACTGAAACCACTGACGAAACGGAAGAAGGATTTGATCAATTCTTTCTCACTTAAACATCCAAAGAGTCTAAAATCATCAAAGCCTAATCTAACTTGACAGGCCATTGGAGAGATACAATTATAGCTTTATAACGAATAATGAGATTCAATCCCTGGATACTAGGCAAGAGAGCCTTAGGGTTAGTTTAGTAATGCTTTTGGCCTTTTCAAAAGTCCTTTACACAAATTACAATGTAAATATTATGTTTGATAAAAGTACTTAAAAGTTATTTACACAAATACTAATGTATTTTAATAGTTATTTGGAGAAACTAGAATTTTTAACTTTTGGTTTTAGCTTTTACTTCTCATTTTATTATGATAAAAATACAGCAATCTCAAACTAACCCTCGGTAACGGTGAAAGTACTCTGACCAAATGAGGTTATCCCATAACCCAAATAGTACCCCTTTCCAACAATATGGCTGAAAAAGCTCCAAAGCCCAATAAGGACAATACGTACACTTGGGCCAGCCCGGAATCCAGGATTAATACTCTCCAACAGCCCAACTATAGAGTAGAGAGAGTAGAGGTGTCATCTGAAAAACTTCTCAACCTTGATGGGAAGGAAACATATTTCACTAAAACATTAAAATCAAAAAAGAAATAAATATTGCAAAAACGTTTATGCGTGATTACAGACATAGTCTATCGATAAATTCATATCTAATTTTATTTTAATGTAGATTTTAAATTTTCTCATGCCAAGTATGAAGAAATTAATAAATAAAGGAAGGTGTGACAAGTAACAACCAATTTTAAAACCAGTAGCACAAACACAGCCGTTTTCCAACAGCTAGAGATTTTTACAACAGAAAACATGGCCTTTCCACAAAGAGAAACCTAGCTAGCTATATACATATGTCCAAGTTTCACCCACTTGTCTTCTTGACCTAGCTAGCTATACTACTAATTCCTGACCACGATTTACAGCTCTTCCATGCATGTCACAGCTACTTTATTATTATAAAGCTTTAAGCTTTGCAAATCAGGCCTTTGTTTCTAGCTGTATAGCTATATATATATACACCTACTCAACTCTGCAAAAAAAACCCCACCGTATGGCCAATAATAAAAGGGGCCTCAGGGAAAAAGTACCTAAATAAGTCAACCGATCATCACTTCAACCACAAGGGTGAACGGTCCTCTCTCTCTCTCTCTCTATATATATATATATATATATATAGATATATGTGTGTGTGTGTGTTTATATATAAATGTATCAAATGATTTGGCTGACTGGTACCCCCACTGTTGTCCCATAACCCCCCATCAATACATAGTCATCATGTTTTGAAATGGGCAGAGAAAGAGGAAATTGTAAAAGGTGCTGGTTTTGACATATATATATATATATATACACACACACACGCACACATACAAAAAAACACACGGCAACAATTGTGTCGAACAATTTCTTTTTATCGGATACGTATGGTAGGTCGTTTGAGACCGTTGGATATAAAAATAAACAGTGCTGATAAGAGAAAAAATAGACAAAGATATTCAACTTTTTGGATTATACCATCTTTCTTTGGCCATCCGGCCGAGTACAAAAGTGGTATCCCATAAATATATATATATATATATACACACACACACGCGCCCGCTCTAAATTTATTTGAAAAAAAAAAAAGATCACTCAAAAGAAGTTCACGAGAATACTTCTTTGTGTTTATCTATACATCTAGGTGAAAATGTTTTTCTTTTTTTTCTTCTGTATTTTGTTTTGTTGTTTTTGGAGAAATTAGGGCTATGTACGTACGTTTTGAGAGGCAGTGGCAGTGGATATAGTCCAAAAGGGGTACGTGGTATATTCAGTGGGAAAGGGCTTCTAATTAGCATGCATTATACGCCCCAAAAATATTATCCCATAGTCGAAGTTTAAAAACGATCTTATCTGTTGAAATTTTTCCCATTTTCTTTTGGTGACATCTAGATCGTAACCACTTAGATCATTTTTCTATATGATCATCTAAAAAACAAAAGGATATGTATATGTACTATTGAGAATTGGATGCACTAATTTTATATTTATGAGAGCAGTAAAATTACTTGAGAAAATAAACAAACAAGAACATATAAGATTTATAATGCATTATATTTAATGTGAGAAATCTGTCTATTTTCAGCCGCTGCAGTAATTTATCAAGATAAAACAAAAAAACAATAATAATAATTACATGAGAAAATTGTACATATCTCAGTTTCTCTATATTTCTTTGCTCAATCCTTTGTCCTTGTTTGTATAAGAAAAATTATTCTCTACTTGTTATATTTACAACATATATAATTAAGCTCTACTACTTAACATGTACCTACCAAACTATTGGGACGTACGTGTAGTCCTTCTACCATAAATTTGCTTGGTTAATATTTTGAAATTTGGTCATGGGCAAGTAGGGTCTGTACTTTGCATTGCTAGTACGTTTATTTATTTACTTTTTTTCTTAAACAAGAGAGAAAAAAAAAAAATATATATATATATATATATAAATATATATTGGTAACAGACTGATAATTGCTCTGTACATATTAACAACATTAACTCCACATCCTTCAGTTGGGTATGTAGGGTTTATTAATGCCATTGGCATTGCAGAGCCTCACAGTACACTAGAGCTATAAGCTACATATATACACATATATGAAAAGTTTATATATCCAACAATAGGCAGTTATATTTTTCTTTCTTTTTTTTCTGATTAAAATTTTTTATTTAAAAATTTGTAATAACTAATTAATTTATATATACTTTTTTATTTAAAATTATATAACATGATAATATTTAAATATTGATGTAAATTACTATTAATATCGTTAAAAATTATTACGTTAAAACCATCTGGTTATTATAATATACATTCCACAGAAAGTAGCTAGTTACAAAAGAGTACCAACTCACTTGCCTTCTCAATATTTTCCCTCCAATTATGGCAATATTTACATATACTAGATATACTCCATCCTCAATAATATCACCCACACAACAAAGTTTGTACGTATTATTACCAGGAAATAATAATGGACCTCGGAAATGGAAATCTTTTTAATTATAAAAAAAACTAGGAATGAAAACTAAAATGAGTTGGGTAAGTTTCGTGTCCAAATGGGCATTCTTTGTTTCCTCCAAAAAAATCTATAACAAAATATCTCCCTTTAACCAGCTCATTAATAAGATAGAAAAAAGAGAAGTGAAATTAGCAAAAGACAAAAATGTATAGGGATGAGTTGCTATTCAATATCTTTATCAATTGACGTTCATAATTGCTAAAAGTCTAAAATAGAGGACTTGACTCGTGATTTATGTCTTTAATAGGGCTCCGATGTTATGAATGATTCAATTCTATGGATCTGTTTAATATAATTCACGGGTAGAATAAATATATATTAAAAAAAAAAAAGAAAAAGAAACCTGAAAAGACACGAGTTTATGTCAAGAGAATAAAGAAAATTATTCAACTGAGCTGGTTTCATATTCAACAAGGCTTTAATTGCATAATTGTACCTATTTACCAAAAAATAATTTTGCATTATTGTACCTTTTAGTTTTAGTTATTTCTTAATTTATCGCTCTGTTTTTAGATATTATTTAAAACTATTTAATGATATTTAAATTATTTGTCCAATCTATTACACTCACAAAGTATGTGAGAGATGAAATTGAATCAAGTTTTCAAATTCAAATGATATCTTTGTAGTTTCTGAAAACAGAAGAACAAATTAAAAAATAATAATTAAATTTAAAAGATATAATTATGCAATTAACCCACCCTATTAAACAATACAGCTATGAGTGTAGCAAAAGTCCCAATCTAATTGAATTCAAATTAAAAAAAATAAATCCCAATCTAATTTGGAAAAGCTTATGGTCTTCTTCCATGCATTAGAACAATATTTTCCAAATGGATAATCTTCCATGAATTGCATAATAATAATATATTGGATAAGCTCCTATCTAATTGTTGAGTTATTAATTATACTTATTCAGAGTCACTCTCAACAGCAATAACAATACTTAACATACTATTGCTGTAATACCTATCACCATCGTTAGTTGTTGTATTTTGAATCATGTTCATCTAATTAATTATTTTTACACATAAACTAAAGCATTTTTCCAACCCTTCCAAGTTTTAAAAGTTACAAATCCATTTGCAGCTTACAGCATATGTATTACTATAGTACACTACTTACTGTCCATCAAAGAGTGGTCACACACACACACACACACACACACACACACACACACACACATATATATGTATACACACACACATACATACTTGCTATGCTTAAATAAAAGGGGTGAAAAATAAATATGATCAATGAGTCATAAGCGAAGGTTCTTTTAAACAAATGTGTTTTCACTTGTGAATTTAGATCTTAAATTCACAAAATAGAACCCATTTATATTCCGACTCGGTTTAATAGTACTATTGAGTTGAAATACCAATTTTAATTACTAATGAAAGTTAATTTCAGAGGGGGAGACAACAATGTTTAAGCATTTATATCTCTACCTTTCATAATTTGACAATTTAGTCCTTGTAAACTTCATTTATTTTGTTTAGTACTTTTTATTCCCTAAATCAGCCTTAAAATCCCCCAGGGAGAAATTGTTACTCTTTTTTTTTTTTTTAGAATGAAAAAAAAAAAAGAAAAAAGAAAAAACAAAGCACAATAAGGTTGTACATCAATTTAAAAACCATTGGTTTCGATTTTAAATCGAACTTATCGATTTTTCAAATAATGAAACCGGTGACCGAGTCGAGCATGACAATTTCGTTTGGTTTTCCGACCATTCATAAGTTGACGGTTTCAGGGGTAGAGTTAGAAATATATTTCAGTGGAGGCGTACACCAATTTTTTTTTTTCCGAATGTATAAATTTTAGTGGGGGAGGATGTGAAAATTTTTAATTTTAGTGGGGACAAAGAAGTTAAATTATAAATATAGTATTAAGTTTAGGGAGGATTATGTAAGAATTATTTATTTTTAGTAGGGCAAAGTAGGAAATATATGAGAATTTTTTATTTTTAATGGGGGTAAATTGTAAAAAAAAAAAAAAATTGAGGTAAATTTAAAGGAACAAAAAATTTTAGTGAGGCTAAAGCCCCCACCCGCTCCAGCTCCCGCTCCCGCTCCCCCTCCCCCTCCCCCTCCCCCAGCTCCGCCGCTATGCAGTTTGCCGTGGTTTTGTTCAGTTTTGCTACAAGTAACTTGGAGGTCACTAGGAAGCTTACCGGCCAGGTTTTCAAAATTTTTTTTTTTTAAACTATTTTTAACAGTTTTTTTGGACTATAAATTTGATGTGCATTGGTATTGGATATTCAGCTTTAATGGTACTAAAAAAAAAGGTCCAAAATTTGAAATAGATGTATAAATTAAAAACAAAAGCTGAAGCAATTCGTTGGTGGATATTTGCTACTTCATTTTATTTTAAGGTTTAAACTCAAAGTCACGCGTCGTGCTAATGATATTTGACTCATGACAGAGAAAGTTTGGGTTCCGAGAGGGCTACTTCGATTTCACTTGTTTTAGTGTGCATCGACTAGACAAACTAAACGGCACAAAAGCTTTAGCTGATCCTGCCCAACCGACCTCCAAATTTAAGTAGAAAACCAAGCGAGAGTCTCGATTAAATTTTCCAACCAAACTTAAGTCAGTTTCCATCTCGTATCCAAGTTTTCAATTAGTAGGTAGGTGATTTTCAGTTTTACATTGTTTTTCTAAACAATGCAATTTTTGATTAGTAAGCGGATGATCTTCGGTTTTCCTAAACAGCCCTAAGCCACATGAGGTTAGAAGTACAACTGCAAAAAAAGTGCAAAGCAAATCCAATAACTAAGGGATGTTTGGTGTTTGAGTTGAGTTAAAATTTTTAAATTTAAATAATAATTTTTATTGACTTTTTAGAAAAGATAAAAAAAAATTTCAAAAAAAGATAAAAATTTAAGTTTAAACCTGAGAGTCAAATTCTCCAAAAGTAAAGAAAGTAATGACCGGAAGAGGAAGTTAGTCAACGCAAGGCAATTCCGTAATAAAGAAGTCAAAGGAGGGCAATATGTCAGCCTGACATTGCAATGAGAGCAAATTGAAAAAGTCGTCGTTGCGATCGTATGCAAATGATGAAAGCCTCAAGAAAACGACGTACGAATTTGGGTGTCGTTTCCCAAAAATACCCACTCCCCTTCCAAAACTACCTCTCACACTTTTTGTTCGTACTTCATATGCCAGCTATTCTAACAAACCAAAGGTTCCACTCAAAATTACCATTTCACCCCTGCCCCTTTTTAATTTAATAATTGCCGAGTGGTCAAAAACTTGGATGGTTTATTGGTGCTATTTTAATCAAGTAAAAAAAAAAAAAATGATAAGTTAATGAAACTTGATTAAGATTTAATTGATTTAAAATTTTGTCTTACCAATTAAATGTAATTTTTAAGACCCTACCAAAAAGTCTACTGATTTTTTGTGAAAACTAATATTGGTTAGGCAAAAGAAAATAAAGGATATCATTCATAAGAAAGAAGGAAAAAAAAGAAAAAGAAAGAAAGAAAGTTAAAGAGAGGATAATTGAGTCAATGCAGACTTTATTCAGCAAAAAGAAAAAAAAGGTAAATACAAACTTTGGAGATGCATTATTTTTTAAAGTATTTATTTGTATGGTATACCTCTCGATTGTCACTCTTCTAATGATTAAAAGATATATTTGAAGATATATAATCTTCCACTGATTCGGATGAAAGAGTTAAAATCCTCCACTTCAGAAAAAAAGAAAAAAGAAAAAAGAAAACAAAAATCAAAAGCACAATCTTCTAGTCAAATGGTACGAGTATTTTCTAGAAAATAGAACATAAATAACTATCTTCTAGTCAGGATATGTCATCAATATTAACTTCATGTATTTTTGCACCCATATACTTTAAGCTTATCATAGGGTTATAATTGGCATTATAAATTTTAATTTTGACAATTTATATTCTAAATTTATAAATTTATAACAATTAACCCCTTCTTAATAGTGATATTATTATTACTTTAATAAAATTGACATCGACTTATACATGAATGATCATTTATTTATTTATTTTAAACCAAATGTATTAAGGTTAAGATATTTAACATTTAAGCTTTGTCATAATAGAAAATTGTAATAAACCTTGTTTTAAATATAAATTTTAGTTAATACTAATGAAAATAAGACATTTCATACTCTTAACTAATTATCTATATACAAGTTATGTGTCAATTTTCATTAAAAGATTGATATTGTTATTAATAAAATGTAGATTGTTATATATTTATGAATTAATAGTTTAAATTGTCAAATTTAAAGTTTTAATTTATAAATTACAATCATGTATGATAATTTCATGGACATCAATGCAATTTAGCCTAATTTAAAATTTCATTTTATATGTTAATTTCGTTTATGTGTCTTTAAACAATAAATCCTATCCGAATAACATCGGCGGAAGTCAAATTATATTCAGAATCTTATATATGCATATGCAAATTTATTGACAAAGATCCAACAGTGCATAATTATGAAATATTATGTGATTTTTTTTTCCTTCTCTTGTAATACCTTACATTCTTCTTAAAAAATAAAAATAAAAAATTATCCATTACATAATAGCATACACATAAATATATACGCATGTATATATTAATAATTCATGGACATTCACTAGCGATATTATATATTGTTCATTATCATTTCAAAAGAGCAAATTGCATGTAGTTATTAAAAATATATATATAGGTACATCCGTTTGGTATTCAAGTTTCACTCTAACTAAACTGTACTATTTCATCTCAATTTTTATCTTTTTCTGAAAAATCAACAAAATTTATAATTAATTTTTAAAAAGCCAACTAACTCCAACTTAAAAATTTCATCTCTAACTAACTTACCAAACAGAGACATAACATCTTTTTTTTTTTTTCTTTAGAAATTAGAATTAATATGCAATTGAGATGATTGTTATATTCATGCATGATGCACTGCTCCAGTTTTTTTTTTTTTTTTTCCTCCTTCTTCCTTCCTTCCTAGGACGCGTATAGCGACAATGCCTTTAAATTAAAATAAACAAAAACACTACCAAATTTTTTAAATACAAGATTTTATTTGCACTCACAAATATTATGATTTCAAATCCCTCTCATTCATTTCCTCTCACTTGTTGAGCTAGCTCATAAAAGGCATAGCTCTATAATCTATAGCATATATACACACACAGAGGCGGAGGGAGGGGGGTGCGAGTCGGGCTACAGGCCCCACTCAAATTTTTGGTTCTTTTAATTTTGTCTCAAATTTTTTTTAATTTTTACAAATTACCCATACTAAATATAAAATATTCTTGTATAGTCCATATTTGGTCCCTACTAAAAATAAAAAAATTTCACATAACCCCCACTAATATTTATTCTAATAAAAAAAAGTTTATACTTTTACTACTTTGTCCCTACTATAATTAAAAAACATCACATAAACCCACTAAAATAAAAAATTCTTACATAATCCCTATTAAAATTGTTTTATCTTAAAAAAAATTAATATACGCTTTCATTAAAAAATATTATTGACTCCATCCCTATATATATATATACATTTATACATATTTTGATAAATTATACACATATATATTGTACGCTCATGCATAGTGTTTAAAAGCTGACGACGGAAACGCAATGCATATACACACTATAGAGTACGCTCATGCATAGTGTTTAAAAGCTGACGACGGAAACGCAATGCATACACACTATAGAGTATAGATATTGCAAAAAATATTATTAGGAAACGACTCTTGACTGAACTGATATGCTTATATCTTATGCACGGTACGTACAGGTACGGGCATATATTTAGTGGAAGAAGAAGCTTTAATTATCGTCTTTAATCTGCGTCTCAGAGTTGCTGGAGAAAAAAGGCTACAGGGTGTGGTTTTAAAAAAAATAATAATAATTTCCATCAAAATAATAATAATAATAATAATAATAATTGGCAGGGCTGTGGTGACAAAGTTGAATTATCGCACCAATAGTTGAGGAAACAGTGAAAAGGAATTCTGATGATCACGTACAACACAGTCAATCGAGAAGGATCTTTTCAAAAACAAATTAATGAAGAGACACAGTGCAGAATATACAACAACATGATCCTAACCACAATAATATTTTACGTCTTACTTCTCAAAAAATATATATTTTACGTCTTATCATTAGTGATGATGGAAAATGACAAAAAAAAAAAAAGTTTTATTTGAAACATTCATTTCAAATAATAAGGACTCGAGTCTTGCTTTATGTGTTAGGTCGGAGACAGACGTAAAAATACTATTGGTTTTTTTTATTTAGCAAAGAAATAATAAAGTGCGTCTTTTAACCAAAAAAATCAAAAACAAAAATACCCAATAGTACCATCTATGATAGTTGGTGATTACCACAATTAAATAATGTTAAAAAATGTCACAGTATATTCTTAGTAAAGGAATTTAGAAATTGAGTTTATGGTAATGTTTAATAAAATATATATATATTAAACAAAAGCTTTTATAATATAAAGGAAAATGGAAACTTTTGTTATGTTTGGATTTGTTAATTTATATATCTGAATTTTGGAAGTCATTCTTGACAAATGGCGTATTGGATCGTGATTTAAAGATATTGACAATTAGGTCCCCAAACTTGGATATTTCTGCAGCAACACATGAAAAATGCACTACTAATAATATTATGTTTTTCAATCGTCAAATCCTATATCAGAAACTGTATGTTATGTAGACGTTTTTATTCTAATGTAAATTTGATCAGATTCAATGATAAAAAAACATGCATTTCCGGTATAAAGTCATATCATTAAAAGATCCAATTGTTACGTTTGTTACTTTATGCAGTGGAAACTGATAATGCTAATTTAGAAAGTTTTTTTCCCCCAAAAAATGGCATCTCTTGCGTCTACAGTCCTTAAACTTTTAAACCTTTGATACTCGAGTCCTCAATTTAAAAATCTTGACAATTGAGTTTCAAACTTGTACAATCCTTGCGGTTGTAGTACTTCTGTTTGCGTAAATATTTATCTCTCCCAACGAAATCTGTGGATCAGACGTGCAAAAAACATAAGGAATTGTATAATGATTTAACACATAGAATATTTTTTGAGTTTTTTTTTTTCTAATAATTATATATTTTTTCCCTAAATTTTCAAGATGCGAGGATTCAAACACTATATTTTTTTCACGAAATCAGATACGTGAAATTATTGTTAGAGTATTCATACAATCACTTTTACATCCTAATTGAAAACGACAAATTTCAACTAAATGGTATATATTAAAAAAAACAAATCACTATCTTGGCTTGGCCTTGTGCATTAATTACTAATCAGGAATAAGATGAAGCACATTGCAGAAAGCAAGCAGAATGATTGTCTTCTTCTCTCAACAAAGTTAGAGAGCTGAGAGTTATTCCCAATTCCCATCCACTTTGTTTGAGGTTTTGGGATTTGAAAGCTGGAAAACGAAAACTCCTATAGAAAAATGGTGCACTTAAAAATCCCATTTATTTCCTTGGGGTTATGAGTGGAAAATAAGAGAAAATAAAGTGGGGTTTTAGAATAATTATTTCTGATTTATATACAAGTTAAAAGAAGAGTATAATAAAAAAATTTAAAAAAAACGCAGGGATTCACGGGACTGTCAGAGGCTGAGCACACTGAGGTATCTTTCTTTTTTAAGACACGTCGCTCCAGAAAAGCAAATTGGAGAGAGAGAGAGAGACAGAGAAATTTTAGAGAGAGAAAGAGAGAGTTAAAAAAAATCTGATGAGTTTTCTCTTTCTCATTTGGAAGGGAAAAAAAAAAAAGCTTTTTTGAGTTTCTCATTGGAGGAGTGAAAATTCGAGCGTTTCCGATCGCTTTCCTTCTGTTTTCTCCTTTTACTAATACTTTTTTTACTTTTTTTTTTTCTTTTCCTTTTTCTAATGGGAATCTGATTCTATCAAGGTGGGGTTACTATTTCCTCTCTGGATTATTTTATTTTTACTATTAATTATCCTCATTATTTTGATTACTCCAAACACTTTGTTTATCCTTTCTTTTTTTCTGTTACTTCCGATCAATTTCCTCTCTTTAATTCACCATTTTTAATTATACTAGTTGTATGTGACGTGTGTTTTGTATGGGTGGATTCAGTTTGTTACATATATGTATATTATTTTTTATTGAAAAAGAATGTAGATATAAAATTACTAAATGAAATAAGTAAATCAAAAGTATTTTTTAAAAAATTAAGAGTAAAAGATGTGAAAAAAAAGGTCAAAAATGAAACAAGTAAAAACTTTTCAATCCAAAAGATAAAAAATAACAATAAAGAATTATTATCTTAAAGAATAAAAAACATCAAACCATTTTATTCAGAAAAAGAAAAAAATTTGAAAAAAGCATACAAAATAATAAAGTAGAAAGACTAAAATTTTAAATAGTAAAATAATAGTAATAGATATATATATTGTATGCGTGTGTGTATATATATATATATATGTATATATTGTAACTCCTGCATGCTTTCTTAAGCAACAATGTTTTGTCATGTAATGCACATTCTCACGCGGGTTTGACAGTGATTTTCTCATTTCACTTCACTTAGAACTATTTTATTTTTTCTTTTTAAATTTTTTTTTTCAAAGAACAGAACTTGAAATGCCCATAAGAGAAAAGCAAAAAGCCATTCTCTTTTCATCTCATTTGGAACATTTTACGGCTGTTCAGTGAATTTTCATTCTTTAACAACTCTGTTTCACCACTTTGCACCACAGGGAAGGAAAAAATATATATATATGTACCTAAATAAAGATCATGAGCTGAAAAAAAAAAAAAAAAAAAAAAAAAACAGAGAAAAACCCTGTTCATTTCCTCAGCTTTTTCCTCTTCTTCTTCTTTGGCTCTAGAAAACAGAAACTGCAAATCTAACAAAAAACCCATTTCTCTTCCCTCTGTGTAGTCTTCTCTTCCATTATATCTGAGCTCAAACACCACGAAAATGGGCAGAGCAATAAGGTGGCTTAAGGGCTTGTTTGGGCTGAACAAGAACAGAGAACAACAACAACAACAACAACAACAGTTGAGAGACAAGAAAGACTGCAGCGGCAGCTTCGGAAGAGACTCGGAGTCCGACGAGCTCTGCTACAATCCGGCCACCATTCCGCCGAACCTCTCACCCGCCGAGGCCGCCTGGCTCAGATCTTACTACACCGAAACAGAGACGGAACAGAAAAAGCACGCAATCGCCGTCGCCGCCGCCACAGCAGCCGCCGCTGACGCCGCCGTGGCAGCAGCACAAGCCGCCGTTGCCGTCGTCAGGCTGACCAGCCACGGCAGAGGCTCCATGTTCGTCGGCAGCAGCCGCGAGAAATGCGCTGCTGTCAAGATTCAAACCGTCTTTAGAGGCTATTTGGTACCTGGGTTCTCCCTCTTTTCCATTTTTCTTTCAAAGTATGTGCTGTGTTTTGAATTCTAATTGTGTTTAATTTCTGGGTTTTGTTTTGATTAAACTGGGAACAGGCGAGGAAAGCTTTGAGAGCATTAAAGGGGCTGGTGAAGTTGCAGGCTTTGGTGAGAGGATATTTAGTGAGAAAACAGGCAACAGCGACTCTCCACAGTATGCAAGCTCTGATAAGAGCACAAGCCACGGTTCGCTCGCAAAAAACTCGCGCGCTCTTACTCAACAACGCCAATGAAGGCAATAGATTCGAAGCCCGAGCACGAAAATCCATGGTAAAAGGAGCTTTAAATTGTTTTTCTTTTTCAAAAACACCCCTATCTGGGATCTGTTCTTGGCATTTAATTCAATTCCAGAGTTTTTTCTTTTTTTTCTTTTTTTTCTTTTTGGCAATAAGTTTTTCGGGTTCAGTCGAATTTGCAGGAGAGATTTGATGACACCAGAAGTGAACACACGGTTCCAAGCCATAGCAGAAGGCTCTCTGCTTCTCTGGAGACCAGTTGCAACGCCATTGATGGGAGTCCCAAGATTGTGGAGGTTGATACAGGGAGGCCTAAATCAAGGTCTCGGAGGACAATCACCTCGGTGTCGGATTTCGGAGAGGAATCGAGTTACCAAGCGATGTCCTCGCCGCTCCCGGGTCGCGCACCGAGCCGAATTTCGATCCCCGACCCCGACTGGGGGATCACGGGCGACGAATGCCGGTTCTCCACCGCGCAGAGCACGCCGCGGTTTCTCAACTCGAATGCGCCTACCACGCCTGCGAAGAGCGTCTGCACGGATAACTTCTTCAAGGGGTACGGGAATTTTCCGAATTACATGGCGAACACTCAGTCGTTTAAGGCCAAATTGAGGTCCTATAGCGCGCCGAAGCAGCGGCCAGAGCCGGGGACGGGGACGGGGACGAAGAAGCGGCTTTCGCTGAATGAGCTGATAGAGTCAAGGAATAGCCTTAGTGGGGTTAGGATGCAGAGGTCTTGTTCACAAGCTCAAGAGGCCATTAGTTTCAAGAATGCTGTGATGGGCAAGCTAGAGAGGTCCTCAGATTGTGGGAGAGAGCCAGAGAAGATTTTCTTGCAGAGGAGATGGTGAAGATTTGAAAATTTAAAACCCAAAAAAAAAAAAAAAGTTTGAAATTTAGATGATTTTTGGTAACGAGCTTAAGCAATTCCAATCCAATCGTTGGCCAAAAAAAAAAAAAAAGAAAGTATTTGGGGCTCTTGAGAGAGAATAGTGGAAAAGAAACACAAGAAAAGTGTGTGTAGATTTCAAAAGTTAATGTTAGCCTATAATTCCCATTTTAGATCTTATTTTTCTGTTGTTGGATGGAATTATAGTTTCAACCTCTAAGAGAAAAAAAAGTCCACTGTTAAGGCTGTTGCAATTGTCAAATAACTGTATTCTATAGATTTTATTATTATGTATTTGGTCCACATAACTATTGAGCATATTTGGTTAAAACAAATACATCAATCTAAAACTCGGTCTTGCGATATTACAGAATCGTGTTTGCTTTGGCAATCAAGAAGGTCTTGAATTGGATTATCAATTACTTACCATTGCAATAGTTGACTAGACAATTGACAAAGCCTTAAATGCTAGAAAAGAAAGGGCCAAAAAAAAAAAAAAAAAAAAAATTAACACTGTAATTTTCATTTTGATTTTATGTTTTTCACTTTCTTGGCTTTGGACAGACACCAAATTTTTATAGAAAAAATTGACACATGTTTCAAAGTTTTCAAACTGATTTTTCTTTTTTCTTTTTCTTTTTTCTTTTTTTTTAATAAAAATTGTTGTACAAAAGCAGACAAACTTGAAAATATTTGAACTATCCCGCTTCTACGTCCACCCAATTCCCATATCGCCTTGTATTTTAATTTTTAACATTTTCAATTGATGAGTTTTTGTTTGAATATGTAGCCGAAAAACCTGACCCCACTTCGTCTCTGTTTCTTTTGAAGCTACTATGCGGCTCCGGCGAGTCCTTTTCTTTCAATTTTTCTTTTTTTTTCCCCCTCCTCATTTGTCTCCACTGTAGCTTGGAAGTACTTGAACAATCACTCGATGATTAATACATCAAGATAAACAGCAATTTTCAAAACTTTGCTCCTAAAATGATAAGGGAATTCTACTCTAGTAACGGTCTTTTTTTTTTTTTTTTTAATAATTATTATTGATAAAAACTGTTTTTTAGGGCCCGTTTGAAATACCGGTTGGAGTTGCAGTGTTGTATATTGAAATTAAAATATATGTTTGGTTGAAGTGTGAATTAAAAATAAACTGTGATATAAAAATAATGTCAAAATCTGAAATCTGTTCAGAAAAAGACATGCAATACGGATCTTATTTCATTTTTCTTGTTGTTGGCACGAGAATTTATCTTATTTCAATTTGAGATAAGAAAGTTATGAATTTTTGAAATTTGAATTTCATAAAAATTTAAGAGACAAAGTTGGATGTAGATTTTGAAGTTTTGAAATTAAATAAGCAAAAATTCGTCTCGAGTAGTTATTTTAAACGGTCCTTTAATTGTATTATTTTGATAGTCTATTTTATTACTATTCACGTTAAAAGTTTATAATACACAACGCAAATTATTCTTAATTATGAATTAGACTATTGAAAAATTAAATCACTACCAATAATAAAAAGTATAGATTTTTTTTTACCACAAATTCTCAAAATGATAATAATAAGGGCAATAATGAAAAACTATCAAGCTTTTCCCATTGAAATTTTGAGGAGAAAACAAAATTTCTTTCCGGGTCAATCACAAAAGAAATCATTACTACTTAGTGTTGAGAATTAATAAATGCTGATTAGTAATTAAATATTAGTGTTTCCAATATCCGAGGATTGAGACAATAAGTAAATAATGATTAGCTTTGATTTGACACAATGTCTTAATATGATTTATTTATTTTTTTCTTGATATTGGGGACACCAAAGTTTTTCCTCCACTATATTGAGCAGTGACCCCCCAATATTGCCTCATGTGTGCAACCTTTTGAAAAGTAAATTGAGGAAGCTTTTTTCTCTTTTTCTTCATTCATTAAGAGATCTATGAAAGAAGGTTGCTCTTTCAATTACTTTATGATTTCTTTTTGATAAAAGGAAATGAAAAGAAAAGAGAGAAAATTTGGTCTTTTTTCATGTAACTTGACAGTTTAGACTTTTTTTTTTTTTTTTTTGGGGGGGGGGGGGGGGGGGGCGGGGGGGTGTTAAGGACACTTTAGGCCTCGAACTATTAAGTATGCTATGCAAACACGTTATAAGTTGTGAAAGGCTGAAATTGTCTCTGCCAATGTTCTCCTTTGTTTGAGTTTCGTAATATTTAGGGTTAATTTCATCCTCGGTTTGATGATTCAAATCTATTCTAATTCCTGAACTTTAAAATATACCAGAACTAATATTTGAACTATTAATTTATCTCATATCAGTTTTTCGGTCCAGAACGTTGTTAAAAATTACGAAGTAAAGATGAAAAATGTGTTTGCCAGGGTTAATTTTATCATTTTCACATCTTAGAATCTATTGTTAACTTGAATTCCATTTTTAGAAACTGTAAAAAAAACACCCTGGATGCAAGTGTGATCTTGACCTGATAATTAACTATCCACAATGTTTTGGACATAAGACTATTGTGAGACAGATTTGATAGTTTAAGTACTGATTTTGGACGTTTTAAAATTCAGAAACTAAAATGAGATTAAACCGATAATATTTAAAGCAAAGATAAATTTGTACTTATTGACATGTAAAGTTTCAAGACTAGTGAAGCTTTTATTTACTATGAACTATTAGGAAAGATAGTATTAGTATTAGGGAAAGTTACTATTTTGTATGTAATTATCCTTATTAGAAACTTTTAATTTATATGTAATATTGTAATTTAGAATAATCTCCCCCTTCAGTAGATTTGTAAGTATAAGACAATTTACTTCTATATACTTGTTACTTACCTAACTTACCTGATTCTATATATTCCCTTTTTTTCCTTTTTTTTTTCCCCCCTCTAAGACAATCTAAAAAATTTATTACTTTGGAAAACATAAGAGGAAGGAATGCTGACATATCCGGGTTCTCTTTTGAACTTCAGAAATTTTGGAAAAAAAAAAAAGGAAAAGAAAAAAGATTCTGGATTGGTGAGCTTAAATATGGTTTCAGTGGCACACAGGCAAATGCAAGCAAAAGATCAGATGGCATGCATGTCATGTTTTGATGTTATGTTTTTTTTGAGAAAACTCTTGAATTCCAATTGTAAACAAACAAGAAAATCAGATTCTGATAGATTCTTCTTCTTTCTTGGTACTAGACCAGAAGCACAGTGGGCCCAATTGGAAGATTTTCTGAATCTGGGCTCCAAGTACCCTCTTAATGGCATTTCCATGGGCCAAAATATTTATTGTTACCTTTTGTTGGCCCACTTTAAACATTCTCTCCTTATGAAAGATTCAATGTTTTGTTACCATTACTGTTATTTGATATTAATTGATGATTTATGTGTAAGTTATATTTCAATTTCCATATTAAAAAAAATGTTATCAATTAAATAAGTTTTGCTATATAAATTTATGAACCTCTGTAGATGATGTTTTGAAGATTGGGTTAGAAATGTATGTTTATAGAGAAGACTTTTAGGAAAGTTATGTGATATTTAAAATAATATAAAAATTTAAAGTGTATTCGGAAAAAATACAAAATAGATATTGTCTTTCTCGTCTCATCGTTATAAGCATTTTGACATAAAAATCATTTTATTTCGTTTTGAAATGAGAAAGTTATGGACTTTTAAAATTTGAGTTTTTTTGAAAATGAAATATATAAAAAGTTTGATATAGAGTTGGAAGTTTTGAATCCAGATGACATTTTGCCATCTGGAAACGTTGCCCCAAACAGAAGCTCAGGCGGAAAATTGCCAACAAAAAAAAAATTAAAAGGTTAGAGTACAAAATGCAATTATGCAATAAGTTCAAGAGCACCGGTGTAAAAAAAGCCCTTTGTTTTTCTTCCTAAAAAATGTTAGCGAAAGTAGCGATCAAGGTTAACATACTCCTCTAAGTGTAATTAAAGGAGCTCCCAAGACAATAAAAGGAATGTTCGTTGAAAACCATGTTACCACGCCCAATCCTACAGTAAGGATGACATCATTCTAACTCCACCAATGTGTTAACGGTAAAGATACATAAATCATGATTTCAGGCATTCAAAATCAAGAATCAGATTATTAAAGACAAATCTTCAAATTTAAGACACTCAAACCTTTGACCAAAAATTCATCATCGTAATTTATTATCGGTAGGTCATCTCACTCAGTGGTGATTCAATAGCTAGTAGTTTTCTTTGATTTTTCTACCTTTATTCTTAGTATTGGGACATTCAAAGCTTGGCTATGAAACTAAAACTTATTCTCCAACCAAATATTTTTGACTAATAGCAATTGACATCTGAGTAATGGGAATTACAATCAACAGTGTATATCAGAACTGATGCATATCCTCTGGTACTAGTTGTCCTCACGGTCGGCATCTTTTGGACATACATTATTATATTTAGATTTGCCCATTTGTCTTGTATTTCGATCATGTTATATACACACACACACACACATATGTATGTATCCGTCACTTTGTTTTCAGCTCGGATCTACCAAAGTACTTTGAGAAAATGCTCAGACTTAGGAGCAAACTTGCAAACATTTTCTTGTCTAGATCTCAAGAATTTATCCCAGCAATAATAAGATCCACTGTCCTTTTATAGACAATATATATCCATATTTTCATGTTTAAACTTAAACTGAAAGATTCTAATTATGATTTTCTAAGCAAGACAGAAACTACATTTACCACAATTTGATACTAAGCCTCAAAAGCAATCTTTAGTAGCAAGTGATTTATTAGGTTATTTGTAGGATTGCTCCTCAAAAAACACATCTATGGATTATTGTCCTAGCTTTATTAGTTTCAGATTTTTTTGACCTTTAATTAGATAAGTACGTTTGGTTAAAAATCTAAACAAACATTAAAGAAAAACTAAAAGTATAAATATGTCTATCTGAGAGGTTGTTTCCATAATTTTCTCATATTATTTTTTTAAATCATTAGTGAACATATGGCTCATATCTAAATTAAACAGGAAATTATACTATCTGGCAGCAAAATTGAAATCAGATTATACAAGATTTTTTTTTTCTTTGGTATAAATCATAAATATATATATGTATAATATAATTGTTATAACAATTTGATCCATTCAGAGCCATCAATGAAGCTAAGGGAAATAAAAGGCTTGACTTCCTCATCAGTGAGCTCTCTTGACCATGCCACTCTTCCTGCAAAGTTTGCTCCTGGTCCTGTGCACTTGTATTGCCCATAAAACACCGTCCTGCCCAACCCAAAACCTAATCATTACAAACCCAACAAAACTTGCCAAACACAAACAAATAACAATAAAAAAATAAAAAATAAAAAAATAAAAAAAACCCCAAAACCAGAGTTAGGTAAGTCCACTGTTTTTTTTTTTTCCCTCTTTCTTTTGACAACAAAAACACTGCTAGTTATCCTTGTTAGGTACATATATATATATATATATATATATTTGTATATATGTTTAGAGGGGTTTTATAAGGGCATGTTTTGGTGCATTACACGTAGATTCTGCAGTAGAAAAATGGGAAAAAGGACACACTGATACTAGGGTCTGTCGAGGTTAGGTATCAAAATGCCAACAAGTTGCCATATATATATATATATATTATTGTTATGAGTTTGGAGAAAGTTTGCTTCATTTGCAGTTTCTGCCAAACTAAAAATGTAAACATGACAAACACCCCCTATACACACACACACACATATATATAACTAGATTGTGACAAAAGAATAAGGCAAAAGAAGAGAATTAAGAAGAAGAATATAAAGGAAAGAAAGAAGAGAGAGTGAGAGAGAGGGCAAATTACATTTCGCGGGTAGGGTCACCCCAGTTATACCAGCCCTTGGGAATGATAATGTTGTCCATATAGGTGTAGGCAAAGACGACGGTGGAGAAAGGACCCCACGCCCTCCCGAGATAAAGAGCTCCCGAGCCCGTGACCTTACAGTTCACGAATGAGAACCCCGAGTCTTCCATTATGCTCTTCCTTCCCTGTGCTGTTAGCGCTCCTGTGTTCTGCGCTATTGCGTGCACGTGACATCCCTGCAATTATTTTTACCATTCTTATCACACACTTATATATATACACACGCGCGCACACGAGAACTCTCCTGTATGGTACTGCTGGATCGCCGGATGGGAGAGTTCTCCCTATCTCTCTCTGGCTTTCTTTCTCTCTCTCTAGCGGGTTATACCACGTTCTTTTTCGAATTGTGCCAATCTCATGTACGGATTGTACCGCCGGACATGAGAGTATTCATATATATATATATATATATATCACCATATGTATATGCAATCTATAACGTACGAATACGATCATCCACACAATTTTATATGACAACCATTAATTTTATCTGTCCCGAGAATGTTTTAACTCTATACGTATTAGTGACGCAGTCATGAAGTTTTGTAAAAGGGGGCTAATATTAAATTTTGAAGGATATAGATGAGATTTTTCATTTTTTAAGAGGGATTTACACAATTTTCCACAAAAAAAAAAAAAAAAAAAAAAAAAAAAAAAAAAAAAATTGAGGGGGGCGCTTGAGCCTCCCTAGTTCTTAATTGCCTATGTCCTTGTGCATGTGTGTTAAAAATTTCCAATTACCTACTCTACTATTGAAAAGTCTACTCAGAGGGAAAAAAAGTTGGTTTAATTCAAGAAGATGCTTTGGAAAGGTGGGAATTTGTATATATAATGTATGACTATATATGATCATCTCTACAATTTTATACGGTAGTTTTTGAAGAGCATTTCTGTTTGTTCCGAACGGGTTTTAACTCCGTGCAGGCGTGTTGAAATTTCCAATTACCGTTAATATTATAGGCTAAGATGCTTTGGAAAGGTTGGAAAATAACCTCAAACAAAGAGAGCCCATTTCCGAAGATGAAGTCAACCGATCCTTCAATGTAACAATCCTTGTAGTAATGCCTCCCATAATGATCATAGAGAGTGTCTTGTGCTCCCAAGAATTTGCAGCCTAAAAATGTTGCCGTGTCCGCTGATATCCTGAATGCAACCGCCTGTTTCCCGATCGCTCCTGGGGCTGGCACCGGGGTCGTGTTCTGCACCGCATTTTTACAATTAGTGAATTTTCAATTTTTATTGAACTAGTATTATTGGGTGAGGAAACTAGTTATTTACCTTGAATGTGATGTTCTTGGCAACGAAATAAGGGGAATTCACTGCAAAAGTTGCAGAAGCGTAGGTTCCCAAAGGCAGACCTCTCGGGCCGGGTGTTTGGGCAGTGTCTCCCCATTGAACAATTGTTCGGTCTGCACCTGCTCCTTCTATGGTTATGAACGACTTAAATGGCGGTATATTCACTTTCTCCCTGTAATTTTTCCACATTTTCGAATTTGCCCACTTCACAAATTCATTAAAATAATAATAATAATAATAATAAAAGTATTCCCAAGTCAAATAAGAATTCCAAGGGCATTTTGATCAAGAACAAAAAGACATAACAACAGAAATAAACAAATGTTTGAAAACGAAAACTGGGCAAAACCCCAAAAATCCGTGGCTCAGGTGAACAGAAGACTAACATGGGCAGGCACAAAGCCAAGGATAAAAACAGAGGAAAAGACAGAGAAATAGACAGTGTTCATGCGAAACAAAAGGGTGTCAAACAATGAAAACATAATGCCTCAGCGCACTCACGTGTAAACTCCTGCATGGACCTTGATGACCACTCGCACCAGATTGACAAACGGCAGGGAATTGACGGCGTCCTGAATCGACGTGAAGTCTCCGGTCGCCGGGTTCTTCGACACGGTTAGAGTGAAAGAAGGGAAGAGCTTGTTCTTTGCTGTCTTGAAAACAGAATGCTTGAGGTGTCCGACAAAATTGACCCACTTCATGAATTGCTGTTCTGAGAATTGGGATTTAGTCATGTTCGCGGGAAGCGGCTTGTTATTGGCCGATCTCCTCGGCCGAATTCCCTTCGTGTGGCATAGTATTTGGCCAGCATTGAAGAGGAGAAGAATCACAAGGACGTAGAATATTCTCTGGACTATTGACATTCTGAAAGAGATGTGAAAGAAAAAGTAGAATTTAGAAGAGAAGAGAAGAGAAGAAAAGAAATGGTCTCAGCTTGGAATTTGAAATGCAATAGAAAATGGTTGTTTTTCATGGTTTTTATACAAGTTAGTTGGAAAGTGATGCTGATTTGGAGAACCAACAACACAGAAAGAAGTCACGGGTGCTTCTGCCTAAAGAGAGAAAGAGAAAGAGACACACACACAGAGAGAGAGAGAGAGAGAGAGAGAGAGAGAAACAATCTAAGCCACAAGACAGGTTGCACTTTTTAGCTTGGGAAAAAAAAAAAAAAGTTGTTTCTAAGAAAACTTCTGACAATTAATGTTGTTGTTTCTCACTAGCCTGTTGTTGCCCGTGAGCGTCTCTCTTTTCTGTTTGTGTGTGATTTGTGAGTATATACACGAGAGGATAGTATGATATTAATTATTTTTTAGCCCCTTTCGTTTACCTACTTTCAATCATGGCCACTTTACACAAAATCTCATTGAATTGAATGGTTACGTTTTTTCAAAGGGACGAATAGCGTTAGCATGCTCTCTCGATGTCACTAAAAAGGCATTTCAGATACTGATATAAATGTTCGTTGAAAATATCACAGGCAGTCTTATACGTGAGTATGCCATTCTAGACACTATTGAATGGTTGAGATTAGCCAAATGGGTAGTAGTTGATGTATCAGGCAGAGACAATACCTAAGGCCCACTTGCAGGAACAGACAAAAAGGATTAAATTTAAATAATATCAGAAACTAGCTCTTACAAACATCTACTGGCGTGGGGAATTTTTGTGATGTGAAAGTGATACATACTATAAGGACTAAATTTATTTATTTTTAATGTGTTTTGGATAGACTAGAGGCTAGAGCTCTTTCTTTTCTTTTCACATCTTTTTGTGCTTTTCTGTAGAGGATGTTCCACACCTTTTTGTGGCTTTCTTTAGCCACCACCACCGCCCAGTTCCACCAGCACCACAGCGCACCACACACACACACACACACATATATATATATATCTATACATCTATAAGAAGTATCAATAATTTTACTGTGTACTCAAAAAAAAAAATTGTCCTTTTTCTTTTGGCCCAAATTTTTTTTTATGTTGTCATTTTAGTCTTTTTTTTTATTGATTTATTTTTAATATTTTATTTTTTTATTTTTTTATTCTTTTTTCATGCCTTTTGTTTAGGTATTTTGTTGATTTTATGGAACAAAAAACTTTTTTTTATTCTTTTGGTCCTTCAATTTTCTTTTTTTTTTTTCTTTCGGCCTAATTTTTTATTTTTTCATTTTAGTCATTTTTGAAGTGGTATATTTTTAATATTTTAATCCTTTTAACTTTTTAATTTTTTTTTCATGTCTAAATTTTTTTTTCAAGTATTTTATTGGTTTTTTTAATATATTTTTATTTAGATAAAATTTTCAAATATTTTTTATCATATGTATATATATAGCTTTTGTGTTGTACCGCTATTGACAGAATTTGGCAGCTCTCGCAGCTAGCTAAGTTCACTACGAGAATGGTCAACAGTTTAGGAGCGAAAAAAATTTATGAAAGGTGAGACCCAACAAGAAAAAACGTTTTTAAGAGGTCCAAATTATTTTTATTCTTGTTTAACGTCTGAAAAAGCAATGTTCGGTACCATCAAATTCCAGTTTTCGTCAAATTCAATTCTATTCCCTGTTATTTATCATCCCACTGGAGACTAATTCAACAAGATATAAGATGGTTCGTCGGTGGTGGTGACATGATGATTGAGAATGTCTTATTTAGACTATTTACTTTAATCAGGATTCAGGTTTGAGAAATATCGTCCGTAAAAGTTTGGATTTAGGATACTGACTCTGTCCTGAGAGCATATATGAATCTGAATTTGATAACTGTTGAAGGTTCATGGATAGAATCTTCGATCATTCCGATTTTCATTTACTTTAATTAGGTCTCAGATTCAAAAAATGTCACGTGTAAAAGTTTATTCTTAGGATATTGATTCTCTATTGGTAACCTATATGAATATGGATTTAATAGTTGTTAAGTTCCCAAATAGGATCCTTGTTCATTCCAATATCCATTGATGGTCCCGATCGACATAGTCGCACGCACGCACGCACGCACGAGACCATGAGATTCACAAGGCAAGAGGACAGGACGAATCCCTATTTTCGCATGAAAAAAGATATAGAAGATGGTAAAGTTTTACTGAGAGATACAAATAGATGCTCTAATACACCAACCAAGCAGAAGATAACAGGTGCTGGTCACAAGCCAATTATTTCGAATATTGAAAGTCAAGTTGGCTTGGAATTAGGTAGGAAGGAGATACAAACTGAGGGAGGCACCGGCAATGTCAATATAAAGTTATTTTTATTATTATTATTATTATTTTTTTTTTGAACCAGCAATGGCACATAATATATGGTTCCCGTGATCAAGTCAGTCCAAATATTATCAAACAGGTGGTCAATCCAACCAGCTGTGCATAATGAGTTTGAACTGCTAATTGATTCGAGAATCATCCAGGTTCTTTTCTCTCTATTTAAATAAATAACTTAGTGCAGTTCTGACCCAATAAATAGAATTAGAATATTTAGCTCAAGGAAAACAAACAAAACAAATAGTGTGTGAAAGGGGGTTTCTTCTCAATTCTCTTTTTATGCAAATCAGACACAGAAATCTCATGTGGGTAGGATTCTTTAGTCCATTTTACAAACAGTCACAAACAAATTCAAGTTAACACATCAAATTAAATTTTTTTTTTTTCCCTTTTTAATCACAGCCTTTTGCCCTTTGTCTATTAGCGCCTTCACGGAAAAGATGATACAATACAATATCATATCATATCATATTATAATAATAAGAGCTAATTATAGAACTTGTGATTCTCAATCAGAAACCATAGTCACAGATAATAAATTTCAAAAGAAAACGATACCTTGTGTTTGATACATGAATCTTCTCCAACATAATTAACCTTATTGTTGTTTTATTTTCTATATATATATATATATATATGCCTCTCTTTTCAGCTCTCTTCTATATATCTTCTTTCACCCCAGTCAGATTTCACAAATGCTATTAAAAATTTCCAAGCTTGACAAGTGTCTCTCAGTAAAGTAACTCTACACCCAAAAAAGACATTCTGATTATTCAAAAACCTTGTCGAGCATGACAATCAGAAAAGGTGAAAAACTGTCACCGTTTACCAGAAATAGAGTTAGTTTGTGTTTGGTACACGGATTTAGAATATAATTTTTAAGTTAAAATTGATTGATTTTTTAAAAAATAATTATAATTTTTATTGACTTTAAAAAAAAAAGATAAAAATTGAAATGAAAATTTTAGATTCATAATTAAAGCCAATCGACCCCTTCATAAAGACTTCCATCTGATATGTATTTGATGTTAAATATAATAATTAAGACATTTTCAAATCTTACAGTAAAAATCTTTGATAGATAACAAATATAAAACATATTCAGAAAAAGTTCCTGACATCATTCTCAAAAATAAAACTACCTCAAAAACGCTGTGAAATGGATCTACTTGTAATTATGCAGACAACTTGATGTATTTTAAATGACAACGTTTTCAATATATCACCTTCACATTCACAACTATTGATTCCCAATATATCCCAAGTAAAGATTCTCCCAAGTAAAGACCTAAACAAAAAAAGTACATAAAAATTACATGTTTGTCTCTTTCACTTACTCCGACAGGTCTCTCTCAGGTCCCAACTGTTTCTCAACTGAACCAGAACAGTTTCAAGCAGAAAAACGGAAAAAAATTCCAGAGATAACTTGAACCACAAGAAACCATGTTCAAGACTGCAGCTTTGTTCGCCATAGCCACTTCCTTGGCCTTCCTCATCCTCTCCCCAGTCCCCAAACCCACATATCACTCTCTCTTCGTCTCCCCTTCCCTCTCCGACAACGCCTCCATCTCCCACCACCTCCGAACCCTCACGCGCCGCCCTCACATTGCCGGCTCCGCCGCCAACGCCGCCGCCGCTCTCCACGTCCTCTCCGCCTTCACCTCCTCCGGCGTCACCTCCTCCCGCCTCGTCTCCTTCAAAACCTCCCTGAGTTTACCCGTCTCCCGAACCCTAACCCTAACCCCCTCCCCCTCCGATCCCCCGATCGAATTCTCGCTCCGCCAGGAGAACCACGGCGAGAATCCTTACGCCGACGAAGTCGCTCCGACGTTCCACGCCTACGCGAAGTCCGGCGCCGCCGCTGGGCCGGTGGTGTACGCGAACTACGGCCGCGTGGAGGACTTCGCGGCGCTGAGAGAGATCGGCGTGAACGTCTCGGGCTCCGTCGTCCTGGCGAGGTACGGAGAGATCTTCAGGGGAGACATCGTACGGAACGCTCACGCCGCGGGGGCGGTCGGAGTTTTGGTGTACACCGATAAAAAGGACTATGGCGGCGAGCGGTGGTTTCCGGCGGAGCGGTGGATGCCCCCGAGTGGGGTCCAGGTGGGGTCGGTCTACAGCGGCCTTGGGGACCCCACCACGCCCGGGTGGCCCAGCACTGAAGGGTGCGAGAGGATTTCGGAGGAGGAGATCGAGATGGGAGGCGAAGTTCCGTTGATTCCCTCGCTGCCGGTGTCCGGCGCCGACGGCGAGGTCATACTCTGGTCCGTTGGTGGACACATGGCGAGGGATGATTGGCAGGGGAATGAGGGTGGTCTTGTTTACAGAGTTGGTCCTGGTCCTGGGATTGTCAACTTGAGTTATGTTGTGAGTATTTTTGTTGAATCATTTGCCAAATATTGATATATACATATGCATATAGACACACACATGTATCCGTATATATATTTCCTTTTCAGGGGAAGCAAGTTATAGAGGAAATTCAGAACGTTATTGGTGTGATTGAAGGAGTGGAAGAGCCCGATCGGTTTGTTTTTCGGATTAAAAATGTCGAATTTGACATCTTTTTGCATGAAAAATTTGAACTTTTTTTTTTCCCTTTATTTAAACAGTTAGCGAGAGTTGTTTAACCAGTTCTGATGCGATTAAAGAAGCTGAATCAGAAAAGTTTGTAGGTTTGTGATTCTGGGTAATCATAGAGATGCGTGGACATTTGGTGCTGTTGATCCAAATAGTGGAACGGCGGCACTGATTGAGGTTGGGCAATCAAATTCAACACATAATTAAAAGCCTGTTTGTTGGTATAGCTTTTCTCGGCAAAGAAAAGAACTTAACTAGAGGAATTTCATTGTTACAATTATTATATATAGGTTGCAGAGAGACTGGGGAAGTTGCAGAAGAGAGGGTGGAAACCAAGAAGAACAATTCTTTTGTGCAACTGGGATGCTGAGGAATATGGCCTGGTTTATATATATATATATATATTCAAAATGCTTGAGACATCAATTTTAATCTTAACTTTTGAATACTAATATACGTGGCATGTGAGTTATCATTCTTTTATTGATAGGTGAAAAGATGATAACTTATTGCCAAGTGAGTTAGTACTCGAAAATTGGGATGAAAGTTGGTGTTCCTATGACGATGGGGATGGAATCTTTTTAGCTGACTGTTTTATTTGCAGCTGGGATCGACGGAGTGGGTAGAGGAGAACAGGGAATTGCTAGCTTCAAGGGCTGTGGCATACTTGAATGTTGACTGCGCTGTATCTGAGCCGAGATTTTATGCCTCTGCAACTCCGCAGCTTGATGAACTACTCATACAAGCCACTAAACAGGTAATCTCAAATGTACTAGTCAGTACTTAAAATTTTTAATATGTCTGGTCTCTGCAAATTCTTTCACTTATTTTAATCAGATGCTTAATTTGGTTTTTTAAAGGTTAAACACCCGGATAACTCATCACAGACCATTTATGAGTCATGGCTTGGTTCAACCAATCCCGGGAAGGTAAGTAATCGTTTTGCATGGTTGTTTCTGTGAAGGTAAATTTCGAGGTTAACAGAGATGTTTTAATTACATGGTACCACACAACTAATTTTTCAATCCAACTTTCCATCAGTTGTGCAGATAGATGGCCCTTGGTCGGTTGGTCAACTGATGAGTAATAAATCAACTCCATCACGTATAAACCCTGGGAAATTATTTTCATCAACCAAGTTTTAAAACCTTAGGGGTGTAGTAATCAGTAGGAATCATATTATTATAACGCCTGAGGGCCCTGCTTGTTACAGTAGGCGCCCACTAATAGGGCGAGCCACACCAAGAGGGTGAGGACGCAAAGACCACTGGCCACTGGAAGAGTGCCGATTGTCACAGTTGACAATAATAGTAACACTTGTGACGAATCCAAGAAGAGATAACCAGTGTGAAGGTGGTCAAACTAATTTGCACCTTAAAAGACCATACCATCAAAGTGAACAACATTAAGAAGAAAACAAAAGTCAGGTTAAAGGAAGATTTTACGATTGCAAATGTCTCTGTCAAACTTTTTCTTTTAATTTCATCAATCTTTTTTTTTTTTTTTTAATTATCTCCCAAAGAAAAGATAAAGGGAAAGCAACTAAAGGTTGGGGAAATCAACAAGTAAATCTGTAATGGTGTCCCGTGATAGATGTGTAAGCTCTGAAACAGTGTGTGAGGTCGGGTGAAATCCGGCAACAAAGATCGCTGACGAGGTCTGAGGTACCTTGTGATTGGGTGATGAGTGGACTGGTTGGTTTTAGAGTCCCCATTAATTGGTGACTTTTTTATTACCCCAAAATGCAAAACCTTGTGAATCATACTAGTCACTATAATTTTAAAATGATTTTCATGGGAATCTGAGGCAAGATTTCTACATTCAATCAAACATAGTAATATTAGTTTCCTGTGAAACATATTAACCACTATAACTTTCCCAATAATATGATTCGCATCCCAATTCCCAGCATTACCTCGCACTGAATGTCCTGTAAATGAAAACTGCCAGAGCTTATAAAACCTGTTTGTTTATTTTAAGATTGGGAGGTTAGGGGGAGGAGGATCAGATTTTGCAGCTTTTGTGCAACACATAGGAGTTCCAGCAGCTATGATGTCTTTTGACAACGGTAAGACAGTTTCTTCTTTTTGCAAACGTTCGAGAACTACATGATTGTTTCGACATCATTCTAAGATATTCCTATTACATTGCAGGATACCCAGTCTATCATTCGATGTACGATGACTTTACTTGGATGGAGAAATTTGGTGATCCAATGTTTCAAAGACATGTTGCAGGTTAATCAAACATCTTTGGCTCTTAATATCACTAAAATATGGTATGTAAAGAAGAAAAAATGCCGTTACAACATGTTAGTCGGAAGCAATGATACGAGGGATTCCATTGTGTATTATTTACTCGTATTTCAGGAAAGCGATTCTTGTACAATGCACATGGATAGAAGCAGCACAATACGAAACTAAGATATCATGTTGTTTATGAATTCTTGCATTTAGTTCTGCATCTTTGAATTAGGCATTACTTTTAAGCCCCTCAAATAGTTTTGTTGATGATGAGAAACAGTGGCAAGTGTATGGGGTTTGGTAGCTCTTTGGCTAGCGGATGCGGAGGTCTTGCCATTTAACTATCTCTCATATGCGGAGGAACTTCTGGTATGTTTACATGACATGAAAATTTCAGTTGTATCATGTATGCATCCGGACAATCCAAATTATGTCATGTAGAGGTCTTTTTTGGATACAATCATAATGCATTAAATTTATGCATGCAGAAATACACGAATGAAGTCGAAAACGAGATCACAGGTAACGAGGACATAAGCCTATCTCCTCTGTTCAAGTCCATAGAGGAGCTGAGAAAGGCAGCCACCAAAATAAACAGGCAGAGAGAGGTACTGCTTAAGCTTTCAAAGATTATGATATTGCACAAATAGCCCTTCTCATGTATTCGAAATGCGATAACTCTCAAGGCCGTACAACAACAAAACAAAAATTGGCAATCAATATGGAAGAGAGATGACTCCAAGCTGAGAGAGCTGAATGACAGACTCACGATGGCCGAACGCGCATTTACAGACCATGACGGGCTTTTAGGAAGATCATGGTACAAACATTTGGTAGGTTTCTTATAAATCACGTTAACTAGTTGAACATTTTTTTTCCTCTTTCAGATTGGAATGAGATGTTCTATCCTTTGTTGGTCCCTCGTGCAGATTTACGGGCCCTCGAAGTACAACGATTACGGATCCAAATTCTTTCCGGGGATTGATGACGCGATTGAAATTGCAAAGAAATCGAACACTGAAGAGTCATGGAAACTAGTGCAACACGAAATTTGGAGAGTCGCCAGGGCTGTCAAACAAGCCTCACAAGTTCTGAACGGTGTAGTAACATGAATATGCATTTACAGATTCATCTTAAAGCAGTTTTATTCACAAACACAACATCAATAATTTTCTTTCCTCGAGTACCCAAGGCTCACAGAGAATTTTTTTTTTTTTTTTTTTTTTGTTTAATGCTAAGATACAATAGTATATTTTTGTCAAAGAGGAAATTATGAATAAACATGGAAATGTTTATGTTTTTAACCCTCATGGGCTTGATTGTGATAGCATTTTTTTTGGCAGGATTCTGTTTACTATGACTATGACTGCATTTTTTAGTGGGAAAATTGTGGAAATGTTCGCTTAAATAGATATGCTTGTGTTTTTAACATTTTTTTACTGTTTATTTGGATTTTTGACCCTCCATAATTATCTAATTGGAGGTCAAAACTCAAAAAATTGAAGTTATTATAATTGGGGTAATAATTCGGGCAATCCTACAAATCATCCTTTTTTGGTAGGCTTCCTAAACACAAGACACTGATTATCCTCTTTTCGACCAATAAAAAAAAAAAAAAAAAAAAGGCAACAACAATAATAATTATGATAATGATAATAATTATAATAATAATAATAAAAGAATATGGTACTATTACTTGTTAGGTATTTCTTGAGAGTTGCAAACTGTACAAAAATGACACCATAACATGCTCAGGGTTAGACGCTCGCATATATGACCTGATTAAGAACCAAATTTATCAAGCTTTTTAGATTACATGTATATATTTATTATATACAGTTTTTACTAGCACTGGAGCTGAATATGTACATCAGGCGAAAGTGTTGTATATTCTGGTCATTCACTTCCACACCTTGATTGCCCCATCTCTACTGCTTGATATTAGGAGTCTCTGATTCAATTTGACAGACGCCAACGAAAGGATGGAGTCCCGATGGCAACCGGCAGGATCGGTTGCAGCAGCTGCAAGAGCTGCCTTGGCTGTATTCTTGCCCGTTGGAGGAGGTCGTCTCTTCTTCTCCTGCGTGCCAGAAAACCAACTTCAGAATCATGCATTCGACGTGAATAAATTCGAGGAAATAGTTTAAGACACCCGCAGACTAAGCTTAATTTCTCAACAGACTAAACATTTAAGATCAAGGACGGTAACATGAAAGAAAGGTGAGACCTATCATGAAGCATGTTATACAAATGTACTACTTTAAGGAAAACGAACATACGAAAATAAAAAGATTCAGAAGGAAGGACCTATCGCTAACATACCTGCACAATTTTTGCCCCAAAGCTTGAACTTGTATGATAGTATTCGTCATTTAAAATGTCGTTTCCATTTGGTCCACAGATAGAGTAACTTCGACCAGGGCTGCAAAACGTACAAATTTAGATTGAAATCAAGAGCCCATAGAATTAACCAAGCAAAGGAACAAACAAATGAGTTCAAAAAAACAAAAAAACAAAAACAAACAAACAAACAAACCTGTAATGATCCCAGCGACGAATCTTCAAATCAGTACCCCCAGTTAACAAATCACCCCCAGGTAAAGGAAGCAACGAGCGAATACCAGAAAGACGTGGTGGAGGTTCCTGCAGTTCGTTTACTCTGTACTTGGGATTGATGTTGCGTCTCACATCCGGTTTAGAACTTCCCATGCTTAATGGTTTGTTTAAGGCCCAGAGAAGGTCCGACATTTCAGCATCACCATCATAGTGTGCCATCTTTAAGACCTGCAAGTAAAACAAAGATAGTATAAAAAACTTCACTGTAACAATTTCCTGCAAACAACATCTGAAAAAAGAAATATATATATATAGTGCATATACCTGAAGGCAGATTCCATCCTCCGCATTCCAGAGAGAAACTTCGTTGCAACCTGCAGCAACATAAACAAGGGGCCTTGCAGCAGCAGATACAGACACACTTGGAGGAGGAATGAAAAGGCACATCTTCTCGATCGGGCACACAAGCGGATACTGCCATGTGTTCACAGGTATTTGGAATCTCAGATCCCATAGAGTAAGCGCACCCCTTGAAGATCCCGACACAAACCAATTCCCACAAGGACTTGTTACCAGAGAAGACATGTAGCCGTTTTCAGGAACCGTCTTTAATGTCCAAGCATTGGAACTTGTTCTCGTATCCCACAGATGGATCCCACCATTTAGGCTACTGTACATAACCATCTGATTGTTTGTGTTATCAGGGGAGTAGTTCAAAAGGCTAAGTATGGCACCTTCCTTGATATCCTTCTTTTTAATATCAGCGATGCCTGAATACTTCTCAACGACATTTCCAAGACCTCTGGAGATGTAATCAACAGAAAATATATGTATCATACCATCACATGCTCCAACCACAACTTGAGCCGAACCTCGGAACATTGTGGCACAGAGTGCCCGGCTTCCCTCTAGGTGATAAGTTAGCCTTGACCTAAATGAAATGTCCTTCTCCAACTTTCTGGAATCCCACACCTTGACCGTGCAATCATCAGACGCACTCACAAAGAAGCTATGATCAGTTGAAATAGCTATGTCATTGACAGCAGAACGGTGCTCCTGAAGGTGTGCAACCAAGACCCCATGGGGCCTCCAACCTGAATCTGAAATTGATGATGTTCGTGGATAAGATGGCGATCCTGCTAGCTCGGTTTGAGGCGAGGCAACTTCCAAAGGAACAGAAGTTCCTTTTGCAGGACTAGATAATCCCACATCTTGAAACTTGCTACTGACATGAGATGTTTGGTCATTTTCCCGGCCATCTGGTTCGTGTACAACTCTATAGAACTGTTTAGATCCAGCACTCATGCTAAATGAGCCTGATACAAGTTTAGGTGCTGGAACTGAACTAGTCAAGCTGAACGATTTATTTGCAGGATCCATCCAGGGCAAGGATGAAGACGTGCCAAACCCAGCAGAATTCCCTTGTAAGGGAGAATCAGAAGATGCAGAAGAAATTCCCGTAGCTTGCCTATCCATGCTGAAGGAATACAAGGGTATGCCTTCAGATGGTTTATCGCACATAAAACTATTCGCAACACTTCCTTGTGGCATCATAAAGCCAGAGAATTGCAACTTTTCAGAGCTTAAGGGATCATAGATTTCAGCCGTGCTATGAGCATTGTGTATAATGCTTCCCATACTTCTCATCTTAGCCTCACCATCATTACACTCACTTAGCTCTGCCTGTTGCAATGAATTAAAAGCAGGTTTTTGACTCTCCTGGTTTGGTCGCTTGTCAAGCCGGCTTGTCACTGGATTTGAATCAGCAACCTCCTTCTGAAGCAAATCCGTAGATTCCCATTGTTTGGACTGCGGTGATGAATTGTACCATATCTTTCTCTGTCTCTCCAGCATGTCTGAACTCCTCGCATTTTCTAAGACTTGAGAAAATACCTGTCTTGAGACTGGAGGCTTTAAACATAAAAGCAGAGCTTCTTCAGAAGCTAGTGATGCTGGTTGTCTCCGAAGGAAGGGCCCAATAACACGCGCAAGGTAAACATAGGAATCAACAGCACCTAAGTTCTCACTACTAGCAGCAATGAAAGTGACAGCTGACCTTCTTACCCATTGAGTAGGATAACATAACAATGGAAAGGTCTGCTCTATCATGTCAAGCAGCACCCTCTTCCGTAGAAAACCAATTTTGCACAGAATGGCCAAACAGTCCAATCCATTGACAATGACAGCCTCTGTAACATCACTTAAAGCCTGCTCGATATAAGGTAAAAGATACTCCTCCACACTTCTTTGACCTACAAAGATGCATACGTACACAATTTGCCCATAGAACACCGTTCTTAATTGTTCATCCCGGTCATTTAAAAAAGCTGGGAGCATAGGTAACAAATACTCATTACTCTGTCTTTGGCCGAAGAAGCAGCATAGGTTGCTAATGTCCTGAAGGAGTGCTCTCCTGATATTTGGAGTCTGCTTTGGGCCCATAACAAGTTCTTGAACAACGTCAGCCATAGTCTTCCTCAATTGAGCAAGCTGTGCATCACCGTTCACCCTCTGTTGTCGACCATATGTCTCACTAGATGATGGTCGCTTCTGTGCAGTACTCAATTCATCAAGAACCCCAGCCTCACTCAAGCTTATTGAGTGAATTAAGAAACCATAAGCAGTTAATGCCAGCTGAGAGATATTGCTTGCATAACATATTCTCACGCTTTCCTCTGGGTCATCAGGAAGCATGGAGAGCATGGGCAGGATATACTCGGGAAATATTTTAGCATCACTAGGTGGAAAGTCTCGGACTAAAGGCAGTATGTCACATATAGTTTCCAAGGCAGCACAACGTACAATTGCAGCTGGGTCAGAAAGCATTGCAATTACATATGGAAGCACTCGCTGCAAGCGATTTTCATCGTCAATGTATAACGCAGAAAACTTCAAAAAGAGTATAGCCCTCCGCCTTAAGTGAGGCAGCTTGACATTGCGTATGCAGGAACAGAGAAGAGAGGTAATTAGAACCATGCCTTCACAAGTCATACCATCATCTGGCAGTGGTGAAACAGGCACATCATAGGTATCCGATTCATTGTCATACTTGGACATCAACATCTTCAAATCCTCCAATGCAATCTTTTTCAGAAAGGGATGTTGATTTCTTCTAAATGCAGTGGAGATGGTCTGAAGTAGCTCACCAGGAGATTGTGTACCATAGTTCCTAAGGTTTTGAGACAACTCGGAACTGGGAACATCTTCCAGAATCGGCTTAGAACCTGAATAGTGATTACTTTTTTTCGCATTCCTCAGCAGGGAATTGATATCACCGAGAAGTTCAAACTGTCGAGAATTTAAGCCTTTATCTATTTCCTCCCTCTTCATGGACATTTTCTTTTCCAAATTTGAACTATGCTTTGCGTTCGTCTCTTGAGCCAATTTTTCACTTATAGCAGCATTTGGAGTCGTACCCAATCTAGTACCATTCTCATCAGCTGACCTATTGCTCATCATTTGCTTGAGAATCTCATGGAAAAAACTTTGGCACAGTACAACCCTCATATCAGAATTAAGAGGATTCCAGAAGCAGTAGAAGTTATGCAAAAAGGGAGAGAAGTAGCTTGGGAACACAATGGTCATATATTCCTGAAGGTAGTTCTCAGCGGAAAGTCGTGACTCTGGTTCCAACTGAATCATGTGGAGTATCATTTTGCGGATTCCAGTATCAAGGATCTGCAATCACACGATATCCAATTGGTGAAGAGGTAACCAAAATACATAAAATTCAATATGAAAAAGTTAAAGAAAGGCCTGCCATGTAACTTATATACTTAATGTCCACACCAAGTAGGATTGAAATAGAAAAAAATCGAATCTAGAACAACAACAAATGGTATCAATAGCAACAGGGGAAGGGCAACGTGATAACATTTAGCAGAAAAATATCGCTCAAGGTAGCGACAGGCCACCGTTGTAAATTTTGTTCTTCAAGTTGAAGGAAGGCTTATAAAAGGAAAGCGGGCAAAGTACCTTTTCAAGATGTTGGCTAGGATCATACTGCCCTCTGCGATAAGCAAGCAGTTGAGAGAGTTCAAACAGTGGCTGACCCTCAAGCAAAAGCTCCGCAATTACACACCTAAAAAAATGCAGGTTACTACATTATTAAAGAACATGATTTAAGTAGCCTAATAACAAAATTAACAAAAACCAATTCCGAAGAAACAAGAGCGAAGAGCCACACTAGAAAGTACATCAGTTTAAAGATCTGAACGTCTATTAAGGCACAAATTTAAACATTCAAAAAACATAGGTTCTCATATGTTTATGTATTAACATACGTATATTTAGGATAATGAAAAACTTATATGAGAACTCACCCCACTGCAAATATGTCCATAGATGGCCTTAAAGGTGCATCTTGTGCAACCTGCATCTCACCTCCATGCTCATAGAATCTCTGAAATTTGAGGAAACGTCATAGCAATTAGCAACTTGGGATGTCACCAAAGGAAAAAAACACAAGCAAACTACAATATCTAAAAATTTCCCTCGATAGTACGAATTTCTGACTCGATTAGCTGGTTCCTGAATTGGGATACCATGATATGAAATTAAATAAATAAATGAAAAATTAGATCACTAAAAACACTGCTGTTGACTCAAAGCTATATGCATATGAAAATAAACAGAAATGAGAAGTCAGAAGAAAAAAGAACCAAACCTCAGGAGCAAGATAACAAAGCCTTCTTCCTCCGGTGTCGAAGAAAAATGAGAAATCAGAAGGGTCGTCATATGGAATATAGGTGGGTTTGAACGATGCGAAATCAGCAAGGTAAAGCCAATTCCAGGAAGTGACCAGCACATTCTCACACTTAATATCACCTTAAAAAAAAAAAAAAGAAAGAAAAGAAAACAACAACAACAACAACTGTTAGGACCTAGTAGACGGTTAATGCTACAAAACAATGCACCCCTACTGTTTAGTGCATGTTTGGATCATAGGTCTGAACTGGAAAATTTGGATTTGGATTGAGAATCCAAAATTGAACGTGCATTTGAGAGAGAGAAAAATGATTGTGATACGGTTATTTAAAAAGAGAAAATTTTGGATGCGAACTAGTGATACAAACACTACTTGAATCAAATTAAATAACTATAAAGAAAATTTATCAACACGATGATATGGTAACGATTAAAAATTCCAGAAACAACAACATTTGAACATAAACATGAAAACACGACGAGGGAATAATTGGAACAGAGAAAAAAAAAATTTCAGTTAATAGAGAACAAAATTACCATGGCAAATTCCTTTCTCGTGGCATTGTTTCACAGCAAGAAGTAACTGCAAATGAATATAAGATTTCAAGATTTTTCTACTAGGAGAAACTATTTAGCCATTAATTTAGCCATTAAAGACACAAAATTTGAGTGAAAAATGACCTGAAAAGCCAACCATTTCTTCTCGATCAGACTGAGAAACGGCCGAGTGCTTAATCGATCATGGAGATTGTTGAAGAAGTATTGCCTCAGAAGATAAGCCGCTTTGTCCGTCTCTTGCCAAAACTGCCAAAAAAGAAATAAAAAAAAATCAAATTCAATAAAAATCAATTGAATATAGACTTTATTTCGCGTCGGATTCCCGCGTTTTCTCGGAAGGCAAACAGACCTGGAAAGGCCAGACGTGAGGGAACTCGAGGGAGTGGAAGATCTCCTTGATGTGGAAGAGGCGGCGCTCGTACTCGCGGAGGTCGAGGTAGTCGCCGCGCTTGAAGTATACCTTGACGAGGACGAGGCCCTCGTCGTGCTTGCAGAGGATGGACTTGAAGAAGCGGCCGCGGCCGAGGACCTCCTTGAGGACGAGATTGTAGGACGACGGCAGGTCGTGGAGGTAGTACTCGGAGGCGGAGACTTGGGTCGTGCGCGCAATCTTGTTCCCCATGGTCCTTCTCGGAGGAATTTCGCATTATTCGGAGGGTTTGGATTAAGGTTTGGGTTAGGGTTTCTCAGCGGGTCTCGGTCGCCATTGTTGTTGCTTTTCTGGGCTTGGATTGCGGGGGATGAAGACGATGATGATGAATACCGTGGCTTCGGGTTTTGGCTGAGTGGGTCTTTTCTGGAGTTTCGAAACGGGTTTTTTTTGTTGTTAGTAAAAATGCGTTTCGAAAGTTCTCAAGATTTGGACTAAGGCACGTGGCGTCAGGTTGTGGGTTTCGTGCTTTGTGGGCCACCATTAGCCTATACTCTTTTTTCATTTTTCTCCTCTTTCTAAAATATAGACGTCATAAATAAATAATAAAAAATTTTGAGATATCAAATCTAATAATAATTTTTGAATATCAAATACACGTAATATGTGAATTATTATTATTTTATTAATAAATATTTAACGTATTATCCCATTAATCAATTATAACAACTATTAAAAAGATGATAATTTATTATTTTGTGAGTTGGTTTTCAAACAATTAAACCTAATAATATGTTTTTATTTTATTTTAAGATATATTTATCTTAATCATTATAGATATTTAATAATACTAATGGTTAGTTTTATATTTTATATAAATATGATGAGTTTCTTGTATTAGTGAATTTAGAATTTTAAGTGATTTTTTATCCAAATTTTTTGTGTTAAATAAGTCAAAAACCAATTTCTTGTTATGTGGGCCGTAAATGAGTTTTTCATGTTAAATGAGTCATAAACGGATTTGCTTTCGTTCCAACCCATCATGATCCGTTTAATAATCGTATTCGCGTGTCCTGTTGTCGTACCAGTTTATTAAATGATTCGTGTTCGTGTTTACGTTTCTGACTCGTTTATTAATCGTGTCGTGTTCGTGTTCAAGCTTATCATATCTTTCTGTAATCAGGCTAGAACCCGACTCGCAAACACGAATTGCCAGCCCTAGTTGACACACACATATACATAATCTTCTATACATCTATTCAATAACAAATTTAATATTATCATCGATAATAAAAGTGAAAATAGATTTCTTTAGCATGCATGTAGTTCACTAGTTGGAAATGAAATTTTTATGTTGGAGTTGGTTGATTTTTCAAAAACTAGTTATAAATTTTGTTGTTTACTTCTCTTTTTTGCTTTTATCATTTTTTCTTTCTTTTATCTTTTTCTTTTTTTCTCTCATTTATTTTCTTTATGCTTTTATCTTTTTTTTTTTCCTTTTAATCTTTTTCGTTTCTCATTATATATAGATACACACATATACATAATCCTCTATATTTCGATTTCAATAACAAATATATTTTTATCATTGATAATAGAGTAACAATAGATTTCTTTAACGTGTGTTTGGTTCGCTGGTTGGAGATGAAAATTTTAAGTTAGAATTTGTTGACTTTTCAAAAATTAGTTATAAATTTTGTTGATTTTTCAGAAAAAAAAAAAAAAAAAACTGAAATGAAAAAGTATTGATTAACTGGAGTTAAACTTAAATGTCAAACGAAGCATTAGAGTTTTTTTTTTTTTTTTTTAAGTTTTATAAGGGAGTTTTAATGTGATTTTTTAATTTGGTTAAAAATGCTTTCATCCGATATTCTTTTGAAGTTTCATAACGAGCTTCTGGTTTTTTGTTTCTTTTTTTTGTCATTATATACTTTTTTTTTATTATTTACTTTTAAATTTATGGAGTTTTTTTTAAAGTATATTTATGGTTTTTTAATTTTGATTAAAAAAGGCTTTGTCTAAATTTTTTTAGAGTTTCATTAAGAAGTTTTGGTGTTTTTTTTAAGTGGAGTTTCGATTTTTTGTTTCTTTTTTTTTTTTTTGTCATTCTGTACTTTTTCTTTTCTTTTTAAAATTTTCTCTTTAAATTCTTATATCTTTTATTAATTTAGTTGAAAAGATTTTGTCTAAATTTTTTTGAAATTTGTTAAGAAGTTTCGGTTTTTGTTTTTTAAGTTCCTTTTGGAGTTTCGATTTTTGTTTTCTTATTTTGTCATTCTGTATTTTAAAAAAAGTTCTCCTTATATTCTTATATCTTTTACACAATATATTATTCATACGCGAACTAGTAATTATTTAAATTGGAAAAACCTAAGATCCGTTGGAGAAAAACAATTAAATTGAAATATTTCACACAACGGAAAAAACATAAATGGCCAAAATTTAATTCCTCCCTTCTTTTGGAATTTTGCCTAAATGCCTGATATGAAAACATTCCAAAATCACCAAACACCATTTAAAAGGATGGTAGTCAAATATCAATTTGACATATTCCAAAAAATTGTTTCCAAATGTTTTTCATAAACGCATCCCTAATAATTAAACACAAAATATTATGAGGAAAAAAAAATTGACAAAAAATTGGAACAAAAATTGAATGTTGTTTCATGGAGAACTAAGAAAATACATTATCATATTGCTATTTAAAATATTTATAAATAGAGACAGATTTAGGGAGTCTGAATTAAATAAAATGTTATTATTTTAGTTTGATATTTTTAATTTTGAATTGAGAATTTAAAACAGATGGGTGTGTGGGAGGAAAAAAAAAGAATATTGTGTGGATTTTGAAAAGGTGAAAAGTGTTTTTAATTTTATTAAGCATTTTTTTAAGAAGTCTTTTTATAAATTATTGAAGTTTTTAAAAATTAATAAAAATACATTTTTTAAATAGTTAATCAAATTTTTTAATTGGTATCAGAGCCCACGTTGGTGGCTTGGTTCTGGTGCGCGTTCGAGGATGAACGATTTGCGGGAGCAGTTGGCTCGGGTGGAAGACTTCGTGGGTGTGCCACAGTCTGACGGAGCTGAGAGTCTTGCTGTGCAAGGCGAGCAGCAAGCGAGGACGATCGCAAGTCTTCGGGAGGCTTTGCAGGAGTTGTCGCGGACCATGACCGAACGGTTTGAGATGGTGGTTCGTAACGTGGAGTCTTTGGCAGTGGGTGTCAAGGACAAACTCTCCGATATGGAGACTGATGTGGCTTTGTTGAAGAAAGCCATGGCCAGTGGGCCAAGTGGTGGCGACGGAGGGCCATCAAAACTGAAAGTTCCGGAGCCGAAGGCATTCAAAGGAGACAATAATGCCAAGAATCTCGAGAACTTCTTGTGGGACATGGAGCAATATTTTAAGGCTGCTAGGACGCCGGAAGACGAGTGGGTGACCATCACTTCAATGCATCTAGATGGAGATGCCAAATTGTGGTGGCGCACGAGGGTGCAAGAGGATACAAGTGCCGATAGACCCGTGATAGACTCGTGGGTGGTATTGAAAAAGGAATTGAAGGCTCAATTCTTACCCTGCAACGTTGCTTGGGTTGCGAGGGAGTCCCTCAAGAATTTGAAGCATAGTGGGACTGTGCGGGCTTATGTGACGAAATTTTCATCGTTGATGTTGGACATCCAAGACATGTCCGAAGTTGATAGGTTGTTCAACTTCATGTCGGGCTTGCAGCCATGGGCGCAGACGGAGTTGTGTAGGCAAGGTGTGAAGGACCTTCCAACAGCGATGGCGGCAGCCGAGGGGTTAATGGATTTCGGTAGACCTTATGGGGCGTCCAACAAGAAGGGAACCGAGACCAGAGTTGGGAAACCCCAAGAGAATAAAAATGGCAGGTCATTTGATGGCAAGAAGGGCGGTGAGAGTAGTGGGACCATGAGTGGAGAGTCGGATCCAACGGTGAAGAGCAAGGGCTGCTTCACGTGTGGAGGACCCCATATGGCCAAGAACTACCCATCAAAGGTGAAATTGAGTGCCATTTTTGCTGCGGAGGCAGCAAGAGAAACAGCGGGGGTTGCTGACGATGATGAGGACGTGGCGAGGACCACGGCCCTCCAAATTGTGTAATCCTTCGAAGGTAAGGACGCACGCTGGCGTAGGCACTTGCATGTGGCCAAGGCAAGTGTGATGGAGGCGTCAGTGGTGCATGTGGGAGGGGCCGTGTTCGCTCTGTGATGGTGCGGACCATTGAGTGGCTACGTGGGTGGCTACATGAACGAGAATGCAGCGGTGCAGACTCGGTGGATTTCCAAGTCGCGAGGATGACATTCTGTTATGTCGGTGCAGACCGACGAATGGCTACGTGGGTGGCTACATGAACGAGAATGCAGCGGTGCAGACTCAATGGATTTCTAAGTCGCGAGGGTGACTTTGTGTTGTGTCGGTGTGGACCGACGAATGGCTACGTGGGTGGCTAAGTGGACGGGCATGCAGCGGTGCAGATTCGGGTTTCAAAGTTACGCGGGTGACTTTGTGTTTAGTCCGACGAGGACGTCGGCTTTCTTTTGGTGGGGGTGGTTTGTAAGACCTTCAAACCTTGGCTAGGCCAATGGTTCGAGATTGGGGCTTAGGCGGAGAACTACATGGTCACGGGTGGCTCGGGATAGGAGCCAAGGTGGTGAACAGCATGGGCAAGACTTTGTGGCTTGCTATGCGAAGGCGGGCTAGTATGCTTGACTTGGACAGCGGTCCAGCCAGCAGCCCAACACATCATTGGGATCGTGGTGCAAAGACCTGGGTGGCTAGGCACTCGGGCAAAACCAGGCAAAGATGTTGGCATGGGTCAGCACATGGCGGCAACGATCAGGATCAAGGGCTGGTCAGCGTGGTTCGACGCGGACCAGCGTGCACTCAGACAGACCAATGGGTGCGTGGGCGAGTGAAGACGCGCGCGCAAAGGTGAGTCAGCATGGGGCGTAGCTCACCTTCGGACAGGCTTCCTACAGACTTGGGCGGGGCTCGGGTTAGACCACGTGGGTCTTCCTGGCCGACCCTGGTATGGGCGGTTAGCCTGGACACTTGGCAGAATTGGGTGCAAGGCTTGATCAGACAATCAAGGGGCGGTTACAAGTGGTTATCAGAGGCGGTTTTCATGTGGGCTTACACGGATGTGTCCTGAGGGCGACACCTGGTGACGGTTATGGTGAGGAGGGCTTGTACAGACAAGTGACTGACTACCATGCGGACCAGCAATGCAAGACCCAGGGACTTGGCCGAGTGGTGCTGTTGTGACGCGCACTGATTGGTGCCAACGAAGCCTAGTGGATGGGGCTGTCTTCCACACACCTAGACACGGATTTGTGTGCTGACCAGAGGGCAGCATGTGTGGCTAGCAGTTGGGGTTTGTCCACTGTACATTTTTGTACCTTAGACTTTGTTGTGTGGCTATAAAGACCTGTGCTAGGGCATTGTTACAGGGAGCCAAGAGGATTAGGAACACAAGGAAGCGAGAGTGTACATTTCCTTCTTATTGAGGCAATAAAAAGGTTGGGAAAGCGGTTTCCCGTAATCGGGTTGTGTGCTTTACTTTTATTAATATTTAAATATATATAATTTTTTTAATAAAAAATAATTAAAATAATTATTTTTATATTTTTTTCCTTTTTTTATATATATATAAAAATTATATATATTTAAATATTAATATGTAAATCAACAAATTTTATAGTTAATCATAAAATTTCATGGTCAATCACTGATTAATCATTAGTTAATCATCATTGATTGATTAAATCTAAAAAATGACAAACGATCATTTTTCTAAAAAAAATAAATTATTAGGTAATTAAAAAATGCCACCGAATTTATTTTTTTTATTCAAAAATTATGCGCGTCGATATTAATTAATTTGTAAAATATATACTCCATTCAAACTACTCTTGTACCAGGAACCAAATTTGTAAAAACACAAGTGAGGCTTATTTGCATGAATACCCTTTGACCTTTTCAAATTTAGTAATTTAGTCTCTAAACTTTTTTTATTTATAATCAACCCTTTGAACTTCTAATTTTTGACAATTCAGTTCTTTTTGCTTAAATTCATCACAATTAAGACAATTTTTTGCACTATGCTTACACATTATGGCTCAAAATGGATAATGTTGATCATTTTTGTTTAATTTCAATACAAATTTCTTTTAAAGTTTAAGTTTAAGTTTAAGTTTTAGTAGAATTTAATTAAGGTTCAAATTTTCAAAGGAAATTGTATTGAAGTTAAGTAAAAATGATAAACGATATTCTTTCTTGGGCTATAATGTGCTAGTTATGTATAAAAAATAACCATTCAAATTTTTACAAATTTGAGCAAAAATGATTGAATTATCAAAAATTTTAAATTCAGGAGGTTAATTATTAAGAAAAAAATTCATGGATTAAATTACTAAATTCGAAAAATTCAAGAGTATTCATGCAAATAAGTCCACAGGTGATGGAACAAAAAAGATTTCGTCAATTTTTGATGTGACACTTAATTACCAGCTTCTATGAGAGCCAATAGTGCCGATTCTGAAATTGAAAAGGTTACTTTGATATTCTTTTAGTTTTAGGTTAATTTTATGAATACCTCAACATAATATAATCTAGTTCATTTTATCTTTTGAGTTTTTAAAACTGTTCAAAATCTCTATAATATATAATTTCAACATGCCGTGAAAATGTCTTTTAACTTATACCCGGATTTTTTTTAAAGGGATTATTACACCACCTTAACTTTATAAAAACTGTTGAAAGCAATAGTTAATCAAATTCCCACTTAAACCATGGAGATTACTAGAATTACCTGTTCAAATAGATTAACAAAAAGTTATTCCATAAATTATAATTAAAACTCCTAAAATAATAATTATACATGAAAAAAAGTAGAAATTCTCTACGAAATAATTTTCCCAAATTAAAGTTAAATTTTACTTGTCCTTTTTCTGTCCCCTGATCATGAATCAAGATACCATTTTGGTCATTCTCGGTGATACAGTACACGACGCTCCCTTTGTCCAAATGCATTCACAAGTCTATTTCATATGGAGATATTATTATCATTATTATTATTATTATTATTTCCAAAGTACATCGAGATATTATTTATCAAAGAACATTCATAGAAGGAAACAAAAAAATAAAAATAAAAATAAAAAATAATTTGTCTCACTTATGATTGCAGATATTAGCCTGACAACAATTTTACATACTTATTTTTTGGCAATCTATAGAGCTAAAATCCCCCAACTCAAGTTCCAAAAAAAAAAAAAATCCGGACAACAAAATAAAGCACATTATCTTTCACAACTAGAACAGAGAAAAGACGATCTCGACAACAAAATCAGAGTTCATATCAAAGAACAAAAAAACTTAAAAAAAAAAAAAAAAAACTAAAATTTCACCGCAGAGAATTACGAATCAGATCAGATCATACAAAAGCGTAATTAAAACGTATTATTATAACAACGAACCAGCAATACTTACATCCCTATCCCATCCCAGAACACTATTAAAAAAAAAAAAAACCAAAAATCACAATCAAGATCAAGATCGAGATCGAGATCTAGATGGAGACAGAGATAGAGAGAATTTTGTAAAGACAATCAGACGGTGGGCGAGACGTCTTCAACCTCGGGATCTTCGAAATTGGGGTCCTTGGAGTCCAAAACCTCCTTCTCGATGCCCATCTCGGCCCGAGAGTAGCCGTCGCCGGCCCACGTGAACTTCCCGCCATGGCCGCCCTTCTTGGGGGACCCACTCAGCCCCGTCCCCGATTTCCTGTCCTTCCTCACCTCCGATTTCCCATTCCCCTTCGAACTCTTCCCTGTATTCTTCATCTTCTCCTCCTCCGCGAATAAAAATTGGCTTATCGGAGCGGTGTTCTTATAGAACGAAGGCAGAGTGGGGGCAAAATCGTAATTTCACTCCCCTGTGAGGTTTTCGCTGCGGTTTAACAGGATAAAGGACAAATTGGATAAGAACGAATATTTTAATAATAATATTGTTATTGTTTTTTTTTTTTTTTTGTGGGAATAAACTGTGGTGATTGGTTTGGGGTAATTTGATTGATTGTTTAGCTGACGCCGTTTGATTTTCGTTTGATGATGCCTTTTTGATAGATGGTGTGCCTTTTTGATAGATTGATTTTCGTTTGATGATGCCTTTTTGATAGATGAAGTGATGAACAGCTTGTCGTTTCTTGGGCGGCGCAACTCACAGTGGAGTCGTATACACCGGATAATTCCTAGTACGATAACATGTTTTATCTAGAATAAAATAGGGCCCGTTTGGGCAACAGATGAGTTAGAAATATTTATTTAAGGAAAAATTTTGAAAAAGTTTCTCTATTAAACAAAATAGCATAATAATTTAATATGTGTTCAGAAAAAAATATACAAAAAAAGATATTGATTTATTTTGTCCTTATGTATATTTTAATATAAAAATTATCTTATTTTAATTTAAAATGAAAAATTATAAATTTTTAAAGTTTAAATTTTTTTATGATAGAAGAAAGAGAAAATTTAACAGGCTACAAACAGCTTCTAATTTATTTTTTTTTAGGGTGAAATAAAATACAAATAAAGGGGCCAACAGAAACATACTAATTTTGAGGAGAGGATGGCTAAACTGGGCTTGCCGTGTGCTCCAAGCTCCAAGTCCAAAGCCGATTTACTTGTCAAGGCCGTTGGAGAAACATACTATTTTTTTTTTTTTTTTTTTTTTTTGAGAAAGAGTAAATAATATTTTTTTAATAAAATAATTTGAAGGTAAATAATCCGATTTCAAAATATTTAAAATAAATATTAAAGTGATTAGGTAAATAGAAAATTTACTATAGAAACAGTTAATTTATTATATAAATAACATTTTTTACAATATGTAAATAAATTTATCTGATAATTTATGTAAAAATGTTGTTTACTTCTTTCTCCTTATTTTTTTTTAATAAAAGAAACATGATAAAATTTGACCACATTTGTTGAAGAAAATAATAAGAAATGTTACATGAGAATTCTATTTTAGGGTTTAAGAAATGAAAATTTAGATAACTTATCCTTCTTAATCCTCCTCCTTTTTAGTTCATTTGTTCCATCAATTTCTTTCTTTCTAATTTTTTGCCATCAAACTGGGCCTCTTGGTCTTCAAATGATCATATATTCTCCTTATTCTGCCCAAAATCAAAAATTTTGGGATAAGTTGCCAAATAACTATAAATTTAGAGGTCAATAATGTTAATAAAAATATAAATAAATAAATAAACCGTTTTCAGTACTGGCGTGTTGATGGCCGAACTGGTCCTGTTTTGACTGAATTCTGTGTAAGGACTTGCCGTGTACCCCAAATTCAAAGTCCAACAGATTTACTTGTCAAGCCCGTTGGAGAAACATTTTGACCACATTTGTTAAAAGAAAAGAAAACAGATAACAAATCAATAATAAGGTCACTTGCATTTGGTTCGTTGGTTGGAAATAATATTTTTTAACTGAAGTTGATTGATTTTTTAAAATTTACTTATAATTTTTATTGACTTTTTATAAAAAATTAAAAATTGAAATGAAATAATATAATTTAGTTGAAATTAAGTTAAAATACTAAATTAAGCAGAATTAATAAAACTTTAACTTGATTGTTGCGTGAGAACTCTATTTTAGGGTTAAATAGAATATAAATTTAGGACTTATTTGCTAAATCACAAATAGATGTAATGAGATGTAATTACTAAAATATCATTTTATATAATCAAACAATTATTAACATACGATAACTTATTAAAAATATATTAGTAAATTTCATATTTATTCCTTTGACATTAAACCAATACCAATGAGATGTCAAAATTGACATTCCTTTTTCTAGTTCTATCTTCGTGTGGGGTCTATTAAGCTTGCGTTTGGTTCATCGATTAGAGATGAAATTGTTAATTTAAAGTCGGTTAACTTTTCAAAAATTAGTTATATTTTTATTAACTTTTCAGAAAAAAAAAAGAAGATAAAAACTGATATGCAAAAGTACTGCTTAGTTGGAGTTAAGTTAAAATGTCAAACGAAACATGAAACTCTCATTGTCCATTTTGTAAGTAAACGAATGATTAAATAAAAGAGAATGACTACTTTATACTTATTTTCCCATTCATGCGAAGTAATTGATCTTTTTGTCTCCTCTCTTCTTCTAATTTTGCACAAGCATCCATCAGTGAGAAAAAATCAAACTAGGTTTCAGTAATGCATGACGAGACAGGTAGCTCGTGAGTGGTAATTTAATAGTTATTTTTATAATATGTTTTGCACAACGAACTTACTATCTTTTTAAGAGATGTTTTTAGTATGAGTTCATGATCATATCATGCTTAAAGAAATAAAATAACCCCCAGCAACAAACATAGTTAGCGCTTATTTGGATCGTCGGTTGGAGTTAAAATTTTTAAGTTGAAATTACTGACTTTTCAAAAACTAGTTATATTTTTTGTTGAATTTTCAGAAAAAGACAAAAACTGATATGAAAAAATACAGTCTAGTTGGAGCTGAAATGACAAACTAAACAATGTCTTAATCTTATTTACTAAAATCCCAACACATAAAATAATACAAAAAAAGAGTAAACTAAAAATAATCCCAAAAAAGGGATAAGCCATAGATTCATAACATCACAAATATAATCCCTGTAATATTACACAAAAAAAAAAAAAAGCGAGAGAGAGAGAGAGAGAGAGAGAATCTCGTGGATTATGGTACGACGAGGCGGGATGGCTTTGAGCAATGGAGGTTTAAGAAAAACCCAATTCAGGATCGCTCTTTAGATAAAAAGAAGCAAACGGTTTTTTCAGGTTGATAAATGACGCAAAAATAACGGGACAAGACCATTTAACCTTTTTTTTTTTTTACTTTTTTTTTTTTGGGCGCCCCGGGGGAGGGGGGTGTTATTGCCTTATCCACTTGTATTTTCCATCTCAAAAGGCGAAAAAAAAGGGGATTGTTTTCGTATATTATTAAAAAAGTTTTATATAATGTTTTTTCCAATAAAAAAATGTGAATTATTTTTCAAATTTATTGACCCAAATAGATTAAGTATGTGTTCGAGACGTGCCCTGGAGTTGGAAATTTTGAATTAGAATTGAGTTGAAACTATGCGTTTGTTTTATTGGAGTTAACAAAATATAAGAACTTGAAATCCTTTTGAAAAAAAAAATCAATATAAATTTTATTTCATTCATCTCAAAATTTTATATAATTTAAAAAGAAAACTATCTCATTTAAATTTATATATATAAAATTACAGACTTTTAAAGTAGTATTATATTTAAACTAATGACATGTGTTGACTTTTTGAAAACTTAAGCTGAATACTTAACAAAATCGACAAACACATGCTAAATTTTCCTTAAAAAATATAAAATCAAATTTCAAACTATTAAGGGCCCTTTTAAGGCGTCAGTTCCAGATGACAAAATATCATCTGGAATTTAAAATTTCAACTCTAAATCAAATTTTCTCTTTTTTATTTTCAAAAAACTCAAATTTTAAATGTCTATAACTTTCTCGTTTTAAATTGAAATGAGATAACTTTTATGTCAAAATACTCGTAACGACAAGACGAACAAGACAAGATCCATTTTGCATTCTCCCAAACACATTTCAAATTTTTGTATTATTTTCTATATCACATAACTTTTTCAAAAGTTTTTCTTCCAAATACACATTTTCAACTCAATCTTCAAACCATCATCTCCAGATGTCCCACAAACGAGCATTAAAATTTTCATGCTTAAAAATGCCAAATTTTAATATTAAAAAAAGGGGTAAAGTTGCGGTAAATTCCTTTTATATACCTTATCGATATAGCTCATTTTTAAACCGTTTAGATGTAATTAAACCCCTGAGATGTTACTTGTGGACGATAATTATCATATACTTTACTTTACAATAATATTTGACTAAGAAATTAAAAAATAATAAAAAAAGAAATATTAAAAATCCACCTTCACTAGTGGAAAGTTGGGGGGGGGGGGGAGGGGAGGTTTTTATCGTCGGGATCAGGATGGAGGGAGGGAGGAATTGCACTGGTCGACGTCCGGGGCAAGGGGAGGTCCATCGGCATCAAGGGGGGGGGGGTGCCTGGGCTTGAGGGTGGGGGAAGATCTAGTTGGGGGGAGCGGGGGTCTGTCGCCGGCATCGATGGGGAAGTCGTCGACATCATGGAAGAAAAATGGTTAGTCTTTTTAATTTTTTTTTAATTAATCTATACTAATATGAGATAAGATGTATGATAATTATTATACATAAATAACATCTCAGTCATTCGATTATATTTTAACGGTTTAAAAATGAGTTTTATTAATATGGATATAAAAAGAATTTTACTATAGCTTTATCCTTAAAAAAAAATAAAATAAAAAAATAAAAAATATTTATAATACAAGGGCTTATGAGAACCCGCGTTTTTCTAATCTGACATGGCAACATCTAATTGGCTAACTACAAGAACGTAAGAGCCTAAAACCCTTTTATACGCGGCTCGGCCTCAGAGTAGCACAGAGGTTTGGGGCTGATTGGCCTAGTACCGAATGAGGGTTTCTCTCTGAAAAAAAATAAAAAAATAAAAAGTAATAAAAAAAAAAAAAAAAAAAGAAACAAAAAGAAAATCGAAGAGAATATAAAGAAGAAAGTGATGAGAGGTTCCATAAACTTGATACTGCCGCCGATATCTCCTTCTCCATTGATTCCCTTCAATCGCCTCTCTCTACTCCCTCTCTCTCCTTCTCTCTCCTCCTCTACCTCTGGTACGCTTCCTCTCTCTCTCTCTCTCTATATATATATATCTCTGTATCTATATATGTATGTGTGTCTATATATATATATATCTATATATGTATGTATTATATACAATCTTCGTTCCCGTTTTCTTTTATTTACATCCACTAAATTTCTCTGCATGTTTCAGTTTAAAGTCCTTTTTTTGGCGGTTAATTTCGTAGAATTTGGTATAAATTTAATGCGTTGATCGGTGAAACTAGACAGACTTGTTGAAGGCCTCATCTAGGAAGCTTATTTTTGCAGCAAATACATATTCTGTATCCACCATGGCAACAGTGAGTTACCAAATTTACTTTTTTATTTTATTTTATTTTATTTTTTATTTTTTAAAGAATTTAAAAAAAATTTCTTTAACTTAATTTCGTCTAGTTTTGGAAGTGATTTTTGGTGTTTGTGGCACAGGATGAGGAAAATGTGGGAAATGTAAAACGGAAATTAGGAAAACTGTTTGAGCAATCGCTCAGAACAGTAGCCTCTGATGTGCCGGATGTTGAGCCTTCGATTGTCCCTTGCACTGCGAAATTCGGCGACTATCAGTGGTAAGGAGCGAGCTTTTCGCAGTGAAATTTGTGAATATGGGAATTGTTATTGTTTATATTAGCATTTGGAAGTACATTTTGTCTTTTATGGGTCTCTTTTTGTGTATGCTAAATCAAAAGTTTGTTTATTTGGGTGAAGCAATAACGCCATGAGACTATTTTCTCAAATAAAAGGGAAGGGCACTGAATTTAACAATCCAAACGCTGTTGGACAGGTATCTATATACCCTTTTCGTTAGTCTTTTTGAACTCGATTGGTCGGGATTCTAATGCCATCCCATGGGATGATTTCTTTGTTGTTCATCCATGTAGGCCATTATGAAAAATCTTCCTCAGTCAGAAATTATAGAATCAAGCTCTGTAGCCGGACCTGGATTTGTGAATGTTGTAATATCGAAGAATTGGATATCTAAGGTATCATTTTGAATTTTATCAATGATGAAAGCCTTATCATAGTTTTTGTGCAACTGATATTATGTTCTAGTTAGTATCTTACGTGGAGTTTTAACAACTGTAAAATTTTGCTACTGCAGACCATACAAGCGATGCTAATTAATGGTATCGAAAAGTGGGCGCCACGGCTTGCGGTGAAAAGGGCTGTTGTTGACTTTTCGTCGCCTAATATAGCCAAGGAAATGCATGTTGGTCACTTGAGATCTACCATTATTGGGGATGCACTTGCTCGTATGTTTGAGTTTTCAAATGTTGATGTCCTACGACGGAACCATGTTGGTGATTGGGGGACGCAGGTAGATGAAATTCTAGTAAAATGGTAGTGTTGCACTGTCATAAATCTTCAGTTGTTTTGTGTTTATGCTATGTTCATCATCAGCACCATCTTTGTATCCTTCTAGTGATTGGCTAGTCTTTATAAATGGATTCTAGAAGGTTATTGATTAGTTTATTAGGGATCAAAGAACTTGATTAACCCTACGAGGCTAAGGAATAAACCTATTTGTGATCCTTAATTTCTTTAGTGCGGTAAGTTTAATGTATTTCTTTATAGAACTATTATCTTTTCTCCGCTAGTAACATCTGGTTCTAATTGTTTGTGTTTTGTAGTTTGGCATGTTGATTGAATATCTTTTTGAAAATTACCCGAACTGGGAAGATGTTGGTGAAACTGCAATCGGAGACTTGCAGGTGAGTGAATTATTATCCTTTTATAAGTTCATTGTTTCTGTTTCTCCGTGCTATAAATTATGGCTAAACGGTAAAGACCTTCTGTCTTGACCACAATAATTTCATGCCATACGTAGCAAGAGCTAATGTCTACTTGTTGAAGAGAAAGAGTGAAGCTGGTTCTAGCTTTTAAAATGCATATACTAGCTTCTTGGTTAACTTTTACTACTACTAAAACAACAAAAAAAGTCCTCATAATGAGTGAAAAAAATTTGTGGAAAACCATCGTTATCCATGTATTGATTTATGGAATGGTCATGTCTGTTGGTAAACGAGCATAGGTGTAGAATGGTTTAATAGCCTCCGAAAAAGTCAATTGTTTATTAGCAATGTTCTTTGCATTTCTTGATTATGTGCTGCATTCACTTGATTTCACTTGTCTTGGTCTTAATTTAAGTGATTCTTTGTAGGCTTTCTATAAGGCTTCAAAACAGAGATTTGATAGTGATGCTGCTTTCAAGGAGAGGGCACAACAGGCAGTTGTTCGCCTTCAGGTAAGTTTTTATAACTATTGATATGTAAAGGATGCTCATGCTTCCAACTTTGATCTCGTTTTATGAAAAAAGTATTTGTATTTTAGGCTTACCTTTTATCGGTTGCATTTCATTTATTTTCGCAACCTAACTTTTTATGCAGGGTGGGGAATCCAAGTACCGTAAAGCATGGTCACAAATATGTGAAATCAGTCGAAAAGAGTTTGATAGGGTGTATCAACGACTTGGTGTTCAACTGGAGGAGAAGGTATTTCTAATGTTTAACTCTCTGTACGTGGAGAAATTTTTTTGTAGGCTAACCATGAAAAACTTTGTCAAAAGAAAACTTTTAGTACGTATTAGCATTTAGCTATAGTGACAAATGATAGTAAATATGTGTTTTTATGCATCGAACTTGGAAGAATTTTGGAAGAAAAAGTTTGATTTTTCTCGTCATTAAATCTTCAAAAGAGTACTTGTTGTATTTGTCTCCATAACTATATATTCAGAGACAGTAAATTCCTTTCCACTTTTCACAGGGAGAAAGCTTTTACAATCCTCATATTCCTGGTGTTATAAAAGCATTGACTGATCTAGGATTAGTTGAAGAAAGCAAGGGTGCGCGTGTTATCTTTGTTGAAAAGGTTAACATACCCCTTATTGTGGTCAAGAGCGATGGTGGTTACAACTATGCTTCAACTGATCTTACTGCTCTATGGTTAGTTTTAATAATATATATGATGTTCTAAGCTGCAGTTAGTTCATCCACTTTGCTTTTAATTATTCTAACTTGTTGTTTAGTAATGTATTCATATGCTTGGATTGTGAACGTGTTGGACTTTGGGAATTGATGTGTATGTTGGGACGTGACATATAGATGCGTTCTATCTACTACTAATCTTATCAAATATTGCTGCTTGCAATGAATAGGTATCGGCTTAATGAAGAGAAAGCTGAGTGGATTATATATGTCACTGATGTCGGCCAGCAGCAACACTTCGAAATGGTATTCAAGGTACATGAATAACACTATAGCAAACCACTCTATACATGTTAAATTTAACTTTTAAGTGATTGCTTCTCTGCTCAAGTCAGTGTACTTAAAGTGCAATTAATTACTGGTCCCTTGTCTGTAAGACTTGGATTAATGCTAGTATGAATTTGGAGTGGAGAGAGATGATTATAGATACTCCTGATTTTCTTTTCCAGGCTGCAAAACGTGCAGGCTGGCTTCCAGCTAGTGAGAATGCATATCCAAAAGCTAGCCATGTTGGTTTTGGTCTTGTTCTAGGAGAAGATGGCAAACGTTTTAGGACTCGAAGCACTGAGGTGGTTCGATTAGTGGATTTACTAGATGAAGCCAAGGCTCGTAGTAAAGCAGCACTTATAGAGCGTGGTATGTATCTTTTAATGCCGCAGAGCTATGGGGTATCATCCTGCATTTATTCCTTTTCAGGCTTGGATCATGGCATGTTCAAACTTTTTGAATATGTAGATATAAATTTACATCTTGAACAGGCAAGGCTGAACAGTGGACTGAACAGGAGCTTGAGCAAACAGCTGAGGCTGTTGGTTATGGTGCTGTTAAGTAAGTCGCCAATGCTTTTACACGAATTTCTGCTCGTTTACCTGTTGCTGACGCTGTATTAGTCCTTTACAATGTTGGGCTTAATGTTTCTTGAAAGTTCTAGCACAAATTTTAAGAGAGATTAAAAGTTTTTTTTTTTTTTTCCTTCTTAATGTCTAAATCAATGGGCATGATATTCTCTGTTTGGAAAAAAAAATTTATTAATGCGGTGCTTAATGATTGTATTATATACAGTCCCGAGCTTATCGACAGCTATTTCATTAAATTCATAAAGCCTCGAGCTTCATAACAAATTTTCATATTTTATTGTTGCAACCCATCTATTCTCAAGTTTCAGCTCTTGTTATACTTGGCAGGTATGCAGACCTGAAAAATAACAGGCTAACCAATTACACGTTTGATTTTGATCAGATGTTAAATGACAAGGTGCGCTCGACTTTGCTGAACTTTTGCCCCATAGAAAATGCAAAAAGATTGAAGAAATGGATTTTATTTGTATATCATATGATATAAGAAACATTGATACTTTTTTCTTTTTTTTTTTTTCCTTTTCCTTCTTGAATTGCTATATGGTTAACGCCTACGTTGTTAATCTTTCTACAATTACTGTGAGCAGGGAAACACTGCTGTCTACCTACTTTATGCTCATACTCGAATCTGTTCCATCATTAGGAAGTCTGGTAAAGACATAGAAGAGTTGAAGAAAGTAAGTTACTAATTATTCCCACTTCTACTGCGATTAGCATTTAAACTCGCGTTATCTGTATTTTTTGCTTATAACTTGTTTGAAACAGACGGGGACGGTTGTTTTGGATCACGAGGGTGAGCGTGAATTGGGTCTTCATTTGCTACAATTTTCCGAGGTGAGCCCTTCCGTCATTGAAAATTGTTTGTTCTTCTTCCGTTTGATCTTCGTTTCCATCTCTGTTTATTAGACGCTTTAATAGTTGTCGTTGTAATGGACAAATCTGCCCTTCTTGACTTTCAGGTTGTTGAAGAGGCCTGCAACAACCTCCTTCCAAATGTTGTGTGTGAATATCTCTATAATTTGTCAGAAATCTTTACCAAGAAATTTTATTCTAATTGTCAGGTATGGCCAAAACAATCTGAGTCTAATTTACAAAGTAGCATTCATAAAAAAAAAAAAAATATATATATATATATATAATAAAAAATCACGAAACCGTCCGAATAATTGTATCGAAAATCTGGGCAGGTGGTTGGCTCCAAAGAAGAAACGAGCAGACTCTTGCTTTGTGAAGCAACAGCCATAGTGATGAGAAAATGCTTTTATTTGCTGGGAATTGTTCCTGTTTACAAGATATGACACTTGAACCCTTGTACGACATTATTATACACCCTCAAGAGAGAATTCTTAACCTAAGCACTTATTTCTCACACACACTCATGAAATTGTACACCTCATTCGTTGGCATTTGTGGTGAACAAGTTTTGCCAATGGATTGATGTAACGGTAAGGATGTGTCTCTTCTTTTTTTTTTTTCCCCTCATACGATGCACTTAAGGTTCGATTTCTCGTAACCCCACTTTAGGGGCCCCCACACGGTCACTATGCTGTGGTGTTGTGCATAGTGGGGATAAGTGAAATCTGGATTCATCCTTCATGTAGAAATGGATTAGGTCTTTTTTATTTTATTGATGGATATCGGGATTTTCAAAGTGACGGAGGGGCTGAGGATGCAATCCCCTATTTTTATTTAGGAAAGAAAAAACTGATTGTTAGCAATGAATTTTTTTTTTAAATTTTCCTTTCAATTTTTTTTATAGTTATTATCATTTTTATTTTATGTACTGGCTAAGGGTTATAAATGGGTATGGAGCAAAACATGAAACGCCGTCTGGCATGGAGGCAAATCTACAATTAGGAAATGAGTTACAATTCTGATTATGCATATTTTTAATTTTGTCCCTCTAATGAAATAAAGAAAAATAAACTTTTTAAATTAGTATACAATTTTGTAAGGATACAATTTTGTAGGGATGATATAATGATTTCGGATGTTCCCCGCCACGTCATGAAGCATTATGTTGTTACGTCCTTTTTTTTTAATTTTTGATGAATAAGAGTATGTTGATACGTCCATGCCCTATGGATGATTATTTTTAGTTTAAGAGTAATCAAAAGTAATTCTCCTTTGTCAATAATAATAATATTAATAATAACAATAACAATAACAATAACAATACGCCCCCATAATAATAATAATGATAATTCTCCTTTGTCCATTGGACTTTAACCGAAAAAGTTAAAAAGAAATCAAGAAAGAAAGAGAAAATTCCATTGAATGGAAAGGAAAGTAAGGAAATTGTTTGTAAACTCACGAGACCTATCAGATAAGAAAGTGATGAATTTTTTTAAGAAAAATGTATAGAATAATTATTTTGCTTTTAATATCCGATTATCTTCTAATTATAAAATGTCTTTAGAGTAAACATCTAATTAGATTTTTTTTCCCCTCTTATATCAAACAACATGGAAAAATTTTTTTTTTTTTTTTTTTATTTTAAATTTTCCTAATTCATTATTTTACTCTTTATTCTTTTATTATTATTTTCGATCCCTCGACCACATATAGATAGTTAGATACAGCTGTCCAAGCTGAGCAGCCTTTCAGAAAAGTGACTCAAAACCTCGGGCGTTCACAATCAAAACTCAAATATTTGTCATAACCGAATGTATGCTTTGATTTTGTTGTCCTAATCTTTAATGAGCCGAGGAATCAGGTTCTCCTAAAGATAACGTTATGCTTTTTATTTGTTTCTTTACGGAGTTATTCTCTCTCAAATTTAAGGGTGTGAAAGAAAGAAAGAGTGTTGTTTTTCATTATTATCATCTTTTTTGGACTAATTGAGAAAGTTGCAAATTGAAGAGCTAAAGACCATCATAGTACTTAAAAACATTTGAAAAAAATTGCCTCAACCAAAGGTTGTTATTTTCCCCTCCTCCTTAAAACGTTAAAAAAAAAAAATGAAAAATTTGCCCCGAGAATTCGAAAGTTCATGTAGTAACATCTCTTATTTTATACTATCTATAAAAATTAAATTTCTTATTTTAGATTGTGGATAAGAATTATTAATATAATTGTTAGATTAATCTCTTTTAATAATCTCATCTATGATTGATATTTTATTTCATATTGCTATTAATAATTTCTATTTTAATTGCTAAATCAATTTTTTAAATAATCTATGATTGATGTATTATTACGGATAAGAATTACAACTTCAATTGTTAGATTAATTTTTTAATAATCAAATATATGATTCACGTGTGTTACAAATCTATAAGTTTACAACATATGCAAGAGATAAACTTGTTTAATTTAATTTAATTTATTTTATTTTGTTTTAAACCCGTCATAATATCAAGTTCATTCCATCAAAATACCAAAAAAAGTTGCTATAAACAAATCTACAAAACAACTACTCTTCGGAAGCTTTATCTCAAGAATATTGTTAAAAGGTTACATACATAAACAAGTCACAAAATTTCCCCAAAAAAAAAAAAATCATCAAAATCCTAACTCCGTGACCCAAAAATAAAATAAAATAAAAATAAAATTCAGCTTCTTTCTCGCGAGATCAGAAGAAGTTCTTCTGTACAGAAACGGAATTAGGACTAAAGTTGCCTAGAGAAGACAAGAAATTGGACCCTCCTCTTGAAGATTTCTTTGAAATAACACCCTTTGGATAACGCAATTTTTGAGCTCCACATTCTAAACCACCTCCATAGCTCTTGCATGGCTTCATCAATTTCTTCCTAACTGGTAACGATACTTTCTTTGGAAGATCTTCCAAGCTTTTCGCACTCGCTAGAGATGTGAAGGACTGGGATTTCCCTTGGTAGTATTTTGATAATCCTCTCCTGTATACACAGTGATGGAGTCAGAAATTTTTATCACTGAAACTAATAATTAAAACATAAATTTTATTAAATTATGCATTTAAATATATAGGCCTCACAAGAAAATGAATGTGTACATATAGATATATTTACATATAAACCATTTATAAAACCCTTTCCTCAAAAAAAAAAAAAAAAAAATATATATATATATATATATATATAAAACATATATGTAAATATGTTTTTTAAACTGTAAATTCAAACTCTTATAGGATAAAATAATGTTATAAAACAGTTCAAAGAATGGGTTCAAAACAAGATATAAGATAGAACATCTGTATATTAAAAAAATTCAAAAACGAATTTAAACCGAGATATGAGACCGGACATCTATATATTATAACATATGATTGTAAATACCTTAAAGGTAGATGAACCATGAGCTCGGATAGTTCATATAAGGGCCCATTTGAAAGTGTAGAAGTTGGAGAAAAAGCTGAAGAAGAAGAAGAAGAAGAAGAAGAAGAAGCGTCCTCAACCATGTCTGAGGAAGAAGATGAAGCAATGGAGTTTATTGAATCATCCTCTGGAGACGATTCCATGGAGATTCTTGATGAGTCCTCCTCATCACAAATATCATCCTGATCATCATGATCATCACAACTTTTCATGACAACCCATCTCTTGTTTTTAGCTAATTCATCTCCAAACATATTTTTCCTCGCCTCCTCTTCTCTATCCATAACTCTGATTTTCAGCAGAAAAGAAGAAGATCTCAAAGCTTATTTGAACGGATACTTTGCAATATAGTATATCGAGTTTCTGTTTGGGGGAGCATATTTGTGGGTGTGTATGTGTGTATATATATATAGACATATACATATCTGCACGTTAGATGGTTGATGACATCTAGAGTCATGAGTAGAAGAAAAAATATTAAAAAAAGAAAAAGAAATAATTAGTGATAAAAAAGACAAGGTCGTACACGCGCTTATTAATAAAGAAATGGATAACAATGAACTTTTGGACCTTTTTTTTTTCTCTTTCATGTTTTAATTTTATTAAATGGGATTTTGTTTTTATTTTTATTTCTTTCCTTTTTTTATAATAATAAAACTTTATCCTTTAAATTGTCGTTATCATATCCCTACGGTTCTAAATTTATTAGCTTTCCCATACTACTAGGAAAGAGGATAAGGTCTAAATTTGAAGACATCCAAATCTGAGTCACCGTCTCTCTCTTTTTTATTATTTATTTATTATTATTTTTTTTTTTTTTGGAGGTGAAACTAAGTCGCTATCTTTTGCAACTTTTGCCCCGTAAAGCCATGGCATATTTTGCACATTTTCATTTTTCAAGGCACCAATTCACTTCTAAAACAACCAAGGAAAATTTCTTCACTCGAGTATGAGAAAATACTTTATAGATAGAATTTTGATTTCAATCGTCATATTTATGTCAAATTATCTCAATTATATATAAATTTTAATAGTTTAACGTAATTTTGATCAAATATGATATTTAGAAGATAAAGTATTCTTATGATAGAAAACTAAATAAATAAAGAAAAAGGGTCCATAACACATATGTAGTAAAAACTAAAAGTTTATTCCAATGAGGGAATCTCTCTTGATTTAACAGAAACCTTCCAACAACTTTAAGACAATTTTGAGTAGATAAGGAGTTTTTTGCTTCGATCCCCAAAATAGAAATAGTTCAAGGGCTTGTTTGGGGTTTTAGTCTAAACCCATGAATTTCAACTCAATTTTTGTCTTTTTCCCCAAAAGTTTTTTGTCTTTTCTGAAAAAGTACACATCAATCACTATTTAAACTTATCAATTTCAACTCAAACTCAAACACCAAACAGGCCCCAAGATTTCAATTTGTACTCATTTCAACTCATGCTATTAAATAAACAAATTAAAAAAGTGGGTACAAACTTTTACTATATTTCTACCTTGTTTGTCCACTTTTATAGTTAAGAGAATATACTTTTGCCTTCTTGTTGGATTTATTGCTTTTGCTTGTTTGACAGAGGAAATCTCCACCACAGAAAACTTCCTTAGCCATACCTTAAATTAAAAAATATATTTGTTTTTAGATTTATATAAAACTTTTTAAAATCTGAAAAATAGTTGGTTAGGTGATAAATCATAATTGTTTTTAGTCTTTCCCGTATAGGTCATCTACTATGGACTGGTTCCAAGCAAATATGCATAAGAAATGTCTACAACCTATGAAATATTGATTGTAAAAAAAGAGCAAGTTAATATTAAGAAAAATAAATAAATTATTCAGTAGTCCCTAATCTTTTTTTGAAGTTACAATTTGGTTCTCAACTTTTTTTTTTAATGACTAAGAGACTCCTATACTCTTTAAAATAATACTAAATGATTCTTTTTACATTAAAAAAAAGTTAAAAATTTAATAAAAAATATCTCATGAATCACGCATGTTGTACTAATTAATGGTAATTAAGAAATTTTTTTTTTACATAAGTCAACATACATGTGTCATACACATTATCTATTCCATATAATTTTTTATTTTTTATTTTTTAGTAAAAAGGATTATTATGGATCCTTTTAAAGAATTTAGGGACATTTTAACGACAAAGAATGATTAGAAACAAATCACAACTTCATAAAAACGTTAGGAACTAAATGAACAAATTATCTAAAGAAAAAATTATGATAGGAGTCAATAGATATTGTTGTTTGTCGTTGAAGTAATTTTTTAATGATCTGATCTATGACTAGAAACAGATCTACATGTCACGTGAATATTTATTAATCAATGCGTTAAAAAATTGATCAATAACTAAAATAGTATTATCTATTGGTAGAATAAAGATACAATCCTATAACATATTTTTGCCTATTATTACGCATAATCATGTGAACAAAATACATTAATAATAGTCAAAAATCAACTTGTAATATTTCAAAAAGATAAATTTAAAATTTCTCAAACCCTAAAAGGAAAAATGTCATAAATTTCCCCTAACTTTGTCACTAGTATTAATATGTCTCTTAAACTATAAAATATACCTATTGTGCCTCCTGAATTTTAACATGTGTATCAAGTTGTCTTCTCAGTTAGTTGCAGTTAATTTTTCCTTTATCTTTAATGTCAAAATGCCCCATGAACTTTGTATTTATGTCAAAATACCCCATGATCTTTAATATTTGTGTCAAACTACCTCCTGATGTATAATATTTGTATCAAACTGCCCAATCTATTTTATTAAAATTATCTAATAATGTTTAATACCTAATAATTATAAACTTTTTAGAATAGGTAAAAATATATATTTATTTATTATAATGAAGTGATATGCATATTTTTTTAACACATTTTTTTTTTTGTTTTACTTATTTTAATTCAAGTTTATAACCATAGTTGATAAGACTCAGATATAGAATTTGATTTTCAAATATGTTGTTTACTTGACCTACATAATTCAAAATTATAGTCATAACAAATTTCATTCATGTGTTTGCTCAAACTCATAATGAGAATAAGTATTGTAAATTTACTATAATATCTATTCTTGGTTATATTTTTTAATTTAAAAAACAATTAATTTACATATTTTGGTATAGTATTATCAATCGTAATTAAATTAAACATTGTAATATTAGGATAATAAAATAATGAATATAAGTTGTTTAGTTATTTTTGTTTAAGAAAATCAAAATGAATGTAAATTTGAATTAAAATAAGCAAAATATAAAAACAGTGGGCCAACAAAAGATACATTTTCTTTTAGTAGAAAAAATAATTTTTTTACCTATTCTAAAAAATTTAGGTAATTATTTAATGTTAAATAAACAAAATAAGATAGATGGGGTAATTTGACACAAATATTAAATATCATGTGATACTTTGACAGAAATATTAAAGATTAGAGAGCATTATGACATAAATACAAAAATCATAGGGTATTTTGACCTAAAAAAAATTTCAAAAGGTATTTTGACATTAAAAATAATAAAAAAAACTAATGATAATTAATTTAAAAGACAACTTGATACATATATTAAAATTTATGGGACATAATTGATATATCTCATAATTTAAGGATATATTGATATTAATGATAAATTTGAAGGAGAATTTATGATATTTTTCTAAAAACAAAAATATATTAGGTTGCCCACGTATTTAATTTGAACTGTTTAAGATTTGACTCGACACTGAAATTAATTATTTTTATTTCTTCAATTTTTTTAATCGTGAAGAGATGGGTTGGTGAGAAGGGCAAGCAAGGGGGAAAAAAAAAGGATAAGGAGGTTGATTAAGGCACGGGTCATGATAGTGTTGGTGTTTTGATGGGCACTCAAATTGCCACCACATGCTTTTTGCAGGTATCCATGTTGGTACCTTCTCCTCCCATGTTAAATATTATTGTTATTATTATATTTGTTGTTTATCTAATCTTATCCCTTTGCCCCTAAATGTTGGCCCTTTGCAATCTATTTTCAATCAAATGGTTTTAGTAAAATGTCACCCACAGATCTGCATATCTACTTCCTTTTGGTTGGTCCCCACAACTGCCTCTTTTTTCTCTTACTTCTTCCGATTTCTTCTACATATTTATATATATATATATCATATATATCACCTAGTTCTTCTGTAAGCATATTTTATATCATCATCTGCCATTCTTTCTTCCTCAAAAAAATAAAAATAATAAAAAAAGTCTTCAACCAAATAAAAATATAGATTATTTCTCTGACATCATCTTGTTATGGACATGTGAAACTTGTCACCCTTTTGTTCATAGTTCAACAAAATCGTTCATTGAATCTCATGTAAATCTTAGGACATGATATGTGCTATGCAGAAGAGACTCTGAATTGATGCTTGGAATATACATACATACATACATATATATATATATATATATATTCCTTTTCATATCATCTTTGGATTTGTATAATTCAAATGTTTGGAAAAGTGGGCTTTGCCCCGATTTGTCTACACCAGCTGCCAAACAATCATCCAACCTATGTCATGAATAATTGGATATATTCTTTCCATATTTATATTCCTTTATATATACATATTCTCCTGGGTATGTCCTAGAGTATAGAAAGCCACTAAAGAAGACCCCATTTGGCATGGCCATTGTATGGTCAGCTAGATCTATGCCTCCTGCTGAGGGGTTTAATATCTAAAACTTGGTCGGAAACTTTTGTAAATGAAAAAAATAAATTAATGGTGTGCTTGAAAAATTACAGTCATTGTATATTCTATCTTAAAACAGTGTAATGTGTAATGTTCGTTTTAGTATCTCATATATTTTATCTAAAGACAAATATATTTAAACAATGACTAAATCTATAAAGAGGTAACACAACTTTACCTCATTGATGATGTAAAATTTATTAACCATCAGATTATTTTTGGATGGTTGAGATTAAAAGAATGCACCAAGAAATCATATACCACGGAAAGTGGGTTCTTGACCCACGGTTTTGATCAAAACCCACTCCCACGAGATTCCATCGAAACCCAGATATTCTCACGCAAAGGAGCAATGTGGGAAGTCATGATCCTCAATGGAATTAGCATATCAATTATAAAAAACCAATACTTTAATATGTAACATAAACATTCTCGGCAAAAAAGTCATGTTTGGCATATAAACTCTGTTTAAATTAAATTGTACTTTTTTCATCATGTTTTTTATCTTTTCTGAAAAAGTTTTTTGTCTTTTCTGAAAAAATCAACAAAAATTACTATTCAAACTTAAAAATTTCAACTCAACTCAAACTGAACTTGTGTACCAAACAGGCCATAACTATCTTTTCATGTTCTTCTGCACATTTATCCATTCACTTTTTCTATTATTTTTACCAATCACATCACCTACTTTCTCTCTCTTATTAATACACGTTAAAATAACTATTCAAATATAAACAACTCAAACACATATTATATTATATTTTATATTATTATATTAGAAAATAATATAAAATGTATGTATCTTTGAAATTATAATATAGTAAACTTTTAGCCATGAAACAACTTCAATGTTCCCCTTTTGGGGGTAGCATAATCCTAAGAGATCTAAAGCTTTTGAGTGAAGAAAATCAATGGGTGCAAAGACAGAGAGTTGGCATGAAAAATGGATTAAAATGATAACAAGATAAGTATAAACGCCAAGACAGAGACTGATTGCAATACATATACAATGTAAATGCTTTTTGCTCATATCTTCTAAAGCCTAAACATTATCACGAACAAGCTATGCTGACCCAAAATGGATAATCATAAATGTCTAATGGTGGAATCTAGGACAGTGATTGAGAGTTAGGTTACCTAATCAATTACGGTTCTATTGAAAGTACCATTGAGTCTTTTAAAAGTGGGGGTTATTAGGCACTTATTAGTCTCTAAACTATGAGAATTATCATTTTTTTTTTCTGATACTAAAGGAAGGATTTCTGAAATTTAATAGAAATAATTACATCTATAGCGTTTAATAACTAAAAATGAATTTACAAAAATAGTCAAAATAATTAATTGTAAAATGTTCTAGTTTTCAAGAGTTTTTAACAAGGCTAAAGAGAATATATTTCACTTGATACAACTACAACTATAAAATTTCAAGTTACCACACAATGAGCACATTATTATCTGTATAAGATTTTAAAATTGTTCATCAGTTTAGTGTCATGGACTAAAATTGTCAAAAAAAAAAAAAAAAAAAAAGGTTCAGAGAGTAATTTGTTAGGGAAAAAAAGTTAAGAGCTGACTGAAAAAAAAAATAAAAAAAAATAAAGTTTAGGAATCAAAATGACACAACGCTCATAGTTCAGGGACTATTACTATTAGTGCTGAAAATCCTAAAATGTATTACTAAAGTGGATAAAGAGCAACTGAGAATGCGAGCCTTCTATATATGTAAGAAGCAAATCATACAAAGGATTTTGCTTAGCTACCAGGAAAAATGAAAATATTCTCGTAATATTCTGTCAAACTGAACACGGATACATACGAGAAGATGCAGTTCTACCCACATTCTTAATATCACAACTACAAGACAAAGCTACCTAGGAAAATTTACAGGAGGTTCCAAGCTACCAACCAGAATTCCGAGATCGATGTCCTTGTCTTCAAACTTCTTGATGAAAGGATGAGTCTGGAAAGATACAAGAATTAGTAATATAACCTTTTCTAAAAAGTCAATAGGATAAACTCTAGAAAATCATGAATTAACCATCATTTTAACTTCAAAATCATGAATTTTCTGTGGTTGCATGCATGGTCTAGCGGTAATTCCCACCTAACTATAAGGTGTAAAGTTTGAATTTCCTCACTTAAATAGAAGCGGGGCCAAGGAGGGGATTTCCCACTGGATGGGCTTTCCCCATACCCGTCTCGTTCCCCATCTATTATAAAAATATATTTGAAAATACAATAAAATAAAAAGCAAACAATAAAGTTTATATACACCATGAATTTAGTTCAAACTCAAAGATTTCATAAACAAACCAAATTCTAAACATATGCAAATGAAATCTTAACCATAAAGCTATTAAAGATCTCATCAAAACATTGCAATCTCTGAAAATTAAACCTTTATAAAACATTTTAAGCTAAAAAAGCTTGAAACCATTAAAAATAAACATTAAATTCTCCTTGTAAGTCTATTACTCATAGTTTCAATCCTCATTTTCATGGATGCACACATTTGTACAAATAATTTTTATTTTATATTATATAATTATAAATGTATGGAATCTCATCCATATATAGTGGAACGGAGCGGGGCGGGGCAAGGAGTGCTTTCCCTGTCCCCGCCCTGCTAATCTTCGGGGATAAAGATCATCCCCATCCCCGCCCTGTCAGGGGCGGACGGGGCCCCATCTCCACGTGGAATATAGTCATACCTATCCTCACCCCAAGTAAAAAAAAAAAAAATATATCATGAATTTCCTAAATATTGAAAGAAGAGCACAGACTGCTAACCAAAAGCTCCAAAGATGACGACCTTTTCTCCGGGTCCTTTTGTATGCTGCAAGCACAACAAGATATAGATAAAAAACCACTTGGTACTTGTAAAATGCCTCTTTTCAAGGACAAACGGACATTTAACTGAATTGACCAACGCAAACCAACAATGGAATATAGAGTAGACATTCAGAAAATCAACTTCTTAAGAGCTAAAATAACAATGCTTTCAGAAATAATTATTCTACTCAGATATAGCTTCAAGAGGTAGAAAAAGAATGTAAAGAAAGGATTACCAAGCAGAGACAAATGAACAGAACTCGGGGGAGAACTGATCTTGGGGGGCAGAAGGTGGTGGACTTTCCACTATTGCTTCCAAAAGTTCGTAAAAGCTTGGCCAGCTTTGTGGATCTTCAGACTTCATGTAAGGAAACCGTCCGATGGCGCACTCAAGAACAACCATGCCCATACTCCAAATGTCACTGCTATAGTCGTAAGTACGCCCACTAATTCTCTCTGGCTAATAAAAGAAATTAAAACCATTTAATTTGCATGCTTCATATTCAATGTGAGCTTGACATTAGTCAATCCAAAGCCTTACTTTGTGCTTCAGGCCAAACATGAAAGGAAAGAAATGGACTGGCCACATTTCAGGCCAAAAAGATTGTCACGTACCGACATGTAGTTGTAAGTTCCCACGAATGTGTCCCTTTGACCCATAGAGCTGGCTAGTGATGCACTCACACCGAAATCAGTAATCTTCACTTCTCCTTTATGGTTTACAAGCAGATTGGAAGGTTTAATGTCCCTATGAATTACATGTCTTTCATTATGCAAGTACACAAGACCTTGTAGGACCTGAAATATACGAATAAACCTTCAATTAAGCAAAAAGCAACGAAAAGGAACAAGAAACAAAATAACAGAAGATTTTAACATTTAAGTTTAAAAAAATAGTACATTGACCTGTTTGCAAAGGACAGCAAGATATGGTTCAAGAATCGTTTTAACTTGTTTAATCACATCTACAAGAGATCCACGATCCATGTATTCTAGTACGAGAGAAATGGTTCCATTGTGGTAAAAAGAGTGGTAACACACAACCACATGAGGACATTGTGCTGCCTGGTTTATTTTCAGCTCCTGCACAATCTGTTTGCGAATTTCTTCTTGGATGTTCATCTGGATGGCCTGTAGAAACAAATTTTTCCTCTTATTTATACTTCAATTGTTGACTTATTAACTCAGATTGCAATGACCTTATACAAGAGCTTCTACTACATGCTTAAACATTAAACTGAAGAGAGATCACGTCACTGCTAATAACAAATATCCCCCTGCCTCTGTGAGAGCTAAATTTCCATCCTTTGTTTCCAAGAAGCACGCATAATGTGTGCCACTTATAACCCACGTTGTCTCATAATGATTACCTTAATTTCCAGAAACATCGTCCTTAATGTTTCCCTCAATTGAGAGTCCATTTACGCATAGAAAACTAAAACGCGTAAGCATGCATAGATAACTATTTCTTCTACATTGTCCTTCATTGTAAAATATTTTAAACACGAGTAGAAAAGCAATTGATACAATTATTCTGTAATTTCATCATATAATCAACCAAGAACACACAACCCATATAGGTTCAAGAGGAATATTGTCATTAACTAATCCCTCAAACCCAAATAGATTTCAGGAGTAATTAGAGAACATAGACATAGAAAATTAAGCAAATCTATATAGGTGAATTCATTCAAATAAGTACAAACTTTGTGCTAGTAATTCTGACCTTCAAGGCAAACAGCTTTCCGAGCCATTTATGACGAACAAGTTGTACTACGCCACCACTTCCCTTGCCAATGACTTTGATGGTCTCAAGATCTTCCAATGAAAACTCAACATCGAGCTCCTTATTACTCGCAGGCTATTCAATTACACGGAAAAACGAAGAACCCTTTTAGGCTAAAGACAACATTTACAAGAAAATATTTGCAAAAATCAATTATATGGATGGAAAATTAAAAGAAACTTACGCCGGATACCTTTTCTTCAGAGATGAGCCGCAAACCTTTCTGGTTTAGGAGAAGATCGCCATCGTGAAATGTACCGCTCGCCGTTCTAAGATTATACAAAAGAGAGAAAATTTTGCAACGTTTGAGAGAAAAAGATACCTAATTTTTTAGTTTTCTTTGGTCCTAGAAAATTAAGAACTTGTCAAGAAAAGGAAAAAAAAAAAATAGGAAGTTAATTAATTGGAGCTAGAAAAATTAAGAACTAGTCAAATTTTGACAAATCCTAGTAGATAACATCCCAAAATAGATAACTTTCTTTACTTGACCGTGAGTCACCACTGGCTTACAGTGGATTTCAAGTTTCAAACTTTCGAGTTTGCCTTTCTTTACAAAGAAACATCACTTTCTTTACGTTTTCCCTACATTTTCTCGGCAATCAAACAGAGCATGTGTATGGGAGTTCAAAGTTGAAATCAAGAGTGCAAAATTTGCAAAAGCGAAAAACAGAAAAGGAACTCACAAGAAGGAGGAGATGGGGGTTTCTTGAGCGGGAACAGAGAGCTTGAGTTGCTTTAATGGCGTCTTGGTCTTCATGCTAGGCGGGGGTCGTGGATTTTCACAGATTGAACGGGTCGCTGGGGTTTCAAATTTCAATGGCGAATTTTGAGAGAGACAGAGAGAGAGAGAGAGAGAGAGAGAGAGAGATGTTTATTCTTCTGTAGAGACTGGAGAAGTCGACAATTTACTCGTTAAAGTCGCAATAATATTTCAAATAAACAAGACCGGGTAAATTACTTTTGTCATTTCAAACTCGGGAATTATATTATTCTCTTACTTAAAAAAAATATAAAATAAAAATAAAAATCTTCTTGTTTTGTTTTGATTTTTTAAAATGAATAAGACTGCGGTAAAACCCTTATTTTAATACTCTATTAATATAGCTTATTTTTAAACCGTTAAGGGAGTGTTTGGCATTTCCAATCAACTCAAGTTAAACTGTACTTTTTTTTTAATCTTTTTCTGAAAAAGTCAACAAAAATTACTATTCAAACTTAAAAATTTCAACTTAACTCATTCACCAAACACCCTCTAAAATATAATAAAACGGTTGAGATGTTGTTTATGTATCATAATTATCATACACCTTACCTTACATTAGTATAGATTAATAAATAAAAATTAATACTGTGTTTGGAACTCAGGTTCTAACTCAAAAGTTTCATATCAGTTTTTGTTTTTGTTTTTTTTTTTTTTTTTTTTCTGAAAAGTCAACAAAAATAATAACTAATTTTTGAAAAGTCAACTAACTCCAACTTAAAAATTTCATCGCCAACTAACTTATCAAACGGAGGCTAAAAAAAAAACTCACCCCTTCCTTTCCCTTCCCCGACACCGGCGACCTACCAGATCTGCCCCCCCCCCCCCAACCGATGACTTCCCTAGGCACTCAAACCTTCTCCCCCCCCCGGCACCCTCAACACCGGCGCTTGAGCCGCCCCCATCCCCAATGTCGAACCCCCCCTAAGCTCGAGTCCCCCCCCCCCCCCCACCCCACCCCCGACGCCGGCGCTTGGGACCCCCCACCCTCAATGCCGAACCCCCCCCCCCCCAAGGCCACCTCCGACTCCGGAGCTTGAGTCTCCCCCACCCCCGACACCGAACCCCCTCGAGCTCAGGCGCCCAACCCCCCCACCTCACCCCACCCCCGACATCGACGCTTGAGCAACCCCCACCCTCAACGCCAAACCCCCTGAGCTTGGGCCCCACCCCCGACTCTGGTGCTCAGGCCCCCCCAACCCCCAACGCCGAACCCCCCGGGGCAATGGGGCTTCGTCGGAGGTCGCGCAGGGGGGGTGGCGGCTTCATGACAGATCGAGGAATGAAAAAAAAAATTAATCTGAAATAAAATAAAAGATTGTGTATATATGAGACTATATTAACATTAGATGTATCTTAAATCATAATCGTTCATTTACTCATAATCAATTTTAGCTGTTAGATGGATCACTACTACTAGTGCTCCTTATTGGAGCTCTACCACAGTTTACCCCTTTTAAAATCAGAAATATTCTTACATTTCATACAAGAAAAGCAAAAAAGAAATACCATATTTGAATTCCACTCCAATCCTTTTAATGCCGTATCATTTTATTGACGTGTCGAATTATTATACAAGGGAAACTAAAATAGAATGAAAGGAAAAGTATAACATGTAGCCGAGAAAAAATAAAAAGGATGGTGGAAAATCTCATTAATGTTGTTAAATAGAAGAGGAGGAAAACAAAAAAGAAAGGCTCCGTTTGGAACCGTTTCCAATTGTCTTTGGAAATGTTTTTGCACGTTTTTTGAGGAGCAAAAATGAAAACATTTTTTAAGGAACATTTGTTTAGCAAATGCTCTGAAAACGAAAATAAAAACAAAAAATGTTCAGAATAGTTTTTGTGAAGGAAAAGAAAACGGATTAAAAGTTATTTTCTCGTTTTCGTTTTTATTTTTGTAAAAACGGATTGAGAATAGTTTTTGTGAAGAAAATGAAAACGGATTATTTTTGTTAGAAGTTGTTTTCTCGTTTTCGTTTTTATTTTTAAGGTTATAAAACTTTTATATATTTTTTCAAAAATATAATGAAACACAATTCACATTTTTCTTATACCCAAATCAATATTTCTAAAAACATAACCCAATACAATTTTACAATGATCTCTGACATCTTTCTCAAAGATATTCTCATTTCTATTTTCATATAAAAAATAAAATTATTTGCAAAATAAATGAAAACAATACCAAACAAAAATGTCTAATTTAGTACATTTTACAATTATGTTCCCACATAAATAAGAAACTAAGTAGGGATTGAGATCAAAATTATTGTTTTATTACCATTTTTTTAAGAAAAAAATTTCCTCCTCTTATCTTTTTAAAGTGGGAAGGATTAATGAATCCTATAGAGATACAACCTCCAACCTTCCAAAATCCATCTCTACCAAACAACCTGAAATGGCTCCTCCAATTTTCCATGGAGACCTCCGATACAGGACAAGGCAAAACGAGACCTCTTTAGCCAAAAAAGAAAAACGACACCTAAAAGATGCGACATATCAAATTGTCAGTCCAATATAAACGACATCTAATAGAAGGGTATGCGGTCATTCTGTCGATTTGTTGGCATAAAACGACATATCATCTTATGGTCCAAATAGACGACATTTTTTCACCGTTGACAAACGACATCTATTTGGAAACGACTTGTCGTTTTTATCCGGAATCCGTATCTCAAACAGCTCGTCGCCTTATTGGTCACTAGCCCGACGGAAATCGACAGTTTTGGGTTTTTTTTTTTTAATTATCTAAATAATCACATTTTTTTTCCATCTATTATCTATTAATTAACAAAATACAAATTCTCCATTTTTAAACAACATGATATAAATTTTAATTAACTTTAATTTTATTTTATATTATATTAATTTAGTGTTAATTTTTTATATTATATTATTGTAATAGTTTTTACATTTACATCTGTGTCATTAGCCTACTTTCCCTTTTATTAGCAAACCACATCTACTCCAAAACGACATGTCGTTTCCTCTGGTATTCTAAACGACACGTCGTCTTATTCACCATGACAAACGGCATGTTTCTTTCCTAATCGAAGAGGTGTAAAACATAAATAAATAAAATTCAGAAGTTGGACCTAAATTTTAATGCAAATAATGAATATTTCCTCAGTATTTGTACCTAAAACCCTCACTTACAATTAAATTAACTAATATGCAATTAACAATTCGTTCAAAAAAGAAGGCAAAAAAGTGCAACTAACGCATGGAGCCCAAATCTGAACAACCATATGATAATTTTTTCAGTTGCACCATACTCCTAAAATCTATTCATTATCACACAAAATTTTTCAACAAATACATCTACCAACATCTGCTCAATCGTCACGCATTGTCACGGCAAAATATCTACGGTGTGCCTGCAACAATAAACTCCATAGTCCTTAGACATGGTTGATAGTTTCAAGGAGAAATGCGACGAATGTTGCGAGAAGAGCGGTAAAGAATGATGCCGGGAAAACATAGCGCGTGGATGTAGACTTTGAATTCATTGCTGTCGTGTTACTCGCAATTGTTTTGTGGCTCCTGCATGAAATTGAAAAACAAGAAAGATAAGAATTCTAGATTACAAGTGTGATGCTAAGCAATCGCAATGTGAAAGTAAGGTTGTCTCAGATAAAAACTTACCCCGCAGTCATGTAGAGGCAATTGTCATAGCCTACATGATTGAAACATAAACTTTCGTTAGTCAAATGAAGATTTTTCAAGTAAAAATTGTCTTGGCAGAAGTGAACTACGAATATAAGACTAAAATATGGAAACAGAACAGCTCTTTCCCAGCATGGCAGCTGGTCGAAAAATGTAAAAGTTTCTCCATTTTTACCATTTTTCTGCTCTGTAGACACCACCTGAACAGGCTATTTTTTTTTTCATTCTAGGGAGTGTGGTGAAGCCTAGTAAGCAGAAGCGCTATCAATTGTTTTGTGTATGCTTTTCATGGATTGACCGACGGACGACGGAAACATTTAAAAGAACTCTGTGATAGTGTACAAAAGGATACCTTACAAACAGTCAATCATTTTAGAACCAGAAAAAGAGTGTTTAATTTAACAAAACTCTACAACTGTGAAAACTGGTTAAGGTATTATTTTATACCGTACCCAAATAATTCTCCTAATTTTTAAGCTACTGCATTGAATTAAATTCCTACGAAAGGGTATTATAAAGTGTTTGATAGCCATTTAGAAAAGAAAGAGATCAAGTCAGATCTGAAGTAAAGAAATATTACATACTTGGATCCCTGTCAACTCTAATTCCTGCCCCTCCGAAGCTGCAAGCGATCTCAGTGGCCCCATTCTGCTGGTAGTAGCTGTTGAATGCGTAAGATGCGCGAGACGCCAGATTATCTGGCTCAAAACAAGGCTGGCTTGGCTGAATAGCAGTGCAGTCCACGTTTCCAGAACCACAAGCCCAATCCAAAGCGTTCTGCAAGTCACTTTCCGAAGACTTGTTCGAAGCAATGCACCATGTAGTTCCATTTAAGCTAGATGAATTAGCCCCTGTAGCAATATCCACAGAGCCTTTACCAGTGAAGTCTAGGTTATAGACACTCGTCTGGTCGGGATAAAATAACCCCCAGTTTCTTTCAGATTCCAATCCCGGCTTCCTATTTTCATTGAACAAAGAGAATATATACACATCGAGCTCCTCTCCGGGCTTGGCAGGAGTTCCAGTGTTGTTTATCACGTGGCGAATGAGATTGGTGTTGTATGTTTGAGCATTATCGGAAGTTGCAGCCCTCTCCTTAGGCGATCCTTTGGAAGGCCAGCCTGTTTCTGTGACCATAACCTTGATTGTCTTAAAATTCAAAGCCATCAACGCAAAGTAAAGAGCATCAATCTGCGCATCAAACATGTTCGTGTACAACAAACCAGTATTTGGATCAATCACTTCCGAGGACGACTCAAATAGAGCATAGTCCAGAGAGACATTGGCTGCAGAATCTCTATAAGCATAATAAGGATAAATATCTATCATGAATGGAGAGCTGTTTTCGGCGAGAAATTCCAGCATTGGTTTGAGGAAAAATGCATGGCTACTATTGAAAGCTCCTGCAGAGGGAGGAAACGATCGGGACAAAATTCCTAGGGAATGAGTACTCGACACTTTAATCTTCCTACTTAGACCAACTTTCCGAAGGGCTGCAAGAACATTTCTCATAGCGGGGACTACTAAAGCAGAAGTATTGCTTGGGCTCTCAGTAACCTCAGCACCAACAGTAATGTATGTAATCTTTGTGGCCGGGTAGTGAGGAAGGATACTGTTTTTAAGCCAGGTGTCTACATTGGATTGGAACTGAGAGAACGGCAGTAAGTCCGAATTCGGCACCCCAATCATAAGCTCAACTCCAGAATTCGCAAAGGCCTTAAGGACCTGTACGTTGGAGTCATAAATCCTTACATACTTAATGTTATGAAGTTTAACAAGCTCCGCCGCCTTGTCCGGTACAGGAAGATCATCGGCATTTCTTCCATAGCATACTCCGACAAAGCTTCCACTGCATAGATCTGCCACCAAATTTGACCAAAACCATCAATCTAGTGTACACACACACACATATATAGTTTACATTGGAAGTTAGGTCCTAATAAATGCAACTAAAGCAACATGACTAGTTAAATACATCAGATTTGGATGAAAATTACTTTTCAAGGAGACCCCATTAAAATTGAACCATGGCCCAGTAAGCCAACTTGCAAGATACAAAATCATTGGAAAATTTGTATTCAAATCTTGAGTAATCATTCTATAGACCACCCATGAGAAATGTGCATGTACATATATATATATATATATGTATGTATGTATGTATGTACACTAAAGACTCAACAAAAATGCAATGCTCCCAAAAGCCAACAAATGGACAAGCCATGGCAACTAGCCAAAAAAGAGAACAAAGGTTTTCCTCCGCTACAAAGAACTATGAATGTCTTAAATAAAAAACCCAGAAATTTTAGACGACTGTACACAAACATGAGTGTATATACCAGAAAGCTTAATGGGACCTAAAAAAAAGCACCGACATTTTGATCCTCTTTTTTTTTTTTTTTTTTCCCTCTTGGCCCACTAAATAAAAAACACAAATAATGACTAGCTCTAATGAACCAAAGATCTAATGAGCTTCACAGAGGTTTAAATGCAAAGAAAATCTGAGCTGAAACAGAGAAAAAGACATCAAAGAGAGAACAAAAAAAAGACAGATAGAGAAGAATCTGGGAGAAAGGGCACAAACCCAACAGTAGAAGCAACAGTGAGACCACAAAAACAGGCCTGAACTTTCTCCCCATTGGGTCTCTTCTTCTCTGCCTCCTCCTCTTCTTCTTCTTCTTCTCTGAGATTAGAACGTTAATATATATATATATATATTCTGAGACAGCAACGGCTCTTTTTTTTCTTCGTTTCCCACTTTTAAGAAAACAGTTTAATCTCTTTGGAGCCCGAGAGTGGAGTGGGAAAAAAGAAGCAGAGAAGAGAAGCACTAAAAAGAAAGAAGGGGCTTTATTTCTGTAGTAAAATTATGTCGTTTATTGTGTTTGCTGGTTGTATTTTTTGTAATGTTATTGTTATTGTTATTATTATTATTGCAAAGAAGGACTGTGTTTTTGGCAGGAGGCACAGGAAGTTGTGTCGAGGACCGGACTTATGCGTGGATTTTATAAAATATAGTTAAATGAATCGCCTCGGTTCCATAACTTCAGATGTCTGTTCTCTCCTCTGTTCCCCACTAGTCCCCCCAAGTGTTCCCCTTGATTTTTTTTATTTTTTTTTATTTTAACTATTTATTTACCTCTATCTATGGCTCCTGTCGAACTCCAAGCGATAAAAAAAAAAAAAAAGAGATTGTCACACGTGAATTAGAATTTCTTTTTTGATAAAATATATATGATAGTAACAAAAATTCATAGCACAATATTTTCGCACACAAGATAGTGAAAATCTACATATGGGGCATTTTGGTCATTTTCATTACATAACAAGTGCATATCGTATAAATCTGTTCTCATTTATCATGAGGTAGTCTAACGGTAATAAATTACCCATATGGATTAATGATCAAATATTCAAGTGCAAGTCTAATATTTAATGGGAACTAGAACGTGTTTGAGATTATACCCTCACGTATATTTACCCTTAGTACATTTGATGGATTTGATAACACGCTTTTCATAAAAAAAAATAGGACATTTAACGAACATTACTACCCGCATCTCATAAACCCCTTTGGTAACGTCAATAAAGTATGTTAGCACTGGTTCCCTTCCTCTCCGATTTTTCTATTTAGCAAAAAATAAAAAATAAAAACATAAAAACATAAAAGTCCGTTCTCATTTCAGATTACGAGTTTAATGACATATTTGTCCTTAGATGCCCACCGATACCTCATTTCAGCCTCTATATTTTTCAATTGGTCGACTTATTGATGTTACTATATTTTTCCAACCACGTTTCTCAAAAACTCTCGGTATAGCATACTTTTTATGGATATTAGTGTTAGTCCAATTCCCTTTTATGATGTAAAGTTTGTTGTCCCAACCAGCATTGTTCTGTGGCAGATTGGCAAAGAGAGAACCCATAAGTTGTTACAAATAGTAAGTTAGTTGGTTCTGTCATGCATTTTCTTTGGTGTATTTTCACAGAGGTTGTAAGATCACAGCAGTTCACGGACACCTTTTTTTTTGTTTTCCTTGTGGTTTTTAACACACTTTGTAGAAATAATCCCCAAGAGAGAATTACCCGAATAACTACATTTTTTTCATCTGTTGACTAACATAATACAAACTCTCACATCTTGACCAATATGACACAAACTTTAGTTTGATTTTGTGTCATATTGATCTAATTTTACTTTTTTGTGTCATATTAATGCAATGATCTTTAAATTTATGTCATTCAGGTACTTTTTCCTAATCTTAATTGTATTTGGATGCAACTACATTGGATTCAATCCAACAGTTGCAAAAAAATTAATGGATGCAACTACATTGGATGCAACTACAGTGGATGAAAAGAAATTCATGAAGTGGAGATGTGTTTTTGATAGAACAATTTCATCGTCTCGAAGCAATACCGTTCTTCCAACCCTCACCGGCGGGGCAAGACTTATTGAAATGTCTTTAGAAATTGCAAAGCCATCATGCAACTTATTTTTTTGACCACCGATAATTACAATGACAGCCACTAGTAATTACACTTCTAATAGTTATGATGTTGACTGCAATTTATGTGACAAAAGCATAAAAAAGAGTTTCCAAAGCATGACTACATGTTTTACACTATCAATAGAAATTATTTTTTGACTTCGATTAATTGTTTAATTATATAATATGTGTGTTTGCATTAAAAATATATAATGCACAGCAAAAAACTACAATAAAAAAAAAATCAGACTGTTAAAAAATCGATCAAATATAAAATGTTTAAGCAGTCAAGAACATGTAGATAAATACGTTGATAGCAAAATAGCGGGACTATGGATACTCTTGGGATGTTGTTTATTGGGTTGAATGAGACAGCTGAATTAGAAACGTGCAAAAATTAACAACCTTACGAGGAACCCATCATTTGTCTGATGGAATGAAACATGAGCTAATTTGCTTCTGTTTGGTGTGTTTTTAAGGGCTCCGAGTGAGGATTGAAGCTCATTTTAATCTCGAGTGCTTGTTTGCAATTTGTCAAGTCACAGTCGGTACTCAATAGACTAGAGAGCTCATAAAAGTCTGTCACTAACATCCAAATTAGAATGCTTGGATTTTCACTTTCATTAATCCAAAAACATGATCATGGTATCAATCTTGCCGGTCGTTAATGAATCAACACTATAATTTGGAGCTTCCTACAGTAGGATATTTTCGATAGTACGTATTTCTAAATATTATATATGGAACAAAATCACTTCAAAAAAAAAAAAAACTAGCAAACGAATGGCTAAAAAAGACGTGGGGGCAAGGATATCTTGGCCTTTCTTTTCAAATCTCAGGCATTCGTAAAGGGACCCAAGTATCAGTCTAGGCTCTCTCATGAATGCCCTATGAATTTTTGGTCGCAAAACAATAACCATTCAATTGACCACACGAACACAAACAAACAAACATATGAATAAATACATTCGGAAACGTGATGAAGCAGATTTACGATAAGATCAGATCAAGATGACAGTACTCATTGCACCAACTTTGTTTAAAACCACGTATCCATGGCCAAGACTGCCTAAACTATCTCCAGCCAACCTCGACGTTGGCACGGATTGTCAAATTTGGAGACTTCAAAAATTTTTTTTTTTTTAACAAGTTGACAAGCTCGGAACAGAATAGACAAAAAAAAAAAAAAAAAGTGATTAACGGACCCACCATGCGGTGAGTGATGGAACTGCCACGTGACAACCCCAGACCAAAGGACGCAATCACTGCAGTGTAGGGATTTGTGCTTTTAATATGAAAAATATATAGATACGGAGGACTATCTACATCTCCCAAAAAAAAAAAAACAAAAAAAAAAAATCCTTATGGACTATCTAAGTTCAGTTGAAGCTACAACAAAGATTTCAGCTAGGCATGAATGTTATAAATAAGCCACGGCTCTCAAAATTAGATACAAAATCAAATGCGACGAGATTTTGTCAATTAGCGGTTGGTTAACCAGAAAGCTTAAGAGAACGAGGAAGAAATATCATAAATAAAAAAGGCTTGCATGCATAAATAATCTTACACCTGATAGAAGTTAAAAACTGCTCAATACCCTTATCCAGTTTTAAAATAAGCCTTCAAAAAGCTTTAGCCAGCTTATAGCTAAGAATTTTTTTTGGCATGCCGACATGGTGGGGGACTCGGGGTGCACAGACAAAGTAAAACAGCATAATGCTAGAGTAAAAATAAGTTCAACTGTTCATGGACTAAAAAATAATAATAATAATAATTAAAAAAAGGGCCCAAAGACAAAACAAGACTCTTTAAAAATTTATGCCAATCAAATTTACCACCATCCACTGACTCAAATAACCGGACAAGTAACTCACTTAAAATCATCAGAATACTAACCATTGACGGAGTACAACAACAAAAACCATGACAGTACTTTTTTCAAATACCAAAGCTTTTGTTTGCATATGAGTCCCCATAACTTTTTAATACTTGTGATACATGTCACTGCAGCCATATTCAAGAAGCAGGTCAGCAGGCGCAAAGCTTGTATAGAAAACCTTGAGGATTCACATAAATAAGACATACCAAGGAAACTCAAAGACCCTGATCAATGAGATAATCTCCAAGCCTCTCAACAATCACGTTGCATTGACCAGGTGTCATTGGCTCATCATAGATGCCGATGATCAAAGCCTGGCTAGTCTTCTTCACGGTAACACCTCCAGGACCCTGAAATAAAGAGACACGGTGAGTATATTCAAGACAAGAAAGGAAAACCCCATTCGGGAATAATTAACAACTTGCAATGAAAGATAATGAGAAAAGAAAAGGTGCTGGAAAGGAAAGAAAATGAATAAGATGTGGAACTGGAAAACAATCGAATTTCCTTTCTAGTGTTAAATAACTTTAAGAATAGCTTCTTTAGTTCTAAAATGTCCTTGTGCATATATTTATTAGTTAAAATTTTGTGAGGACACAAACATGATTTTATGATATGTTCCAAATGAAAGTTGAAATAACCTAAGGGTTGGCTTTCCTATTTCCCCCTTTACTGCATCATATGAGTCCTCACCAAATTTAGCACTTCTCAATTCATTAGTAAACACATTGAAAAGGGCTAGGGAAACATTCATTTCCTTTCCCTTTTCCATTCACGACAAAAAAACATGCCCTAAATGCAGTCTACGACAACCCCGCACTCGAAACATCCTCCTACTCCACTCATGAAGCTGAAGCACACAGGGGCACAAGTTAGATATTAAAAATAAAAATGGAATGTACATGTAGAATAATAGATCTTTAAGTCTAAACCAGTTGACAGGGGACCAACAAGTGGTTTAGGGTTCACGAACCCTAGTGGTTAAGGTTAACGGGGTTGACAGTCTTGCCATTTATGAGCTAGCTGATTGGAACAAGAACTGATGAACATGTCTTCGGAAGTAGAGTCCACCTCAGGCAAGCTGACAATGATACTTTTGCGCTTGCAAGAGTTTGCCTATGTTCAAGCTTACCAAAAATGCACCATTCATTCACTATCTTAACGAGACACGTGCACGCATAAGATTCTATGGGGTCAAATTCTACAACAGTTAGATTTAGAAAATATGCTCATTCATACTTGACCAAAAACGTAAAAAGATCGAACTTCTGAGTTTCCCACCTTCTTCCCTCTGATGACAGCTCCAGGCTCCCCTTGGATCACCATATATTTGGTGCCACCAAGGTACAAACCAGTTGGTGCAAGTGATCCAGGCTCATTAAAGTCATTTAAGATGGCAGTTATCTCTTCAGGCTTCAACTAAATTAACATTGACGTCAAATATATATGCAAATTTCAATCATTAAAAGAGCAAATTAAACAAAGTGACAAACATTACAGTATAGTAGTATAAAATGATACATATTATGCACTCAGGTCTTGAGCCAAAAAAGCATCCTTTTGAAGCAAACAATTAGAAGCTAAATCATTTCACGTAAACCCTTGCTTTCATTCAAAAACCCCTTCAGTAAGAATAATCCTTTACTAAACAATTTCAAAACTTTAATTGAAAAAAAAAAAGGTGAAAACTCAATTGATTTCAATCCAGAAATCATGAAAATTTACAAGTCAAATCCCAGATTGCATCACATCAAACGTTGATTAACGAATCGAAGATATAGTTCCTTAACCTTAAATTCGTCAACAAAAATGACGAGAATTGTTTCTTCTTTTTCATGAGAATCAGATCAGAACAGAAAAACACATGCACTCACTCAAACAAACAAGCTTTAGCTGAATCGCTCATCGCAAAGCACATCCACCAAAACAAAAAAAACAAAATTACAATCAGATCCAAAAGAAAGAAAGGATCAGAAAGAAAGTAAAAAAACCACAAAAAAAGGAAAAGAAATCAGACCTGAGGAAAACTAGCGCTTTGAGCCCAGACGCTGCCGTCGTGGCCGATGATGGCTGCGGAGGAGAGATGATCGCCTTCGATTTCGCAAAGCAGATGATCATCGACGTAAGCTTGCCACGACATCTTCTTCTTCTTCTTCTTCTTCTTCTTCTTCGAGTCCTTATGTTTTCTGTGCTCTGATTTTTTACTTTCGGGAGTTTAGATTTTTTTCTGTTTGTTTGCTGAGAAAATAGCTCAAGCCCTGCTACTTCAACCAAGCGGAAGCGTTGAAACCCAGGAGACGCTGCTTTAAGAATTCTATTTTCCCGGAATTGCAATTTTACTATAATACCCCTTGCAGCGACGTTTTGTTAAGCAAATTTCGCTGTCTTTGCCCCTAAATTCGTATTTCCAAAACGTGCACTATATTTTTATTATTTTTTTTTTCCCCATTTTTGGTCTTAATTCCGTGTCTTGGTTTAAGCAAAAAAAATTTATTTTACTTCACTACATGAACAAAAAAAAATTACTGTGAAATATTTGCTGCAATTTTATCTCTTTTTTTTTTTTGGATAATTTAAAAAAAAAAAAATATATATATATATATATATGATTTCACCTTAAAACTTCAATTTGATAATATTGTATTATAACGGTAATTAGTTCACTTTAATAATTGAAATGACAACAGATACAAATAGACAAATCATGACTTTCTCATGATTGTATAATTAATTTTACACTCGTCTCCAAGAAGAAGAGTTGAAAATTTTCACCCAAAATTTTTATAAAAAAAATAATGACTTATCGTTGTAGCCTATTATAATTAAGTACTAATTGATTACAATATGATTATTAAATAATAATTAGTACTTACTTGTGTCAGTAATTACGTTGACTTCAACCATTAGATTTATATGACTCAAATCTATGTGCCTTTAACGCTCTCCTTATATTTTTATTTGGTATCTCATAGAAAATAGTTTGAGTTTAAGATAACTAAATGGGTAGACGTTCTTAAGAAAAAATAAATAAAAAATACACAGCTAACTTAACAATGCCATTGAAAGAGAAAATTTTATTGCAATACTTATGATTTTTTTTTGTTGGTTTATTCTATTTTTTGGTTTTCCAATTTATCTCTTAATTGCTTGCCCTATGAAATTTGTTTCTGCATGAGTATCCAAATATCATTTGTATGTTGTGGATCGTAGATTCGTATGATCTTTTATGTGTCTTTTTTGTGATTTTTTTACCATCATTTTTTTGAAGAGAGATTATAAGTTTCATGTTGTATAGTTTAAATTTGTTTACAAACATATCTGTTGCCAACCATCTTGATAAAAAATAAAGTGTGAAAAATACTTGAAAACATCACCCATATTAAAAATCATTATCAATAAAATTCTCATTATTGATCCTAAATCATGAAATTCTCAACTATTGATCTTAAATCATGAAATTCAGTTTTTATTAATAGTTGGTGCTTAACCCTAACGCTATTTTATAATATTGCTCAAAAGCTATTTTATAACATTGCTCAAAAGCATTTTCATATTTATTTGTACAAATTACTCTATGACAAATAAAAACAAACACACCATTGCTCAAATCAGAAAGTTAAAAAAAAAAAAAAAAGTTATGTGAATAAGTATTATTAATTTTGCTATATGGAAGTAAAATTTATAAATTTTTTTTTTTCCTTTTTGACAATAACGTCCGGATTCCAGAAAAGGAAATAAAATATTATCACTCCTCAATAAAATCGTTTTGTCCACTTGTTTTATAAAGATCCCATTTCCATTTAATAATTTTTTTTTTTTTTGAAGAAAACAAAAAAGGCATAAGAAACCTAATAAAATAGACCGTCGGAAAAAAAATCAAAGAAAACAGAGCAGCTGAAGCATCTTAAGATAGGATCATATCAGGATGATAGTACTTATTGCACCAACTTTGTTCAAAACCATATAACCATGGCCAAGATTGCCTAAACTATCTCCAACCAACCTCGACATTTGCACCAATTGTCATATTTAAGGCCTGTTTGGTTGGTTCGTTTCACTTAAGTGCAACTGTATTTTTTTTTGTCTTTTTCTGAAATTTTTTTTTATCTTTTCTGAAAAATCAACAAAAATTACTATTGAAACTAAAATATTTCAACTCAAACTTACACACCAAACAACCCCTTACAGATTTCAGAATTTCGTTTTTAACAAGAAAGTGCCGATAAAAAGACCCACCACATGACAGGGTGATGGGATTGCCACATGGCAAACCTAGACCAAAGGACAAAAAAAAAAAAAAATACCGATAAAAGGACCCACCACATGACGGGTGATGGGATTGCCACATGGCAAACCTAGACCAAAGGACGCAATCACTGCATAGTAGAGATTTGTGCTTTTAATACAAACTATATAGATCCGGAGGACTATCTACATCTCCCAAAAAAAAAAAAAAAAAAAAAAAAAAAATACAAGAAAACTTGTGGACTATCTAAGTTCAATTGAAGCTACAACACAATTAAAAAAAAAAATTTGGCATGCCGACATGGTCGGGGACTTGGGGTGCACAGACAAAGTAAAACAGCTCAACGCTAGAGTAAAAATATGTTCAACTGTTCAAGGACTAAAAAAAATTAATTAATTATTAAAAAAAGGGCTCATAGACAAAACAAGACTCTTTATAAATTTATGCCAATCAAATTTACCACCATCCACTGACTCAAATAACCGGACAAGTAACTCGCTTAAAATCATCAGAACACTAACCATTGAAGGAGTACAACAACAAAGACCATGACACTACTTTTTTTCAAACACCAAAGCTTTTGACTGCATATGAGTCCCCATAACTTTTTAGTACTTGTAATACATGTCACTGCAGCCATATTCAAGAAGTAGGCCAGCAGGCGCAAAGCTTGTATAGAAAACCTTGAGGATTCGCATAAATAAGACATACCAACGAAACTCAGAGACCCTGATCAATGAGATAATCACCAAGCCTCTCAACAATCACGTTGCATTGACCAGGTGTCATTGGCTCATCATAGATGCCGATGATTAAAGCCTGGCTAGTCTTCTTCACGGTAACACCTCCGGGACCCTGAAACAAAGAGACACGGTGAGTATATTCAAGACAAGAAAGGAAAACCCCGTTCGGAAGTAATTAACAACTTGCAATGGAAGATAATGAGATAGAAAAGGTACTGGAAAGGAAAGAAAATGAATAAGATGTGGAACTGAAAAACAATCGAAATTTCTTTTTAGTGTTTACTAACTTTAAGAATAGCTTCTTAAGTACTAAAATGTCCTTATGCATATAATTATTAGTTAAAATTTTACGAGGATGGACACAAAAATGATTTTATAGCCAATTGAAAGTTGAAACAACCTGGCTTTCCTATTCCCCATTTACTGCATTGAGTGAGTCCTCATCAAATTCAACACTTCTCATTTCGTAAGTAAACACATTGAAAAGGGCGAGGAAAACATTTATTTCCCTTCCCTTTTCCATTCGTGACAAATTAACAAGCCCTAAATGCAGTCTAGGAGAACCCCGCACTAGAAACAACCTCCCACTCGACTCACGAAGCTGAATCACACAGGGGCACAAGTTAGATTTTAAATGTAACAATGAAATGTACGTGTAGAATAATAGCTATCATTGTCCTGGAAAAAAAAAAAATGGTAACAATAAAATTTCAAAGCAGCATTGTCCAGTGTTTAACTCTTTAAGTTTTTGACCAATTGACAGAAGAACCCCAACAAGTGGTTTAGGGTTCACGAACCCTAACAAGCGGTTTAGGGTTAACGGAGTCGACAGTCTTGCCATTTATGAGCTAGCTGATGGGAACAAGAACTGATGAACATGTCTTCAGAAGTAGAGTCCACCTCAGGCAAACCGACGATAGTACTTTTGCGCTTACAAGAGTTTGCCTATGCTCAAGCTTACCAAAAATGCACCATTCATTCACCATCTTAACGAGACACATGCACGCAAAAGATTTTACAAGTGATAAAAACACAACAGTTGGATTAAGAAAATATGCTCATTCATACTTGACCAAAAACATAAAAAGATCGAACTTCCGAGTTTCTCACCTTCTTCCCTCTGATGACTGCTCCAGGCTCCCCTTGGATCACCATATATTTGGTGCCACCAAGGTACAAACCAGTTGGTGCAAGTGATCCAGGCTCATTAAAGTCATTCAAGACGGCAGTTATCTCTTCAGGCTTCAACTAAATCAAAAATTGACGTCAAATATAAGCAAATTTCAATCATTAAAAGATCAATATATATTGATATATATTGTGCACTCAGGTTTTGAGCCAAAAAAGCATCCTTCAGAAACAAACAATTAGAAGCAAAAATCATTTCAAGTAAACCCTTGCTTTCACTCAAAAAAAAAAAAAAAAAACCCTTCAGTAAGCATAATCCTTGACAAAACAATTTCAAAACTTTAATTACAAAAAAAAAAAAAAAAAAAAAAAAAAAAGCTTTATTGATTTCAATCTAGAAATTATGAAAATTTATAAGCCAAATCCCAGATTACTTCACATCAAATCGTGATTAACGAATCGAAGAAATAGTTCTTTTAACCATAAATTCTTCAACAAAAATGACGAGAATTGTCTCTCCTTTTTCAAGAGAATCAGATCAAAGCAGAAAAACACACGCACTCACTCAGAAAAACAAGCTTTCGCTGAATCGCTCATCGCAAAGTACATCCACCCAAAAAAAAAAAATCAAAATTACAATCAGATCCAGGAGAAAGAAATGATCAGAAAGAAAGTAAAAACCACAAAAAAGGAAAAGAAATCAGACCTGAGGAAAATTGGCGCTCTGAGCCCAGACGCTGCCGTCGTGGCCGATGATGGCCGCAGAGGAGAGATGATTGCCTTCGATTTCGCAGAGCAGATGATCATCGACGTAAGCTTGCCACGACATCTTCTTCTTCTTCTTCTTCTTCGAGTCCTTAGGTTTCCTGTGCTCTGATTTTTCCTTTCCGGAGTTCTCTGACTTTTTTCTGTTTGCTTGCTGAGAAAATAGCTCAAGCTCTGCTACTTCTACCAAAGCGGTAGCGTTAAAACCACGGAGACGTTGTTGTTTTAAAAATTCTATTTTCCCGGAATTACGATTTTACTATAATACCCCTGGAAGCGACGTTTTGTTATGCAAATTTCGCTGTCTTTGCCCGTAAATTTCGCATTACCAAACGTGCACCTTTTTTTTTTTTTTTTTTCCTTTTTTGGTCTTCAATTAGTCGGTGTCCTTTTTTTTTTTTGGGAAAGAATTAGTCGGTGTCTTGGTTTAAGCATTAAAAAAAATAAAATAATCATTTTACTACATGAACAAAAAAGTTTTACATAAATTTTAAAAAAAAATTACCGTGAAATATTTGCTGCAATTTTTATCTTTTTCCTTTTAGATAAATTTCTATCATTTGTTCTTTTTATTTAATTTTATTTTATGAATCTATCGTTTTTATGTTCTATGGAAAGTTTAATTCCACCTTAAAGCTACAATTTGATAATGTTTTGATATATTAGTAATTAGTTCACATAATAATTGAAATAACAATAAATACAAATAGACAAATCATAACTTTTATCGTGATTGCAAGTATAATTTAACGATAATTTCACACTTGACTCAATATGATATGAATAGTTCAAATCACCTATCCAAAATAAAAAAAAAAAAGACTATATCATCGTAATTTATTATAATTAAGTTCAATAAATGACTATTAAATAATAATTAGTTCTAACTTATGTATGTAATTACGTTTACTTTAGAATTAGGATAAATTTTATTTTTTCCACCCAAATTTTAGGTCTTGTCACAAAATACCTCATGAATTTCAATTTGTAACCTTCTTTCTCATTAAATTTCGAAACATTTATAGACTTCCCCCCTCAATAGAACTTTTGGCGGAAAAATGCACATGACACTTATTGACAGCATGAGTTAGGGATTGTTTTGTATGACATTACAAAGTTAACCTTACAATTAACTGATTGTTATTTTTTCTCATACCGCTCTCTTATGTTTAACTTTGTAATTTCACATTTACTTAGTGTAGCGAGTGTCACATATATTGTCAATGAGTGCTATTTTGTAATTTCATATTTAATATTGTTGCCAAGTACATTTTTCCATAAAAAATTTAACTGAGGAGGAAAGCTGTAAATGTTTCAAAGTTTGGGAAAAAAAAATGTTGCAAATTAAAGTTCGGAGGGGCGTTTTATGAAAAGGTCTAAAATTGGGAGGAAAAAGTGAAATTTATCCCTATAATTATATGACTTGAATATATGTGCCTTTCACGTTCTCTCTAAGCTTTCAAAAAATAAAAAAATAAAAAAAATTATTATCCTTACTTTTTAATTTGGTCACTCAATTTTTCTTGGAAACAAAACTATATCTATGTAGTAAATGGTTTGAGTTTAAGATAACTAAATGGGTAGATTTTTCTTAAAAAAACACAGCTAAATTAACAATGTCATTGAAATAGGAACTTTTATTACAATACTGTTGATTTTCTATGTGGAATTAGTTTATTTTATTTTTCCAATTTATCTCTTAACTGATCGCTCTTATGAGTATCTTAATATCATTTGTACGTTGGATCGTAGATTCATTTCATTTTCTCTATCTTTTTTGTGATTTTTAACATTTCTTTTTGGAACATTATTTTTTTTTTTCTTTTTGCAATGGTATTTATCCTTCTATTTTTCAACTTTTTTTTTAACCAATATTTTGTTTTTTTAGAGGTTATAAGTTTCATGTTGTATAGTTTAAATTTATTTGCAAAATATATATGTTGCCAACCATCTTGATAAAATTGAAGGGTGAAAAATATTTGAAGACACTGATGTTTAAAATCATCACCAACAAAATGTAAGTCTTATTTATAAATCCTAAATCAGGAAATCTAGTGTTTATTAACGGATGGTGCTTAACAACATTGTTCAAAAGTTTTTTCATGGTTATCCGTACAAATTACCAAATGACATATAAAAAGAAACACATCATTGCTCAAATTAGAAAGTTAAAAAAAAAAAAATTTGTGAATAAGTATTGTTAATTTTGCTTCATGGAAGTTCAGTTTTTTGGGGCAAAAACGTCTTGATTCCAGACAAGGAAATAAAATATTATCACTCCTCAATAAATTAGTTTTGTCCAGCTGTTTTATAAAGATCCCATTTCCATTTAATAAATTTTTTATGAAGGAAAAAAAAAAAAAAAAAAAAGCAAGAAAACTGAGCAGCTGAAGCATCTTATCCTCAAGAGACTCAGAGTCGTTATCTTGGAGGGGCTAATGCTTAAAAATAACGTAAAGTTTTGAGACACCCTTTTTCTTTTCTTTCTTTCTTTCTTTTCTTTTTTTTTTTTTTTTGCTAAAAAACTTTTGAAACTTTATAGTAATTTTTTTTTTTGTGGTAAACAAAATGATTATGTTTTAATTTTGCTCATCCTTTTTGGTGCCTAATAATTTGACTAAGATTTGATGCTCACCACTCTCTAAAAAAGAGTTGTTTGACTGGATATTCCAGCACGCTATGTTGATGGATGTCAATTGCTGAGGTCTTGTGCTATCAGGAAGGTGGGGGGAAAAAATCTTGAGCATCCTCAATTTTCAGTCAAAAAAAAAAAAAAAAGGAGGAAAGCTAGAAAGTTATACTCAGCATATTTTATAGGACCACTTGTGTAATAAATTCGAAAGTGGTCTACATCAAGTGTATAAAATGATGGGGGTTTTTATGTGTCTATGGATCACGCAACAACACTATAATTTCGACATTAATAATATGTTTGATAGAATGGAATACAGAGTAAATTGACTAGCTGAGAAAAATAGTAAAAGAAATGTAAAACATTTTCTTTGATTTTGTCTGGTAATATAGAGAGAATTTTAGTTAATTTTATAATTATATTAATTAAGGTCATAATAATAATTATTGTAAACATTATTTACTTTGTTCACTATTCTTTCATCACTCGTTCCAACCATAACATGCCAATAGTAATTGATTTGAGGACGTAGCGATTCAGTTGATATGGCAACAGAGAATCATGACTCTTTATTCGCCAATAAAACAGAGAATTATGACTCTTGCGGAAGCTTCTCTCTTCTTCTTCTTCTTCTTCTTCTTCTTCTTCTCTCTTTTCACTCTCTCTCTCTCTCTCTGTCTCTTCTTGTTTTGTTTTTGTTTTTTGTTTTTTGGGTAAGAGGAAGCTATAGTTAATTGAGTGGAAATAATGGGGAGGAAATGCCTTATCTTTAAGCACTACTGACAAGCACTAATTAGTAACTACAACTTGTCCTAACGACCCATATGGAATAATATCTATTCCAACTTGTGTAAATTTTCTTGTTGCTTTGGAAGAATTGCAGTTTCTTCATGATTAATGGTCCCCACTGGAAACAAATAATGCACATACATCGAGAAAGTTCTTCTGCTTTTTTTTTTTTTTTTTTTTTCACTTTAGAAAAATAGATAAAACAAAGAGCAAACTTCCATCGGATTATTTACTTGCATTCTACTATTTGTTCTAAAGTCTAAACACAAAACCCCTGTTCTTTTCGGAGAATTTGATAATAGAGTGCGAAATATCCTACTCGTTGGGGTTTATTTTAAAACCGTCTTATCTATATTAGAAACTGTTAATTATGTATATCTTATAATTTTGATGGCAGGTTTGATTGGACATAATATTCATAAACGTACACTGTCGGTGGGGTACTCTATCCTAGTAGCACCCTCTCTTTTCAGCTATTTTTTCTCCTCCTGTTGAACATATACCAAGAACAAGTTGCCACTTAAAAAGATAAATTACAACCATCAGTCACCGCAGAGAAATTATAATGCGAGTTATAAAAGAAACTATGGTGAAGACAGAAAAGCAGAAACGTAATGGAACGGCTTGAAGAACACACACGAAGAAGACGACTCAAAACGAATGCAATTAAAGAACAAAAATACAACAGAAAACTGTTTTTATGTCCTCCCACGGTTATTTTCGGCAACTTCACCACCAGTTGAAGGCTTTCAAACGAGGGAGATGCAAAATCGGTAATAAATAAATATTAGGAAGATGACCAAAATATATATATATATATATATATATATTTTTTTTCCGAACACTAAATCGCAAAAGACTCGAGTCATGATAGATATAAGCCTACAGGCCCTGTTCAATAAGGTAATCACCCAACCTCTCGACAACCATGTTGCACTGTCCTGGAGGTACGGGTTCTTCATATATGCCAAACACTAGAGCTTGACCAGTTTTCTTAATGGTGACACCACCAGATCCCTGTCAATCCAATAGAGAAGGGCTTAAATTCATAACTCAATATAGTGGGAAAAATGTTCAAAAAGAGAAGTTACATTTGTTTTGATTAAGAAATCGGCTACTGATGCGTCAGAGTTTAAATTTCAATTATCCACTTTTGCGCTATTAAACACGGAAGAGGCACGAGCAAGTTGAAAGAGAGACAATCTAATTTCATCTTAGAGCATGAAAACTCGTAGTAATTTAGATCACAGCATGGTGGACTCAATCAAGGGAAGACTTTTTTTCCCCCTAAAAGTTCAATTTGATTATAAGCCAACAAGGTGCTGCTTCGGAAAACATTTAATTTATTAACATCGTAATCAAGTATCAGTCCAGCTTAAATATGCGCACTTATGAAAGAAAGTTCGAAAGTTATAAATTGAACGGATAGTGCTTTTGTGAAAAAAATGATCTATGAGGACGAAGATGAATACGTAAGGACTATATCTTACCTTCTTTCCACGAATGACAGCTCCAGGCTCTCCCTGGATTACCATGTACTTTGTGCCCCCAAGGTGTAAACCTTTAGGAGCAAGATGACCAGGCTCATCAAAATCCTTCCCGATATCAGTGACCTCCTGAGGCTTAAGCTGGAGTCAGAAAGCGAAGAAAACTTCATGGTCAAAAGATCAGATAATTGCGATCATCTCACAAGTTTTAATCAATGCCCAAATTTTCATAAATACTAAATGCTTAGTAAATAATTTGAGAGAAGTGGGAGTATAGTGCAGTGCAAGAGACTAACAACTCAACAACTTGTGGATGTAAATAGATGTATATATCAACCTGTTCAAAATCAGCTCAAAAAATTCTTTATCGCCTTATAAGAAGTTCTTTATTGGCTTAGAAACTTATTGAAGGTCGTGTTAAGTTCTTTATCATATTAAAGTAGTTGCAAAGTACGATTCAGATGCATGAGACACCTGCAAAACTACATGACCAGGATGGGAAAAAAACACAACCGAAAACAAGTTTGTCTAGTATTAGTGAAAATATGTACGACAACAAAATCCCATAGATCCAAGGAACCCACCTTAGGAACTGCCAAAGTAACTTAAAGCTAACAACAATGTTAGTGAAAGGGAAACACAATTTCCAAACAACTAGGCAAAAACCTAAAATGCAAAAATAAAAAGCAGCAGGCACACCAATGGAGGAATGCAACCATGTATAGTAGCAAGAGCCTAAATGCAAAACGAAAGAGCAGCGCGACGTAACAATCTAAATAAAATGCCAATGCGCGTTTCAGATACTTAATCCTTTGCCATATTAAAAAAAAAAAAGTTACATTTTGAATTCCGAGTTTAACATAATAAAACCGAGCTGATTCGTCAAGTCAATGTGGATTAAAAACTAGCTCAACACCCACATGAAACTATCTCAATTCTCAACCAATATACTGAATCAAAGGCCAATATACTAGATAAAAAAAGAAGGCAATGATCTTGGATGAAAAAAATTTCTCAAGACACAGATCATAATATTTTGGAATAGCATTCTTCAATCAAAAACAGATCTTATGGACGGAAATGACGCCATAATAAGATCAGGCACGTCCTGAACCCGAGAAAATGGCGGCTCAAACTGAATCGCGGACCACAAAACATCTACATTGTCCAAGAGATTTAAGGATCCAACTATCATCGATCCAACAAAACCGAAATGCATGTTCAGTTAGCTACGAAAAGCAAGATCAAAAACACTTTTAGCTAGATCACGAGATGAAAATCCAAACGATCTGATCAAAACGCACAAAAACCTCATTGATCGAGATGATCATAGCAAAAAAAAAAAAAAAAAAACAAAACAAAAAAACACGAAATCAATCGGCGAAAACTGGCACATTAGCTCAAAAACAACAAACGAAATCATCGAGAGAGAGAAAGAGGACCTGAGGGAAGGAAGAACTCTGAGCCCAGACGCTGCCGTCTAGGCCGATGATGGCGGCGGCGGTGAGATGCTGGCCCTGGCCATCAATGTCGCACATCAAATGATCATCAACATACGTTTGCCACGACATTTTCTCTCTCTAGATTTCTCTCTCTTGCTTCTCTCTCTTCTGGTTGGTTGGTTTCTCTCTTTCTTTCTTGCTTTCTCGCCTCTGTTTGTTTGGGAGGGAATTATATAGGGCAGAGAGAAATTTGGAGGTGGATTTGAATGCTCAAAAAGTCAGAGAATCTGATTTCGTGATTGATGCCCTCTCCACCGTCCGTCCAGCTTAGCCTTCCTTTTCGGCTTGATTTTTCTTTTTTAATTAATTAATTTATTGATTTATTTCTTTTTCTGATTTATAATTTATATTTGAATTTTCTAACTAAGGATGACGTGTGGAAATACCCAAGGTTTTCGCTCAATTCTTGCACGATATATTTGCTCTGTTCTCCATTGCCTTTTCCCATTAATAGTAAATATCAATAACAAATAGTAATTACCAATTACTGCAAAATTGACGACAACGTAACCGCCGAGTTGTCCTAAATTTAGCTCTTATTTATCTTAATTCAACGACACTGTATCATTTTGTTAATGTAACGGATAATATTTAGATTGAATTGAGAATCATTATTAACACGTGTCCCTTTCAATCCAAACACGATTACCTAACTCATAAAGTTAAGAAAACTCGAATCTCAATCCTAACACGACTTGATTGTTTGGTTGACGGGTTGACATAACACAGCCTCCTAGAACCCGCAAAAGGAATTGGGTCATGAATTGAGTCCAGTTCATAAAGTGTCTTTTTTTTTTTTTTTTTTTTTTTTTTTTTTTGGTTTCCTTCATAATCCTCCTCAATCTCCACATCATAACATGAACCTGCTCAAAGAATGCACTAATAAAAACCATAAACAAAGTTGCTGGATACAAACTAATGCATCCCCGAAACATTTCCTTTCTGTTCAGATTGTTCACAATCCAATATCATCTTTCCAAAAAGCACTTTAGATTGTGGTTTCGCACCGAAATGTTCAAAGGAAAAACAGCTTTTTGATTGACATGTAAACGGTTAAGAAGCTTTTCTGTTCCAAGAAGAAATACATTTTATGCCACGAAATCAAAGAGACTCCAAGCTGATTGTTTGCTGCGTTGTCCAAAAAAACGGCAGGTGATGTTCATACCTTCAAACCACTTTTCAGAAAGAGCAGATTAATCGCTAAGCCGATGGGACCTTCCCCTGAAAGCCACGCCGGTATTCCTTACGGGTTCGCTTTGGGTTTGAGTGCGGACAACCGGCTGAGCTCCTATCCTCCATCTTGCAACCAGTCTCTGTCTGTGTGGTAGAAGTCAAGGAAACTCAAGGAAACATACTCTTTTCAAATATGCCAATAATTAGTAATAAACACAACCGAATATTAGTTCGAATCATCAAAGAGTAATCGGCCAAAATAGTCCCTCAACTCTTTCAAATGTGACGGTTTAGTTCCTATTCTTTTTTTTTTTTTTTTTGGTCGAGATAACCCTAAACTCTTATTTTTTGGCCGTTATGGTCCTTTCCGTCCAAATCCGTTAATTTGTGAGGGTATTTTAGTAATCTAATAGTAATTAATTTAACAAAAATTAAAAAAATCATAAAAAAAACAAAAAAACTTCTCTCTCCTTTCTCTCTTTCTTCTTTTCTCAAAACCTAGTTCGACGGTGGCACCAAGGGGGGGGCACCCAGATTGCGAATGGGATGGGATGGGGGGCAAAAACCTAGATCGCGAGGGGGGGCCCAAAAACCCAGATCACGAATGGGATTGGGGAAGGGGGGGTGAACCATATCGGAAGGAGAGAGGGGTGGGGGGGCAGCAGCGTCGCGGTGGGGGGGCCAAAAACCCAGATTGCAAATTTTTTGTTTGGGGGGGGGGGGGGGAGGGCAAAAACCCAGTTCGGAAGGAGAGAGGGGGAACTAGATCGGAGGGAGGGGGAGGAGGGTATTTTGGTCTTTTTACCACAAAAAAGATTTTAGCAATATTCTGTTAAAAATTTAACGGAATTTGACGGAAAGGACTATAACATCTAAAAAATAAGAGTTTTAGGGTTATCTCGGCTAAAGAACAGGAACCAAAATGTCACCTTCGAAAAAGTTCAGGGACTATTTAGGCCAATTACTCTTCATCAAAATCGCCAGATTGAGGATTGAGGTGGAAGATAAAATATAGAAGCACTAAACCATGGCAGTTCTAAGTTATTAAATTCATAAACAGAGAGAAGAAGATGAGGAATGTGTTTTACTCCTAATCCTAACGTAGTTTCACATCGATCAAGACTTCCGTTTTTTTTTTTTTTATTTCACCTTTTAAAATAAGTAAAAAGGATACACCCACTTTGGAGTCTTGAGTATGTTCTTTCCACCTGCCAGAGGATGCAACACAGTCAAAAAGTAATACAGATGGCCAGCGATGATTCCGAGCAGATCCTGCATGATTGGAGAGCCGAAAATAACATCCAAAGCGAGCATTGCCCATGGTAGATAAAATGCCTGCAAACACCATTGTTGAAATCGACACATTAGACATGATGACATGGCACCCACCTACGGAAAACTATAAAAACTGACCAAAACTTTGCAACAGTTGCTGGGCGTATACCTTAAGCGTGACAAGACCATATATATTGATGTTCGCATTTGGAAATTCTCGACTCCAGACGTAGACAAGCATGAATACAAGAGATATCCCTAAGAAATAGCTCTGGAATATGGGAATGATGGACAAGACCTAGAAGACAAACCGAGCATAATAGATCACGAAGAGAGAAGGGATGTTAGTGAGATTTCAGTCATTAGACAAACATATCGAGTGACAACAAAATAAGGTCATATTTGTCCAACAATTGGTGGACACCAAACAAGAAGATCACAGGAAGAAGAAGAAAAAGCACGATTAGTCCTTTTCAGTTTTAGTACCGGGAAAAAAAGGGGGCCCAAAAAGTAGAATAGTTTGAGCCAACATAGATACTACAGTTATGAGTTAACAAATCTGTCCTTCAATTTCAAGTAACAGATAAATTTGCCAACAGATAGCGATATAGACTCCCACATACCAGTAATGTTATAGAACCAAATATCATCATCCACAAGAAGTCTGCTGTCCTCCGATCAAATGGTCCCTTCTCTAGTTGAACTCCATATCTTGCTCTATATAATCATCAATGAGACAGTGTTAGCAGGTTAAATTAAGTTCCCTCGTATAATATAACTATTATCTCTGAATTCTCATCTGTGGATCTGACCAACAAAAACTGTAACCACATATACAGTCACAACTCACGAGAAAAAAGTTACTGAATCTGATTAGAAATTCTGCAGTAGTGTTACTCACATCATTAAGAGACGGATTCCAAAATTAATGGAGAAGCGTCCAAGGAAAAATAAGGTTGTTATCAACCTCCACACCTATAAACAATGGCAAAGTCAGAGGAGAGTTTTACTCATAGCTAACTAGAAAACCAAGTGAATAAGCATCCAATAACGTGATAAAGGCAATAAAACACATCATTAAGCCTATATGGATGAATCCATACCTGCAAACGCCGAAATACATATGGATAATATAATGCAAGAAATGACTGATCCCAAAGTCCCAGATGACATCCCACGGTTACCAACAGGCACAAGGTCCCATAAGCCTTACTTATAGGCGGGAGAGACTTGTAGAACCTGGAAGAAACAAATAGTACAAGATTGAAAAACAAAATAAAAAAACCGCTAGAGAACATCACAGGATAAATACTATTCGACACAGAACCCTTCAAGTACAATACAAAAGAGATAATAGGATCGCATGGAATCATGATTTAACTTGTTTCTCAAATTGATGCCTCACACCAAGCTCAATGCATGCATTTGAACAAGAATAATGCTAGAGATCCAAATATTTTAATACCAAATCATGTAACATGTGAGTTACCTATCTAAAAAAAAAGACGTGACATGTGAGTTGTTATTCTTTTATTGGTAAGTGTTTGAAAAATTGTCACGTCTGTTAAAATTACTAGTAATGGGGTCTTCCAGTACATAAAGATAACTTTTTGAGTCTATACTCGATGCAAAGTCAAGTAGCGAACGAGATATACAATGAACTAGACAATCATCCTCTCTTCAACCTATAACCATGCTTGTCTAGAACCAAAAGAGAAAGTTTTCAACGAAAACAAAGAATAGTCAAGACTGTCCTCTTTTTTTTTGTTCTTTTTTTTGTGGAGTACTGATGGGGTCATGATTCCCGCTTAAAGAGAAATAAAAACGCTCACAGGTTTCGAACTGGGAGAGCTAGAATAATCATGCAAAAAATGAACTACATTCTAGAAAATGGAAATTCTTTTCCAAGTTGATACAGCAACTATTTGACAAGTTCTTCCTCACCAACAAATAGTATCATCAACTTAATTCCAAAATTAAAAAATTAAAAAAAAAAACACACATAATTCAGTTGTGAGCATTCTGAAGCCTAGAGAAATTTTTAAAAAAAATATTAAGTAAAAGATGATTTACCATCTAAATTTCAAATTACTAGCTATAATTTCGGAAATTAATGAAATTAGTTTGGTGATTTAGAACTCAAATGAATGCCCAACTGAAAATATAAAACATAGTAGCGCTAATTGTAAAAATAAATAAATAATAAGGGTAATTGCGAACGAAAAATGAATCTGAGAAAGGGAAAAAAGGCTATTACTCGCCAGGAGAAGACATATTCAACCCAGAAAGCTAATTTGAACGAATGCCCAGATTCAGATTTTCCTTCTTGCTTTCTCGCTTCAGAAAAAAATCTTCCAAATAAAGAAAACGATTACTTAGTTGAATTGCTGCGCAAGAATGTTAAAAATTGCTTCGGATGAGTTGCAACTTACTAGTACGACCCAGAAGGTTCGCGGTTTGCCACGCCTGACCACAGCCGGTACCATTGTTTCAATTGGGCCGAAGATGGGCTCAAGCCCATACACATCAGAGTTTCATTGTGAGTTTGAAAGCCTTTCAACGGCCCTTTATCAGGCCCAACCAGCTTAATATATGTGTAGGTGGCTGGAGGTAACCTACCAAAACATAAAAAACTGAGGTAAATAACGGGATTTAAAAGTATTTAGAAATAATAATAATAATAAATAATAACTCAGATAATGATTTATTTACTTCTTGTATATATGTATTATATACGGAGCAAATTTTCTATAACTTTTTTTAACTTAATAAATTTACTATTTATTTCAAATAACATTAATGTTAGAGACACTAATTCTTATACCGACTTTTTAAGTATCAATTTATATGTTATATTTTTATTTGTAGATATAATCAATTGATGCGACAATGTTTCAAATACTTATTAATAAAAAATAAAAAAAACTACAACTTATATGTCCCATAAATTGATACTTAAAAGTTGATATTAGAGTTGGTATCCCTAGTATTTTTCTTCAAGTTTTTAAAATTTTATTATTAAATTTAATTAACTTTGTAAAGCCTCTATTTATTATAATTTCCACAAGTATTTAATGCGACCATTGATCGTCGATCCTATTACTATCCGCAACTTACCAAGTTACTCTAATAAGTGACCCTGTCAACTAGTTATCGAGCAAGTTACTATGAGTAACCTATAAAGTTACTCCAATGACTGACAGGCAGTAATCAGACAACCATTGATAACTGGTTATAAATAAACAAATGTAAAAATTACATAACATGGCATGTATTAGAAGAGTGGAATTAATGATTGCTGGCATTTTAGTGTAGAATTCATGACATGTTTACTTATCAGGAGTAGGGAATGAGAGTTAATTTCTTGTTTACTTACTTTTTTTTTTTTCTTCTGATGATGAAATGGGAGCGAGAATGATGGGTCGCACACCAATTTGAAATTGAGGAATGAGATTGGCAATCACATGCCTCCTCCGGATTGTGACTCTCATTCCTACTATTAACATTAAATTATCATTTTATCTTTAGTTCATTTACAAAAAATTGTATTACAAAATAATAACAACCTATATTAATTATTTTTATTGAATATATATAATATATTTTTATTAACTTAATATTATATAACTATCCTAATTATTATTAGAATAAATAAAGAACTTTTTTAATCATAATATATTATTATATTTCTATTTTTATATTTTTTATACTTTATTTATTTTAATTCATTTTTTTTACTCTTTTAAATTTTTTTAAACAAAAAATTACACAATCTAATTTTATTGCCTTAATATCATAATGATTATTTTACTTTTGATTAATAGTATGATAATAAATAAATAAATAATAATAATTTTTAAAATTTTTGAAAACACAATAAATAAAGGGGTATACAAGTAAATTTACAGTAACTAATTCCGATTATTGTTCTAAGTAAACGCACAAATGAGATTGACAGTGATTCCAACTCCGATTCTTGGAACCCAAGTAAACAGCATATACTGACTTCGAATCCTGATTTCGAATCCAGTCCACTCCGAATCATACCCACTCTGATTTATGCTCACTCCGATTACGCGTAAATAAACATGACATCAAATTCTTCCACTTTCAATTTTATTTTATTTTTTATTTTTTAAAAATAGTATCACTGTCTATTTTTTTTGGTGCATTTTAAAAATGAAAAAATTACATCAAAACAATAAGATTTTCACGTAAACAATGTAGATAAGATTTAAAGTAGTTTGATTTGTCCCGACTCGGATAATTCAGGTCACGTTTTTCAATACAATGAGTGGAGATTACAGCGTTGTTCAAAAGTATACTTGAATATTCAAACTTTGCCGAAACATTCACCAAGTTTGAAATAAAAACATTCAAACGTGCAAAAAACTTTTATCATCTCGTGCACCAAAAATGATAATCATACGGCGTGGTTTTCGAGGGTCCTAAACTCATAATAAGGAAAACATTGTTTTAAGTTTAAAAGCTTCTATTCGTTTGGCCTTTGCAACAAAATCAGTTCCAATCAGTAGTCACATAATAATAATTAGACAAGAACATGGGACCTTAAAAATATTGGGGTTGTGTACTATTTGGAACACCAAAATCCAAGCTGAGCTGGGGGAGATATACTTGCATACCTCAAAATGGCCTCTTTGTCTGCCAACTACTACTCCTTTGATGTGTTATGCTGGCACTGATTTTGCTTGCCTGGATCCTTTTATGGCAAGGATTAGCACAAATGAGGTGGTGCAGTCCTAAGGATATATACCTTTTCTTTTCCTTTTCACGACGTGTCTATTTTGTATGATGAATGTGTTTTACAATGTTTGTGAAGTTGTCCCGCATCGTTAAGTTATTAGATTATCATGGCATTTATATCTAAATTGGGAGTCATCTACTCTTGAGCTCGCTTTTGAGATTTAACATGATACCAGAGTCAAATTTTTTAAGTGATGATGGTTTTATATCTCAGTCTATTTATATGACACACTAAACATGAGATAGGGTATTATATTATAACATGATTTTAGAACTAGATTCTTCAAGTGATGGTGAGTTAGATCTCGACCCATTTGCTTAACAGGGTATTAGATTATGAAATTGTCACACATTGTTAAGTTCTTATGTTGTTTGTATGTGGGGATTGGATGCCCTCTCCTATTGAGTTAAATTTTGGTGACGAGTTTTACACAATCCCATTCAGCATGACTCGTGTTGGAGTATGAAATTAGACCTATTATTCAAATAAACTTTATTTTTATTAAGAAATAATATAGGAGCGGGATGATATCAATGATTCTCTATTTTGGTGTCGAGTTAACTTTTGAAAATGAGTTATACACAATCTCATTTTAATATGACTCATGTTGGAGTATGAAATTGGACCTATTATTCAAATAAACTTCAATAAAATGATTTATATTATATTTGATAGGCCTAATTTATTTATTTTTAATAAATGACAATATAGGGACGGGTTGATATCGATGATCCTCTATTTTAGTAAAAGGAAAAAAAGACTAATAAAAGGTTAGAGAGGTGAGCAATGATCATCTCTAGTTCTCAAGCAAACCATTCTGTATGTCACTGCGATACTCTTCCTGGTCCAGCCAACTAGTTTTTTTGTAGGACGGTGTCCTTTTGTGGTGTTATTAATATTGTTGTAGATTATAATTAATGTTGCATGTTTTGTTTTGAAGTTGTATGTGGTTTTTTTTTTTTTTTTTCCCCTTCAAATATTGGTAATTAATACGTTTTTAAGTCATTTTCTGAGTTAAAGTACGTGGTACTACTCCTTTCAAATGAGGCCACTTGTGAGTTTTATTACAACTGTACATGCAATGAATATTGGCTTAGAATTCCTGATTTTAATTTCTATTTTCCATGTAACGAATGAACCTACTTATATATTCCCATTTATTGGGTTTGGAAGAATGTTGGTCACTCTCATATTTCTACCTTTTCAACTGACAAGTTTTATTTATTTATTTTTAAGTCACTTTTTTCCGTAATAAATTATTATTCAAAATATATCGTTATTTAATGATACATACATTTTATATATACATGAAAAGAACTCCACAAGAAGGTAAGATATAATAATTGTTGATTACTGCCGTGGATCCTAAATTTATAAACCAACGGAAAAAAAAAACTAAAATAATAAATAATCATTAAAACTTACATGCCTATTATAGGTGGAAACATAATTTAGCCGTAATCTCACATCTAACTATAACTCCTCATTTCTAAATTCAAAAAAAAAAAAAAATTACATGCCAATTCATTTTCCATGGTATTTGATATTATATTTATCGGAACAGTCCCTTTATTATAATATAAACACTAGAATCATTTGAAAAAAAAAAAAAAAACTAGAATCAATATAAGATGATCAGATCCACATTGATCTTAGTAGAGATACTTATATATTTACTGTTAAATTATGTTTACAATTACTCTCATTCAGATCTTTATTTATTTATACTAAATGTAATGTTCTAAACTATTTAACTATATGTTCACAAATAAAAAAAAATTGTATTTATATCCTTTCTAAATTGAGAAAAAAAATTGTGTCGGCTCTCTCAACAAAAAATAATTAACTATACTACTTTTTGTTTTCTTTGTGCTTCTTTTTGTGCCTCTATTTAAAAAAATTTCAAACTCCGTCACATCCTAAAGTTATTGTTATATGTATATGTTCCTTTTAAAAATAAAAATAAAAAAGAAAGAAAAAGAAAAAAGAATCGGTGGTGTCTTACACCCTTCGTAAGTCATTTATTAGGAAATCTAGTAGAATCACAAGTGGATTAATACCAGTAGGATTGAATCTAGAGTTACTCAATCCATCACAAGTCCATAGTTCCCACATAAAATATGGATCTCAAAATGAGGATGAATATGGGAATTCAAACTATGATATTGAGACTGAAGAAATTCTAAAAAAAAAAAAAAACATTCACGGTCGTTGTGTATATAAATCATAGATGACAAAAATTTGAATATTTTCTTTTATCAACAAAAGTCTGGCTGATACTCTATATATACATGTATATAATATATATGTACAATTTAAAAATAAAAAGTTGGACCACAAGACCATTTTATTTTTCCTTCCCAAGCGTGAAGGACTAAAAGCCAATAAGAGGTTGGCTTTGTTCTCGCATGAAAACAAAGCAAACATGCAGCAGAAGGCAGAGAGAAATTGTCCCTGTTGGGCAATGAATGTGGAAAAGTGGTATATATATTTGACTATATATTCAATTGAGAGTTTGTATATATATATATATATATGTAAACAAAGAAAAAAGGATTAAAAAAAAAAAGATTGTTTTGGTAGCGTAGCAAGACAACAAGCATAATTTGGTTTTTTGCAAAAAAGCAATGAGATTTACCCAAACAATAGGAAATGGTGAGCCAATACTCTTGTTCCCCACGCTCCGATCACCCAAACGAAATTTTTGGGCCCCACCTAGAAGGAGATGGACCATCCTTATACTTAATTAACCAAATTTAGGGGGGCAGAATTTAAAATTAAAAAAAAAAAAAAAAAAAAAACAAGGATAAGGTTAAGCTAATGATAATGGTTTTTCACCCTAATGGATATGGTATCATGAATATGGTGCATGCTATGTGATGTTTATCTTGAGTCGGGATGACTCGCTTAGAGGAGCTGCTATTTTACAATATGAGGCCTACTAGCTTTTCTAATATCGATTTTTTTAAACTCGTGGTGAATTGGAAATTCTAATAGGCATTAAAGATATTGATTTAGTGATTAAAAATGGATCGAAAACAATTTAAATTAAACATCTAGTACATCAAAAAGGATTTAGAGGAAGTTTGAAACTTGGCCTCTCCTATCATGTTGAAGTTTTTTTTTTTTTTTTTTGGTTATGCTCTAAAATAGAGTGACCCACGAACTAGCTCATATTGCGTCATTGTTAATTAAGAGATGATTTGTATTGGTTCGAAGTATGCTCCAAGTAAAAACGTCTCTCTTGGATGTTTAGACATCGCTTAAAAAAATAAATAAATTGTTTTGACATTAAAAAAAAATGTTAATTTTTAAATTGTAATGGTACTCTCGCTAGGAGGCTAATTATAGGTAATAATTCAACAAGTACGATGTCATCTCCTATACAATAAGGAATATTGTGCGTTACATATAATTCTCGTGTCCCTTGTTGAAGGTGGATTTTTTTTTTTTTTTTTTTTTGGTGAGTTGTTGAAGGTGGAATTTGTTGTTCCTAGATCCTTGTTTTGGAAATAGAGTGGTCCACGCATTAGTTGGTCTTGCTTCATTGTCAAGAGAGGATTTGCAATTCACAAGGGAGAGAGAGAGAGAGAGGATTTGCATTCAACTATTTAGAGACATGTGCCTCTTGTACTTTGGGACACATCTTTTTGATACAATTAAGTAATTTTTTATTATTTTTTTAAAGGACAAAACAATACAAAAATTTCAAAAACAAGTGGTATTGTCAACAAGTAACAAAGTATGACATTTACCCCCAAAAAAAAAGTAACAAAGTATGATAACTTAGCAAGTAACATGTTATTTTATGTTCACTAGGTAAAACATAAGGTTGATTCTTTATAAGAATACTCTTCGCTATATAACTTCACACATGGTTTTGTTTTTGTTTTGGGTAGAAAACCTTCATTAACCAAACGTCATAACAACAAAAACAAAAGACCAGCCAAACCAAAGCAAGGCACCAAATATGAAAAAATAAAAATAAAAATAAACAATTCCAATGTCTCCTTCAATGCGAAACGACATTACCGATCCTTCTAACCCTTAAAATAAACAGGACGAAGATGTCATATTACAACAAAAGTACTCTCGACCTTCAAATTCTCAATCTCCAAACACCGCCCATGATTATCTCCATTCATTGATTCTACCTTGTATAAATTATTTCTAGTAATATTTGGATATCTTAAGGTCAAATACACCCAAAGCAATCATAAACTAGATATGACTAGCTATCTCTTCACCTTTTTTTTTCTTTTTTTTTTTTTTTTTTTTCTCTCCTCTTAGAAAGGAGGGGGGAATTAAATCAAAAGCGCCTAGCAGATAGATGGAAAAATGATTGATTGGCAGGTTGGAATTAGGTGATGATATTATAAATTATAATACCTTTAGTTCCAATGAGATGATTGTGGATGTGGTATAATGAAATTCCTAAAAGTTTTAATTCTTGATGAATTAAAGATAATTACAAAATCCAATTATAAAATGAAAAACATAGCTGTGCACATGCATGAACCTCTTACATGGATTTTTATTGTGTTATATTTTTAATGCAAAAAGTTGGCATAGTCGAAAACTTTTAGTGAGGAAAAAAACAAACGACAAGAACATATCAAACTTCATGTTTCATGGTTTAGATTTTTCCAAATCAGATAAAACAGTTTTTTATTCAACGACCTTGTCATGTTCAAAGTCTCCTAGCATAAGAATTTTTTATTCAAATGTTTAAAAAGCTTAATCTCAAGAAAATATTACAGAAAAAGTTCTTTAAAAAAAAAAAGATTTATATATTTGTGGCCCATCAAATTTGTAAGATTGTGACTTTGCCCCTATATGTTTTTTATTATCTTTTTTAACGGCAACACGCATGTAGTCATTGAACTTTGGCAAATAAACCCCCCCCCCCCCCCCCCCCCCCCCCCCCCCCCCCCCCCCCAAAAAAAAAAAAAAAAAAAAAACCAATTAAGTTCAATTTTTTCCAAATTTTGGAGGATTTTTTTACTGAGAAAATTACCTAAATAATCACATTTTTTTTTCATCTATTGACCAACATAAAACAAATTCTCCCATCTTAATCAACATGACAGTTCGAAATTAAAATATAAGTGAATGAAAATGTCCATAATTCCCTAAAGTTTTGATTTTTGATGGGAAAATGTCACCATTTTTTTAAGGCCATAAAACAAGAAAAATGCTCGAATGCATTATCAATGTTGAACACTATCTTTATAACTGATCAAAGTACGATTTTGACTGTAAAAATTATACTTTTTCATTATAAAAATTGATGTTTTAGTTATTAGATTAATTTTTTAATGATAATCTAGGAACAAGAATAGCTTTGCATTTTTTGCTATAAATTTTTAATTTAAATACTTAAAATTAATGTAAATACTTAAAAATCAGATTATTAGTGTTGATGCCATATTTTGTACCTCATCTCTCACCATACACGTGTCCTTGGATAAGTCATCAGAGAGTACAAGACGACTAGGAGACATGCCGCTTAGAAGATCCGAGAATGACTCCCAGACGACAGGAGAACGACTGGCAGGTAGAGCTAAATAAGGAAAGTTGACTTCATGGACAGGATCATGTAACTAAATCCAGCATATCAGGCAAGTGAATCAGTCAGCAATCTCAGATCTAACGGAAAAGGTAGTTTCTCGATATCTTCTAGTTTTTCGCGAGTTGGAAAGTGAAGCAATATAGAAAAGGACACTTACTCATCAGCATTCAAGGCAAATTATACCAAAATCATGTAACTCAATGCATCAAGTTAGTCCCTTTAAATCGAGGCTTACTCTGCATGCCTAGAGACCTCCTTCTTCCAACCATTTCGGACATCCAAGGCATTGAAATAAGCAAAATACACACTAAACTCCCCGAATCTCTCTGTATCACATCATCCCCCATATCTTTCTATCCCTTTCTTATTGAAAAACACATTTGTAATGCTCATTTGCATATAGTGGAAGCTCTCGGAAGCACTACAGAGAACGTAGTTTAGAGAGATTACGGGCAAATTTCTATAAAATCGGTTGTCTCTATCTCTATTTACTTTTCATGCACTTTATTTTATTTCTTGCGACTCACTAACGGCACACCGACGACCGGTCGACGACTCACCCGTCATCATGTTTCGGTCACTGGTCCTATTTTTCTTTGATTGTAGATTCGACTCTGTATAATTAGTAAAATAATATTATAACTAAAATTGTAGTTAGATTAAAAAAAAAAAAAAAAAGAAAGAAAAAGAACGGTTCCTACTTCCTGTCACATGCACTCTCCACAAATTAATCGAAATCAAAGAAGACCAAAAAGAACAATGGTAGAAACATGAGGGCTTTTCAGAAAGAGAAAAAAAAAAAAAGAATGCTTGCTGTACAGTTGGCTTGATGATGTTCGTGAAAATGGCTCTGTTACACTATCATTACCCCGTTTACCAATGCTTGCTGATAATGAAAAGAAATAAATAAAATAAAATAAAAAGGGAAAAAAGTGCATAAGAGACAAAGAAAGGACTATTTACGGAATGCCACGTCAACAGTCTCTCTTTCTTAAATCTCCCGCAGAATGTAACCTTTTTTTTATTTTTTAAAATTTTTTTTTGTGGGGCCAAATTCCTCACTTCATCCAATCAAATCCAAGCAAACACAACAACGTGGTGACAGCCTTTTCCCAGCTGTCACGACCCCACTATTCCACCATATAGGATCAGATTAGATCACCGCTTACGACTATCATATTTTATCCCTTTTTTTAATCAATAAAAATTATGATTAATTTTTAAAAAATCAACTAATCTCAATCTAAAAATTTTATCTTTAATTGACAAACTAAACGAATGATTAATCTTCACTCATGTCCGTTTGAGAGATTTTTGAAGACAAAGTTTTGAAGGTTGATTTGAAAATATATATTTTTTAAAATATTAAGTGAAAATAAACTGTAACATAGAAAATAATATTATAATTTAAAATGTACTTGAAAAAATATGTAAAATATATCTTATTTTATTTATCTTATCGATATAAGTATTTTGATATAAGAATTATCTTATTTTGATTTTAAAAATTGAATGGAGAGAAAGTGAGCTGTAAATTTTGAAATTAAGACCGTAAACATTGCGTGAAGATATTACCCCAAATTATCTCTCAGGGTCCGTTTGGTTCACCGATTTGAGTTGAGATTTTTAAGTTTGCATAGTAAATTTTTTTGAATTTTCAGAAAAGATAAAAAACTTTTTGGGAAAAAGACAAAAACTTTTTGAGAAAAAGACAAAAAAAAATTTGAATTGAGTGATTTGAATGGGTGAACCAAACGAAGCCTCAATGTCTCAATCCTAAATGCTTTCGTATTTTTATTTACCACTAATTTACCAAAAAAAGAAGAGAAATACGTGTCACTTCTTCAACAATTTTGGTGTCTATAAGATGACAATTTGCCGACAAAATTACATCATCTTGTAAAATGTGTAAAAAAGGTCCAAGGTTATCTCTAATGATATGATTTTTATCCCAAAAAAAAAAAAAAAAAAAAGGATTCTCTCTTTTAGATTGTTATTATCTGACAACAACTCACACACCATTAAATATTAATGAAGTAGCAATTGTTTATGTTTGATAGAGTTAAAAAAAAAAAAAAAAAAAAAAAAGGTAGAATGAAGTTAAAAGGAGGGATTTGAAAAAGAAAAAGAGAATTATAGAAGGTTTGATAGAGAGGAAATTGGATAATAAAAGAGGTATAAATCTATGAGAAACCTAACATTTTTTTTTAATCCTTTCAGCTTTAAAAAAAAAAAAAGATAGATAAAATAACGATTTGAATTCAGTTTCTTTTTTATTTCTTATTTATATAAAAAAAATATAACGGGAAAAATGCACTACATTAGATTTTTTTTTTACTTCTCTTTTATCAAATAAAACATAGAAAGAAAATCTTCCTCATTCCTTTTTATTTTCCTCTTCAGAGTTTTTTTATTTTGCCTTTCTTTTTATTTTTCATCTCTCTTATCAAGCTAGTCTTAATTATGTATTTTAAAAGAAATTTGAACTTTTTAACTTACTATTAAAAAAGACATCAATGTTGTGAATTTTTAATGTAGATTAGGTACATCCTACAATAGCTCGGAAAAAGAGTACATTTTGTCCAATCCCTTGATTTATCCCGTGATCCGAAAAAACAAAAAGTATAAAAATTCAAAATTAAAAAAAAATAAAAAGAAAAAAAGAGGAGAGTAATTTGTTCGTTTAGTCTCTGAATTATGAAGATTTTCTCAATTTGATCTCTAAATTATTAATTTTGGTAAATTAATCCTTGAACTTTTTTTTTTTTTTTTAAGTTTTGATCCCTTTAACTAAAATTGACAGACGATTAGTGAAATTCAACATAGATAATTATGTCCTTAAAGCAAATTAACTAAAAAAAAAAAACTATTACATTAAGTGTAAATGGTTTTAGTTTTTAAGAGTTTTAATAAGAATAAGAGGTATTATTATTTTTATAAACCTTCATCTTCCATAAAATTGAAACCTTATTATATACATTAAATTAAAAAAAAAACTTTTATCAATTTTAATATTAGAGACCAAAATTGTTAAAATTTAAAAATTCAAAAACTAATTTAGTAAAATTAAAAATTTAGTGATTAAAAAGTGACAAAGTGTATTTATATAATTCAGGGATTAAGGTTTCGTTTGGGGTCACATATGGAGATAGTGTTTTGAAGGTTGGAGATAGTTTGAGTTTTGGAAATATGCGTTTAGTAAAAATAAGCTGTTTGGAATGAAAAAGTGTTAAAACTTAAAATATGTTTAGAAAAAAATTAATAATTTCGGACTTGTTTTATTCGTTTCGAAATTCTATGTAATTTGAAAAAAAAAAATCTTTTTGACTTAAAATGATTAAATTATAAACTTTTAATATTTGAGGTTTTTAAAAATGTTTAGAAAAAATAAATAGTAAAACTAGACGAAAAAGATAAAAAAAATATTTAGAAAAAACTTTTAAAAATTTGTCCCAACGGGCCTAAATAAATAAATCACCCTGACAGAGAGAGAGGAAATAGCATAAATAACAAACAGATGTCAGAAGGGAAAAACGGAAACGTTAAAAACAGGTACGCAGCCGACAACCATTTTTAAACTCCATATATGTAGTAGTAGTAGTTACATAATCACAACTATATACTCTCACACAACACAACATAGATATTCCCAAACCTGTCTCTCCATTTGCCACTTCTCTCACTCTCTTGTCTCTCTAAAATAGAAAATTAAAAATATATATATAGATCAATAATAACAAGAACAACAACAACAACAACAACAAGAACAACAACAAATGGATCCATGCCCGTTCGCGCGACTAATAATCGAGTCACTCGCCCTCAAGCTCCCGCAGGCGACTAGACCGGCCGGTCCAGGCCGCGTCCACCCGTCGGCCACACCCTGCTTCTGCAAGCTCCGCCTCAAGAACTTCCCCTCCCAGACGGCTCTCCTCCCTCTCTCCTCCTCCTCCGGCGACTCTCCCCCCGACTCCGCCACCTCCTCCGCCGGCGGCTTTCACCTCGACTCCGCAGCCCTCCGCCGCCTCTCCTCCTCCCGCCACCTCTCCCTCCGCGTCTCCGTCTACACCGGCCGCATGGGCCGCACCTGCGGCGTCTCCACCGGCAAGCTCCTCGGCCGAGTCCACGTCGCCCTCGACCTCGCCGGTGCCGACTCCAGGCCGGCGGTTTTCCACGCCGGATGGATGAAGCTCGGTGGAGACGCTGCCAGGCTTCACATCGTCGTCCGGTCCGAACCGGACCCCCGGTTCGTGTTCCAGTTCGGCGGCGAACCGGAGTGTAGCCCGGTTGTGTTCCAGATTCAGGGAAGCATTCGGCAGCCTGTTTTTAGTTGCAAGTTTAGCGCCGACAGGAACTCAAGATCCCGGTGAGTTCTATTTGTCTAAATACTTTTATTTTATTTTATTTTAATTTTTGACTAATAAGTTTAATGTTTACATTTTACGTTACCATAAAGTTTGATGTTATTTTTTACTGTTAAAATGTAAAGTTAACTTGCTTTGAGTTGGTGGACAATAGTATCGTTTTTTCACATACTTCGGTTTTGGTGGGTATGAAAAAAATTACTCTATCTTAGTTGTAAGTATAATTTGTGATTACTTGTAATTTCATATCTAATTTCGCTATGAAATGTGAAGTTTGAATTCCACTTTAGATTCAAAAATAAAATAAAATATGCTATACCTTATTACCTTTTAAACCATGAGGATGCATGAGATTGATATAGTTTTACTCTTATATATATATATATATATATATAATTTTTGAAAAAGCATAAGAAAAAAAAAAACTATACCTTATTACCTTTTAAACCATGAGGATATATAATTTTTGAAAAAGCAATTCGTACAAAAAAAAAAAAAAAAGAGCAGTAGAGCTAAATATATATATTTTTTCGTATTTTACATAAAAATCCAAATTAATTTGTTTTTCTTGTTGCATTTTGAGTTCTTTTTTTAGCATCACATCACCAAAAAAAAAAAAGTAAAATAATTTATATAATTGTATATTGTTTTGGTAATTTGATCAACAAATTTTTTTTTTCCCAAATTAGTTTGTTTTTCTTATATAATTGATATATTTTTTTTTGGGTGTGGACCACGCAAAGGGGTTGTCAATTTTTCCTTAGCTGGCCGTGTCAAGCAATCCACATGCCAAGTTGGGCTGTTATAACTTATAAATCTTGCTTCAATTTTTACGTTTCCTTCATGCAAGTTTGCATTTTTCATGTGTTATAGTTTGGTTAACTTTTGTCAAGTCACGTATCTATTAAAAGGAAAGAGCTAGCTTTTGCTTATGATAGTTATTTTTTGCCTTCTATTTTTGCTTTAATTTAATTTTATTCAGCAGTTGATGAATCCTATCCATAGGGCATGCATATATGTATATCTCTGTGTATATCATGTATCTATATGTATATATATCATTGTCCCATATTTAGTGTTATCACTTGACAGCAAAATATTTAGGACCAGTAAAATTTCGTCTATATTTTACACTTTCTGACCACTTTAATTTTTTTTTCTCTGACTTTAATTACTATAATTGATACAACATTTCGATTAATAATTTCTTATATGCATATAAAAAATAGTTAGAGTATCTTTGGTCGGTGAAACTAATATTATCTAGGTAGGATTTGTTTTATCTTATAATTACGTTTAATTGATGCTTATGATTCGTATCTGTCAAGTTCTGATTTGTTGCACCCCACATTTCTTTTTTTATACTTAAATGCAAATGTCGTGCACTTAATATATCAGACCCATTATTTGAAAAAAAAAAAAAAATATATATATATATATATATATATTAAAAACACTCTGTCCATATCTCCATCATGAATGAACCCAACAAACACAATTCTTAATTAAACTAAATAATAATAATAACAACAACAACAATAATAATAATAATAATAATAATAATGTTATATGTTGGTCAAATCTCTCTAAATTGTCAAAGAGTGATTACAATTTTGAATCCCTTCCCATGTGCAAAGGTAACTCCCATTGTTTGACATAACTAATTAATTACATTAATTAATCATTAATTTTAGATTATTTTCATCAATAGTCCTAAATTTATGATAATTTCTCTTTTGTCTTCTAAATTTTAGAAACTCATACTTTTCCTCTTATATATGACTTTGAATTTAACCTCACTTCATCTCTTCTATTAGAATTTTAGTTAAAAACATAAAGAAAAAACGAAAAATTAATGTCGTTAGCCCAATTCTATTTGAATTTTTACTAAAAGCAAATTGAAAAAACCTCTTGGCTACAATTCACTTTTTTTCCATTTGTTTTTAACTAAAGTTCTAATTAAAAAAAATAAAAGTGGGGTTAAAACAGTCGTGTGGTATTTTTTTTTTCATTTGTTTTTAATAAATATTTTAACAGAAGAAGCTTAACCAGACTAATTTCCCGATTTTTTAAATATGTTCTTAACTATAATTCTGATAAAACGGATAAATTTAGGTTAAACTCAAAATTCAAATGGCCAAGTGAGAATTTAAATTCATAAGACAAAACTGAAAGTGATCCTAAAATTAACGATGCGTAATTGAGAATAATCCCTTTTTTTTTTTTAATAACCCACAAATCATTTATGAAGATTCTCATGTTGGCTAAAATAAATTCTTGAAAAAAAAAATGACAGATCACTTCCATCAGATTACACCCTCAATAGCAGCAGCAGCAGCAACAACAGAGGGTGGATGAGGACCTTCTCAGGCGAGCGGGAGAAGCCTGGGAGGGAAAGAAAATGCTGGATGGTGACAATTCACGACCTGTCGGGTTCTCCGGTGGCGGCGGCGTCGATGATCACACCCTTCGTGCCGTCCCCGGGGTCGGACCGCGTGTCGCGGTCCAACCCCGGGGCGTGGCTCATACTCCGCCCCCACGGCTTCTCCCTCAGCAGCTGGAAGCCCTGGGGCCGCCTCGAGGCCTGGCGCGAACGCGGCCCCGTGGACGGCCTCGGCTACAAGTTTGAGCTAGTCGTCCCCGATCACACGAACCGCCTGCACGGCGGCCCCACCGGCAACATCCCCATCGCCGAGGCCACCATGAGCGTGAAAAAAGGCGGCCAATTCTGCATCGTGAACTCCGGTAGTACGAGGTCGCACGTTAAAGGGTTCGTCATGGGCTCGACCGTGGAAGGCGAGGGCAAAGTAAGCAAGCCCGTCGTTCAGGTCGGAGTCCAGCACGTGACTTGCATGGCCGATGCTGCTCTGTTCGTAGCGCTCTCGGCCGCCATTGATCTGAGCATGGACGCTTGTCGTTTGTTCTCTCATAAGCTCAGGAAAGAGCTTTGTCACGACGAACATGATTTCTTCTCTTAGTTGAGCAGATATAATTTTTTGCTGAGTTCTTATCTGATCCGATCTCCCCTCTTGCTGTGATAGCCAAATTATTGGTTTGAGCGTAGGAATACACACACACACACACACACACACACAAATACATATATATTTGTATTCTTTTGTTTTTTTTTCTCTTGTTATGATTCTTTTTGAGCAGATTTTTATCTCCTTATATGGGAGTACACTACTGTGACGAAGTGTGGCCTCTGTTCTGGGTTTTGGGTATTGGAGAGAGTGAGAGTGGCTTCCTGGTTTTTGATTCTGCAACTAGAGTAGTTTTATTTTTTTATTTTATTTTATTTTATTTTATTATGAACAGTTGAAAGCTTACAATATCCAATTGTATAGACTGGGAAATATGAATTAGTTCTTTAAATTTTGTAACAATTCCTTTTTTCATTCTCTATATAATTCATTTATACGCATTTTTAATGGTGTTTTATTGTTCATCTTCCCCTCTTTTCCTTTCAGGTTCCTTTGACTTTGTGATATTTGGACTTTAAAGGTTTCAAGTATATGCATGTATTTATGCTCTGCGTGCTATTTCCTGTAGGTGTGTAAATGTTGAAGGGAAAGTATAAGGTTTTGAGTAAATTATTAGATATGTGATCTTACATAAGTCTATTTAACGTGCATTAGTCCCAGATTATTTTAACTAACTGAGTCTGGAAACTAAGCGCTTCAACCGATGTCTTCACACTCCATCCCCGTATCGGAGACCTTCTTTCGTCTACCCTTTCCTGGGACTCCCTCTTTGAATATCTAATATTTGTTGGATCGGATTGAATTGGAAAATTTAGAATTTAAAAAAAAAAAAAAAAAAGCAAGAGAATTGGTTTTATTTCAATGTTATAGTACACCAATATGTCTAACGCAGTACATTGATAAAAGAACATGTCTTACCATTATGTCTTACATGGTACTCATAAAGTGAAGTTCAGTATCTATTTGTTGTAGTTAGGGAGTATTTTTTCGAAATAAACTTTTTTCGTTAGTATCTATCAACCAATTTAATTATGAAAAAAATAACCTTTCGTATCCAGCCAATTCAACCCAATGTATTGCAACTATTTCATCTAACTAATGTTTTAGATTGGATGAATTGATTGTCCTCTGATTTTCATAAGTTCTTAAAGCCTGTTAAGTTTGATAAAACTTTCTCAAGATGACAAATCACATTTTCAAGACATTAATTTAATCCGATCTATCATCTATTCATCATATAACATAAAACCAAAATCACCTGACATAATAAATGAAGTAGAAAATTTATGTTCATGCAACACAACCCTTCTGTAAATTAAACAATTGAAAGCTATGAAAAAAATATACGCATAAACAAATATCATGATACAATCAACAAGACAAGCACGACTAGAAAAAACCAGCATCTATTCTAAAATATTCATATTATATCCGATTGAATATGTTTTATTAAATTTTTAGAATTCACATCCAACAAAATAAACATTCAAATCCAATCCATAGTCTTTGGATGTTTTTTTTTTTTTTTTTAATTGATTGGATTAGTTCGTTAGATGAATTGGATAATTGGATTTTTTGTTCTTCTCTTGTTGGATGCTCAACATTAGTGATTATTTCTTCAATTTTTACACCAATTGATGTGACATTTTAATTATTATTCTTGTATTGAAAGACGTTTAAAATATTACTAGGTCAATTATTATAAAACATTGCATACACATGTGAAAAGATGACAATCAAATTTTTTTTTTTTTTTCCTTTTAAGACAGATCAGATGATAGTTTTTGCAAAATTATTCATAAAAATGAGTGAATTTTATCTTTGGTAGACTAGCTCGTAGTCATTAAAATGTTTTTTTTTTTAATCTTTATCTTGGTCATATTTAGGGCCCGCTTGGGGCATCTTTGGAAACACCTTTATAAAAGTTTTTTTTTTTTTTTTTTTGTCATTTTCTTTAATTTTACTATTCATTTTCTAATTATTTTTAAAAAATTCATATTTTAGAAGTCCACAACCATATCGTTTTAAGTTGAAATTAGATTATTTTTCAAAATTGTGTAGAATTTTGAGAGGAACAAAACAATAGCTATATTATTTTTTTTCCAAATATATTTCAAGTTTTTATAATTTTTCACTCCAAACAATGTATTTTCATCAAATGCATATTTTCAAAACTCAAGCCATCTCTAACCTCTAAAACACTGTACGTCTTCAAACATCGCTCCAGACGGGCCATTATTTGGAATTGACTGATTAACCTATGGTTGCATCCACCAAATGGTGGTTATTGATTGATAATTTTTAAGAAAACTATCTTTTTTATAACTTAACAAAATTTTAGACTATCATTTTTTTCTCATATTCAAAAGTTGATGTCCCTCATACACAGTAGATTTTTCTCTTATTAAAAAAAAGGATAATCATAATTTTTTTTAGAAACACAATAAATTCTAGCATTTTCATTAATTACAATGGATGGGATTAAAGATCCGGTGACCAAAGCATAAAAAAGGCAATGTAGTGAACTTCCCGCTAATGTTGGTTTACATTCGCAATGCCTACTTTGGCAGTTTTTAATAAAATTCGTATTTTCTTCGCCAAAATGCAAAACAGAACCAATTTTTTTCTCTCTCTCTCCTCCAATAGTCCCAAGTACTCCCAGCCGTCAGATGAGTGAGACCAGAGTCAATAGTCAAGATAAGCCAATTGTTGTATTCCTAATATAGATTTGGATTGCCTGTCCAATTTCTGTCTCAAACTAATTATATACTTGGATGAGTCACCCTTTGAGGATCTCTACTGGTATATACTTTTTTTAAGCTGTTGAGATTTAATCGAACGGTTGAAATGTTATTGGTGTATCATATTTATCATACACCTTACCTCACATTACCCTTTCCACCCCAAAGTCTTTTCCGTCGCTGGCGACCTTTCTGCCGCCGGCCACTGCTGCCGGCAACCCCCCTTTCTCTCTCTTCTCTTCTCTCTCTCTTCCCCTCTCTCTCTCTTCTCCTCTCTCCCGCGGCGACCCACCTCCGACCCCCCCAGCCCCGGCCGGCCGGTCGCCGGTGACCCCCCTCTCTCTCTCTTCCCCTTTCTCCCGTAGCCCTCCCCCGCCGGCCCCCCAGCTTACACGGTGTGCCCCCCACCCAAGGCCCCCCCCCCCCCCCGACGACCCCCCCGGCCCCATCTTTCTCTTCCCCTTTCTCTCTATTTTCCTCTCTTCTCTCTCTCTTTTCCCGGCCCTCGGCACCCCCACCCCGACCGCCCGGCGCCCCCCCATCCCACCCCCACCCGCGACTCCCTCTCTCTTTCTCTCTATTTTCTCACGTCGGGGGTAGGGTGGGGGGCCCCTTTCTTTCTCTCTCTCTTCTCACGTCGGGGGTAGGGTAGGGGAGTCGCGGGTGGGGGTGGGATGGGGGGGCGCCGGGTTGCTGGGGGTGGGGGGCCGAGGGCCGGGAAGAGAGAGAGAGAAGAGAGGAAAAGAGAGAGAAAGGGGAAGAGAAAGAGGGGGCCGGGGGGGTCGTCGTGGGGGGTGGGGGGAGGCCGGGGGAGGGGGGCCTCGGGTGGGGGGCGCAGCGTGCAAGTTGGGGGGCCGGCAGGGGAGGGCTGCGGGAGAAAGGGGAAGAGAGAGAGAAGGGGGTCGCCAGCGGCCGGCCGGTTGGGGCTGGGGCTGGTGGTTGTGGGGCCGGAGGTGGGTCGTCGCGAGAGAGAGAAGAAGAGAGAGAAAGGGGGGTCGCCGGAGGCAGAAAGGTCGCCTACAACGGAGAAGACTTGTGTGGAAATGGTAATGTGATGTAAGGTGTATGATAAATATGGTACACTAACAACATTTCAACCGTTCGATTAAATTTCAACGGCTTAAAAAAGGTATGTACCGGTAGAGACCATCAACCACAGACTCATCCAATAATATTATGTCTTTTTTTTTTTTAGATTATGTGAAATAACACCCTCTTCTCTAGTTGTAACCCTTTTTTTTTTTCTCAAAAATAAATTACAGCAATTAGTTGATTTATTTATAGATTTAAATAAAATTATGTGTACTTAACAACTGCTTTCCTTAAAAAAATAATAATAACTGTTAATTTTATATTTTTTAATAGAATCAGATATGATATTATTATCATATTATATCTATAATCACAATAATTACTAATTTAAAAAATAAATATTATTAAAAAATATTATATTAAAATCTATTATGTCGGGATGCCAGATAAAAGGGCATAGGAATAATATTGCATCATAATTTTAGTACTCCAATTCCACAACTGATTATTTTTTTTTTTTAAATAATACATAACTGAGTTCAGTTATTAGCAAAAAATAAATCACAAAAAAATGTATAAAACGTCGTCGTTTATTCTCATCGTCAGAGACATCGTTTACACACAAACTACATACGCCAAAGGCCTAAACTTTCTCCTCCGTGTCTCGCTCTCTCTCCTCTCTCTCTCTATCCGCCTCTTTCTCTTTCTCGAAAACCGGGAAAAAGCTACTCTCTTCTCCTCCGTCGGGGGAGACCGTCTCGGTTTTCCCCTCCAATGGCAGCCTCCGACCGATTCTCCGTCCTCGCAATCCTCCCCCTCCTCTTCCTCGGCCAGGTCTTCCCCCAAAGCATCATCCAAATCTCGCCGAGAAACCACCGCGTCTCGGACGAGGACTCTATCTACTGCGACAGCTGGAGATTCTCCGTCGAGACCAACGACGCCGGATTCTGGTCCACGATCCCCAAGAGGTGCAAAAATTACGTGGAGAACTACGTCACCGGCGATCGCTACCGCTCCGATTCGGATTTCGTCGCCGGTGACTCGATTACCTTCGCCAGGACCGTGCGGATGAACGGCGACGGGAAGGACGCCTGGGTGTTCGACATTGACGAGACTCTGCTCTCCAATTTGCCCTATTATGAAGCTCACGGCTTCGGGTAAGCTCGAGAACGATTTCTAGCCGTTGAATTTCGTTATCGAATTGATAAATTATTTGCTGATGAGAAAAGGTATTTTGTCGTTTTTCGAATTTGTTGTCATGTGATTGAATCGCCTTTGGCGATTGAACGGGCCAATTCAAGCTTGACGCGACTGAAATTCGAAACGTCGCTCTCCTTGATGATTTTTAAAATTATTAACAATTATTGAATGCGTTCAAGATAACTTTTTTAAAAAAAAAGTTTGCTCCTTTTTTTTTTCTTTTCTTTTTTTGTTTTCTTTTCCTTTTTAACGTTGTAAGCAAGCTATGCAAGCAATAAAGTTTAGACAATAGAACTTTGCTAAGTTGTCAAAATAGGTTCTTTGTAAGCGCAGAGCTAGCCTATTGTTTTTATTACTTTAATAGGAGGTGCACATTAAAAGATAAAAGCATGCGTTTGGTGCATGGGTGGCTCCGCTCCTGTTTGTGGTTAAATGAATTTGGGATTGATAAGGAATGATATAACTAAATAGTTTCGTCCTTCAGTGAAGTTTCTTTGTGCATTATGGATGTAAGATGTTGGTTGCTTGAAATCCTAGAATTACCACTTGGGGAAATGGGATCTTAATCGGATGTTCTTTTTAGTCCCAACTAGATTCTCTTATGAGCAGAAATTATGTGCATTTTCACACTAGAAAACTTTGGTTGGATGTTTCATGGACTTTGATAGTGTACGTCATAGACTTCTAACATGTTCTAAGCACATGTAAAACTAATGGGAGTTGATTGGAATGTTTTACTTTGGTCCTCTAAGGATTGTTGATGAGAACGTGGACCGGTCTCTTTTTTGGTCTACTTGTGGTCTTAGTAGATTCTGAATGACGTTGGGTGGAACCATGAAGACACCGCTAGTCCCATTTTTTCATTAAGCAGAAAGACCATAATTTTAGTTCTTGATCAAAAAATTATGTGAACTCGTTTTGCATCCAGGTTGTATTGATTTCACCATTTTAGTGGTTTTGATTGCAAATCATGTTACTGTTGAATGCTTTGTCCAATAATTAAAGAGCGACGCGATGCAAATTTCGGGTTTAATTTAAAGTCATTCAGTTTTTCCTTACTCTGTAAACTTTTGGTTTGTTTTAATGCTCCTTTAACAGTACATCTTGTACGCAGTATCTGTTTTGATCATACAGATCTTTTAGACTAAATTTGTGATATCAAAGTTGCTAAACCTATCTTCTTTTCTAAATAGATTGGAGATCTTCAACGAAAGCTTATTTGATGAATGGGTGGATTTGGCTGAGGCGCCCGCTCTACCAGCAAGTTTAAGCTTGTACAAGGAACTACAACAGTTGGGGTTCAAGATTTTTCTTTTAACTGGCCGGAGTGAATATCAAAGGAACGTTACAGTGGAAAATCTTCTCTATTCAGGCTTTGATAATTGGGAGAGGCTGTTTTTAAGGTACATAAGATAATACAAGTCATAATATCAAAACAACATGATGTGATTTATTTTTTATGGCATGACTGATTTTTTTGAGCTTCTAATATATATAGGGGACCTTCGGATGAACACAAACCGGCCATTGTCTACAAATCAGAGAAGCGATCGGATTTAATAAACGAAGGCTATACTATTCATGGGAGCTCAGGAGATCAATGGAGCGACTTGATGGGTTTTGCGGTAGCACATCGATCCTTCAAGCTTCCGAATCCGATGTACTATATTGCTTGAGCAGATAACCAACAACATTCTACATTGCCGTAATATGATTGCTTGCCGTGATTCTTTTGAATAATTTCATGGCCAAGTCACTTTAGTAGAGCTTGTTATTCGGAATAAATCTTTGCGTTAAGGACGTGAAAAAATGGTGATATTATATTCTGGCACAGGTACTCACAAATTGACCATGCCAGCTATAAAAAAAAGGAAAATCAAACACGTCATGGAAAAACAGTTTTTCATGTTGATAAATTTCACGTGATTTCGATACGAGTAAATTTATCATATTTACCAAAAAAAAAAAAAAATTCATATTCATGATAAATTTTTTTAAAAAAATTGTAATTGGAGTTGGTCTCTACTTTCTATTACTGCAATATAACAGAAAAATCTATTCTTGGCAAAAAATCTTAAAGAGTTTTCTATTCTAAAAGGTTATGTTTCTTGTTAAGAAAAATTAAGACTGGGTTTCAAATGGAGGACAGATTACAATTTCTAAGCATTCGTCATAGCTTAACAACAAAGATTTATGGGACATCCCGTGATAGAAGCAGACAAAACAGATAACAATAATTCTGTTGTTGCAAGGAAAAGATAGGTCCATATAATCTAATATTATACAACTCAGGATCGGGTCGACACATGACACTCGATAGTCACATGACATAAGCGCTAAAACCCATATTCTTCTTATACCCAAAAAAAAAAAGTTACAACATATTTTAGTAGTCAATAATTTGATTCAAGAATTTCACCTAAATTCTACCCAGGAAAAAAAAAAATACTAGAACTTTCTTAGATACTTTTAATTTGTTCAAATTGATTGCACAAAGAAATCACTTGGGATGTAGGTGCAAATCATAGACAATAATCAACACCACAACCAATTCACCCACCTGTTGTTATTTATTTATTTATTTATTATTTTTCTCATGGAGTCATGGAGATGGTGAGATTGAAGAAACCTTGTCTAGGCCAAGGCCTATTGACACAGAGCCACAAACAAGCGGCCCGGAGGCCGGAATCCGGAGACAATTCAAGCCGCCTCCGGGAATTATCGAACAATCGGGTTGAGGCCTCTGCATAACCTTCCCGGGAATGCAATTCAGTGAGATATCAAATCCCACATTCCTAGAGTACAGCTTGCTACATTCCTGGCTAAACCCAGAGAAGAAATTGTAAGCAACACTCAGATTCAGCAAGCTCTTCAGGTCACAAACCAGGTCCGGCAAAACCCCGGACAGCTTGTTGTGGGCCAGGTTGAGAACCTTAATCTCCTGCAGACAAGAAATCGTGTCCGGAATATGACCCATCAGAGAATTCGAGCTCAAATCCAAAACCTGAATGTCTGTAAAAATCCCAACTCCCTCGGGAATACAGCCCGTCAGCTGGTTGTTAAGGAACAAAATTTCTTTCAATCTAATCCCTCCTCCCGTGAATCCGAAACTGAACGGAATGTCACCTCTGAACTTGTTGTTGGCCAAGTTGATCACAGACGCCTGCGAGTTCCCCAAACTCTGCGGAAGTTCGCCTTCAAACTGGTTGTCATTAATAAAGATGGCGTCGAGTTTTCTGACGAAGAGTTCGTCGGGAATGGGACCGGAAAACTTGTTGAATCTCAGGTCCAGGTAAATGAGATTAGGGATTTCGAGAACTGCGTCGGGAAAGGGGCCAGAGAACTGGTTGTTGCTGAGGTCGAGCTCAAGGAGAGAAGTGAGGTCGGAGAAGGTGTCGGGGACGATGCCGGAGAAGCTGTTGGAGTTGAGGTGGAGGAGAGAGATGTCGGTGAGGAGAGAGAGTTCTCTGACGAGAGTTCCTTTGAGGTAGGCATGGTTGAGATCTATTCCGGCGACGACGGGGTTCGGTGGTGACCCCATTTGGGCCTGGGGGTCGGCGCAGAAGACGCCTCTGTAGGAGCAGACGTCGGAGCCGACCCACGTCTTCAGAACCCCTGATGGGTCTTCAGTTATGGCGGATTTCCACGCCTGCAGAGCAGTGTAAGCGCTCTCTAGCTTCGACGAGGATGACGATGACCCATTTGGCACTTGCCCGTTATTACTAGATCCTCCTCCTCCTCCTCCTCCTCCTCCACCGCCGCCGCCGACCCAAATGCCACCGCCGCCGCCGCCTCCGGGGCCCCCGGTGACGCCAATGTCGATGCCCACGCCGACGCCGCCGCCTACACTGAAAGCTAGTGTGTGTGTGAGGAAGAGGAGAGGGAGAGGGAGAAGTAGAAGTAGAAGCCAGGACTTGATGTTCTTCTTCTTCTCCATTTCTTTTGCTTTTTTTTTTTTTTTTTTTTGTTAGTTTTGATGTGTTTTGTTGTGAAGAGGAAGAGATGGGTTGGCTCTGTTTCGAGTGAGGCTGCAGAAGCAGAAGCAGCAGCAGCATTAATGATGGAAAATGGTGGGGTTCGTTTTTGGTTTTTGGGGTGTGAGAGAGGGTGGTCACTGTGTTTGATCTGGTTTTTTAAAGTTTCTTTTTTTTTTTTTTTTAATAATTATTTTTACTAATCCTGCTGGGACGAGCTTGGCAAATGAGAAGCCGAGGACTTGGGCAGTAGATTTTAGATTTTTAAATATTAAAAAGTGCATTTATTTATCTTTAATAATTCAGAAGCAACTGTAATTTTTAATTACTGAATTAATTTCTCATAGTGTGTTTTAAATGAGAGTAATTCTGAGTGGCATATAATAAATTTTTTAAAATAAATTCTTATAAATCATATCATTTAAAAATTTGATCCATTAATTAAAATAACAGTTACTTATTAGTATGATACATTTTTTTAGCCATTAATCATACCTGATTAACATAAATATAATAAATTAAATAAAAATTGATGAAAGTGAACGGTTTAGATATATATTTTATCAATAAGGTGTTTTTTTTTTTTTTTTTTCATTTCATACCATTTTATCTTTATTTATTTATGTTTTAAGCCGTGGGTAGATTTTTCATTTTCTATAATTATTATTAGTTGAACAGTACACTTGTTGACTTGTGAGTGATGATGAAAAAATAAAGATCACGCTGGTCAAGAAATGAAGATCATGTTCATAAGCTCGAAATCATTAAACTAATAAAAAAAATAGATATATGTTGGAAGAGGACTAATTAAAAAAAAAAAATCTTGTTTATCTTGCTTTTTCAACTCTTAAATTATCATTATATCACGCCATGGGCATGTGTCACATTTTGATAATCCTTTTAATTCTTATTACATAATTTTGGTGTAGTTTAATTAGAGAAGTAAATAATTAATTAATAAATCCTAGTAAGAAGTTCAAGGCTTGCACGTTTCACATTCTTTCTTGAATCTTATTATTATTACAATAATAAAGAAACTTGAATATTTTACTTTGATGGTCAAATCCCAAAATAAATAGAACGTTTAGTGGAAATATAAATTTTGAACTAGTTTGACTGTGTCAGGAAGAATTCTGAAAAGCACTACCCCAAAAAAAAAAAAAAAAAAAAAAAAAAAAAACAGAACACTAACTGTTGCTGAACAATCATATGAAGATTGTGGATGCACGAATGACTAAGGCCACGTTTGATAATCGATCATGTTTAAACTCTTTTTTATCTTTTTTCTTAAAAGTTTTTGTCTTTTACTCAAAATTTTTTTTATCTTTTCTGAAAAGTCAACAAAATTTACTATTTAAACTTATCAATTTCAACTCAAACTTACACACCAAACACCCCCTAATAGGGGATTAATTTTTTAATACAAAAAAATAGGGATATTTTCTTTTACAAATAATCCTTGAGTTATACACTCAATTTTATATTGGTACCTGAGTTTTAGTTTCACATATCACATTACTTAAAATTTATCTATTATTACACAAATGATCCCTGTCAATATTCCATTAAAAATTGTATAAAAATTCAATATGTTTATATTAATTGAGCTTTAATTAAAACTAAAATTGTAACTAAATATAAAGCTCGCATGATATTCAATTTCTATTATTTTTCTACAATATTGACAAATAAACCGTTGAATTAGTATTTTTTTTATATCGTTAAATTTTTAAATTTAGATTATATGTCATTATATTATTAACATTATGATTAATAAGAGAAAAATTCGACAACAAACGTCTACTGAAAAAACTGTTAATTTCACTTGCTTTCTTATATTGATGTGATAGAAGAAAATTTTTTTCCTGGTAATTAAGGGTGTTTACCTCTTTCAAATGCCAAGTATCAAACCACGCTAATGATGATTTTTCTCAGATAAATACATATAAAAATGAATTAGATTTACTGTTTTAAACTGAAATTCATTCCAAAGTGGTTAAGTTTGATGCAGCGAATTTCAAACTTAACTTCACATTAATGAGAAGAAGATTGCCACACTAAGCACCAGCTGGCTTTGGCCAATGAAGTTCTTCTAGAGACCTGACTTTATTGCCATTTTTCATTAACCAATAGAGAACCCTTTTTTACTGTCTCTGTGTAAATATTAATTATTTACCCCACCCCCACAGTGGGGACAATATTTTTATTTTTATTTTGGAAAGGGGGACAGTATTCGCTTTCACCAAAAGTGTTTTAAACAGCATAAATTCTAATGTTACAATTTAAGGCTCAGTTTGTTTAGTTTTAGTAAGTTCATTATTAATTAATTAATTTGATTCATCTGAATAGCTAAAATGCCATGTTTGGTAGGGATGAAAAGTGGAAGAAGGAAGATTTGGATGGCAAAAAAAAAAAAAAATTATGGTGTTTGGTTGGAGTGATTTTGGAAGGAAAAAATAAAATAGAAAGGATTAAAAATATCACGGGACACGCGTTTTTAATCTCTCCAAAATTAGAGAGAAAACTTTACTAAAAGGTGAAGTAAATCGAGAGGTGCAATCTTGGTACGGAGTGAGAGATGATGTTTTTCGTCTTCTAATCAGCTGTGCCTAAGCTAGTGGAATTTGTGGTCATGTCCCTCGTTCGGGGAATAAAAGGCTTTCCAGTTGGCTTTTTATAATTTGAGCTCTTTTGTTAATTTTGTGGGCACTGATGTTTTAGCCGGTTTTTTTTTTTTTTTTTGGGTCTGATATTATTATGGCTGATTTAGCCTAGTAACAACATCCAAGCTTTCCCTCCAAAAAAAAAAAAAAAAAAAAAAATGTGAAGTTAAAAATTATTGAACTATGCTTATGTTTATTAGAGAAATTACGGGTAAAATAGTAATTGCTTAAATAATATTTCTTCTCTCCTTCTACTTTCAATTGCAATACCGAATAACAAAATATAATTTTAACTTTGTTCCTCCTTTTGAGATCAACCAATATAAAGGATAAAAATCATCTCTCTCTCGCTCTCTCTCTCTTTCTTATTTTCTTTCACTTTCATTTTTTCTTTTTCCTTCTCGTTTTCTTTCCTTCTTACCAAAAATAGGCTAAAATTGCTTATGTATTGTCATATGTGTATTATTTTTTATTATTTTATTATTTATACATTTTTTTTATGAAACACTATAGTTGCATCGTTTTTTTTTTTTTTTGTGCAAAATGCTTACCTTTATCTCTCTGTACAGAACAAGCTTCGCTCGAATATGAATAAAAATCATTGGACGTACTTATCCAAATCGAACTCATTTGTTACCAAATTCTATGCCAATTGATCCAAAACACAACTCGCTAAGATTCTCTACTATATTTACCATTGTGTTAACACCAAAAAGATTTTACTCTATTACTAGAGGTATAAAGTGACATGCCATATTCCCCAATCCCACAAGATTATGGGAGTACAGACTACACAACTACTTATGATTAGAAAAGGAAAAGCCTCATCATTGATGTGGTATTTTTGAGGATAAAAGCAAGCGCATGCAATTCCTTTGATATCTCTAATGGAGGGCAGCTAGCTTCCATGGCCAATAGCCTCACTTGGGCAAATTAGAGAATCTGGTCAACCATTAGATTCCTTCATCCCAATTCTATTGCCACTCCACAAGTGGTAATTTTCACTTGGTAGGTGCAATATATATATATATATATATATATATATAAAGCTTTGGCCACAACAAATTCAATTTCATTTCACCTTTTTGCCTTGCTATACCCACCAAAATAAAGGAATATGAAAGTTAGAAAAAGGTTAAATTTGATTATGACTTCACCTAGAAAGAGAATATATCAAATACCCTTTTGAAGGGTAGGCATCGTGAGAGAGAAATGGAAGAGAAATGTGTGATGTAACACCAATTGAGTGAGGTGCTTTTTCAAGCTGTAAATTATCTTTTTTGTATTATGTGTTGAAAACTTTTGTAGAGAATACTTAAATAAGAACTAAATATTCTAAATGCTTAAGTAATAATTAAATGAAATGTCAAAATTAATTGAAAAGACAATCAAGCTCTTGAATTTTTATTTTTTATTTTTTGTTTTAGAACTTATGCAGAGGAGAAGTCACTCTTATGAACCTGGCAAGATTTTGATTGATGGTGGTAACATTCCACGTCCATAGAGATATCGTTGATCAATACTCTACTGTTATCATCGATGATAGTGGTATAACGATTTAAATACCTTAAAAGTGCTATTATGTGGGGGAAATATAGGCTTGTGTTGGACTAGATAATTATGAGTGAACCTAATAGGAGATTTTATCAGGTCCTAATACTCTTCCATCTATGACTCCACTAGATTCTCAAATAGGAGATAGACTATAGACGGAAATATGAGGATACCGCTGATCTTTTTTATTAAAAAAAAAAAAGAAAAAGAAAAAAGAAATCAAAACCTTACTGTTGACGTGGAACTTGAGTTGGTACAATGAGAAATCTTATAATCTAGTTGCGGCTGTTGTATGGTATTGAAAAAGCAAAGAAAGTAGTCCTATTTATTCTTCAATTTTTGAGCTCAATATGCGCACTTAGGGCAAGCACGATCTGTAAGTTGGTTAGTGTGGTCATGATCTTATGTGATGACAAGTTAGTTAGTAGTAGGAAGAACCATCTCTAAATATGGTCCATGAATTCTTTTGCTGTATCATGGGTTGGCATTAATGATGCTTCCCACTTCTTTTAAAACCCCCTATCAAAATTGCGTGCTTTTAGATCTTCCATCACCCGAGATGACGGGTCGTGTCATATGTATTTCTATGTATTGGATGACACTAAAGAAAGAAATGTTCTTGAAATGAAATTTTTTATTATTGGTATCTATCTGTTTAAATTTCAACGGTCCAGATTGATTTGTCTATCATCTAACTTTTGATAAATTGTTTACACGGTATGATTCGGAGAAAAGGAAAACTAATCCTACCATGATTTTGATGAAATATGATATACATTAATATACGTGTGGCAGAAAATTTCAGGATATTTCCCACCACCAACTTTCCAAAGAAATTGGGGGTGAAAAATGGGATAGTTCTTGGTATCATCCATTCTTCTTTTGGGCAGTTTAAGTGTGAATAGTTAACTTAATGAATAATGAATTTTGAGTCCTTTGGTGAAACATAGGAGTTAGGTAACATTTAACTTTGTTGGTATAATACCACTCAGAAATTCCCGGATGCTAATGAGGTCATAATTAGACTGTAGAATCTCAAACAAACCATTCTATTCTATTCTTCTCCTCCCACCAACCAATCTTGGAAATATTTTTTATTTTTCCCTACTTAAATGGAAAAGGGTAATCAAACCACTAGAGATAACGTTATTACAGATATAATCTAACGAAAATTTCATATCTGACTCCATCATAGCTTAGCAGTTTTCTGATAATTGATGAGATTGTTTTTTGTGGATTAGTCTAGTTAGTTGTGAAGAAGGAGCAACTTGGAAGTGAAAGGATTATAGAAAACCATGGGCCTTTTAGAATTATTAATAGGCCAGATTGTGGGCCTCCAGAGAAGGTTTCTGATCCAGAAACTGTGTTGGGTCAAAATCCAATCCAAATGTTTGTTGATGTAGAAGAAGACTTGATTAGTGCTTCTAGAGAAATTTGAGAGAAAGAAATACTAGATAGGTATCCTACAATTCATTTTAGTTAAAGAATCTCTTTCCAATTGTTTGAGAATGATAAGAGAGATTCTCTAGAAAAATCACGCGGGATTCCACTTCTGACAGCAACATACTATGTGGTGGCAATCTCACTTAGGGGGATCACATCAATATATTCGAAGAAGAAATATTTAAATATCAATCTTATCTATTCTCTTATATAATAAATAAATAAAATAAAATTTTAAATTTTAAAAAATATTTTTAATTAATAAAAATTTTACTAGGTGAATTATTTATTTACTATTATATTTTAAGTAAATAGATATTTTCGTTTTTTTACGTTAAATATCTTAAAATTAGGTTATTTAATTTTTTAATTTTGTAAAATTGATATTTCTACAATTTCTTAAAAAAAAAAAAAATTTGCACGCGTTACCTTTATATTTATGGTACGGATTTTTAATTTTAATATTTGAAAGACATAAATCATAAGTAAATTATGATGAAAATTTAAAAACATATAAAAATTGTGAAATATCATTTTCTTGTCCAGAAAAGAAAAAAGAAAATTTTGGCACCAAAAAAAAAAAAAGTGAAAAAGAAGAAATATAATCTTGAGCCGGCTTGTCAAGATGATTACAAAAAAAAAAAAAAAAAAAAAAAAAAAAAAAAGAGGAAAAAACTTGTGGAATATTTTTTTTAGGCCAATGAGAATCATTTTCTTAGCGATGAGGTCTCCTCCAATTTAGAATACGAGAACATGTAGCAAAAAACTAATAAAGTAAATTACTATAAGAATATAAGAACTTGCCACGTAGCAAAAAACTAATGTAGTAAATTACTATAAGAATATAAGAACTTGCCACGTACAAACCTGGTTTTGCCATTCAGCAGTTACATGGCTGAAGTCTTCTAGATCACCACTAAAAAAAAAAAAAGAAGAGCATAACTTAACGTTGAAGTGACTAACATGAGCACCTAAAAAAAAATTTTTTTGAAAGACTTTTTAATTTTTAATTTTTTAAATATTTTTTGGCACTAACAAGATTATCATGCTTCTAATCCCCTTACTTTTGTTCGATCAATATAAAAAAGATTATTTTATTAAAAAAATATAAAAGATTATTTTTTTAACGAAATTTATTATAAAAATTGTATTTTCATTTTATTAAGAGGTATTGTTATTTTGGTCATTACATTAATTTTTTTAACGAAATGTTCTCTACATACATTCATGAAACATAAAGGCAACTAATGTGATTTTAAAATATATATATATATATATATATGTGTGTAATTTAAGATAGGAGTACATGGTCCTCACTAAAAATTATCTTTATTAAATCTTTGTTTCAGTTGTTAGTCTCCACTAATAAAAATTATTGACTCATGTAACTTTTTTCAATCATAAATTAAATAATTAAAAAATTTATCTAACTATTAAAATAACAATAGTTTTTCATCTTTTTTTCTTGATTGAGTGCCTCTACTTTTCTTTTATCTATGGCTCGATGCGTTTTATGCATGCAGAAGTAATACTCTTCGCAAAACTAATACAGAAATCAACAACAAAATTGAACCAAATTTCGTAAGCATGGTGAAGAAAGCTGAAAATATTTTGGATGGAAATATTTAATACTGTGAAAAACATTTAAATAGCTAAAATTTAATTCCCTTTTATTTGGAATTTTGTAAATTAAAAAAAATATATATATAAGAAAGCATTTGAAATGTTGATAGTCAAATACCCTTTTGAAATGATTCTAAATAAAAATTTCAAAGATTCCCAATTGTTTTTGCCTAAACTTTTTTAATAAGACTAAACAAGGATCACTTACAACAACAGATTAATAATCTACACAAGTGATTCATTCTAGTTGTGAATAGTTAGTCACTTCACGTATTAAAAAAAAAAAAAAAAAAAGGTTCATTTTTGCAAGTCCTACCTTAACAATCTCTATTTTGTAAGGACAATCAATAGATAGAGAAACATTTGAGTAGCAAAAGGTTAAAAGGAGGGAGGCGGGAACTATAGAAGTTGAAGAATCCTACCATTCAATATTAGAGAAATAATTAATTTGTGATCAACGACGTTAATGCAAAATCCAAGTAATTGATTGTTACGGAATTTATATAGGTTCCACAATAAGGTTAATGTAAATCAATGATCAAGATCTTACATTGCTGTCATTCGCGAGTGCATTTAACATTCCTGATATCGCCGACGAGATAAAAGTTTCTTGACCTAATTGCCCACCAACCAGTCCCATCACGTTGCTAGGGAGTTGAGATGAGTTTGGGGATAGGGAACATAAAGCAACAATTGCCACTTAAAATATTCATCTTAGCCAATTAGGCTCCAAAAGTGGGTTATGCTCAAAAGTTGGGGGCGTGATCTTAAAGCCAACATCACTACCAACTACCAAGTGCCCAACTACGCTTGTCTCTCTCTTTGAGAACAAAACTCACTTGCCCATTTCCCTACGTTACCATTACCAAGCTGCAATAATCTCCCTACTACACATTATTAAAATGTGAAACTTAAATAAACTTTGTGAAGTTGTGTGTCACCAATTAGTGAATGACAGATAATATCTTGATTGAAGGTCGTACTTATTTGTTTTATTTATCTAGGAAATGGGGGCAATTGGAAAATTCCTAATTACCATCCTTGTCTACATTACGGCATGCTCTCTGCACTTATATATATATTTATTTATTTATTGAATTAAAGGGCGAGAAAATTTGCATTTTGTATTTAGTGACGGAGTCAGATTTTAAATTTAATGGGAGCATAAATAGTGAAGATAAAATTTACAAACTAACATAAAATACTGCTAGTGATACAAATTTTAAACCCAACTTTTTAAGTACCTACTCACGTGTAATATTTTCATTGATAGAAGTAATCAATTGATTTGACAATACTTTAACCGCTTATCAATCAAAAATGATAACTCATATACCACGTATATTGATACTTAAAAGTTATGATTAGAATTGGTGTCCCTATAATTTTTCAACTAGGATAATATTAACTTTGCAAGAGGGTTTTAGACTCAAATTTACTTTTAAAATACTTATTTGATAATTGTTTAACATCAAAAAAAATTTTTTTTTTTTGAAAGGGAATCAAAATCAAAATTTACTCCATTTATTATGACAAATTGTAATATCATTGATATTAAAAATAAAGGATTCCCCTAAAAAAAAAAAATCAAAAATAAAGTTTGGCTCCGAAGAGTAATCTATTGAAAATGAGATTCTAATATAGGAAACAAAGAAAAGAGTAGTGAGCGAAAGAAATCGTGTGCAACAGTGCAAGCAAATTAAAGATAAAAAGGAAAAGATTAATTTTATAAAGTTGAAATGAAAAGCGTTTATAGAGGTAACTATCACATATTTTTTTTTAGAGAAAACTCTAATAATTTGACAGGAAATCAAATCATAAAAATTAGCATTTATATATAGAAAGTTAAACGGCAGATAGTGAGGATATAAAAGCATAATAAATAAGAAGTTTTGAAGAAATCTCTCTCATCGTAACATTTTTTTATCACGTCCTCCCACTGGCCTTAGTGTTCCTCCGTGCCAGTCTATATCTTATGATGAAATATCGATAGTCTAAACATACAACCACATTCTTTATTATTATTATTTTTGTATCCAAACAACACATTTTTTGCTTAAACTACAAGTCTACAACTTATTTACAAATCCAATCTGCATTTTTTTTTTAAACTTGGGGGAATGAGGATTCAAACTCTGCATTTTTTTATAGAGTTAAATGTGATATTACTGTTAGTCTATACCTGTAATCACTCTGATTAGCATTTAATCCTCCATATGATTTGATTATTATATAATCCTTTATATGGTTAATAGTGAAAATTGCAACACATTTTTTATTTACTTATGTGGACAGAAATTGGTGGATGAACATATGGTTTTGCGTTTTAAATTCATAATTCAAAATTTTTTTCTACATCATTTTTTGTCACAGAAATTTGAATTTACAGATCACAAGTACAACACTTGATTTGAGTTTATTAGTTAGGCATGCACAAAAATATTTAATCCAAGTTATCCTTCTTATGAGTTTGAAACATCAAATTTATTTCAGAACCAAATAAATTCAAAAGATGTAAAAGACTGGAGATAAAACTTTCAGTGGCTTTTACATTCCCTCAACAGGACCAGAGTCCTAAAAATTTGTTAAAACGAAACAATGATTTTAAAAAAGTACATTAATAACTATAACTCAAAATAGGTATATTAATAACTCTTCAGTTTTTTTTAAGTCATGTTATATCAAAATAAATAATTTTTTAGGCCTTATTTTGCACATGCTTCACGTGTATGAACATCTTGTTACACATTCTTTGTACATGCTAAAAATTTGTAAAACTAATTCCGTTGAAGGAAAATAGAAAGAGTGAGTTTAAAGATTTAAGGGTTTCAGTTAATTTAGGAATTATATATTACCTCATGCTTTCGCAATAAAGAAAAAAGAAAAGAAAGTTTTTAAAAAAATAAAAAAAACGTGGCTGTCAAACCGTCCCCATACTCTCCTAAACTTTCTGTGTCCGAATTTGGAGCACAAACTTTTTTCTACTTGTATTTTACGTTCTACTACCCAGCTTTTGACTGAGTTCGCAAAGCAAAGGAAGGGTCCATTATGAAGGACAATGGACCTCACTCCACCTCATCATTACCTCTCACTGGTCACTTCCTTTGGTCTGGTCGGTTCTTTCATGTAACCAAACTCTAACCCCAACTGCCTCCAAACAGGTGGACGGAACGGAATGATTGTGGGTTTGTTTTTAAAATTTTTATTAAGATAGTGATCTAAAATTCGAGTCTTTTATATTATCTTATGGTGTTTTTAATACGAGAAAGTAAAAGTGTTTCACCCCTGAATTTATTTTATTAATAAAAAAACCTTAATTACAAATTATATTAGAAAATTCTATTCTTGGGTAGGGTAGGAAAGGGGGAAAAAAAACATTATACAAAAAAACAGAAATCATAATAAAAATCAGTAATTTTTATTTTTATTTTTTAATTATTTTTTTAAAGAGTGGATAACAGTTTTCAATAAAATAATTAAGGGGACTTGTACCATGGGTGACTACTCCTTTTTTCCAATTGATGGGGTAAAAAAGTTGAACCGTTTGATTAAATCCAAAGGTGAGACCCGTCTCCTACCCTAGAACCATGCTTCTCCCGGCGACCCTTGACGCCAAAGGCAACGTTTCTGGCCAGCCACTCTCTTCTCCATCTTTTTGTTCTTCCTCCACTCCCCTTGGCACTCACTAACTTCATGTTCGGTGGCGGTTCAATGGAGAGGACAAGTTTCTCCCACTCTTTGAATTACAGGCGTGAAGAGTTTCAATTAATGTTTTTTTTTTTTTTTTTTTGAAACCTATTTCAATAGAATATTTTTAATCCTATGCTTCGGTTCTTATATTTTTAGTATTATCACGTACATCATACCTGATCCAGCCATACATAATAGTTAGATCTTACTTAATTCATGGGATAAGCGAGTTGTTCCCTATTATAAAATTTTCCAATAATTAAAGTAAATAAAAGTTTTTAAATTTTTTTAAAAAACTGTCGTTTATTAAAAAAAAAAAAAAAAAAGAAGTGAACCTTGTGTTTGTTAAACTCCAATTAGAATTCTGACACTTGCACGTTTACTTATAAAGAATTCTAAAACTAGAAAATTAATTTCATGAAAAAATGAATTAAATTACATGGAATTAAATTCAAAGTATTTACTAATATATCAATGAATGTATTTACTTGAGGAATTAAATTTCTATTATGTTATTTACTTTCTAAAAGTTAGAATGATTGAGAATATATTTACTGTAGTTACGAAATTATCCTCAAATGAAAAAAAAAATTAAATAAGAATAGTTACATATTTGGTATAGAGTTAGTTACTTCATATTTTTTAGGGGAAAAATTTATTTATGTAAATAGTAGGTGGGAGACAAGTAATTTATTTCCTATTTATAAGTGGGATCCATATTATTTAATTCTCAAATATAAGAAATAAACGGTTCCGTTTGGTGAATGAGTTTGATTTAAAAATTTTTATTGACTTTTTAGAAAAGACAAAAAAAATTTCAGAAAAAGACAAAAATTTTTCAGAAAAAAGATAAAAAATGATATAAAAATTTTGAATTTAAACTCGAACATCAAATCAAACGAGGTCTAAAATTTAAAATCAGAAATTTAATTCATTTTTTCCCCCCAACAAGATTACTCCTTTGTAAATTAGACTGTTTACTGTTTTCGTTTGGGCAACAAAAGTAAAAATAAATCAAAACTTAAAAAAAAAATAAAAAAAATACCAAAAGATAAAAAAAAAAAAAAAAAAAAAAGGAAAAAACGATTCGCATACTATTAATCCGATTCCTTCGCATCAGAGTGTTCACACACACAGACACAACCCCATAGGAATTTTCCAGTCTCTCTCTCTCTCTCTCTCCCTCTTATCACATAAAAAATTTAGAAACCAATTCCCAAATTTCTTTTTATTTCGATTTTCACTTTCTTCTCTCTCTCTTTCGATCAGTTTCCTTTCTCTCTCCTCCCGTTTGGTGAGTAATTCGATTCAGCTCAATTCCATCCTCTGAAGCACGCTTCCTCCATTTCTCAGGTTCGTGTTTTGTTTTTTTTGGGGGTTTTTTTTGGGTCCTTGTTTCGTTGACTATGGTTGAAATTCGATTGCAGTTTGGAGATTTAGGGTTATCGGTTGAGCTTTGTGGTTGGGTGTTGGTGGGGGATTGATGAAGATCGAGGAACTGGACGAGGTCGAGCCTGATCCGAACGACGGCGTTTACTCGACGCAGATTGTCAGCGTCGACGCCAAGCGAGCGCTGGTCGGCGCCGGCGCTCGGATTCTCTTCTATCCAACGCTTCTCTATAATGTGCTTCGGAACAAGATCGAAGCGGAGTTCCGATGGTGGGACGAAGTTGACCAGGTTTTATTTTTTTCCTTTTTTTTCTTTATTTTTTTTAGGGGAAAAGATTGATTCTGTTCTGTGAGGTTTTGGGCCTTTTGATGGATCTGAAAATTGTTGACTTATTAAAAAAAAAAAAAAATTTTGGTTGGAGAGAATCAGCTGACTTTGATTGCGTAGCCAGTTTTCTTGACAGCTGATCAAGCGGCTGGTTTATGTCTGTTTTGTTGCTGAGAAAGTTGATGCTGAAATTGCTGTCAAGTTTGAAAATTTGTTTCATTTTGAGAAAATTGTTTGGGACCTGAGATAATGAAGACCCGCTCAAAATACTGAGCAAATGTTCAGGACTGGTTTTTATGTTATTATACTTTCATTTCTGTAGGCTGCTAGTTGCAAGATTTTATTTATTTATTTATTTTTTGGTTGTTGAGGAAATCGAAAGAAGATGAAGGGAAATAGTTTAAGATTCCTGTTAATTTCTTTTCTCTGTGTGAAGAACAGAGAAACTTGGCTAATGCAACTTAAAAATTGCATTAAAGGTTTCTAATCTAAATTTTTTATCTTATTATATGCGGAAAAAAAATGGAACTAGTTGTTTTTTGCTTTGCTAACGGTTCAATGCCTGCTTGTGCTATAGAGATGTTGTATCGGACGGATGTGTTGTAGTTGTTAACAAGGAGTTTTATCCAATTTGAATTATGTTTGACAAAGTGTTTGTGGATTTTATTGTGTTTAATACTAACGATAATGTTCTTTTTCAGTTCCTTTTACTGGGCGCAGTTCCATTCCCTAAAGACGTTCCACGATTGAAGCGGCTAGGTGTTGGTGGTGTTATTACTCTTAATGAACCTTATGAAACATTGGTTCCGTCATCCTTGTATTTTGTGCGTCAACTCTCTTTATATGATTATATTGGTTTTTGTTTACAACTAGCGGAGTAAAATCTTTCTTCCCATGAGGTGTTTATTATTTTGCTCGTAAATTTGGCTGCTTGAATGTATGCATAAATGGTGCCATGGGCAAGTGACTTGAAGTGGACTATGGATCTTTAAATTGACGAAATCAGCAGCCTTATGTTTCAATAAGAAATATGTAGTTACGAGTCTTAAGATTTTGTGGTTTTAATAACTGTAAATGTGAAATGTCATTGGTTAAGTAACTCTGTGGGACAACAGAAACTTGGTGGTTTTCTAAACAACAACAAATGAAAAAAAAAAATTTTAAAAGGATTTGAGAATAAACTTTTCCTACATGTTTTTTGTAACGCCAGTCTTGCATATTTGTATATGCTTAGTGTATTCATGTATGGTTTGATGGTTTCAGGCCCATGGGATTGACCATCTAGTAATTCCTACAAGAGATTATCTTTTTGCTCCTTCACATGTAGATATTAGCCGAGCTGTGGAGTTTATTCACAGTAAGAGAATTTATTCCATCTCAACTATGCTAGCATAGTGATTAGAGGCTATACGATGTTGACTATACCCTTTGTTTTCTAAATCTTTATATTCGACAGGGAATGCATCTTGCGGTAGAACTACTTATGTGCACTGTAAAGCTGGTCGTGGTAGAAGCACAACCATTGTTCTTTGCTATTTGGTAATATTCTATGCTTTGAATTGAAGGTTTGATCTGCTATTGGTAATTGTTTGTTGGGTAAAATGCTATTAGCATTTACCGAATGTAGATTGTTTTGCATTTTGCAGGTGGAGTACAAGAATATGACTCCAGCTGCTGCACTGGATTATGTGCGATCGAGAAGGCCTCGTGTTTTGCTAGCACCCTCTCAGTGGAAGGTATATCAAATTTTTTTCTCGATGTTTTTTGCACTTCGTTAGAACTTAGAGATAATGGCTGCTTCTGTCTTTTCATGTTATTTATCACTCAGGGATTTCATAGGTTCCCATGCCTAATGGCCTGTCACGTTGTTTGTATTATATAACCAACCTGAAAAGCTACTGATTGTTGGCTTTTCTCAAAATCTTCTAACTAGCATCAAAAGTTTGGGAACCATCTTTAATTTTTTGCTTCAACGAATGTCAAAATGCAGGCTGTGGAAGAATTTAGCAGAAGACGACCAGCTACAGCTGCATACTCGCCCTCAGGAGATGCTGTTTTTATTACAAAAGCAGATCTTGAAGGGTATCACGGCACTTCTGAGGACGCTGGCAAGCAACTTGCGGTGGTTACCAAAGTGGTGAGAGCCAGTCCGATGATAGCAAGATTATCCTGTCTCTTTGCCTCGTTGAAAGTATCCGGTAGTTGTGGAACAGTTGCGAGGCGGTTGCCTGTGCCAGAGCCGCGTGCTTGCTGACTCGTGTCATGGCTAGCAAGAATACCATGAGTTTGTTGTTTGTACAGAAGAAGATTATGAAAATAAGGCTGGGAAGCTTTACAAAGTTCCAATGCATCCAGTAGCTTTGTGTTTATGAGAGAGAAGGTATATGAAAGCGGGGTTTAAAAAAAAAAAAAGAAAGAAAAAACCCGGCGGAATTGAAGGTCGTGTATAACAGTGTTTTGATGGCTGAGGAATGAAATACTCAGAGTTCAGCTTGTACATAAAAACTCGCATCAATTTTTCTCCTTCCCTTAAAAATAAAATAAAAAATAAAAATTTCACAGATTCGAGTAACTCCATAACCTTGAGTTCCTCCTGAAGAAGAAGCTGGGGCTGCGGTATCTGTTGAATCTTTCCAAGCATGAAAATGTTGATTTACTCAAAATTGACAATAATAAGTATTTAAAGATGAGTCGAACTCCAAAATCTTTTTTAATTTTGACAAATTACTTGATGAATTTGATAAAGTGTTCCAGAGCGCTCTAAATTATTGACTATTAATAGAGTTTGGAATAAAATGTCCTCAAACACGTCATGTGATGTTAGGCCTTCAGACAAGCTTACGTAGACATGGAACATTGAAAATAGCCCTCAATCTGTAATCCCTCGTTTGATGATCACTCACCTATCTATGTGACTATATTTAGAGTGTGTTTGGTAGGTGAGAAAAGTGGAAGGAATGAGAGGGATGAATGGAGGGATTTTGATATTTATGTATGTTTCGTAGGAGAGAAGAGGAAAGAAAGAATTAAGGAAGGAACTCTCAATCTTTCAAAACACCTTAATTTTGAATCAACTTTTAAATTGGGGAGATTTTTAGAGGGATTTAATCTATTTCATTGGTTATAGATAAAGTAGTCATTTTAAAAATAAAATCTCTTATTCTTTCTTTTCTTTTGTATTTTTATATCAAACAAGATAGATAATTTTTACTTTTTTTTCCTTTTGTCATATCAAATATCATGAAGGAAGAGACCCCTCGTTCCTTTCTCATTTCCCTCATCTAGGTGATCTACCATTCATTCTTTTCACTTTTCTCTCCCTCCTACCAAACATAGATGTTGAATTTAATAGTATGCTTTATAATAGAATCAGTTTGTGCATAAACTATTCATAATATATATTTTTTAAACAAATTTCTTTGGAAAGATATGAAACATATTTATCATTAGGGTTCTATTTTTGAATTATTGGATTTGTATGAAAAACTATCGTTATATATTGCTATTTCTTTTGATATAATTTTGATCAATTTGATATTTAAAAATGTGCACTGGTAATAAAGTACCATACTCTAGAAGAAATCCAAAAATCTCTCCTCTGTCTTTTTTTTTTTTTTTCAATTGTTATTCTTTACACCATCACGTGACAGACTTCTGAGGGAACGTACTATATTCCTTTTTTTTTTTTTTTTTTATATTTCCCTGCGACATTTATAGGTGGATTATTTTAGCGTTTATATATCTATGGCCCTCTTATCCAATCTTATCTTCATGAGATAACAAATAATATTTCAGTAGAACTGCACATCCGTTTCTGAAAATTAGTTGTTATTTCAAATAATTAACTTTATCCATTAGACAAATGAGTCTGTATAGAGTACCAATTAAGCTTATCATGCTGGGCAAGCAATATGATCAGGTACATTTAATTCTCCAAATTTAAAAAGGGCCCTATCTCCATCATGACGAGATGTAGCACGGCCCTCCTCCACCAATCACTACAAAGCCTTGCGTATGCTGTTTTCTAACTTAACTTTGACTTAAAATGTCCATTTACTTTTTCATGATCAAACAAGTTATTATTATTATATATATATATATATATATGTATGAAAATGTTTTTTTTATCTGACGCCGAACATGTCCAATAACAAGACATATACAACAATTATAACCTTACATTTAAAATTTATAATAATTAGTTGATTTATATATAATTATATTTAAAAATATGTATAACATGATATTATTTAACCGGAGAGGTAAGGAATTTTTTACAAGAAAATTAACGATAATTTTTTTTATAAAATAATAAGGATATAACTATATATTATAATAATTGAGTGTGGACATAATGAATTTTTTTTTTAAGTAGGTGAATAACTAAATTTTACTTAAATTTTAAGAATAAAATTGACATACTAAAATTTGAGTGGAGGTGTTGTTGAATTTTTTCTTATAAAATGATTAAATGGTGGTACAACTAAAATTTTATAAAAAAAAATTTAAAATTTAAATTAATTTCTTACAATGTGAGTGGGGATGCATGCCCTCACTGATTTACATGTGACTTTATCATTGATATAATTTAAAATTATTAGTGTACAGAACATGTATCATTAAAAATGTTGTATTAAAATCAATTGGTTGTTTTATTAAAGTATCAAAAAAATTTTAAGTGTTGTTTTATAAAAATATCGGATATAAAACTATAGATATATATTATTTATAATAATTGCTTAACTCTCTTCCCATGGAAGGGCAGCGCTTTCAAAGCCAATGCTAAATCTCATATCTGGTTACCAATAGGCCGTAACCATATGTCAATGAACAGGGCAAAAATGGAAATGGACACATGCTTCAGCACAAGTGTTTGCTTAGCAAATAGATTGGGATTGAATAGTTTTAAACCTTTTTTTTTTTTTTTTTGTCCAAACTAGAATTGTCAAATCAAATAGGTCTTTGAAAAAAAAAAAAAAAAACAATGTCATTCTGCAGATTTTCAAAAAGTTAACTTATTTGATAATCACATTCATATTAGATTATACATGGCTCAAGCAATTTAAGGACCTTAGACAAGAAAATTTCTGGGGCAATTTCTTCGAATTTTTCTATGGATCCCCTGTATTCACGTTTTTAAAGCTAATTTTGATCAAAATTATATCATAAGGTTAAAATATGTACGTAAAACTGATAAATTCTAAAAAATATATAATGATTTAAAACAGAGCTTTACTAATAACGTATTGACTCTTATTCCTTTTATTTCTATTTTTTTTCATATCTCTTTAGTGATACCATGACATGTTAATTGAAAATATCATTTAAATGACAATATCATATTATATAAATTAAAATAACATGTTATAATATGAATATGTGGCATGATATTTATTCGGGAGATATAGAAAGTGACACAATAATAAGACATGTGTCAAATCCTTGTACTTCTACCTAACCATTTAAGTTCTATATAATCTATACGTTACCATTAATTATAATTACAACATTAACCTAAATAAGATTAAAAAAAAAATAGTCATACGTACCGCGGCTTAATTTGTTGTGCTATTCAACACGTATGCATGCATATTTGGATATCATCGCTATTATATAGTCGCTTATATATACATTTATATAGGTAAAGTATGTATGAAATTCAAATACAGTACACATGCCCTATTAAGTTTGTATTTGATACACCTATTTAAAATAAAATTTTTAAGTTAAAATTAATTGACTATTTAAAAATTAGTTAAAATATATGTTGATTTTTCAGAAAGAAAACAAAAATTGAAATGGACTTTTTGGACAAATAATCCCTATTGTGTGTACATTGTTAAGTCCGACATTACTATTAGTTTTCTTGAACAATTCGCCACACCAAGAAAATCAGGATGAACAAGTTGCCTTGTCATATTTCATATTAATTGAGGTGCATTCTACAAATATATATATATATATATATATATTAGAATGGAAATCGGCATCAAAGGAGTAATAATATATATGTATATACACACGCAAATGCTTTGGAGCAATAACGATATTTTAATGTTGAACATCACAATTAATAGAAGGTAGATTCTATTTGTAGATTTCATATCGTGGGATCCATCTAATACGGGATGTTAAATATAATTGATGTTTTCTAATATTATTTTTATATATATAACATTGCACAGTAGTAAAAGCAGTGGACCATATTATTGTATTGTAAGAGTGGTTAGTTTAAACAAAAAGAGGCTGCTGCTAAGCCTGAGACCCTTGCGTGTTTTTGTGGAAGAATCCCAAAAAGGTGAGTTTGGCCATGTTGTGATATTCCTCCTCGCATAACCACAATTCCTCCTGCAACTTCTTTACGGGACCAAATCTGCACACACCCAAAAAAACCACAAAAATCTGCTCTATATACACTCACACTCTAATACTATATATTATTTATATCTATACATATATAATATCTTCTCTTCTCTTCTCCTAGCTAGCTATCTTTTAAAAGCATCCAAAATCTTCCCATAAAGTGAAAGAATTGAATATCACCTTTTTAGGTTGAACAAGACATGTCATTTATTTGTATATTTTATTTTTTATTACCTGTGGAAAGAGACACTTCCCCTCCCACTCCCTATTATACCCTCCTTGGATCTTCTTCTTTTGTTTATTATTTTTAGCCATTTATATTATTTATATATATACACACCATTCTCCAAGGCATCTATACACAACAAGTACTGTCTGGATTCTCCCACACCTCAATATTACTAATCATGATGACCAAAAAATACTCTCCTTTTTGTCTTCTGTTTGGGTCTCTCTCTCTCTCTCTCTCTCTCTTTTTTTTTTTTTTTTTTTTTTTTATGTGGCAATTACAAGTAAATGTTCATTGTAGATACTAAATTCTACAGTTACAAGAAATTCAAGTTGAATAGGTGAGAATCAACATTCATAAAATATTAGATATCGCATATGAGAATCATAAATTAATCATAACGTGGAAAACATAAATAATAAGATGAAATAAGAATAATAAAAGATAGCAACACCGAAATTTAGAGAGATTCACCGGAATGTCATGCTACGTCCTCTGATTCTAGAGTTTTTACTATGTATGAATGTGAGAACAAGGTTACAAGTTTTTGGGGAAAATTCGATAGAGTTTCAGTAAGGGAAAGGGAGGAAGATCCATAAGATCCTTAAATGTGAAGAGTCTTCCTCTATTCATAGAAGAAAAGTAATGGATCTGGATATTTAGGATAGTAGTGGGCGGTTTTCCACTACCCTGATAATTCGAAACGTGGGCAAGATCGTGGCCAACGATTGATCATGGGCTTGGCAGTTATGGAAGTCGATCCTCCATCGTTTATCATTTGCTCAAGGTGAGCGTCGAACAATGAACCGAGCACCATTTGTAATAGATAGATTGGGCACGCATCGGGCAATCGAATGTCATCTTTCGTTGTTCATCATGTTGAGCCAGATGTTGAGCTGATTGAAACACACAGTAATTTTATGGGCTTTAAGAGGTCAATGAGACCAATATTGAGTTATCGATGAACCACTGTTCGACGTTCATAGGTCCCTCATGTGAAGTATTAAGAGTCGGACGTTGGATAATCGAACATCAACGTTCAATGTTCATCAAACAAAGCTAATTGTCGAGTCGAACTAACACATGCCGAGTGGTCGATGGACACATACGAGTGGTCGATGGACCACGGTTCGATGCTCGTCGGTCTTTTCATGCAAGGATGGAGAATTGGACATTAGGCTGGGCCCAAGTTTGGTTAGCATCTGGGCAAATAAATGCATAATGAACAATCAATGGACCATGGTTCGACATCCGTCAATTATGGGTCGAGTAAAAGACATAATTAATCGACTCATTCGAGACCATAGAATCCACGTCGAATGATTGATGAATCATGGTTCCACGTTCGTCATACCATTGGATAATGGAGTCAACGGATCGTAAAACCCAAGTTGAATGGTCAATAAACCACGGTTCGATGTTTGTTGCTCATTAATTCACTGGTCATCGTGACTTGGACATTACATAATGAGGAGACAAAATCTGACCCCAACATTCATGTGAGATTTTTTTTATTTCAATGTAACTTAGAGAATTCATTTCTTATAGTCTCCTCTCTGAAACTCAGTACGTTTTATGGTTATGATATTTTTTTTCCCTCTTTCTTTCATTTTGAATTTCTTGGTGGGAAAAACATGAGTTGATTCAATAGTATTTCAACAAAAAGAGTCTACTTACCTACGTACACCTAGCTACCAGTACTATATCACCTTCTAGAAAGATATATATATATATATATAAGATATATATATATATATATATGTGTGTGTGTGTGTGTGTGTGTGTGTGGTTTGTGTGTAGAGAAATATATAGTGAGGGGATAAGCGCAGGTGTTCTTGGTCATTTCAAAACATAAAGTTGATTCTTGTCCTCTCATTCTCTGTCCCCTCTTTATTCCCTTCAGAAACAACGATGAACCTGCCTAGAGTTTCCCATTTTGTGTGTTTTTACTTTTTTTCATGCACGTCCCATGAAGGGAAAAAGATACCATGCACGTTACTCTCTCTCTCTCTCTCTCTCTCTCTCTCTCTCTCTCTCTCAAAGAGGGAGATAAGCTTATCTTTAGTCTATAATACCGAAGATAAAGCTCGAATATGGAATAGAATAAAGCAATAAAGAAGGCTGTCAACTCTCAACTAAACAAAATAAAACCAAAAGAGTCTGACTGAAATTTATATATACATACATATATATATATATATATATTAAATTTTAGCTCAAGTGGTGAAGCTACATACATATGTGTATATATATATACCACTTCCACTTCATCTAATTTTTAGTGGTTTTCTAGTTTCCTTTTCAACTGAATTTTCTATTAATGATTACGAAATATGCCATTTCCTAAAATCATCTTGATTAAAACAGTGATTTGAAGTTTAATCTTTTTTTTTTTTTTTTTTTCCTAAAAAAGACCTACTAACTTCTATTTGGAAGCACTTCAGTTGTGACTTTTCATGATCAAGAGTGGCACTGTTTATTTTTATGGTTATAAATATGTATGTGTGTGTGTGTGTATATATATAGTGTACAAAAAGGCATAAAAAATATATATTTCTAGAATTGGCCAAGAGGGCTTTTTTGGGCGACTAAACAAGAAGACATATATATATATATATGTATATATCCCGCTAGTTTTTCTGATCTTAACACAATCAAAAGCTATATTCCTTTTTGATTTAGTTAGAGAACATAAAGAGCATGTAACACAATCTACAATGGAGCTCCTCTCTGATCAGTTGAGCCAGAAAGTTCTTCCCATTTGTCTAGAAAATAAAGATATGTAGATTTCTTCAAAAGAAAAAAATGAATTATAAAGATATATGTAGAGAACATGTAGTTTGTACAAGAAGAAACATACATTTAATATAAACGTACACATATACAATTCATTTTGGAATTATACATGTTGTACTAGTACTTGTCGTCATGTTTAATCGACAAATTAAATAAATGGAATTTTTAAATGCATAGATATGTCGGTACATGGAGCACGTCTTAGGAACGCTACATAATTAATAAGGAGACAAATTTTCTTTATCTTGTGATCATTTTGAAATCAATTTTAAACAAGAATAGGGGTTAACCAGTTAATATTAGAGAATTATTTGACTACTAAAGAAGGGAAAAAATGGTAGGGAAGAAAAGAAAAATACTATACGACAGGAAATACTAAGCTTTTGTCTTGCCTCAGCACAAGATTATATTATTGAAAGGTAAATCTAACGGCTGAAATAATAGTACTTACTGAATATTGAAGTATGACAAATTACCGTAATTCAATAGTACCTTCCTCAAAGAACTATTATTAACTGTATAATATACCTTCTTTAGAATTCAATAGTAAGAAGAATCTATTTCTCTTTATTAATTGAAGTGTTCGCGACAATATGAAAAAATAGAGAAAGCAAAAGAACTCTCCTATGGAGAATTTGAGAAAAAATTCAATATACTTTTTCATTTTGTATAAAGAGAAATAATCATATATATGAAGGCCCTAGACACTACAGTCAACAACAACAGCAAATTTTAGAAAGCATACTTCTTTCAATTTGCTCAAACTCTTTGGTATATTTACTCTGTAAAGAACAACAAAAGAGACATTATACAAACATCTTAAAACAATAAAATAATAAGAATTTATATTATATATTATATAAATATAAATATAAATATAAGTATTATATAGGCCATAAAAGATATGATACTGTAATCATAATGGTGATGATTTTCATGCAAAGGGTGATGGGGTTGGGAGGATTCGCTTTGGGTCTTTGGTTCTCCTTCAATTTTGTCAGAAGTGAGAGCAGCCTTTTTTTTCTTTTCTTTTCTTTGCTTTCTTTTTTCTTTTCTTTTTCTCTCTTTTCCCCTTCTGTTTCTTTCTCTCTTCCCTTTCCAACATGGACTGTTGCACAGTTAGTTTCAGTTGAGACTTATATATATATATATATATATACATGTATATATATATATATGTGTATGTATATTAGAGAGCTAGCTTACCACAAGGCAGGCCCCATGGAGAAAAAGAAAGAAAAAAGAGCAAACTGTTGTATGGACGGTTTTCTTGGCCTTGAAAAGAACTTGAGGTAGAGAGAGAAAGAGAAGAGAGAGAGGCTTCAAGTACTAATGATGATGAAAATGATGTTGTCTGTGACGGTTTTCCTTTTTTTGTTTTTTTTTGGGGTTTTTTTTCTGAAATATAATAATTATTTTTTCACTCCTACCCATGATGATCTGGGTTGTCAGGGTCAGGCCAGAAGGAAGAGTATTTCATCCAGTCTGCCTCTTGAGCGACGTTTGTGATAGATGACTCCTGCAAATTAAGAAATAATATTACACAAATAATCCCATTATTATAAGATAAGGTTTAGGGTTTAATAATTTCTGTGCAGTAATTAAGAAGTTTCTAATTTAGTTTAGTACACCAAAAGACAACAAGCTGAAAAGAAGCTGCCACATATTTCTCTATATATTAACTTGTAATATCTCTATGTCTCATCTATTATATATATATATATATATATATCTTAATTGACTTTTAAACAATCATAAATCCAGCAAAAGAAGAAGAAGAAAAAAAAAAAAAAAAAAAAAGAAGAAGAACAATCATAAATTTACTTAAATTCAACCTATGAATTATTAGACATTATAATCAACGTCACATTGATCACAGTTTTCTGACTAGGACATAAAAACTACTAAAGTCTTATTGATCTCCAAAGGTCAAGCTAGGGAGGAAGGGTACCATTTCCCTAACTATTTTGGATCTTTTTACATTAGAATCTCTTATTTTGTATTATCGATAGGAATTGCTATCTAATCATTGGTGAATTAATTTTTTATATGTCTGATTTATGAGTGTCTACCCTAAAAATTGACAATAGAGATACAAAACTATTCTAATCATATATCAAACAGTTAAAAATCTAATCCAATAACTAAACAATAATTCCTACAGATAGTACGAATTAAGAGAGGTCTTACCGTAGTAATTATCCTATTCATTATGGGCTTTTAATTAGTTTTACATTTTGTATCAAAACTAAGAAAAAACTAAAGCAAAAGAATATTAATAGCTCACGAGCTGTTATTTAAGACTTTCATTACTCTTTTCTTAAAGGAGAGTGGGAGAGAGATAGATCCTACATACTTCACCACCTAGGTCTTCAATTGTGGGCTTCTGGTTTCACATGGTCTTTAGTTTTATCGTGTGTGTGCGTGTGTGTATATGTATTTTATTGTATCTGATAACAACACCTCGGCAAAAATGTCTACCATCTCTAGGTCTACCCTCTAAAAAAAAAAAAAAAAGAAGGTAAATGGCCGTAATAAAGTGTACTTGCAAAACGAATATTTTTGTGTTCTCCAAATTCCTTTTCTTTAAAATAAATTCTTCGACAATGTTGTCTTTCTGGTTAGGTGACACAAAAATATTCGAGTCTAGCTTTGCTAGAGGTGCACATTTTTATCCTTTTTTTTTTTTTTTTTTTCTTTTCGGGAGAGGGATTGATATTCACATACCACTTCAAAACCACCAAAAACAAATATTAAAATGTAAAGAGAAAAAGAGAAAAAGGAAAAAAGTCTTGCATGGGCTAGCTTCTATCTTTAATTTAAACTAATACTAACAAAGAATATATTGGTTAGTTTTTCTTTTTTGAACCCCCTTTTAAAATCTCTCCAACCTTTTCCTTTTCCTTCCCTTGCTAGTCATAAATTAATATCATGAAGAAATGAAACATATTTATACATTATAAATAAAAAAAACCCAAGAAAGAAATAGAAAATAATTAGTAATAATTCATAGATTTTCAGGGATTAAAGTTAATACTTACTTCCTTGATATTAGAAGAACTTGAAGTGCATCCCATTATGAGTTCTTCCAAACCAGACGCTGACCTTCCTCCCAGCTTATGATGCTGTTGCTGCTGCTCCTGTTGCTGTTGGTGCGCTTGTTGCTGCTGTAATTTACATATATATATATATACACACACACACACACACATTTATATATTTTTATATTTATACATCCAAAATAGACAAATAAATAAATAATACAATTTTAATTATAATGTCTTCAACTAGTAGTTAACAAAAAGTGAAAGATAAAACCTTCTTGTTTGCAAGTTAGCATGCAAACATTCAAAGGCAATAAATCATCATTATATACTCTATATATACACACACACACACTGACATGACTCAAACTATATATATGTGTATATATATATATATACCTGGAAATTGTCGTTAGGGAGCATGATACGGGAGACGTGGTAGGCGTCCTGATCGAGAATGATGGAGGTGTGATGGAGAGGAGAAGGAGGGATGATGTTGGAAATGGGGTGAGATGAACGGTTGATGTGAAACGCTGACGTTGCCATCTGATGATGATGTATTTGTTGTTGTTGTTGTTGTTGTTGTTGATGGTGATGGTCTTGGGCCATATGGTGTGCCCTCTGCTGCTGATCCTCGCCTCCTCCTCCTCCTCCTCCTCCTGAGGCTTCCCTTACTGTTGAAGCATGATCACCTATTCCCACCTGCAATGCATGTGGACAATGAATTATAGTTTATATTTGGACATCACATCCCCAATCAATATTTTTTGCTATATCTATATATACAAATATATTTATATGTATTCACATATAAATAAGCTTAGCTAAGCAGTCCATTTTCGACTGTTCCTCTTCGCTTTTTCTGGTTTTTTTTTTTTTTTTTTTCCTCTCTAAATTTATTTAATTTGGTCATGATATATATATATATGTGTGTGTGTGTGTGTGTGTGTGTTTTTTGCCATATTGATATCAAGTTATTAGCAAGACACTTTTAGGTGGGTAAACTGGGTTTTGAGTTAGATGACTATAGTAATATCAAGTAAGGTCCATGGAGTTTGTCATGCTTCGAATCCAAGCAATATGACTACAGAAAAGTAAATAATAATTATTATACTAACAGCTAACTATATGGTGTAAAAAAAAAAAAAAAAGGCTTCTGTGTGTATGGTACTTGCTTAGTTGAGATTATTAGATGAATTATGATTATATATATATATATATATGTATATATTACCTCATCAAAGCTTTTTCTAAAGGGAACAAAGCTGAAGTGATCAGATTTCAACTGAGGAATCTCTATAGCACTATAAGTAGTACTAGACATCTGATGAACACCAACACCAACTCCAATTCCAACTCCGACTCCGACGGACAATTCGTCTCTCTGAGGGAGGTTTATCTCTTTAGAAGAGCAACTCCCACTCCCACTATCTCGCCGGCTACTCGGTTCGCTCATGTTTCCTTGATCGCCGGTACTAGTGATCGTGGTGGCGGTACTGCGGTCGGACCAGTTGCATTGCCTAGGCTGAGTCTGGTAGAAAATCTTGGAAACGACAAGCTCACCTTCTTTCTCTTCCTCATGTTGTCCCAAGTGGTATTGGTGCATGACCCAGTTGGTCTTTTCGGGTTTTCGGTTCTTGCCAAAGTTGGTGTAGAGGACAAGGATTTTCTTGCAACCTTTTTGCTTTCCATTCACCATAACTGGCCTAGTCTTGCCTGTTTTGTGCCACCTAGTTTCCCCTCCTTGCAAGTCACACTCCGTTTGGATTTTTCTTCTCTTTCTTGTCCCGGTTGTGTAAGCTTTTGATGGCCTATGGAAAAAATGCCTGCTCAACCCATCTCTTGTCACTCCTGCCAAATTATTGTTTAAAAATATTAAAAATGTGACCAAAATTATTATTCAAAGTTAGGTTGACTTAGGTGCAACAAACTACGAAACTATCTATTCATATACATATACATATACATATATATAGGTGATAATAGTGATTTTTATCATCTTATGAAAAGTCATAACCGACATGAAGATAGCATGCATGGCATGATACTCAAAAGTGCCCTGTGAAGTTCATAATAATAAGCCCTAATAAATGGACTCAATAATCACATTACAAAGAGAGAGAAAAAAAAATAAAAAAAATATATATATAGATATATATGGATTTTTTTTCCAAAAAAAACCCGTTAAATCTTTATATATTTTAAATAAAAATGTTGAAAATTAATAACGATTTTTTTTTTTCCTTGTAGCATAAAAATTTTGTATACGTTATAGAAGAATTATAAACTGAAAAGGGCGAGGAAGAGAGAAGAGAGAAGAGAGAGAGAGAGAGTAGGGATATCATATATATATATATATATAATTGTAAATATATATATATGTATGTATTAAATCTAACCTGGAAGTTTCTCAGGATGGGTATAACAAATCCCATCTTCACCTTCAATAGTAGGGATAAACTCATCTATCAAAGGGTGAGACTTCATGTCTTTGTCTTCTACCTTTGCTTCGAGATGTTCGATCAGTTCTTGGTCCGTCGGATCGAATTTCACTCCTGCTGGTAGACCTAACCAATTCTGCAATGAAAACCTCCATTATTTAATACCCAATTTACATCTTTCTTTCTTTCTTTTTTTTCCCCCCTCAAAAAAAGACAAATTAAAGAAGGAAAAAAAAAAAAAAAAAGAAAGCAAAAGTAGGAAGGAAAAAAAGAAGAAGAAGAAGAAGAAGATAACCCTTTTACTTAAAATTTAGATTTGATTTTAATGGAAAAGAATTATTTAGTATGGAAGTATTGCCTGAAATTCAAGCTTAAATAATAAAGTAGTATACCAAAGTAATTAGAATTAATTAATAACATATCCATAAATATATATATATATATTGTTGTATAATAGATATATTTCATTACCGGCTTTCCTTCAAGCTTGTGGCCACAACCGGGGCAGTGCTTGGATCCACACATCTGATGTTCTTCGAGCTTCGCATCGATGAGATCGGAGCTACTGATTGAGCCCAGATTTCCCTTATTCATTGCAACTTTATGATCACCCGATGAAGAATAAGAAGGAGGCGAGATATATATAGATATAGATATAGATATAGATATAGATATAGGTATAATAATAAATATACTATGATCTTCCTGTCTTGAACGAACTGATGAGGAGCTTGCTAATATCATGAGCTGCTTCTAAAAAAATTATCATCTTCTTCTTCAGAAAAATAGAGCTTGCTTTTCATAATATTCCCCGCCAGTTTGCTAACCCAGCTAGCTCTCCTTCCCTTCTCTACAGAACTGTTTGATAATCATAAACTAAATAAGGGTTAAAAAAAAAAAAAAAGAGAGAGAGAGAGATAACACATATGTATAAATACAAACAAGAAAAAATTCATAAAAACCAAGAAAAAAGAGGAGGAAACATACGAGTAAAAAATTAATACAAGTACTATAGTACAAGTTTAAATTTGTAGCGTGTGATTTGGTTTTCTAATCAGCCAAATAGATCGAAAACAAACAAAAAAACAAAAAAAAAAAAATTAGGAGAAGAAGAGAGACTAAAGCTAGTAGAGGAGAGGAAAGGAGAGGAGAGAAAAGAAGAAAGAGGAAACTGTCACAGTAGGATTGAGCTATAAACCTGCTTTAACCATGGAAAACACCAGAATCCCTCTCTCTCTCTCTCCTCTTTCTCTCTATATGTATCTTTCTCTCTCCATAGATGTGTCTTTCTCTCTCTAGACTCTAACTTTAACTGAAGGGAGTGAGAGAGAAAAAAAGGGAAAAAGGTATTTGTTGCCCTCAAAAACTATACTCCTAATAACATATACCACCACCTTTAAGCCTTTTGCTGATTTAAGAAGCGCATAATACTGTTGTGGCTAGACTAGGCGGTTTATGTGAGAGAAAGCAAATAGAGAGAGAGAGAGAGAGAGAGAGAGGATAGAAACAAAAAATAAAAACAACTATAAAACTCGGGTTTTATTTATTTATTTATTTATTTATTTATTTGTAAATTTTTTCTAAAGGTTATGGGGGCTCTCCTCCCGCACCTTTGTTTTGAGCCTTGACTACTACAAAAGCAAAAGGAGAGAAACGGCCTTCACAGCTGTTACTAATGAGGCACACAACTATACTCAAAAGCAGAGCATGTATCCCATCTTTTGTGTATTTCTTATGTATATTTATCTATTAAAATATTCATATATATATATATATGTATATATACATGTATTTGTAAAAACAATAATTATTTTTGATTGAACGTAGCCATTGGTTACATTTTTTTTATTTTTATTTTATTTGGGTTGTAAATTGGTGAAATCAGTTCAGTCTTTTTTAGGACCAAAAAAAATAAGGAAATTATGTTACAGTTGCACATAATTTTAGCCTAACAAGAGATTTCAATTAGTTTCAGGAATAATAAAATTGAGCAAATTTCTTTTCTAGAAAGAGAGTGAGAGGGAGAGAGAGAGGCTGTGTAAAATACTACTGATTTAAAAATTAAAAAATAATAATAAAAAAAAGATGATAAGAGCTCACATGGGTTTTCAGCTGGAGTGCTGATCATGATGCTTTTGCCATGAATGTTGCAGAGAGAGAGAGGGAGAGAGAGATTAGAGAGAGAGAGAGAGAGAGAGAGAGAGGGATTAGAAGGTTGCTTGATATGCAAGGCAAAATGAGCAGTATACTTGATGGACCACCACCACCCCTTTCTAATTAGAACTTCCACAAAATATATATATATATGAAACAGGAAAAAAACAAAAAACAAAAAATACGAAACTTCATGTAGAAGCACCAAATAAATAATCTCTTCTTTTTTTTTTTTAAGAGGGAAAATAAATAATCTCTTGCTTATAAAGCAAAGCGAGTAAAAAAAAAAGAGAGATCATATTACATGTACTACCATATTTTTATCTGTCCTTACCCCCCCCACCCCCCCCCCCCCCCCCCCAAACACATCTTTCCTTTTGTGCTTGTGTAATTTTTTTATGGAGAGGGAGCTCTAAAGTACTTCACACTCATACAAAATAATATTGACACACATGAAATGGAAAAGAAGTACCAAAGGGTGTGTTTACTTACATGTAATCGGATTGGACATGAATTGGAGTGAGTATGATTTATAGTGGATATGATTTGGAGTGAGGATTTGGAATCTGAATAAGTTATTGCTTCAGAATCAGAATTACTACGAATTCCATTTATGCATTTACTTGAACCCATAATGAATTATTGTAGATTTACTTGTATACTCCTTTATTATTGTGTTTTCAAAAATAAAAAAAATATTAATTTTTTAATTTATTATCATACTATTAATCAAAAGTAAAATAATCATTATGATATTAAGACAATAAAATTAAATTGTGTAATTTTTTGTTTAAAAAAATTAAAATGAGTGAAAAAAATGAATTAAAATAAGTAAAGTATAAAAAAAATAAAAATAGAAACTTAATAATATAGTATAATAAAAAAATTTATTTATTTACTCTAATAAAGTTAATAGTAATTATGAAAGTTATATAATATTAATTTAATAAAAATATATTATATTTAGTTAATAAAAATAATTAATATTGGTTGTTATTATTTTTTAACACAATATTTTGCAAATAAACTAAGGATAAAATGATGATTTAATTTTAATAGTATAAATGAGAGTCATAGTTCGAAGGGGGTATGGGATTGCCAATCTCATTCCTCAATCTCAAATTGGTATGGGGCCTACCATTTTCATTCCTATTTCAGGTTAAAAAATGAGCAAGCAAACAAATGATTAACTATCATTTCCTACTCTTGATAAGTAAATATGCCACAAGTGTAGTGGACCCAACTTGATACTTTTTTCCACGTCTCTATGTATTTTTACCATTAGCATATTTGGTGAGATTAGGGTGGTGTGCTCATCGTTGAGGAGTAGGGCCCGTCCATAGGACCTTTAGTAAACATTTCTATAACGTTTAAAGAGTCCTTTTGGTAACGCTCAAGAGGGTATGCTAACACTAGTCTCCCCCTTCCCTTTCTATTAACATATTTGGTGGGATTAGGGTGACGCGCTCCTCGTTGAGAAATAGGGCCCGTCCATAGAACCTTTAGTATACATTTCTATAACGTTTGAAGAGCCCCTTTAGTAATACTCAAGAGAATATGCTAACACTAGTTGCCCATTTCCCGAACATTTTTACCTTTAAAAAAAAAGGTATAGTGGACCCAACTTGGTACACGTATCCTCCTTACTATTAGTATATTGGGTGAGATTAGGATTACATTCTCCTTATTGAGGGATAGAGTCTATCCATATGACCTTCATCAAACATTATTGTCAGTGTCTGTAAGGAGCCTTTGAGAATGTTTAGGAGTGTATACTAACACTAATAGCTTTCTTTCCGAATTTTTTTATTACAAAAAAAAAAAATGTGTAGTGGACCCACCGTTAAAGTGGGGCCCCAACCCAGAAATCTTCTGCTCTCAAAAGTGCCTTGATCTGATGATGGGCTAACCTTCACGTTTATAACATTCATATCTCTAGTCCCGGCCAGTCAAAAATAAAAATCATGAATTTAGCAAAATAAATAAAAAAAATAAAATAAAAATCATGAATGGTCCAAAAATGATGTTAATTTGAAGAACAACATATACATGTAGATGACCATGATTACTGCTCATTTGTCTGATGTCCTTTTTTTTTCCACAAAAAAAAAAAAAAAAGAAGAAAGAAGAAAAGAAATTGGACAGTGTAAAAGTACTATTGGTCCATTGGCACTGACACTGAGGAATATATCCTAAGGGATATATCTATATCTATATCTATATATTTATTTATATTAATATATGTATATATATATATATATATATATATTATATAGCAAACACCATTCAACTTGTGAACAACCTTTGATTAGTTTTCTCTTTTTGTCCCTTAAGAGGGACTGAGAAAGAATCAGATCATTGCCCAGATTGAATTATCCAATGGGGTTTACTTTTGACTAATAAATAGGGGAACCCACATATCTTAAAACCAATGTTTTTATGCTCTTGACTCTTGGCATGATATAAATATATGTGTGTGTGTGTATATGTTACAATCTTTAGATATATATCTTTTTGTTTACGTATTTTTTTATTATTTATTATATCATTTTGTTTGAGTCAAGGAATATATGTATATATGTATATCAACAATAATGAAAATAATGAGAAGAGAAGTTCTTTCATACACTCAAAATATTCCCCCCCTTCCCCCCAAAAAAAAAAAAAAAAAAAAAAAAAAAGGAATTGCAAATGGAGGGAACATCTTTATGAGAGGAGGGAAAATACTCCTTTTTTTCAAGAGTTTTAATGTTGGTATATGTACGAGAATATTACTTCAAGAAGAATAATACTTTGGTGCATTAGGTTAAATTTTTGGTGAGATTCAGACAAATAATGTAGATTTTGTAGAATGAAGAATATAATATATAACCTACATGTTGCCTCAAATCCAATCCACAAAATTTGACAAAAATATTTTATTTTTCTCAAAGTTAAATAAATTAATACTTCCAAAAAGAGGTGATTTTAAGTTAGGAATATGTATATTGAGTAACTGAGGAAAGCTAGCTGGAACACAATAGTATATATAGGATATATTTATATACGCGAAGGTTCCACAACAAAGTAAAGTGGTAGCTGTACTATAATAATACTTTCCTACAAAATCATATTTATATTTTGGATGACAAAATTGCCTTATATATATATATATTGGTATTTGAATCTTGAATCCCACATGTGTCGTTTTCTTTTGTTAATAGACAAGTATCTTGGTGCAGTTCAATTTATTGTGTTAAATAAGGCTGGCCAAGAAAAAGGAGGGGAAAAAAAAAAGTTTGTTTGGATATGAATCTAAATTTGAATTTGATTCTATACATTTTGCTTTTAATGACAAAGAAAAAAGTTTTAAAGATGAAAAAGAAGGGAAGAACAAAAAATTAAAAAAAAAAAAAAGAAAGAAGAAGTAATATTGGTTCTCAAAAAACATTCATCAATGAGTTAGTCATAATGGTGTTTGTGCATGTTTTACGATTATTTCTGAGTGTCAATAAGTTTGTAACTGCAAATTATGAGTGGTCGGCAATACATGTTTGTCATAAAAATAGTAAATCTCAAGGACATATAATGATAACTCAAAGTGGAGAGATAGAGAAGACCCAGGAGAGGAGACAAATAGAAAATTTTTTTTTTCTATATATATATATATATATATATTTTCAGGTCAAAGATGGGGGGAAAAAACACAACTAAAAACGACACCCAACCCCCCCTCAACCCCACAGAGAGGTAAAAAAGTGATATGGTCCCAATGGTACTTAGGGTAACATATCTATATCTAATGGCACATAAGAAAAATTTTTAATAAGTTATATTGATAGACACAGTTATGAATTACCCATCACTGATTTCATTATGATCTGATAGATAACATTTAAAATTATGTATCAATCGATAATTTTTCGTGTATATATTTAAGAGATAGTGTGTGTGTACGGATGGTCAAGCTTGGCATGTGAGATGGGTGTGACTTCCTAATGCAAGGGGGAAGAACTAATGTTAGGTTTATCTGATATATCTGCCCATTGCTATCGCTTCCCTTTTAATTCACCATTTTGTGTCTTTGACTTTCATCACCTTCTTTAAGTCCTAACAATTAAAGGAAAGAGAGATATATTAGAAAATTATTGTCTAATTAAGGTACCCAACCAATGCTCTTGAGAACGAATTTTACTCACTAAATAAAAGAAAAAAGAAAAAAAAGAAGCCTTGCCAAACTCACCACTAAACTGCCCACAAAGAATATATTCCTTACTATACCTTTTCTTTTCCAAGTGAAAACGCACAAAAATTCAAGTTTAAATAAGAGTATCTTCCCTTGCATAGCCGTTAAAGAAAGGGGTATGGACAAACAAAAAAGAGTTTCTGAAGCATATATATATAGATATATATATGTTTGCCTTGCTTTCTTTCTGAGCTTTGAATACGTATACAGTACTACGGTTCTTTATAAATATTCTTTTTCTATTTAGGTATCAGCAGTTCTGCTTGATACCAAGTAAAACATTCGATCTTTTTCTCAATTTGGGGGATGATTAATAATTCCGATAGTTATTAATCATTTATCATAAAGCATGATTTTGATGCAGCATGTTCCCTTAATCTGTTCACTTAATCGCTTTCTTTATTCGAGACTATGGATTATATAAAGATTTAAGTGAGACAATAATTAAAATAAATGAGTGTAATAAAGTCAGTTGAGCATATGCTTTCTTGCATGCAGTCTAATCAAATTTTTATTTCCCACAAATTTTTATTCCATGATGAAACAAGAAAATCCCTCCCACCAAAGAAGGTTAGCTTTATCCCCTCTTTAACTTCTTTTCTTTTCTATTCTTTTCTTTTCTACTCTATTTTGCTGCAAATATTCCGACCTAACATAACCCCAAAAAATGCATGGAAAAGATATCATATCCAATCACAATCACTAGCACTAGCAAGTTCCAATTTCCCAAAATGAGTGTATTTCAACCTATCAACAATGTCAGAGAAGATCAGATCCGTTGCCTCATTTTCCCGTCTTTCGTTATCCCTCGAATCTATTTTTGACACCTCGTTCTTTCACAAGCTCTCTTAATCACTTTACCCTATATCCTTATGGTACGTCTGGTCCTCCTCAACCTATATAAATTGCAGCAAACAGGAGATCACATGCAGTTTATCATTATTGATGCCCTTACCATGATTTCTGAGATTGTGGTGTCGAAAATTCCTCCCAACACAAATAGAAATCAAGAAGACAACAGTGAAATGGGATAATAGATTCGATTTTTTCTAAAAAACACTCGGCTTCAGGTAACTTACAAACCTGAACAAAAAAATTTGAGCGTCTCTTTTCCTTTCTTCCCAATAGCAAAGGAAACGGACGGTTACACTACCCGAACATGGAACACAAAAGCATTCTGTCTGACAAACTCTAGCACTACGAAGTCGGGAAATGTTAAAAGTAGCTGCTTGCCAGAACCACCCAACTTATTGATTAATGAACAACAAGAACTCCTTATTTCGGAACAGAAATATGGCAGCAAAGGGAACTTGACGAGATGAAACTCTCAACCGCTCTACTTGAAGGTCAGGTGCCCACCCGGTTCAGTGTAGAAAATAATTTCACTAAGAATTGAACTTGCTGCTAACTGAATCGTAGCTTGGGAAATAAATAACTACAACACAGAAGAAGAGAAACGGATGAATGATTATATCCACACGAAACTAATGAATTTTAATTAACAGAAACTTTGACAAAAACTTCTAAATTCTGACTAATGCGGAGAAGTACCATCTCCATATGATGCCAGTGTGAGAGGAGAAGATAGAAGCTTTTGGGCGGTCGAAGCAATATCTTTAACTGTAACCTCGTCAACGGTCTTCAAGAACTGATCTACTTGAATCCTAGTGCAATGGAAAATATATTTTTTTATTAGTGATAAATCTCAACTAACAGAGGGCAAAACATTAAAGCAAATTAGGTCCCACACACCCTACACAAGGAGATGGGAAAGTACTTTTAAACATGACAAACTCGGGAACTCTCTCGAGAAAAAGGCTAGTAAACTATACTTGAAATCTTTCAAAGGTCGCTTTAACACATGCTAAAATTAAGACGAGGAATACAGCAAAATCAACTCCCCGTCCTTTGATATACCCATCAATTAATTACTTAATTACAAAGATATTAACCCTGAATAACATAGTTAAAGGTCTTCTCTAATAAATCCAGGGAAAGAGCTCTGTGTTTCAGGCTCTAATAAGCAATCTCTGTGTTATCTTATCTTGTACGAAATTACATACTTTGCTCATAATTTTTATAGGAAACAAACTCCTCGCTATCCACATCAGCAGCAAAAAGAATACAAGATTTGCTCACAGCTGATAACTGAATCAGCAACTACCAAATATATAATAAATTGCTCAAAATTTGCAGAATACCAGCAAATAGATGAGATAAATCTTACTACCGTGTAAGAATACAGTCACAAATCTCGACACCTACAAATACATACCTCTTTCCATAAGTCAGAACTTGTCTCCCTATATCTTCTGAAGCAATCATCTACAAAAAAACAGACTGAAGATTTAGCAATTAAGAATTTTTAATGCCAGTAGAAGAACAACTACCTTACTAAAAAAATTCTCCATCAATAAGAATATTTTCAAAAAATTAAAAAAAAAATTAAGAACTGCATACTCTAGATTCCAGATTCATCAGAATGGCAGACTTTGTTGACTTTTTAGCACGATCTAACTGTAATTGGTCAACTGCATAAAATAGAGACGAACATATCAGCAATGGGCTCCCAACTAAATTGGATATCTAAGAAACAATTACTTATAGGTAGATGGCAAAAAACCTTCTCCAGGTGTTGCAATCGCAATAAGCTCATTGGCGACTATATCAACTGCTTTTGCTGCAAAATCAGGACTCTGAACGCACAGAAATTTTGGAGTTTCAATCAAGCATGAAAGATAGCAAAGGGACTATGTTCTTTTGTTAACTTTTTGTAAAAATTCCGAGCCCAGTCTAGAATTTTACCACTGTTATATGAAGAATCTATTAACTACAATTTCCTTGTCTAAACAATAGTTAGGTTCAAAATGTGGCTTACAGTAGACGCTTGGATGCCAAACGTGCCAGTATTGTTGTAGATGTTGTTGAATGCTGAAATAGACTGGAACTGTGGATATTTATTCAAGACACGTACATCTGATCATCATACAAGCGCATATAATCAGATACAGAGATTCTTTGTATGTTTTTGACATTACTTTTATTAAATGGGAGGTGGGTGGGAGGTAGTCAAGGAAAGAGAAGAAAAAGGAAACAAGAACAAAATTAGATATTCATGACAACTAAAAATGCATCCAACTGTTAGATTTCATTCCCCCCTTAGATTAAAAACGGAGCATGTGTCCAATAGAAGTGCTATAGCTGATAGCTAAAATGATTTAGTTTACAATATTCTGCTTTGCAGCTTAGCCTTATGTGTGCAACTTACAAAGCCTTGAGTGCATCCCTTTTCCAGGTCCACCGGCTGAGAAAGATCCACCTCCTCCCATAAGCATCTATGATACAGTTCAAGACATTAGTGCTTCTGACGAGATAAAAATACATAATAAAAAATTTCTAGAAATATACACATATGTATGTATTAGCACGTGAAATTGTAATGAATTCACTATAAAAACCTGAAGAACAGTCAAGGTCATGGCTTCCTTTTCCTTATGCCAACCACCAGGAAGCTCAAATGCAAGAGCAAAATGGGTACTCTGATCAAGCAAGGGATAATACAGTTTACTAGTTTTGGGGCAGACAAGAATCAGAAGAGAGCTATAATTAGATAGATTAAACATATTTCATACACACCCCTGAATCAGCTTGACAACGGTAATCACCTCCCCTATACACAGATTTCGGCTCCTCAGGACGAGGGACACCAGGGAGATCAGACAAAAGTGGCTCTGCAATGGATACTAATTCTTCATGATCAACCCCATAAGCTGCAAGTACTATTCTTGGAGCAGTATAATTTTCCTGTAATTTTCGTAGAAAATTCAGTTTTATGCGAATAGTCCACATAAGTAGCCAAACCTATCCGTATGGGTGCATGGATGTATATATAGGTAACTGAACAGATGTCAAACTAAATGCGCATGGATTCATCTCGAACTTACAGCAACAAATTCCTCCAGAATTGTACCATTCAATCTATTTATTGCAGATTCTGGGGCTAGAAGCGGATTAGCTAGGGCACCTGCATAACCAGCAGAGTGAATAGCTTCCAAAACCAAAGCTTCAGGGTTTTTGGAAGCTTCACTAATCTCAGCTTTCACCTTCTGAAGCTGTACATAATATAATAGAATGAGCCAAAAAGTGGAATTAGCCATAAATTTTTATCCCAAAAATAGGGGAAATAAACAACAACTGAATTTGCATCACAAAAGCACAGGAAAATATCAAATATTTACCTGCTCATTCACCTCCCAGTCCAGAAAAACAGGATTCCTCACACAATCAACAAGCAGCTCTACCATTTCGGGAACATGTGTCTTTAGAGCATCATAGGTGTAACCCATCTGTTCCCGAGAAGCTGACGCTTGCACATGTCCACCAATAGCCTCGACCTCCCTTACAGCACGGAAGTGGCTCCGGTTTCTTGTAGTCTTGAAGGCCATTCGCTCCAGCAGGTGTGAGGCACCAAATGATACTGGTGTCTCGTAGATTGAACCGCTGTCAACATACAAACCTATTGAAGCAGCTGGAGTCTGGTCAACCAACAAAATCCAAGAGCAATTTAGTCAGAGTAGTACTACTTCTTTTATCAAGAAAATAAACAAATCATATATGTAGAAAAGTAATTCATAAATAATTTCTCCAAATAAATACGTACTGCTGATGCTTGAGAAGCTATTTTGAGGCCATTAGGAAGAGTTGTGATCTTGGTAGTATCTGGTTCAACATAGTCAGGCAATGCGGGCGGGAGATTGACACCGGGAAGCGGGAAATCTAGAGGAGTTGAACTCCGGGAACTTCCCCCAGTCAGCCATCCAAATAGACCTCCAAAAGCGGACGAAGATTGGTTCGTTGCAACGGCACTAGAACTTGCATATCTGGCCAATCCTCTATCGTAGTTTCGCCCCTAATACCATTTTTTCGATATAAGGTCAATACACACTTCCACTCTAACTAATTCATCAAATTACACTACATTTAATAACTAAAACCAAGACTTGATTACAATAAAAACCTAGTATAATCTAATAAGATAATTACTTCAAGCTCAACTCATCCTGTTTCTGTTTCAAAACTCTTATTAGACTCCGTTAATTGAACTAAAACAAACAAATTCCACGGCTTCTAAATTCTTAATTCTTCTACATTTCTCAAATTTTCTGTGCAACCAAACGGGAAATCGTAATCATCTAAAACAAAATCGGAAAGATAAAAAAAAGAAATTGGCAGTAAATTAGCACACAAAAACCAACATATTCTAGGATCAACACAGTAACATCGCAGAATCATCCCAAACATGTGAAAGTGCCAGAATTTGTGTTCGGAGACGTAAATTTGAGTGGAAGATCGAATAGGAGGTTAGGGATTGGAAATTTCAGGACCGGATAGATTACTGACCTTAAGAGCTCTGAGGCGTGAAGTGGCGGTTCTGTACATGGCGACGAACTGCGATGGCGGTGAAACCCTAAGATTGATCGGAATCTGCGACGGAGACTGTGGGTTGTGGAACAGAGGTTGAAGAAGACTCGCTCTGGAGAAATGGGGCTGAGGAAGAGTTTGAGAAGAGAGAGAGAGTTCGCAGGGAAAGGTGGGGGATTGTACGCGTGTGAAGTTTTCTGGAGGCACGTGGGAGTTTCATCGTGCGTTTATTTGGAAGTCAGGAGGGCGTGAATCTCGTCCGTTGAAATGAGCCGTTCCAATTTTGTTGATGGATTGGATCTTATCCGTTGCTTTTGTTTAGTTTAGTTGATTTTAAGGATTGTCTTTTTTTTTTTTTTTTTTTGAAGCATAGGATTGTCTTTTAAAAGCACATATATGAATTATTAACCTTATTATAATAATTAAAAATAGTTTTTTTAACCTGGAGTTAGATAAATAAATAGGATCAAAAATCTAAACATTAATAAAAAGAAAAAAAAAATAAATTCATTTGAGGGACTGTTTTCATAATTTTCTAATAAAAATAAACATATTCATTTGATATTCCCAAAACTTTCTCTTCAATTAGTTAGGTTTATTAGTTTTCCATTCCTTTCCTTCTTTTTTTTTTTTTTTTTTTTTTTGTCGTTTTGTTAGGTAAAAGGTCATAAGAAAAATCTTATTAGTATCGACTTTCCTTAAATGTAAGAATGGGGATATGAACTTTTGCATTTTATGATAAAATTTAAAAATAGGGATACGAACTTTGCATTTTATAATAAGATTGAGTATGAAATTACCTAGTATCGTCTCATTTTAATTGGTCAGTTTTTTTTAATTAATTTTTGTGAAATCTTATATATTTTTTCAATTCTAATAGAAATGATCCGATGGTTTAAATAACACATTAGTATTACTTCCCCTAAAAATAAAAATAAAAAGTAGTAACTATTAGGAAAAAAAAAATCACATACTCTATCATTGAATTTTGTGATCAATGAGTTTTTAGTCTATTTACATTTTCACATGAAATAAGTTTTTATATTTATTTCGTATGGATAATAGCAAACAAAATGCACTTATAAGGATTATAAAAATTACTAGTTGTATCACGTGTCCGGAATAGATAAATAAAAAATATATAAATATCACATGACAGTAATTGAATGGTCACGTAGTTGTATTACGTGACAGCCTTAAAAGAGCAATCAAAGGTCATTACTCAAGAGCCATTGACTCTTTTATAATTAGTAAGAGATCGTAATAAATAATAAAAAATAGATATAGTGCCATGTAATATCATCATCAGGCACAAAACTAAGTGGTGATGGAAAGAATATATAGATTTTGACATATTCCTCGAACAAATCAAGTTTAGCAATTCTATTCCGCTATGTGGTTATTAACGTTGAGAATCGTTTATGTGAAGTCTACTTGTGTGTTTTTTGTGAAGCTAACTCTGTGTAGAGTCCCGTAACGTTTCTTTACTGACTAATGGGGAGTATAAAAGTAACGTGTTCGTGTTTGGTCAAGAGTCTCCAAACTAGTTTACAAAGAAGGGCGCTTGATTAAAATAAAATAAAATTAAAATTAAAAATAAAAAAACTGAAGCCTAAACCTCAATTCTCTTTAATCAAACACAAATTAACCCGCCAAGAATGCGCCGTTTTTTATTGATTCCAATGGAATAGAAAGAGCTTGTGACAGTAATGAAATGAGACGAATAGAATGAGATGAAGTAAAACTCGACTTCATACAAACGACGTGTAGTTTTCTTGGTGGAAATAAACGACACCTAAAAATAACTAAAGGACATGCTATTTGTTTAAGAAACCATGTTTTGTTGGTGGAGAGCTGATCACGTAGAGGCGAACCACTTCGGGCCTGTTTGGTGCACAAGTTCAGTTTGAGTTGAGTTGAAATTTTTAAGTTTAAATAGTAATTTTTGTTGACTTTTTCAGAAAAGACAAAAAACTTTTGGGGAAAAGACAAAAAACATGATGAAAAAAGTACAGTTTAGTTTAAACCAAATTGGTAAACCAAACGGGCCCTTCGTTTATCTTAAAATGACACGCATTTTTCACATCACGTCCTCTTTTGTTGGTTAATAACCAATGATTTCTTTCTTTTTTTTTTTTTTTTTTTTTTTAAATTTTAAGATAGTGGGTACATATATAAATTTGTTTTGACCCTCCTTAAATATTTTAGGAAGATTTTATTTACACCCATAATATTAATAAATATTCTCACAAAGTCAATAAATATTTTTAATACACTTTTACCTGACAAGAAAATTACTTTAAAACCATTAAGAATGCTCATACCTCCGCATACCTATAAATGAAAATATTTTTTTATAAAATAATTAAAAAACATACACCACATTAACCATAAAATGGAAATAACATTTTAAAAAGAAATCCTAAAAAATTGTTCTAAGTTGTTTTAAACTCTAAATTGTTCATTTTATAAACTCTAAATTGTTTTTCATCAATTTCTTTTTTTAATAAATTTTTATAATTACATGAAAAATTTTAATAGAGGATTCAAGTAAAACAAAAATAAAATAAAGATGTCTCTTGAAGAGCCAATAACTATTGAAATATGTATTTTAAATTTTGTTTAATTAATTGGCATTATGTGTTTTTTTTCCCCTTTTCTTTTAGTATTTAAAAATGATTCTCTGTGCTTTTTATATGATTATTCTTTTTATTTATTCCTTTTCTTTTAGTATTTAAAAATGATTCTCTGTGCTTTTTATATGATTATTCTTTTTATTTATTTTTTCTTACTCTGTTCGTTTACATGATTTTATATTTAAGTAATTTTTTTCATATGCAATATGACATTCATTGATTTTTGATTTAGACATTACTTAAGTTTTTCTTTTTTACTATTTCCTTTCCTTTTTTTTAGAGATACTTTATGTTTTCTTTTTAAGAATGAAAATATATTTTTTTTTCTTATTTAGATTTGTTATTTTTATTTTTAACAAAATAAATTAATTTTTAAAAAAAGTGGGTGTATGAATGGGTTAAATGTGGTATTATATAAAAAGTATATATAAAATGATAGATTTATTGTATTTATATTAGGAAACATTTATCAGGTGGGGATATTTATTAATATTGTGAGCCTAGTGGCTTGACCGAATTTTTTTTTTTGACCCTTCTTGTTAATAAATCATGGCTCCATCACTGTTAATACCAAAAAAACTTCTCCTGTAGTTGTTTATTTACTCCAATTATGTGAATCTATTTCATCACAAAAAACTCATCTTTCCAATAAAATTTAGTAAAAATCAACAATATGAGAATATATCATTCCTATTTATAGAAGAATTATGGTAAATTGAGATAACTCCTAAAAGTAGTCACTTTAATCTTTAATTCTTGGCATTTGATAATCTTTTTTCCTGATAGTAGACAAAGTTGGTCTTTATAAAAATCAATTAACTGATTGTTTCTTCTATATGTTATTAAAAAAAAAAAAAATCCTTATCCAACGACTAATTTTACTTAAATCCAACATCCGGGTTCATGTCGTGTGATTAGGAAAATATAGGGGATAATTTAGTACGTTTATCTATTTTTTGTTATCAGAAACGTTAAGAACACTAAAAAAAAGGGGGGAAAAAAACATTACAAAATTATTTTTTGGTTCAACCTAAATGATTATTCAAAAAAAAATCCAGCAACTTGTGGAGTGGTTTTTGTGTCCCTTGGATGTTTCAGTGTTCCAATTTCAGCCACAACAAATTGTGGCAAGTAGCTACATCATCGAAGAATTATTCCATTACTGAAGGAGATTCTTGTATAGAATCAGACATCAATTCTTATTCCAATGATTCTCATAGGAAATTGGCGGTTTTTTTTTCCCTTCTAACAAATCACAGATTTCTCATAGTCTTACCAATTTGGTCCAAACCAAGTTCTTCTTATCAAAGAAAAATATAATAAAAAAAAAATGGATAAGAATATTTGAATATATGGACCTTCTAGTTCAAGATATATATATATATATGTGTGTGTGTGTGTAATGAAAATGAAGAATATATATAGGGAAGAATAACAGTTCTCATGGGCATGTAATGAAAATGAAGAATATATATAGGGAAGAATAACAGTTCTCATGGGTGATGCAAACATGGAGCTTTCAACTGTAGTTCAATATATGTGTGTGTGTGTGTGTGTGTGTGTGTGTGTGTGTGTGTAATGAAAATGAAGAATATATATAGGGAAGAATAACAGTTATCATGGGTGATGCAAACATGGAGCTTTCAACTGTAGGTATATCCTACTTATAGTGTAATTTTACAAATCTTAAACATGGACAAAATTATGTTAAAATTATAAAGTAAGGTACGTTTGCAGTTAGGCATGATGTTTTGCCCTATTGGTTGAACAAAGTTTGATTAGATTACGATTTTAACATTGAGATTTATGAATGCCCATATTAAAAAAAAAAAAAAAGTACGATATAAAAGTACTCACATTTATGGTTTTGCTAATAAAATTTAATCTAATAACAAAACTTGTTTTATCAGTAGAGAAAAGAAAAACCTTATCCAACTGTATAAGGACCTAAAATTAAGCAAAACTAACGAAGTGTAACACGAATTTGATGAAACTTAATAATTTTTAGATTAGATTTAAAGTGACCAATTTATTTATATTTGTTCTCTTAGGAGAAAACGTTTCCATGTATTCCTGAATAGCTTCTTTCAAAAACTATGGGATCTTTTTGCCATACCTACCGTAGAATTCTCGCCGTAAAATAACAATTTGTTAGACTATTCTATCAGCAGCCCATGAAATGCTGGTACCAGAGATAATATTCTCAAATAATCTCAACTTTTTCCTTTGTGACTTCTATTGATAAGTTGCATTTGTAGTGAAAAGAACTTTAAGAGTGTCTTAGTGTTTGCTTTTAATTGACGTTATCTGAGTCTTTGATAAGCTGGTTCAAGAGATCATAACTTCATATAGTGAACTGTTCTGTCTTGAAATGTCATCATAATGAAATGTGACCCAAAAAAAGGGGCTTAAAATTATATGTGACTTATTATTAGGAGAAAAGAACATAATTCTTTTATCTCATTTGTGTTCCTAGTTGTACTACAAAATTCTATTCCCTTCATTATCAACCTCCTCTTTTTGCCTATACACATCAATTTGCAGCAAATTTGCATGCTAAACGACTATATATACACACACACACAAATATATGAATGGAAGCTTGGAATTCTTATATTTTGCTTCCACAAAATTAAAAAGGAAAAAAAAAAAAAAAAAAAAACTATGGCAACCGCTGTTGGGGGCTCTCAATGGTCACTGATTGCTGCTATTTCTCGGAAAAAGAACAACTCTACTCAGTTGTTGTCAACAGGTATGAACTGTTAAATTACAGCATATACCTATATCATATTTACAAAAATATGACAGTTTAAAGAAAACTGTGTCTAACAATTTAAGATGAATAGTCTTCTTATAGAATTTTTGTTTTCCAGGCTTTTCACAGACGCCGATTTTATCAAGAAACCCTAGATTTAAGCTGTGTTCCTCTCCGTTGCCTTTCCATGGAGCGGGTCATATCCGCAAGAAAACGGATATCCATGTAGTAACTCCAGATATTTCTTCCCCAAGCATTACTCCAGAGTTACTTGATGCATGGAACGATGACTATAATGGGGTTGTCATAAATCCAGAGAGCTTGCCAATTAGTGCAAATGCTTTTGCATCATCGCTTAGGGCTTCTCTTTCCAACTGGAAGTTGAAGGTCTGAATCATAGACTATGCAAAACATACCATATGCATATATATATTTATATGTTTATCCAACTTGTTATACGACTCAAGTAAATATCACATATTGATATTGTCCTGTGACCTAAACATCTTTACCACAGCAGGCAATTACGTGTAATCCCGAGCATTGCTAAACAGCCCGACTCACTGAGTCGGGTTGTTAGAGTGAGGTCGACGTCATTTCTTGAGTTGGATTTTTTATATATATTTTTTTAAATCGCACAAATTGTCTAACTAGACCTTGTTAATTTATTATTGAAATGCATTTAAAAAAATAAAAAGGGTAAATAATAAGTAATGTATGTATAATGCAGGGAAAGAAAGGGGTATGGCTGAAGATACTGCAAGAGCAAGCTGATCTTGTCCCTATCGCAATTCAAGTAACAAATTTCAACACTTCATGTCTTGTTATGCAAAATGTTAATTATAAGCAATTTTTTTAATTATGTTTAATGCCATTAAACCATGAGTTACTTAATATCTCATATCCGGTTAAAATGGAAACCTTTCTCTAATTAACTTACGCGATTTTGGTTCTTCAGGAGGGTTTTGATTACCATCATGCTGAATCCGGATATGTTATGTTAACATACTGGATCCCAGATGATCTCTGCATGCTTCCCGGTAGCCCTTCACATCAAATCGGAATTGGTGCTTTTGTGTTCAATTACAAAAAAGAGGTATTTTTATAACAAAGCACTCCTATTTAATTAATCTGACGGATTTATATGATATTCTATATTAAAAAATGACTTCACCTGATGGGACCCACTTTTTGTGATTTAATTCATCGGGTTTAGTAGCTTTTTCCTTAACGAAATTCTAATTCATCAGTCTTCTTTTTTTTTTTTTTTTTTTTTTTTTTTTTTTTTTTTGTGGTGGAATTATATGGTCAATTCCCATTCATTTCAGGTGCTTGTGGTGAAAGAAAAGTGTCCTTGTAGTTGTTCGGGTGTGTGGAAGTTTCCTACTGGTTACATCAACAAGGTGAATATTTTCCCCTATTAAAAAAGAATATTATTGTTCGATGCAAATTAATTCCACATGAAAATTCTCTTTTTTCCAACAAGTATTTTCTATATTAAAAGTCTTATTTTGAAATTAAATTTCAGTCTGAAGACATATTCTCTGGAGCTGTAAGAGAAGTGAAAGAGGAAACTGGTGTAAGTAATGTTTATCTTTTAGCTTACCATAACCATCATCAGTAATTCATGGGTATTTTATTGGCACTTAATTTAGAATGAATATTTAACATTTGAAATATTGCATTCTAAATTTCTATAACTTCGACAAATAACCTTGAATTAAATTAAACATTGCTTAATACCCCTACATCGATGATAGCTTTAAAATATGAACGGAAATGCCTTTGTACACGTCATGAGAGCTTGTTTGAAGTCACATGTTGAAATTTTAGATGATAACAGAACATGTCATGTCATAATACAAAGATGATTCTTGAAGTTTTATCTTTCATTGATTTAGGAACATTAAAAAACAATTGTTAAAGAACGGAAAGATCTAACATTTTTTCCTAATCAATTAAACAAGGCTAGGGTTTTGGCCAATTTGAATACGAAGTTAAGGGACTGAACTATCAAAATTAAAATTAAGAACTAAATTAAATATGCCAAAATCCTTTTAATAAAGTAGTTTGTCAAAATTAAAAATATACATTTATATTTGTCAATTCATTAAAAAAAAATCACGGACTAAACCGTCAAAAAAATAATGGTTGATTTATATGACCAACTTTCAACTAATTACATGCGGACTTTTTGTTTGACAGATTGACACTATTTTTCTAGAAATAGTTGCTTTCAGGTGAGGCTTCTTTTATTATTATTTTTTTTTTATTAATTCATTTGATTTTAAAGAAAGTAAGAAAATTTCAGACAACATTTTTTAATTACATATATATATATATATATGTATATATATTTCTCTGTGTTGCAAATTTGTAGACATGCCCACCTTATGGCCTTCGAGAATTCGGACCTGCTCTTCGTATGCATGCTCAAACCATTGTCCTATGAGATCACAGTTGACGAGAAGGAAATCCAAGCTGCAAAGGTATTAGAATTTTCTATTCGCCGTTATACACATATAAAGGGTGTTTTAAATATTTGTATAATAAAGATAGAAGTGATATTTAACCAAACAATAGAGTGTTTTGATCTTTTTTTTTTTTTTTTTTTACTTTTAAAAAAAATTATTATCTCGCAATTGATTTTATTTTTTATTTTTGCAGTGGATGCCTCTTGAAGAATTTATAGAACAATCCTTTTATAAAGATGATCCCATGTCAAAGAAGGTAATTGACATTTGCATAGCGGCTCATGAAGATCGCTATTGTGGATATGTTGGACAGCAAATGACATCAAAATTGGACAGGAAACTGTCCTACTTGTATCATGCCGAGATGAAGAAAAATTAAGAACACCAATTCAATAGAAAACAAATTAAATACACAAAAGTGAATAATATATATATATATATATATATATGAGAACATAAATACTTGTAATCTATATTTTGTTCGAACTTGGTGGGTGTGACCACTATTTTTATGGACCCAAGTCCTCGTGTGCATTGCCAGGAATGAGGGTCTATGTATGCATTTCTAAATAGAGGAAAATCATAATTTTCTATGGACTTTTGTTAACATGTGAGAAGTAGTTTAATGATAACGCTATATAAAGATGAGGTACTTGATCATAAATATGTAGTTGACAAATGATTATACTATTTTTTTTAATACCAGTGGTAGGGTTATGACTCTCACTTATATTATAAAAATAAAATAAAAACATTTTTAGGTTTCGAATCTATGATCTTCTACTTAAACCGTTCCCCTCAAACCTGCTAAGCTAGTCCAAACCAAGATATTAATTAATTAAAATAAGACTACAACAAATTTATACCATGGAGTTCTCAAAACTTAGGTTTTGTTTGGTATTTGAGTTTAACTCCAACTCAGCTGTATTTTTTCATCTTATTTTTTATCTTTTTTTAAAAAGTCAATAAAATTTAAAACTAGTTTTTTGAAAAGTCAACCAACTCTAATTTAAAAATTTCATCTTCAACCAACGAACCAAACGTAAACTTAATCATTTCAGGTATTTTGTATGACTAATATTACAGATAAAAAAGATGTTCATTTGCATAATATGAGGGATAAAAATAACATTTGTTATTTTTCTTTTTCCATTTTTTTGACGTGATTATGTCTCCAATCGATTAGAATTTACATAATATTAGGGACAAAAAATAGCATTTGTTATTTTTCCAAAATTTTATGTAATTATTTTTCCAATTAATTATCTTAGGGCCTGTTTGGGTGGTGAGTTTCAAACTCACCACCATCAACTCAATTTTTATCTTTTTCTTTAAAAGTTTTTTGTCTTTTCTGAAAATGTCAACCAAAATCACTATTTAAACTTACAAATCTTAATTCAAACTCAAACACCAAACGGGCCATTGTAAAATAAATACAGAGAATATCTTCATTGACATATAAATATAAATATAAATAAAGTTGGTTAATACTTAATTAATAGTTTTTCCCGTTGAGGAATGGGGGCCATACAAGTGGCGGGCTGCTGGAGGGGAACTCTAAAAAAATCGAGCTTGGCCACGTCAGTATCGTCTCGTCGGCTTCCACGAAGCTCGCGTTGTTTCCTGCTTCTTTTCCTACCAACTACCTTGGCTTTTGAGTAGCTCCAACCCATTTCCTCGCGATCCATGTGAACGCTACTGCCAGCTGGAAACATAAGGAAAAGAAAAAAAGAAAGAAAATAACTCATAAACTAACGAACAAAATTAAAGAGCATCGATTATATTGACCATCTGGACATCTCTTAATAGTAAGTAATAGAAAATAAGGGTGTGTTTCCCCTGTTCGGATTAAGTTTGTAATGAACGGAGTCCACAAATGGAATCCACTTTCTAGAAGCACCGATTGTGTTTTCATATGTTTCCCTTAATAAGAACAATATTAGAGACATCATGAATCCATAGTAATAGTCAAGCACAGAGCCCTCAACTTTTCTTTTTTCAAAAAACACCCCTTGATTTTCAATTAAATTTCAAAGTAGTCCCCTTAAAAATATTAATTAATAGTTACTAACCCCATGATAAAAATAATGGCTAATTTGTCCTTGGTTACACCATATATATTCGAAAATCAGACACTTCTAAAAAATTAAACTTTCATTCTAAAAAATATGTTAAGTGGAGTGGTGTAATGTTCTTATATATATATTATTATTATTATTTTTATATTGCCGAACTTAAATATTTTCTTAATCCCTAACATATATAATCTTTTTTAATTTCAAGTAGTTATATAAGTTGTGGTGCTAAACCTTCGGTGCTTCCAAGCGTCTCTCAGTCAAACAAGGTGCTTTGTTATACCATATCCTTTTTTCTTAAATTTAAGCTTAAATACAATATTGACTATTGAGATTAACAGCTACAATTTTCACCTTCTTGTAAAATAAATATGCTGAGGAAAAATTTTGATTAACCGTGGCCCACACTGTTATTGTTTTATTTTATTATTTATTTATTTATTGGGATAGATATTAACTATACTAGTTAGCTACCCAGCGTAGGTACAGGACACCGACTTTTAAGTCAACCCCTAATGCCATCACCCCCCATTGCAATACATGATCACATGCCACTCTTCCTCTATTATTTTATTCTACACCACTAAATATTTACATTATTGTCGCAATATAAAAATGATCCAAGTTTTGAAAAAAAAAAAGAAAAAGATACCCATAGTTCTAAAGATTCTGTAATGTTCACTTGAAAATAATAATGGCGAAAAGAAAAATAGAGAAATTAGCTTAGAAGATTGTTTTACTTGCCATACGACTTACAACAAAAGTATATGAATAGTTCTTACCTGTACCACTTTAGTGTATGGTCATTTTCACTTTTGCTTACGAATTTTAAAAACTCATAGTTTATTATTTAAAATTTCATTTTAGTCCCGCATAATCTCTCATATTACAATTTTCGTTAAAAACAAACGAAAAAGAGACAATTAAGTATGATCATATGTTTTTTTCATGGAAATTTTAATAAAATGAGTTAAATGAGACTTATTTTCATTTTTTGGTATGTTTTAATGAAAATTCTAATATAATAAATTAAATAGAACTAATTTAAAATTAAGATAATTATGAATGACGATAAAGTTTAAGACTCAAGAGTCAAATACCAGATTTGTCTAAAGTATAATCTTTTGGGCAATTCTATTGAAGATCATTAGTAATAATTGATATAAATGATGTAGTTTTTTGCATTACATGTATACATATCAAATGACACTTGTAATTTTTTATTTAAAATTTTATAATAACTATTTGATATACATATAATTTCTTATATAATCTTGTCATATGATATTAGTCAGATATTTAGATTTTATCCCTGATTGTTATAATATATGACAAAATATGATATAAATAACGTATGGGAGGGGTGCCGTATAGCAGCCCCTCCCTAAATAGGAGATTCAATAGAAATAATAGAAGTGGAACTTCCATCAGTTTAGATAACAAGTCGTGCTTATTAATTAAACTAGAATAAAAGTCACACCTATAATTTGGTCTGATAGGCAAGATGTTATTCTACAAGCCACCAATAACAGAGGCAGTTAACATGCAGTTTTGCATGGTATGATGCCATAAGAACAATATTATTACATATTTGAGAAGCTAATTCAGCCGAATATTCTTCCCAGATTCCGAATCTTTGCTATCGACTTTGTTTTATTTTGTTTTCCTGGTGGGACCAAATTTGTTTTATTTTATACAAAATTGACATCATTTCCTTTTTCTTTAAAGTGATAACTTATTAAGCTGACAAAGGACAAGCACTAACAATAGATAAAATCGTCACAAAACAATGTCAATTTATTGTTATTTAGCCAAAATAAAAAAATATGTCAATTTATTGAGGATTAAAGTACTAGACCTTGATAATATAATCTTATAAGAGCTAAGTTATTATTATTGTTATAATTATTAATTTTTTCATTAAAGAGAAGATAGGCTCTTCGTCACCAGAGGTCGTATTTCTTGTAGAGAACATCAACTTGTAGGGGGCTGAATAATTAATTCTGATTTAAACCTGATGCAAGAACAGATTAAACCCTAGTATTGTTTTACATATGATTCAATTAAGGGTGCGTTTGGAACAAAAGTTCAAACTTTTGACTGGATTTTTGTTTTTTGTTTTTTTTTTTTCCCTCCTAAAAAGTAAACAAAAACTATAACTATCTATTGAAAAGTTAACTAACTCTAATATCAAAATTTTATTTCAAACATTTGTTCCAAGCACAAGCTAAATTTTTAAATGAACTCTAAATGGAGGGTGTAAAAACACCACTAGTTAGCATTTTTTATTTGTTAATAAAACCGTCAACTTTTTTTTTCGATAAATCAATGTCAAACTTATATAACATAGAAAACAATTTTGTTTTTCAAAAGATAAAAATTTATAATTTTAGATATAATTTAGTGATAATTTTGCGTATAATTTTATCAATCATAATGCGCATGGCGACAAATTAATTAGGTCATGTGTTCCGAGGAACACAAAGCCAGCCAGTCTTGGTTCCCTAAAATAGCTGTCGTTAATAGTAGCCTTCTCCGGACATACCAACCAAACCCAAGCTTAAAAATAAAAGTTGTTTCCTATGACCACAGCTCAACGGTATATTTTATTGTCACCCAAGGCTACTATTAAGTTTCCCAAAAATAAAATTAGACAATTCTTGCTGTAAAAGTAAAACTACAGTAAAATACAAATACATCACTGTATTTTTTTTGACCTCGTAAACAAGTCACATATTTTAGTCATTTGACAATAAAATTTCATTTCAATGATTTAAAAAAATATATTGTCTCTGATTTAGACCGGATATGATTGATTTTTTAATTTAATGGAATTGTTGAAAAAAAAAATGTGTTACATATTGTTGTCCTATTTCTTGACCTTTTAATTTAACTAGAAGGACAAAAAATTTAAAAAAAAAAAAAATCTAGAACCAATAAGATTCTAGAACCAAAAAATAAATAAATAAATAAAACAATAATAAAAGTTCTACCTTTTCAATTCAATTCGTCAAACCCAAAGCTCTGAGCCACCGGTCTGTAATTCCACGCATCATAATAAACTCCCAAACTGTCAAACCCAGCGACCGAAACCAAAGCACCCCACAGAACAGCACATAACAAACCATGCGTGTCGTTGTTTTTTTACTTTGATTCTTCTCGCTCGTACGGTCAATCTTGTCTCCTATAAACTTGGAGCTCTAACGCCGACACCTTCGAACAATTCAACTCCAACTTCTCGTTGTCATTTCTCGCTCTGCTCTCGTCGTCGTTTTCGCATTCCGCAGCTGAATTCCGATCATCATCGTCGTCGTCGTCGTGATGGGATCGAACGGCAATCACAAGGCCAAGATCGTCACCGGCCAAGCCGGTTACGTGCTCCAAGATGTTCCTCACTTATCCGATTACATCCCCGATCTTCCTGTTAGTCCTCGTTTTTCTTCGTTTCTTATCTCTCTGTTTTGTTTAATTGCTAATTTTGCTTTGGGAACTGAATTTCTGCTATTCTTGATTGCTGACGTCAGCTTCCTGGTGCTTAATTTGATTATTAACAATTTTATTGTTCCATAATTGAAATTTAATTTTGTTTTGATTTTTACTTAAATTTACTGGTTTTACAGACGTATCCGAATCCATTGCAAGACAATCCTGCTTATTCCGTCGTCAAGTATGTTCAGCTTCCTCGTTTTCGTTTTTTTTTTTTTTGGTTAAATTTAATTTGATCTTTTCTCTTAATTTAAAATTGGTTAATTATTGGAATTCAAGTTTGTTGTTTGATATTGACAATTTCCCAAATTTATTTCTCCGTTTTGCAGGCAGTACTTTGTGCATGACGACGATACTGTTCCTCAGAAAGTCAGCTTTCTCCTACTTCTGAACTTTTTTTTTTTTTTTTTTTTTGGGGGAAAAAAACTGTTATTGTAAATAATCTGTTTTATTATTATTTTTCTATTTTGGTTGATATTCTCAATCAATTTAGTTTTGAACTTTTGTAGGTTGTCGTTCACAAAAACTCTCCTAGAGGGATACATTTTCGGCGTGCCGGACCCCGTCAAAAGGTAAGTTTTCATATGTTTTTAAGGCAACGAATTTTAAGTACTAAAAAACATTACAATCAGGACTCACTGACTAACATGGTGTTGGTTTGGTTTGGTTTGGTTCTTCAGGTTTATTTCGAATCCGATGAAGTTAACGCTTGTATTGTGACATGTGGGGGTCTTTGTCCCGGGCTCAACACGGTTATTAGAGAAATCGTGTGCGGCTTGAATTACATGTATGGCGTAAAGAGAGTTCTTGGTATCGATGTAAGTCGTATGTTTGCAACTTTGCTTACCATTTTTAATCTTATATTAGTTATTAAGTTACTTGACTTTGAAATTTTTAATTTTTTTTTTTAGGGAGGGTACAGGGGCTTCTATGCGAAAAATACTATTGCTTTGACGCCCAAGTCAGTGAATGACATTCATAAACGAGGTGGAACCGTCCTTGGCACATCGAGAGGAGGCCACGATACGTCCAAGATCGTTGACAGCATTCAAGATCGAGGAATAAATCAGGTTTCTAGCTTATATTTTACTCGTAATTGTTCTTTTGGCCAGAGTTTTCTTTACGCATTTGTTGTTTGATTTGGAGTTGGGTCATTCGTCGTGCGGATATCAAATGTGTAACACTTTTTATTTTCAGGTTTACATAATTGGAGGAGACGGAACTCAGAAAGGTGCATCTGTAATTTTCGAGGTAATTACATTTCTAAGAATGTAGGTGTCAACATCTAATGCAGTAGCTGAAGTATGTAAATATCTTTTTCCTGTCTTCGGTTGTTTGAAGTCTGATGCAAATATTTTGCGAGTAGTTGAATTTCTCTTTGATTTGGAATGACTTTGAAAACTGCTTAACAGCGAACTGGTTCATAAGCTTATGCAAATAATTATTTGTTTCTGTTTGCAGGAAATTAGAAGGCGGGGCTTGAAAGTAGCTGTTGTTGGAATTCCCAAAACCATTGATAATGATATTCCGGTATGTTTCTTCACTTGATCACCTGGCGCCGAATTGTTATTCATGTACGATTTAGTGTTTTGACTGCCGTTTCTTGCTGATGCAGATTATTGACAAGTCTTTCGGGTTTGACACCGCCGTTGAAGAGGCTCAACGTGCTATTAATGCAGCACATGTTGAATCCGAAAGTATTGAGAATGGCATTGGTTTTGTGAAGTTGATGGGTCGCTACAGTGGTAAGCCCTTCAATCTTGATTTTCAAGAATGAATAAAGCACCGGCTTTACTAAATCGAGAAATCTAAACTCAAACAAACATTTTTTTCCCTTTTTGTGCCTCATTTTGAATCATCTTAAACATTTATGATGCCCAAGTTTACTTCTCTCTCCTAATTCTAACTCTTGGTGTTGCAATGCAGGGTTCATTGCTATGCATGCAACTCTTGCCAGCCGAGATGTCGACTGTTGCTTAATTCCAGAGTCACCCTTTTACCTTGAAGGCCCCGGTGGTCTTTTCGAGTACATAGAGAAACGACTCAAGGAAAATGGGCACATGGTTATTGTCGCAGCAGAAGGTGCAGGCCAAGAGCTTCTTTCTGATAGCATGCACTCGATGGCTAAAGAGGATGCGTCGGGAAACAAGCTTCTCAAAGACGTTGGGCTATGGATTTCTCAGAAAATCAAGGTCTGGCATCTAATTTTTAAAAATTTGGAAAGATTGTATTTTACATACATTTCATGAGTTTTGCATGTGTTTAAGCACTTCTCATATTGGTGTATCCGAGTATCTAACCGTTTGTTCTTATGATGTTTATCTAATTTCCTGCATTTGGCTTTTTATTTCCCTTTTGCAGGATCATTTTGCCAAACAAAATAGAATGACTATAAACCTCAAATACATAGGTTAGTATCATAAAATTTATGTTTTGTATTCTATGTTGTGGATGTGAAAGTTGGCGATGTTTCTGACGGGGTTGTTTGCAGATCCTACTTATATGATCCGAGCCATTCCAAGCATTGCCTCGGATAACGTGTACTGCACGCTTCTTGCGCAAAGTTCTGTTCATGGAGCAATGGCAGGTTACACCGGCATTACGGTTGGGCTTGTCAATGGAAGACATTCTTATATACCATTCCACGTGAGTCTCATCCTTAAATTTACCGGTCGTTTCTTCTGAATTTTCACTACCAAAACTTTTTAACCTTCTTCAGTAGTGGCGGATCCAGATATATATTTTCAGAGGGCATGAATTAAGCCAAAATTTTGAACAAACCTAAGAGTGCAGTGAAGTTTAATTTTGCTTTATTTGGGATTTTTAAGTTCGAAAAACGGACATACTTAAATATTTCAAATGCCTCGCCATTGGTTCACAACTTGGCCAAACCATACCATTGTCCTTTTTCCGAATGTGGTATTTAGAATTTGCTTGAGCTATAATAACGAGCAAGTTTTTGATCTGCAGAGAATCACAGAGAAGAGGAACAAAGTTGTGATAACCGATAGAATGTGGGCTCGGCTTCTGTCTTCAACAAACCAACCAAGCTTCTTGAGTGCCAAAGATGTTATTGAGGACAAGAAAGAGGAAGAACCACCTCTACAATTGTTGGACGACGAAGTTTGTTCAGGCGACAATAATTTGGTGAACAAACAAAATTAGTTTCATAAGATCGGGATCGGTCTTGTAATGCTCTTAGATTATTCTGTAATGTCGTTTGCTTTATAGGATAGTAATATATACATACACACACACATATATATCTCCTGTATGTGCTCTCTGAATCTGCCGTAACTTGTTTGTTTTTTTTTTTTTTTTTTTTTTTTTTTGGTGGGGGGATGGGGGCTTGCTTATACAAGAGAAGCCCCCGGAGAGCTCCTTATTAAAGTTTTGATATATACCTTTTTTAATATAATAAACAATATAATGCAAATGTTATTTTGCATATCTATGGAAAACATGAGCCACCATAATGTAACATCCAAGTCGTAAGCTTGTGTGTGGAAGGTCTGTTTCCACTGATTTTGTTTTTAGAGATTTTCAATGTCAAATACGTAGTACAACTTAACGTTTTTGCTTTTCTAGTAAAAGAATGTTCCTTTTTTCTTTTTCTTTTTTTCACAAGCCAAAAATATGCTTATCCAGGAATTTTTTTTAATTAATACAAATGAGACGAATGATGGGTTATTAAGATCTCTACATATCACTTGTATCACTCCTCCAAAAGTGAAAAAGTTGTAATTGAAAGTAAAAGCTAATGATAATTTCATTGTTCAATTCACTATAAGGTGTAGTGTAGAGTCTTTTTTAAAAAAAAAAAAAAAAAAAAAAAGGTGATGAAAAAACTTAAAACGACAATAACCTTACCTACAAGAAACGACAATGAAGTGTAAAACGCATAAACATGAAGAAAAATAGCTCTCTAAAAAAAGACAAAAAAAACTTGAAAAGCGGCAAAAACATGAAATGATAATGAAATAAAAGGACGTCAAATCGAAAAGTGACTGTGAAGAACAACCTCAAAATGGAAAATGACCTGAAAAACAACCAAAACTTAAGAAATGCAATGAAAAGTAGGACATAAACTTGAAAAACAACATCACAAACGACACAAAAACAAAACGAAAAACTTATACAAACAAAAATAATAAATTAAACGACAATGAAATGTGACTTTACTGGTGCTAGTTTAGCGGATGCGAAGTGGGTTCAAGATCTTAAGTTCATATCTCAATAGTTTTTTTTCTTTTTAATTGCTTGTCCCAACTTAAAAAAAAAAAAAAAAAGTGGAAAAGTTGAATTAATTACAGTTAGACGTGATGAAAAGGTTAGAACGACAATAACCTTACCAACTAGAAACGACAGTGGAGTGTAAAACGACGTCAACAGGAAATAAAAACAGCATATAAAAACGACACAAAACTTGAAAAGCTGGAACAACATGAAAAGACAATGAAATTGTAAACGACATCAAATCGATAAATGACAATGAACAACAGTCTCATAACCGACAATAACCTTAAAAACGACAAAATCTTAAGAAACGACAATGAAAAGTAGAAGGACATCAACTCGAAAAACGACAACATCCCAGAAACGACACAAAAATTGAAAATGACAAAAAAATAGTACATTAAATGGCAATAAAATGTAATTGTGTAAAATATTCGGAAACTATAACATTTATCGAACAACAACCGCATAACCGACAGGCGACAATTACATGAAAAATGACAAAAAATTAAGAAACGACAATGAAAAGTAGGTCATCAATTAAAAAACGACAACATCCCAGAAACGACACAATTGGAAACGACTAACTTATGAAAACAAAATTACCATATCAAACAAAGAAATATAAAGATGTGAAAAGGTCATAAACTATATAAACGACATAAAAATGAGAAACGGCAACAAAATTTTAGTACGACAGACGACCTGAAAAGGACGAAGATGAGAGAAAATATATAAGCATACAATTTTCCAGTGGCTGGCGGGTGAAGGATTTGCGAATTTAGATCACCCGACAGATCCTCTCTACCACTGCACCTACGAAGCCGTATATACATACATATATACACATATAAACACATACACACACATATATATAGCGGGGGTTTTTGGCTGTGTTTTAACGGAGGCTGAGCTGCGGAAGAAGATGGGGATCAGATTCATATTGATGGTGAACAAACAGGGCCAGACCCGTCTCGCTCAGTACTACGAGTATCTCACCATCGAAGAACGCCGAGCTCTTGAGGGTGAAATCGTCCGCAAATGTCTCGCTCGAACCGAGCAACAGGTTTCTCTCTCTCTCTCTCTCTCTCTATATATATATATGTATGTATGTATTTGCATATATGTTCTTGCATGTGTATGAATCGGCTTCCTATTAAACAATAGTAACCTAAATTCGATCCTGGGTTTTAACTGCGTAGATTACGAATTGAATTTCGATTTGGAATTTCAACAAACAATTCTAAATTCCAGAACTGGATCTTGCTGAATTTGTGCTGATTTTGACTTATTGGTTTGGTATGTTAGGATTGAATATATGAAATGTAAAGATCAATTGATAAATTCAGTAGATTGTGATATGCGAACTCTGAATTTCTTAGTTTGGGAATTTGGGTAAAACCTGGTGTAGGACCGAGATAGAAGAGAGAGAAGAATAGAACCACTAGAGAGATAGAGAGAGAAATTAAAGCATTTTAGACAGAGAACAAGAACTCGAAGAGGTGGAAAACCAGAAATCTCATTAACCATAATTCTAATGAAGATACAATTACTAAACTATTAATAAATAGAGAGAGAGAGAGAGAGAGAGAGAGAGAATTAGTAACTTTAACAGGATATAGTGAACCTAATTTAAAGAAGTAGTTAAACATGATCTTAGATTCAAAATTAAATACAAAAGATAAATTGTATCTTAATAGATAAATATATAATTCAGTTCTTACTATCTTGTCTGCATCAAAACCTCTTCCGGAAATCTATATCTATCTACATCGGTGGTCATATAGATTCATAGAAAGCAGAAACTGTTTTTTAGTTCTTATTGCTGATGATGTTTTGTTATGATTTTTCGTTTGCTTATCCGTGGTAGTCATTTGGGTCGTGCGTACCCACATGGTTTGTTTGGTAAAATCGTAAATGCATAAGACGCTATAGATGTGTGAGCTATTCAATCATTGTTCAACATATTGATTTTTGTAAAACGTTTTGCTCTTCTGCTAATTGTTGATTTGTTGTGTGATAGCAGCTATTCGTGTTTCTGTTGATAATTTGTTTTTCATGTTAAACAGTGTTCTTTTGTTGAGCATCGGAACTACAAGATTGTGTACAGACGATATGCCTCATTGTTTTTCCTTGTCGGAGTTGACAATGATGAAGTAAGTCAATCCATCTTCGTCCAATTAAAAAAGTCCTGGCAAATATTGTTTCTTTGAGGCTAGTACTCAAAAATGGTAGAACATTAGACATTAAGACCTTGAACATATATTCGTGGACACCTGAAAACAAGCTCTCGTTAAGGCACGTTTATAGATACTTGGAGCATTTTTGTTCTCCTCTTTTACTCACACAGACACTTCATCATTGCCTCTCTCACTTCATCTTACCCATCTGACGGGGCTTGAACCCGCAGCTTCCGCCTTGACAGGGTGGTGCTCTGACCAATTGAACTACAATCCCAAGGAAATAACATAATAAAATTAAGGTGTACAGTATACATTTTCTTATGATTTTATTCAAGTACTTTCGATATGGATATGAACTTTAGCAAGAGAGGCAGTGATTACTAATAATCTTTTGGTTATTTCCAAATCTTAAGAGAAACTTGGGAAAGAAATCTGGAGACAAAAGGGGATAATAGAGGGAGTGAAGCTTCCAAAGAGTCGCTGTACTGGGGATCCAACAATTCTCATATTCCAGTGTTTACCAACACATCAACGATAATATGTTTCATATTTCATAAACCAAAAATCTAATTTTACTAGAACAATTTCCTTGTTTGCATCTGACATCATAGAGGTAACGCCTCTTACGGCTGTGTACTCTAGAAATGTATGTGCCGATGAGATGTTTGAGTGAATTTAGCTTTCCCGTTATATGGTATTTTTACACTTGTTCTCTGCTTTCTTTTGAGAATATTTAACTCCTTTTCTTGTCACGTATGTTGTAGAATGAGCTTGCAATTTTGGAATTCATACATCTGCTGGTTGAAACCATGGATCGACACTTTGGCAATGTGGTAAGTCCTATTTTAAGAAGAACTTAAAAGATCTCTCTTCTGAGTCACCTATCATCTGTCTAGAAGTTACTTATGTGGACGAATTTGCAGTGCGAGCTCGACATCATGTTCCACTTAGAGAAGGCACATTTCATGCTGGAGGAAATGGTCATGAATGGGTGTATTGTCGAGACGAGCAAAAGTAACATTCTGGCTCCAATCCAGCTGATGGACAAATCTTCTTGAAACCTTTGCTAAATATGGGTACCTTGTGTGTTTTGAGGTTATCAGCGGGATTGTTATTTGTGTTGTTGCTTGTTGCACAATCAAATTGAAGAGTGTAAATTCCAAATCTTATTTGGAAGTTTGAGTTTGGTGACATGAAATGAGGTTTCATGGGTCAGTTTGTAAGTTCCTTCATGTGTTTTCAGACCTCGTAGAAATTGTAGTATCGACGAAATTCATGAAGCAAAATGAAAGTGGGAATTTATGACTGAAATTTTACACCTTTCTCATATTATCTTCTTTTCTGAGATACATTTCCCCAATAGACACTAACCCAGACTGAATTTTTTTTTTTTTTCAATTCAATTTTTATTGTGCTGGAGAACCTCTATTGAACTGTTATGTACATTAGAATAACTGCACACTTGAAGTGGAACAATGCAACACAGTGAAGTCGAACGTAGAACAAGCCAATACCTGCTCTTCTTCACGATTTTCCACTCCATAAATAAAATGAACAATCAGCAAGCCGCGGGCTTCCCGTCTTTTCGAGGGTCACTAACAGCAATGAGTGGACCAAAAAATGTTTTTGTGTTCGACTCTTTTCCGCTTTTCCGCCCCATATCAATCGGTTTTTGAAGGGTTTGAACAACAAGCTGAGTGATGGCACCCCCTGCCTTGGCCTGTAGTTGATGACCCCTCGCTTGCAAGAAAAGCTTGGTTCCTTCTGAAAGCTCAATGTGATTGCCAGAGATCACAGTCCAGTTCTCATAGGAGACTATGTTAGGTATTAACTATAAAAATAAAAATCAAAATCAAAAATCAGAAACCCATTTAAAGTTCTCAATAAAATCCCATATGCAATAATAGTAACAAGCTAGGAACCTTGTGGTAGACCCGTGGACTCTGAACTGCATCTAAAGGGTCCATTTCCAGAACAAAATACTTGAGGAAAACCTGGACAACTGCTGGGATTATACTCATACCACCACTGCCACCAAGGACCCCGGCTAACTGATTATCCTGTATGAAGCATAAGAAACTGGATAAGAAATCGGCCAAGAAACCGGAAATAGAAGATTCAATAGGGATTTAAGTTGATTCTGAAAGTGTTAGGATAATATCTTAGAGGTACTTTTTATCACCAAAAGAGCTTCCAATCAAAGTCGGAAAGTGAGGCTTTCAAAAAAGTCTCTTCTGAGTAAACTTTGAAACTTGTATCAGAGTTTTAATAAGACATTAGAAACTTCATTTTAACGGTTTTACTAATTAATAGAATATTAAAAATGTGGTTCTAAACACTTATTGAAAAACTACAGCCTTTTACTTCTCTTTTTCTATTGACTAAAAGCAAATGTAAAAGCTATGCCTAACGGGTCCAATGTCCAATGGGAGTACTCATATACCTTTGTGACGATGATTGGGGTCATCGAAGATAAAGGCCTCTTGTTTGGTCTGATGAAGTTTGCAGGAGCAGGAGGGAGACTGTCTGGGGTTGTTTCGGCGGGAATTGAGAAGTCGTCCATCTCGTTGTTGAGCACAATTCCAGTGGATGGAGAGAGAACACCAGCTCCAAAAGGATAATTTACAGTAGTTGTCATCGATACAGCATTTCTATCTTTATCTACAATGCAAAAATGGCTTGTTCCATGATCTCTTAGCTGACTCCACCTGCCATTTATGGTTAAAAAAAAAAAAAAAAAACTTGAAAAAGTGATCTCAATAGTATTATCAAGCAATACCTCGAGGGAATAAAAGGACAATACCTGTTCATATAGTAATCTGGAGGGAAAGTGGTGTTATCAAATATCCTTTTCCGAATTCGGTCAGCGAAATCGTGGGAAAGCATCACCTTTTCGTATTTACTAATGTTCACAAAATATGGGTCTCCCAAGTTCATTCGGATGGCAAACATGTGTTTTAACGCCTCAATCAGCCGATGCACCCCAAGATCTCCCTTTGCAGCATCAGAACTTCGGTAGCTCTCAAAAATGTCGAGAATCTGTTTTAGTAAAGAGTTTACAGAATTCAGAAACTTAGAAAGAGAGCTTCAAATGAGCTTTTAATGTCCTTCAATGAAAAGCTATAATTCAATGTTAAACAAGTATATGCAGCTTGTATTAGACCAATTTATACCCGAAAAAAGAATGGAAAACGACGCTTACTAGAGAAAGCCCGAGAGTTCCACTTGAAGGAGGAGGCATTCCGAATATAGTGTGGCCCATCACATCCGCAGCCATTGCATCCATGACGTCCACTTTGTAATTCCTCAAATCCTCCATCGTCAAAATCCCGCCTGCTTCCCTCACATCCTTAACCAGTTTCTCACCAACAGTACCATTATAGAAGGCTTGTGGCCCAAGTTCTGCAATTTCATCTAAACTACGGCCAAGTTCCACATTGTAGCATGTCTCCCCCGTTTTTAACAACTTCCCGTCCGGTGCAAACACTCGTCTTAGTCCGGGGTCTTTCATTATTTTCTCTGCATTCGTATTCATATGTCCTTCAAGATAAGGAGCAACAACAAATCCATCTTTGGCAAGTTTTATGGCGGGTTGGAATAAAGTCTTCCATGCTAAACGACCGTGTCTCGTCCAAGCTTCGTACAGGCCAGCAATCTCACCAGGAACCCCCATTGCCAGTGCACCATAAGCCTTGGCCCCGGGATTGTTCTGATACATATTCTTTTTGTCGAAATTCATATTTTTACAAACATTCAAAATGTCAAATGCCTTGTTAAATACATAAAGAAATAAAATTTCAAGTGAACCTAATCATTCGACGGGTTCAACCTAAAAAGATCTTAAACTCAAGAACAAATGTTTTTCATAGATTAAACCCAATGAAAAATGGGGTCCAAACAGAAGCGGTATTTTAGACGAAAGAATACCTCTGAAGCAGCCAAAGGAGCAGTTTCCCTTAGATCAATAGCCTGTGTCTGCAAGCTTGATGCAGACCGGAAAATCAAGAAACCGCCACCACCGATCCCACTGGCCATCGGATTAACAACGCCAAGGCACAACGCTGTTGCCACTGCAGCATCGACAGCGTGACCATTCTGCCTAAGGAACGACGCTCCAACCTCCGAACAACGGCCATCATCAGCTGCAACAACCGCCTGCTCCGACTCCACAATGTCAGGACGATTTACCCGAAAAAGGTGACCATCTCCTCCTCCTCCTCCTCCTACTCTCTGCCCCCAGATGTTTATGTTGCTTCCAAGTACAAGGCCAGCAACTGAGAAAAATGAAAAAAACTCATTCCATGAAATAACAATCGAAATAAAAACCGATTTCGGCATAAACAAAAGCCCATGAATCCGAAATCAAATTCAATATCTTAATCACTTCACAGTGTTTGAAAAACAAAACTTCAAACTTTCTTCTTAAATTCTCATATCAATCTGGTATAATATCTTCAATCTCAGAATCCGGAGGATGTGACAGACCCCACTCCAGTAAATTGCATATATATTTATATATATATATAATTTAAAAAAAAAGAAAGTGAGAAACCAAAGTGAGAGATTAAAAGGGAAATTAAACTGACTTGTGATGGTGGTGAAGGCAAGAAGAAGCCAGAGAGCTCTTTTGGAGCTCTTCTTTTCGTTGGCCAAGCCATTGCTTTGCAAGAGTGGAGATTCCAGGCTCTGCTGCCCCATCACTGGTTTTAGAGAGAGAGAGGAGACAGAGAAAGAGAGAGAGAAGTGTTGCAGCTTTTTAGGATGTTAGGTAAAGCAACTCACTCCAATTATACGGAGCCAAAACCAACCCGATAGTTTGATACTATAGCGGGACAAACTTTCAAAGAAGATTTTCATTTCTCCTTTGTTTCTTTCCTTGTTGGTGAACTCCAATATAATATCATCATTTGCATCGGTTTCCTGGTCAGCTTGCCAACCAATCATGTGTTTATTATAATACCATATATATATATATATATATATTCACCAAAAAAAATACGGCCTATATAATATATTTAAAAAGTATTTATGAAAATTATGACATATTTTAATATAATTTTAATTTTTTTTTACAATTTTACCCCTTTTCTCTCTCCCTTACATGCCCTCTGTCTCTCTCTAACTCGCTAAGACCGCGACGGCCACAAGAACCGAGATCACGTTTCTTTGCCTCCGGCGTCATGTTGTCATCGCGACTGTGACGGGATCTCGACGGCGACGAGACGAGATCGCGATCGGGAAGACAAAAAGAGATCGCGGGACGACCGGTGGCGAGGAGAAGGCAACCGTGACGGCTATTTATTATCATGTATCATATTCATTATGCTATATTATTAATTCTAACAAAAAATACACATCATATATAGTATTATATATTTTTTGCTGAAATAAATAATATTGTATTATATAGTTTGTTTTGTATGTGACGCGCACTCTTATTATTCTGTTGAAAAAGAATACTATTCGTGTACGACAAACATAATATGGCTACTTTTACGCTGGTGGTTTTTTTTTTTTTTTTTTTTTTTTTTTGGGGGGGGGGGGGTACTTGTTCTTTTATGCTCCTTATAACTTATTTTAAGGAAAAGTCATGATGTGAGAAGTGCCACCCTCTTTCTCCCTTGCTCTAAAGTTTTTTTTTTTTTTAACTTACAGTAAGGGGATTTAAATTCAATAACCTTATGGTTTTAGATCTCAAGTTTTTTCAATTTTTACATATTAATTTATTTTTTTGAAAAGGATATATTTTCCAAAGTTTTTAATATTTTGCGTCCATATCTTAGTACTTTTTATTCATTATTTATAGGTCAAGCGGTTTATTAAGCATTAGATACTATCTTACTAGATGATGTGGTAATATAATTTTTTTTCTTTTCAATATACTTCTTTTCAATTCAATTTCGGCAAATAAACTTACTCATATCTAATTAGTTAAACAATATCTTAATAGCAAAAAAAAATATTAGTTAAACAATATCTTTAGTTACACATTAGAGGTTTTTTTGAAACTCATAATGTTGCCTTTTTGTTATGCTGTTGCACACTTCCTAGCTACATACTTACTTCTAGTTCAATTGATTGTATTTGGGTACACTTTCTACTAAAAAAATTCTTTGTTAAAGCTGATTCGGCTTGCTCTTTTTTTTTTTTCTTTTTTTTTTTTTTTTGAAGAATGATTTGGCTTGTTATGGTAATTAATGAAATTTCAATTTCCCTTAAAAAAAAAAAAAAAAAACTCAAATCTCATTTTCAAATTATATTGTAACATCACTTAAATAGTTTAGTACTCATAAAAAAAATGATAAGATCTGCACATGCTTTAATACAATTAAATAAAAAAAATTAATTTTTGAAATAGGAATTAAAGTATAGATTGTTAACTCACTTATCATTGGAGGAAAAATATGACTATTTGGGAGGCTGAATTAGGTAAAACTGTACTCATTATTGAATTGATCAATAACATTGTCAAAGCTCACGGAGCTATATCCAGAACGTCAATCATGAACTTAAGGTACCAATTTTTAACCTTTTCAATTCTCCACTTCCAATCATGGTCAATTTTTTGTGTGTGAAACTTTAGAAGAACATTAACAAATTGCTAGGTGTCACCCCCGGTGTTGATTGTTCAAAAAGAGTGGTTTGAATATTGAAAATTATCATATTTTTACCAAGTACTAGTTTCCAATTTGATTACGAGTTTTTTTGCTATGAAAGAAGCAATTTCATTACGAGTTTGAATATTAACAAATCCTATACAAGACACTTTTTAATCCGTTTCTTTGCAATTCACGCCTTAAAAAAAAAAAAAAATCTATTCTTTTTAGTAGAATCAGAAGCATTATTTCTCTTTAGTAGAAATTCACTATTCACACAAAGGTAACACTGAACCACACGAATACAAATAACTTTAAGAAGTGGGACACTTTCGTTCAATGATTCCAGTAAATAGTCAATGAATTATTATAAAAAGAAAAAATCAATGAATAATTATTTTAAAAAATCGAGTAATTATTAAGAAAAGAGGAAAAATTTGAGCCGTTAAAGTTCGCTCAGTTGACAATTTTTCCAATAAAAAAAGTAGGTTATGTTTGGTTATGTTTGCCAGAAGGTTTTACTTTTTCCCTTCACGACCGGGCAATTACGTTTCAACTTAGTTTATTAATAGTGTCCTAAATATATAGAAGAGTGGACCGATCATTTTCGTCGTCAAATCTGTACAGTTTCGGTGCTTCTTTTTTTTTTTTTTTTTTAATGTTGTCCTTTCTGCACTGTATTTGACAGTTACTCACATCATACTTTTTCACCCAAGTATATTTTGGGTTTGTGGTTAAAAGAAGACCAAAATTTTAATGCATATTACATAATTGTCATTGTATAACTTATAACTTTTTTTGGTGTAAAACTTTTCTTTTTTTTTTTTTTTCCAATTTCAAGTAATAGACGTTGAAAATTTTAATTGAAAAATGAATCCAAATTTACTTTTTAAATTTTTTTTTTTTTTTACATAAAGATAAAGGATTCGAATTCTATACTTTATAATACAGTTAAGTAGGGAATTATTATTGGACTATGATTATAAGTATTATCCTCACTCGTTTTTTTTTTAACACCAATTGATTTCAGATTCACAAATTAAAATGAATTTTCTAATTTTAAAATGATGCACAAAACAAAAACTAAAGATTTAATAATAAAAAAACCATTGTTTATCACATCATTATCTATTTATTTATTTATTTTCTTGTCGAAGAGGAAGAAGGTAAATTTTATTTCTATTTATTTAGGGCCTATTTGGTGCACAAGTTCAGTTTGAGTTGAGTTGAGATTTTTAAGTTTGAATAGTAATTTTTGTTGACTTTTTCAGAAAAGACAAAAAACTTTTTCAGAAAAGATAAAAAACATGATGAAAAAAGTATAGTTTAGTTTGAGTAAAGATGGAGAACGAAACGGGCCCTTATTTTATCACATCATTGTCTTTCACGTACTAATTTAATATTTTTTTATTCTTTCTAAAAACCATTGTTTATTGAAAAACCATTTTGTTATGTATTTTTCATTTTCTTTTACTTTCCTTTACTTTACTTTTATTGGGTTGTCAACTTTTCTTTTCTTCTAATTCCTTTCCATGTTTTTTTTTTTTTCAATTTATTATATTATATTTTATTTTTGACTTTTTTTTAACTGCTTGTACTTTTACCTGTAAATTTTTTTCTTTCATTTTCTCTTCACTAAAAGCTCAACATTTTAAAATTTCTATTTTAACTTTTGACCAAAATCTCTAATCTCCTTAATTGTGATCATGTCTAATTATGGTTAAGGTTTTTTTTCCTTCTTTTCATGATTAAATTTTTGTGTCCGTCTTAGATTTTCCTGATAGCTTAAAAGGGATCGTAAAGGTTCTTTCCAAATTCTTTTTGATTTTTTTTTTTTCAAAAAGAAGACTATTATGCTTATTGTTGTTAGTTTGAATGATTTATGTGTAATTATTTTAGTTCTTTTGCTAAGAAAGTTGTTCGATCATTTCCTTTTAATACATTTCTTTCTTTGTATTTGACACAAGTGGATTTAAGTTTTAAACGTTCACTTAAGCAATCTAATTTTCAAATTATGTAACTCTTGCTATTGTTTTACTCATTGTTTCCACATAATTCCATTAAAACTTTTAGAATGTTTTATAAAGTAGATAAAATATCAACATGATTATACGATAAAATATAACTTCTCAACTCAAATTACTATTTTTAAGAAAAATTTTCTTTTACTAACTTATATTGGTAAACTATTTTTCATGCTTAATGTGATTAAAAAATTCATTGATAATTCAATACGTGCAACGCACGTTTTTTAACTAGTATTAAAGAAAAAACTCAATCCAAACATGATTTTTTGATTAATCATCTCAAAAAATATCAACCCAAATGTTAACTTTTTTAATCTTTTGACTGTATACAGCCTATAACTTTTTAACAAAAAGAAATGAAAACTCTCCAAAATTTGAAATTTGATAATTTTTATCCAAACTCCTCATTTCCCACCTACTAAAATAACCCCAACAAAATTGTGTAAATTTATATATTGAATAAACAATTGTTAAATTTTTTTGTATACACAGCAAACACATACAAAAATTCTCGCGGGATAGATCGACCATAATGATCTTCAACAAAAAGAACCATGTGAACTTGTAGACTTATTGAATAAACAATTGATAATTATGACTTATCTAATACAATTGTAACACATATGCTAATCAATTCAATTTATTTTTACTTAAAAAGAAAGTGTACAAATTTTAAAAGGATTGGTCTATTGACACTTCCAATATTTCTTTTTCCACCCACTTTTCAAAATCATCGACAAATTAATTTTACAATTAAAAAATTACTTGTTTCACCCCTTAGTTTTCTTAAAAAGCCTTTATAACTAAATTATTTATCTTCTTTCTTTATTCACATACTAAATCTAAACCTTTACACATTTTTTAATATGTTTTGTTTTATTTTAATTTTTAAATTTTCTTCTCACAAGTTTTCTTTTTTCTTTTTTTTTTCTTTTTAGATATCCAATAAAAATTATTTATCAGTTTATATGTTAAGATAAAAATTTAGGAACTTATTTTTTGGTACACTTCTTCTTTAGACGATAAAAACTTGAGGATAATATACTGATAAAACTAAGTATTCCACAACCATAGTTAAAAATGTTATGAATTTGATTAATACTTTTATTAGATAATTAAAAAAAAAAAACAATTCAGAGTGAATTTCTAATAATCATTTCTCTCAATTATTTATAAAATAAATAACCAATCAAATCAATATATTTGATTATATATCCATGCCATATATATGTGTTTTTTATTTACTTGTTATTTCTTAAAAAATAAAAAAATAAAAAACTAGTTATAACATAGAACTACAAAAACTATTGAAAAATAGGAATAATAACGAACAAAGTAAAAAATCTTCTCTTAAAAAAAAAATTCTCCTGAAAATAAATTTTTTAAAAAACAACATAATAGAACATTTTTCTTTAAAAAAAAAAGAGAAAAAATTAAAGGAATTTAAAGTTTGTTTGGTGTTTGAGTTGAATTTGAGATGAGTTGTACTTTTTAAGTTTAAATAGTATTAACTTTTTAGAAAGTAGTTATAAATTTTGTTGACTTTTTAGAAAAAGATAAAAATTGAAATGAAAAAGTACAGTTTAGTTGAAGTTGAACTTGTGAAACAAACAAACCCGAAGTTGAACTTGTGAAACAAACAAACCCTTGGACTTTAATAGGAGAAGAAAGAAAAAAGTAAATAATGTATTTACAAGGCCTTTTTTGGAAAAAAATAAAAAGTGAAACAAGTAATTTTTTATTCTAAAATTAATATGATAAGTAATTTTAAAAAGTTAGAAGAAAAAATAAAATTGAGAATGTCAATACACCCACCTATTTTAAAATCTGTTTTATTTGTATGAAGTTTTTTTTGTTTTTTTTTTGTTTGAGATAATTATTTGTATTAAGTTAATTATATAAACTTTTATCTTATATTATACAGGAGAAAGCATCTGAATGACACAAATTTAAAGACCATTACACCAACATGATACAAATAATTAACACTAAACTAACATGACACAATTAAATTAAAATTAACTAAAATTTATGTCATATTGATTAAAACTGAGAAATTTATATCATGTTAGTTAATAGATAAAAAATAAAAATAAAAAGTGATTATTTAAGTAATTTTCTAGATTACACAACAATTCAACTCAAATACAAATTCCAAATTTTCACTCTTTAAAAATCCGTGCCACTCATCTTTCTACCTATACACTAGTCAAATATTACATTTAACAAAAATTTATTCAAAGACATTCCATTTTGATAAACACATTTGAATTCAAACATTCAAGTTGAAAGAACATTCAAATGCAATAATTCATCCAAACGAATGCTTAATTGTTAATGATAAATATAGTTAATCGTATCAGTCTACATGAACAAATTAAACTGGTCAACCTGAATACAACCCGTTTTATTAATCATTTAAACCGTATCAATCCTTCACTGATCTATATCCATTTATAATGAACCCAAAGCTGCTAATTCAATGCCCATTTGGTATCGTGTTATCGTGTCATCCCCCAATTGCCACCCCTAAATTATTAATTATTTTGACAAGTAAATGTGTAGATTTAAAATTTGACCCGTTTTTGGTCTGTTTCAACACATACGTGTATAGAGCATACACAAGCTTCTAACTAAAATATGGTATAACCGGCTCAAATCTAAGAGTTAATATTGGATTTAGTGATTATTTTTCTTTTTATCTGTCCTATCAAACCACTAACCTGCTTTCTCAATACAAACAAGTAAGAATAATATGGACAAACTTTTAACAAAAGAATGGACGACACTAACTTGATGCTGTACATCGTCAATGAATTGCTTTCATCATGACTGCCAGAATACATCAGGATCATTGCTATACAAAGAAGGGTCCTGAATTTCCTGGTTTGCCACGTGGCGGTCGATAAACCATGCTTGGATGATTTTACATACCGCCAATCCAGAAGGAAGCACCCACCATTCACTTTCGTCCCTGGATTAACCAAAACCACAAACGTAGAGAAAAGTTACAATTGCGACAAATCGAATCATAGCGACTAGTGAGGTGAGCTTTTCTTAATTACCATGGAAGACTACTTACATGCTAAAATTCCAGGACTGAAAGTCTGAGCGCTTTTTACTTGAGTGGGTTTTATAATGAATTAGTCCACATATAAAAGCAACTACCTGCAGAAAGAGAGAGAAACATGCTCAAGAACATTGGAGTAAGCCTGGAAGGCCGTCTCTCGTCACAATAAGCATCAATAATAGCCAAATTTTAATCAATCGGAAAGCATAAAAAAGACAACAAAGACATCATATGATTACAGTAAAACAAGATCTAGAAGTAGCTTCAAGATTTGCAAGAATAGCTTGTTTGACAGTATGAACTTTTGAATGCCAGTGAGGAGTCATATTTTAGCCATGATTCCCCGTAGTGAGGAGAACATGAAGCAATTTTAGCAAGAAAGCACTTTCATACAGAATTCTAGACCAAATTACCACAAAACCGAGTACTTGACATGCACATTTATAGTTTACAGTAACTTACTAGAAGACTAGAGGTATTGAGTTGAGAATAACATACAACGTTGATTAAGGATGTGATATTCCACAGAGCATACACACGTGCAAGACCTGCTGATCGTCTTGGTCCTTGACTAAACAAAGCACTGATTCCAGCAGGGAAGGGAAATACTAGGCCTAGAGGAAGTATAAATAGCACAAGAAAGAAGTTGAGCAGCGAAATAGAGTACTGTTGCAGAAAAGTGAGGGAGACTAAACTAACATCTGCTAGTAGCAGGATAGAAATGAGCAAACCAACAAGGTCCTGTAATGATTAAAGGAAAAGAGTCAGAAAATCATCCACAAATCATAACCCAACTCTAGCATGAAGAAATGATTAGTACATTCAGTTACGCTGGTCGTTAATTACCTGATGTCCAACAGGTTTAGTGTTATAAACTACGAAAGAAAATGGATAACAAATTGTCTTCTTCTCTTTCAACGTTCTTAAGCTCTGATTGTGTAAAATCCCTCCAAATGACCTTCTATTTGTCGTTAGATGTTCACTGGTTCTTGAATGGTCCGATTGATCGACCCTATCTAATCTTGGAACACTGAATGGAAGAAGACAGAGTAAACCCAATAATTGAATACTTGAATAAAGAAAATCATGAGTAGAGAAGATTGTTACCATGATTCCTGCCCAGTAAGAAATGAGATATTCTGTCTTTCTGGTGACGATAGCATACTTTCACTCTGAGTGGCACAGACCACAAGTCCAAACTGACTATATCCAAAAGCTGCAGATTGAAACCAAACAAGATCAACGTATACGCCATAGGACCTTAGAGTAGGGTTGGCATGTGTTCCCAGCCAGCTGACAACATGACTAAAAGTGACTTTTAAGTGTCCACACCGTACTAAGCGCAGTTGAGCATTTAGACCAGCCACAAGCCGATACCATATTGTAGGTGGGATAGACTGAAAATTCGTCAAATATACAATCAACAAAGCTTCATTAAAAGAAATAAGGGAAAAAGAATTAAAATCGACCACGACCTTAAAAGATTAACAGGTGGCAAACCTGACTCATGAGGCTAGTGAGAATGTTGTCACTATGGAGAGAAAAAGGAGCCATGTAACTTCCGTCTCCACCAAAAACTATAGACATTGGAAAACGTTGATGAAGACGTGTAGGAAGATCAGCTCTTTTTTCATCTCCACCAAGGAAAAAGTCCACATATGCAAGTATCAAATCAGAAGTTGCCGCAACCTGCAGTACAAAAAGTAAACCTATTTCATAAGGTAACCATCAAACGTAAATGAACTCCTGCTCCAGATAATCTACAGAGAAGTTCTTGAAAAGATCAATTGTCATGCTTAAGAAAAGCAGAACATAAAGATCAGATTTTTCAAGATATTTAAACTCTTTTGTTTGGCAACTCAAAAGGTGTAAAGGAAAAGATTTTGAAGAAATTAATGTAACAATTTTTTACGTCATGTCCACTATTTTTTCCAGTTAACAACAAACTCTCCGAGAGGCTCCTACTTATGGCAGGTATCAGAACCACAAAAAATTTAGTGTTCAAACATCAAACAGAAAATGAACTCATCACTGTCTTCGGTAATTAAAATTCCTTTTGCCTAAACATCATCAACCCAATGTATGGACTGAAACTTGAAAGAGAATCCTCTAGCAGGAAATCAGTAACCTCGATAAGACACATCTTGAAAACACCTACCAAACTTGCATTTGGAAAACTTCGAGAAAGCTACAGAATCCATGCAAAGAGACAAATTCATGCATTTAATAAAGCACGCATTCATGCATGTCATGCATACATCCATATTTGTGTTGGTTTACATCCCTATTAAGTGTGCGTGTCTGTGTACCTCTTGTGTGTTATAGATACTACAGAACCAAATCACTAACACGAAAAAACCTTTTTTAAAGACTCTTGATAAGCCTTCAGGCTTCAGGGAAAAGGGAGGGAAAAAAAAAATTAAAAGGTGAAAATGTAATGCAGGGAAATACCTTAAGTCCTTCATAGAGAGCACGGGAACGACAAGAACGCAAGCAAGCATGATCATATTCTGATCGAACATATTCACGAAGCCTCTGCAATTTATTCTTCCGACATCGCTGTAGCCATGACCATGCAAGCGGATATCCAAGGACTGAAAGAATACTATAGACTGATCCTTCCCACCACTGGTAAGCCGCTAAACCATTAATCTCATCCACAAATCTATTAAATGCATCTTCATACCTGCCAAATAAGGAAAATATTTGCTTTTAGAACATTACCCTCCTCTTTGGAATGAGCAAAACAGATGAAGAAATGTTTATAAATATATAAAGGGTTTTGGGGTCATGCTAAAACTTTATTTTTGGTGGTTCTGAAACTCAGCTGTCAAACGTGATTTTCACAGTAGTTTGTCTCTTGAGTAGTATCAAAACCCAAAACCAAAGAGGTCCCTAACTTTTGTTCAAAAAACGTTCTGCAATACACTAGGTGTGACAATCAGTAAAAGAAGGCTTACACAATTTCTTTTATTTGGTGAGGAGGAGAATGAGGCAGATACCAAGGTTCACTGAAAGTATTAGGCCCCATAAAATACATTCTATGCACGTGATTTTGGGATTCCTCATTTCTATTTGTTTCTAGAACCTGAACAAAAACAAGATTTGCCTTGTAACAATAGACATAGCCATGAACTTATACATTATCTCAGATAAAGAAGCAAAAATACCACAAAGACAAATGAAAGGTGGACCTCATTTAATGATTCTAGGAAAGGGAAAGAATGATCAATTGGGGAGCCATGTCGAGCAGGCACAAGGGTTGGGACCTCGTCCACAGCAACATACTTCATCCGTGCAACACTAAGCACTAGAGCTAATAGGATGAGAATACCTAAAAGAATAAAACCAAACAACCACGGCCCACCGAAAGTATATACCAACTCTTCAAGTGCTGTATAACAGTTTGGCATGTGATATCTGTCAGAAACGCACTGGTACGGACAAGGAGTTTCAGCAACACCACCTGTTCAAAATAATAAAAATCATTGAGGCTGTAGTGGGTGTTAAAGTAGGGGACCTTTAGAACAAAGCATGCGGCAATGACATGGCCATCTATATGGGAAGAAGAATAAAATTTTAGGAGAAGGAATACCTCGAACAGTAACATACATAGCACGGTGGGGAAGCTGGTAAGACGGGCAATCATAACAAAGGGCTCTATCCGATCCACTGACATTCTTAAAAGTGCCAACAGGGCATTCCTGCAGTGCAATTTGCTTAAAGGGTTAGAGAAAAAAGCATTCCAAGTTAAAAGATACAGATTCCTCAAGCATTCTCAAGCGGATAGCCAAAGCCAACTAAAATAAAACGAAAGAAAATAGACGAAAGGTATATATAAAATGTCTTAAAATGGTTAGACATAAACATTGGTATATTTTGGATGAAGACAACTTGCAGAACTTTTTAACCAAGGAAACTTTGATCACAACTACAAATTCTCAAAATATTCCCAGCATAATAGCAATTTTTATTCACATGTTTAATGACTGGTTAATATATTATAGGATATGACTAATTGCAAAGCTACCTCACAGAAGATACCATAAAGCCCTTTGGGGCAGGCCTTTCCAGTAATTGTCCCATTTTGCCCAGCAAGACCCTGACCTCTACCGTATCCTCCCCTGCCATGGTGAGTGGAAAGAAGGCTTTAAACAAACTTATCACTTATGAACCAGTTCCAAAAGTGGAAAAACTGAAAACCATACTTACAAGGCGTTAGAAGCATAATATATATATATATATATATATATATATATTTGGTTTATGAAATATAGAAATGCCCGGTCTTCACAGATTGTGAGAAGTAATTCATAAAATCTCAAGTACCACATGTTATGTAGCACAGTCTGGACCCTATTGATCCTTGATTATCAGCTAGGCTGCAAGGGAGTTTACTTGTAACACAAGTTTGTTTGGAGAATATGCCCTTATTACTGTTTACATTACAATAGTCTGGATCAACAAGTTCTTCAATACATTTTTCTAAATTTATTTACTAATAAAGACGGGAGCAAATCAGCAAATGATCCAACTAAACAAATTGGGTAAACCATCATGAAATAACATATAGCATAATAGTTTAGAACGAAATGAGTATAGGCAATAACCATCAAAAAGAGCAAGGCATGCATATATTACAAACATACCCAGTAAGAATGCTTCCTTTTACACTTGCTATCGGTACATATGCATCCCCAACGGAAATTTCTGACCAGTGAAAGTGAACCCTTCCACCACCTCCACCACCACCACCATTAGGACTACCATGCCCTCCAGTTGTTGAAATGGTAGAAAAATCACCAAGTGCCAGGGAACCCACAAATAAGAGAATTGTCCCACCAGAGCCACCTCCGGGGCCTATTTTTGAGATGGACCTATGACTTAGCTTTGTCAAATCTTCTCCAAAGCTTTCCCCATCAGCTTTAACTGAACCCTCAATGGACAAACTTGATAGTGAGTGCTCGATCGAACCCATAACTGTCCAAGAAAAAAGGAGCTAATATAGTATTATGGCCACTCGTCACAAGGAAAAAGAAATAACAACAAAACTAGATATAATTTAGCAAAAAATAACGAAACCAAAATATTAAGGCTAAAAAGCATCAAAAGAACATAAAATTAGTCATCAATTGCTACATGGTTAAGTCTTCCTCCTTCTCAGTAATGCAATATTAGATACGACATCAAAAGACAGTGTTCAACACCATATATTGCACCAGATGCTACACATAAAAATAGTCGGACTAAATTGATCAAGCTTTATCTCAACCACTATCCGAAATAAAATTCATTTAGCAATTTGATCTCTAGAAGGCATGATAACCTAGAGTGGTACGTTTAACTTGAACAGCTCTCACATATGGGAAATAATCAAATTTATGTTCAGACTTCCGTAGAAATCCTGGTAATGTTTATTGTTCAAGGCAAGACTAGATCTTTTTTTTTTTTTTTTTTTTTTTGACAATCAGGACTTAATCATCAATCAGCTCCAGAATTTGAGCCTTAGACAAGTCATTTTAAAATGCAATTAAAGCACAAATATTCATTGCAAGCATTAAAAAAAGGATTAAAACGATAAATGAGGCAAGTTAAAAAGGTGACTGCTAACTGCATCAGTTTTATGCAGACAAGTAAAAACGAAAAACTCAAAACTCGTTGAAAGCTTACCTATAATACCACCACCTGCAGTTGCACCAGCTATGCTATCATTTCCACTACCGCTACCAAGTTCACAAGGTAAGCCAGCATCTCCATATGTAACACCACCCTCAATAAAATTTCCATTGTAATATCCATCACCACCTTTTCCACCATGCCCTCCACCTCCGGCAACACCATTTTCAAACATTCTTCCTCTTCCCACTCCGCCCTTGCAACCTGAAGATAGTCCAGACGGGTTAAATCAAATACAAATGAATTTGCATATAACATGCAAAAATTCTCTAAAAAAAGATAAAGCAAAAGGCATACCCAGTGCAGATGCACTAATCAATCCAGACGAGGGGACAATCATCGTTCTAATCAAGTGAAAATGGATAACAGATCCTGTTACGGTGCCTTCAACAGCAACAACTTCCACTCGACAGATCTAGCGGCAAAATGAACCAACAAATTCTTAGAAACGCTAAGGGCAAATAAATGTGACCCGAACCAAAATAAGCGGGAGTTCTCTCCAGATAGATGGAAGACCTGAATAGTAAAGACTAACGTAGAGTTCAAATTACAGTCTTCAGGTGGATGAATTAGTTCAATGGGACAATCTGGGAGATGGCAGTAGAGCCGCGGTGTCCTACAATCTTCAAAAGTTATATTCCAGCAAAGATATGGCAGTGCAAAAACTAATGGGTTTGAACTTACATATAATTGCTACTAGCACTCTCCAATGGTCCTCGAAGAAAAGATCCAGGACCAACCTTCATGTTACAAAGAGAAGATTCAGCACATTGGTAGCTACAAAATAAAATCTCTATGAAGCAAATATCTAATTGCAGAATTTCGAACTAAGCAAACTGTTACTAAAACAACAAAGATGTTTCTAGTAGTTAAAGCGATCAATTGTGCAATGTACTTAGATCAGAAATATCCATAAGATTGTTTATGAAATAATATATTCTTTGCATGTATTTACCATGAATATAATTGTGTGTGTGAGTCTGCAACGGTGCAATATAGTTAAAAATGATTCTCCAACAGCATATGCAGATAAAGTCTGAAACAAAAATCTAGATAGAGGTCTGTACAATCTTCTAGCGAGTAAGTGATCTCTCCTTAATTTAATGGAGCACGCAGTAGTTACTACAATGCTTCAATTTCTCAGGCAGTAGATTAAACACAGCGGATTAAATAGCATTGAGAGCTTTTATTGTCAGCTAAACAGTGATTTTTGAACAGCAAAGAGGCACAAGTACAGAAAGGCAATTATGAATCTTTTAAAGCAAGAAAAACAAATCCACTGGATCCATGCAAAGTGCCCCCTCCACATAGATCGGGGTACTTGGTTTAACTTTCAAAAAGAAACACACCATGAAGTTCCTGAGTTCACAATTTTCAGTCAAGAAAAGGATGCAAACATAAAATTTAATGATGAGCTCTTAGCTTACATTGATGCTATAAAATAATGAAAGACTCAGGCGTTGTGCTTCAATCAAATTCCCTGGTCCTGATAAATTCAAGAAACCTTGTCCATGAACTCCTAAATTTGTATTAGACCGTATCACAGACAATTCCTGAGAATCAAATCCGAAAACATAATTTCAGAAATAAAAACAAGATAAATGAAGATCTTAATGTTACTAAGTAATATGAGGAAGAAGACATACCTTGAGAACCACTATATTGCTCGCTTCAAGCAAAGACGTTGCAAAAATTGTATCACTGCCACCATCTATAAGCATTTTGGAATTCAACATCAAGCACATTTTGACAGACATACGAAGAGCTCCAAATATCTGAAGTAAGTAATAGAAGTCAGTCGACTATAACCAAAACCTCGAAATAATGATTGGAAGTAAGCATCCAAGCAAAGAAGAAAAGGGAAACAAAACTATTGCAAATGCCAAGGAGAGAACCTTGCCTACAAAACAATTAAGAATAATATAAATGCCTTTTGAAGGCTGCACCACTCCTTAAAGGAGAAACGAATAAGAGTATGATCATCATTGCAAGAGTGAAAATAATTATTATACTCTAAAACAACAATCGTAGAAATTAAGTAGGTTATTTGCAGAACTAAGAAAACAAAGAGACAAAATTTGGGGAAGTTTCAACAATTACTAATCCTACCAAACACTAATTTGGTAAGTAATACCAAACACTTAAGTAGCAAGATAGTGAGCTTGGTGGTTTCTAAGAGTGAGAATGTAAAAATCCAAAGTATTATCCTATAACAAAATAACTAATACGGGCTAGATATTAACATAAGAAAGACCAGCATTTAAATAGCAGCTTCAAAATAGGACCAAGTAATGTAAGAACTAAACTAAGGAAAGGGTGGGGGAGTGGATTTCAAAGAGTGAAGACCAATTTATAAAAAAGCTTAAGCGCTTAGTTCAGCCCAAAATTTAAACAATTTAAGAGAGAATAAAGAGAGAAGCCCGCCACTTGCCTTAACAACAGAGTCACTCATCAAAAGCTCTTCTGCCATTAACTCGAACTCAGATGAAGAAAAATGTGCAAGCCCAAAACTCAAAATCGCACCACATGACAAGCGAATTTGTCCTTGTACCTGTACAATGAATCAATAATTTAAATCCTAAACACAGCCACTATACAATTTCATGATTTTTATGAAAACTAATAAATAGCTCAGAAATGCGCACTACTTCTCTTAAAAGTTCCCACCACAGACAACATGTGAATATTCCATTCTTTGCATACATAATAACTAAAGAAGAAATAGTTTTCCAAATAAATTGATGCGATTTTATTTGTATCATCCTTCCCAAAATATTGAGCGTACAAAGATATGCAAGAAAACAGCAACCCTCCCATGTTCTTGTAGAAATCATATCCAAATAATTTTATTCACACAAAAAAATACTAACAGGCAGCCTCGTGACAGTTACAACAATTAGTAAAGAAGTTTAGAAAGTCTTATAACCATCTGGGAATATTTTGAACTGCCCTTGGAAAATAACATTAAAGGTAAATTTCACAACCAACCCAAACTGCCAGCAGCAAGTCTTGGTACCGAATGATTGGTTCTCATACGTACATAAACAAACAAATACAAACACAGATAAAGACCAAAAGAAAAAAAGCAAGCAAGAAACAAAACCCAACTACTAAATAACGGTAAAAGGACAGATATGATGCAAAAGCATAAATAGGATGCCAACTAGCAAAAGGAAAATTACAGTCAAGTAGGAGCACAAAGATTTTAGCTGTCAAACAACCTGAACACGGCTCCAGAACAGAGGAACCAAAGCCTTCGCATGATCTTTAATATGGACATTAGTCCAAAGTGGCTGCTTAGGAAAGTCCAGCAGAAGCGTGTCAGTCTGTGTAGACATGTTGTGATTGCTGACGATTAGGCTCCGAGGTACAGCATCATAATATGTCCCAGCACCACCTGAATTTTCAGTGCAGCCTAAACTCTGTCCCCCTGAACAAAAAATATTACAAATAACTGAACAAACATGATCCCCCCACAAACTTCTGCTTGAAAAACTATAGTGATTTGTTTATAAATATCAGGATACAACTTGTATAGCAGGGGCTTTGCACCCAAGCAATGGAGTGGCAAAAGTAATTTCAGATGCAAATTTTCCTCTATCACGGAAGGAAAATTTAACTGGACATTCATCGCAGATTAAATTAAGATTCTTCAAGACATAAGAAGATAATTTTTACCATGTATCAAGAATTCTGTATTGTCATGCCTGCTAAAAACATTTATAGAAACTCTTCCACCACCACCTCCAGCAAATCCTTTACCTCCAGCTGCACTTATCCTGCCACCTCCAGTCCTGTTCTTCACGAAAATTAACAAATTTTGAAGACCTTTCATAGATAACCATGAAGAATAATTAATTTAAATAACACCAGTCCATCAACTCTAAAGCCATGTAACTATCTACCATAGTTGATTCCTATCAACAGATTGAGCCATAAATTCAAGAAAACATTTGATTAATTATCTTCACATAAAAAATCTATCAAAGACTCACCAAGTCAAGAAATTTTACTTCTATCCGATCTTTTAACTAGCCCAGATTAAATCAAACACACTTCTACACTTACTCGTTCTATACTCCAAATATTCACACCTACACCAAACATATGATCCACGAAACGAATCCTGGTATTTCTACACATCCGCAATAACGGTATTTCTACACATCCCCAGCAGCCTGTAGTCCCAACTTCAAGGAACAAAACATTACCACTAGACCAAACAATCAAAAAGGGTAAAATTAGAACCAATCCAACAGGCAACAAGACCAACTGAACCCCATCATAATCAATGACAATTTTTTTCGATCAATTATTAGTGGGACAACCATAATAAAGTTAAAGTAAACACTAGAAAGAGAGATAGTAAGCAATCATATACATTCTATGAGCTTTAATATATATGCTGCCTCCAGACCCTCCACCACCTTTGAGACCGCCATGGCCGCCGTCCGCAAGAAGATTCCCAGACACATCAACCGTGCCGTCCACCTCCACCCAAATCCTCCCACCACCTTCCCCACCATACTCCACCTCTTTGCTCGTCGAACCTCCCTTACTCCCATAACTCGCAGGCTTGTCCAACGACGACCACGAATACGCATCGCCTCCCCAAACATCATCCGGAAGCTTCGTGTTGTCCGTCACACAGCTCGCGCCTCTCCCGCCGTGGCCTCCGCCGCCGCCCTGTAGCCCGGTCGGCGTGCCGCTGGTCTGCGCCGGCGGCTCGCCGGCCAATCCGGTGACGTTAACTAACGATCCGTCGGAGAAATTCGCAGCCCTAGCGCTCACGAAGACCAAACCAGCGACGATCGACGAATTCCAACCCAAACTGAAATCTCCGCTAACGTTAATCAAAATCGAGCAACCTAGCAGCGGACAGCTCAAAGTAACACCGGGAAGAATGTACAAACTTCCATGTCCCTCTAAATACACATCGTCTTCGAAGCTCAAGCTCGAATTGAGCTCGCACAAGGTGTCGAGCGAGCCAATTCCACCGAGACCGGCACCGCAGGAGACCGACGGAGGGTGAGGCGGCGGAGACGGCGGCGGCGGCGCCGGAGGGGTGTAATCCCCTCGGAGCAAGTCGAATTCGATCGAGAAATCGTCGTCGCTGAAATCGGCGACGCACAGAGAAGGACGAGTCAAGACGAAAAGCGCCAACAGTCGGAGAATGCAGAAGAAAACGAGAGCTTCAGCCATTGCAGAAAGGTGAAACTCATCAGAAATTATCCAAAATTCAAATCTTTGGATTCAATTTAGGGTTCAAACAAACAAAACAAAACCAAAAAAAGCTTCCAAAATCCAATGGAGATTTCCTTCGATCAGAAACCGAAACTTCGAACGAGAAATTCAAGCGAGAAATTGCAAGAAAATTATCGGATTCTTTGATCTGGGAATTCCATTGGATAACAGATGAATCTTCGAAAAAGAGAATATTTGGAAATGGCGGTGAGTCGGTGACTGGTGAGTGAACTTTATCAAATCAAATGTGACAGTGACGCGGAAAAGAGCAGAGAGGGAAAGAAAGAACAGTTAGGAAGAGAAGGACAGAGGGAGAACAAATTTGGGCCGGTTTTCTTAATGGGCTGGGTTTTGGCCCAATCATCAGACTGCCTTGAAAATGACTCTATTTTCTTTGTTTTTTATTTTATTTGATTGAAATTTTGAGATCGAGACAAGAAAAAGAAAATGTGTAAAAAGTTGAGATTGCCAAAGTTTTGAACAATTGGGGTAATAAAAATAATAATGGGCCAATATTTGGGCAACAACAAAGTTCTGTCGTATGTCGTGTTACTTAGTTGGGAAGGCTAAATAATAAATTATTTGTAGTACGAAAAAATATATAAATAAACAAATAACTAAATTATTAGTAGATCGCTATCAAACTTACATCACCACGCATGACATGATACAGTGATAATTGAGTAGAGATTACATGTGTTGTAGATTGAGGACTCCACTTCATCACAATTATCAACACTTGGAAACTTGCTTCAAGAAATGAAACTCTTTTAAAGCTTGCCACCAATTTTTATACATTTTATGAATTTAAACGAAGATCTCTTAAGTTTCAAATCTAGAATATAAGTTTTTGAATTCTCTTATTCACTGAGCATGTCCTGACAAGTTTATTTTGTGTTCCCATTTGATGCAAGTTTCAATTTTTTTACAAGTTACATTTCGTGACTTTAGCTTAAAATACTTTTGAGCTTGAGAAACCAAAAACTACCTCGATCTAAGTAGAAGGGAGTGATGCTATAAAAATAGGCCACCGGCCCATGTAAAGAAGCAGGCCGGGCCCACACGTATATTTATACAAAATTTTAGGAGGAAATTAGGAAAATAGCCATTATTTGAATACCCCTCATAATTCTGTGAGCCTTAACATTAAAATTGATAATTTTGTCATTTCATATAATTTTTAATTTATTTTTCTTAAAAATTTATGATTTAATCACTGAGTTTATATTTGTGTTTCATTTTTCACTTATTTTTCTCCCTCTTCAGTTCTCATTCGCTCTCTAAAACTATATCTCTCTCTTTCTCTCTCTATTTGTCTCCCTCTCACCCTATGTCCGTTTGTTTCTTTCTCCCCCCGTCGACTGGCGACGGTGCCGGGATCAGATGCCGACATGAAACAGGTGTCGGGATCTCCTCGGCGCTAATGTTGGCTCAGTTCCGTCGGGAGTTCCTGCAATGGTTGCCGTGGAGTTGCAATCCGGAGGAGGGCACAATAGATCCCGCCCTGAATCTAGAGTCACGATCTTGCCGTGGAGTCACAATCTGGAGGAAGATCTTGCTGTGGATCCGAAGCTTGCGATTCCAACACTGTTATTTTCTAGCTGTCGTGATGTTGGCGGCTCTCCGCGAATCTAGTCTCCAATCTCATGGCAATTCGTGGCGTCTTGGCCTCAACGGATCTGTGGCATCTAAAATGAGTGATTTCCTTACTTTCTCTCTCTTCAATCTCTATCTCTCTCATTAGGTTTCCGATAATGATTCTCTTCAATCTCTTGACGAGATAAAAAAATGAGTCCGTCGATCTGGTAGTGCACATTCTATCTCTATGTTTTCCCTGTTCTTGTTGTTCTTTGCTAGCCTTTTTTTTTTTTTTTTTTTTTTTTGTGAATATTGTGCCAAGTGTTTGGTTGCTGAGAAAACCGAGTTAAACTTATGTACAGAGAAAAGTATTTTGAAGTTTCTGCTTTAAAAATCGATAAAAATTCCTTTTGTTTTTTGCTTTGCTTGCTTGATTTGATAAACTATGTTCTCTATTCAATGTTGTATATTATATATAATATATGCACACACTCACTCGCATCTATACATATGCACATATATGTATATAATTACAGATAAAGTTGAAGAGATTTAAAGAGAAAGAGGACCCTAGTTTTTTAAAGATTCCATTGGGATCATTGATCACAATCTAATCAAGATGTCAACCAGGTGCAGACCATCTCTTTGATACAAAACCAAATGTAACAACAGGCATAATGAATTTAATGACTTTAGTGTTGTGAATTTTGGAAAAGTACTTGAACATTTCGATAAAATCCATTGGAAGCATGTGTTAGTTTTATGAATGATTTTCTTGTTTTTGGTGGTTTGTTTGCTGAGGAAATTTATTTTTGTTGGTTTGGTTTGTTTTTTTGTGATTTATTTGTCTGTTTTCTTGGTTTCGTTTGTTTACCGGGAAAATTTTTGGTATTTAAGAGTGAAAATAAAAGCGTTAACAATTTTGTGTTCCAACTAGATATGCAAAACAAAAAAAACAAAAAAAAAAAATGAGAATCTGTTTTGAATTCTATTAGAATCCACTTTGGATTTTATTAGAATTCGTTTTGCATTTTATCGAAATCCGTTTTGCATTCTATCAGAATTTATTTTGTATTGTATCATAATACGTTTTACATTCTATCATAATGCGTTTTTACCTTCTCGGATTCTGATAGAATCCATTTTACATTTTGATAGAATCCATTTAGCATTATAATAGAATCTATTTTGCATTCTGATAGAATCCATTATGCATTCTATCAGAATCTTGCTATTTTGCATTATATCAACATCTGTTTTGCATGTTTTGCATTATATCGGAATCCATTTTGCCTTCTCGGATTCTGATAAAATCCATTTTAGATTATAATAGAATCTCTTTGACTATCGGAGCTTGATATATCTGGCCATCTTTGTTGAAATCCAAATAATATATATTATGTTATAATCTATTTTGGATTCTAATATAATCTCTTCGACGACCAACATCGACGCTGATGACCGGAATCAAATACATCCGGTCATCTTTTGTTGAAATATGGAAAGGAAAAAAAAAAATTTGGCAAGCAACGAGTGGAGCAGGATATATCTGGTCATCTCTGTTGAAATATGACCAAAAAAAATAAAATTCCAACGATCGAAGATCGGCCAGTGACCTGAGACCGATTGACAACCAGAGACAGACTGGTGACCGACGACTAGCAGGTGAACGAAGTTGGAGATATGTAAAAAATATTCTGATAAATAAAAAAGAAAAGAAAATAAAGAGATATGGATATTTTTGTCTATTTACTATTTTTTTCATTTAATTATTTAATTAAATATTATGAAATAGTAAAATCATCAACTTCATATGTAGGCAGGTTCCACCTATAGTTCTAGAACCTCAGCCCAATCCAGCCTGGATATTAGGGTTAGCCAAATGGGCCCAAGTGTCTATGTAGGCGTGGCCAAGCCAGCCCACATGCTAAAAAGGTAGGTTACGTGTCGACCTGTCTAACTCAACGTATATTTACAGCTCTAAGTGGGAGGAAGAAAGGACAATGAAACTGTCCAAAAGTAAGCGTCCCAAAATGAAAATTATAGAAATTAAAAGAGAAAAAAAAACCTTCAAAAAAATAATTAAAATGACTTTATTTATGTTATTTACTTCAACAATTCTAACATCTTGTTATTTACTTCTTTACAACTCTGCAATCTTTCTCCTATCGAAAAAGGTGTTGAAGAAGAACTTAGGAATCTACCTGTCTTGACCTACTTCTTGATTTTGGGTTTGTCTCTTGAAACATTGTTCTTCTCAAGTTTATGCACATTGCATAATGAGAGTAAATAAAAGGTATTAAAAATACCCCATACAATTAAAGAGATCGTTTTTAATATTGTGTTCGGTTATGTTTTTAAATAGATAAGTTTCAGTAAAAGAAAATTGTGAAATTGTGTTTGAATACGCTTTAAAATTACATGTTAAGAAGCTAAAGAAAATGAAAACATAAACGAGAAAGTAACTTTCAATCAGGCTTAAAATTACAAAGGAAAAACTTGCTAAGAGACAAGGAATTTGGGCAAGTAGAATTGCAGAAGGGAAGAATACATTTCTTTGAAAAAACATAATGCATGGAACTCCTATTTACTGTCCAACTTGAAAAGGACTGCCTCCTCCACAACAATTGATTTGTGTATCTTTCAACAAATGAATGGCTTGAATCAAAGTGTCATGATGAAAAAACTCTCCAGAGCTTTTTACCATCTGAGCTTTGCTGGGAAATACTGCACCAAAAATCACTGAATTTAGAAAATAAAAATAAAAATTGGAGAAAATAAAAACAAAGTAAATTGAATTCCTAAATTACCCATATACCAAAAATTTAAAAAAATAAAAAATAAAAAAGTTTCTTACCTTTTCAATGAGGGATAAATAGTAAGGCTTGACCTTCTCTACATCTACTCTAACTTTGCTTTTGCTATAGAGGTCATATTTGCTGCACGTTATAAAATAAATAAATAAATAAATAGCTGATTTTACTCGCAACATTACAATATAATAAAAGTGAAGAATTTAATGACTTGGTATTTAAGCTTTACTTGAAAACTTGTAGCCACTTCAAATTCTCCTCATCCTCCTTGTTCATGAGATGTTTATATGCTTCTGATCTATGCAAAGCTGCAATAATATGGACCATAATGTTGTTGGTCAGACTAACAATCCATAACAATGGAGAAAAGACATAATCAGAGAAGAGATCTCGGTGATGATGCTTACGGTAGAACGAATGGTATCGGACGATGAACAATGCAGCCGGAGGCAAAGTCGTTCCATTTTCCTTGGCAACCTGCAGAATCAAAAACACCGGTTAAAGTCAATCGCAGTTTCACAAAATTCGTGGGGTTGTTCTAGTTTTTGGAGTTGATTTTTACGTACCAAATACATGTAGTCATCATGTCCCCATGACATGACTACATTTTCTAGCCCACATCCTGCAGTGTAAACTCCATTCTTTGTATTGTAAGCAGGATTTTCGTAATCTGGATTTTCCTTGAAATACTGTAAACATTATAACAGGAATGTTTTTTTTTTTTTTTTTAGTAAAAATTCATACCTCAAAATCACATTTTTTTTAACCTAGACAAAAACATAAAATAAAAAAAAAATATCTACCTTGTGGTGGACTATGGATTCATTAAAGGCACACCCCAGAGGATGAGTGTCTCCTGTGACATAGAAACCAAGTTTTTTTTTTTTTTTTTTTTCAGTCTTAAAAATTAAAAAATAATATTTAATGTTAAAAAAAAAAAACTCATTCTGTATGCAAAGTCAAAAGGGAAATTACTCACCGACAACAGCCCATTGGGGAAGTCCTCCAAAGACAGGCAGAAGAAGAACCTTTCCAAGATCTGAAATCCATTAAACAAAACTATGTTAATTTAATCTTAATTTGTTTATTCTTGTAGTCAGAAATTCATCCAAAGCTAGAGTTTTCTCATTAATTTTAAATAATCCTCCGACGTTATCCTCCAGGTACCACCGTCCCCAAAAAGACAAAAAACACAGCAGACTTTCCGGACAAAGTCAAATGCTACCAAGGACTTATTATTCAGTCCGGCCGCCATAACAGTCCGATAAATATAATTTTTTTAAACTCATGTAACTATTAGTTGATCTTCATAAAATGTTACATAACTTTCTATGCAACATGTTACTTTTGAAAACTTTTACCACGAATTACAGGCCGAAACCTGTACAGTCGTCGGATTGAAGACCTTATCTACATCGATATGCGTAGAAACCAAGAATTATTGGGAAGGGCATATAGTACCATGGATAAGAGCAGTCAAGTGCAACCAATCCTCATCTGGGTAGTCTTTTCTGATAGCTTCAGCGGTTTGCAACAAGTGCTCAATTTGAGGTTCATCCAAATCAGGATCACTATCATCCACAACCTCATTGAGAAGCTCACAGCATTCCCATATACTCATCTCCACTCTATTCAATTTTCCATACTCCCCCCTCATCCTCTTCACCTGCATTGCATTACATAACAAAATAAGAAGCCCGGAACATATTTCAGACACATATATCGTGACACGTTATTTTATTTTTTTTCTCCACAGGGTTGATTGATTTTGCTTACATATTCGTAAGTCTGGTTAATGTGGTTCAACCGGTAGAATTCCTCTACCGTTTTCTGCCTCTCGCTCTCCGCATTATAGTCTCTGCAGCGGAACAAGCACTTGACATATTAGTAGCACGTTACTAATATGAATTTGACTTGAAGAAAACATCAAAAACAAAAAGACAAAAAAACAAAAACAAAAAAACAAAAAAAACAAAAAACAAAAAACAAAAAATGAAAGTAAAAATAAAAATTATAATAAGAACAGACCTGAAGGACTGGCCGAAGGAGTTGATTTCGGGGGCGATAAATTCATTGTTCGACACAAGAACTTCTGATATGACACATCCGTCGTTTGATATGTCTTTAGGCAATACAAAACCACCATCCAATACCAATTCATTGGTTTCTGAACAAAATTTCTCGTTCTCAGCCTGTGCCACTACATTACGAGAAAATCACAAAAAATATAAGATATACAATTCCCTTATTAAAGAAAAAAAAATCATATCAAAGTTGAACCCAATAATGCTTATATAAAGATATAAAGATATAGATATACGCACACATATATGTATATTACCATGATCGGTCTGCTCAATGAGGATAGTCATCTTTCTTTGCTTGTATTTTTTTTTTTTTTTTGGATAAAAAAAAAAAGACTCAGAGAGAAATATTTGAATCGGAAATACGCAGGATTAAGAGAGAAAGAGAAGGGAAAGAATCAAGAGCTTGAGAGAAAAGGGTTTTGTGGTGTGGTGAATGAAGTCGTTAGCGTTGGTATTTATTGTCGCATAAAAAAGTCCTTGCATGAGAATTTGGAAGTTTGGAGTCCTCAACTGAAAAAAATATCTACACTTACCCAACTCCTTTTTTGGTATTAATTAATCTCATAAAAAAGTCCTTACCTGAGATTTTGGAAGTTTGGAGTCCTCAACTGAAAAAAACGTATATTTATTTTATCCAAATACCCCCGCGGAGGAAGCGTTCAAAAGATCATATCCCACGGATATCATCGGGTGGGGAGCCGCTTCCCATGCTTACTATAATTACCCAATCCAACCACGCCACGTGTAGCTTCCTTATAATCAACAACTTTTTTCGAAGGATACAATCAATATATGTATATTTTTTAAGAAAAATTTTATTTCACAAAAAACAAAATATATAAGACACAAATTGTCTCAGATATAAAGGAATTTGACCCCGAACCAAAGATAAGATCCACTAGTAAATATCAAAAATAGCACATGAGTGAATACGAATACTGAGACTCAAATGAGAAAAGACCCGATCAGCACGTAAACTTCGAGCATGACCATTGCTCGTTAAACAATACCAAAACAATTGATGGACTAGCCCAATCAATCAAGACCAATCCCCACGTAACGGGGGTATTCACACCACGGCATCCGATAACAAATGGATGGGAGGCACAAGCGGAGGACACGCCTCTATTATTACCATAGCAAAAACACCAGAGTAAATTAAAAAAAAAAACACATTAAAGGGGCGGAAACATCAACACCCTTATTACAACAAAACAAAAGAAAGATCCACCAGCAGAAAGCCATCGGCTGTCGAATGGAAGCTAGATTTGAGCATAACCAACCCATAAGGATAACCCACCTCCAAGACAAGTTAAATGCGCCCGAACGGATGTGCCGTTCCACACACAACCACCAGCATGAGAAAGCCGACATTGAGACAAGTCCGAGGACTAAACTTCAAGATCAAAAACCTGGTGATGAGCCCGAAGATGGCGCCAAAGCTCAGGCCAACACTGCAACTTTTTTTCGTATTCAAGGAGAGAGAGAAAGAGAAAGTCGTTTTACCTTTACAATCAATATCTTTTGATCGCTCTATAACCCAAAAACTTTATTTTTGTCTAAAAAAGATAATAATGTTAGACATACACAAGGACCAAAATCGACTATGTTTTTTTATATATATATATATATAATTATTTTCTATTAGAATTTACCTTTCAAAAAAGGTTATCTTTTAATTTCTAAAAAATTGATATTCAAATATTAGCGAGGTAATTAGCCATTATCTAGATCACTAATTCAATTTAAGTTTTTAACACTTAAATACAATGTGTATTTTAGTTAATAGTGAAACATTCAAGTGGTTTGAATATTTCATAACAATTTGAGTCAAATCCGAATTCAAATTGTCTCTTTTTAAAAATACTCGTCACACTCTACCTTTAAACTGTTCAAACGTACATAACTCAAATTTTCTGGACTCAAACATTTGTTTGATGACAACATTTTAAAAAAGAATAATTAGCCTAAATGATCCCTGAACTTTTTAAGAGATGACACTTTAGTCCCTAGCTATTATTATTATTATTTTTTTTAACCGTGTTGGCCCTAAACTCTTTAAAAAGGTGACGGTTTAGTCTTATCCGTCCACATCCGTTAAATTTCTAACGGAATGAGTTAGGTGCAATGCATGTGATATAATTTGAGATGATATTTTAGTAATCTAACAATAATTTAATTTTAAAAAAATCATTAAAAAAGAGTAATTGGCCTAAATGGTCCCTAAACTCTTTAAGATGTGACACTTTGGTCCCTATTCTTTTTTTTTAGGCCGTGCTGACCCTAAACTCTTTAAAAAGGTGACGATTTGGTCATTTCCGTCTGTTTCCGTTAAATAACTCACAAAACGTTTTGTGTTTATTCAAGGAAAATACCCCTAAAAAGATGAAAATACCCTTATTCATATCAATTAAAAAAATTAAAAGAGAGAGAGAGAGCTAAATTAAAAAAATCAAACCCAACCTCACACACACCCACACACACACACACACATATATATATATATATATATCTCCTCCATTCCCCTCATTCCCTCTCTCCCACAGGTCTGACGCCGGCCGTCTCTCCCTCCCTTTCCCCTTAGATTCGACGTCCCTCGTCCTTTCCTCCCCTCCCATCCCTCCCTCCCAAACAGATCCAACGCCAGACCCCCCCACCCCACCAAATTCGACACCGGAAGCCGGAAACCACCCTCGTCTTCTTTGTCTCCAGGCCACCGCCTTTGACGATGAGCGTGAATGCCCCTCTTCCCACACAACCCAGATTCAAGTTTGATAGGAGCGCGAACACCGACGAGCCCATAATGTCGTGTAGGGATGGGGGGTAACCCAAATGGCAACTTGGTGGGGGGCACCCTTATCCGAAATTTGGGTGGGGGGGAAGAGGGGCGAACCCATATTTAAATTAATTATTGTTAAATTACTAAAATACTCTCTCAAATTATATCACATGCATTGCATGTGATTCATTCTGTTAGAAATTTAATGGATGAAGATGGAAAGGACCAAACCGTGACCTTTTTAGAGAGTATATGGTCATCACGGTAAAAAAAAAAAAATAGGAACCAAAGTGTCACATCTTAAAGTGTTCAGGGACCATTTAGACCTATTACTCTTTGTCTAATTTTTTTAAACAATATGAATATGGGTATTTTCATCTTTTTAGGGGTATTTTCCTTCAAAAAACACAAAACGTACTTCTCACGTAATCATTCCATGAGTTTTTTAATGGAACTAAACGGAAATGATCAAACCGTCACTTCTTTAGAGAATTTAGGGTCAACACGGCAAAAAGAAAAAGAACAATGGGCCTGTTTGGTGTTTAGTTTCACTCAAGTGAAACTGTACTTTTTTTATCTTTTTCTGAAAAAGATTTTTGTCTTTTCTGAAAAATATTTTTGTCTTTTCTGAAAAGTTAACAAAAATTACTATTGAAACTAAAATATTTTAACTCAAACTTACACACCAAACACCCCCAATGACTAAAATGCCACCTCTTAAAGAGTTCATGAATCATTTAAGCCAATTACTTTTAAAAAAATTCCAACAACAATACATGATCCAAACGGATCATTATCCTTGACTTGGATTCTTTTGGGAAAATTTGGTGTTGGGAAAGGAAACTGGTTGCAGAAAGATGGTCGCAGAAAGATGGGGTATAGGAACGGCTGCAGAGGATAATTGCTCAACGCGGAAAATGTCAAGTAAACCGTATGAGTCAGCTATGCGTGTATAACATATCTAAAATTTTGAAATGTTTAGACATTCTGACGCAGAATCTAGTCATGGCCAAGTAATATACACAGTTTTCCATTTTTCTATTTATTTTTCTATATCTATATATTTATATTTCTGCCTCTTTTTCTGGTTTTGTAAGTGATTAATTAAACACTTGAGCAGTTGCCGATGTTTTTGGGGTGCACGTTTTACAAATGAGGAAAAAATGAAAATTATTTGAGGAATTTAATGGTGGTTCCACATTTTTACACGTCAGCATAGCCACAGCCAAGATTTTTTTGTTTTGGTTATATTTTTACGTTATTAGAGGTTTGAGGCATTAGGTGATGAGTTTTTCCCACGTGTCAAGGAATTTCTTATCCGGTTTTTGTATACAATTATCTCCATAAACTTTATCATATTTTATTGATAAATCTGGTCTTAATTGAAGGTTTTATCTTGTGTTTCACATTAACATTTATATATTTTTTTATTGATATAATCTAACAGTAATTGCACGTATAACTTTATCTTAAAGTGTAAATTTTAAATTCTCCACTCTCAAATTAAAAAGGAAAATCAATTATTTCATTTTAGTCCTTACCAAAAATTTTACTGTGTTTAACCTAAAATAAATCAGTAGGAATAAAAAAAACCTAAAATCTATGTAAATGAACAATTAATCCTTAAAGAATTTAGTATATACCCTTTTAATTTGAAAGGCCGACTCCACCGTGGATGAGGGGTTTTTTTTTTTTTTTTTTGAATGATGATACTATTAATGTATCTTTGTTACTAATTTTTGTTTTTTGGATAAGATTTTTTTTTTTTTTTTTTTTTTGTGATAAATTCTGAGAGATTTATCATTTGATGCTATTAAGTTATGGAAATTGTAGAAAGGAAAAATAGGTAAATAAATAGTTTTTAAATGTTTATTTAAATAAATGATCGAAATTTTTTCATTTAGCCAAATAACAATCGGTGATTGACAAGAATCAATTAGTGATTAACCATGATCAATAAGTGAAAAATACATATTAATATTAATCAATTACTGATTAATTATAATCAATCAATAATTGAGTGTATTGACCATTTAAAAACAGTCATTTTCTTACAAAAACTTTAGTTATTTATTGAAAAACTTCTTTACAAAATGTCATTCACTCACAAATCCCATTGCAGTACTTGCAAAATCTGTATAAATGGGCACTTTAAAAAATTAAAAAGAGAGAGATTTGGATCCTATTTTTGTCGAAAGAGAATTCTAGGAGAACTGTGCATAGATTCTCACTTAAGTACAAATTAAAGTTTTAAACTTCTCATGAATTTTTCTAAATTAGCTGACAATTCTTCTAAAATCAAATGATATCTTAAATTGAGAGTTTGGGGTAAGTAAATTTAAAATTCTTAATTAAAAATAATTATCTATAAAATGATAACTTATCTTATCATATATATATATATATATTAAAGGAAATATGTATATACATACATATTCTCTTCAATATAGTGTCTTAAATCCGGCACCGTTAATATACGCATATGTCCCACACTTATATATGCACCGTTGCATGCAAAATCACGATTCAAAGGTCAAGTTAAAGGGGTAACCTATATTTGTGACTTTCACCTACTGCATAGAGAGAGCAGGCAAATAAATATTTTAAAATGCGGAGATCCAGACAAAGATGCAGGAAGAGAAGGGGGGGGGGGGGGGGGGGGGGGGGGGGGGGGGCAAGACAGTGTGTCAGTTTTTTGGTTCTGGAAGAGTTTGCTACATATATAATTAAATGTATATTATAAATTATTTTAAATTTCAATATATTTAAAATAATATAATTAAGGTTAATTTTATTGGGTATTAAATATGATATAGATTTATTATATGTAAAAATCTAATTTTATATTTTTAATTTTATAACGGGACAAAATAGAAATATGAAAAGTATAATTATTGTAGTTATATTATATAATTATTATCATAATTCATACGAGATATTCATTTTTATTCTCTCTTATTCTCTTTAACATCATATCATCAGTAAGAATACATAAATTCTTCTCTAAAGAAAAATCGTATTGGATTAGAATATCTATAATTCATAATCATCTCCTTCTCATGATCAAGGTATGCTTCCATTTTGTTCTCTTGATGATTTGAAACGGTGAATCTTGAATAAATTAGGTTTTCTCCATTGAAGTTTTCGGTTTTTTATTCTAACAAGAATGTCCCGACGACGACGAGAACGTACGTGAAGAAGGTCGGATTCGAAAAAACGACGTCGTCGCTATGAGGCGGAAGTTGATGATGAGATCAAGGTCTATGGCGGTTCCGATGGCGGCGATGTTTGGACTCTGGTAAATTTCAATACGAAAGTTCAGTTGGAACACTCTGTTGCAAAAACATTTTTCAAAAAATTCTATGCCTTTCGTTTGCTTGGCATTGTGTATTTGGATTATTAGTCATTTATTCTGGAAAAAAGAGGAAATTGTGTACTCACTGTAAAGAAGAAAAAAAGAAAGAGGAAGGGAATTGGGATCCAACCTGACTTGCAAAAGAAGAGAAGAGAATAATATAGAACACAGAACAAAAAACAAACAACAGAGAACAGAGAGAAGAAAGTGTAAAGAGCGTGGCCGTCAATCTGTGCTCTTGCTTGTATTTGATCGGATTCTGTCGCCGGAGATGTCAAGCCGTCGTTTAAAGGTCGGAGTTGGGAGGGAGGCTGAGAAAACAGTGACTGAGAAGGGATTTGGACCACAAAACAAGTTCTCACATCCTACCACATGTACGTACCCACACTGTCGAATTCACGTTGTTACAACTTTACCATCACCAGTCGAAGTACACTCTGTTACACTTCTCTTCTTTTTATTTTTCATATTCTCCTTCCCTTATTTTTTTTTTATTCACATACAATTATCTTTGTGTCCTCCTCTTCAATATAAAATCGTTTCCTGACGTCCATGCATTCTTTCCTGACAAAGTCTCTGCATTTTGTCAGCCATCCTCACTAACTCCACGCCAAATGTTGCTGCCCTGATCAAGTTGGCTTCCACGTACGTGCCGTCTCGTATCCGGTAATCGATAAGAGACTTCTGCGTATATGTATATTATCTTATCTTAATATATATAAAAGTCTTGAAGTGTATTTTTCTTCCTTCTACACATGACATGTCTTTCATAAATATAAATATATATTTTTTTCATCGCTCTTCTTTGCCTCTCTGTCTAATGCTTCTTTTCCTTTTTTATTTTATTTTTATTTTTTATTTGACCATTTGCTTAATGCTTTTTTTTCTCTTTGCTTTTTCTTTGATTCTCCTTCTTTTTATAACTTCTTATTACATTTTTTTTTCTTTTTTTCTTCAAAATTCAAAACTTTTAATATATACTACCAAATACATTTTTCTTATTTTTTTCTTAAAATAAGAGCTATTTTATTAAGCAATAGTATCAAAGAAAACAAAATTAGAGACTATAATAGGAGTCTCACAAATCCACACATTGGGACAATTAGACTTGACCCCAAATCTAACTAAAAGATGAGCTACATAATTAGCACTACGACAAATGTGATAAACACCTGGATTCCGCAATTGGGCAAGCAATTTTTTAACATCCTCCAGAATCGGACCTTCCAAAGAAAACTCCAGATTATCCGAAACAGTAAAACCGACATTGATGGCATCAGTTTCCACCACAAGAGTAACACTCTCCAATTCCTTCGCAATCATCAAACCTTCATGAAGAGCTATACACTCAGCCAAAAAAGGAGAGAAAGTCCCCTCCATTGATTTTGCCACGGCCCCTAAGATTCTCCATTTCTCGTCACGAATAACGGCACCTACACCAATATGATCCGATCCCGGTGAGACCGATGCATCAACATTTAGCTTAAGATATCCCGATTGAGGAGGCAACCAAACATTTGAGCCTACTACTTGCAATTGGACCAGAACTTGATACAGAGCCTGCCATTCGCCAAAACTGGCAATACCCAAGTCAAGAATGGCCAACGGATCACTCTCCTCTCCCCCGTGTACTACCTTGTTTCTCTCACACCATAATTTCCAAGCTAACCAACACACCAAAGCAAAATCCTCCATTGGAACTTCTGACTTCACAATTCTTAAAAAATCTGCAAATGGGAAGTCCCTCCTATTCTCTACCACCTTCCAAAACCGATAAAACTTCCAAACCACTTGCGACGTCGGGCAATCAAGAATTGCATGAGAGGTAGACATAATAACTTTTTAAAAATATATCTTCATTTAAATAATTTTCTTCCATCTCTTAAAATATTATTTTAAGAATGTGATTTTCATTTTTTTTTTGTTTTTTGTAATTTCTTTATTGAAACTTTTTTCTCAAATGTATCTCCATTTAAATATTTTTGTTTTTTTCTTATATGTACCTTGGTTAAGTTTCTAAATAATAATTTCACTTAGTTACTATTTAAACATTTTTCCATTTATTTTAGTATTATCATCTTTCCTTTTGATTTATCCCCTTTAAGATAACTTTTTTTTTATTTTTTTTTTACCTATATCCTCATTTTTCTTATTTTTATTTTTATTTTTTCTTTTGGTTTCTCTATTTCTTTCAACTTTCCTTTTTTTTTTTTTTTTTGCTAGAAACTCTCATATTTTAGTTATTTTATAGCTTTTTCTTTTCCTTATTTATTCAAACATTTGTTTCTTATTCATATGTACCGTATTTAATTTTTCTATAAAATAATTTAATTTATCGTTTAAACATTTTTTCATTTTTTGGTCTTACACTTCTTTCTTTTAATTTGTGCTTATTAAAATAATTTTCTCAAACAAATCCTCACTTTTTTCTTTTTATTTTTTATTTTTTATTTTAAATTTAGGGTGAGAGAATTCGAACTCTAAACCTTAAGTAAAGTCATATGTGGTTTCTTTTAAATCTAATTCCATTTTTTTTTTAATTTGGTGATATGAGAATCAAACTTAAAATCTTTTACATCATTAAAAGTGACAATCATACTTGTAAATACTGTTTTAGTCGACCTTTACTTTTTACTTTTTTTTTTTTTTCCTTTCTTTACTTTTTTGTTTTTGTTTCTTTGTCCTTATTAAAACAATTAATTTCAAATACATCCACTTTTAAATATTTTTTGGCATAACTCTCTCATTTATGATTTAAACCATCTGTTATTTTTTGTGCATACACTAACTAGTATATATCTCTCTATATCTCTTTATATATAAAACTGTGAAAGTGCAATGCCTCTCCTTCCTACACGTGGCTTCCTTTCGTCCTCGTCCTCGTCCTCGTCCTCGTCCTCCTTTTTTATTTTTTTTTATTTTTATTTTTCTTTAATTTGACCGTTTGATTCCCCTGCATCATTGTCCCTCTATATTATCTTACATTTTTCTCCTCTATTTATTCAAAATCTTAAAACTTTTATTTTAAATATATATTTATTTTTATCTTTATCTTTATTTTTATCTTTATTATATTAAAAGAGTTAGGGCTTGTTTGGTGCACAAGTTCAAGTTGAAATTCATGAGTTTAGTTTGAGTTAAGTTAAGTTTAGTTTAAAGTTGAGTGTTTGGTAAAAAGTTTGAGATAAAAAGTTTAGTTTGAGTTGATTGTTTGGTGAAAAAGTTTGAGTTTAAAATTTTTTTAAAAAAACAAGGGCCTTGTTTGGATGTATAAAAATTGAGTTAACCAAATTTTTTTGCCTTTTGTGCTTTGTAACTTATCTGAACTCCCACTAAATGAAAATTTTCCCACTAACTACTGTCTTTTTTGCACATTATCAACTAAATTTATTTATTCTATTAAATTAAAATTATCATCAAACTACTAAGAACTTGTGTTTATCATTTACCGTCAATTTAACATTCTATTATAGGTTCTATTAACGCTAAATGTCATAATTAACAATTTGAATCCGTAACACCAATTAACTAACAAAATATGGATATTTTTCTTAATTACGTAAATAGCCGTAGATTTAATAAACCATCAACAATCTGTAATAGATCAGTGAACTTTATGTTAAATATCATTTAAATTAAAAATTATAATGTTATCAACAGTTAAGTTAAACGCCAACGTTCACGTTGTTCTATACCACGGGTCTGATCGAAATTTTTCCCACATATCATCAGCCATCATATCTCTCAACGTATTCATGGCATCCATCCTCGTGTGATGGTGTTGCGGTCCTGTACTTGGCCCTGTACCGGAGGCTTCGTCGTCATCTTCATAATCTTCGTTTACGTCGACATTGTCAACAACAGGCATACAATCTCCGGCGTAATCTGCGTGTAAAATATGCTTGAGCTTTTTTTATAGATGAATAAAGATTCGACATTTCTTCAATATGAAAATAGAAGGAAAAAAATTTTCATGTATACACGTATTTTTCGATTATTAGAAAGTTTAATATTATCCAAAATAATAAAATCATACGTAGTCTAGTTTACAAAATTTTAAAATTTCTACTGTCTATTTTATTTATTGAACTACTTTAGAAATTACAAAGAAGAAAATGAAAAAGATGACACGAAAATAGGGAAAAAAAAAATTTTAAAAAACGACACAATGGCCAAACGACAGGCCATTTCCAACATATAATGGGAAAAAACGACATGAAAGCTAGAAAGGCTTTGAGTTGTCGTTTTTCCCTTCTGCCCAAAAACGACTTGTCGTTTTTCCGCGCGGCTGACAAACGACGCGTCGTTTGGAGCATCATTGGGCTGCCGTTGAATAATGTTCATCTCACGGGTCTACGTCGTTTCTTGGGCCTAGCATCCCCAAACGACACTGCGTTTAACTTCATTAATGAAGTTATTGCCACACGGTTTTAAATAATGGTAGCCACTGTTCATCTCCTTCTTCGCCAAACTCTGGCTCGCAGGCGAGGAAAAAAAAAAAAAAACTCCCTAGATATCCAGCGAGCAGGGGCCCTTATAGATTTTAAGGCCGGCGAGGGGCGGATCGAAAAAAGGACGCAATGGATAAGCCAGAAAGCAAAAAAAAAATGGCAGGGGCATGTACAGCAAACCCATGGTTTGCAGGGGTGTTCGATTTATCTAGAGAGAGAAAGTAGAGAGAGAAAGCAAAGTAAAGTTTACTAACCAGTTGGATCTTCGTGGGCCTTTGTTGGTCTGATCGGAATTTCGTCTTGGCGTCGGTTGTGACTCAGGAGGCGGCGATCGATGGGCTGGGGAAATAGAAAATGTTTGTGAGTAAAATTCGCAGCAAAAATTGAAGATGGGGAGAGGAAAGAAAAAGCTAGCTACCTCGTGCCCTTTGATCTTTTGCACGTTCGTCCATGGCCAGTGAAGGGGAGTTTTTCAACACTTACATCGAATCACTGGCAGAACAGAGCAAAACGAATACAATCACGTGGGTGAGCAGGACAACAGTGGCTCTGGTTCATTACACTGTATAACGGTTCAAATATGAGTTTGGACTGAACCTGCATGCCAAACCCATTCAGTTCAGTTTGAACTGATATTCATGAACTCAAGCTGAGTTCCCAAACGAGCCCTTAAAGTACTATCTTATGCACATGTGACATCTTCTTCTTTTTTTGTTTCCTTTTCCCTTTCCTTTTTTCCTTCTCTAATTTTTTTTTTTTCATTTTTGTAACCTTAATTGAAACTAATTTTCTCAAATATATCCCTATCTAAAAAATTGATGAACTTATCCCAACTGGAAGCACAACAATGAAACGATATTATGTGAAGATGAAGCTGCTACACTGACGCAGGGAAAGTGTTCTAGCTGAGAAAAGACCAAGTTGAGGCCGTGACTGATGTTTGTCGTTTCCTTTGTAAAATATATTTATGTGTTTGCTTTTGGTTGATTGTCGTTTCTTTAAGTAAGATGATAGTTGTTTTGTTTGTTTCTAGCTTAGTGCTACGCACTGTCGTTTGTACTCAATTGGGTTATAAGCCCTAGGAAACTTTTTTTTTTTTTTTTAAAAGGTTTTTTTTTTTTTTTCCTAGCTTCTAGAAACTTAAAAAGGACTCCTCTTAATAACTAACGACGACAAAAAAAAGAAAAAAAAAAAGGGTGGTGGGGGGGAGGGCATTTTAAATTTGAACAAATCTGTTAGGGGGATAATTAATTCTAAAAATCCGAACTATCTTCTTCATAAGTCAGTAAATCCGTTTAAAATTTTAAACAAATCTGTTAGAGGGATAATAAGGTATATTTATCAAAATTTAAAAGGTATAAGAGATATTTTTTAAAGTTCAGGTCGCATGTTAATTCTAGATTCTAGTGATAAAGTTAAAAGGAAATTTTTGACATTTTTCCTAAATAATAATGGTAAACCAGACGGAATTACTAACCGGAACTTCCGACTTCATCGGATTTTCCGAATTCCGTCAACGAAAAATTTAAACAAACACTTATCAAATATCGCCTCAATTCCATAAATCATGTAACCAATATCTCAAGCCCAATTTTAAAATTAAAAAAAGGACAAAAAATCATAAATTTTCACATAATCAGGAAAACAAAAGAGTTGTCCGCTGCTTTCGTTGGATCTTGCCTCATGAACGACGGTGCGGAAGCCAGAGCACAAGTCGACGGCGGCTCAGATCGGCATTCAAACGACGGCTGGAACAACTTCAAGATCGGCTGCTTTTGTCGCAGATGGCTCGCATCGGAGATTGGAGCTCCGGCGGAGTCCGATCGCGAGAACCGACGAGCGGCGGCGCGAGATCTCTTGAGATCTGGATCGTCGAGATTTAAGGAGCTAGAGGCCAAAGCGGTGTTGCCGTGGAGCTCGGATCTCCGCCGTCCGCTATAGGAGTCTTTCCCGGCTTCGAGAATTGAGAAAGAAGTTAAACGGTAAAAGGGTTTCAATCTATAAAATATATATAAAAAAAAATAATAGGTAATTAAATGGATAATTTTTACATACTTATTTAAAAAAATGATTGTAATTTTTTAATCTAAGAAAATGATTGTTAATTAGTGAAACTAGAACATTTAATTAGGGAGGATTAATAACTATATAATTAGTATTTAGGACTCACTATGATAAATTTTTTTTGATCATAATTAGCTAATGATCAACTATTCTCATTCTTGTTGTTGACAAATGATTGAGCATAGTTAATTAATGATCAACCACATTTAACGAGTGGTCAATTAGTAAAACATATAAAATAATATTAATTAATCACTTATTAATAATAATCAAATAATGATTGAATGATCATTTTTTAAAAAATGATAATTTTCCTAACGTAAAAAAACTTTAGCCGTTTATTAGAAAAGCTTATTAAAAAAGACTATTTATTTACAAATCTCATAAAATTTTGTGACATCTATATAGTTCTCATAAAATTAAAATCTCTTATAAAATTAAAGACCCAATAAAATATCAATTGAGTGGTTGCAAGTATAATTTAGTTCGAATATACACACCTGATTTTGTTAGTAATTTGATTAAAAAACGATGTTAATTAATAAATTTCATCCAAAAAAATTAACGGAAAAAACTACTATAGTAACGTTTTTAATTTTTCAAGATCATCCTAGGTACAAAAAAGGGAACATATACTAAATTACACAAACTTAAAAGTTTAAAGACCAACATAACAATCTATAAAAAAAAAAAAAAAAAAAAAAGTGTAAATTGATAAATATATCAAAGTCGACCTGTGGCTCAACTTAAAAAAAAAAAAAATCGTGAAACATGCATGAAATAGGATCAAGCGGGGTTGTAACTTTCATACTACTTGATGTCGATTTCTGTATTTCATATTTTGATACACCTTTCGAAAATGTTTTGCTTGATGCTCTATTTTTCTTCTTTTTTTCTTTTTTCCTCTCAAGTAAAATAATATCTTTGTTTTTTCTTTTTTGTTTTTCCTAACCAGCATGCAGATGACAGACATTTTTGTCACATGTTAAAACGACCACATTTTTGGTTTTTTTTTTTTTTTTTTTTTAAACACACATTATGGCATGTTGCCATTACTTATTAAGTTATATTATAAGCTATTTTTTAAAAGTCTAAAAACTGTTTCTATGATTCTTTTTTAAGAAGAGCTTCTACTTTTTTTATACATGAACTTACAATCAGAACCACAGTTTGTGACGTCTCAAAAAAACTATTTTTAGGGTTTGTTTGGTTCACCAACTCAAACCATTAAATTCAAACTTTTTTTTGTCTTTTTTCCAAAAAGTTTTTTGTCTTTTCTGAAAATTCAAAAAAATTTACTATTGAAACTTAAAAATCCCAACTCAAACTACTCCACCAAACAAACCCTTGTAACAGATTTTTAAACAAAAATTTTCAAACTTGTACATTAAAACATATTTATATGCTCACAATCATCATGGAAATAACAATCTTGACGATACAACAAAGCTCATCATCTACAAGAGGAATAGCATACAAGCACCAAAAAAAAAATAAATAAATAAATCTAGGTCTCACGTAGGTATTTTTGGAGAAGCAATTTAAAGACCAAATTAAGAGTTGGAACTTATAGATGCGACATCATCGCATAAGTTCACCGCATCAAATTTGAGCACCAATCACCACTCATGTCTTGTACAAGTTCAAAACCCTTACCATTTTCTATTTCACTCACCCTCTCGATCCTTTCCACTCATTGTTGCCCCTTTTCTTTCCTTTCTATTCGTTGGTCATCTTACGAGACTTGTATGATTTCAACTTTCAAAGTCTATTCCGTCTTTGCCCTTTTATTAGATCTAACATACTAATAGAGAAAACATCTAATTTAATCTTTTAGGATGGAGTCCCAAATCTCAACAAATTCATTCATAACCAACTTTTTCAGATATACTCATGTTTACACATAAAATGAACTCTCGATAAAAAGATGATGAAGTTAATGACCCAATTAAAGCATATGTATGACGTTACAAAGTATGTAAAAATGTGGCAAGCAAATGACATTTGAGTACTTAAAACAACTAAAGCACGTAACATTAATGGAATCAAAAGGAAAAATGTTATCTTGAAGGTTTTGTGTGTGTGTGTGTGACAAGCTCGATCATCTCGTTTATTCCAATAGGCCTATCAACAGTAACAGTAGAACTACCTAATTCAATATTTACTTCTAGTCCTTCTATAGCATCATCTTAAAATTATATATATATATATATATATATATAATAAAAGAAGAACAAGAAGAAAGATTAAAGTTGGAGACTCCCTTGTTCATAATGTTCCTATTAGAGCATGAAAATATCACTTGGAAATAATATTTGCCTATATGAAAACAAATTTTCAATACATCATATTTTAAAATGATTTTGAAATATAACATTTGCTTATTATAATTTGAAAAAATGAAAACAAAAAAGGAAACTGATCCCAATTTTTATAACGGAATTTGTAAAATGCACAAAATTGTTTTTCTTTTTTCATTTATATTTTTTTAGGACTCATATATAAGTGCATAACTTAAGCTATTTATAGGTATTGTTATTTTATTAATTTGATTAATATTTTAGCAGTCTAATGTTTTAGTGTTAACATTAAAAATTTACAGTGTAACACACAAAATTAATTCAAATCATGGAGCAAACCGTTGATAAACATATATATCAAATGAAAGAAATAATAATATCTATCGATAAAATTCCGAAGTCAGTTTTATTTTTTTAAGGTCAACAAACACCATGATATTTCTCACAGAAGTAATACAACAGGTTCTTTGAATTATCAAAAAAAAAAAAAAAAAAGGTTCTGGTGTAAATGGATAGAGCTGGAGGTTGCCACGCGCCTTGGAGACATAATTTTCGATTTTCGACATGGACAAGCAGCTTTGGGAGAGAACCTTTGGTGTTATAAGTTAAAAAAACGCCTTCCTTTGTTTGTAGATTTGGGTCATTTTAGAATGAGACTTATTTTAAGATGGTATTATTTCATAGGTTTAGATCATTTTAGAACAAAAAGTCATTTTAAAATAGGGTTCATTTCATAAATCAACCGCGCACCTCAAGTTTACCTATTTTGGACATGTTTTGCTTAGGGATATAATTTTCGGATCCAAAAGTTTCTTTCTTCTACTTCAAGTTACTTTTTTGTTTCATTTCCACTTAATTAGATGATCTAATCCACTGTTGTGCATACGGTCAGCTACAAACAGAATACTATAGATTTTGTAGATTGTTCGGATCATAGACTTTGACCCAAAATTTTACTTTTTAGAAATCCGTATAACTTTGTTTTTCTCTCTCTTCCAAACACAAATTTATTTTAGATTTTAAATCTAAATAAAAATTTTATAATTTAAATTTATGATTCAAACGGGATATCGCAATTCTCTAACATTATAACATATTATGGAAGCAACATACCTTTTACGTAAGGAGCCAATCGAATACATTGCTATTGATGTTTGGATATACTTATGTGAGCCCCTGGATATTCTTCTACTAATTAAAAATTATTTTTATCTTATCATAGAGAGAGAGAGAGTAGTACGTATAATTATATATATATATATATATATATTATAAGAACGTATAATTATTTGTTGATCGTACGTGCTTCTAGTTTATGTTTGGTCAAAAGATGAGTTCATAAGAAATTCCTATGATACGATGAATAATTAAAAAGAAATTCCTATAAAATGGGATACAATATATTAATAGAAGTTTCTTTTATAGGGAGTTTGGCATTACAGTTGAAACTCATATTTTTGAGTTGAGTTTCAACTGAACTTGTTTGGCATGTAAGTTCAGTCCCAACCTCACGTTAAATCGTTACACAGTAAACCAAACTTGGTTTACTGTGCACCCACTCGTCTTTGTGGTCTCTGTCTCACCTGTCTTGTCCACTGTTCACAACCCTCGTGCTCCTCCCCACCGGCACCCATCTGCTACTGGTGGAGGTTAGAGGGGAGAGGGTCCTGGAGGTGGTGAGGATGAGGGTGGTGAAACGGCGGCGCTTGGGGGAGGTGAGGGTGATGAAAAGGCGGCGTTTGTGGGAGGTGGTGGAACTGGGGGTGGAGGTGGTGAGGACGGTGGAACGGCGTCGTTTGGGGAGGGTAGGAGAAGGCGGAGGAAGGAGGTGGATAGGAAGACGACGGCGGCGAAGTCGGTAACGCCGACGGGTTGCTAGGGTTTTGGGAGGTGGTCGGAGATGGCGGAGGAGGAGGGGAGTTGAAGAATTTCTGAACGTTGAAGGGCTGTGGATTCGGTTGATTAGGATTTGGATTTGGATTGCCTGGCGACGCCATGGAAATGGATCCAGAGATTGAAAATTGAAGATCGATTTGCAGAGGAGAGAGAGAGTGTGTGTGAAGGAGAAGATCTGAAGTGGTGGTGTAGAGGAAGGAAAAGGAAATAGGGCTTTAGAAGCCGTACCTGTCACAGTCAGTCACTTGGAGAAGAAATGGAAATTAAAATAAAATAAAGTAAAAGCAATACAAAATTACAATTTTGTAAAAATAAAAATAAAAAATAAAAATTTACAATACAATAAATACTTAAATAAATAAGAGCTTTTATAGCATTATGGGATCATGGGATGGCTGAGTAAATATTTTTTTAATTCTTGTTAGTAACTATGTAATTCTTATTGTTGTATTTTATGGTTATATAAGAAATATTATAAAAGGTATTTATATATGTTGTTGATGTGTGTTTTTATTTTAGTTAATTGTAATTTTTCAATTTTTCCATTCAAAACCTACAATGTAATATTAGGGGGTGTTTGGTGTGTAAGTTTGAGTTGAAATATTTTAGTTTCAATAGTAATTTTTGTTGACTTTTTAGAAAAGACAAAAACTTTTTCAGAAAAGACAAAAAACTTTTTCAGAAAAAGACAAAAAAAAGTACAGTTTCACTTGAATGAAACGAATCCGCCAAACACCCCCTTAGATTTGATTTAAAATTTTTTGACTCAAATTTTTTACATCCAAACAAGGCCTTAACTCAAGTTAAACTTTTCAACTCAAATTTTTTTACTAAACACTCAACTCAAATTAAACTTTTTATCTCAAACTTTTTACCAAACACTCAACTCTAAAACTCAACTCAACTTATCTTCAACTCAACTTAAAAATCTTAACTCAAACTCATTCACCAAACACCCTCTTAGAAAAAAAGTAAAAAAAAATATATATATATATATATATATATTAAGATAAAGCCTTTTATTTTATATTGTTGATAAAACTATTATTTGTTTGATTAATTTTTCAATGGTCGGTTGAAGTAGCTTTGTGTGATTTATGCACTATAAATTATTAACATCATGGACCACATTCTTAACATTTATTCCAACGATAAACAAGTTGTTTCACGTAAAATAAAAGGACCTACCATTAAGGGACCTTAATGATGGTAGTTTTAATCAAGCAACGCTAATTTTCTACCTACCTCGCTATTTAAATTTTTATTTAAAAATTACGAATTTGAAGTGGAGGATTTGACTTCTATTTTATATGGTGCATTCATTAGATTATGTTGACAATCACTTAAATAGTGAAATCTTGAGTTTAAATTTCTTATTAAAAAACATGAATTTTCACAAATAATTACTATCATTTGCTAATTAAAAATTAGACATTATGATGATGTGTTTATGTAGCTAACTTAATTCATTAACTTTTTCAGATAAGGGATGTGCGTTTAACGACTCCATTATGTATCACCAGGTTTTTAATATTTTGTCCCAATAGTTTATGATCTTCTTTTTGTTTTTCTGTTTGTTTTTGTGAAAATTATTACAAGTAATGTCTCAAAAGAACCCAAATTACCACGACTAGTTACAAATTTAATAAATGATGTCACCACCCCCCGCCTCCACTTTAATATGCATATGTCATATATATTTATATTATCAATATATATGTGTATGTTAACTTGTTAAACTTAATTAGAATGTTTTAATTTTTTTAAAGATAATTACTAACTATATATTTTTCACTTAAAAAATAAAAAGAAAAGAAAAAGTTAAATTTTTAGTTAGCAATCTTATTTGGCTAATCCTAATTAGTAATTTTGTTTGGCTATACTAATTTGTTTGTGCTATTTATTCTTTGCTTTAAATTGCGTAATGCCAAAAAAATTATGTAATTTTAAAACACATTGTTATATAAACAAGGAATGGGTCGGGCATGAGACAGGCTCCTCCGGTTAGGAATTTATGCCTCTAGCCCCGCCCCTTTTTAGGCCGGAATGGGGATAGTTTTAAGGGTCGAGGGTGGGGATGGGAAAACAATCCCCATCCAGCCCCGATCTACCATGTTGTCATATTTAAAAGTGGTTATATGCATAGTCTAGAGGAAATATCACATATAATATTATCAAAATATATAGAATTCAAAACCCCCGCTCCGAATTAAAAAAAAATCGTAAAAATGCTATATATACAATTTCTCCGAAAAAAAAAAAAAAAAAAAAGTGATCACTGGATATGGGTTGCTCCAGGATGGACCAGAAGCTTAAAAGCACAAAAATAGCCCGGTCCAATCAAAAGCTGAATAGCACAGACAAAGCCCAATCTAAAATCCTGATGGGCCTATCCCTTGAATGGCGTTGGCCCAGTAACATACTGCAATGAATGACTTTGTCATATGGTCCGAGTATGACAAAAGCTAGCTGAAGGACTGGGTCCGTAATCCACAAAAAACATTCGCATCGTAACAGTCTAGTAACTTGATAATATATGACAACTTCAACGTTTATTACCCTCCCTTATATGTAACAAATAATGCAAATGAATCGGGATCCAAACTCATCATCATCAACAAAAGTCTGACTCTAATACCATTATTAATTCTGACTCCAATACTCATCACCGCCTACAAAAGCTACCTTAAAGGATTGGGTGTCCAATCCACAGATACTTACACATCATAACAGCCAAATAACTTAGCGATATGGGATAAATTCAACTTCTAATACCCTCTCCCGCACGTAGGATGCCATGCAAATAGACTAGGATCTAAACTCATTGCCTGGCTCTAATACGGTTATAAAAAGGCTAGGTTAGAACTCATCAGTACTTAAAATTGGAGTATGACTAACTTTTTGAAATCTTTTAGAAATAACCTAATTACTACTAATATTTATCTTGATTTTCAAATTTTTTATTATTCCAAAGAACTATATGGGCTTGATTTGTACAAGGAAAACAACATGATATCAAAGCCCGTTCCAAGTCCATACATAATCTGAATTGTTTGATCCAGTGATCAACAGACACACCCATGTAAAAAGTGGGTCACCCACTGAGTAACCAGACGAGTAGTAACACTAAGACGTTTGTTCAATCGACTAAAGATCTTGGATTTAAGTCGTTATTATTATGGTGGTCGAGTATATAGACAATTCACTTCGAACGGGATCCATATATCATGTGGGGACTCTCCCACATTCTGGCTCTGCGAAATGGTGTTTGGTTACATGTTTAACGCTACCCTAAAGTGTGGACAACCAAATCCTATTCCAAAAGTGGTCCAAAACCACCCTACCTACCATCCACTAGGGGAATTGATATAACCTTGTAACCAAACACAACTCCAGACCAAAAAAGTGCAAATTTGTTTTTTCAGCAATTGGTCGGGCCAAAAGAGATAATCATGATCTTTATCTCAAAATCATTATCGGTTCCAAGTTGAGTTGAGATTTGGTTTTGGATTAGACTTTTACAGGTCCACTACTCTTCAAAAAGAAGCAAACACAAATATTCAAAAACAATAATACCACAAGAATCACAATCAATGGCGAACATGGATTCATATTTAAATTAATCCAAAGTAATGTTTGAATATGGCAATTTTTATATGCATGAAATAATCTAGTTGCATATAAAATCAAGAAAAATAAATAAATAAAATAAAATAAAATTGTATGCATGATAAACCCTATCTGAGAATCTTAATTTAGGCCAAACCTGTGGGTAAGGTTAGGATTACCAACTTTTTCAGAATAGACTCTGGCTTCTAAAAGTTTTAATTAACAAATAGAACCGTTCTGTCGCCAAAAAAAGCTTGAATCGTTTACTAAAGAGTGGAAGCTTATAGTTTTTTTTTTTTTTTTTTTTTAAAATTTTATAAACAACTAGTGGATTTTCTATAATTCGTATGTAACATAATTGAACGTAACATGGAAAAAAAAAAAAAAAATCAATGCTATATGATGTACGATTATTTCAAACAGTCGATAAGGGATATGTTTCTTCTTTTTTTTTTTTTTTTATAAACAACTAGTGGATTTTCTATAATTCGTATGTAACATAATTGAACGTAACATGGAAAAAAAAAAAAAATCAATGCTATATGATGTACGATTATTTCAAACAGTCGATAAGGGATATGTTTCTTTTTTTTTTTTTTTTTTTTTTTTTTTTTTTCACTCGACTCGGTCTTTATTCAAAAAAGTATTATCTTATTATGCAACTCGGATCAATATATTTAGAAGTCATGGTCACATCATGAATTTTTCTATATGTCGATCTAACATGTTGATGAGTCACAATGCGAAATAAAATGTAAAACCTATTTCTGTTTCGTATCGTGTCCAAATTCAGACCGGGATACTAAGGATTATTCGTTTAATAAATTTCTTTACCGATTATTTGTGGCTTTGTTTTGTAGGTCCATGGTAGATTTATTATTAGTTTATTACATTATTCAACAGCATTTTGTGTGCAAAATTGTACAAAGAACCACTCGAGAAATCATTCTGTAAACAATCATGATGCTGCTCTTTCTCAATTCAACTCATGATCATATACGTTGTACCTTTTTTTTTTTAATTTAAAAATAATACATGCTATTAAGAATATTAAAGCTTGTTATTTAAAAAAAATAGATATATATATATATATATATTAAAGCTTGGCAAGCAAGGAAACCCTAGTAATCTATTTTTTCTCACCAAAAAAATAAAAATTTATACCACAGCATCTTACATTAACTACAGCATAAATGTGGATCTACAAGTCAAATTGGAAAGACAATACCTGAAAAAAAAAATAATAATAATAATTGACTTAAATAGTTCCTGAACTCTTTTAAATGTGATGGTTTGGTCCCTGTTCTCTTCTTTTTTTTTTTTTTTACTGAGATAATCCTAAACTCTTATTTTTTAGTCATCTCAGTCCGTTTCGTCCAAAATCGTTAAGTTTTTAACGGAATTAGCCATTTGCAATGCTTGTGATCTAATTTGTGGGAGTGTTTTAGTAATTTAATAATAATTAATTTAACAAAATAAAATTAAAAAATAATTTTATCTCTCCTCCCTCTCTCTTTCTATTTCTAAAAACCCTATCCATAGGGAAAGGAGCCGTGACGGAGAAGAGAGGGGGGGCGGGCGAAACGCACGGCGGCGACGGTGTGGGGGAGGAGGGAGAAAGGAAGTTGGGAGGGGCCAAAATGCACGGCAGCAGCGCAGGGGTGAGGGGGAAGGGAGGAAGGAGGAGGGAGACGGCGACGTGAAGGGGGGGGGGGGGGAATGACATCGTTGGTGGGGGGGGGGGGGGGGGAGCCAATACTTAGATCACGTCAAGGGGGTCTAAAACCAAGATCGTGGGGCCTCGGGGGGGGGGGGGGGGGAGAGGTAGGAGAGAGTAAGGGATGGAGGGAGGGAGGGAAGGAGACGGCGGGCCAAAACTCAGATCGCACCGAGGGGTCCGAATCCAGATTATGGCGGCTGGGGGGTGGGGGCAAAACCCATATCGCGCTTGGGCGAAGGGGATTGCATGGGGGGAAAGGGGGAAGGAGGGAGAGAGGGAGGGATAAAGACGGCCTCCGGCTCCGGCGTCAACATCCGACCTGGGGGGGTGGGGGTGGGGGTGGGAGGGAGGGAGGGAGAGATCTCTTCTCTTTTTTTTTTTTTTAAATATATATAAATAAGGGTATTTTTATTTTTTTAAGGATATTTTCCTTTAGAAAGCATAAAACGTGCTTTTTACATGACCATTTCATGAGTTTTTTAACAGAACCAGATAGAAAAGACCAAACCGTTACCTTTTTAGAGAGTTTAGGATCAGTACAATTAAAAAAAAAAAAAAAAGAACATGAACTAAAGTGTCATCTCTTAAAAAGTTCAGGAATCATTAAGGTCAATTACTTTTAAAAAAAAGTCTAATTAGGTGGGCATATATTTAATTTAATATTAATTTATTTCTTAATATTTACAGCCCCGTAAAAAAATAATAAGAAACTAAAAAGGTAACAATCAAATGTCCTTCTCGTTGCTCCAAAAGAAACCAATACTAGAACGCTAATAAAGATATTTTAAAAAAAAGAAAAAAAAAGCCTAGCCATAAGGAATAAATGAACTACTACACTACGTTTTAGATAGTGACATTTAACGGTAGGAAATCCTCACCAAATCAGTATCAATTAACCTTTTTGTCGCTTACAATTTTATCCCATCAACCTAAGTAAAGATAACCGCAGATCGGCCGTGGCATTATGAATGTGAATGTCATTTAAAATTCTCTTTTAATCACATATTAAGTTTGAATCTTCACGCTCTTATTTAAAGATCTAACCTTAAATGTAACATTTCTTTTGAAAATTATGAACATGTGATGGATTCGATAATTCTCGATTCTATTAAATTTTCAAATGGACAATTGCTGAAAGATGTGAGAACATCACCTATTCACTTTTTTTTTTTTTTTAAGTTTAAAAAAAAAAAAACCAAGTTATATAAGATAAAATTATGTTATAAGCCATCCAACCCCTCCCCCACATATCAATTGTAGTAGCCAATCTTTAGACATTTTGATTGAGCCGAGCTATCTTAAGAGATCAAATCCATTCAAAACTCACATGGGCTAGATGTTTTTCTGTCTATTTTGATTGTATTTCATGATTATTAAAGCTTGTCATCATCAGTCACGAAGCCTTTAAAATTTTTTCAGAAGAGAAATCATACTTTGAAACATGAAAAAAAAATGTAGAGTATGATAAGAATTCTTAATGATTAAACGGGGCACATACATAATTTTTAAGTGGGATATAATATAATTATATCTCTCTTAATTTATTAAGGGCACTTATATTTATTTTTCTTTCAAAAATTTTCACTTATATTAAAAAAACTATATCCAAACTTCACGTGTTCTCATTAAGAAAAAACATAGCTTCCACTATTAGTCTTCATCCTCACCACCTAGATATATGCATGATTTTTGTGCCAAATACAACCACCATATAACCTGATAACATGTCAATACTATCACATTAAAGTGGAGTGTATATATCATAAACAAATGCATATATTATATATTTAGTTATCGAACTCTATAATTATATTTATAGTCTAGCAATAATACTACACCTAACTCTATCAAAAGATATAAAATTTAAATACTCATGTTCAATTTTGAAAAAAAAAAAAAAAAAAGGAACCCTTTCTCGAGCTACAATACCCTAAATTATGGAGAGAAGGCCTTTAATTTAAAGTAGTGGAAATGGTGTACTACAAGCTAAACCAGTCATTTATATAAGACATAAAGAAATTGTACCTAAAGTTTTTGGGGATAAGATAGGATATTGGTACTGGTTAGAGAGGAATAGAGGGGAGAGCCCACGGCTATCTTGTGTTTGGATAATGACACACGTGAAAGATGAAAAATAAATAGTACCTATATATATATATATAGAGAGATATATTCAATGAATTTCAGAAGAAGGAATTAGCTGTGGCCTGACCTAGGGTTTAATTGCTTGGCCATGCAATAAGGAGCATTGAATTTATTAGGTAGAACGTAAAAAGGACAATTAAAATAAATTTTAATAATCTCTGAAATTTTAATTATGATCTGGTTTTGGGGATGGCTTTGTTAAATGAAACTTTGATGTGGTCTAGCACTACGAAGTGGTTGGTTTGTCACATCATTGTCTCCATTATCTTCTCATTTCAACTCCCATAATATATAGGGTTATCCCAAAAAAAAAAAAAAAAACACTCAGCCGTCATGAGGGAAAAAAATCTAGATAAGAATTTTTGGATTCAAAATTTATAAATGTTTTTTTCATTTTTTTTAATAAGTGGACATCATAAGCCTCGTATCATATACATATTAAAAGAAAAAAATATATACTAATAGAATGTCAAATTCTTTTACTTTTTATATATTTTGTAATTTACGCTCCGTTTGGTGATTCAACTCATACTTAAATTTTTCATCTTAGTTTTTTTTTTTTTAAAAGTCAATAAAAATTATAACTAATTTTTAAAAAATCAACCAACTCTAATTTAAAATTTTCAACTCCAACCGTAATACGAAACGGAGGCTTAATATATTTGTTCATTCAAAATTAATGTTCAAAAATTAGTAATAGTACAATACGATTCCATAGAAAACTCCCATAAGAAAAAAAATATATATGTATATCATGTATCTATGTAATCCATAGTACTAGATTTATGGATCAAAATTTGTGTTTTTGTCTTGAAACATACGCATAATAGCGTATATAGTTTGGATGCTACTTTATATATATATATATATATATATATATGCACTATACGATTTGGAGAAGACGACTTTGTAATTATGTACTGTTATGTACTGTACATGTCATATACTTCAACCCTTTTGGTCCTTCTTGTTTCCCCATTTTGGTCTAAATATTAACTCTCTCTCTCTCTCTCTCTCTCTCTCTGTTTTTTTGGACAAAAAAAAAAAGAATTTGTTGGCTTATTTGACTATTTCGTTGCATATAGGAGCAAAATATGTAAAGACAACATTTGTCCATGATGCGATCATGTAATTCTGACTTTTGGATAATTTCTTTGAAAATACCTTTGCCCTTTTTTAATTGTTGACGAAAGATAAATAGAGTTTAATACAAACTGTCGATTTTTTTATGCTTACTTGTTGATTAACCTAATTAACCGGAGATAACAATAGACTAACAAGTGGTATCGCTGCGGTCCATAAACCAGAATTTATAAATATATATATATATATATATAAACAGATAAATAGAATTGATTATTATGTGGCCCTACACCATGGAAAATAATTTTGTGATTAACCAAAGTTGGAAGCAAGGAATGCAACTTTCGAGAAAGGCATTATGTTCTTCCACATAAAACAAACTAAAGTCACATACTAAGCTCTATTTTCATTACCATAATGATAAACAATAGGAAAAGCTTACGAGTACAGTTTAGACTTTTACCATTCCAACAGGTGCTGTCATTTTTACGGTGAGATTAACTTTTTAATGATTTGATAAATAAATGAGATAAATTATGTGTTTCATGTTGTAAATTTTTGAGATTCATGTGGTGGTTACATACTCCGTTCAGTGTATAGAAAGAAATCGGAGGAATTGTAGAGAAATTAGAAAGTTAAAAAATTATTAATTTGTGATATTTTGTCAATTTTAAAAATAAAAAAGGATGAGGATAAAATAACGATAAAGAGAACAATAAATATTTGATAAAACAAATTATAAGGCCATTAATGATTTTGATCCAAATCATGCATAATATTTTTATTAATATATGAGTATAATTATTAAACACAATAAATGATAATTTCGTTTTCTATTCTTTCTCTTCTATTAAACAAAATAAAAAGAAAATTAAAAAAAAAAAAACCTCACCCCTTCCGTTTATATTTTCTTCACCTTAGACTATTTTACTTCTCCTCTTATTTTTTATTTTCCTACCCTATTACCAATTTTGTGGTAAACATCAAGCAAGTACAGACAAATCTACGAGACAGATATCACAAGGACTTTCAAAAAGAGAAATCTAGTAGATATCACTAAGTTATAACTTCTAAAAAATTACTGATTGAAAAAAAAAATTCATGACACTTATAAACTACTTGAATTTCTCACTCTCTGCTGATGTGCATAAATACTCTTAACTCATTAAGCTAGTTTGTTGATACATACTAGTTCATGACAGAGCGATAAAATGTGTGTACATGCACATATATTGTGTTACATCTATTTTGTTTAGAAAACGATGAAATTGCTAACTAAATTAAACAAGATATTTTGTTGATGTAATTAAAATAACATTTATCTACCCTACATTATAGGCTTCCATGAAAATAGCTTTCTTTTCTGACGTTGGCCGCATGCCCCCCATAATTTAAATAAAATATCTCACAAACAAAGGTTTTCATGCCTGCCAAGTACCCTCTTTCACTTTCAACTATTTTCTTTTTCTTTTTCTTTTTCTTCTTTTCATTCAACCAAAAAGAAAAAAGAAAAGAAAAGGGGGAGAGAAAAAAAAGAAAGAAAAGAAAATATATTTTTTTCTTTTATTTGTTCCAAGGGTGTCTATGTAATGTGCCTTCACTTTCATTGGAACAGGTATCCTTTAGATCTCCCAAATCTGTGCAATGTTGACACCCCAAATAGTAAACTAATTGTCTCCATCACTAACCTAAGAGCCCTAATTGCCACCTAAAAGCTTCTATTTAATTTGCATATAGAATCTAATCATATAGATTAGTGTAGAGCCTTTGATTTTTATTTTTTTTAATTTTTTTACTTTCATTTTTTATTTTTTGTTTTTTGGCCCATACAAAGAACTCTACGACTCACTCTAATTAGTCAACTTTGGGAGGTGTAGATGAGGTTTTACTTCATTGACGTGCATAGGAGGTGGTGTTTCAAATCTTATCATTAAGGCAAAGGTTCAATAAGCTTTTTTCTTAGCAATTTGCTCCGCGAAATTTGGGTTATGTAGTAATTTAAGGCATAAAATTTAATTATCTTATTTATCAACGTCATTCCGAATAATTAATTAAGTGTCTATTATTTGACAAAGTTTTTTATAAGATAGTTTTGACTTTTTGAGTGTAAAAATTACTTCTAAAAGTGTTATGATGATCTCTTATAAGAGTTTTTAATCTTTAAAAGAATTTCCTGTAAAAGCCAAAAAAATTAAGCTTCCAGAAAAAAAAAAATCTTCTAAAATTAGTATAAGAGTTTAAGTTAGATAAACTTTATTTTAAAATTATAAAATTTTAAATTATTTTGACTACAAAAGCTCTTTTAAAGATATAGTTTACAAACACTTATTACAATGTTGTAGTTTTTGCTTATATTCTTTTATTAACCAAAAGCAAAAACTCTATCAACAGTTCCTAAGACCATCTCCAAGATTAATGATATTGTCAATGTTATATTTAGCTCAAAAATATATGAAAATCACGAATCTAATACGTATAATGCTTTCTTAAATATATTTCTTCTTTCATGATTTTTTTTTTTTTTTTTTTGGATAGGTTCTTTTATGACTTCCGGTCATAATTTTAAAGCCTTGAACTCACTAAACGGATAACTTAATATTAAATATTAAAAAGGGAGAAAGAGCTTTCTTTACTTAAAAAATAAATAACATATTTTAAAATAGTTACATAAATTTATTTAGAAGGGATAAATAAATGATTTATCCAGTAATGGGTTATTTACCTACTAAAATATTATTTTCGTAAAGAAATTGTTCTACAAGTAAATATAGTACTATTTACTCCAAAGATCTTAAAACCTGTTATTTGTTTTAAATATTTTTAGAACATGACCTATATTCTAAAATTTTCATATAAAAAATGACAATGTCACAAGACGTATCAATCATTAATAAATAAATATGTAAAGTTGACACCAAATAACATATATCAAACTTGAAAGGAAAGTATAACATTAAATTGGTGAACAGTTTCCCTTGTTTAAATGCTAAATTTGTATATCAATGCAGAATTTCGACACTATACCGAGGAATACTTTAGTTAATGCTTCAAAAACGACTGTTGATTTCATTTCCTATTTTCAAATTAAAAAAGTATTTCTTGAAAGGAAAAATTTTATTTTACATTTTCGCATTAAAAATACAAAGTCTTCAAAAAAGAAAGAAAGTGCTATATTATTTATTTTCGATAAAAAATATTATAAATGCGAAACATGTTTATCACTTCTGTAGTGGAGTAATTATTACCACTTTGATGATTTCATTTTCATTTCAGTCATATCCACTCCACGTTTCTTTTGCAAGATTTGAAAAAGCCCCTCATTTTAAATTATGACAGCACCCTCCACTTGTGTAAAAAAAGTAAAAGTCTCCTCTGAACATTTGAGGAGTGGTCATTTTTATTTGTTAAGTTATTGTGCTTTCTTCGCTGTAAAAAAAGAAAAAAAAAAAAAAAAAAAAAGAAAAAAAAGAGTGTTTTCTTCCTTTCCTGTTTGATTGTGATTTTTTCTTAATTAATATAATTGAAGTTGATTTATAATTTGCTTAAATATTCTTTGTGGAATAAAGTGATATATATGTTCCAAAACAAAAGAAGCGTCTATGTTACATTAATCAAAGAGATTTCTATATGAAAGGTGAAAATGAAGTGACTATTCTAACCTACAATATAAATATATATATATATATAATCATATGTTGAACTTGGAGGACTGGGATTAAAACTATTTAATCTAAGGTAGAATTAAATATGAGATTATCACTAAATTATATCAATAATCACAAGATATTCATAGACGGTCCTAAACTTCTTATCTTGCGTTTCTTTATTTTTATCCATTTCTTTCATCTCTCTTGTTTATTATTATTATTTTTTTGATACTTTATCTCTCTTGTTTATTAGTTAGGATCCCCTCTTCCTTAATCTCTCTTTTTCGGTAGGATTTTTTATCTATACTTATCTCTGTTTTTATATAGGAATGTAAAGTAATGTCATATCACTATCACATGTAATTTCTTATCTACCTGTTGACTGATGAAAATATTTTCAGTTTTATATTTTCATTGATAGGGACGTTGTGTAAGACGTTTTGAATCTCATAAACTAAAATGAAATTCATCCTTAATTAAATTAGGGCCGGATATAAGATTAATGATTGTTTTTACAAATGACTCCTATATTTTACATCTAATTTCTTGTTGATTCTTGACTTTAGGTTTCAAAAATCATAGTATTCTCGAACTTTTGTATTATTCCACAGTTGGTCCCTCTGTTCTTCATTTATCAAATGACTCTGAAATAAAAAGAATGATATCAAAATCACTTATATGACGATTTTATATTTAAATTTTTTTTATTGATTATTGACGGAGGAGTCATTTGTATAACAAAAAAAGCCTCCCGTGGCGGAACCCTTACAATCAGGATCACAATGATGAACTACAAAATGGTGATGGGTAACATTATACAAAATGCTTTTTATAATTTAAGTTAGCCTAAAATAAAATTAAAAATAAAAAATTTTAAGATCACACTCACGTGACGATTTTCTATTCGATTTTTTTAGTGATTATTGATCATTTTTACAACAATATAAAATATGGTAGCATGATATTTACAATCAAAAGTCAGAACTAATATGTGCACTACAAGAAAATCGATTTTTAACGGCGACAAAAGTGGTCGTTAAAAATTAGAAAGTCGTCGTTGAAAGTTATTAACGACAAAAAATCATGTTGTCGGCAGTTGTCGCTATATATGTGTGTCGTTGATTGTTTCAACGACGACTTTCTTATATTGTCACTGAAAGTGTTATTCTACGATAAGTAATTGTCGTTGATTAAATACAATTTGCGTCGTTGATTACTTTTAGACGACAATGGTATGTTGTCGTTAAAAGAATACAACGACAAGGTAGTCGTCATTGAAAGTACAAATTTTAGCGACAATATACTTATTTCGACAACCTACTTGTTGTCGCTAAATTCTTTTTTTTTTTTTAACCAACAAATATATTTTTAACGACTTACTGTTGTCGTTGAATGTCTTATCACTATAAGAAAAATTGTTTTTTGCGACCAAAATTTAGTGACGATTTTGTTTCTTTTGGTTGCAGAAAGTTTCTTTTGCGACCAAAATCCTAGTGGCAAAAACTTATTTCATTCTAAACCAATTAGAACCTTTAGTGACTAAATATTTGATTGCTAATTGTGTAATGAATTTTCATGAAAAATAATAAAAAATAAATAAACTTAAGTAGAACAACTTACATTATTTGATGTAACTACTATCAGTAATATTATAAGGAACCAAACTAATACACAAATTTCATTTATGCTCTATTTGTAAAGTATTTCATAAAAACATCTAAAATAGCTGAAATTTAATCATCACCAACTTGTACATAGACTCATTTGGTCTAATTTTTTCTTTTTCCAATTTCGCCCAAAATTATACTATCGTGGGAAGTTTCTGAATCAGATGCATGCCCATCAATTTCAGTCCAATCATCATCCATAGGAATTTGAGAAAATCTGTAATAGTGTAACATTTCTTGTTAGATTATTTTCACTAATATTACTTCAAAGAAAAAGAAATCACTAACAGTTTTACAAAGAAGATCTTATTAGTTAACAAAAGTAACAAAATCTATAGGCAGAGACCAGAGAGAGAAAGAGAGAGTGAGGCAAAAGAAATCCTCAGCTTACTTTTCCTTTCTCCGCTCTCTAACTCGGATGGTATCCTCCTCTGTTGACGACCCTCACTCCACTCGCTTCCCTCTAGCATATGAGAAACATGGAGAGTTTTGAATGCTCTGTTCTTGAAAACAAAACAAAAGAATCAACTTTCAAAACTAAAAAAATGAAAAAAAGTTAAAACATATGGAAATTCCTGCATCATTAAAAGTTAAAACATAACATGCTTCAAAAAATTGCCACTTGATCATCAATCAAAATCTGTTGTAAACCACTATTTTATGTACCCTCAAAGAAGCAAAAACTGTAGCAATGCAAGTAGCCATCACATTCAGACATGCAACACCTTTGCGTGTATCCTCCTCATCCCCAAACAGTTCCTCTAAGGCCCTCTCATTGTTGGTAATAAAACCCTGCACAAGAAAGAGAGAGTTAAGGAACGAAGATAAAAAAACGAAAACACATCAGCATCAATAGGGAAAAGAAACAGTCCAGTGAATGCAATCAGCAATATGTATAAGAACTTGACATGCCAAATCCAACCCCTATCCCCCTTTGAAATTTCTGAATGCGTTCCAATTCAAAAATAACTAATCGTTTGCAACAATTAACTATGGTAACAGAGACATTAAAAGGATATCTCTACTGCCTTAATTTTTATTTATTTTTAGTTCCAGGGAAATTTTGAGTTTATTTCTTCAACAGATAAACACAGACAAGGCAACGTGCACAGAGGAGAACATGTTTAAAATGATTATTCAAATTATAGATAGCAATTTCAACAGTGGACCGAGTGCGACATCACATACCTGGCTATCTATGGCAAAAAACTCCAAATTCATCTGCACATTTTTACCCAAAATAAGAATTGAAGAAGTTCTTAAGAAATACAAAACAGGGAGAATTTGCTAGTTTATGAAATTCATCACAGTTTCACCCAAATAATGATTTTAACTTTCTTTCAAATAAGAGCAACATTTACCTCTATCAATGCACCTATGCGAGGCAACACTGTTCCATCCTTCTTAATGTGAGCAATCAATTCTTTCGAAATAGGTAAACTGAAAAAAAACAAATGCCCTTCACAGAATGCTCTGTTCTTGAAAACAAAACAAAAGAATCAACTTTCAAAACTAATAAAATAGAAAAAATCAAAAATCAAAAAAATTAAAAAAGAAACCTGAGGAGCTGCTAACACAGCGAGGTGGTGGTAAAGCGAGTGCTGCATCATGTCCTGCTGTTTGAGCCTCTGGTGCTGCATCTTCGGCACAACGATGGAGGCAATTCGAGTTCTGGAAAAAACAAAAAATAAATCAAAGAAATTTAAGAACAGATAACAAAAGGAGCAAAAAAAACAAAAAAAAGAAACCCCTTGTAACAGAGATGGGGAGATGTGAACGAAGAACAAAAGATATGGGTTTGAGGACTTGAATCTCTTTAAAGTTCAAAACAACGGAAGTTGTCTTTTGCGGGAGGTTTTTTATTTTTTATTTTTTAAAAAGGTTTTTTGGCAGGTTTGGCGCACTTTTCTTCAAATATTTCATCCTTTTGGAGGCAAAAATTAGCGCTTAACATCACTGAAATTTCTTTACTCTAATATTAATTATTATATATTTTTTTAATTATTATATTTGTTCATTAATATTTATGTGCAAAAATTAGCGCTTAACATCACTGAAATTTCTTTACTCTAATATTAATTATTATATATATTTTTAATTATTATATTTGTTCATTAATATTTATGTCTTCTATAATTTTTAAATATAAATAAAATTTGAAACTTTCAACGATAAATCAAGGTACTTTTAAATATTTTATTTTCTACGTTAGAGCATTTATACTTTTTTAAATATTAAAGCAGTTATATTTTTTTAATTTTAAAATATTAAAGTATCTATACTTTAAGCAAAACAGAAGGGTTTTTCCGCAAAATTATGAAAAAAAGTTAATATGCATGCATATATATTGAATTCATTATATTATATCAGTTAGCCAATCTAATATTCATAAGAATAATACATAACATTTTTTTTTAGCGACAAAATAACTTTTTAAATTATCAGCTCTATTAGAATAAATGTGATGTTGAAAATTGCACATAAAAAGTTTGAGTTTGAAGATTTGTAATTGTAAGTCAAATCACTTTAAGATTTGAGTTGAGATTATTTAAAAATAGGGGTGGAGGGAGGTTAGAATTTCATTTTTGTCTCTTTAACTTTGAAAATTTCAATGATTTTCAATAGTTTTTTTCAAATATAAAAACATATTTTACAACTTTATCCATTAGTTACCCTATTAAAATTCTTTTGGTTATAATATTTACAAATTCTATCCTAAATTTTGATTTTAAAGTATTAATATTTACAATGTAATAACTCAAACAAATCAAAATCGACTATATTACCATTAAATTTCACAAATTTTTGAACACTAAACTTTAAAATTAATTAAACTCTATTACAGTTCATGCAGGGGAAAAAAAAAAAAAAAGAGAAACAAAGACACAAATTGATAAAAAAAAAAAAGAGAAACAAAGACACAAATTGATAAAGATGGCAAAAGAAGTATTGTAGTTCTGGAACAAAATTTTTATTCAATTCCGCTTGAGTTGGTTTTTAACGGTATATGTCTATTGGTTCCGTTAGTGTAATGGCTTGGCGGAGTTTGTTACAGTCTTTATACTACGAGTGATTGTCTCTCGATCGATAAAAATATTTCATCGATTGTAGATTAAAAAAATAGTTAGTCTAGACTCTTCGTTTTCTTTAGAAGGGAAAAAAATGTCATTAATTGACTTATCAAGCCTAAAAACCAAGAAGAAAGATAAAAAAGCATGTTTGGATACCGACAAGGATGAAAATATCAATATTAATTTCATATCGGTATTTAAATTTTAAGTAAATATCGACGAAGATATCGTTATCGATGGAAATTGGCGTAAAATACAGAAATTCATTTTAAAATACTAGAATTTTAAATATAATTTTATAAAACAAAAAATTAAGAATTTTAAAACACACTTTTGTCTAAAAGTAAGTTTTGTGTAAACATCTGTATCTTAGAATCCATCAGGAAATCTAAGAATGGGCAATAACTTACACTCAATTAGGATATTTCTTATCAAGCAAATTTTTAATATTATGAAGTAAAATTTTGGAGCTGTTTTTTTTTTTTTTTTTTATATATTTAAATAGTGCATGTGATTATGCACACTCATTAAACAGAAATAGTAATTCAGTCGCTATAATTATGTTAAAATTATCTTATAATTTATATGAGTACAAAAATAGCAACTCCAATAATTTTATATCTTTTGATGTTTCGAGCCTGTTACGTACTCATTCCATAAATTCTGGGCACTTTTGATAAATGCCATAAAATCATGTATTGGACTGATTTTTACCATACATAAAAAAACTCTTATAAGAATGTCATTGATGACATTATAAATATTTATTCATCTATTTATTTTAAAATGTCAATTATAATTATTAATTGGTATCCATGATGCATTTGGGGACACGTGGATGGTGAAAGATGATGTACAGCTCACCATCTTCAAAAGTTAATCAACAGCACAATATATGTGTATCTACATTCAATGTTTTTCATACTAATTTTATTGAATATTTTATAGACATTTTTATGTTATTTTGTGATGGTTGAATATGAGAAAGTAGATTAATCTTTTTTTTTCTTTTTTTCTTTTTTTTTTTTGTGATTGAAATTTTGTTATTGTTTAATGAAAGTTTTATCATTATTAAGCTTTTTTTTTAAATGACATTTTCTTTTTCAAGAAAAAATTGTGAGGCAGAATGTAGTTAAGCAACGTAGGGTATTTTAAATTTTAATTTTTTTAAGAAAAAAATTAAAACAGGGAAACCTTTTTTTTCCTTAAATAATTTAATGGGGCTATTTATAACTATGGTAGGTGTAAATATAGTTACTCTATATCTGATATATATAATATATACTCTACGAATTTAAAACTATAGGAGATGTAAGATAATATCCAAACAATTATTGTCAAGATGAAAAGAGATAATTGCATTCGGACTATTTGATTGGAAGAAAAAAAAAGTAAAACGAATATAATTTTTAAAATTTGGTATAGGTAGTGTTGTTTCAAGTTAACGAAAACTATTTAACAAAATAATAATGAAAAATCTAAGTTTAAAAAAGAACAAAAATTAGAAAATTAAATCCTAATAAAGTTAAATACTTAATTATTAGAGTAGAGATTCTTTTTGAGTTTTTTAAAAGATTCGCTTCTTTCATCCCTCATGATCTGATATAATTTATGTATTTTGTTTTTCCCGTTGAAAATCATGTCATTCATATCTATTTGGCATTATTTTTGTAATAAGGAAAATATTTATTTCACTACCCCACGTTTTATAACTGCTCCCACTCCCTCCATGATTTTTTCAACTTACTTCCACCCTTTATCTCTCTCTCTCTCTCTCTATGTGTGGGTATATAAGATATTTTAGGTAATTTGATTACGATAACTATCTAAGGAAAAAATAATAATAAAAAAACAAAAGCAAAAATTAAACGGAGAGAAGGAGAAGATTCAATATCTAAAGAGAGAGAGGCCGTCATTTAGCCCGTCACGCCACTACCGTCTAGCCCATCGCGCTGCCATCGTCTATACTCCTTTCTAAAATTAGACTTTTAATGATGATAACGACCTTTGTCGTTAAATGCAATTGGACAACACTTTTAGTGACAATTTTTAACTTCGACTAGTGTATCGTCACTAAAAGTTGATAATTTATGACAAAAACTGAAAAATTAATGACAAAATTGATCATCGTAAAAAATCACTAATTCACTAGATTTTCAATGACAATGACCTTTGTCGTTAAATGAGATTGGACAAAACTTTTATCGACAACTTTTAATGGCGACTAGTGTACCGTCGTTAAAAGTTCATAATTTACGACAAAAAGTAGATAATTAACTGCAAAGTTGGTCATCATTAAAAATCACTAATTCTGAACATATTCAATGAGGACATATGATTGTCACTAATTAATATAAGTTGTCGTTAAAAGTTTACCCGCCAATATGAGGGCGCCAAAGCTCGTTGGCGCCAAAAATCTCAAATTATTAGCGACAATGTGAAGAAAAGTGTCGTCAATAAAAGCTTTTTAACGGCAGTATAGTTGTCGTTGATGCTTGTATTGCATCCTGTCGTTAATAGCGCAGTTTCAACGATAACCTGTCATTGAATGTCACTTTCAACGACGAAGTTTTAGTCGTCACTAAAATTGTTGTCGTTGATTCTCACTTTTCTTGTAGTGGTGTTTGGGTGTTGAATTTGAAAAGTTAACCCTATTATGATTATAAACAGCTGTATATACGTAAATACCAAATATGCGTATATATATATATATATATATATATGTGCATCAACGATCAAATCGGTTAGTCGTCATTAAAGCTTGCGTACGTTCTATTCTGAAGTATAAGAACCTTCTTAATTGTGAATCCTTCCAACACCAACCTTACGATGTTGACATTCAAATTCAATTCGCAACCTCATAAATATATAAATAAATAAAAGCTTACGATGAGTTTTGAAAATTATTTAGGGTGGGTTTTTTTTTTTTTTTTTTCTCCTTTTATATACTTTTGTGCTTGGTCAATTCGTGATCACGTGAGAGATTCCTGCTTTCACCTTTACATCTAGGGAAAGTGGACAAAATAAATAAATTTATCTACATACATACATACATACATACATACATACATATATATCAAGTTTTCAAAACAAAGACATTGGGACATGACATGCTTTAACATAGACAATACCAAAAAGAGACTGCCGTGAGTACTCGGATACCCCCTTTGCATCAGTATTACATAGCTTTTTTTGTGTAGTTGGCTTACTTTTAGAAAAAATAATTGAAAAAAAAAAAGAAAAAAAAGGAAAGAAAGAAAACAGCTAGAGAAGCATATCTCCTTTTTATTACCAAAAATAGAAAATTCCTTCATAAAAAAACGAATAATTAATTTAAGATTTTAATGACTAGATTTTAAGTTGTCGGATAAAGTGAAGAAATATCAGTGGAATTTTTTTTTTTTTTTGTTCGTTTCAATCACGTTAGATTTGTACTTTTATGTGAATATATCAAAAATTCAAGCTAACATTGTTGATCTTAATATTCTTTTTATAATTTCTAGAGAAAAAAAAAATTCCTTTTGTAATTTTTGAAGTTTGGTTATTAATGTCAATTGATCTATCAATCATTCGTTACATAAGAAATCAAACTTTGGTTAATATTCCTAATTAGAATTGAACTTTTATAGTGTCAAAGTAGGCCCTTAGTTCCCGTTTAAATCAAAGGCTGCATTTATATGCTCATTCAAACATATATTTACATTCAAACATAATTTGAGTTGCATATTTAAATTAAACGTGTGGATGGTTTTTGTTAAATAAAATATTTAAATATCATAAAATTAGAAAAATAAATAACAAATTTTTAAAATTTAAAAATTATAATTTAAATTTAAGTTGAACTAATATGAAATAATAAAAATACATATTTAAACGTACTTTAATTTTTATAACCAACTAAACGTATATTAAATTTAGAGATAAATAATAATTATCGGATATGGTGATCGAAATGGATTAGATTCATGCATATGCACCATTTCTATTGTCTTCAACAACAACACCGTAAGACATCTCAAATCTCATCCGATCAACGACAATACCAAGGTGGTCAAAAAAAAATAAGGGAGAGCCCAAAAAAGAGGAAAGAAAATTTTTACAAACTTATAAAAAAAAAAAAGGAAAAGAAGATAAAAGAAGCGTCAAACTCACGCGAATCTCGAGGATAAGATGGGAGAGGAGATGGCGCCACGTGTACGACGGACTAGAAGCGTGGCGTTTCATGTCTGCTCGAGACTTGAAGAGAAGGGATAAGGACAAGGACGCGTGTACGGCCAAAACACGGACTATGGTGGATTGTCCGTACATTCCTCATTAATGATGATATCTCTCTCTCACCTTCTCTCTCCTCTGTGCCCTTTCTCTTTCTTGTGTGTTGTTTGTTGTTTGTTGTTTGTGTCAGAAATGGGAATGGTTTTTATTTTAGGGAGACATGGAAGAGAGGATCTTTCTGGGTATCTCCTTTTGTCGTGTAGTGTGTGGAGGATGGTGTCACTCTGGTGTCCTAAACCAAGCCATGTGTCCCTCAAATGTTATAAATTTTTAGGTCACCCGCAACTAGTCATTTCATTTTCCCCAACGCAACTTCAGTGAATTGGTTCCGTAGTTTTAATATCTATTTGACTGAGTTTTTAATAAAATTGCTTCAGATTTCATGAGTTCGAATTTCGAAAGGTATTTTTATAATGCATATTACTCATGAGTTCATGTGTAATTTTATTAATAGATATAATTAATTAATATATTAATATTTTAAATATTTATTAATAAAATATTAATATTTTATATTTTATATAAATAATAATATAAAAATTGATATTATAGTTAGTCTCTCTAGTATTTTTTATTTTTAAAAGGAGTAGTGTTAAATACATCAACTCTAATTTTAACTTTATCACGTGGTTATTGATAGATGTAAATAATTAATACAATAATGCTTTAAACACTTATCAATAAAAAAAATAATAACATACATGTTATATAAATTGGTACTGAAAAATTAAAATTAAAATTAGTGTTTTTAACATTCTTTTTAAAATATTTGAATAATTTATCAGAAAAATTTTTGATCTCCATTAAAGCTTTATGTCAAAGTAAAAAATTAAAACTTCTAAGAAAAGCTCTTTCGTCTGGACTTGAAAATTTGGATAAGACCTTAAGGTAAACATTATTCATTCTTCTAAAACAATATTTATTACTCATTAGAAAATTTTAAAATTATTTTAACTTCAAAAGTTATTTTAAAAATGTGATATTCAAATATTTACTGAAAAATAATATATTTTACTTCTCTTGTTTTAGTGACTAAAAACAAAAACAAAACCAAAAGTTACGCCCAACTGGCTCTTACTCGCCAAATTTTTTAGTACGAGTCAGTCCATTGCATAAATCTGACTGTCTTTTAGGTATGGCAGACCATGTAAAGTATGATACTATCTAAGGAGTCCTACTTCTTTCTTAAAATATTTTTAATTTTTTTCCCTATATCAATACTATATATAATATAAAAAAGTATGAAAAATAAAAATTATTCTATTTTATACTCTAATGTTCAATGTTATAACTATTTTTTATCCTATTGTTGTCTTTGAAACTCAAACATAAATTTTTACTATTTAAATAATTTTAAGTATTGATAATTTAAAAATAGTTTATTGAAACAGTGAATAAATTTTCTTAAAACAGTAGAAAACATTTTGTACTGTACATTATTGTTTTTATAAATTTTTAGGTTTTTGTTGGGAAGTAAACGAACTCAATTTAGTACTTGAACATGTCCACATAACCTCGCTCTCATAGTGAGGTGTCCGATATAAAACATACTTGGTAGCATTCATCAAATTGTGTATATATTTAATGTATTGCTTTATATAGATATGTATATATATATATATATATATAGATAGATAGTGTGTCACACATGGGGAACAATTTTTGCAAATATAAAACTGTGGGATTGCTAATTCTCCCTATGATATTCTCTTAAAAACGACGAAGATCACTAATTACATCAATTTTAATTCTAATTTTTAATTTTTTAATATTAATGTCCATGATATATCAGTTGCAAAATACTAGTGATATCAATTATACTCTTAACTTTTGATTACCAACTTATAAGAAACTTGAATTGTTATTGTTTTATTTATAAGTATTTAAAAGATTGTCACATTAATTAATTATAAATATCAATGAAAATATGACAACTCACTATCACGTGAGATGGTAATAAAAAATTATAATTAAAGTTGATGTCCACTACTTGTTTTTTATTGATAAAAAATGATAACTCATCATCGCGTATAATATTACAAAAGTTAAGATTAAAATTGATAACATAAATTTAACACTTTTGATTATGTGTCAAACATAACATAATATTTAATTTACTTCCCTTTACTCAAATCGGAGACGAAATTTTTAAGTTGGAGTTGGTTGAGTTTCCAAAAATTAGTTTTAAATTTTGTTGATTTTTTCAAAAAAAGATAAAAATTGATATGAAAAAGTACAAGTTAGTTAGAGTTAAACTGAAAGGCCAAACAAATCCTTAATCTTGGACACGATGTCAGAGCTGGCATATATTTTCAATTCGGGGAGTAAAAAAATATAAAATAATTTTCAATTAAAATTCTAATTATTAAATGATGGTACAATAATATTTTTCAATATAAAATGGGACACAAATGGTTCGTTTGGAATTCAAGTTAAACTCCAATTTAACTGTATTTTTTTAACTGGATTTTTGTCTTTTTCTGAAATATCGATAAAAATTATAACTAATTTTGAAAAGTCAACCAACTCCAATCCACGATTCAAATGCAAGCTAAAATAAATAAGAGTACAACTGAAGTTTTATAAAGAATTCAAAAGCAAAAACGGATCTTTTAAAATAAAAGTGGGGACACATGAATGTGGCTCTTGCCACAGTTGAGTAGACTAGAGTTACTAGATTCTAACGTGTTACAATTATAAATAAATACGATTTAGTGCAATAATGAAGCATGCTAATTAATTTAATCATGCTTACTACATCTTAATCTATGGAACTTGTCCATGCAGATGTTACTTAATAGTGAAACAGCAATCCTAGTTTAGCAATTTTCTATTATTGCACGAGTCTGTTTTTCTTCTTCTTTATTATTATTATTATTATTATTATTTTGCTCTCTCCGTGTGTTAATAATTTTCCTTTATTTAATAAATTGTATGACTATTATTTTCACGGTGACATTTCACGTGACTTATCTGCCATTACCTAACAAAACCTGTTTGTTTTTCTACAAAAAGATTTGTCGACACTGGCCCCTCTCTCTATTTTTCTCCCTCTAAGTTGTTCGGCTTCTCCTCCAGGTCCTGCCAACCAATCACCATCTGCCACCTGTGCCCATTTAACATTATGGCCGCCACCAACTTTTTCTTCACAATATTATCCCCGACAAGAGTTGGGCATGCCATTTTAAATCCAAATAATTCGATCAAATTTACGCTAATTTTTTTTAATCTCAAATACCAATTCATTTTAGATTATCAATTGAAGACGGTGTACTAAACCACGGAATGGGTTTTTTTTATTATTATTATTTTTTTGTGGGTTAGAAGAACTATAATAAATAACAAAGGTAACTTGTGCATTTGCCATTCAAGATGATACTTGGAGGTTCTATTTGCCAAAAACATTCCTACTCATTTAAGTTCTCTTGTGTTGAGAGAGAGATAGTATTGATGTCATCTTATGTCCTGTTATTCTTTTCCCGACTTAATCTTAGATCTTAGAAGAACTTGACTTAATTTTACTTAAAACATAAACTCAGTTTTTTGTCATTGCGGATCTAATATATGTGACAATTAATTATCAAAATTCAAACATATATATATGTGTGTGTGTGTGTGTGTATCCTAGAAGGAAACAACGAAATACATCCTTCTTACCACCAAGCCTATTGATGGCTAATAATCTAGCTACTTTTTTTTTTAAAGAGAATTATTATTTGTGCATTCTTTTAATTTTTTTTTTTTTTTTTAGAAAACAAGAAATTCAAAATTTCGCACAGCATAAACATGCCCCTAGAATAATAGAATGTCTGAAAATCACACATAAATCAATAACAAGCGTAGATGTGTGTCAATGGATTAGTAATAAGTTATGGTGATTTAAAAAAAAAAAAAAACAATATTTACTAATGTTTATAATTTTCTAATATATTTAGTCAGAGCAGTTTTCAAGGGTAGGGTATTCAACACCATCCTATCCCTATCTAAAAATCGGGTTTTCCCTGTCTCATCCCCAAAACCGCCTCATTAATTCGGGGCGGGACATTGCCTTATTAGCACAAATTGACATCCCTAGATAATAGTTTATGAATCTCAAAACTCTAATAGTAAAAGAGGGACTATTTTTTGTTTAATAAATTATTAATCCAACTAATCCTTCTCATCAGACATGAAATTAGGAAAATTTATCCTGCTTCTAATCCTGATCAGAATTTGGTGTACCAGTGTACCAAACATACCCTAAAATATTCTTTTTGAGCCTTATAAGTACAATAATATTTTTAAACTAATTTTCTTGTAGGCTCACTTGGTTTTAATTAATTTGTTTAATATATAGTCGTTCTCAATATTTCCAAGAGATAGGAAAAGAATTTACTCCAACGCAATATTAACGACATTAAAAAGAATTTCGGTAGCTTTTTGTTTATTTTTTTAATTTATTTAGATGCCATGGCACATCAGTAATAGAACATATTCATATTGCAAAACGATTTGATTCTATGAACTTAGTTGGCACCAAGCTTGACATTTTGATTCTTTATATATAGTGTCCCATCGGAGTTTTTTCTTTTTTCTTTTTAATTATTTTTTTTATATCCCATTTCTCTGTCTCAAGAGGCAATTTTGATAATAGAGAATTTTTACGGTTGAACTTTTTAAATTGTAATACCAATAATTATTATTATTTTGATCATAAGGTTAAATTTTTAACAATCTGATATATAATTAAAACAATTTTGTATAAATCCAATCATTAGTAAAAAAAAAATTTATAACAGAAGAGATCTTACCGTAAAATGATCATTGTCTATAATATGAATGCCTTCTTACTTAATGTTGCTGTATTAACATGAAAATCTCAACTCAACAAGAAATTCTTGGAACGCTTTTCTTGGATAATTTCCCGTTTAAGAAAGAACTTATACCCTCTCTCTCTCTCTCTCTAATTTTTTTTTTTCTTTTGGTAGGGATGTGAAAGTGTCTATTAAAACAGCTATATTTATTCCATTGAACATGAATATAGTAGAAACTTCAAGCATCATTTTAGCTCCGTGATGAAAAAAAATTTATGCCCCAGGAACGAATTTGAGAAAAAAGCTTTTAAAGGAGTCGTTATCAGAAGTGCATAATTTTAGATTTTGATCTGATTAACTTAAATTAATATGAAGAAATATCATTAAATTGTCAAAATCACATATAGAGTTAAATTGATCCTGTCAACAAAATTACAGAACCTAATACAGATTGAACTGAAGAAAAAAAGATAGCGGCAGTACTGGTACTAGAAGAGAACCATTTAATATTTATCATCTGTTTTCTTTTCTCCTTTTCAATTGTAGATCAAGTATCGTAAGCTACTATCTGAGACATGAGATTGCTGATTTCATCAATTTGACCATTTTTATTTTTATTTTTATTTTACTTTTGGTCTCCTTTATATCAAAAAAAATATATTACATGTTCCCTTTGGGAAAAAAAAAAAAAAAAGCATTTGAAAAAGAAAAAAAGAAAAAGAAAAAGAAAAGAAAAAACATGACGTCCATGGCGTTACAAAAACACGATATATATTTTCTTGATCCAATTCCATACAGATGCAAAAATTGCACCAAGTAATGTAACGCCGTGGGAAGAAAAAGTTAATCGTTGAATTTAACCAACACGCAATAAGATTTTAGACTTATTAAGATTTTAAATGTTTAAATGAGAACGGCTATTTTCTTTTTTCTTTTTTTTTTGTTGGAGGCTATTTTCTTGAGTTGTATATATAGCAAAAAAATCTCTAAATAAATATCATTAGAACTAAGAAAAATTATTGTTTTAGAGCTAGAGTATTTATTTTTGGATAAATGTACAGTTTATTAATTTATTACTAATGAATAGTTATTAGTTTGAAAAAAAAGAGTTGTAATGAATTTAATGGATATGCCTACTAATGATCATCATGATCCAAATGGAGAGAGTATTCAAGAAGTCAAGAATGGGATTAATTACATAGATTAATCATAGTTGCATTTTACCAAATGTTTTTTCAAAAAATAAAAATAAAAGCCTTTTAAGTATCATTGACCTTAAATAACAACTTGTTACAAAATAATAAAAAAAAAGTATACACACACACACACACACACACAGACGGACTGTATTGCATACATTGCAACAAATTAAAAATAAGGTTGAGTTCCATTTAGGTAAGGAAAGGAAAAAGCAAACGACTTTAGACGCGTTTTTTGCAAAAGAGCAAAGTTTAAAATAAATAAAAACTCCTTAATAACATGAATGTTTATGTGTTATTTATTTATTTATTTAATCAGTTGTTAATCTATATTTTGTTATGTCCTTCAAGAATTAAAAATTATAATCTTATGTTTTAATCAGATTATTAATTTAATACACTGGTTTGAGTTGGGATATAAAGATTCTATTATTTAATTGTTGAAAGCTGAAGTATTTGTTGCTATGATATTTATAAATAGACACAAATGAATGTGATGCAAGACGAAGATGATTTAAGACAGAGAGAAGAAGATAAAATAATGGGGAGAAAATATCTTTATTCAGTTCATTATTATCAAAGTCTTCTGTGAAAATTAGAAACGCTTGCTCTATTACCCAAACTAATACCCTAAATAACCTTAATAGAACTCAAATAATCCTAAAAGATAATCATGAAACAATAGATTTTAAAATAACTCAAATCTTAAGATAATTCTAAAAGCTAATTTGAATTTCTAATTGTTCTTATCTCATTCTCAGTCAGTATTATTTTTATTATATATCGAGTCTTATTCATAATAATTTGCGCATATTTGGCCGTAGATCCGGACCAATACATGCATATTTAATTTGGCATGTTTGGTGTTTGAGTTTGAGTTAAGATTTGTAAGTTTAAATAGTGATTTTGGTTGACTTTTTCAGAAAAGACAAAAAACTTTTGGGGAAAAAGACAAAAATTACGTCTACTTGTATTGGGGCCAACGATAGATTCCGCAGTCAATTATTTAGAGTTTTTAGTGTATATATACGTGCATGAGCGAGAAAATAAAGTACATAAAATAAGTAAAAGACAAGAGATTAATATAAATTCACCTTTAATTGGATAGATACGTCCTTTGTGGTATTTAGGGATTTTTATTATGTAAAGAGAAAATGTTACAAGAGAGCTTGAAGAAGCTCAAAGAAGAGAAGAAGATAATGGTAAAGAAATTCGTAATAGTAGAAAGGTGCAAGAAATTGTTAGGTATATGACTCAAAAAATTGTTAGGTATATGACTCAAATTAATTTTGAGTAACTTTTAATTTTGTGAGTTTGGGATAGTGTTAATTTTGTATCCATAAAGAGCCTATAAATAGGTATTGTATTTAGAGTTGTGTGTGTTTAGGAAAATAAAAAGAGTGTGTGCTTCCATTTAAGAGAAAATGAGAAGAGAGATAGGCAAAGCATGTAAGGAATTTTGGGTAGAGATAGGCTGAGAGAGTTTGATGAGTATGTAATTATGAAAGTGTTATTGAATTTATTTTCTCTCTCCTGTAGACGTAGGCAATTTTACCAAATACGTAAATTCTTTTGTCTTCTCTTTTATTAATTTTTTAGTTTATTTTTCTGCTGCGCTTTGGATATGTGGGTGTTTTCTCTAACAATATGATCCTTGAGTTGCCTTCTGGCAAGTCCTTGTCGTTGTTTTGGTGTTAGTGGGGGTCGACTTGGGAGTTGATATATGTGGACTTGGGATGTCTCATTTCTTCTTCAGGCAATGATGTTCTGAGAGTCGTACTTGGGTTGATCTTTGATCTTTAAACAATCCGAGTTGATACATGTACAATGAAAAATAAAGCACAAAATCTAATTTCAATTATTTAAAAATCAAAATTTGGCAAGTATAAGTGTAGCATGAAATTGGACTTCACTCCTGTTTCGAACTTCATGAAGTAGGTTTTTTTGTCTTGGATAGTATAGAATATAGACCAACGTATGAAAATGATAGTACTACATGCAACAACTATAGGTCGAAGTATATGAGAAAAAGAAAGGTATAATTCTTTTTTTAAAATATAAAGCAGGGGTATAATTGAAAGGTAAAAAAGAAATTCCACAAGTTGAGAAGATTATGGCTTCGTACCGATCATTGTGAAGCCATATTCTTATTATTCTGTGGTCGATTTGTTTCATGAGAATGTGTTTATTTGTTTGTGTAAAAAAAAATATATATTGTATCATTTTTTTTTATAAATAAAAATAATTTTAACGAAGTTTCCTTTTGAAAGAAGGGATATTGTATGAACTAGAACCCACTAGAAACACAATCAATACGAGCACCAACAGGTGTTGAGTTTTAATGTCTTATTAATTAACTAGTCGTTAGGTATTTTAATGTCTTATTAATGAACTAGTCCTACCTACTACTCTTTAAAACAAGGTAAAAGAAGTTGAGCAATATGATGTATATGTAAAAAAGTTTTGAAAAATATTCTTTCTTTTAATCTTGAATGAAAATAAATATGTACATATTTGAGTGTACGGCCAAATTAATGATCTGATTAGAATAATGGTTGGAGTTGGAGTTTAAATTTGTAGATTAATCTAAATGTGTGTTTGGTTGAAATATGAATTGAAAATAAACAGAGACATTAAGAATAGTGTAAAAATTTAAAATGTATTCAGAAAAACAAATATACAATATGAATCTTATTTTATTTCACTAGTCATTATGAGTATCGTTATTGACTTTCAAAATTTGAATTTCATGAAAATTTAAAAGATAAGGTGAGATATAAATTTGAGAGTTTTATTATTGAAGAGCTGAAATTCCGTCATTTAATGATTGCTCAAAACGGTCCCCTAATTTTTTTTTTTTAATTTTGAGTAAATCCTAATCCAAACAGTTTTTACACGTACTAAAATTTATTTCAATATGTTAATATAACGCATATTCGTTCAGAAATATAAATGTGACACCCAACATATGTTTAAATATTCATAAATTATATTTAAATCAATTTATGTGAGGTAGACAATAATCTATTCTATTGAGATGAAAAGAACACACGTGCCAAAAATACAGAGAGGCCCAAAGGGCACTCAGCAGCTTTGCAGAAGCGCCAAGCGTACAAAGCAAAGCACACCTAACAGAGGGCTTTGTGGGGCTCCCCTCATTTAGACTCACCGCTAAAAATTTAACAAAATATCAAATCCTCTTTCACAGGGCAGAGAGCTTCTTTTTTTTTTTTTTTTTTTTTTTTTTTTTTTTAATGATGAAAAAGGTTACATGGATAGAGATAGGCATACTTAAATTAATAGTTTCAGCGGGGATATCTCTCAATGTATGAATTACTCACGAAATAGATTATTTATATACATTGATTAACACGGTGAGGATGATTGAAATTCAAACATTTAATTAGAAGGATTGGCACCTTATTAATCTATCTAAAAAATATTGGTAGCTTTTGATATGCTTAAACCATTTTTCAATATAAATGTCAATATCAATATTATATTCACCATTAAAAAATTATTAATAAAATACTATATTGAATTAAAAAATCAAGGTATTATTCAATTAATTATATCGTCAGATTTTAACATTTGTTATATTTTATATAAAAATTAACCAGTTAATGTTGAAAATGACATTGTATAAGAGAATGGTTTTGATTTTAATATTAAAAGTTATCTTTAATATGAAAATTTAACAATAAATTGGTGATGCTCTTTAGGCCGGCCGTAAAACCATAACAATCCATTTTCATTTCCCTTTTTTTTTTTTTTTTTTTTTTGTTTTTTGTTTTTTTGGGTAGAAAAACCACAACCATCCATAACTCACAGGCTAATTCACTCCAACCTTGCACATGGCTGCCTCTTTGTCGTTCCCCTCATTCACCTCCACGTTTCCAAGCCCACGTCCCACCCGCAATCATTTCCCTCTTATTAATCCTTTTTATTTCTAGCAAAAAAAATTTTTTTAATTATCTTCACTTTTTTTTTAAATGAAAATTATATGATAGTAACTATATTTTTATTTTATTGATAGAAAATATTATTTTAATTGTTGCGGCTTAATTTGTTAACAATTTAATATATAATAAAATTTGTTGTGTTGTAAATTTTTAATATAGATATTTATATATCAAACTCTTAAAAAATATTTTAAAAATAATCTGTCGATTAAAATAACAATACCTAATGGTCGAGTGAAAACATAATTTTTTTAATTCATCTATAAATTATAACATTTATGTGGGTTTGAACCCATAACACCCACCTATAATCTTCCTCCTCAACCTCCCTCCTTGTGCCATTAGATCAAATGATCTTAAACAAGTATAGTTCATATCCTATAATTTACCTCTTTTTAAAATTTCAACATAAGAATGTTTTCCGAATTCGTAAATCTCGATCAATCTATTCAATAAAAATTAATAATCATATTATGTTCAATTAGATTAAGAGGAATTTACGAATGATAATAGATTATGACTTTTCCAGTTTAAATTTTTTTAATTTGATTGTAGTTTAAGACTTTGAGTATCTTTCAATCTATGAAATCCATGATTATGAACTAATCAATACCATACATTTAAATTTTAAACTATGTCTTTTCCTAATATATGTGTATATTGTTAGAAGAATTATATAGAGCGAGCATAAACAACGAACAAGTGATTGTAATAAAATATAACTAAATTGATTATATCGAAATTCAACCTTAACACGAAGGAAGCCAAACAAAAGTAGAACGCCGAGGCACGTGAGTCACGCTTTCCTTAAAACAGATTCGTCCCCTTCGGGTAAGTGCACGAGGCTTCAACGGACGTCTGTCTCCCAAGATACAATGACAAACAACGGTAGTCTAGCACGATTGAAAACCGCTTCCGGCGAACTTGAAACCAAAGCCTTCCCTCTATCACCAAAACTCAAAAACCCGACCACTACAAGAGGAAAAACAAGAACAAGAATACAACAGAAAACCAACTAGTGCTCTTGGATTTTTGTGTGTCTCAAGTGTGTTTTTCATGCTTGTGGAGGCCTCCTTTTATAAGCTCAAGGATTAGGGTGTTACAAAACCAAATTCATGAGGTTTTAAATTCGGATTTAGTACTGCCCAATAACTCTAGGAATATGAACAATTTCCGGAAGATGAAAAGACGAAAACTGTTCATATTCTGAAAAATCCGAAATTATGTTGGAAGAAAAGAGAAAAAAAAATTCCAAAACAAAGCTCGGCGAGGGCAAGCTCGACGGACCGACATTCGCGTCGTCCACGTTGTGCGGGCGCACACATTGGGCTCCTAACCCACCAGGGTTGTGATTTGCACCCCCCTGCGCGTGAGAGAGCATCTTGGGTTCACAATGTTACTCAAGTCCAAAAGTGCAAATCCTTATAAAGTCCGTCAAGTTTTCATGCCTAAGCAATGTGGGACTCCACATTTACAAGCAACTTTCCAACAAAATTCTATTACAATTAGCACACTTTGAGTATCAATTTCTCATTCACCCGAATACCATTTTGAGCTTATGAATATATGAATTCGATATCTTCGTGACGGAGAATGTAAATCCATCAAGATCCGTTAATTTTATTAAGTGGGTCCCACTCAATTTCGGACCTCAAAATGATTCCTCAAAATAGTTTAAAAAACCATTTTTCCAACATATATATCTATACATTCGTTTTGACAAGTTATGATATGTGTAAATTTTAAGTTTAATTTCTAATTTAATAATGGATTTATGAAAATTGTGCAAATTATGAGCTTTTTTTTTTTTTTTTTTTTTTGCTTGAAAACAAATGAGCCTATTTAAAAGTCTCAAATTTAGAGCAAAGATCATAAGTCCAAATTGTCCAAATTCAATGGTTTTAGATTGAATTGAATTGAATTTGATTGGAGGACATTCGAATGATAAAATATTAAATTTCTCATTTTAGATCTTTTGAATTGCATTGTGAATATATCCCTGAAATATATATATATATATATATATATGAAACCCAATTCGTTAACATCTAAAAATATTACATGTGTTATCTCAAAAATAATAATAATAATAATAATAATAATAAACTACATGTGATTTTTACTTTTGAGAAATGAAGAACCGTCAACTGATAAAACATTGTTTAATATTGTATTAAACATGTCACTTCGTTTTGTATCGTTTTTCTTACTTGGTTGGTGGTGGTCGGTTCCTAATTTTATTTCCACTTTTATTGCAGATGATATTAGTAGTAGACTAAAATATAGGTTCTTTTGAGGGTTTTTTTTTTTTTTTTTTCCCCTTCCCTATGAGCTCGTTACATAGCAAGGGTGGACATTCTTTTTTACTTACTGGGTTTTTCCCATTGGGTTTTATTAATAAGGTTTTAAATGAGGTCTATCATAGATTCTGATTTTCAAAAATGTAGTTTCGACTATATCTTGTAGCGTCAGAATCTGTTTTTCTCTGTTTCCCATACACAATTACTTTTTAGTTGTTTTTCCTTTTGTGGATGGTTTGTTTCATGTCGGATTGGAATTATAATTTATTTTCTTTCCTTTTAATAAAATATTGGAGATAGATAAATGATGAAGGTGTCAACCTAGTTAGGATGTCCCGGTGTATCTACTGATTTCTGTACCTAACAATCTTATGGAAAAAAAAACACATCATTTCATTTTAATAAGATTTTAATTAGTATCTCACATTTAAAAAAATGAAAAAACTTATGATGGGAAATGTGTTTTTGTCCTGTTAGTCATTTTTTTTTTAAATGTTGGATTAACTTTTCGACAATTTTATTTGTGAGTGTTCAAAGTAAAAATTTAGAACTTGTGGTGCAAATTACTCTAATTATAAATTATACTGTTAAAAAAATTAACAATAAAATTAATAGTATCTACCAATACTGAAATAGTATAATTCTTGTCCAAGTTTTTCCTAAAAACATATACTGTTGATAAGAATGTTTTACCATAAGATGTTCCAATTTGGTGGCTCTCATTTTAACTTATTTGGACGGACTGTACTAATGCGAATTGAAAGGACAAAATAATAATAATAATAATAAAATAAATAAATAAATAAATAAAATGAAAGGTGGTGTAGCATCACTCTCAAATTGACATGCGGTTTAAATGTGTGATTGGGTAATTTATTTGTATCAAAATAGAAATAGAAATATAAATAATGGTTTGCAATTACACAACATCAAACAAGTATTTTGCGATTTTACTAAAGAACTTCAATACGATAATTTTATTTAAGATGTTTCTGAGAGCATTAATATCATTAAACTGTAATAGAATGTAACTAAAAAAATAAAAGAAATAAAAATAAAATTAGACATTGTCTTTCTTTTAAAAAAGTTATGGGACTCAACGGTTTTTTCTTAGTAAAGAATAATTAAATTATTTTTAAATTTCAAACATCAAAACTCCGATCCAAACACATCTACTCTCATTCTCTGAGCCAACCCAACGGGCTCAATATCTTGTCTTTATTTACCCATTAACAGGTAAAAAAAGAAAGAATCCAGATATATATATTTTTTCTTTTCATGCAAGATATGATAAGAGACTAGAAAGTTCATCTTCTTAAAAAGTGTTTAAGAATATAGAATAAAATGTATAATTGACATGGTTTTGTTTTTCAACTATCAAATTTATATTAAATTTATATTAGAGACTGTTTATTCTACATTTATATATATTTTATGTAATTTTAATTATATATAATAGTCAGAAACATGCACTATTATTACGAGACTGCACTGTAAAAAAAAGAGAAATTCTTTAATAGATCGGGTATATCACGTCATCGTGCTCACATGGTACACCCGTCTAATTAAAATTTGATATTTAGATACTTTATTCATGTCATTTTTTTAGGTTTCTCTTTTCTAATAAGTATTACCTTAATTATTGAATTAAAATCACCATAAAAATCTCATTTAAATCCTTCATAGTAATCTTTCCTAAAAAAAAACCTTCATAATAATCAATTGAATTCAAAAAAATTTTATACCTTATTTTTAAAAATTATTTTTATATATTTAAATTTCTTTAAGATTGAAACAACTTTGTGAATTAAAAAAAAAAAAAAAAAAACCCTTGAGATGTTTTTTTCCTCTTAGTTGTTTTCATTTATATTGTATATGAATTTTTTTTCCTTTTAGTTGTTTTCGTTTATGTTACATATGAAACCACCCTGAACTATTGCTTGCTTTCAAACGAAAACTTTATTGCTTGAAATGAGGATATTTCCTCATACAAATGAACTAAAAATCAAGAAATAGAAAGAAGAAGAAGAAAACAAAAAAAAAAAAAAAAAACAAAAAACAAAAAACAAAAACTTTTGAGCAACAACTAATCAAAACTTCTTTCTTTAATTCTATTTCTGTGGTTTGGTTGGATGCTATGCCCAAATTATTGGGCTCTTTTGTAAGAAACAGTTTGTTATATTTGTAATAAATCCGAAACTACTTCAAAAAAAAAAAAAAAAATCTTTCATAAAAAAAAAAAAAAAACTTCAATAGAGTTTAAAAGCATGCTCTTTTTTCAATTTCCATATGTTGATAGATGTTAAAATATATCTCTTCTTATTATATTTCAAATTTAATGATTAAGATAATAATTATCAGGAAAGAAAAATCTAAAACAAAAGAATGACATGAATAAAATATCTAAATATCAAATTTTAATTAGATTGATATATCACGTAAAATTAAAGACGTGATTCATTCATTCTATTGAATAATTTTTCATAAACAATACCTTTTAAATAATTTATTAAAGAAATGGCATCATTCATACTTATCCTCTCGTACTTTAAAAGGCTGCCTAATCCTATTTATTTAGGGTAGGTGAGGCAAAAGGGCAGCAAAAAAAACTTTAGTTTTAATTAGCAACAGAACGAAAGAGGACTTGCTTGTTTATGGGGCCGCCCAACTTTTATTTTGTGCCAAAAATAGGGTGCATAGGGAAAGCTTAAATTTCTGCCACGGTGCCACCTATAGTGAAAAAATTTATTGCTACCCCGTTTCAAGCTAAACTAAAAATAAAACCCCCTACAAATACACTATTAAGGCTTAGGACTCCAATAGGGGAACAAGTCCTGTTCTCAATGTCATATACATATACATATATATATATATATATGTTTTTCCATGTATATTTTCCATTATTCATTAATCACACTCCAATAAATCAAGTCACAATTTTGGGAAACAAATGAATGTGGGGGAGATTAGATGAAAGATATAAAAAAAATAAATAAATAAATATGTTCCACAAAATGCTGAGGGAAAATTGGAAAGAGATCATTTTCATAGGGGAATTGGATTTATCTACAAAAAAATGACTGTATTATTTTTTTATTTAAATTTAATGAAAACAAACCAAAATGAATGGTTGGCTCTACATAAAGTGGGTGTCTAATGAATGGACAATTGAAATCGATGCACCCCATTTTTACCCACAAAGGCTCTTTTCAAATAATGCTAATTTTTGTCGCATATATATCGAAAAAAACTAAAAGAATTCTTAGATTAATAAGAGAGAGAGAGATTACTTAAAAAATTGAGAGATATAAATTAATAGTAATTTTTAGAAAATAATTGAAGTAAATAGCTAGTTTTATAAAAGTTTAAAGTACAAAACAGTTATTTACTAAAAGTAAAATTTTTTATTTACATAATAAATTAGGTATCTATCTAGTAAATAACTAAATTTGTTATTTACTAAAAATAATTAAAAAATATGTTATTTATTATAGTTATTTTATAAATACTGTTATTTATTACAATTTCCGAAAAAAGAAAATTTACTTGTAGCTTACCTTGAATTTTAAGCAAATTAGAGAAATAAATACACCATTTCCTTATTTAAATTACAAAATGCAGTAACTAGAAACTTTGCTTGTTACCATTCCTCTTCTTTTTAATTGCACGAGATAAGAACAAAAACTAAGTCCCGTAGGATTTGTAGAATCTGATGCAAAAATATACTCTAGAAAATGTTTTTCTCCAAGTGTCTTAAAGATTCTGTGGAGCTGTTTTGTCTATATTGCTAGAATAAGTAGTGGTATTACTTAGAGTGGAAATAGATGGCATTTTCTTAAATTTTCAAAATATAATTGCTAACCTTTAGCATGAGTTGACTCTCTAATATTCATTAAGCTATTTAATATCATAACCCTTCTTCTACTGATTATGAAAATGACATTCCATTATCTCAAAGAAAAAAAAAAAAGACATTCCAAAATTGAAATCTTTTAATGACTTTAGTAGTGCTTTTTATCATTATTTTTTTTTCTTTTGAGAATTTTGATAATGCATCAAAATGTACCCTACCTAAAGTAATTGTGTTTCAAATTATCAAATTTGTTAAAAAACCCCCTTTCAACTGTATATTATTTTAATATGATTTTGACTCTATTTAACATTCAGATAAATACATTATTGCATAGATATCTTATGGAATAAAGTTTTGCTTTGTTTATTTATTTATTTTATTTAAATTTATGCGTCGATTAATGGATTAGATAAACTTAATACGTAGGTGAGGTTTGGCAAATAACTTCTATAAAAGATATACCCTAGTATTTTAAAGAAAATGTGTCACTCTTTTTCTTTCCATCTCCCTATTTTTTTTTTTTTTTTTTTTTTTAATTTCAATAAAAAAAAAAGAAAAAGAAAAGATGAATACGAGAAGAGTTCTTCACTCAGATCAAAAGTGACGGTATCGAGTATAAATGACAAGGGTACGGAGAAGTGAATGACTAATGACAAGAAATTAAATACCCAATTACTTGATTAAAAATGAAGGCAAAGTGAGATGCTCTATGTAAAGTGCAATACTCCCCTACCGCCCCCCACCCCCCGTTTTAAATGATTCCAATAGTGAAAATACCCAAATTCCTTCGTTTCTACCCGCCGAACTGATATAATAAGGATATTTGACGGTTAATACGTTACTACACATTAGACATTATAGGTCATTATGCAAAATTATTAAATAATACTATCAATTAATTGAAAAACGATGCATGAACCGGTAAATTATTTGACGGTCTAGTAAATATGTTAGTACTCTTATACATAATTCTAATCTAAATAATTACGGTACGCCAACTCATAAAATAATTAATAATGTGATACATAAATCACTAATAAAATAAGTTGTTTGTATATCTTATCTATTGTGATAAAATATACAATGTGTTGAGTAACCCAATTAAATGAACCATAATAAAAAGAAGGTTTAGTTTATTAATCTAAAAGATATCTATTGACATTGAACATAAGCACATTTGTTTTTGAGGGGCAGACCATAGAGAACCCTAAAGCTTGTAGCCCACAAGAATCTGTAATCATGTAGCCATGTACGTAGTACCACTAAACTATCCCCTTGATTTTTATATTATTTTTCATATAATTTTTGTTTCCTGAGAATTGAATTTTAAGAAATCTAAAAGTTACTGGTTTTTGAAGGGAAAAAAAAAAAAAAAAAAAAAAAAATTGCGACAAATATTCATACTGTATATTTGATGGACATCAACAATCAAAATAATTATAACTACTTCAAGTAAAGGTTTACCTTTTCGTGAAAAAGAAAGATTTTCATATACATGGTATGTCTAATTTTTGCATTATTTAAATTCATTCTTTACTCTTTTTTTTTTTTTTTTAATCAGCCGCGGTTTATGTAATACGAGGAGCAACAATATTACTATAAATATATGAAATAATTACACAAAAAATTTATTTTTAAAATCTCATTTTAAAATATGTATATTTTTTTATAATATTACATAAATATCCATTTTGAAAGAAACAATTGCTTGTAATATTTATTTTGTCTTTTTATCATATTTAACATCATTTTCCCTTATTAGATTCATTATTATTTTTTCTTATTTGTTCATCATTTTTTTTATATTTATCTTAATTACTAGTTCTTTATTACAATGATTGCTTATTATTATGATTTATATTTTTCATTTTTTTACAATCATATTTCTTAAATATGATTTAGGTTTCTTAAAAATAATTTTTTTATTATGATTTAACTTTTTTATGATAATCATTATGTTATTTTGATAATATATTTATTGATATTGTTTTAACAGATAGTTTCTAAAGTTCTTTTTTTAAGATAGTTTTTTAAGTTTAAATGTGCTATGAAATTGTCTATTTTTTTTTATGATAATTACTAGATCATTATGTTTTTTTTTTAATGTGCTATGTTTTTTTCTTTATGATATCACTTTATCATTATGATGTTCTTTTTTTTATTTTATGAAATTAATATATCATTATGATGTATTTTTAGGTTTTAATAAAGTGTTTAATATTTCTTAATAATATTATTTTTAATATGTTCGCTATGAATTTATCTTAATGATCAATTATTTATCATAATGAATGTTTTTTATATGTCATACAACTAATATTTCTTTTTTCTTTAAAATAAATCAAGTAAAATTATCCTCTTTTTTTTTTTTTTTTTTTTTTCCTTTTAATGAAATTTTTGCTTAATCTGAAATGTTTTAGAGATTTTTTCTTTCATTTTTAATAAATTCTTTATTTTTTTTATTTTCAATTCTTGATGAAAAGGGTAATGTGGTCTTTATAAGTATCAATTTAGACATTCATGTAAATAAATAAAAATAGACATTTTTTAAATTACAGTTTTCAATTTAGACATTTATGTAAATAATCCTAAATATATACATGTCAACTCTCATGTCCGATAGCCCCTTTTTGTCGAACACGAATGATGGGCACTGAGGACCAATTGATATGAAAATAGACGGTGATGATAATGGTGAAGATTAACAAGGATACAACGTTTCAGGCTGTACCATCTTTCTCTCTCTTACCGAACACGTACGGCCGCCGGACAAGAGAGTTATCATATATATATATATATATCTATATATTATCAAAGTTGTAAATGGTAAAATTTATGGTTGAATATGTGTTTAGGATCAATAGTCAATCGAAAGTTGTAAGAATGAAAACTGATCATCTTTGATCGATTGCGGCATAATTCGTAGGCTAGAATTGATTTAAACGTATCAATGAATAAACAAGATGTAAAAAATAACTAATGACACATTTATAACATGTATTCTTCATGTAGAAGATATTTTATTTTTTATATTGTTGATGACTGCTGATTCAAAAGTTTTGTCGAATCGTCTCAAAATAAACGACTACTCTAATCAAACTAATAATAGATTGATCGAAGAACTTTGATGAAATATTCTGATCATGACTGATTTATAGATCTTATCAATATGTTTCAATAAAAACGGATCTAACAAATGTATGAATAATTATAATTAAGATACGAAATTTGACTTTAACAAAATTTGAAATGTATGATATGTAAGAGAGAGTTTCAACCAACTTCACGAGCAAATTTCTTATATCTTGGGCAAAAGAATTAAAATAGAATGAGGAAGAAAAAAAAAAATCGTAAATTAGATGTCTAGAAGTTTCTGACAAAACCTTTTTTTATTTATTTATTTTTGGGTTCTAAGTGCCTTTTTTTAACCCGCAAAAGGAGTTAAAATTAAAAACCTTTGCGTATCACGTCCTCCATCGGACCACCGCTTTGTCTAGAACAGGAACGTGTAAAAATACCATAAAGGAAAAGGAAAATCACCGCGGTTTACGCTTTACACACAGCACTGTTATCAAACTTAACTCACCAACCTCTAATATCTCTCCACGTATCAGTCAAATTCCACGCGGCTTAATAAGATCAATTCATGGATAACCTTGATTGCACCGTGATATTGCAATTCTAACAACGCCGTGACTCAAAAAAACCTCATAGTATAATTTTTTTAACTGCACTGTGGAAGAAACCGATAGACTTCCTAGGATTTAACCTAACCACGGTTAAATAATAACCTAACCATAGTTAACTCCTCACAACCCCCACTCCTTAAGCAGTTTGTTTATATAAAGAGCCAGACCTTGCCGGGGTTTCTGTAAACAAGAAAACCCAGTCACCGCCAAAAAAAATAAAAATGATGCTTGGGGAACCTCATCGCCCAAATCCGACCATCCACGTGCCTCCCTGGACCCTAACCATCGACGATCCGACGAACGAGATTTACTCCCCATTCCCTCTTAGCGGCGTCTCCATCAACAGCTCCGATTCCAATGGCAACTCTGGTGGCGACTACTCTCCCTACTACCTCCATGAAGCCCTGACGGCGCTGAGTCCGTACATGGCTGGTGACGCGGACGCCGATTCCGACTCGGAGGTCTCCGGCCGCGAGTCGGACTCGCCGGTGGACGCCTACTCGTGCGATCACTTTAGGATGTTCGAGTTCAAGGTCAGGCGCTGCGCGCGGGGACGATCGCACGACTGGACGGAGTGTCCTTACGCTCATCCCGGCGAGAAGGCTCGCCGGAGGGATCCGAGGAAGTATCACTACTCCGGTACGGCTTGTCCGGATTTCCGAAAGGGCCATTGCAAGAAAGGAGACTCCTGCGAGTTTGCTCATGGGGTTTTTGAGTGCTGGCTCCACCCGGCGAGGTACCGTACTCAGCCGTGCAAGGACGGGACGAGCTGCCGCCGTCGGGTTTGCTTCTTCGCCCACACGCCGGACCAGCTTAGGGTTTTGCCTCAGCAGAGCCCCAAGGGCTCCAACTCCGTCGATTCCTACGACGGATCGCCTCTCAGGCAGGCGAAGACTCTGCCGTTCTTTTCGTCGCTCTCTCCGACGGAGTTCTCGCCTCCGGCCACTCCTCCGGTGGAGTCTCCTCCCATGTCGCCGATGACTCAGGTCCTGAGCCGCTCTCTGGGCTCGAGCTCCGTCAACGAAATGGTGGCTTCGCTGAGAAATCTTCAGCTTGGAAAGGTAAAGTCTCTTCCTTCTTGCTGGAACAACACTACCACAGTACAGAAGGGTTCTCCCGGGTTCGGATCACCCCGCGGGTCGTTACTTCGACCCGGGTTCTCCAGCCTTCCCACAACTCCGACCCGGGCTCCGACCCGTCCTGGCTACATGGATTTCTACGACATGGGCTGCGAAGAGGAGCCCGCCATGGAACGGGTCGAGTCCGGGAGAGGCCTCCGGGCCAAAATGCTTCAAAAGCTTAGCAAAGAGAACGCTCTGGGTCGGGTCGACCCGAAACCGTCTGCTGGTGGTGCTCCGGATGTCGAGTGGGTATCAGAGCTGGTCCAGTGAAGTTTAAAAAAAAAAAAAAAAAAAAAAAAAAATTGGGTTGATTTTCGAATTTCTATTTTGGGGGGTTAATTTTGGTGGCTGTTTTGGAGTTTTTTGCTTCCTCTCTCTTTTTCTCTCGCTGTGGATATTATCAGAAAATGGAGGGATTTAGAGTGAACTGGAATTGGATTTTGGAAGCAAAAAAAAAAAAAAAAAAAAAGGGGAACAAAAGAAGGGGGGCAGGTTCGAAAAATTCTGTTTGTAAATACTTTTTTAATTAGTATAATTATTATTATTGTTATTATCGACTAAGGTGGTAATGTGTGGGTGAAGAGTAGAATCTCTTTTTTGGGGAAATTCCTGAGAAAAAGAAAGAAGGAAGAGGAAGAATTTGTAGATTTTGATAAGGACCGCCGGGGGGGGGGGGGGGGGGGGGGATGAAAAACTTTTTTTTTTTGGGGGGGTTTATTGTATAGTTTCTATTAAGCAAGCAGGCAGTGAATCGGTGATTCCATTTCCCACTTGCCCTTTTGCTTAATTATTATTATTATATTAATGATGTTAATTATTGTATTTAATTACCACTATCCCACTTTTGCTAATCTCTATCATCATTGTAAATACACATTTTATTATCTCCTTGTAATGGTATTTATCTATATTGTAAATGTTTATTCAACTTCTCTTTTGCTTACATTTTCTTTTCCTTTTTTAGTCTTATTTGTGTTTTTTTTTTTTAAACGAAAATGTGTGGATATTTATTAACAAAGATGAATAGGTGAATGAATTTCCTGGTTGATGACCATCAGGGTACGTTTTGGACCATACCATAAATAGTCAACAATCAGTGGGATGTCCGTGTAAACAGGGACAGGATGAAAATTTTATATATATATATATATATATTTTGAAAAATTGGTTTTTCTTTTATGTTATTGATGGCAATTATTTTTTAAAATTTTCTGGCTAGCAAATTATTGTTGTTTTTTTAATTTTTAAATAATTGAAATAAGTACTACTAAAAAAAAAAAGAAAGAAAGAGTTTCTCTCTTTCTCGTCATTTACATGAAGAAAATAAGTACTTTGAAAAAACTAGTGGATGAAATTGACTGAGGTAATATTTGCGATTTTATACTGCATTCATAAAACCGGGTTTTTTTTCATCCTCTTGTCCTTGTTTGCTTTTCGTGCAAGTTTTTTTTTTTTTTCTTTCTTTCTTTCTAAAGGACGGTTTGGATTATAGATTTGAACATCAAGATTTTCTTTTAGACTGGTTGGATTAGTCTCGGTTAGAGTTGAAATCTTTAAAATATTTAAATTGAGATTAGTTGATTTTTTAAAATTTAATTATAATTTTTATTAATTATTTTAAAAAATAAAATAAAATAAAAATAAAAAAATTTAAATTTGAGTTTAAATTGAATTATCAAACGTAATTATTTAAAAAAAAAATCTTTACTAGAGAAAATATTTAAAAAACTTGAATTGAAAATATTAATGAGATGAAATATTATAGAAAAAAAGTGGTTTTTGTGTTTTTGTTTTTGGCTAAAGGTTTGAATAGTGGTTTAAGGGTTCTTTTTCATTTGGATTTAAGTTTCTCATTTAAATTTTTATCTTTTTTTTAATCAATAAAAATTATGATTAATTTTTTAAAAATTAAAATTAATTTATTTTAATATAAAAATTTCATTTTAAATCGATATTATCAGGAGTTCTGTTACGTCTTTGGACGGAGGGTAGAAAAATGAAGAGAAATCCAAACAAATGATCCATTAAAGCTCTCCCAGTCTTGCAATAGACATCTTAGTGGGGCATGGTTTGGATTGGGGGGGAGAAAAGGAAATATCTCTGAGACACTGACAAAGGAAAAAATGTTAAATAGAGGTACTAGAACTTGGATGGATAGAATCAAGAGCAAAGAAAATCTCTCTCCTCTCTCTCTCTCTCTCTCTCTCTCTCTCTCTCGCTCTCGACTTTTTTGCCCTTTTAATTATTATTAATATTAATTTTTGGGTCAATAAAGAAAAAAAAAATTCAGTCACAAAGAAGTAATTGAGGAAGTAATGGACCCATTGGATTTTTTTTCAACTTTACTTATTCTTCCCGTTTAACCCTTCTAACACGCAATACCGTTGAGGAGATATGAGAGCATGGGGCTACATAAATATATATAATATATATATATATATATATATATTTATGGGTATAACTTTACTTCTGAATTGGGCTTTCTTTGGGTGTGATTCTTTGGAATGAATGAATGTGGATCTCCCACAGTTCGATCATTGATCGTCTTAGCTTGCGTTATGCATCAATTAGAGGTATTTGACTATATAAAAATTAATTAAATTTTTTATTGATTTAAAAAAAAAAAATTGAAAATTTTTAGTTATATTCCAAATAAATCCTTAATGGTTGATCGTCTTAGTTTGCGTTATACAACGATTAGAGTTCTTTGATTATTTAAAAATTAAATAAAATTTTTATTGATTTAAAAAAAAAATTTTGAAAAATTTTAGTTACATTCCTAACAAAGCCTTGATGATGATCAGGGACTGTGTGGAGGGAGGGATGGAAAGACTCGGTCAAAAGCATGATTGATAGTGCCATCATAAATTGGATGGTGTTCATTTTTCTTTTTGGATATGGACATTCATCACACGTACTGAGAAAAGACTTGACTAAATTTAGTGAATCTCCTTGTTTGTAAACATTTTGAGATTTGTTTGGTGAGAGGAACAGCAAATAGGATGAAATAGTGGGGAAGATAGAGATAAAGAGATGATCTTTTTCTTATTATATTTGGTAATGAATTTTCTTTTCTTTTTCTTTTTTTTTTCTTTTTCTGTGTGGCCGAAATTGGAGTTTTTTTTAAAGGATCTACAATTCCATAGTATTTTTTTTCCAACTACTAAACAAACAAGGAGTTCTTATAATAAAATCCCTTATTTTGTATTGTCGATAGGAATTACTTTTATTTTTTGGATTATGTTTTGACAATGCAGTATGTAAACGTTCACGTTAAAAGTTTGCAGCATATACCACATAACTGCTTCAATTATAGGTGTCAAATACTCACCAAAAAAATTGAACTAACGATTAAAACAACAGTTTCTATTAGTTACGCAGAATAGAAGATCCTACTATAGAAACTTTCAAACAATCATGTAGGTCTGAATCAAACTTTGCATGGATTTTGTTCCTCCTTACATATTGGATAAACGTACTAAGCCTCTTAATTTGTTAAATCAAAGTTTCATATAAATGTGTGACGTATAGGTAATGATACATCGTTCACAAAAGGTCCAAACCCGACCAAAATTTGCATGCTTAAGGGTGTTGATCTCTAAATATGGTAAATTTTAATCTCGAATTTCTGATAAATTTAAATTCACGTTTAGGACTTTTGTCCTCTCTTTTCCCCACCTAAAAAGTCACTAAAAACCACCACTAGAATCGTGCAACAATTTTCCTTATTTTTCTCTTGAGATGGGTTCAAAACTCGATATTCTAGTATTATTTTAAAATTTTTGCCTTGTCGATTTGATAATATCACATAAATTTAGTCTACCAACTGAGTAGATTGAGTCAATCCTTCCTGTTCTACGGATATTTTTCGTGATTCATGTCATAAATGTTTACGGGTTTGTTTGGTGATATCACTCAAACTAAAATATTTCAACTCAGTTTTTGTCTTTTTCCCAAAAAGTTTTTGTCTTTTCCCAAAAAGTTTTTTGTCTTTTGTGAAAATTCAAAAAAAATTACTATTGAAACTAAAATATTTCAACTCAAACTTACACACCAAACACCCCCGTAAGATATAAGAATAAATTTATAATAATGGTTATCTTTTATAATTGAGTAAATATTCACGAAAGTCAAAACCCGCATGCTACATACACATATTATCTTGAGGGTCAAGGATTTGACTTTTAATTTTATAACGAAGTCGGACATGAAATTATCACTCAACTGTCTCAAATCCTTCAGACGTATTTATTTAGTTTACGAAAGGCATAAAAAAAAAAATAGCATATCTATCATTTTTTTTCCTACACGGTGTTGGATAATTCATACATAACATTAAAAAGGAATAATTCTCTTTATAGCACCAAAAAATATTTCGTGATAGTATTGTCTGTTTTTTTTTTTTTTTTTTGTCACTATTACGTAAATAAATATTGTAGTTTATCATAATTATTATGCCTATAAATAATAGCATAATAATACACTCAATGGTATAGAATTTATATCTTCCCATCACCAAGTTAATTAATAATAATAATAATAATAATAATAATACCCTATGATAATTATTATAATAAGCTAGTTTTGTTTTTCTGGCTCACATTCATATATGTGGTCCGTTACCTGCTTTTTTGGGCTGCTTTTGTAAAAACTGATATTCGCAGTTTGGTTTGAATCAAAGCATCTTTTTTCCTTAAAAAAAAAAAAAAAATAATAATAATAATAATAATAGTTGTAGATTATTACTTTTTAGATCTATATAGAACGCTAACTCAATATATTATTAAATTGTGAATGAACATGATAAGTGACCATAGATATAGTTCAACAATAAATTTATACTCGCCACTAACGTAAAGATATACAGTTTGAATCATATATATTCTAAGTTCAAAATTGAAGATGATAGTTTTGTATATATATGATAAATAATTACCTTACTCCTTTGTTATTTTATTTTTATTTTTAGGTGGAGTGGCCCTTAAAAATTAATGTATCCGTTAATTATGAGTGAGGTAGGTAAAAGACGTCAAGTAATCCTAGGTTTTGGAATTTATTTTGGGCTCTCTGCCTAATTACCTGAATTAGGCCAATTGAGAAGTGACGAATTGTAAATTGAATTTATAATTAGTGTTCAAAGGTAAGAAAATAGAAAATGGATATATATTCTATTGTTTGCTGAGAAGTACGAGACAACTGAATCAGCAAAAATAAAAAGAAAACATTTAAACTCTTTTTAAGTCTTTTTTCTTTGTTATTAAGAGGCAAGAAGTTATTAGAAAATTAAAAATTCAACCAACTTTAAGTTTAAAAGCCAAATTCAGGACAAACCCAAAAAAGTCAATGCATTTTAAGAATTAAGAGATGGGAAAATTCGAACTCTATATCCTAAGGTGGAATGATCATGTGTAGAATTACTGCTAAATTATGCATTGATCAATGTATTTTGTATTTTAAAAAGTTCAAAAATATACTTTCTATAAAAATGGTATTCTTTAATATTGTTAGATCCCCTTTGTTTTTTGTTTTTTTGTTCCTGCTTAAGAGGAATTAATTTTTTGGTAAATTTAAGAGGAATTACTTGTTACTTTATGTAATTTTCTGCATCTCGTACACCTCATAACATATCGCTAGACAGTATGTCATCAAAGCCACCAAAAAAAAAAAAAAAAAAAAAAAAAAAAAAAAAAAAATCCCACGATGGACTTTTCTAATCCTACACTACTACAAAATTATTATTATTATTATTATTATCCACATAGCAAAAACAGGAATTCAATAGAAAATTGCTTTTAATTGCCTTTCTTATTTCAACAAAAGTTGTCTCAAAGACGACCAACTCGTTTTCAGACCATTCCTCTATGAAAGTTTTGTCAAGAAATAACATGTATCGACATAAATTGTTTGTTCGGATATATATATATATATATATATGTGTGTATATATATATATATATATATGTTGGCTGCTACAACCTATCTGCCAATAATTTAAACTTGATATGCAAGCTCGGAATAGTTTCTAGTTACATTTTAAAGAACATTTAATTTCATACCTCCTTTTTTTTTTCCCCCCTTCAAAGTAACCGTTAGTATAATCAAGGGTGGAACTATTTGGGCTCAAGAGATAGTTGCCTCCGACCGAGTTTGCCCCCAAGATTAATTAATTAATTAATTATTTATTAGTTTCTTTCTTACTTATCGTCACTGAAAAATTTTTAATCACAACATTTACCTAATATTTTTCTTAATAAAAATGGAATAATAGCCTAACTTTTTATTTTTAAGTATTAAATCTCAAATAGAAGAAAAATTAACTATATATATTACTACACAAATTTATAATTCTTGGTTTCTAAACTCTAAAATCGAAACCAAATTTGGTTCCAAGCTTAGTTTAGTTGGACAGAAAAAAGATATCAAAAATAAAAAAGATAAATAAATATGTATAAAAGATTATTATATTTAATTTTAGTTAATTCATGATAAGCGTCTCAAAAATAATTTCTATAGTTACGCCACAAGTATTAATCACCTTACTAATTTTGTAATTAGTTACATACATACATATATACACAGACACAGAGTGATGGATCCAGAAATTTCTCTTAGTGGGGGCATACATAAGTAGAAAATTTTTAAAATTAATAACTTTATAGGATAAAAAGTTTAATATAAGAATAAGTTGAGTGTTATAGGGCACATTTGAGAAAAAAAAAAACTTTTGAGTGCAGGCAAATTACAAAATTTTAAGAAAAAATGGGGGTATAATTTAAATTTCAAAAAATTGAGAGGGGCACGCCCTACTGTAACTCCGTGCCTATATATATATATATATATGTATGTATGTATATTTTTATTTTGAACTTGGGAGTAGGGGATTCAAACTCTGCACCTTTAAATGAAATCATGTGTAAAATTATCGTTAAACTATGCCTGCAACTATAGTTATATATATATATTTTATATATTCACAGATAAGAAAAACATGATACGCATATGTCACTACTAATGTGACCCAAGGGCCAAGATTCAACAACGACCGTTGTCGTTTCCTCGCAATTAGTTAAGATAGTAACTCAACATACTGTCGTATCCTATAAGGCTATACTCGTTACTGGCCTGAACGCGCGAGTACGTATTGTCTTTATCTTCAACTGCATGGCCGCCACGTGTTTGAATATATGTAGCCTGTATTTTCTCTCTCTCTGTGGAAAGGCATACATATATATATATATATATATGCACACACATACATATATGTGTGTATGTATATATATTACAGATGTTTTGAAACATCACCGGTCCCATTTCTGGGATATTCCAAACTAGTTTATTGCATATCCTAAATCCAGCAATCAAAATCTCTGGTCTTGTTTTACAATATTATCTCTAGGACCACTGGACCACCATATTAAAAATTTTACTTTGTTTTCACTCTTTCAAAGTAATGTTTTCTTGTTCACAAAAATTTGTTTATTTCGTAAATTGTGAACTCATTTTACCTGTTTTATAATGTGGTGATGTGATCATCAACTAGGTATGTGCTTCCTTAATTTATAGTTAAATTGTAACCTTGGAATTTCAATGTTTTATCCTACTTAATTAACATGAAAACCTTTGTTTACATGTAATTAGATGACGGAGTAAGACGGTGCTACTTTTGAAATGTGCCTAGAATATTATCTCGTGAGTCTCTTTTAAGAATTTGAAGATCAGAAATAAGAAAAAGTAAGGTTAATGTCACATGTGATGAGCGATTATGAAAGTCATAATCATATTAATATAGTATATATAAAATTTAAAAATTAAAAAAAAAAAAGCACATTATTATTAGATCACTATTTTGCTTGTATATTCTACTGTAGAATTTTCCCAATAATCTATTGTGAAAAGAAGTTTACGATCGCTTTTGATCTTAGCTTTCGATAAAGTCAAACCAATCGGTTTGTAATTGTCGTTAAGGTCTTAACATGATCTTGACTCTTAGAATCAGATTTTTGGAAAAATTCAGCCTTACTTAACTATGGTAATTAAGTATAGTAAACATGGTTTAAAATCGCTTTTGTTTTTACCTTTCTGTGAGGTTACGCTTATTGGAATAATCGTTCAAGTCTCAATATAATCTTGATCCTAAGCACCTAGGTCTGCAGAAAGTTGAGAATTAATTAGGGTTAATTAACAAACCCTGATTAGTTATCTAAATAGTTGATTTGCTTAATGTCAATCAACTTTATATAATTTTTTTTCCCCCAACTAAATCTCAATCTTGTAAAGAAGTGCCAAACAGGGACCTACAAATTATTAATTGAGACCATAGAATTACCAAAAAAAAAAGGATATATATATATATATATATATATATACTAGTGTGTTTTACTATTGTGAATGGGATAGTGACAAAGGGAAGGAAGACCAAAGCTGAAAAATGGGCGATTTGTAGTGTGATCTCCCAACAAGTTAAGGTTTCCGTCAAACAAAGTTAACTGATATTCTTGAGTGGTGTAAACTAGAAGTCGCTTTCAAAGGGCCGATTAGTACTTTCAAAAAGCTGTATATAAAAAAATTAATAAATGCCCTTTCTGAATGAGACTGTTAGGTATGTTTTCATAAGCACGAATTGGTCTGTTTTAATTAATTCACAAAAAAAAAAAAAAAAAAAAAAAAAAAAAAAAGAGTCTACTTTAATTCCTCGAAGAGATAAAAGATAAGCATGGAGGTATATACACATAATATAATTTATCATATGAGTTTTATAACTTTCACTTACTAGAAACAATAAAAACACTTTTAGATTTCGAATATTAGAGCTCTCTTATTCAAATTATTTTCTCGCACTTGCTGAGCTGAGCTGAGCTTGATGGGTTTTAATAAATGATAAAATAAGATAACTAAAAATGCATTATTGATACTTTGTTTTCTATCATGGCTTTTGTGATGGCGATAATGGCGTTGTGATTTTTGCTACACCTAGAAGCTTATGGCTGATGAGTCAATTTCAATAACATTTTTTTTTTCTTTTTCTTTTTATCTGCATGAGATTTGTATCAATTGAAGACTAATGGTTCTTACAAAAGAAACAACAACAAATAAATAAATAAAAAAAATTGAAAGTCTAAAATTGGTGAAAAAATTGGGGCCGGGATAATTTCATCCCTGTTCCTGTGGATTTATGTGATTGGCAACAAGGAAAGGGATCACGCCGATTAGAAGTAGTGAAATTACTCATTTTAGTAGAAACGCTAACTGAAAAGAGTGAGGAAAAAAAATGAAGTTCTTTAGTAGAATCAATTTTTAATGTCAATTTTGTTTTTCTACAAGATCTATGATTATATAAGATTTGTTTCAGTTGAATAAAATTTTCGCCCATATAAAAAAAAAAAAAAAAAAAACTAATTGTCAATAGAGCATATATTGAAGAGCAGCATCTTGGTAAATTTTTATTTACTTGCAACTGATGAAATTTGTTTATGATCTCATAATTCATTCCCCATAGAATACTGAAAAAATATCGAAAATATCTATATATACACTCATTTATATACGTATATTACAGTATTGTATATATATTATATATACCTTTGTACAAGTGTAACTAATGAAGAATGCTTATAATTCCCATCCATTTTTCCAATAATCTCATGTTGTTATATGATATGTAGACTTCACAATTTGACGTTTAGTGAAATAGATGGTGAGTCAAATTCTATTATGAGCTTAATTTATTTTGACCAAAAACAAATCTACAAATAGATAAACAAACATCAGACATTGTTTCTGTTGGAAAAATGACTTGAAAACCCTTGTTGGATACCATTTTTTAAGCTTAATTTTGAGCCGGATCTGCAATATTTGTGATGGATTAATAGGGATTTGTATTCTCCTTTACGAGGTGTTCAAAATAGTTTATTCAAATGCTTCAAATGATAAATGGGTGAATGAGATATTGACTCTCAATATCCAACCCTTGAAGTTAGAAAAATAGGAAAGTAGCAAATGTAAAACTTATGTTTGTTTACGGCTTGTTTTGCTCAATTTTAAAAAAATATTTTTCCAACATTAATGCTGCAATTTCTTTGGTTTAAGAGCAGCAAATGAAACATAATGGTTGAGCTTCAAAACGCGAACTAATTAAAGCATTCGATTTTGGAATTTCAATAGCAAAACGTTTGGCTGGACATGGAATTAAACCTTGGTTAACTTTGGAATTAATAGCCAAAAAGTTTTGGATGGGTGCCATTGTTTTTGATGCCTGTATAAAGGCAACCCCTTTCTATAGTTGAGAACACACAAAAAATAGGAAATTTCCAATACTCTTCCATTTCCATTTATTTTCTTATTCAAGTGTGTTTTATGCTTCTCGTGTGATAGAGTTCAGGCAGTGTTTAGTTCGCTAGAGTGGTTAACTTTTGGTGCGCAATCTCCACTAATCTGCAGTTATATCCTGGGAGACAGACGTTCATAAAAACCTCGAGTGCCCTACGATGAGGAGACGAATCTGTTTTAAGGAAACCGTGTGGTACACATGTCTCGGTGTTTATAGACAATTTTGAATTTCATTTTCATGTATATTTATATAATTTTACTGCTAACGAATTTCATGATTATTTAATTTTTGTTCGTTGTCTTTTTCTTTAAATTTCGCTAACAGTTTTACTATAATTTTAATTTAAAATTTTAGCTTAATTTACGTTCTCTTAAAAAGTTTAAAAAAAAAAAAAAAAAATTCTTGACTCTGCTACTTTTCATACGAGTCACGAGATTGTTCTTTGTCGAGGACGTGACCAAAACAATTAGGACCTCCATTTGAGGCTTGAATTAGATGGAAATTGATTGCCCATTACGCAATGATTGAAATAGAAAGGCTCAAAACAAATAAAGTTCACAGCATTGGGTTAGAAAACTTGGGAAGTCTTTCATTTTGCCCTAACCTAGGAAATAAATTAAAAAAAAAATCTCTTTTTGTTGAAAGAAAACTTACAAGAGTAATGGATAACGTATCTAGATAATTTCAAATATAATAAATTTTATTATGATATAAAATCTCTATGGTAGATTATTCGTTAATTTTACATTTACGATGGAATCTTAGTTGAATAGAAAAAATGATAAAATTTTAGAAAATGTCCCTAAAATTTATAATTTCTCAATAAATATGTGGCATGCACACACACCTTGAACTTTAAAATTGTTATGAGAATTCCCTTTCTTCTTAAGTTTTGGACGGAAATAGTCAAAGGTAAATTTCAACAATCTCTCCTTGAGCAATGGTCATCACCTCAATTTTGGCTTCAAACTACGAAAAATGACACACACACAGAGACACCCCCCTGGACTTTGAAATTGTGGTGAAAAGACTACTCAAGTAAATCAACATCCTTTAAATTAAAACACACTGAAAATTGCCATGTGTAAACCACATAAAAGGAATATCAAGGCTATGCAAACTAGTCATTGTTGACACCCTTCTTTATTTCTTCCAAATTAGCGCCTAGAATCAATCCTAAATTGCTGAAAATAATAATAATAATAATAATAAGAGACGGAGCTTTTAAATTTTAATCCTAAAAAATTAGTTCTTGTGATTTACATGCAATAATTTTTATTTAACAAATTGACAGAGCTTCATAAAAACGTGTTTTTTTTTTTTATGTTGTTAAAATTACAAGGGCAACATATGTGTGTCTCTTTTTTTTATGATTAGTGTTAGGGATACAAATTTAAATATCAATTTTTAAGTATCAATCCACGTGGATGAGTTGTCATATTTTTAATATTAGATTAATTAATTTGATAATCATATCAGTAAAAGAATGACAGCTCCAATATCAAAAGGTGATATTCAAATATTGATTGATATTAGAGTAAACCTTAATATTTTCTTTCTTTCTTTCTTTTTCATAGGTTGAGAGGCATAACGAGATGATTGTTAAAGTATTATAGACATGATGATACGATAAATAAAGTTAGGGGAGAATATTTGTATTATAGACATGATGAGACGATAAATAAAGTTAGGGGAGAATAATTGGAATATAAATGTTCACGTGATCATTTTCGTCTAGAAATTAAACGGAAATTAATAGAATAAGTGTTTTTGATACAATTCTATAATCAAGAGTGTATGAGGGTATGTTTGGTATGAAGAAGGAAGTGGAAAATCACCTAGGTGAGGGAAATAAAAAAGGAGAGAGACACCATTTCTCTTATGATGTTTGGTATGTAATTCCTTCAACAATCTCTCCAGTTTAGGAAAGATTAAAATTAAGATGTTTTGAAAGATTCGGAGTCAATTCCCTTATCTCTTTCTTTCTCTTTTTCTCTTACTAAACAATCATAAATATCAAAATCCTTTCACTAAACCCATCACCACTCTCCTTTCTTTTACTTTTCTCTCCTACCAAACATACTATAAATGTCATTTTTTGTAGTTGGGAGGGCATATTAGAACAATGACTAAGGGTTTGTTTGGTGAATGAGTTTGAGTTGAAAATTTTAAGTTTCAATAGTAATTTCTGTTGACTTTTTAGAAAAGACAAATAATTTTTTCAGAAAAGATAAAAATTTTTTTCAGAAAAAGATAAAAAAAATACAATTTAACTTGAGTTAAATTTACCGTCCAAACAGAGCATAAACCTACTAAATGAACCGCTGGTATTACTACAACTTTTAGACCATAGATTTTTCTGTTCATCTGAGTGTGACCATTTTTTTTTTTTTTTGGTGAATGAAAACAGTGTGACAATTGACAAAAAGACAAAGGCAAATACAGTTACTAATGTTAACTTCAATATCCATATAATTAACAAAACTCCACCATCATCCCTCCCCACCTCTTTTGACTTGAAAGAGAAAAGACATTCAATCAAAATCATACTAAATCCAGAGCCTGAAACCATTAATTTGTCATGGGTGGATGTGGTGGACTTTTTGAGAATGGTAATTGTTTAAGAGCTCAATTTGGGCTGCTCAACAATAATGGGCCCGATTGACTAACAAAACACAATGGGCCCAGCTCCTTTGTCTTGTAGTACCCTAGATAGATAGATCCTTGTCACCGAGTGTTAGACTTTTTGAGTATCAACTGCACGGTGTTTAAGTTCGATAGTTAGACACATCCGATAATAAAGTGATTTCTATGTATTTTTTGTAAAATTATGTATAACATGTTATTATTTAGATCACATACTAGTGATCACTGAGAAATATTATCACAATAGATTCAACTTGATTGTTATGTTAATGTGTAAATAAAGAAGTGTCGTTTTATAAATGTACTGGATATAAAATTATGAGCATGTTTATAAATACGAAACTGAAATATAATAAGTTATTTTGGAATATTTCAAGAATTACATAATTATGTAGTAATAAAAATCATTATTTTCAAGTTTCATGCTATAGAGTTATACAGTAAATATTGTAATGATGTAAAAATATTTTTACTTCTAAAATATATATATATATATATATATTTGCTATATTTCACGTTCACTAGCTAGATTTTACTATTGTTTATAGAACCAACACCTCTGATTTTAGTTCATATTTTGCATTAGGTTTATTTTTCTTTTGGCTTTGCATTCTTCTTGATGTTGTAATCGACAATTTTCCAAGATGTCACATTTAGGTAAAAACCAAATTTGCCTCGGAATTTGTTAGTCGTATATCGTTTGAGGGATGATAATTACTTTATGCATATCTTGGTGGCCAAATTTTTTTTTTTTTTTTTTTAATAACACCATGGTCCGTGTAGTAGCATTATGGGTGTTTAAAAAAAAAAAAACGATCAAAGTGGTGTCAGTATAATTAATTTGGTCAATTTGGTCAAAAGAGTGCCACTGCAATGTTGCAAAAAGTTTGAGTATGTCAGTGTGATTTTTTTAAAATAATATTTTTTATAATGTTTAATATAAAATATTTATTTAGTACATCATTTAATTACGTAGATTTATTTTTTTCTTGTCAAATTTAGTCAACACTTTAAAACAATAATGTAGTTACAGACCTAATAATAATATCACACATAATTCAATTAAAATATGTAGAGTTTAAATCCTCATTCTCAATTTAAAAAAAAAAACATAAAAAAATATTATTACTTTTTTATGTTGTAAGAAATTTATTTTCACCATTACTCCCTTACATTACACCCTTATGACACTTAGGCCCCTATTAATTTTTACGTTGCATCTAAATCCTAAGAAAAATTCCGTAGCAAGTTTTATTTCATCCTTTTTCCTCATATATATGCCGTACAATTTCTCTGTTCACATGCAGAGTACGTAGGTTATTGTGCAAAGGGTATTTCATGAAATAAAGTAAATCTACACCTCTTTGCTTCCTACTAGGTACCATAAAATCTCCATTTTTGTCTTAAGAAAACTATATATATATAAGACAAAGAAGAAGACCTCAAAAAAAAATAAAGAACTGCACGTCTCTAAAATTATTTTACATATATATATATATACATGCATTATGCAGGCACTAGCTAGAGTTATGGAGTTTTATGTGCTTTAAGGATCGAGTTAGGTTTTTTCTTTCTGATTAAACATGGGTAATTAGTGCCATTTCCTTCCTCTTTTCCTTTACCTATAATAGAATCTAGACGCACATTAATGAAATAGAAAAGATCTGATTCGATTATATTTGGTGGATGAGTTCAATCCCTACTACTACAAGCTCGATGTAGCATATCAAATTGACAAAATAATGAGTTGTTTATTTATGCTAATTAATTTCCGGAGCTTTTTTATAGACATGATTGGTGGACGATGAGGTCGACCGAAGGAAGAAAAATAGTGGATAATTGATTTATTCCACAAAAAGCTTTTTATCAACAGCAAAGAAACGTGCTCTAATATGAAGTAAAAGGGAAATTAGGATAAAATGAGGACGGTCTTGTTACAAGATTGTAATTTTGAGGGACTAAAATGACAAGGAAAAAAAAAGAATAGGGACTTAGGTGCAATAAGGTATAAGGTTGGGAATTATTGACGCTAATATTTGCTCTCTAAGAGAAAAACTCCAAAAATGGTACCTTTGGTCTTCATTTTCTTATGGCCTTTGAGGATAGCTAAAAATTGCACGTACATTTCAATCCATGCACCGGTAATTTTTTCTCTAAATTAACAGTGATAATGGAAAAAATCATTTATCTTTTTCTGAACTTTACAGGTGATTAGATTCAAACCCTATGACTCCGTTTGGTATTACAGTTTGAGTTGAAATTTTTAAGTTTGATTTGGTTGACTTTTTAAGAACTAGTTATAATTTTTATTGATTTTTTAAAAAAAGATAAAAATTGAGATGAAAAATTTAAGTTTAAGATAGTTTACCAAACGAAGGCTATGTCTTATAAAAATTTAAGTATATAATTATTGTTAAATAATATCTAACCACCACACGACAGATGTCATTTGGTACTTGGCTTTGGAGTAAAGAACCATAGGTTCAGGTTGGTCCCGATCCGTCGTTATGTTTGAGGCCAATAGGTTAAAAAAGAAAAGGAAAAAAAAAAAAGAACTAACTTGGTATAATTGAACAAAAGTGGAAAATAAAATCAAAATATCAAAAAAGAATTGGGGAAAAATAAAACTTGGCATTATATGGGTTCACGAAATTTGCCTTGGCTAGACCATACCTCAATCTGTTGCTATGCTGACGCAGAATGTCCCTACTCTCAAAAAGAGGTCTGCAGACTGCAACGCTCTGTTGGAAAAAGTGGTACATCCTATTGCTGTTTTTATTTATTTATTTAATTTTTTGGAGCTAAAATATTTATGTTTCACCTATTAGTATAGGATAGCATAAAAGGTGGTCCTATCTATTAACATTGGCTAGGCAACCAGTAATTCGACCTACACAAACAAACTACACGTCCAAGACCACGAAATCCGAATCAAACGACCTTTTGGTCAAGAATGCTTTTAAATGACTTGATAAACGTTATACATTAATAAAAGATAGAGTCCAATAATATAAAATTCACACATAAGATTTATCTTCAATTCGTTATGATATCTAACTCAGTTAATACTCTTAAACATTTTCAATTCAAATGAACTTTGCCCGGGCCCATCGTGCTTTAGATAACGAATAGACGTGATCGGGAAGAGCATATGCCTAGACACGTTGTGCTCGGATGGCCTCAGCTCGGAAGAGATACCCTGCATTGTGCTCTACCAAGTTTGTGTTTTAGAAAAGCATGAACCGTAGCCTATTTCAAGAAGAGAATGTTCTTAGCTTATTTCGCAAACAGTACGTTTGAGACATGTTTGGCCGAATTTGGTTGTGCAGCTAGGCTCATTGAGAAAATTCCCTCAACATTAGAAGATTTAACCAATAGGTTCTAATACATATGCAAATAGTGTTCTTATCGTGTGGTCAGTCGATTCAATCGACAGTTTTATCTATTTATTTATTATTTATTTATCCATTTTCATTTTTAGGAGTAAAAGTAAAAGTGTCACAAGAAATGAACTTAACTAGGTGAGTTTTATTTAGATAATTATAGATGAGAAAATGACTTGTGAATACTTAAATACCACAAGTACACATCACTTTCAACCAATGCGGGGCTCGCCTTAATGGCTACATAATCCATGGACAGATTGATCATAAGATCTTTAAAATTAGATTATATCGTGATTCATAATAAATTTTGTTTAAACGGTTATTGATTGATTATTGACGGAAAAATAACTTACGTGAACTTAACCACAGGTGATGAAGACATTCATTAACTATTGCTAGTAGGATAGATATATATTGGAAATAGTCCATCTGTTCATACAAGTTTATAATGGGTGTGACATTAAAATCCCATGGTACAATTCCCAACTTTGTGTTAAATACTTTAATCGTTTAAGGGCACAATAAACTTTGAACAGTAGTCTAGCAGTTCCCTGTGACGGTGAGAAAAGCATGCAAATGCTTTTTATTCACAAATCACACTCACAAAAAAAAAAAAAAAAGGTAAAAGTTGAAACCGCGTCAAAATTCACACAGTGGGAAGACATGGGGTTCACATTGTTTGTTTACTAGTCCTATGTTAAATGTTGTCACACACTACCAATTCCACAGAGCCCCACTCTTCTTTGATTCCCAATCTCTGACACCAAAACCATGAAATCTCCGTGTATCCTCAAATACCCACATTGACTAGTCTCTTTCTCTGTCTTATTAAAAAAAAAAAAATTGCAAAATTTGATTTTTGATAAATTTTTTAACTGATATGGGAGTATCCATACAAATTTATCATGCACGATGCATAATTGCTCTAATTATATATCAGATTATTAAAAATTTAATTTAATGACTAAGATAATAATTCTTACAGATAGTATAAAATAAAAAGTCTTACACTAAAAATTTCCTTATTCAATTTAGGGGAAGATTTAGTGAAATAAATATTTAGAGGACAAATTGTCAAATTCAAGAAAAATTGAAGGCTTGATTTTCGTACGTCCATTTTTAAAATGGGTGGAAAAGTAGCAAAATTATGTTTTTCTCAAAATTTCATTATTATTCTCATTTAAAAAAAATAATGAAAATCATTATTCTCATTTTATAACTTTGCAGACTACAATTTAGACTCTTTTTATTTTAAAAAAGGAAAATTTTTTACAAATGCAAATATCATCTCATTCTTGACAGGAAATAACCTTTTTATTTCAAACATAAAATTTATTTTGAAAATGAGTATGCAATGAGCTAAAACATTAAAAAAACCCCAAAAAAATACAAAGCAAAAAAAAAAAAACAAAAACAAAAGGCATTTTAAAATATACGGGAGTCAGACTAAGTCAAATGTTTCCAGAGCTCTTAAAACGGTTATTCTATGCAGCTCCTCAAAGGACAAACTTTAAACATATATGCTCACTGATTACAACAGCAAACTCTCTCTCTCTCTATCTCTCTCTTTCTCTCTTCTCTGTTTTCCTAGTGTTGCTGGGCTTGTGTTTGACACAGACAAGTCTCGTTGCGGGCTGTGTTTCGGCCATGGGAAGAGCTCCTTGTTGTGACAAAGCAAAAGTGAAGAGAGGCCCTTGGTCTCCTGAAGAAGATGCCACTCTCAGGTCCTTCTTGGAAAACCATGGCACTGGTGGTAATTGGATTGCTCTGCCTCACAAAGCAGGTCTCTCTCTCTCTTAAAAATAAAAGTTTATTCTCAAAAAGACACCTCTCTTTTCAACCCTCCATCACTCTCTCTCTCTCCTCTTTCTCTCTCTAGATGATGGTTTACAGCTTTTTCATGTATCTATAGGCCTAAACCGATGTGGGAAAAGTTGTCGTCTGAGATGGCTGAATTATCTCAGACCAGACATCAAACATGGAGGTTTTACAGAGGAGGAAGATAATGTCATCTGGACACTTTATAGCACCATTGGAAGTAGGTTAGTCAATTTCTCTTCAGAAATTTTGATGAAATATATGGATTTTTCGTCTAATGTTTGGTGAATTTAATGATTTTTTTTTTTTTTGGTTTGGACTCAGGTGGTCTGTCATAGCTTCCCAACTACCCGGAAGAACAGACAACGATGTGAAGAATCATTGGAACACAAAGCTGAAGAAAAAGCTGTTAATGGCAGGAAAGGCTGGTTTCAATCATAGCATGACCACTACCAATAACAATGCGACTACTAACAACAACAACGCTGTTGATCATCACCTCAGCTCATCGGCCAGGTTTTCGGGTTTGGTCCCGAAAACCGAAAGCTTCGATCAAGGGAATTCGGCTTGTTTTGATCCAAACCCAAGTGCATTACCACATCTGACTGATGCGAGTTATGATCGAAATTTTGATCCACAAGAGCCAAAGTTGGAGCCAAATTCTCAATTTTGTTACTCAAATCCGGTGGAGGTTTCGGATTTTAGCGCAAATGGGAACGCCAGTTCTAGCATGTCAAGCCTTTCAACTTCATCTCCTTTGGGTTTTGAGAGCAATTTTGCCTCATTTGGTGGCGTTAATGGAGGTTTGGATGAGGATGGGATTCTTATGGAGTTGGGATTTGATTCTTATAATGATGTTCATCTTAGTGGATTTGGGTTTTAGGTAAATAACACAACTTTGATCAGTTGTTTAGTTCCTTATTGGGTAATTTTAATTTGTATCTCTTCTGCTTAACCAGCTAACAGTTTGTGGAAACCAAGGCTTGGTTCTGCATCAAAGTGTCATAGACTAACCACCAAATCCACTATCTGTTTTATATCGAGCAATACGTGGAGTAACTCCCGATATGACAGTAAAAGCAAGACGTGCAGTTGGATCGACTTGTCAGATTTCCATTTGAAAATAAGTGTTATGAAACTACTGAATAGAACCTATATTTGTTTATTATTAGGGGATAGTTATTTATGTTATGTTGGTTTGGTTACTTGTTGTTCTTGTTTATGTCCATTAATTAATGAAATTGAATTTTAACTTATTATAGCTAGAGGTTGATGATGAACATATGAAACCAAAATATTGGGCAAGTCATGTGGGAGTACTATAATTCCCCTTATGTTTGTGGGAACTTTGTCTTATGAAGCCTTGTATTTTTCCATTAAAGTTTCTTTTAGTTGGTGGAATCATGAATGTGAGTTAACAATCAGAAATATATATATATATATATATAAATACCATTTACCATTTATCCATTTTATATCCGATATTTTATAAAACGACACTTAAAACTTTTTTTTTATACGTTAATGTAATAACCAATTTATTTCAATTTAATATTTTTCAATAAAATATGTACTTTATAATAATAATTTTAAGTAGTATTATATTACACATATTTTTATACAATATTCTTATAAATTAAAATTACAATAACTGGATCTGTCCAGCTGTCGGATGAGAGATACTTTTTAAATATTTATATACGCATATATGTATATATATATATATGCATTTGGCTTTTTGGTTTCTGACTAGTCAGTGATCACGAAAGTAGTATTGGATAGCCAATTCAAAGATGAAGAAAACTTCTTCATCCAACAGTATCCATATATAGAATCCCTCGCTCTCTTTATGTGTGTTTTTCTTTGCTTGTTCTTTAATTTCTACATCTTTACTTTTTTTGTGGCTCCATTGGTAACTTTGTCTTCAGCCAGCACAATGATTTATGGATAAAGAATATGCACAACAACGACAATAATGTTGAGACAAATTTTTTAAAAAAAGAAAGTCTCATGAAAGTGGGTAGTTGAGAACTATATTCTTTGAATATGCATGACTATGTAAATGAGTTGCTCTTGACCAAAATATTTGCAATTTGGTTCATGAACAAGACCAGCTTCTTTGAAGCTTTTAATGCTGATATTAAGGATCTCTTTAGTAGAGATTTTACTTTTGATTTTAATCCGTGAAAAGTAAATTAAAAGTTGACGCTTGTTTTAAATGTTTGAAATCATATTATTAACATCTTAGTTGGTCAAATTGATTTTAAAATTTTCTGTGAAATTTATAATGTATTATTAAAACTGTGAGAGAAGTGTCAAACTCTACTCTAAAGAACTTTTTTGAGAAATTATATTTTGTGAGTTTGATTGAAAACTTTCTTGAGAGATAAAGCTCGTCTTATAAATTATCTAGATTTCGCTAAATAACTTTTGAAACCTGCTTTTCTAGGAAGTTCTGTCAGATTCGCCTGGTAAGTTAAAGAAAATCATTAATTGTTTTATCACTTCAATAGATTGTTTTATATATGCCTTGGTTATGTGCATGGCTTATTATTCCAATAGTCATTAATTAGCCTTTGTTTGAAATGTCAACTTAACTTTAAATGCAACGTTGAAAATGTCCCTTTACTAAACTACTCTCTCACACTTTATGGTCAAAAGTACGCCCACTGGTCCGCTACTTCACTCAGCTGGAACGTTCATAAAATCAAGTACGAATCGCACCGCCTCGGCTGATTTTTTTTTTTTTTTTTTGCCCTTTTTGGTTTATAAGCCAGTACTGCCTCAGCAGAAGTGTTCACTATATAATACCCACTAATATATATATATGTGTGTGTGTGTGTGTGTGTGTGTGTGTGTGTACGTATATAAGCTTAATTTACATGAAGGATCTGCTTTACATGCCAACTGGTACTACTCACATTTACACTAATGATTTATTAAAAAACACTATTCATCTTACATTATATCCGAGTGTAATATAATAAAATACAATATGTATTTGAATGTTTTCTTTCTTTCATAATATTATCTGCTTGATGGATACTTTTTTATTGAGGAAAAAAAAAAGATTTTTAATTGTTATAATTATTTTGTAAAGAAATAGTATACTGATAAAATAATAATAATAATAAGTGCAACATCTTTCTACCAGTATCAGATCAAAGATTTGAATCGTATACGTTGAAATCTGCCTTTGATATAGACTATGTGTCTTGTAGATTTTTTTTTTTTTATTAAGAAAAAATTATTTTTTAATTGTTATAATATATCATAATCAAATAGTATACAGATAGAATAATAGTGAAGAAGTTCAACACCTTTCTGCAGACGATTCGTGGGGCGGCGGCGTGGTTTACCCTCCTTGTTTCTATATTCTGCTCCAAGGGAATGCGACACATTATAATGATCTTTAGTACTAAAAATTTCACCTTAAAAAAGTTAATTAATCTAGGAATCATCTTCACTACAAATACCAATATCAATATTGTATTTAAGTATTAAAAGTATGAAAATTGACGTGCTTTTATTTATTTATTTATTTTTGTTTCGTATTCTTGTACATAATGAGCTATATTTATTATTTTATTTTTTTTGTAATTATTAAATTTTAAAACTTGTAAATGTAAATTTCTAATTTTCAAATAATTAGATAATGATTAATAATGACTAAATGGAAAAGGATATCACATCAATTAATAAAAATCAAATGTAAGAAAATTAGCACTTTCTGTATTTGGTATTAAATTTGTTACCAAATATATAACATATGTCAAAAAAAAAAATTCCAATTTTTCAAAGTGATTAATAAGTAATTGATTATATAATACTGATTAATCATAATCAATCACTAATTGATTAATATCAATATAAGTTCTTACCATCCAACTACTATAATTAGTTATGATTAATTACTAAGTAATTATGATTAACCACTAAATGGGTAAATCAAAATTTTAATAATATCTATCGATTATTTTTCTAAATAAAAAAATTTGATCATTTTTAAAATAAACGTCTAAAAACTGTTTGCTTACTTAAGATAATTTCATTTGCTTGGATGTTGCCTTTGCTAGCTGTTTCATCTATTATTATCCTAGGCAGTGAAATTATGAGGCAAATGTGGACTGTAACGTAGTCAAAGAGTTTCATGGAATAGTTAAGTTGAACGACAATTCAAGAGTGACAAGTCAAAGTACAGCTCTTTTTCAAAGAATAGGAAAAGTTTTTCCTAGTAGAGTTTGGCGGGCTAGATTATAATGGACATCTAATATTATATATATATATATATATATATATAACGTTAAAATATAAAGTGTTATGGTGATTAGTCTTTACTTTCAATTGTGTTTTGGACGTTTTGAGACGTAAACTTAATTAAATGAGTTAATAAAAAAGGACAATTTGGAGTGCCTTTTTTTAATTATTTTTTATCTTTTGGCTGTAAGGTGAGAAAAAGACACATGCATTTGCATTTAGAAAATTGTTTTTTTTTTTTTTTTTTGGGGAATGACATTCCAAGGTCTTTTTTTATGAAGTCTTCCTTTAACCTATGTTCCTCAACTTCCCGGAACTTTCTCAGGCGTTTTAACAAGATAATTCATAACGTGCTATTATTGACCTTATGGGAAACATCTTATCAAATAATCCCTATCCTAATAGGCTCTAACAAAAAAATTAGAAAGTTTTTTTTTTTTTTTTTTTTTTTTTTTTTTTTTCAGAAGGGACAATCTAACCAGCACCTTGTTTTATGCTAGGTTATGTTCGAGTCAAACTCACCATTATAGTGGATTGGATACATGAACAATTTATTTCTGTGAGATATTTATACACTAGACGAGATATATGTCATTTTAAAGATAATTTGGATACACAATTATAACAAATAGGTCCTTTTTTAAAAATGCTTAAAGTAAATAGCATATTTAAAAATGTATGAGGTAAATAGTATATTTATTATTAATTATTTCTTTATGAGAATTTTTAAGGTAATTTTTTCATAAATGTAATTCATAAATAAATTATTTATCATATATATGACATTTATCACAAATATTTTATTTACAAGAATATTTTTACTAAATTTTTATTATAAATAATGCTTCGTAAATACATTATTTATCGTAAATATATTATTTACCATCACTCAAAAAAATTTCTGTGATTTATTTTTACTACTAGAGATTTTTGATCTATTTCTCTCATTCTCCCTTCTTTATCCTCATAATTTAAGGGGAAAATAAAAGGGTTAAGGTCAAAGGACATGTTACATTTTCTTCTAGTCCAATGTGAACACTCACCACAAGTTAAAGTTTGAATGGAGAATTGATTTAGAAAACAGGACCAACCTTTGATTTCAAATAAGAAACATGTTTCTATAAATTAATATATATATATATATATATATATAATATAATGTTCTCCTGTCCATCAACCGGACATGAACAACAATTGTGATATCTTATTTTATATCTTCTAACAACTAATATTTACATGTAATTTTCTAATTAGAATATTATAACACACACTACTACAAAATGTGGATTCCACGACAGAGCTTCCACGATCGTTTTTAAAGAACGGTCGTGGAAAGTACGCCAAAAACGCGGCATGAAACTGGGTTTTCGAAAACGGTAGTGGAAGCTTCGACTTCCACGACTGTTTGTGAAACATGAATTTTTAGATTTTAAATTTAAAAAAAAAAATTCAAATTTTCGGCCGTGGGTTTTAGAGCATAAATTAAAAAAAAAAACCTCATTCTCTCCCGAAACCCATTCTCACTCACGCCTCTTTCACTCTCGCCTCCAATCTCTCCCTTGAAACCCATCTCCTCCTCCGTGACTCCTCCCTCCATTATCTCTCGCGTCTCTCCCTCTCTACCTCGCCTCCAATCTCTGCCGCCCTCCTTCCATTCTCTCTCGCCCCTCACCCTCTATCTCTCACCTCCAATCTCCGCCGGCCATGACTCCACCATTCATTCTCTCTCGCCTCCAATCTCCGCCGCGATTCCTCCCTTCAATCTCTTCCTCGAAACCCATCCTCCGCCGCCTACCCCGCTACTGCGCCACCCGCACCCACACCCGTAGAATTGGTAAGTCTCTCTCTTTCTTGCTCTATCTTGCGCCGCACATTTTATGATTTTGAAGACCATTTGGTTGATTGTGTTTTTGATTTTGGGTGATTGTTAATTGTGTTTGTGATTTGGGTGATTATTTTTCAGAAAAAAAGTTTTGATAACTTGATTATATTTTTGCATATTATATGTTCGACAAAATGTCCGATTGTATGATATTTACGGGTCTGGGTGAGGATTAGTTTTAGATTGATTAAAAATGTTTGAGTGAGGATTTGGTTTAGATTGTTTTCCGGAAAAAAAGTGTTGATTTTGTGATTTATGCTTTTGTATATTACATGTTCGACAAAATGTCCGATTGTATGATATTTACGTGTTTGGGTGAGGATTAGTTTTAGATTGATTTAAAATATTTGGGTGAGTATTTTGTTTAGATTGTTTTTTGGAAAAAAAGTGTTGATTTTGTTATTTATGTTTTTGCATATTACATGTTCGACCTAATTAAATTGTAAGTATATTTTTATATTCCAAATTATGATTTGACGTTACATTATTCTTGTTTTAATTGTTTTAAACTTTGTTGAATTGTTAGGGCACCCAATGACTAGAAGATTTTGGTGGGCAAAGGAGTAAGAAAGCGACGCAACTATAAAACGTTGTTACTATTCTATGTCCTCTACAAGAAGGTTATGTTGAATGCGAATATTTTGTTTTAGCCTATATGTGAGAAATATCCTTGACTCTCGATGGAGTATCCTTACTTCAAACCAAAGATTTTTATACTGACGTTGAGATGAGTTTAGTAAGGCAAGAGTTGGCTAATTTTGTAATGCGGTTCATCTAATATAGTTAGAAGATAATCTATAAATTTTGTAATGTAGTGTATGTTTTTGTAATAATTGTTCTACATTGTGACACAAAATTATTAAAGATTAACTGTTATTTTAATATGGGCTGTGCAATTGATAACACACAGGATTTGCCACTTGTGAGAAATTGCATAAATTGTGAATTTTTTTTTTCATTGTAATCTTTCCACGACCGTTTTTGTTAAAAATGGTCGTGGAATCATACTTTCCACAATCATTTTTGCTAACAACGGTCGTGGTATATGGCTATTCCGCGATGGTTTTTACTAAAAATCGTCGCGTTTTATTAATATTCCACAATGATTTTTACTAAAAACCATTGTGGAATAGCCCTCTTTACTCTGTATTTGACACCAATTTTGTCTATTCTATGACGGATAAAAAACTATTGTAGATTTCAAATAGATCTCATGACCTGGATACCAACCGTCATAGAAAGATACATTTTTGTACTTGTGACAAGTATTTATACTTACTAATATAAAGATAAACATCATTTAAAAATATTACATTAAAATAAATTAGTTGGTATAATAACACATTAAAAAAATAACAATTGCTGTTTTGTACGGTGTTAGACAGGAAAACTCTCTGTAGATATATATATATATATATATATCCGAAACTCAGAATAAAAGTCTGCCAAGAAAGAAGTTGTTTCTCACAACCATAACAATTTATTGCACTCTTAAAATCGTGACATCTTTTTCAGTGTTTGATTTACAAAATAATGCTACTTTCAAGTCAACGAGTGATGTGTTTATAACTACTTTAAGCAGGCCAATGGGAATGATCCATATCTTCTATCCTCATGCATAATTTCTTTCTATTATCATTTATAGTAGTCAAGCAGTCAAAGTATAAATGATACCACGTGAACTTTTGTCCACCAAAATATTCTCTCTCTCTCTTCTTTTTTTTTTTCTCCTTTCCTTTTTTAAGTAAAAGAAGAGGGAGTAAAATTGATATGAGAGAACTTATCGAATTGGGTTACGACTCATTAAATAACTCCTATATTAAACCTCTACTCTAATTTACTGACAAACAAAAAATAAAAACTAAAAAAAATGGAGAACTTTAAAATCAATTCATAACGACTAACAATACAAGAAAATAAGAAGCAAATAGAACTATCAGAATGAAAAAAGATCTACTCTTCTATTAAAGAATTAAAGAGATGTCTCCTTAAATTCTCCACAAGAAAGAAAAAAAATGGATTTTTGAGTAAATGACATTATTTAAAGTTTTTTTTTATTAAGTATCCATAATTTTGTAACATTAGACAAATAATTGTTTTTTAAATGTCAATCAATGATTGATTAATCAACCACTGATCGATTGTAGTCAATTTACTATCAATCTATGGCCACAACCATTTTCCTAAATAAAAAGAAAAGTTTCACCATTTTCTTATTTAAGTGTTTAAAAACTATCTATTGACCTAATTTTTTTTAAAAAAACAATAATAATAGTACTAGAGCGAAAAAGAGCGGGAATTCAATCCGGTTTACGCATCTTGAAACCTACCTTCCTCTTTGAGAACGAAGAGCATAAGCTTTTATCTTTTTAGAATTAGGGGTCATAGCTTTTCACAAATTATTACGCCATGCCAATTTAACCCAAGATCCTAGTTATCTTCGTTTTCTTTTGAGTAATTGCATAATTATAAAAGTTTTTCTTCTTGAAGATGAATGCAAAGAGGGATACAAGGCAATTTATTAGAAACCTCATGTACAAAATACTATCAAAAGAAGGCAAATCATAAAGAATATGCCAAACACAAATATATACACAACAACTTCATCAAAGAAACAAAATTACTAGAAGAAAATAAACATGTGGGGAAAAACCATATTCTTCTGATCTTCTAAAATATTGCCTTTCAATGGTGGGGTTCTCCCTATCTTGCCAGTGGAGTTGTGAAAGAATCCATATTCATGGAATCAGTATAAATAGAAGACATCTCGAATGTACTACTATATGATTGGAAGTGGAAATTTTGCGCTGGTCTTGAGGCTGTTTCTGTAATGTCCTTAGATAACTCTATTTCCAAGCACTGTTTAAGCTCTGTCAAGACATAACTCATTGTGGCCCTTTGTTGGGAACTAGAAGTTGTGCACGCCATTGCCACATCCAAGGCTTTGTAGACGGAATTCACATCGAAGTTGTCTTGAAGCCTTTTATCAATAATACTCTCTGTGTTTCCTTGTTCAAGTTCACTCTTCACCCATTGTATCACGTGGACAGTTTCTTCGTTTCTGATGATCGCGGGTTGGCCTGTTATTAGCTCTAGTAGAACCACCCCGAAACTAAAGACGTCGCTTTTCTCGGTCAGTTTTTGTGAATTATAGTACCTGCATTGGGAGGTAAAACTCAACTCATGATATTCCTGTGAAACCAAAGATTATATACAGGATGCATTGAATATGAGTATGTTTTCGAGTTTGTGGAGCCTAATCATCGCCCTGATGCAATGTTAGCACGCGGATCACCTTTTGTTATCGGGGTTTTCATTTTCACATATGTGTTTTTGTTGCCCCTTATGACACTAGCACTGGGAGCGGCTGAAAATGGACGTAGCTACCACAGAAGGTGAACTACTTTTGTGTGTGTGCTTCTTTTCCTTTGTTTTCGTTAGTAAAGACTAGAGCGCCTAATCCGTGACATATATAGTAATACTACAACAACTGAAAAATGCAATGCGAGTAAATTGTTTGACGTACTCTGGATCAAGATATCCTGCTGTGCCCATGACAGTAGTTTCGACGTTAGTGTCGTTGTCACTGGCGAAAACTTTGGAGAGGCCAAAATCTGCTATTTTAGCATCCAAGTTTTCGCCTAACAAAATATTGGTTGTTTTCACATCTCTGTGTACAACAGGTGGCTTGCAGCCGTGGTGCAAGTACTCTAGTCCTGCGAGGCAGATATTTTAACATCAGTAAATCAACTTAAACAAAACAATATACTAGAATAATCAAATGGATTGTTAGTACAATCTGATATGTCACTACAAGAAACAGAGTTCTTAACGGTGCAGTCAGTGTGTCGGTTTCGCTGATAAAAACTCGATATGCTTACCTTGTGCAGCGTCTATTGCTATGCGAATCCTCATCTCCCAACTCAACTCTGAATTTTTATCTGCAATCATCAATTGTAAACGCGATACAAGTTTTGTTACTTTGAATGTTAATTCAGTAGATATTTTGAATATTCCTTCAAAAAAAGTACATGTAAGAAAGGAGTCCCCCTACTGTACAACCTGGTACAACGTTTTCTCGGGTATTGGATAATGGTATATAGATATCTCGACCCTTGAAATCATTTTTCGTTGGATCCCAAATGATTACAAAAAAAAAATGCTCAAATTTTAATAGTTTATGTTGATTTGTCCATCATCCAATACATGAGAAATTGCATGCACATTGCGACTAGAAAAGAAGTCAAAAGTCCTATCACAGTTTTGACGGTAAGATAATACTTTGAAATCAGAAGTACCTGAAAGATATCCTTTTAGGTTTCCATTAGGCATGTACTCGTAAATAAGCGCCAACTTGTCGTCATCGTCACAGTATCCAACAAAAGTCGCCAAGTTTCTATGATGAATTCTCATCAAGAGCTCTGCCTGCAATCAGATGAATCTCAATTTAGATTTGGCATTTTGCCTTGCATTCAAATCCTCATAGATGGCAAGCCAAAAACTCTCAAACTAGATATCTAAAATGGAAAATATATATACATATACATATATATGTGTGTGTGTGTGTGTGTGTGTCACAGACCTCAGTTTGGAATTCCCTAGGACCCTGAGATGATGATGGAGAAAGCATCTTGATTGCGACTTGGGTCCCGTCCTTCAAATATCCGTGATACACCATCCCAAATCCTCCCTTTCCTATTTCTGTTTGGAAGTTGTTTGTAATCTCCACAACCTCGGCAAAACTATACTGGCTCTTCTTTATTACCACATGTCTTCCTGTTTTTCTGAGAATTTCTGTTTTCGAAGATAAACACAATTTTTAAACATTTAGATCGGTCATGATACGATATCTTTAAATAGGTTCTACGTTATGTATTTGGACAAGCACAAAACCTGATTTTTTCTTTCGTCTTTGTTTCCATACGAGAATCAGTACAATAAGTAGGACAGCTGCTGACGCCAATGATGCAACTATGGGAATCACAATATCCTTCTTCTTCTCTCTGCACGAACCCGAGCTACAAAGATTTCGACTATCCACACTGAAATTTAATTAAAAAAAATACAGGAAAAACAATCAGACCATGTTGTGCATATTTTTATACATATACATACATCTAAAGATTATTACCTTAAAATAAGTGAACCATCCTCTGATCTTTCCAAAAGAGCGTTGGGAACGACACCGGATAACTGGTTGCCTTCCAAATTTCTGTGCATCAATTGTGAAGAGTTAGAGCTACAAGTGTTTAATGCTACCATAGTCACATTATTCACACTTCCATTGTTTCATGACTTACAAGAACTTGAGAGATTTTAGATCTTCCATAGATTCTGGTATCGGTCCGGTTAAGTTGTTGTTAGAGAGATCCCTGTGGAAGAGGTAGTTTGATTTATGAGATGTTATAACAACTTGGCGAAAATGAAGTTACGAAACTAAATGAGTAATACTCACAAGGATTCCAAAAATGAGAGATTGGAAATGGAGGAAGCTATTGCTCCACTCAAATTGCTCGAGCTCAAGTTCCTATTCAAAATAAAGGCCAATTCTTGTGAAAAAACTGAATTTTTTAATGAACATTAATTAGATTAGTTACACTTGAATTCAACATTCGAAGAACTACTCACAGGGAAATAATCCGAGGAGGAAGCGAGGCGTTGAGGCTGCATTTCAAATCTTCCCAAGAGAAATTCTTTGGCCCACAGGGATCACCTGCCCAGTTCTTGACAATTTGATATGTTCTTTTGACATCCTCAATAGCATCAGCTGTATATATACATATATACACACACACACACACAAACAAAGTTAAAGCAAAGCATAGATGTGCAAAGAGGCAAAATTTATATATCAAAGACTTCTAAACAATTTTAGCTACTTGGTGATTGTGCCATGAAAATAAATCAAATTGTATCTATATGCATACCATCTTCACTATATGTCGATGATTCGTTCTTCTGTTTGGCCATGTAAATCTCGACAGCATTGAGGATTGGCGGATGAGTAGAGTCCTCCGTTTTACGAATAGAAATCTGGTGATCTTTTCCAACCAATGCTCTTGAATTCGACACTGTCGTTGCGTGCAAGTAACCGGGGCTCAAGGGTCCAAACAAAGGAGTCCCGTTCCATGTTACATTGAACTTTCTTGACTGGTTTCTCCCAAGTTCCTCCACTTCGGCAAAGTGCATGTAAACGTAAAATTTAGAGCTCGAATCCGTTGTGCTCCACTTCAGCTCTAAAGATCCGCCACTAGTTCGAGGTTTAGCTCCAGTCTGAATCACTTCCAACGGCACTCTATATCCATTTTCATAGTTGTTAACTGCTGAAGAAGTGTTGATTGGATCCCAAGTAGTGGAAATATCGGAGAACCAGATTCGGTCATAGACATCGTCTTCGTACCGACCCGTCCCATTTGTCTTCCCAATATCTAATCTCTCAACAAGTACTAATGAAGCATTGGCTCCAAACTCAGTGTCATACACAGAATTGTTTAATGGCCTAAGCTCCAACGCCGATATGAACGGAGTTCCCAAACCTTTGTCCACAAGACAAATGTGAATTGTATCTTTTAATGTCGTGCTGATAATCTCAGTAATCACAATCTCAGAGAGATTGCTGAATTTCACCGTGAACCAAAGATTGACATCGAGATAAAGATCGAATTCGGGTGGTTTGTTTTCTCCGTCGTAGTTTCCATACAAGAAGGCGGCTCTAATGAGATTCTTAGAGCCGCTTCTAGCTGCGGGTTCCAAGGTGTAACAGTTCTTGCTACCTTGAGGGAAACTCCGAAGATCCGAAAGAGGTAATGGTAGGTTGGGATTGTTTGGATATGCATATTCGGAGGAAATGTTCCTATTTATTCCAGTTTCTACGAAAGCACCATCTGCAACGTAAGTTATGCGGGTGTCGGGGTCTTCGTAGCTGAAATTCGGAGGAGAGCCACAATCAATGCTTATGAATCCTAAGCAAGCAACCAAAAAAAAAAAAAAAAACAGAGTTATAGGTTAGCAAATAGGTTACTTAAGGCTAAAGCAACTCATGTCTATAATCAAGAACCGAATCCTATATCATGATCAAAATGATTTCATACAAGAAAATCCATTCTGTTTTATTGATGTAATATTTTTCGGTATTCTGATTGAATCAACGGATCTTAGGACGATTTATCCTACTTTACCCCTTCTTAATTATCTGTGATTATTACGCTTCCGCTACATCAAAAAACACGAAAAAGACTAACCGGTTTGACGCTGTCCATGAGCCAAAGTTGCAGATAGCAGCAGAAAAAATCCAGCCACAATCTCCATCTTCCTCTTTTTGCTATGACCTGTGCATCATTCGCAATGCAAATATGTCGAAAAAAACATGAAAAAAATTCATCAAATTTACAAACCAGTTTTGCCAAAGAAAATAAATCATTACGTGAACAAATACCTACACCACTTAGTTTTTTTTAAACACGTGAGAAATGGATTAGGTTGGTATATAACCATGGTTCCGAGGTCTGTTTCATTTTAATATAATATTATTATACAACTTGAAACTTGTTAATTTGCCCTTTTTTTTTTCTTTTTTTTTTTTTTTTTTTATATGGGTAAAGGATTAAGATTCTATGAGCATTTTTTAAACAATATCATTTTTTAAGGCACTCCAGAGCTTACATTTCAACTCTCAAGAGCTGGAATGAAATCAATACCATTAGCCATACCAGGAAAGTGAACAACGACTGAACTGCTTTCCAAGAGGCAAATTATTTGCTTGTCAAAAACATGATGATTTTTTTATTTTTTTTGCTGAATAAGTCAAATGTATCAGCCGCCAATGCCAGCATATAAAGTCATAATTGCATTTTTCTTACGTGCATTCCACTTTTTCGGTACCCTGTCGGTCTACAAGTTTATAATAACTTTTACGACTTTAAAATTCAAAATTCACAAATACATTGTTAAAATGTATAAATTATCGTATTCCCATTAAAATTCGTAAGCCTACGGTAAGTTATACAACATGTATGTTACAATTGTAATTTTTTAATATGTGTTTCACTTTCACAATATCTCTGTCGATCCATAAGTTTATAGTAACTTTTACAATGTCAACATTTAAAATTCATAATTACATCATTGAAATGTGTAAATTATCGTATTCCAATTAAAATTTGTGTGTCTACGGTATGAACAGCTCCAAGGATCGAAATTCACAAATTCCAAGGTAAAATATACAAGTTATGCAGGGAATTCTTTTCTTTTTGTTGCTAATTACTTGAATTAGTAGCTATCAAGGGAAAAGAGGTGGCATGGAGTTTCCAGCTGAGTGGTTCAAAGACACACAATTTCTTTGTAGGTCCCATCTTGTGTCTTTTATATCAGTACGAAATATTGGGCCTGTGCACAAGTTCAGTTTGAGTTGAGTTGAAATTTTTAAGTTTGAATAGTAATTTTTATTGACTTTTTCAGAAAAGACAAAAAACTTTTTCAAAAAAGACAAAAAACATGATAAAAAAAGTACAGTTTAATTTGAATGAAACTTACCAACCAAACGGCCCATTATCACTTATTCCTTTGCATTCAGACTGTAATTGCAAAAGTCAACTATCTATAACCATTCAAAAATAATTTATTTCTTTTCTCACCAAAAACAAAAAAACAAAAAAACAAAAAAACAAAAACAAATTCTTCTAAAGGACCCAGATGGATATAAGAAAAAATGAGAGTCATTTTCTCACATTGAAAGTTTGACAACACCGAAAGGACATTCAGTGACTTTTGATCACAAATTGGCAAAGCGTACAGTTAAATTTTAAAAAATAAATAAATCTCTTCCGGTGAAAATTGTTTATAGTTTAATTTAACGATTAAAGAATATGCCTTATTTTCATATTCTACCACATAATTTTTTAAAATTGTAAAAGCGCATAAAAAAAAAGTAGTGTTTGTCTTAATTTCCTGCATGTATCTAACAAAGAAATCGACTATTATGCGAATACCTATGATTTTTAAGTACGTGAGAAATGTATTAGGTGGGTGCTAGGGTTCTAAGCAAGTACCTACAAGAAATAATTACATAAAAAATCTATTTTTATGACATTGTTTTAAAACATGTCTGTTTTTTTTTAAATATTATGTAAATGTCTATTTTTTTTAAAGAAACAATCTCTTGTAGTACACATTTTGTCTTTTTACTATACTTAAGATCATTTCTCTCATTATGTTTCAATTTTTTTTCCTTATTTATTCATCATTGTTGCATCTTTATCTTAATGACTAATTCTTTATTATAGTGATTGCTTGTTAATATGATTTAGGTTTTTCATAAACATGTTCTTAAGTATGATTTAGGTTTCTTAGAAATTTTTTTAATATGATTTAGGTTCTTTATGATAATTATAATGATATGATGATAATTTATTCTTCTATATTATTATTGATATTGTTTAATAGTTAGTTTCTAAAGTTTAAATGTGATAAGAAATTGCTTATTTTTTAATGATAATTATTATATCATTATGATGCTTTTCTTTATGATATTACTATATCATAATGATGTTTTTCTTTATGATATTACTATATCATTATTATGTTTTTCTTTATGATAATTATTATATCATTATGATATCCTTTCCTTTTATAACAGTTTGTTTACCAAATTCACGAAATCAAATTTAGGCATCTTTATTCAGACTTTTTCTTCCCTTTTTTTTTTTGGTTTCCTTTTTAATAATTCAATTATTTATTAATTCTCAATTCTTTATGAAAGGTAATGTTGTCTTTATAAGTACTATTTTAGACATTTTTATAAATAAAAAAATAGACAGTTTTCTAATCAACATCTCTAATTTGGACATCTATGTAAATAACACTAATTATAATTGTAAACACAAGTGTTCTCCTTGGTAGGATTAGGCTAACAAAATGGCCGATTGGCTATAATTAATCATTGAGCGAAAACTACATATTAAGATTGGTTAAATTATTAATTGATTATAATCAATTAATCAATTTTGAAAAATGATCATTTTTCTAATTTAACAAAACTTTGATCATTAATTAAAAAACTCTTAAAAAAATATTATTTACTCGCGTATCCCAAAATAATACTCTGATTGCGGTAACAAATTACACTGTATGTTTCTAAACATAATTGTTGGTATAGAATTTTTCATCTGACCCATAAGTTTCTATGACATATTATTTCATGTAGGTCCCTTATAATTATTGTATGTGTCGTTGAGACTTGTGTAGGACAAAATCTTTCCCCTAAAGTCTATAGATTAATGAGAAAATAAATAGTAAACAAACGCAAGTTCACACTTGATATAGATAGTTGCTGGTTCAAACAATTTAGATATTTGTTGTTATTGCAAATGTCAACTACACAACCAAAAAGATGAAAATGTAGACTGTACTTCAAAAGACTAGCTTTATTAATCTCCAGCTTTAAAATTATATTTTTTGCATATCTGTTCTCTAAATTTTTCCAATTGAAAAATTACCCTTTAATTCTTAATTTGATAAACTATCCCTAAATTTAAGAAAGTGTTGCAGAATACTCTCAATTCAATGATGGTTATTAAATTTTGGTCAGGAACGCTCTCGTGCATATTATGAGAGTCCATTTAAAAAACGAGACTAAAGTTTAAATAACGATGATAAAAATTTTAATAGTTTCAGGGTTGTTTGAATGGAAGATCCAAAACTTTTTTTTTTAAGTTTATTTTTGTCTTTTTCTAAAAAGTCAACATAAATTATAATTAATTTTTAAAAATTTAGCCAACTTCAACCTAAAAATTTCACCTTAAACCCATGTTACAAATGCATGCATAGTATATGTAAAAATTTAGAGACAACTTACCACCAAAAACCACCCTTAGAATTATTTTCTTTTTTTCCTATTGAAGTGTGAGTTTTATATATATATATATATATATATATATAAGGTTATAGACACTCATTTTATTAATTAAAAAAAAAACCTTTCAAATTTGAAGACGTAAATAACCTGAACCCCTTCCAATTCCATGTAAACTAAGAAAACGACAAAAATACACATTGAAAACGACTGCCGTTTCCTCGTATTGAAAATTCAACAAGATCGTGAGGACAATTCAGTAATTTGATAATAAATTAACATAGTTAATAAATTAGATAAATCCCTTTCCCGCCAAAAATAGAAACGTCAAGCGCACACTACTCTACTCTGAAGGCTTCTTCTTCTTCTTCGACCACAGATCAGCTCCAATCTCTGCTCGTTCTTCGAATTCCAAGTCGTTTCCATGGTAAATCAATCTTAATAATTTCTAATAATCTGTCAATTTTTAGCTTTATGTTCTACTAGATCATAAAGTTGCACGAATCTGTTTGATTTCAATTGAATTTAGGGCATTTTTTTTTTCTCGTAATCTAGTTGATAATTCGTTGTTAGAATGATGAATTTCAGAAGATAAACGATTTTCGCTGCTCGGTTTTAAAGACCTAGAATCAATCACTCAGTTATTGCATTTTCGATCTGTTTGGTTGGCAAGAAAATGCCCGAGAAAGAAAGGAGTTATCTGGCTTTGAATCTTGAATTTGTTGCCGACAAAATTCCGAGTAACTTAATATGCTATTATTGGAATTTTATTTATAATTTTTTTTTTCAATTTATTGATTTTTTTGTCTTCTTTTGTGATAAAGTCGAAGAAAAGAGGACTTTCGCTGGAGGAGAAGCGTGAGAAGATGCTTCAAATCTTCTACGAGTCCCAGGATTTTTTCCTTGTGAGTATTGTTTATAGTCCCTTTTTGTTTATTTTTATCTTGGTTTTTTTACTTGATGGCCGTGTTATATTCATGATACGCTAGTTTAGTTCCTTCAAGTACTTGAAATTTTTAGTGAAAATTAAGACTCCGATGTACCATGCAGCTCAAATCTTGGCCACTAAATTGTGAAAAGAAATGATCCAAGTCATTGAAAAAAAGTAGTGAAAATTTTTGTTGGCTCAGATGGTTTGTTTCTTTGACAATTTCAGCTTAAGGAACTTGAGAAATCAGGACCAAAGAAAGGTGTGATTACTCAGTCTGTGAAAGATGTTGTCCAAAGTCTAGTGGACGATGATCTTGTTTCAAAAGACAAGATAGGAACTTCCGTAAGTAGATGCTTCCGGATGCTTTTGAATTGAGTAATGATTTGCTTTTTGGGTGTTTCGTAGACATAAAAGATATTTTTGTTTACATGCGACCTTGAAACTGCGAAGATATCTGACAGCAACAATTCTATACGCATGTAAAATATATTAACAATTTGATTCTCTTGGGATATTTCAGTGTTCACTAATTTTTGAAATTTCAGGTGTACTTTTGGAGTCTTCCTAGCTGTGCTGGAAATCAGGTGAACTGGATGCTTTTTAGATCATTTAACATCTTTATCTTGCTTGTACTAATAAGGAATTCTGGGCAGCTGAGAAATGTGTATCGCAAACTTGAATCGGATGTTCGAAGCAGTAAGAAGCGGTTTCAAGAGCTTGTTGAGCAGTGCGATTCATTAAAGAAAGGGAGAGAGGAATCTGTGAGTGTTCTCAAAGGCACTCTCTATAAGATTGAACTAGCTTACGCTTAACTAAAAATCAACTATTGGGTTGTTCTGAATTTGATATCGGCGCTGTTTCCAGGATGAAAGAGAGAAGGCTTTAGCTGAATTAAAAGCCATTGAGCAAAAGTATACTGAATTGAAGGTTTGGAAAATCTGTTTCAGATCCTTAAATGCAACCAAGGATAGATTTATTCAAGTACCTATTTGCATTCTGTTGTCGTTTTTAGGCTGAAATGGAGCAGTATGCAGACAATGATCCAGCCGCCTTTGAAGCAATGAGTTGAGAATTTCTTCTGATATTTAGTTCATAGATTGTCAATAGACATTAATTGCTTGGTACTTGATAACTTCTGGGTTCGGCAAACTGATTGTGAATAATACATTGGCAGAGCAAGCAATAGAAGTTGCCCATTCAGCAGCTAACCGGTGGACAGGTTCTCCATATATAGCTTGTTTAAATTCGTAATCTTCAATTCTTTCTTTTTCTTTTTTCTTTTTTTTTTTTTTTTAACAGAATTGCTTATGTAGAGGTAGTGATTTGTGATTGCTTTTTGTGGTCTAACACTGTGCAGACAACATTTTCACACTGCGGCAGTGGTGTTCAAACAATTTCCCTCAGGCCAAAGAGCAGCTTGAAAACTTGTACAAGGAGGTACATAAGCTAACTTATTGTTTTCTGCATATATGTTCGTCCAATAAGCTTAAGCTATAAATTTCAACTCCCAAAGCCATCAACTCTGTGCCTGTGTTTTGTGAGCACGGCAATAAGATCTCGAGTTTCTAGTTAAAACATGTGGTGCAAAAAGCTATCACCTGGTTTCCACAGTTGGTCTTCTTTCTTAGATTGCGGTTTTAAATGCAGGCAGGAATAACAGATGATTTTGACTACCTGGAGATGTCACCAGTTCCACTCAGTTCAGTGGTTGATTAGGGGCTTGAAGGCAATATAGCTCATGTTTCTATGGGATAAAAAATGCAATTAACATGTATGTGGTTAGTAATGCCACCTAAAATCAAAATGCAATTTTGTTTCTTCTGTTCTTTTTGTTTTTTGTTTTTTTGTTTTTGTTTTTGTTTTTTTTCCTGCAAAGAAAATGGTTAAATGGTCAGAGACTAGCTTACCCATTTAACCTCGGGCCGATTCACAGGCCCACAAGCCAAAATTGGTTCTTATACCTAGTGGAGACTCAAAACCTCTACTCTCATCTATGTCAGAAGTTCAGAGCCTAATAAGCCCACCTGTTAAGTCGGTAACTCAAGTTCTTTCTATTTTTGTTGCTATCCTAGATGATGCTTTTTACACACGCATGAATTCTCGAAGTAGGGTAATTTGACGCCCAGAAAGGGTTATCATCCATTATATAGGACAGCCTGTTTCTAAATGCATTGCTTGAGATTTTCATCATAGTGTTAATGGTAGTAGTATAAAAAACATAATGTTCATTGCAGTCGTAGAATAATGTAGACATCAAATGGTAGTTGAATTTGATTAAGATCAAACTAATCAACTAGGTTCGGTTCATTAATGATCTCTATGTATGCTCTTAAATTCTTGATTGGCATGCGAAAAGGGAGACTAGTGACATAATTATACTCAGATGGAGATGGTTTCTACTGTTTTAACATTTTCTTTTGTTCTCTTTTTTGGTTAAAAACCGCATCAAGCGTGACTCCGTGTTAGTTGTCACTGTTGAGTTTGGAACTCTGAGCAGACCACCGTTGATAAGTCTTTTGTTCTAAATTAAGAAAGGTGAACTTTAACCTTTATGATGCAGCAATTTTCTCAGCAAAACTCAGTCTAACATTCTCATCATATTCATCTTTTAAAGCACCAACCAGATTTAATCTGCAAATTTGAACCAATTATTGGGAAGTTTTTTGAACCCCACCTAAAAAAAAAAAAAAAAAAAAAAAAGCCTCCAACTTGAGCCAAAATCAAACAGTTCAAAGATCTGGTGCTTATCTGATGATTGGTGACTGTTGTAGCCGTCTCGAAAGCTTATCTGATGCTTCCAAGTGGACTTATGGGGCCAACCCAACGGTCACAGATCAAAATTGCAACGTCCTTCATTAAAATTTTTTTTTTTTTCAAACAAGAAAATCGAAATTTCTGGGAACTGAAAAATTCTAAATTACTAACCGTTAATACTCTATGGGCATATGGGAGGGTAGGGGAAGTATAGAATTTGAAAAAGTGGATCACCATTCATTGGAGGAGGTGGGTCCCACCAATACAACAGCCCGACAATTACTGGAGTTCTGAACGTGCAGGCGTTACTGCCTCCACGTGGGACCAATCAACGGCGTAGATTCTGGCCCGGGGACCCACATTACTAAACCAGCAAATTAAACCCAGTGTGGCCCTCTCACGCTTTCTTCCTTCTCTCTACAAACCCAGCTTTAAACGCCACTTTTAGTTCACTCTAAAGAAAGAATATTTTCTCTTCAACAAAAACCCATTAGAGATTTCTTTTTCTTTTTCCTTCCCCCCCCCCCCCCCCCCCTTTCTAGAGGTAGTAAGAAATGGAGATGTTTAGACATGAGTTCTTGATAATGGCGACTTTGGCACTTGTCATGGCCTTTTTATTTCCTTCAATCAACGCTCAAAGCTCTACTACTGCTACTGCTCCAGCTCCTCCTCCAACAAGTGATGGTTTGCTCTCTCTCTCTCTCTCTATATATATATATATGTATTATATGTATTAAAATTGGTACATTTGGTAATGCCAGGGGTAGCAGTGGATCAAGGAATCGCCTACGTGCTAATGCTGGTGGCTCTGGTGGTGACCTACATCATTCACTGATGACCATTTTTTTTTCTTTTTTTTTTTTTTGGTTTAGAGAGAAAAAAGACGGGGAAAGAAATCAAAGCAGAAACGTTTCTCCATCTCATGCTTCATTTTGTTTAGCTCTTGTTGATTCCATTTCTTAGTAATTCTTTTTTACTCCTTTATAATGGACCCGATGTTTATTGTTCGAAAAGAATTGAAATTTTGCGCATATTTTTCATAAGCAAAATCCGAAATGGGCTCTGAAAGTTAAAGTCTCAATGAAAAGTAGTAGCAAGGAGGGTAGAGTCCAGTGGTTGAAGTTCATGGTCAACGAAGAAATTTTGAAATTGAAGAGGGCCACCTAACCCGACACACACACACACACGACAACGTGTTTATCACTGTGTTAGTTAGGTGTTGCCTGTCAGTGTCAGCTTCCACTTTCACCGAACTGGGCCTGCTCAATTTTTATTTTTATTTTTTTATATGACTGTGCTTAGCAAAGCAAAACTTGACAAACAACGACAACTTAAACAAAATAACGAAGAAACAAACGTGACAAACAACGACAACGCCAACCCTCGTCCCTCTCCTTAAAAAACCAAATCCCTTTAATAATAATGGAAAATATTATTGTTAATTTTGAATAATAATGCCAAAAATTGTTGTTCATCTATTAAACCTATCACATACATACCATTTTATTTTATGAGAAGTTTTCACGAGCATAACAAAAGACCTCACCGTTAGATTTATGTAATGAATTTTCACCTACGAAGTTAGATTTTATGTAATGAATTTTGAAACCTACGAACAAAAGGGTAGATGCATTTAAGAACAAATTATAGTGATATACCACCTAATTCTCTCTTTTTTTTTTTCTTTTTTTTTTTTCATTGCCCATTTTAGATCATAGATTACAATTAAATATTCATTTAAACTGAATATTTACATTCAAATATAAAATTAAATTTGCATTATGCTGTGTAGTCAAATGAAATGTGTATTTAAATAATATGCAACATTTAAATTAGTTTAGTTCAACACAAACCAGAAAATACATAAATAAAGTGTTGGAATATTCCCCATCACCTAAAGTAAACCTTCGTGTCAGTGCACGCACTCCTTCCGTTAGTGCACTGTTTAAAAGGCCGTCAAGTGGTATCACAACTATCATTTTGACAATCATTTTTAATGGCGTCGCAACAGGCTCTTAAAACTATAAGAGTTTAATTTGATAAAATAGCAAAAACCTTAAAAGAGCTCAATATTTCCGAATGCCAAATGAACTTTTAAATACAGAATGACCACACAAACAGACAAAAACCAAAAGCTAATGCCACAGAAGGGATTTTCTTATTCAACATTGAATTTGGGTATGGAACAGCATTAAATGCCCATAAATCTGGTCGTTGAGCCAACTCTCTACTAATAGCAACGGTAAATCATAATTTGCAGTGCCTTTAAGACAATTCTAAGTTGATAGCAATCCCTATATTAATTGAGGTCTTTTAACATTGATTAAGAAGAAGAAAAAAATTGTTCCAAAAGAGTTTTCTGGAAAAACAAAACGGGGAGAGAAGCAAACTAATGTAAAATGGCTACAGAAATCATGATACAAAGTTCCAAAAGGGGATTTATGATAATATTTAATTGTGCCACCTTTATATACACTATTGCTTTGTTCAAGAATAACACCACACCAAATCTGCATGTGCCTGAAACACGCAGGAATCTGCATCGTGCAATCAGGCCACTTCTTTACATAGCCTTTTCGAATTGTGCCCGGCAATACCTGCAACATACTAACTAATGAAAATCAACTCTCAAACTTCATGCCAAACTTCATATGTATTTGTTTCATTGAACTTACAAACTTAACCCTTTTGGCAGGGTTAAAATCTCTCAATAAAATAAACATGTGAAATCCGAATAAGAGTAACAAAGCAGACAAGTCCAGCTGATTAATTCATTTGGGAAATGAAAAATTCATATACAACTGATCAATGACCTGCTTAAAGGGCCATCTCAGCCTGCAAGGCAGCCAGTTCATCCTCTTCAGCAGTGCGCTTCTGAGGAACAGGACGTGCAGGTTGCCGGCCAGCTGGGACCTGCACCGGAGCAGCGGGAGCCGTTGTTGCAGGCTGGAGAAGCTGTTCTTCCAACTCGGCACCTTCCAGCTCTTCAAGTTCAGCTTCCAGTTCATCCTGCAATGCCAGAAATGTGCAACTTTTCAGCAACTTAATACTAATAGCTATTAAAGCATGAAAAAAGGAAAATGAAAACAAACAAATGCATATTGACGTGGACGGTAAGAATTTTGGAATAAATTAAAGATATGAAACCAAAAAAAAAAAAAAAAAAAAATCAATGAGGAAATAACTACCTCGTCAAAATCAGCTGCTGCACCAATTGGAGCAGACAAAGCATCCTGGATCTGTTTCATGTTCTCAGTCTGCTCGTTAATCTCATCCATGGTCTTATCCACATCATCTATATTCCTGCACAACCAAAATAGCAAATTAATAATCGAAATAAAATTCTTCAATCTGCAAAGAAGCCAAATAAAACATAACTGCTACTTACGTTGCTTTCTGCATTGCTTTCATCGCAGATGCACCAGTTCTCAAAGCATCTACCGTTTCAGTTGTGGCTTTTGCACCTTCTAGCATTATCATCTGTCATAGACAATCGCAAATCAATAACCACATAAACTAAAATCAAAATAACAAATTCTTCATAAACTACTGGAATCAACAGGTTATGGAACTCAAGGATCACCTGGTCATGAATTCGCAACTGGAAGTTCCCAAGTTGCTCTATTTGCTGTTCATATAACCTCTTCCTTTTTAAACATTGTATAGCCGCTGCAAACAGCAAAGAAGTCAATATCAAACAACAAAGAACAAAAAACTGAGACCAAAAAGATAAAAATAAGGCCTTTAAAAATCAATATTAAAGTATACATAGACATGACCAAGAAAAGTGAGGATACATAGAAATCAAATTAGAAAATAAAGCGGCTATTCGAGGATATGTAGACATGACCAACAAAACTTTAACCTGCCGTCAACATTACAAAAAAAGATAGAACTGCAAATCTAGAATAAGTGCATGACAGACATAGCACAATTTTAAAGGTAAATTAAACGTCGCCTCATCAGCATATTATACCATCAGAGGATTGTATTAAGTTCAACCGGAGATGAAAGCAGTGTTGGAAGATGTTAAATAACTCCAATGTGAAAGTAGGATCTAAAAAACCAGCAAAATCGTTTTGCACATACATTACAAGTGACACTGATGCTAAACGTCAAGAACGGAGGTATAAATGGCAATGAAATTAAACAGCAACATAAGCCCACCAACTCTCATTGTTTGTTATGATCCCGAGAGTAAATGTGAACTCACAAAGCAAACAAATATAAAACCAATAACCAATCAACCAGTTGAGACTCTCCTACATGAATTTCCTAAATGGGGACATCTAACAACCATAATTCAAAGTTTAAATTTATACCCTTCTTGTTCTTTGCTCTGGTGAATTCCTTTGCCCTTTCAACTTCTGCAGAAGCCTTTTTTTGTAGTACTTTCTCCTTTTTCTCCAGCATTTCAAGTGTCTGCATGATTCAAAAGAAAAAGCATATCACCTAACAAGCTAAGATCAAGGGGGGAAAAAAAGTCTACTTGAGAAACTTGTTACAACAGTAACAAATTAGAAAAACAACTTAACCCACTGTAAATCTTTAAAGTTTCTTGCTTAACCGTTTTATAAACGAAAGAATAACAGCTCCAAATCATAAAGAAATTGCATTGATAATTCGGCGAAAACATGTCCAAGTAAACAGTGATCAGTCCATCATAAAATATCAGCCAGCGACTAAAATTCTCGATCAAACCCGCGATAAAACCATCAGAACAGACAACCAGAGTAATCAACAAAGAAAACAGCCAAAAGTTCTATAAAAGAACCAAAATTTTATCAAAACAAAAGGACCCATTTAGTCAAACCGACAAGATTAAACATATGAACAAATTCTAAATTTTCTTGAGGAAACAATTGGAAATTAAAAAATCAACAATCGAAAAACTTGATAAGAAATTCGGGAATTATACCTCGTTTAATTTGTCTAACGTGGTTAGGGCATTGGTTTCCTGTTTAGGTTTTCCAAAAAGCCGGGTAAACATGGTTGATCCTCTGCGATTACGAAACCCTTTTCGCTCTCCTGCAAAACAAAATCAAATCGCGCAAAACCCTAAATCCCAAATCGATCCGAAGGTCAACAATCGGAAATTCTGATCAAACAAGAACAGAAAACCTCAATAAAAATACGAAAAAAAAAATCTCCATACCTCGAAATTGACTCCGCGATTGGGACAGAGGGATCGGATAGAGAAGAAAATCAGATCTGTGGATTATGAGGAGAGAGAGAGTAGAGAGAGAGAGAGAGTGATTGCGTTTGTGATCGGGTCTCTCTTTGGTTAAATTTGGGGGTTTTTTGTTTTGTTAACTTAAGCGTGTTGCGTTCGAGAGAGAGAAGAAGTGCTTTTCCCTTTCGTTACGTCGTTGTTTCAAAGTCGTCATTTGTTTTTTTAAGGGAATAAACAATACATTTTAGGGCAAATTACCATATTGGTCCTCCACTTTTACATTTTTATAATTTTGGCCCCTATTCTTTTTTTTATAGCTAAAATGACCCTAAGTTACTAAAAATGTAGCTACAATAGTTCATTCCATTAATTTTTTGAATAGAATCAATTAGATAACATCACTTGGATAAAATTACTAACAGATTCCGTTTAAAAATTAACATAAATGATTATTATATAAATATTTTAATAGTTTAGAGGCATTCTAGTTATTAAAAAAAAAAAATCAGTGACTAAAATTATACAAATTTAAAAATTTAGAGAGTAATTTACCGTACATTTTAAACCAACATGATTAAAAAGAAAAATAACGTTAAATGCTCGATTTTACAAAATTATGTTATCATATGTGATAATCTCTCCGATTCTTCTTTTTCTTCGGTTGAGAAGTTCACTCGGAGGATTGAGTAAATTATATAATCTACAATCCCCTCCTTTTTGAATTTTGAGTGTTAATATATGAGTTTAAGATGGGATTAAAAAATAATAATAATAATAATAAAGTATCCGTGGATTGTGTAACCATAACTACCAGTCTCATATTGGCTAGAAATAACGTGCATTTATGATATTTAAGTGTTTATAGGTCATTTTTCAATCAACAATTATCTAAATAAAGTTTCTTAGTTAATTAGTCAATAATGGTCACTGTGTCATGCCCGAGCAAAACTCGTTCGAAGCACGACCGCTGGTTCGAGCACAACTCATCCGAGCAGCTTGCTCTCTTGGAGCACAATTTATCCGAGAAAACCCCATAATTCCATAACAAAACGAGTTCAGACTCACTCTCTAGCGTTAAATGGAAAAGGCTGAACAACTTCCCACTCAAACAAGAACAAACCAGAGTTCAATGAGAGAAGGTTTGAAACCACTTCCACTCAAAAAGGTGAATCGAAATATGTGGTTCTTGAGCAAGGAAAAACCATATGAGCGAGAAAAAAACCACTGATATCATATCAGTAGCTTTCTTCTTCGTATTCGTCTTCTTCTTCGCTATTTACATCTTCGTCCTCTTTGTATTCTTCTCCTCCTTCTTCTTCTCTCTATCTTCTATGCTATCTACTTCGCTATCTTATTCCCTATCTTCTTCGGCTTCATCCAATTCCGCAAGCTTTCCAAGCAACAAATACTGCAAAGAAAACATATTCAAGCAAAGAAAAAGAGTTCACCGAACACGAGACCAACCCGAACACGAAACTCCTATCTTAATTTGACTCTGGATCAAAAACGGGAAAAAAAAAAAAATTAAATGTGGTAAATGTATCAACAGGAAGGCTTGTACAATAATAATCATCAGCAAAAAGGAATTAAGAAAACATTTATTTATTACCATAGCCAAAGCAATACATAAATCAGCGATAGACGTATCCGTAGTCTCACAACTGCAACCAAATAGTAGAATCACTTAAATGACTAAATATTTTTAAGAACGGGTAATGAAATAAATAACATTTCGATTAACTCCGCTATAAGTACGACTTCCAAACCTGATGTGGTGACCCATAACAAGCCCCCAACCCGCTCGATCCGAATGTTTCACAGCTTCGATACATTTTGTTATAGTCCAATCTATTTGGTAATCTACCTGCGTCCAAATAAATTGTTTAGGAAATGATACTTTAAGATAAAATATTAAGAAAATTTTAATCTTGATTTTGAAGTATGGAAGTTTAACATGTGTACGGTTACCTTGACAATAAAACTACCGCACACCGTCTTTTTAATGGCCTTCTCAAGCCTCTAAATGCATGAATACAAATAGCAAACATGTCAAGGAACAAAGTGAGGAAAAACGTAACATCAAAAATAGTAACTATTAGAGTAATTTGACCTGAATTCTGTTTAGACCGACCCGAAAAGCTCGCGATGCGACATATATAGTGGAACTATAATTATGACATTTTTTTGGGGGTATGTGGTGGTAGCGGAGGGATCGAACCTACCTGCTTTATTCTCGCACATATATATGCATATTTCTAGGGTTTGCGTATTATTATGTTTTTGTTGTAGCCGTTCAAAACACATCCCTCTTGTACCAATCTTTGATATAGTGAATTTCGTCTCCTTTACCGGTAGTTTTTTTTCCCATCTAGGGCTTTTCACATAAATCTGTGTGCATGTTCTTATTTTTCGTTTTTCTATTGTCTATTCTCGTTAACTTTTTGTAACAATAACAAATCGGATAAGAATCGGACAGACTTTTTTGTTACTGATAAGTGATTCATCTCCCATCACAATGTGTACCCCACGACCAATTCATCGGTCAGCTTGGTGAAGTGCACCCACCCAATTATCATACTCAAATGGACCTTCAATTTCCAAAATAGGAAATTCAGCCACAAGCACCTTGTAGCACGAGAGAGTCTCTTCTAATGAACTCTGTAAAGAGATATCAGAGATGTTAACGGTTTACACAAAAAAATCACTGAAATAACGAACAATTCGTTGTTTTGCATAGAAAAATTAACTCGGTTTTTATTCATTTGTTCCATCCATTGTCCGAGGTTTTTGTCATGAACCAACAGAGAATAGACTGCTCACCTCTTCATCGAATTTCGAACGGCTGTTAACGATCTTAGATGCAGCAGCATGCATTCGTATGAATGAATACCTAGGACAATGAGACAGATTGAAAAAAGAGGAACAAATCAAAAGATAGAAATGGCACAAGCAGAATCGCGATGATATCAAAGTAGACAACCTTAATGTCAAAGGGGCGCCCCCGTCATTTTTCTCTAAAATTAGGTCCTTCAAAGAAAAAAGAATCTAGATTAAGCAAGCAACCTTAAAAACATGAAATGTCCACAATCTTACATCCATTAAGAAGAAAATAAAAGAAAAGACCTTCAAAGAGCGATCATATAATTGCTTATTCATCAAAATGGCCTTCTCCAGTGACTTCGCTTTCAAAGGAATAAGCATGAAATGCTGCAAGAAAAAATGAACCAAAACTGTAGAAACAAGATTATATTTAATTTAATGGAAAAGAAAAATGTGAAAGTCAGTTTATGTTTTCAGAAAAAAAAAAAAAAAAAAAAAAAAAAAACAATTTGATTTGAGTTGAGTTGAATGGATGAACCAAATATCCCATTGGGCATGTGTTTGGTTGGTTGGTTCACTTCAACTAAATAATTTTAATTTTTTAATATTTTTTTTTTCTCTAGGAATAAACTCAGATTCATTATTCACATTTCTAATTATATCTTATAAACTCAAATTTTAAAAGTTCATCTCTTAATTATTTCAAGTCGAAATAAGATTTTTTTTTAATTGCATAAAATTTTGAGAGTAACAAAACAAGCTTTATTATTATTTTTTCCCCGAACACATTCAAGTTTTAATAACTTTTAACTCCAAATAGTTCATTTTCAATCAAACGCACAATTTTAAAACTCAACTTAACTTCAATCAAAATAACTTCAATTCTCTAACTCAAGCGGACCAACGAAACAACCTCTAAGAATAGAGTGCAAAAGAAGCATTACCATTGGTTTCACCACTTCGAACCAAGGCTGTGCAATGAAGCCATCATCCAATTTCACTTCTACCTGGCAATAACATGCACCGAAATCTTTTCTTTCGTCAATAATAAATATAAACAAACTAATCAAACGAGAAAATATACGGAAAAGAAATCAATCAGAAAAAAAAAAAAAAAAAGTAATGTCGGAATTCGAACTTGAATGGCCAGACGATCACCGCTATCCAGAGTTTGACTTCGTCTCCGTATCCTTGAACAACAAACTTATTTTTAGATGAGACAACAGAAAACCAAAACCAAACAAGGAATTAAAAAGAGAGAGAACAAAAAAAAAAGAAAATCGAAATTCAAACCTCGATGTTCAGATTAGCAAGGTTGTCCATGATTGGTATTAACAAAATGACACAAATATATATATATATATATATATATTTTGGAAGAAGTTATAAAAATATCAAACATAAAAAACTTTGTATTACACGAAACAAAACCCTTTAACAAGAACGGATAGTCAAATATTTATTTTAAATAATTAATTTAAAAAAAATTTTATTAGCAAAATAATTTCAAAACTACCGATGCTAATTTTGATTTTTACGGTTATCACAAATATTCTAAAGAGAGCAACATTGCGTTGATTGAAAGAAATTTATTAAAATAACAACCTTGAAAAGGTTTTTTTTTTTTTTTTTTTTTTTTTTTTTTTTTTTAATGTTAACTACAATAAAACTAAGGATATATAGGCATGATGGAATAAAATAGGAATACGATAAAATAAGAATAGTAATAGACTGATTGATTATTCTAATTACGATGTTTGTTTGAAACATTGAAATTAATATTGGAATCCAATTAGTAGTCATGTGGAATGGAATGGAATGGAATAATAATCATTTTGACAAAAACACCCTTTCATTTAATCGTCAATGATTAATATTTTCGGATAGTAAAAGCGTATTTTAAGTGACTATAAAAATATTGCGACACATAATCTATGGTAAAACTTTTAATCAATATCAGATTTTGAATTTAATGATCATCCCACTAGCTCACGTTAGTAATGACTATTCAATTGTTTACATGGGTATTCTCAAGTCTTTTTGACTTTTGTCAAACCAAATCAAATTTACCTTAAAGGTCTTTTATATGTTTAGTGGTACTTGAAATAAATAACATCAATATAAAAATTAAAAAGTAAAGTTTAATGGGAGCTATATGAAGTTTTTTAACTTTTAGTTGGGGTTATATGAAGATTTTTATTTTTTTAATGGGATAAAATAGAAAAATCGTAAAATTTTTACGATAAAATTAAAAAAAAATCAATGGAGGTTTCATCACTACTTGCCCTCACCTGCCTGTACTTACGTTTACTTATCAGAATTTTTTAAAAAGTAAATTAATTACATGAAAAAAAGAATTAAACTACATCAAATTAAGTTAAAAAATTCTATTAAAATGTTTACTAATTATCTATCAAGGAATCAAATTACTTGAGGAAGTAAATTCCTATTCTACTGTTTACTTTCTAAGTTCCTATTTTAACGTGGGACATACGATTTCTAAATATAAAAATAAATATATGAATTTAATTTATTTTTTCCCAAATAACACCCCTAAGATTAATTAGGGATTGGGAAATTTCTGAATCCCTGCACATAGAAATTTGGCCATTCCCTCATAGGAGTGGTCATGGGGCAAAGTGTTTGGTATTTACAACTTTAATTGGTTAGGATATTTTAGAGTAGTCAAGTTCCAACTTCTAAAAAGTCCAAAAATTAATCCAATTTGGAAAGGCTTTTTTGTATGGTTGCATCGTGAACTTATCATGTTTGGCAAATGAGTCTCTAAATTAATAACCATAATAATTGATTTCTCAAATTTTCAAAATATGTTGTGGTTAAACCCAATAAAAAAAAATCTTTAACTCCTTAAAAAAAAAAATTAAAAACATTGTACATTGTGAAATGCACATTTAGATCCCAAACCAAATCACAAAGTTACAAAACAAAAAACAAAAAACAAAAAACAAAACATAACAAAACGACATCGCCTTGGGCGGTTTTCACAGTTAAGCTCACCTGGCCACCTGCCATTGGCCACCCAAAACATGAGAAGCCTACACTCGGACGCAGAGTCAAACAGCACCAAAAAAACGTCGTTTTCGAGTCTTCCGCATGTGGTGAGGTCAGCTTCGTTGGACTTTGTTTATGGTTTCCTCGTCAAACCATTTCCCATCTTCGTCCGTTAATGCTCTTCGATCCCACCAACAAAACCTCGACACTCTCTCTCTGCCAAACACAAACAGCCATGGCTGTCCTCAAATGGGTCTTTCTGATTTTCGCTTGTCTTTCACTATTTGCGGCGCCACCCGCAGCCACTTTCTCGAGTCAACAAATCCCCGCGAAATTCCTCGACTTGGCACGACGGCCGGAGCTTTTTGATTGGATGGTGGGAATCAGGAGGAAAATACATGAGAACCCAGAACTCGGGTACGAGGAATTCGAGACCGGGAAGCTTATCAGGGACGAGCTCGACAATATGGGCATTCCTTACACCTACCCAGTTGCTCAAACCGGCGTCGTCGGATTCGTCGGCACCGGTTCGCCGCCGTTTGTCGCTCTCCGAGCTGATATGGATGCTCTGGCTATTCAGGTTCATGGGTTCTTTTCACTTCTCTCTCTAGAGTCACTATTAGTAACTAATCATCCCCATTTGTTTTTATGCTCACTTTGTTTATGTGGCAAGTTTTGACTAATTATTGTGATGAAAGTATCATAGCAGCAGGACATTCCGAATCATATCAAATTAATAAATAAATAAAAAAAAGTATGATAATTTGTAAAGATTTTGACTTCCAGGACAATTTTCAAGGGAGATGGTTTTTCATACCCTTCTGTAGAATTCTCGGGTGTTCGGTTTTTCTTTTTGGCACATATAACTTAATATTGGAGGGTTTGTTTTGGTTGCTGTGAAGTGAGAGAAGTTGATCATTTTTTGTTGCCTGTAAGTTGGTAAGGAAATATTAAAGTTGATGGGGTTTTGAATTGTAATAGGAGAGTGTGGAGTGGGAGCACAAGAGTAAAGTCCCAGGAAAAATGCATGCTTGTGGTCATGATGCTCATGTTGCCATGCTTCTTGGTGCTGCCAAGATTCTTCAACAACACCGCCACGAATTGCAGGTTTTCTTTCCTTTTTTTTTTTTTTTTTCCTATTATTATTGTTATTATTGATTTGATCTCACTGTTTAAGCTTGCGTATTACTTTTTGCAATCGATTTGTTCTTATCCGGATTTGTTGGCCGAAGTTTATGTCTTTTAGCAATTATTGGTTTGAGATGGCTTGCTCAAAATTGTCTATGATTGTACATGTACTGTTTGTTTTCGGTATTGTTTGTATGCTGGCTTACTAATTACCAATGTAATTATGCAGTCAAATCTCCAAAAAAATAAAATAAAAATACTTTCCTGAGTGGTTACAACGCGTCATGCAGGGAACAGTTGTTCTTGTTTTCCAACCAGCTGAGGAAGGAGGCGCGGGTGCAAAGAAAGTATTAGACTCGGGAGTCCTGGAGAATGTTGGCGCCATCTTTGGCTTGCACGTCAGTACCAAGTACCCAATTGGTTCAGTGGCCTCCGGGTCGGGCCCTGTCATGGCTGCAGCTGGGTTTTTTGAGGCAGTAATAAGTGGAAAGGGGGGTCACGCTGCAATTCCGCAGCACACAATAGATCCAATCTTAGCCGCCTCGAACATAATTGTTAGTTTGCAGCATCTTGTTTCTCGTGAAGCTGATCCCCTGGATTCTCAGGTTGTCTCTTTACCCAGCTGCCTGTGTCCTTTCCTCTTCCTTGAATTAGTCCCTGAATTATATTGAACCAACTAGTTCAACCGTTCGAAAAGCAATAAACTAGTGGTTTCTATTAAGCATATTTGACTTGATGAAGAATATCTCGCAGGTAGTTACTGTGGCGAAATTCCAAGGCGGTGGTGCTTTCAATGTTATTCCAGATTCTGTTACAATTGGTGGCACTTTCAGGGCATTTTCAAAAGAAAGCTTTATCCAACTTAAACAACGAGTCGAAGAGGTCTGCTTCTTGGTTACTACTTCTTTAGTTTTCGTCTATCTTGAAAGTCAAATATGTTATGTTCCCACTTTTTCGCCTCTTTCTTTTTCTTAGAGCCGCAATTAAAAAACAAATGGAACAATCGACAGTTGCCTGCCATGAATAGCTCTTTTCAAATACATGTGATAGGTTATTACAAGACAAGCCAGTGTGCAAAGATGCAATGCAACTGTAACATTTAGTTCAGATGAGAAGCACTTCTATCCTGTGACTATAAACGACAAACGTCTCCACGACAACTTCCAAAATGTCGCAGAGCAAATGTTGGGAATCAAGAGCATTAAAGAAATGAAACCAGTGATGGGGACGGAGGACTTCGCATTCTACCAGGAGGCGATTCCTGGATACATATTCTACGTTGGGATGGCGGATGACAAGAAAGGGCCATTTGTAGGTGGACATTCACCTTTCTACAGAGTCAATGAGGATGTACTACCATATGGAGCAGCATTACATGCATCATTGGCTGCAAGGTACCTACTCGAAAATCAACCCGAGCCTCCTTCGTCAAAAGGGAGCTCTCACGATGAACTGTGAAGCACATTAAGTTTCATGTAAAAAAAAATTACAGAAGCTCAAAAGGGCTTGTGTATTTGAGGCTGGAAATTACTTTACCTCTAAATCAGATTTGCTATTAGTAATTTCAGCCACCCTATCTCATTTAACACGCAGGCATTGCTCTATGGATCTTCCGTCCACCCATAGATCATAAATAAAATGTTGAATGCAAAAAAAAAAAAAAAAAGTTTTGATCTGATCACTTCAAACTAGCAAATGTGTGTGAAAATTTTCCTTTACGGATATTCAACTAAACATTTGAATAGAAAAATTTGAAAGATGTCAACAAAAAATAGACAGGACAAATATTTATGGCGTTGATTATTTGTAGAAATACATTTAAAAAAAAAAAGAAAAAAAGATGTTAAATACGTCCAGACCATCTTCAACATGTCCCCATCCGGGATAAACAAAATCAAATCATAATCAAAGAGAGTTCTTTTGGATTTATCTCTTAAAGGGGGTTTGGTTTGTAGAGCCTCTTGTAAACCAAGAAAAAGCTTTTGAGGATTTCTACTAAAAGAGGAAAGCGACAAACCCATCTAAAAAGTTGTCCTTTTTTTTTTTTTTTTGGTTTTATTTCGGGGTCCATTTAAAATCTTTCCTAAAATGATGGGGTCATGTTGAGTAAAAAAGCCAGTGGCAAAATTTAAAACTCCCACTTTAAACTAACTGATTCTTCATTAGATTTCTCTCTAAATTTAACCATTAGAAATAGAACTTGCAATATCCTCTATCCTTCACAATTAGATTCCTCATCCTCTTTGAAAAAAAAAAAAAAAAGGTGAGCAATTATTCAATGGATGCTCTGGAGTTGAAATATGACAAAGCACAAGATAGCCGGATTTTGGAGCCAAGCCATGCTTCCATAACAAAATCTTTCAAAACTCTTAACACCTGATCACAAACACACTGCTGCTGAAACCATTTGTTCGTCGGTCCCTGCTCGGAACCGCAAACTCGTCTGCGGTGCCATTGTGGTCCTTTTTGCAGGAACTGTCAGCGCCTTCTGGAGAGGCACGACAAGGGAAGGTTTTGGAAGTCGTTCAAGCGTTGTTGGACGTGCTTCAAGCCTCCAACAAATCATCATCATCATCATCATCGTTATCATCATCATCATCATCATTGGGATGTATTCAGAGCGCTAAACTTACGAGAAGCGAAAGATGGTTCTACAGATTTTTCTTTTCCTTCCTGACATTGGTGTCTCTCGATTTAGGTGCCGAAGAATTGGTGAAGTACGATATGAGTTAAAAGTTGCAGCCTCGATGAAATCACTTCCGTCGGTTAACCGTGAAGTTTTTGGTTAAAGGCTTTTTAGTTTCTTAGCCTTAACCGCTTTCATAAGATGTAAAATGGATCAAAGGGAGATCTATAATTTTGAGTTCCATGACAATTTACGTGCCAACTTCTCATACAAGCCGGCTTATGGTTCCGCCGCATCCACAGGACTCGGCATTCCATGAGACACAACATGGACGACAGAGCGGGTGGCCTAGTCGGAGGCGAGCCTCAATATGCGGAAACCGCCATAGTTGCTTGCAAAACAAGTCTGGTATAGAGCTTGCATTTGGTTCAACGGTTGGAATTAATTTTTTTGGATTGAAGTTGTTTGATTTTTTAAAAACCAGTTAATATTTTTGTTGATTTTTCAAGGGGGAAAAAAACAAAACAAAAATGAATTGGTAAAGTTTAGTTTGAAATGGTGTTCTAAACAAAGTATCTGTTAAATCGGGAAGGATGTGCATAGGAGAGCACGAGTCTAGCCAGGAAGGCTCGGTTTTGAGAAAGGCATTGATGGAGTCTCGAAGCCGCATCCAAAAATCTCAGATGGTCACAACCGGCAAAGTAGCAAAGTGGCCACCTATCATTGACAATGTACAGAATTAGACACCCTTATTCCATATTACCAAGAGCCAAAAAAAAAAAAAAAGCGGAAGAAAACAAATAAACACGTATGAATAATATGAGTTTGATGTAGTTACTATAATTATATTTAAAGTTTACAAGAAAAACTCAAACTCTATTAACCTTAACGTCGCTTTTGTTTATTAGAAAAACATTACAACAACCAAAATTATTCATATGAAATCTCAAAACCACCCTTCTTGTGTTTGGTACGAGAGATGAAAATAGAAAGGAAGAAGAAGTAAAATACCCACATGAGAAAAAAAAATTTTCTTTCAATATGGTTTGGTAGAAAAAAAGAAAAGAGGAAAAAAAAACTAATCTACAATTATACTTATATAAATAAGAAGATTAATAAAAAATGATATCGAAATAATTATTTTCTACACCATTTTTTTACTCAATTTTTTCTCCTAAACTTTTTTTTTAATCAAAGATTGATGTCAAATAATTAGTATAAAAAAATGCTAAATTTTAAGTTTGTACGAATTTAGTTCATGTTTTTATTTCATAGTCAGAGTGACCTTAAACTACTAAAAACGCCATTATAATAACAATTTTATTAATTTTTAACGGAATCTGTTACTAATTTGATAAAAAAATTAATAGCAATATTTAAGGACTATTAAAATAATATTTTAATAGTTTGGAATTATTACAGCTAAAAAAAAAGACTAAAATATACACAAATTATTTATAGACTAAACTAGCAATTTATCCTCATACATCTATAATTTCATATTTTTTTGAATTTCCACCGTGACAAACAACTCAAGATTTCATTTTCATTTCTAAGGGTTTATTTGGTTCTTTATTTTATCTGCAATTAAACTGTATTTTTTTATTCGATTTTTATCTATTTCTGAAAAGTCAACAAAAATTATAATTAGTTTTTTTGAAAAGTCAATAAACTCCAACTTAAAAATTTTAACTACAACAGACGATCTAAACGCAAGCTAAAATCCCCCCTTATTTTTTTTTCTCTCCCTTTTCACCTCTACAAAAATCATAGATTAAAATGGAGGTATAAAGATGTAACTTCACACTCATCGTATATAAATATGTAGAATTTGAATTCTCTTATCAAATTCATTAAAAAAAAAAAAAAGTAGGAAAAAAAATAAAAACGAGACAATCGACGATAACGTTGTTTTCAAGTCCACCGCACATGGTGAGGTCAGCTACTTTGGGACGTTGTTTGTTTCCCCCGACATACCATCTTCACTCACTGTGCTTCGGCTTCCAAAATATAGTCATATTCCTTCTTCAATCCACCAACAAAATCTCATCATTTTCTCTAGCAAACAGCCATGGCTGTCCTCAAATGGGTCTCTCTGATTTTCGCTTCTCTTTCTTTTTTTGCGCCGCCACCAGCAGCCACTTCCTCAAGTCAACAAATCCCCGCAAAATTCCTCGACTTGGCTCGACGGCCGGAGCTTTTTGATTGGATGGTGGGAATCAGGAGGATAATACACGAGAACCCAGAACTCGGGTACGAGGAATTCCAGACCGGGAAGCTTATCAGGGACGAACTCGACAAGATGGGCATTCCTTACAAATACCCAGTTGCCGAAACCGGCGTTGTCGGATTCATCGGCTCCGGTTCGCCGCCGTTTGTCGCTCTCCGAGCTGACATGGATGCTCTGGCTATTCAGGTTCATGGGTTCTTTTCACTTCTCTCTCTAAAGTCACTCTAGTAGTAATCTTCACCATTTGTACGAGTAATCATCACTGCGTGTTTAATATTTAACAAATGGTCAATTAGGACATAAACATGCCCACTTAGTTTCTGTGTCAAGTTTTGATTAATTGTTATGAAAAACATATCATGGCGGTAGGATGCTTGGAATCATATCAAATTGAGAAAAGTACGATAATTTTGAGAAATGTTTTAGACTTTCCAGACAATTTTTACCCTGTCATAGAATTTTCGGATGTTCAGTCTTTTTTTTGAAGGCACATTTAACTTAATGTTTGAGGTTTTGTTTTGGTTGCTGTGAATTACGGAATCTTAGGAGAGTGTGGAGTGGGAGCACAAGAGTAAAGTCCCGGGAAAAATGCATGCTTGTGGTCATGATGCTCATGTTGCTATGCTTCTTGGTGCTGCAAAGCTTCTCCAACAACACCGCCACGAATTGCAGGTTTTTTTTTTTTTTTTTTTTTCCTTTTCTGTTGAGTAATCGAATGGATTATGCCAATCCCTTTGTTTTTGTCATTGATTTGATCTCACTCATTAAGCTTGTGTATTAAGTTAATGGAGTCAATTTGTTCTTGTCCGGATTTGTTAGCTGGAGTTTATGTTTTCTTGTAATTATTGGTTTGAGATGGCTGGCTCAAAATTTGCCTATAATGGAAACAACCCCAGGCCCCTTAAAAGATTATTTTGCGTTACTAATTAGTGACTAGAGCTGTTGTATTTTGACTATTCTCTCATCTGTTCTTTCATTAGACCTATAGCTTTGAACAAGAAGATATCAACTTCTTTTTAGAATATTGACCAAGACGATTACTTGTAGATGTCTATGAAGTAACCTTGCTATTATCACCTTAACTCACATAAACAGTACTATCGCCTCACTTGGTAACGTTGTCAATGTTTGAAGTACCTAAGTGCTCCTGTTCTATGATTGTCATGTACTATTTGTTTATGGCATTGTTTATATGCAGGCTGATTACTTGCCAACATAATTGTGCATTCTTAAAGTCTCCCCAAAAAAAAAAAAAAAAAAGAATAATTCCTTAGTGGTTTTTATGCGTCTTGCAGGGAACAGTTCTTCTTGTTTTCCAACCAGCTGAGGAAGGAGGCGCGGGTGCAAAGAAAGTATTAGACTCAGGAGTACTGGAGAATGTTGGTGCCATCTTTGGCTTGCACGTCGGTACCAGGTACCCAATTGGCTCGGTAGCCTCAGGCCATGGCCCCCTCTTGGCTGGGGCAGGGTTTTTTGATGCAGTAATAAGTGGAAAAGGTGGTCACGCAGCAATTCCGCAGCACACTGTAGATCCAATCTTAGCTGCTTCGAACGTGGTTGTGAGTTTGCAACATCTTGTTTCGCGTGAAGCTGATCCCTTGGATTCGCAGGTTGTCCCTTTACCCAGCTGCATGTGTCCTTTTCTTTTCCTTGAATTAGTCCCTAAAGCGTAACGAACCAACTAGTTCAACCGTTCAAAAAGCAATGCCCTTAAGAAAGAAAATCTTGTAGGTAGTAACAGTGGCAAAATTCCAAGGTGGTGGTGCTTTCAACGTTATTCCAGATTCTGTTACAATTGGTGGCACTTTCAGGGCATTTTCCAAAGAAAGCTTCATTCAACTTAAACAACGAATCAATGAGGTATTTCCTCTGTTTTAAAAGACGAATATATTTTGTCCCCTCTTTTTTCTCCTCTTACTTCGTCTTGGATTAAATAACAGACGGAATAATCAACAGTTTTCTCCCATGAATAGTTCTTTTCAAATGTATGTGACAGGTTATTACAATTCAAGCCAGTGTACAAAGATGCAATGCGACTGTTACGTTCGGTTCAGATGAGAGACCCTCCTATCCTGCGACTATAAACGACATACGTCTCCACGGGCACTTCCAAAATGTTGCAGAGCAAATGCTGGGATCCAAGAACATAAAAGAAATGAAGCCGGTGATGGGGGCAGAGGACTTCGCATTCTATCAAGAGGCAATTCCCGGGTACTTCTTTTACGTTGGGATGGTGGATGACAAGAAAGGACCATTTGAACCCTCACATTCACCTTTCTACAGAGTCAATGAGGATGTACTACCATATGGAGCGGCACTACATGCATCACTGGCCGCAAGTTACCTACTTGAACATCAACCCAAGCCTCCTTCGTCGAAAGGGACCTCTCACGATGAATTGTGATGCACCTTAAAATAAAAAGAGAAATGAAAAAGTTTTGATCTGATTACTTCAAACTTGCAACTGGATGTTAAACTTTTCCTTGAGAGATTCAAAAATTTCTACTTACTGTCTGAATAGATAGCTTGCAAAGATGTCAGGAGAAAATAAACAGGAAAAACATGTATGATGCTTGAATATTTGTAATAAAACATAAAAAGATGATTTGTTGCAATCACACAAACGCATAAATGCATCTGTATATAATGATGTTGATTCATACATGACGGTGCAGAATTTTTTCTCTTCTAAAAAAAAAAACTAAACTAAACTTCTTTAAATACTAACGACAAAGGACGTCAAGAATTTAAGGGTAAAGGGAAGCTAAAAGAAAGAAACAAAATCAAATAAAAAAAAAAAAAAAAAGGTAACACGCATAATTTATATGAGTTTTGTTGTAATAATTCACTATAATAATAAAAAGAATCGGGAAAAAAAAAAAAAAAAAAGTTGCCCACTGTTAAACTTAAATAATCTTAACGACAACGTCCTTTATTTATAATAAATTATAATATTATTAATAAAAAAACAACAACAACAACTAAACAACCGAAAGTGTAAACATGAAACCTCAATAGTTCAAAACTACATTTGATGACAATGAAAAAGACTCCAAAACTCGACATGGAAGCACAGTCTTCACTCGAGCGCAGAGTCACACAGGCAACTGCCCCAAAACGTCGCGTTCGAGTCCATCGCGCATGGTGAGCTCAGCTGAACCATTTTCACTCACCAGTGCTTCGACTTCCATAACGTATTCTTATTATTATTATTATCAATTTTATTATTCGTTCTTCGTCTTCACAGCCCCCCAAAAGCCGTTTCTCTTCGATCCACCAACAAAAACAAAATCTCATCATTCTCTTTAGCAAACACCCATGGCTCTTCTCCTCAAATGGGTCTCTCTGCTTTTCGCTTCTCTTTCGTTTTTTGCGCCACCACCACCAGCCCGTGAAATTCCTCGACTTGGCTCGACGGCCGGAGCTTTTTGATGAGATGGTGGGAATCAGGAGTAAAATTCACGAGAACCCGGAACTCGGGTACGAGGAATTCGAGACCGGGAAGCTTATCAGGGACGAGCTCGACAAGATGGGCATTCCTTACACATACCCAGTTGCTGAAACCGGCGTTGTCGGATTCGTCGGAGCCGGTTTGCCGCCGTTTGTCGCTCTTCGTGCCGATATGGATGCTCTGGCTATCCAGGCTCATGGGCTCATTAGATTTTTCTATGTGAAGCCACTAGTAGTAGTAGTAATCATACAATGCCCACATAATTTATGTGAAAGTTTTGACTAATTAATATGAAAAAAATATATTATAGCTGTATAGATATAGGACATCTCTGAATCATATCCAATTAAAAAAGTACGACTTTTAAGGACAATTTTCTATGGAGGGGCTGTAGAATTCTCGGATACTCTTTTTTTATTTTTTTTATTTTTTGCTGCAAGTTCGTGAGGGAATATCAAAGGTGATTGGGCTTTAAATTGTAATAGGAGAGTGTGGAGCGGGAGCCCAAGAGTATATGCTTGTGGTCATGATGCTCATGTTGCCATGCTTCTTGGTGCTGCCAACATTCTTCAACAACATCGAACATCGCCAAGAATTGCAGGTTTTTTTTTTTTTTTTTTTTTTGTATCTGATTGTTTAAGCTTGTGTACTACTTTATGGAGTCTGTATGTCCTTATACGGATTCATTCGCTGGAGTCTACGTTTGTTTTTTTCAAAATTGCCTACAATGGAGACGACCACAAGTCCCTTGAAAGATCATTTTTCCCGAAAAATATATGACTTACAGGGAACAGTTATGCTTGTTTTCCAACCAGCTGAGGAAGGAGGTGCAGGTGCAAAGAAGATAGTAGATGCAGGAGTACTGGAGAATGTTGGCGCCATCTTCGGCTTGCATGCCAGTACCGAGTACACAATTGGCTTGGTATCCTCGGGGGCTGCCCTGTCCTGGCCGGGGCTGGGAGTTTCAAGACAGTAATAAGTGGAAAGGGTGGTCACGCTGCAATGCCGCAGCACACCATAGATCCAATCTTAGCTGCTTCGAAAGTAATTATTAGTTTGCAACATCTTGTTTCTCGTGAAGCTGATCCCTTGGATTTGCTGGTTGTCTCTTTACCCAGCTGCTTGTCTTTTCGTTCAATCAGTCCCTGAATCGTAATGAATCAACTATTTCAACTATTAGCATATTCGACTTACGAATGTAGGTAGTTACTGTGGCGACATTTCAAGGGGGTGGTGCTTTCGATGTTATTCCAGATTCCGTTACAATTGGTGGCACTTTCAGGGCATTTTCGAAAGAAAGCTTTATTCAACTTAAACAACGAATCGAGGAGGTATGCTTCTTGGTTACTGCAGCTTTAGTTTTCCTGTCTTGAAAGTCAAAAATATGTTCTGTTCCCACTTTTCTCCTCTTTCTTCTTCGTAGAGTCGCCTATATTCATGTTAAATAATAGATGGAAGAACATGTATAGCTCTTTTGAAATACACGTGACAGGTTATTACAAGGCAAGCCAGTGTACGCAGATGCAATGCAACTGTTATATTCAGTTCAGATGGTGAGAAGCACTTCTATCCCGTGACTATAAACGACAAACGTCTCCACGAGAACTTACAAAATGTTGCAGAGCAAATGCTGGGAACAAAAAGCATAAAAGAAATGAAACCAGAGATGGGCGCAGAGGACTTCTCATTCTATCAAGAGGTGATTCCCGGATACGTGTTTTACGTTGGGATGGCCAATGATAAAAAAGGACCATTTGCAGATGGACATTCACCTTTCTTCAGAGTCAACGAGGATGTACTACTGTATGGAGCAGCATTACATGCATCATTGGCGGCAAAGTACCTACTTGAACATCAACCCGAGCCTCCTTCATCGAAAGGGACCTCTCACGATGAATTATGAAGCGCCTTAAGTTCTTATTATTAAAGTTATCTGTTCATGGAAAAAGTTTCAAATCTCAAAAGGGCTTGTGAATTTGAGGCTGGAAATTACTTCACCTGTAAATCTGATTTGCTATTAGAAATTTCGGCCAACCTATCTCATGTAACGCGCAGGCATTGCTCTATGTATCTTTAGTGTACCTATTGATCGAAAATAGCATAAAATAAAAAAGAAAAGAAAAGAAAAGAAAAGTTTTTGATCTGATCACTTCAAACTTGCAACTGGATGTTAAACCTTCCCCCGAGAGATATTCAAAAACTTCTACTAACCATTGAATGGACAACTTGCAAAGATGGCAACAGAAAATAAACATGAAAAATATATACGATGCTTTTATATTTGTATAAAAACATAAATAAATAAATAAAAGATGCTATGTTACATGCACACAACCTTATAGGTGTATCTGTATACTCACCAGTACAACGACATTGATCACAAAAGGGTAGCAGATGTATCTATAAACTCACCAGTACAATGATATTGATCACAGAAGGATAGCAGAGAATTCTGGACACTCTTTTAATGATTAAATATAGTAAAACACTGTGGCTCCCACGAAGCGAATGAAAGGAAGCTCTTTGTGCTTTCTCTGCCAGCGGCAGCCAAGAATCTAGGGAAAAAGGAAGCTAAAACCGAAAAAGGAAGTATCAATGAGTTGGTCCTTCACAGAAATACGTCAAAGCCATTGCTTCAGCCTTTTTCATCAATTTTCAACATGTCATCAATTTTCATCATTTTTTTTTCTAGCAAAAAAAAAAAAAAAAGGAAAAAAAATAAAATCATAATCAATGAGAGAGTTCTTTTGGATTTTTCTCTTAACCAAGAAAAAGCTTTTAAGGATTTCTACTGAGAAAAGGTAAGTAAATAACCCATCTCAAACTTGCCCTTTTTCTTTTTTTTTTTTTTTTCTTGGGGGCCCCAATTAACTCTTTTCCTAAATTCTGGGGTCATGGTAAGTAAAAAAGCCAGTGGCAATAATTAAAACTGTCGTTTCTTATATTTTAAATTTTATCTTTACTTTCCCCTAACTCAACCTTTATCCCAAATCTCTACCTCTATTGCAGATAAAGAAACTGCTTAACTAAGTACCCGGAAAAAAAAAAAAAAAAAAAAAAAAAAAAAAAAAAAACCTTTCCTCTCCCAGTAGTTTCGAGTTAAGAAGATGTGAAAGTACCTCTCTCTGTATAAAAAAAGTGCATTTCGAGATGTGAAGTGAGAGAGAAGGGATTTCATAATTGAGAAAATTTAACACAACATAAATAAAAAAGAGAAGGGAGCACAAATATAATTAATGTAGATGTGTTTACGGACTGAAAACAAAGAAAACCGAATCTGGTAAGTTACCTAATGCTAACAAATATCTTAAAATCAAGAAATATACAATAACAAATATAGACAATTCAATATAATAATGTGATTTCTCTCTAAATCTAATCCTCAGAATCCTATATCCTATATTACAGCAAAGTAATCAAAAAACACCATTTGAAAGAGAAAGTTTTGGACACCCAAATAAATCACCATAAGACCTTATCTATCCTTCACAATAAAAGGCCTCATCTTCTTTCAATAGAAAAATAAAAAATAAAATAAAATAAAAAAAGGTGATCGACTTTTCAATGGAAGCTCTAGAGTTGAAATACGACATAGCACAAGACAGCTGGATTTTGGAGCCAACAAAATCCTTCAAAACTCCAACCCCTGATCACAGACACTCCTCTACTGAAGCTTCATGTTCGCCAGTACCCGCTCGGAACAGCTACTTGTCTGCGGCGCCATTGTCGTCCTTTTCACCGGCGCCTTCCCCGCTGTACCTCAGCGATCTAGAGAGGCACGGCAACGGAAGGTTTTGGATGTCGGTGAAGCGCTATTGGACGTGCTTCAAGCCTCCAACAGATCTTCACCATTATCATCATCATCAGCATCATCATTGTCATCATTATGCAATAAGGCCCTCAAAGAAAGAGAAGCAAAAGACGAAGCCGTGTAAAACCTTGTCCAACACAAGAAGTTTGGATGCTCAGTTTCATTCTAGTACTAATAACCATAATAACAATAGTAATAATAATACCTATTACACTGCAATGAATGCTGAAGAACGTGAGGAGAATCTTGAAGCTGTGGTCCTCTACTGCAAGCGTACTTCCACTCAAAGGTAATTTAATTCTCTCCCCTTTTTGATGGTTCTTTTATACACACACGCACGCACACACACATATATATAACTTATATACATATATATATTTTCTTTCCTGACATTGGTGTTTTTGGATTTGGGTGTTGAAGAATAGGTGATGTCTGATACGAGTTTAAAGTTGCAGCCTCAATGAAATCTGACTGATCAGATTTCCTTGTAGTTTTTGATTCAAGGTTTTATTATTATTATTATTATTATTAATTTTATCATATGTATATGAACTGATATGTATGACAAAATTATAAGATTGTAATTTTATACCTTTTTTAGTTGCCTCTTCTTTTATTTTTATTTTTAAATCCAAAAATATCATATTAACTACATTGGGAAATTGCTTTCCTTGAATGAAGGATTGTGATGGATGGCATGTTGTTGCACAGACAAAAGTTTGCTGTAAAATAAGGAAATAATTATAAAGCAAAAGTAGATTATTCATGTCACCTTTTCAATTCCTTCGATTTATAATTCGTGTATATTTATATAGATACAAAGAACTGAACAATATTTGATCGATTCTTCTTCCTCGTCATTGAAAATCTCAATTGTCGAGTACGTTTCTCTTGCTGGTTTTTCAACTTTCTGGAGGATATGGTTTTTTTGGCAATCATATTTGACCCCCTAAAAATTAAGAAAAAATAAGGAGTGATTTGATTAACAATTTCATTTATAACCATTTATGAAACTTTCCGCGAAACTCTTTTTTTCCCCCTCTGATGATCCGATCAATTTGATGCAAGTTGAAGCATGATCTGAGGCTCATAGGAAAAAATTTTGAACCATCATCCGAATTGGCATTTTGATGTTAACATTCCGAATATAGCATTTAGATAAATACATATAAATATGCATTTGAAAGTAGTTATCTGAAAATACATTAAAGAGGTAAGAAAATGATCATCTATAATGGTTTCCAAATTTTTTCCAACATATTGAAGAGGATATATCAATTTTAGGGATGACTTTTTACCATTTAAGAATAAAAACTTAATTGACATTTGAATGTTCTATTTCCAATTGTGCAAGCAAACTATTCGGATGAACCATTCTATTTTGGACCATTCTAATATGGTCCATATGTTGACAAATGGTTGCGCCAAGCGGGGATAAGATTTTCATCTTCATTTTCTCCAACTAATTGTAATTTCAACTTAAAAAAGGATAAATTTCCAAGAAAAATGGCGCAAAACGAAAGAAGTTAAGGGTACATATTCACTAATTTGCTTTTATGTTATAAAAGCAACTTCGTTGTGTGATCCTTTAATTGCCTCATCTTTTTGCTTTCTTTCTTTTGGTTACCAAATACCAATCTATTTAATCTTTCAGGGTTAAATTTGGGCCTCTTGCAGAACAAGATAAACGGTGTTAAAAGTGTTAACTAACTCATTAAAATCTCTTTAAACTTTAGTTGTCAGTATAAGCTCCATTTCAAACCCCCCCAACAAACTTTTTTTTCTTTATTATTTTAGATTTGTGGACCAGAAAACTAAAAGATCTCAGATGTACAATATGGTTTCTCTTTGACATAACGCTGAGTGAAAAAGCTTGTCGGAGTAAACAATTGTAACCGCCAACACCAGAACATAGATAGCCCTTGCTTTGCTTGAGAGATTTGAAGGCAAGATGGAGAACGTGAAAGCTTCAACTCAGGGCGTCGGCTTGTCACGTGGCACGGATTGGAAGGCACCAAAACGCAATTGCCATGCAACTCGATTCGCAGGCATTTTTTTAAAAGTTATTTTAAGGCTCAAATTTTAATTAATAAAGTGACCATATCATCGGCCATCGTGCTGTGTCTTTGGGTTCGTTTAATTAAGAAAGTGATCACGTAATCGACCATTGTGCTCGACCTTAGGGTTCGTCGATTGTCCATTTGCACAAGGCATGCACTTTGACGTTCAAGTCGGTTGTGTGTTTAAGGCTTATTGTTGAGGGCAACACGCCTGCAAGGCAACGAGACATGTCGTATTTATAGCAGACTTGGTACAGTGCAGCAAGTCTGCGTGCAGAAACTCTAAAACCCGCCTCAGGGGACCCGAATTTTGGAGTTCTGTTGTTGTACGCGGAAGGTGTCAATGAATTCTGCTCTGGTTGTACTCCAGATGGTGTTGAGGAAGTTCTGCTCTTTCAGCTGGCGTCAAGTGAAATTGTCTGAATGAAATATGGACTGTGGTGGTGTCCTTGCCTCGCCTCCATACCTGTTATACTTGAGTGTATTTGGTTGGAGGGAAAGATGGTTAGTTTGGTTGTGGAGGGAAGAGAGGAAGGAGAGGAGAGATGGAGGGACCATCTCCCTTCGGGCTCTCCTTTGCTTTTTTAAATTGAAAAGACATATCCATCTTCAAAAAAGTTAAAAAAAGATTTTATAAATAGATAATATAGTTATTAGTACAAAGGATTTTCATCCATTCTTTAAACTCTCTCTCCCTCTTACTAAACAACTTGATGGATTCCTATAATCCTCTTCATTCTTCACATTCTCCATCCCTCCTACTAGACATAGAAGTTCAAAATCTCAAGGAAAAGGTGGCATTTAGATCCCTTGTTCACCTTCAAGTTCAAAATCTCAAGGAAAAAGTGGCATTTAGATCCCTTGTTCACCTTCAAGTTGACGGGATACGTGAGGACACATGAAAATTGGATATTGATTGGGAAATTGACCCAACGTGTTCCCCTTCAAATTAATTTCTACTTAAGGATGCACCTACTAGACCGTAAAGAAATATAATGAAAAAGATAATGAGATTAGAAAACAAAATAAATTAATAGGAATGAGGATCATTGATTTCCTTTCTGATATTGACTTGACTATGTAAAAGGTAACAATCTCATTAAATTTATAGTCTTTACTTGTTAATTTTGTTAATGTAAGTACTCAAATATCCTTTACACCATAAGAGAATATAAGCAAATGGACACTTATAAATAGTTCATAAGTAAATTTGATATTTATTACTTTTTAACAGAATCAATACCAAGAGAAATTGACATTTTCTCCTCTTCATTCCCTATATTGATATTTAAAAACCCCATTAAACTACAATCAGATCGTGAGTTAGAGAAATTTACATTTTCTCCTCTTCATTCCCTATATTGATATTTAAAAAACCCATTAACTACAATCAGATCGTGAGAGTAACCCGATCAAGCTACTCCGAAAGGATTCCTCTTTGGATAATAGGTATTCCTCTTTGGATAATAGGCACTGTTAACTAGTATTCTTGTGATCAATTTAATTCAGATTTATATTTTGAATTGGGTTCATCCCTTCAGTTATTGAGTGTATTGGGTTGTAGACATGAAATTAAAGCATAAGAACTCAAGTGTATTGGGTTGTAGACAGAACATGAAAGCATAAGAACTTAACTCTACGGAGACAAAGTAATGAGGGGGTAAGTCCCATTGCGCTCTTAATAACCATAAGATTTTATTCGCCCAAATGATTAAAAAATTAAGTTCTCTGGCCTAATGTTTAAAAAATAAAGAATTCTCTGGCCTAATAATAGTAAGTCAATATAAACAATAGCTCGCTCTCAAAATAACTGGAAAAGAAAATTACTGAAGCAGGAATTCAAACAGAACTTTTTATTTGGGACAATGGATGACAAATTCTTATTGTTCCAAACATAGCCTAACATAGCCTAACGGTAATTCACAACTGACTCCACCTAAAGTTGAAGAGTTTAAATCCCCTAACAACCAATTTCCAAAAAAAAATAATAATAACAAAAGATGTTTCCAATTAGAGATTAATCCTGTGTTTGATCAGAAAGATCACCAAGAGGCCAATCTCCAATCTTATAACATGATTTAGTACTATTCGTATTGTCGATACAAAGAGTTCTCATTGAATAACGTTTCTCTTTATCTGAACAGCACTATGAATAGGAAAATCATTTAAACGCATCTTCTGAAAACTAGATCCGCATACATTCTATTATAAGAGCTGAAAAACCAAGGTGGATCAAGTGATCAACACCCCTTAGGGACCTCTAAACCATTGTAGTTAAGTTAAGCTAAAACTATCAACACCGCTAATCAGCCACTAAAACGGCGTATTTCTACTTCAACAGAACCTAATAACTCCCTAACCGATCCTCATTCTGCTCAATTATTATCACACATCATATATTTAATCTCATGTGACAAACTAAAATCATCAACTTTGCAAATAATATCAACAAGAAGGTTTACCACGGAGTCGAACAAGCAAATCGAAATGATGCAAAAAGGGAACCGATAATTCAAGAAAGCAACAGTGAAAAACAAATTCACATTAATTCTGATTCATTAAACTAAAGCATTACTTTAACATTGATAACAATAATTCAGGACTAAAAATCTCCAGAAACTACTAAACCAGTAAAAAGGGTCCTTAAAAATAAAATAAAAACTCAATGAAAAATCGCCAAGAACCCAAAAAACCAAGCCTCCATTAACAATCTAAAGAAAGCTCGTCGTACTCTTAATTCCAGCTTACTTCTCGGACGAGTTGGGTCCCCTCTTCTTGCCGAAACCAACCACTGCAAAAAAACAGACAAACAAACCGAAAAACCAATCAAAATCCAAAACCAGCTTTCTCAAAAATAAACAAAAAATTAAGCTTAAAAAAAAAACCCCCCTAGATTGAGAAAACTTACCGGCGGTGACGAATCGGCGGTTGTATTGCATGCGCTTGTGAGCGCGTCCACGGGGCTTCTTCTTCTTGTCTTGCTTAGCGACTTTGGGGGTTTGCCCTCTCACCTTACCGGCACGAGCCAGAGATCCGTGAACCTTACCTGCAAAATCGAGCCCAAAATCAGGGAGGAAAAAAAAAGAAAAGGAAAAAGGAACAAATTTACGGAAGAAAGGAAGAGAAGATCTGAGGAGAAGAAGCTTAGAGGTTTACCCATGGCGGATTTGGGAGCGTTGTTGTTCGGCTGCGAATCTCCTTCCTCGTTTGCCGCGAGCTTAGAGTGATCTGTTGAAGCAGAGAATGAGAAATCTAGGGTTTGGGTTTTAGAAGGCTATTTATAGGATGGATGATCAGTGCGGGCTATTATTCAATCCAAGCCCACTATAACTAGAAAAGTAACAAAGCCCAATCAGAGGACTTGGACTTCTTAAATCTTTCGAAAAACAATTTTGTGAAAATTTTAACACAATATTACCTAAATAACCTCTTTTTTTTTTTTTTTTATATTGATCATCATCATACAAATTTTTTATTCTTAACCAATTCATATAAATTTTAACTAACTTTAACTTAATTTTGTATTATATTGGTCCAGTATTAACTTTTTGTATCATATTGATGCAATGGTATTTAAATTTATGTCATTAAAGTGTTTTTCCTAATTTTTAAGTTAAAAAAATGAATATAACTTAATGTTTGGAAAAAAAATAAATTTTGCGCAAATTTATGTTTAATATTCTGATGATAATCATCAGAAAAATCAAAAGTGGATATAACTTGTTTAAAAGAAAAAGGGGTATAACATAATTAACCCGTTTTTATAGGAAAAAAAACCTTATGATTTAATTATAAATTATAAAATTCGAATTTCTACTATTCCTAAATTTAAATATATACATATAAAAAGAAATGTGGGCAATTTTGTATTTAAATTTTTATTTAAGTTTATTTATTATCTAAAAAAAAAGGAAATCTATTAAAAATTTTTTTTTTTATTTTAAAGAAATAAAACCATTTAAAAATCACCTGATAAAATCTCATGTACCAAAAGTAAGTATAAACTATATGATATTTAAAAATACAACCATTGTATTTCAAAATTAATACAACCAGTCTCTTTTTATAAAATAAATAAATAAAGGGAGAAAGAAGTAAATAACAATTTTAAAAAAATAATTAAAATAAATAGTAATTTTAAAAAAATAATTAAAGTAAATAATTTGTTTTTAATATATTTAAATAATTAACAGTAAATAATAAACTTATTAGATAAATGGTTTTTTAGATCTTATAGATTTGTTATTTATCTTAATAAATTTTTAATTTATGTGTTAAATTTAATATTTATTTTAAATATTTTAAAATATTATTAGTTACTTCAATTTTTTTGTAAAAAATAATATTTACTACTATTTTCTAGATAAATAGATATATCCGGTCTTATACGTGCTTTCTATTAGTACGGAAGAAAAAACAAGAAATTTAAGGAAAGATGAGAAAAAAAAAAGATTTTGAAAATTATTTAATTAAAAAACAAAAAAAAAATGGGTTAATTTAATTTTTAGTTTATGAACTTCTGTCAAATTTTATTATATTCTGCAAACTGTAAAAAATAAATAAATAAATTATATTTTAGTCTTTCGGTCTAAAATATTATTAAAACAAAAAGATTGAAATCAAAAGTGCATTTTAGATTTTTAATCACTAATCAAGGTTAATTTTTATTATTTTCGCATCCTAAAACCTTTTGTTAAATTTCAATTTTTATTTTTAGGAGTTAAAAATCCTGAAAACACGTGTGTTTTTGGACGTACATTGTAGTTTTAGTTTGTTTTGTAACAGTGTTTTGAACGTAAAGTACCTGGAGTGGAGTGGGTGTATTTCTAACTAGAAAAAATTCTATTGTTCATTTTTCGTAGTAAAAAACAGTGCGTTTTTGTGTGTTGTTTTGTTTTCTTCAATCATGCTTCTTCCTTTCTCAGCCCTTCACTTTTCCGATCACCATTCTCTTTGCTTTCTTTCTCAAGGTTGTATTTTCCCTTTCCTTTTCCTCTGTTCGGTGCTCTCCAACCTTTCGGTGTTTTTCCATTTCCTTTTCCTTTGTTCGTTTCTCCATCTTCCTTTTCCTTTTCCTTTTCCTCTCCGATCACCATTTCCAATTTCGCTTTTCATCTCCAATCTTTCGGTGCTTTTCCCCTTCCTTTTCCTCTGTTCGTTTCTCTCCAACCTCTATACTCCATCATCATCTCTCATAGATTTGTCATTGAGATTTACTTGCTGGGGACTTTATGACGTCTCCCTCATCATTTGTTGATTTTGGGGAAGCCGAAGCTCCTCTCAACGAGAATATTCTTGATTCTAGTGAGACTCGTCTCTCTCTCTCTACCTCTTGCCGTTGTCGGTGACTCCCGGTCGGACGTGAGTTCTCCTCGACCAAGCTTTTTTTTTTTTGGGTCTTATTTTCTGATTTTTTTTTTTTTTTTGTTGGAAATTTAGGGTTTTCTTCTTTAAATTTGGGCTTTTTCAATTTGGAAGTTTGGGGGTTTTTTGTTCTCTCTAATTTATGTGCTACTCCTCTGTATTTATCTATCTTTCTTGTTTCTCTCTCTAAGTTTTCTACTGCTCCCTTTTGCTTTCTCTCTATCTCTATATTTTCAAGTTTCGATTTTTCTCCATTTTCCGACCTCAAAGCTTTCACCTTTGAGGCTTCTTTCTTGACTATCATGTTTCTGTGATCTTTTTCATGAGTCAAAATGGAAAGGTTTCAGCCGAATAGGTCCAAGATCGTTGGCAATCCTAATCGGAGCTCCACCGATTTCTTTCTCTCCAACGAACAAGCTTTCGCACAAGGATCTCAAAATTAATCCTTACAATTGTAAACCAATCTTTACGATTGTTATGAATTTAATCCATATATATATATATATATGTTGGTATTCAAATTGACAAGAGCAAGGTCCAACATCAGAAAAATGCATAGAGTAAGCATGTAATCATCACATCTCAACTAGAAGTGAGTTTTTTTGCTGAGAAAAGAGGGAGGAAGAGAGTTAAGAAAGGTCATCTGAAAAAAAGAAAAAAGAAAAGGGAAAGAAAGATCTAACGAAGAAGAAGATGTTCTAAAAAAAAAAAGTGTAGGAGAAGTTCACATGAGAGAGTGAGAGGCGTGTGGAGGGGGTGAAAAAAAAAGGAGAGAGAAAAGTTATTCGTAATGCTGACGAAGGTATATGGTTTTCATCTTCTGTTACTATGATGTGTCAGATATTACAAACCTTTTCATTCATATTCATATACTTTCTTATAAAAAAAAACAAAATAAAAACAATACAATAATGAAATTTTACATCCATAAAATATTAGTAAGGTTGTATTTAGAGAACAAAAAAGATGAATAATGACAGTAAATGAATAAAAGTATATAAAATTAAAAATGTTAATTCAACTTAAATAATGTTTAATTAAAAAAGAAAAATGTAATGAAGTATAACTAAGGTTTTTGGTTTTTATTTTAGTATAAGGAATTAAGTGGGGTTGAAGAGAAAAAATTAAGAATCTAAAAAATGAGCGTCACAAATTTATAATATTATCATGTCATGAACAATCATATTTGTCCGTCATATCTATGATAATGTTTACTCTTTACTTAAAAAAAATGAGTTATATTAAAATTTAAATACTTTTTTTAAGAGTTAGACTTATGGGTCAAAGTTTTTTTTATTAACATTATTCTTTAATATTAATAAAAAATAGTTATTTTAAATATTAAAATTCTAAGTTGAAACTTTTAATCACACGTCTAAAATATATATATTTTTTAAATCCTTATTCATATTTCTAAAGTTTTTTTGAAGAAATGCTCATCTAATCATTTGTACTTTTTCCCCCCTCAAATTCCAAGTTTAAAGTTAAATTGTGATCAAGTCTAATTGTTATGAATTTTTTCTTACTTCTTTCTAAGATCTAATTCGTGTGTGTGTTGTGTGTTTTTTTTTTTTTTTTCTTTTTTTTTTTTTTTTGATTTTTCAGTTGATTAAACTTTTTTTTTTTTCCCTTCTTTATAAAAGATAGACACATATTTTTATTTTTATTAGATGATATACAAGTGATTGTTTTCTTTATAATTGTCATTTTCATTTAATAAATATTTTAACCTTTGCACTTTGTCATAAAAAGAATTAAGTTGAATAAGTATACTCATAATCTATTTAATAAATGATATGATGAGTTTATTGTTATCTTTTGAGCAATTATATTTAACATTCTGATATATAAATTAATTTAAGATGACAAATTAAAAGTTGCAAATTTAACAAAGGAATATTAAAAATTATATGTTGATTATATTTCATGTAGTAAATAATTTATGCTCATAAATAATTAAATGTATTGTTATTTATATTTTACGCTATTTAAATTTCAATTACATCTACTACGTGCATTTGCACGTATTTAAACTAGTTCTTTACTTTAGGCCTCGTTTGGTGAAGGAGTTCAAGCTGTACTTTTTCATCTCAGTTTTTATCTTTTTCTGAAAAGGTTTTTGTCTTTTTCTAAAAAAGTTTTTGTCTTTTCTGAAAAGTCAACAAAAATTTTCATATCAAGCTGTACTTTTTCAACTCAAACTCATTCACCAAACGGACCCTAAAAGATAAGAAATCCATTGTTAAGTCTTGTAGCAGTGAAAAGAGATCATTTATATATCGGTCTTAAAATAGATACTGAATTGTTTTAAGCTTAGAAATGAAAATGAGATTAGACCTATAATGGGGAATAAACAATGAAATTAATCCAAACTAAAAAGACGTAAACACAATTAGATGACCTATTTGGTAGAGTTTTCTAAAAACTGCTTTTGACTTTCTAAAATCAAAAACAGTTTCTGAAAATAGAAGTGTTTTCGGACTTAAAAAATGTTTTTTGTTAAAATATATATATATATATGATTTATGATAAAAAGTAATTTGAATAAACTTTAAAATTTATAATAAAAAAATTATACATTATAAACTTCTATTTTATTATTTTTATTAATTATTAGAAAATTTTAAAGATCATTTTTATTTCAAAAGTTTTTTTATTTCAAATATGTATTAAGAAGTTATAATTTTTGTTTATTTTCTTTTACTTACTAGAAGTAAAAGCAAAGATCTAAGGGCTTGTTTGGTGGAGTAGTTTGAGTTGAGATTTTTTAGTTTTAATAGTAAATTTTTTTAAATTTTCAGAAAAGATAAAAAATTTTTTAAAAGAAAAGATAAAAATTAAAAAAACAAAAAAACAAAAGAAAGTTTGAGTTAAATGGTTTGAGTGGTTGAGGTAAACAAGCTTTAAGAAACGGACCTAAACTCAAGACTCAAATCTGTGTCGTCTTAGACAGCCGTATAAGAGATCCAAATTTCATTTTCTCCAGCGGACCAAAAGAACAAGGAGCGAAAAGAAAAGTCGAAGAAGAAATCTTTTCAAAAAAAAAAAAAAAAAAGAAACAATGAAGAAACTGGCCAGACAATGGAGAAAATCTGCAGAAGATGAACTCTCTCTCCCAATTAGAGACGATAATCTCCCTATGGACACCCAAGGTTTATTTCTCTCTCGCTCCGTTTCTGCTTCAATTTCCATGTTTGGTTGCCGAGAAATGTTCAAATAGAAAATATGAAGTTTCCGATTTTGTTGACACTTTTTTAATCTCTTTTTGATCTGATTGTGGTAAAGCTTGAAACTTTCGATTTGGTAAGGCCAATGAACCGCCTTTGTTAGTTCAGAAGCAAAAAGGAGGAGAAAATTTTGATTTTGTTTTCTTAATTGTGTAATTTTACAGAACAAGAGGAATTGGTTCGTTCTTTCGAAAGCGGCCATGCTCAGCTGAGTCGTCTGTGGAGGGTGTGTGTGTGTATTTATCTTATTTGACTCAGATATTCTTTTACTTAGTTTTTCTTTCTTTAAACTGTAACACCGATTTTTTTTTTTTTTTTTTTGGGATGTTTTATGTAGAGTGTATTTGTTGTGCTTCTTTTCTGTTTCGCGGGTTTGCTTGTATACTCCATCTTTCAGCAGGTTGCATCTCCATGGGAACTGGTATGATTTGATTTTCATGGATTAAGGATCTTTGCTTTCGATGAATTACCATATCTATGCAGTTTGGGACATAAACAAATTATTTTGTCTTTGTTAAAAGCAATAGTTTGATGAAAATATTCGCGTATATTATCCACTGGGCATGGTGAAACTGTCATGTTTCTACTGATGCTGGCATTCAGAATTCGTTAATATTTTTTTTCCTTCCTTTTAAACTAGATTCTTTGGGATTTACTACTGGAGAGTCGAGAAATCGCGTTATTGTTTTAAAAGTCAAATCAAGAGAAACAGTTTTAATGGTGAATATCAAACATTCTTTTTTTGCTTATGCAGTTCCCTTAGATGCTTAGCTCTGTAATCTTTATGGTTAACAATGACGAAATTCGGATTTGGTATTACAATCACAATGTCAGTTTTCTTTTTTCGAAGATAGCATATTTGCTCGAGTGATCATATACTTGTTTTCTGTCGTTTAATGCACAGCGTTATCATGCTTACTTCATGGAGGAGGTGGACTCATGGATGATCATATGTGCAGGTTTTTCTGATACCTAATTGATATCTTTTTCCATTGTTCATGAGCTCAATGCTCAATCACAATGCATGTGATTTGGCAAGAAATTTCTGTAGCATTAAGCTTCAAGTGCTCAACAAACAAGGGTGTTTCAGCTGCGATATCTGACTAATTAGATTAATGTTTTTATCAGATTGGGTGGCTGTTGTAGCATGTTCCTTGGCCATCGTAGGACTGCTTCATGACTCGAGGCATCACAGGCGTTGGATCTGGTATTCATTCTTTATCGGCATGGTACTTGCCATTTTTTGGTTATATTACATGTTGAGGTATGTGATAGCGGACACCTCTATCATTTTCTAGAGAAAGAAACAATCTACATTATATATTAAAGGAGATAGGCAGATGATGAGAAGTGATGAAATGTTGATAAGAAGAATCTCCTCTCTTGTCAGCTTTTCATTGATATGATCAAATTCATACTGAATATACTCTTTTATATTTCAAGTTTTGTAGCTTGAACCATGATCCTTTTTTAACAGGAGTATATGTCGTGGTACTAAATTGTTTATTTTTCACTACTGCGGTTTTTAGGGAGGATTTAGCTGGGATATAACCATTCTTCACCAACTGATTAATTGCTTATCGACATGATTTTTTGTAGATTGCCAAGGTTCCGGTGGGATGTTATTTGGCTTCCGTTTGGACCTCTTAGGTACATCATGATTTTTATTTCCTAAGTTGTCTGTAAATTTTGGATTCATATGCACTGAAAATTACACATTGGACTTGCAGCGGAGCTGGGATCTCGTTGTATTTGGATCACGTACTTGATGAATCATCAGAAGAAATAAGAAAACTTCGCGACTACATGTATGTTTACAAGGCCAGATAAAAGTTCTTTTCCGAACTAATATCATTCGTCTTTCAAGTTCATTTGAGTCAGGTGACGAAACTAAATGGAAACTGAAAGCCGTTTTGAGCAGGCAAATGCAATCGACAACGGAGGAAATGGATATACTGCGAAGATCATGCTAGGGTGTGACTGATTACACTGCACTTTGGCAGCAGCTTTTGTAGTTTGGAAGGCTTAATCTTCCGTGAATCATTTGTTTAAATTCTGGTTTGAAACAGAAATGACAGGATTAATGTGTTCAAAATACCATTGCTTTATAGTCACTCTCTGAAATTACTTGTTAAAGTTTCAGCTTCAATCACCTTCCCTTTAACTAGTTAGTTTCAGCCTTATTCTGAAATTCAATCTCTCGTCAATAATTTGTAATCCCGTCTTTAAAACGTATATAAGTTTTATATCATTACGACATTCATCACGCAAAATATGACCATTTTTTTTTTTTATAAATTTAGTCAAACGATTAACACTCTACATTTTGTGATGTAGTCAAATATGAAATGATCAATATGTTAAATAAGTTAACATACACGAAATCGTTGCTACAGCATTCATGTTGAAAGCAATATAGGAAAACTAAGATATGGCTTGACTTAACAAAATCTCATTAAAACATACGAGAAAACAAAAAGTAAACTCCAAAAACAAAATTTTAAATAGAAACACGATAATCCAAACACATGAAACAGCAAGTCTTCACCATGTCTTGTAAACTCTCTAAAGCTAGGCAAAAAGCTCATGTAAATTCTTTTACTGCCTATCAAGGACACGTTTACTTAAAAAACAGACAAATAAATCAATCATCTTCTTCAATGACCTTGGTTCCCAATCCCTTCAGTCCTTCCGCTGGGATCTCCGCAACGGTAACAAGGGAGTAAAGCTCTTCCTTAGCATCCTCGTCGTCGTTCCTCTTGCGAGCAATGCGAACCCTGATCCTTCTGGGGACACTCCTGATACCTCTGCTCCAGATTTGCTTGTTCAGCTTCACATCCACTCTCACGTCATTTGTTCCCATGGCCTTCTGCGCAAACTTCCTGATCTCCTTAATGGCATTGGGAGCCTTCTTCTTGAAAGTACTATATATTTTTTTTCAAAATAACAAAGGAAAAAAGTTATTTTTACTCTCATCATAATATTACAAACCAAAAAAGTTTCTGATTATGAAAAAAGGTTTGGTCCATCCCATGCTTTAAACACAAATAATACAGAATCAATGCTCGATTCACAACAATGATCTTAATTTTGCATGAGATATACTGTCTTCCTAACGCAATTGATTCCAATTCATGCCACGGGCATGGAATTGAATCAATCAACCACTACTAAACCTGTCAACCAAGATTTGGCAATGATTTCCTAAAAGCTATTCTCCATCTTGAAGCCCTGAAGCCCCATCTACCCCATAAATAACCTCTAAATGACATTTACAAACACAACCATAACTTAATCAATACATATAGCATCAACCCAGAATCATCTTTCTCTATTTTAATATCTGATTACTCACCAACCAAGTAACAATTTGTTAATCAAAGATCTCAACAACAATTTTCCAAACTCAACACATAAAACAACCACGATTACAGGGAAAATCTTCACAAGTCCCAGATTGAAAACCCATCTAACAAAAAAAGATTTGATAAACGATTTCATGGCAAAAGGACACTAACAAGCAAAAAATCACAAACCCCCGCAAAACGCCCCTACAAAGTGCCTTTCAACAATCATAAGATGCAAAAGACGTTATTCCTCCAATAAATCCTCCTATATCTCATTACATAGAATATAAAATACATGATTAATGCATTAAAAATCAAACAAAAAGCATTAAAAAAATAAAAATAAAATAAACCAACACTTAAATAAAAATAAACCAACACTTACCACCCGTGCAAGCGCTTGTGGAGGTTGATGGTGTACTCCCGGCTGACCACCTCCTCCTTCCTACCCTTGGTCTTCTCAACCATTTTTTTTTATTGTTCTCTTCCTTTTAAACTACCTGCAAATCACACGCTGAATCAGATTACCCAGAACTTGGATCTGAATTTGTCAAAATTTCAAATTTTCGACACAACAACTAGATTATCAACAAAAAGGAGCCGCCATTACTCAAAATCGGTAGCAAAACCAGGAAAAAAACCAAAAGATTGTTTTCAAATTTTTTCCTTTCCTTGAATTTTAGGCCTGAACACTGGGGAACAAAATCGAGAGAGGTCAAAATCTAGAGAGAGATGAGAGAGAGGGAGAGCAGACCCGGTGAGTTAGGGTTTGGGGACGCAGCTAAGAGAGAGGCAGTGGGAGGAAATAACAGTCGAACTTAAAAAGGAACACAAAAACCCTAGCTCGCAAAGTAAAGCTATATAAGGAGGCTTTTATACCACGTTGTTACGATGTCAGCCACGACGTCGTTTTTTCACCCTTATATGACATGTCGTTTTTTTTTTTTCTCTTTACTGAAAATACGACATCCCTTCCAAGAACCAAAAAAAAAAAACAAGAAATGTTTTTAATTTTGTTTTTTGGTTTTTAACTTGTGTAAGGAGGATTTGAACTCTTTCACTTTATCATGTTTAATTATTGTGAAACTACGGTTGCAATCACTTTTATTTAGTTAAAGAACACATAAAATCTCTTCCAAAAAAAAAAAAAAAAAAGTAAAAAAGAACACATGCAATAGAACGATATGCTTTGAGACGAAATTAAAAAAAAAAAAAAAAAATCCAATTTACATTGACATTTTTCGTTTTTAAGTTTTAACTTCTAAGTGAGAGCAAAAGGCTGCAGAGAAAAAAATTACCTGTAAAAAAGAAAAAAAAAAAAAGAAAAAACGACATGTAGTTTAGACAATAAATTGGGACGACAGCAGACTTTTTAAGTGCAAATGCTGTGCCGTTTCTTATCTTGCATAGACGACAGAAATTCGTAGGCAAAACTTACACCAAATTAAGCTACAAATGTTGTAGCTTTCACTAGGACGAAGTAAACATGTAAACGACAGAAGATACGCTGTTTTCCAACTTAAACATGTAAAGTTTTTGCTTAATTAGACGAACTGTCGCCATGAAACAGTCAACAAATTGTAAGTCATAAACGATTTGTCGTTTTTGTCTTCAACGACAATAAGCAATTTTTTTAAATAAACGGAACGACAATAAGTATTTAAGTTAAGAAGGATACGTTTGTTTTCCAAACTTGTACAATGCAGTAAATGCTTACATATTTACATGACCATAATCCAAATCCTCTAATTTTACATTAGCCTAATGATGGTTTCATACTAAGCATAGAGTTCAAATCCTCCAACTCCGAGTTCAAAATTAAAAAAATAAAAAAATAAAAACACTAATTTCTCTATCATACTTTTCTTTGAATATTCGATAAATTTAAAACGACAAATAATATTTGAGTACATCACAGTTTGATATCCGAAACAAGCGGCGAGTTATGCATCAACAGAATTTGAGTCCCTTTACTCCTTTATTCAAGTCTGAACTAATTTGTCAACACTGTAGTGGATAATTTTTCTGAGTAATGAACATAAAAATATTCTACTCTAAATGCTTGTTCCAAATAGTAAAATTCATGAACGGGGGGCTATGGATCTTGAAGATGAAAATCATTTACAATCATGTAATAGTAATATATATTCCAATGACGATGATTTTTCTTTTGTTCTTCTTTTCGGTGTTTCTTCGATCTAGCATATAACCTCCTTTAACTTTCTAACGGGAACTTAACCGTCATCAAGTCAAGATACCTCCCATATCTAAGCAATGCAGTAAAAATCCATCCTAATTCTGTTTAGTACTCCCCAAGTATATATGAATCTCTGCAAAGAAAATGTCTCCTAGTATTTCAAGGTACTTTGTGAATATCTCCGCAAGCTAAGGACCAAAACTGTAAGACCCGCAAGACCGGCTAATATCTGCCACAAACCAGAAAAACTTGTTACGAGAATAGCAAAAACATCGGGATATGAGATATGAGCAATCAAGATTAACGTTTGCGATCCTTTAAGCTTTGAAATGACATAATAGATATGTAACTGACCTTGGCCTGTCTGCCATAAGTGGTCTGCATGGATCGGAAAAATGATGTTAGTGATTCTAGACGAGATTTCTGGGGCATTAAAATCACAGCTGTGTACTGTTTCTTGCAAGGAAAAGGCATAATTCTTTGTAATGCAGACTGTGTTGACGATAGTGTCAGGCATTTTCTAACTTTGGTGCGGGCTTCATCTTGAATCTGCACAAAAAGAACCATAGTATAAACATTCATTTATATATATTTAATATAAAATTTTATTTTCAAGATAATTGCCCATCTAACTGGATAAATATCCAATTTACAGGGACGCGGCTAAGCAATCAATGCAGAAGAAAGCAGAATAATTCAAGAAATAGAGGAAAAGTTGATATCAGGGTGGTAGACAAGTATACTTCAGTACCAACCTCGAAAGAAGCACCAAGATCACCAGTATAGACCCTTGATTGGTAGCCGCGTAAAATCCTGTCCAGCCACCAATAGTTCTCCTGAAAGAAAATAAAAGAATCACAACAGAAACTAAGTGGCGTAGAGCTATATTCACTTCACACATTCAAGAACCTTAATAATACTACGGATGGCTGTCAAGGACAATGGAGCAAAATTTAGAGTTCAATAAATTAGAGCTGAAAAAACCAAAGGTTGTTCTACCCCAAAATCAAAATGCAATTTTTTTGTATAAAGCTTACCTGAACTCCATTTTCATGAGCTCTTTGTTCAATTTCAAGAATGGTTGAAATATCATCATCTGAAGGACCTTCCTCTTGAAGACTTAAAATTTCATCCAAAGTAAGATCAACCTATTTAGAAGACACATGCTAATGAGCTGTATGACTAGAAACTTGGTCATCTAAACCGAAAATGAGAAAACGAAAACTGTATTACCATAAAATTTTAAATTCCTACCAGCTTTGAGGCGATTTCTGGATCACAAGAAAAGTTTATGCTGATATCACCGCGAACATCACCAGTTCTTGAAGGCTTATTACCACCAAGGAAAACTGAAACACCTACAGTATAGATCTGCAGTATAGAGAAGGTAAACTATATCGGATGAGCAAAACAAGCAAAAACAAAACAAAGGGGGCGAATGCATACCTGTCCGTGCTTGAAGCGTAGAACTTGCATTATTTTTGTTTCAAGAAGTTTGCTCAGGAACCCAACAAAGTGAATCTCTTCAACCTGCCGTTAGATTTTTTTCACCCAACAGGAAACGGATAGTGGATGATCAGTAAAAGAAAAAACACATGAAAGGCTTAATCATGATTTACTACATAAACTCCTTTAATTGAATGGATGAATAGAAGAAGCATACCATCGCTCCGTTCTTCAGTTCTACGGGAAAGCATAGCTGGACTGAACACTGTGCTTCCACCATAGGGCTATAAACCGATTCCCTACATGCACATCCAATGTGTCAAAAAAAATTCGAGCCCCCCAAAATATGTGGATACATCAACTTCCATTAGCATGTGAATAAGATTTTACCAATATTTAAGGTAGAATTGTACAAAGAAAATAGCACTCGATCCAAAATGAGATGTTAAACGGAGTAAACAATTCATGGTCAATGATATGAATGCTGCCTTTCCATACAAATAAAAGATAACAGTTGTCTTAGTAAAAATGTGTGTGTGTGTGTTTCCGTACAAAAGCAATCCAGTTTGACAACTGTTGCATGAAGCACCTTTTGAAGTGATATAAATAACTAATGTATAAACTGCATGTCCGTGAGTCTGGGAAATAGTTTTACCTAGTCATTGTTTTAGGAAAAGTGAATGGAAGGCCTTTGAGGTCATCACGATTGTAATGGAGAATGGGTTCGGGAGGCTTAGGTATTCCACCCTATATGGCAAATCACAAAACCAGTTAACGCAATAAGCAAAGTCTCCAGGCCAATGTGGAATGAAAAAAGAATTCCACTTACCAAATACTGCAATATCAGAGGAAGTGCTAGTGTAGGATTTATATTTCCAACAATCACAACCGTGAAAGTTGAGGGGTCTTTGAAACAATTGTTGAAATATTCACAAGCTTTCAGAGGATCAACTTTTCGAAGATCACTTAATCTAATAGGCTGCAGAATTGTAAATTGACAAACAGTTACAACCAGACAATATCCAATAAAGGAAAGCATTAGTTGACCTAAATTAGGAATCAGGGAATACCCTAAAGAAATAGGATTTTCCATAGTTGAGCTCCTTAACGCGGTTTGCAAAAACAGTGTAGGGATCCCTCTCTTGAGCACGAACTGCTTCTTCTGCCATTTGCATCACAATTCTCACATCCTCATCTCCTGGTGTCACATCTGTTGTAAATAGTTGGTAGACAAGCTGCAAGAACATAGATAATATAAGATATTTAGCTTAAAAACACTTGAAGCAGAAAAAAGCATGCTACTTATGGTCACACAGAAAGATTTATGGATCATTTAGCATAATAATGCTCATTTGAGCCTTTATAATTCTTAGAACAAGAGGCACAGGGCAAACCTGCAATGCAGTTTCCAGGTCTGCGGGTGAACAATCGGCAGAAAACGTTCTCATATATGCTCCAATCTTATTACCAACTTCAGCTCTCTTACCAGCAAGCATATCCATAAGGACTGATGGTCTGTAACCATATACACCAATTTCTCCAGCGATAGTAGACCCCATTGAGCTAGAAAAGTAGTTGCTTTCAGGGAGTTCGGATAGACCGCCATAAGAGAACCCTGTAAACATAACCTGTTGAATCAAAATGTGAATAAGAATTATAATTGCACATGAAATAAGTCCGAGATATTCACTCATTTAAAGTAAACCATTCCAAACGACTGAGTTTATTTCAAGGAAATTCTGGCGATGGCTTCTTGTCCTTTTGTTTATACTATTTATTAAAAATAAAATTTTCAGTTTCTTGTTTAAAAAAAAAAAGTTTTCAAATGCATGCATTTCAGCCATAAATTTAGGGAAAGAGCCATTATATCTTGATATGACAGAGATAAATAGCCAAAAGTCGCCTCCAGCATCATGCAACATTTGTATTACAACAAAAGAAAAGGATAGAGAGTATAAGGTTTAGGGTGTAATCCGGCCAAAATCATGAGGGTTATCACTCTTGCAACTAAAGCTCTGACAATGTCTAACTCCAACTAGCAAAAACAGAACCAAATGGAATGAACCAGAATAGAAGGCAAAAGACAAAGCAAAGCAATATTGATGAATCAAAAACTTTAACTTTCAATTGAACTTATCCTTTACCCTTCAATTGGCATTAGTGTGAATCCTCGCCTCTTTTCTTTCAAAAACTGAAACTTAAGGAATTGCTTTACAAATTAATATTAGAATACCTGGTCATCAAGAAAATCGGTACACTTGTAGCAAACTCTCATGCCATTTGATAGAAATAATTCAGTAGCTCCAATATTTGAATATTCAAACTGCTGCACAATATACCTGAAACATATTTTTCATACAATCTACGAATTATACAACAACACACCTTAATAGTGAAAAATACATCAGGTTGGCAATGAATCTAAGAAACCACATCAATACCTTATACTACTTTCTAACAGTTAAGGAGAAAAAAGTTAGTAAAACCATTATGCATAAGGATAAGGCATGTACATAAAAGTTGAGTGGAGAAAGAGAACAGGGCAAGGAAATATAACTGCATTTTTCTCAAGAGCATTCTAAATCAGAAATGCTATCATATATTGATATTAAAAAAACACCCATGTTGCCTAAAATTGTTAAGAATATGCTACCTTCTAGCACTAGAAGAAGTTTAAAGTATATCACAACTACGTTAACCCCAAACTCAATAAGGGAATAAAAAAGGGTCCTAACAGTTACATTTAAGAAGCGAGCACCTAAATTGGAAAATGGACAGGGATGAAACTCGCATGAGTGAATGTGGAAAATGAAAAGTGCAGCTCCAAATCAGAAATAATAACAATCACTGCAAAGTTAAAGACAATTGAAAGTGGACAGGGGGTCCTCCATTACCCTGGATTTGGTTTCAGACTCACAATCTCTTCTGGAATTTGGTCTTCATCCCACGGGAGAATGTTTTTTTCTTTCTCAAGAGCATTTATCTTTGATACAACATTTTTAAGATCATGTACAACTGCAGAAGCTCGTGGTTCAATTGTCTTTATGACACAGCTACATGATGTTAGTAGCTTCTCTGCGTATTTTGATATATCTGATGCCGAGATATCTATAAATGCAAAACACCATAATGAGAAAAATCATATAAGATTCATGTGAGTGTAAGAAAAAAACCATAAATGCAAAAATATATGTATTTATGTGAGTGTATGCTTTGACGATTCAGTTGTTCCAAAACTACATTCAGAGATGCAAGACTACTCACGAGGAAGAAGAGTCTTCTGTAGTTGAGCTTCGTACTCAATCCCAATTACAGGTTCGTCGCGGAGAAAATGCTGCCAAAAGAAATTAGAAATGTTACCATTTCTAAATGAATGATAAAACAATTTGGAGCCCAGGAATCTACGTCAAAATCGAAATCAATATATACTTGTAAATATTCATCTTGCAAGCTTGTTGATTGCATTTGATCACGCTCCAAATAGGCAGATTCAATCTCTGACATTAGTTGAGCTCGAACAATAGATATTTCACGTTCTGAAAAGCCATGAAGTCGTACCCTTGCAATCTAAAATGTAGGTGTCATTTAAAATAGAATAGTAAAAGAAAATGGGAAAATTTTCCGTAGCGAATAAAGAGTACCTCAATCAGCATTGATTCTAGAGCCCTAATTGTCCCTTTTTCTTTGCAAGATGAGGTCATAATATAAGCCTTCAACGGATCAACAAGAATATCTGCAGAAGCCGAGCATGAGAAATAGGGTGGATCCTTTCTACGAGATATTTTGAAAAACCTCTGGTTCAGAGCTTGGAGAAACATGGACTCCGCAAGTAAATCTCTATAGTCCCTTACTGTCTTCAGCTCAGCCACTGGCATCTTATAGCTAATCATTACTGCAGACTGTTAAAATATGAATATACACAACACCATATGTCATGACTTGAGAATATGTAGGAATGTTGGAACAAACAGAAAAGAGTTGTTTTATACTAACCCCGGCAGCTTCAGATTCAACAAAGCATGAAAAGCGTGGTTCTTCATGAGATGGAACTGAAAATTTAGGTATAAGTGGAGGCTCGAGTGCTGAATTTTTATGCCCGAAATGAGTCTTTATCAACTCCACTACACTCTTGAGGAAGAGAGGGGCATGGGGGAGAGAGACAAAGAGAGAAATCATTGAGAGATCTTGCCAATCAATGCAAAATTGCAATTGCATCATGAAATTTCACGTGTTGAGAAATCAAACCTGTGTATCAGAAATATCTCCAACAGCTATCACTGCATATTGCTCAAATGGTACCATTTTTTATAAAACTGCTTCACAGTCTCTGCTGACACAGTCCGAATCACCTTCTCTAATCCAATTGGTAAGCGCTCAGCATACTGCAATCAACCCAAGCTTCTATGAAATAATATAAAATTGAGAGAACCCCTAAGTTTACAGGTAAGTTTCCCAATTAAATCCTGACTACAACATCATGTTTAAGTTCATCTTCATCATCAGTAAAACTAAAGAATGACTATAAAGACAATTAAAAAAAAAAAAAAAAAAAAAAGGAGCAGTTTGTATAAAAACGACAGCTGACATAACGTTATTTAACCCAAACAACGTAAAGAACATCCTCTCCAATGTTCTATTGTCACATGGCACATGTGCACTCTGCATAGGATATTGTCCCGTCACAATTAAGACATGTCGTGATAATGATAGATAGCAAATTATAAATCAAAAGATCTCCTCTGGGTAGAAGTGAACAAGTAGTAGTATCTGTACCTTTGAACCTTCCATCATCAAAATCCAATTTGCATCTTGCATCCTTCCTGTGGCATTTCTGCTACCTCTGTATTCTTCCATCACAGCACCTCTTTCTTTATCTAAATCATCTTTTGAGACGCGAATCTGCATAAAAGATTAATAAACACCAGCAAGGAAATATATACATGTATATGTACATTTCTATATAAATATCAAACTTCAAATTTACCGTACCTCTGTGCTGAATTCTGCCAAGACTGAAATGGCCTGAGATAACAGTTCAGGCTTATCAACGGGAACAAACAGCTCGTAAACTGTATCATCAGAAGATGTCACCGCATTCTGGCAAGGACCAAATTCGGCACCAATACTTTCAAGAAACTTGACAATATCATGATTCGTGTATTTTGTAGTGGCACTGAAAGCAAGATGCTCAACTATGTGCGCAACTCCCCGCTCGTCCTCCTCTTCCAAAACTGATCTGCCATCAACTCAAAAATCAGCTTGACTATCAAGTTATTCACATGTACATCAACACGGAGATATACATAAGCATCTTCAATGTTCTAATTTACAGGTTTCTCTTGTAATAATCTGAACTACCAAAAAAAAAATCATTTCAAACTCAAGCATTGTCATATATTTTATGGAAATTTCTCTTCACCTATTACAAACTCCAAAAAAGACCTAGCTTTAAAGAAGATTATCCTATAAATTAAAAAAAAATTAAAAAAAAATTAAAAAAAAAAAAAAAAAAACACGTTGTTTTGCCATGAAAACAATGGTTCCAAGAATTATCAAAGATGTGCAGGCATTTCACTTTCTCAACTCAACCACATAACAAATTACGGAAACATAGCTCTCAAAAGAAAAATTCACGACGATTTTCCGTGTTTACTTCTCTTTCATAGACACAGTACATTGCAGATTTCAGCCATAAACTCTCAAAATTCCACAATTTGGACAAATACAAAGCCGAAACCACATTTCAAATTCACAAGCCAAACAGCATTTCGCTCAATTCCGAGAAAATGGCAGAAGAGGAAGGAGTTGAAATGAAATACCCGGCCTTGACGGCGAGAGAGAGAGCGGCTCGCATACGAGGCTTGGAATTGGAGCGGACGTAGTAAAAGAGGCCATTGTCGAGTCTGCCATAGTCGACTCCGAAAGGCTCGTCGCCGAGAACCTGGTCCAAGTCGACGTTGAGGAGCTTCAGCGACCTGAAGCCCTGCTTCTTCGCCATTTGCGAGCTCTCCGGCGGGAGCAGATTCATCGTCTCCTCCTCCGACGGCAGAAGATCGACGGTGGTGATTCCGGTGAGAACGTCGTTGTGGGTGGTGTTGGGATCTGTTAAAGTGGAGTCAAGCTTTGGATTACCAACCCATCTTCGCCTTTTGATTGGATGAATGAGTTGTTGTTGGCTTTTGTGATTTTGCAACTTTGTAAAGGCAAAATGGGCAAGACGGTATTTTTATAATATGGGAGAAAAAAATATTTGAATGAACTCTGTTATATAAATATATACACACACACATACATATATAAAAATATAAGATGAGTAGAGCATACATTACAAAAAAATAAAATAAAATAAAATTTGAAAATTAGATTAAAAAAAAAAAACCACTTAAGTGTACATATTTGAGAAGGAAAATGATGTTTAAAATAGGTACACTTGAGAAAATAATTTCCATAGGAAAAAGGATATTTAAGGTCACATTTGAAAAATTACTACATGTCATTACTATAACTCTTTTCACAATTAGGAACTCGCGTGTGTGAAATAAATAAACAAATTAAAAAAAAAAATCAATATGATGATGATGTGGTCATCACGTAATGATATTATATCAAACATATGATTATCATGTGACAAACAAATAAACCTTGTGGTCATTAGCATAGTGGTTAAGCTCTTTGTTGTTGTTGCAACCTTGTAGGTATTCATTTACTATATAGATCCTCATCCTATGTTGAATGAGATTGGATCTTCATCTCTTTCTATTTTCACATTCTTGCCTTGCTCTGATCCCTGCATTAACCCAAAAGGTACATATGTTAAACTGCAAATTATAATCTCTTTTTTAAACCTCTATATAAAGTAGAAGGCACATATATATATACAATAAGATGCACACACATAAATTATCAATGCTTTAATAAAGGGGTGTTTGGTGAATGAGTTTAGTTTAAGATTTTTAAGTTTTAATAATAATTTTTCAGAAAAGACAAAAAAAATTTTAGAAAAGACAAAAAAAAATTTCAGAAAAAGACAAAAATAATGATAAAAAAGTACAATTTAGTTTAAAATGAGCTAATCACCAAACATGCCCTAAGATTCAAACTTTTCAATGCAACTAGTTAGAGAGCACGCATAAAGGAATAGACCAACAAAAGTAAAAAAATAAATAAAAATTATAAAGTTACGTGATGAGTGTTGAAAATGTCACATAACGCTCATAAAAGAATGGGTGAATAATACTGTAGAAAGTATTATTCGCTCTTTTAAAGAACAAGATAGATAGACATAAACTTGTTACTACCTACCGGTTGGGATCATGCAACCAGTATGGATAAACTCGAGCACTACATGAACACGAATCAAGCACGACATGACTGATTTAGCACGGATCACCATGATTTTTTTCTTTTTTATTATGTAATTTTCATATTAATGTGGCATATATTTATAATAATATTTAACTAGTTGGATGTATTGATTTCACTTGATATTAGGGAAAAAAGAAGTAAATAGCGTTTTTAGGAAAATTTATTAAAGTAAATAACATATCTTATAAATATATAAAATGATTAACAATAAAATAATAATTTATTTATTTATTATAAATTTGTTATTTATCTAATAAATTTACTTTAAATATTTTAAAATGAGAGAGAGTGTAAGCATGAAACAACAACAAACTTTGAGTGACAAATGTCGTGCCGTTCCTACATGAACGCCGACAAAGAGAATGTCTATTAACACCCCTTATTTTACTTTTTCCACCCTATTTCTTAAGCCACCCATCATTTAAAGTATAAATTATAATTATTGCTTTCTACACCCTTCTATTTTTCCAAAAAAGTACTTATAACTTATTTGTATTTTTAATCAATTTTCCACCCACCAATCAACAAATAACCTTCCCTTTTTTTTTTTTAAACGAAAGATTTTTTTTTTTCAATTTTATTGTTTTCCACGTTATTAGGTTTTTATTTTAATTATTTGACGTCGAAGATTTATTCATAATATTTTTACTTTGTTTTGGGAATTAATAGAGTCATATGTATATATACATAGTTTTATGTTTTATTTCGGTATATAATTTCATTTTTTATGCGATTTAACTTTTTTTTCCCCCTTAAAGTCATGCTTTTTTAACTGAACTTTGATCTTACGTCTTCTCCTTTGTTTTCTTTGTTCTGGGTTGTTTTATTTGTTTCAATATATTGCTATTAAAAAAATCTTGTTCTGCAAACATAATATATGTCAAAATTTCTCGTATTTTTTTTATAAATAAATTTCTTCGTATTTTACATCACCATCGTCATTTCAAAAAAAAAGAAAAGGATAATTCTGCAAAGAAAATGATATAAGACCAACTCCAATGCACACTCTAAAATAGAGTTTTGCACTAATTTAGAGTATGAAACTACTCCAACGCACACTCTATATGGAACTTCAAATATAGAGTATGAACAGTATACTTCATATTTGAAGTATCACTGTTCATACTCTAAACTACTTTTTTTTTTTCTTTTTTTTTTTAATTTTTAATTAAATTTTAAACTAATATTTAGATAAAAATAAAAATTATAAAGTTATCCTTAACCTAATTTTTCTTTGAAAATTACCCATTTTTCTATATGTAAAGTATTTGTATGTTTAAATCTTAAAGCTATATTTATTTTTTTATACCTTTTTTTATTTTATTATTTTGAATAAATTTTATAAGATAGTAAATCAACATACAAGTTTTACATAAATTAAGAAAATCATATAGTTTTTCTTTTCACTCTATATTAAGTTGTTTTTGATAATCGCACTAAATTTATAGTGTTTTTGTTATTTGATATAACTTTCTATTTTTAAAGATTATTCGTAAAAATAAAAACAATCAACGGATTAATATGTTAAAAAGATTGTATTGGGGCATAATTTGTAAAATACAAAGATTATAGGAAATAAATATAAAATAATATCTAAATGATTTTAAAAAAGAATATAAATAGAATATTCCTTTTAGAGTATGATATAGAGTAAATGGGTTGGAGACAAAATAGTATTTGAAGTGACAGATACTTTATTTTAGAGTTTCTGTACTCTAAAATAGAGTAAATGGGTTGGAGATGGCCTAATGTATTTTAAAGAAATTAACTTTTATAAAATTCGTTTTTCATCATAGAGAAACTGTATATATTTCTTTACAATTTTGCTTTGAAGATTAATATGCATTTTATTTAAAAGGATGTATTTTTATTTTTTAATTCATAGGGTGGGGTGTGTATCTTTAAGAACACTTTTGTCCTTAAAAGTAATTTTATTCATCGGCAATTTAGTAATCATGAAATATAAGGGGTGGAAAGAGTAAACGGAAGGGTCTCAATAAACTTCCTCGCTAGCGAATCGTAGAGCGCAAAATTTACACCAAAAATGACATGTCGTTGTTAAACAGACTGCTGCAAATTTAAGCCCCAAACTAAAGTCGTTTTTACTTGGACGACAGTAAACATTTAAACGACAAGAAGATACGCGGTATTTCAGCTTAATCGCTTCGGCAAAACGTTTACAGAACCAAAACTCAAAATTAACACAAAAAACGACTCGTAGTTTCTTTCTCTACTCACGGACACGTCGTCTTGTAACAGAAAGCAAAATTTAAGTCACTAACTTTGTGTCCTTTTAAACTTGTAAGACAATAAGCATTTATTAGTTTATTTGTTTTTCTTTTTTTAGATGCATTAATGTAATTATTATTCTTAATATTATTGTTATTTTTTGTGATAATAATAAGCTTTTAAGTAATAAAGGAGACGTTTTTAGATAGACAGAGAGATTAAAGACAACAAGAAATATTTATTTATATCATTAAGTGGCACAGCAGAATTTAAGTCTTTATAATCTTTTATTCCAGTCTGAACCACTCCATAATAAAGTCTGCTGTGGAATGCGGATTATCTTTCCGATAATGAACATTAAAAAGTTCTTTCTAATGATGATAATTTCATTTTGTTCTTCTTTTTAATGTTTTTTTTATCTAACCTTCCCAGGGACGAAGCCACCGTGATCAAGCGGGGCTTCTGGCCCCACTAAACTTTTATTAGTTTACCTCTAAAAACTATGCATTTTTTTTTTTCACATTTTACCCCTCTAACAAATGATAATCCGACATACAAGCGATAATATATTTTATTTTTTCATGTACGTTCACACTGAAATAATAGGCTGACTCCACCATTGAATCTTCATGTAATCATTACTTTCTAACGGGAATGTCTGCGCAAGCTAAGGACCAAGACTGCCAGACCAGCAACACCAGCTAATATCTGCCACAACCAGCAAAACATGTTATAGGAACAGCCAAAAGATTTGGATTGTCCAAGATCAGATTTGAGCAGTGATTAAAGAAGCCAAAATGAGCAAAGTAGACGATGTAACTTACCTTGGCATGATTCTGCGTAGATTGGAAAAATGATGTTAGCGATTGAAGACGAGATCTCCGGGGCATTAAGATCACAGCCGTATACTGTTTCTTGCAAGGAAAAGGCAGAATTCTTTGTAATGCTAACTGTGTTGTTGACGGTGTCAGGGATTTTCTTACTTGTGTGCGGGCTTCATCTTGAATCTGCGCGGAGATAATCATGGTTTAAATAAACTAATTGTTGTCTATACGTTCGTACAATAGTTTGTCGACGAAATGGCAGAAAAACTACATCGAAATCGTTGTCTAAGACAGGAAATTAACATAGTTTACCTCACACTCACGTTAAATTACATGAAAGCTTATGAGAGATTTTTTTTTTTCACTCACTTTATAATGTACTCGGAGTAGAATTTTAATAAAGAAAACAAATGAAAAGTTGATATAACGGTGGTAGACAAACAAACTTCAGTACCAACCTTGAAGGAAGCCCCAAGATCACCGGAATAGACCTTTGATTGGTAGCTACTTAAGATCCTGCCCAGCCAGCAATAGTTTTCCTGAAGAACATAAAAGAATCACAATAGAAACTAAGTGGCGTAGAGTTGTCTTAACTTTCTTGGCAACCAAACGAACTCCGACTTCACGAATACAAGAACAATATTTTTGAAACAAAGTATACCTCAAGGCCATTTTCATGGGCTCTTTGCTCAATTTCAAGAATGGCTGAAACATCCTCCTCCGAAGGTCCTTCCTCTTGAAGGCGTAAAATTTCATTCAAAGTAAGATCAACCTATTAAGAATACACATGCCAATGAGCGATATGACGGGACATAAGAAAACGGAAACTGTAGTGCTATGTAACACCTACCAGCTTTGAGGCGATTTCTGGATCACAAGAAAAACTAATGCTGATATGACCGCGAAAAACACCAGAACTTGAAGGCTTATTACCACCGAGGAATTCTGAAACTCCTACAGTATAGATCTGAAATATAGAGAAAGGTTAAATATACAGACGAGCAGAACAAGCAGAAATAAAACAAATGGGACGTGCACGCACCTGTCCATGCTTGAATCGTAGAACTTGCAATATTTTTGTTTCAAGAAGTTTGCTGAGGAACTCAACAAAGTGAACCTCTTCTACCTGCCATTGGATTTTGCCATCCAACAGGAAAGCGGATAATGGATGATCAGTAAAACGGAACACATTAAAGGCCTAATCGTTGTTGACTAGATAAGCTTCTTTTAATTGATCAGAAGAATAGAACACCATGGATTCACTCTTCAGTTCTGTAGGAAAGCATAGCTGGACCGAACATTGTGCCTCCACCATAGGGCTATAAACCGTTTCCCTGCAAGTACATCCAATGTGTCGAAGAAAATTCGAACCACCAAAATATGCGTGGATATTAGTTTGTGAATAAAATTTTACCAACATTTAAAGTAGAAGTGTATAGAGCAGACAAATCCAGTTTGACCGCGTGGTCCAACAGTCGCGTGAAGCGTCTCTTACAGTCTTACCTAATTATGGTTATAGGAAAAGTGAGTGGCGGATCTTTGAGGTCATCACGGGTGAAATGGAGAACAGGTTCAGGAGCCTTAGGTATTCCAGCCTGCATGGCAAATTACAAAACCAGTTAACGAAACATGAAAAAGTGTCCAAGGCCAATGTGGAATGAAAAATGAATCCACTTACCAAATACTGCAAAATCAGAGGAACTGCAATGGTAGGATCAATATTTCCGACAATCATAGCAGTGAAAGTTGAGGGGTCTTTGAAACAATTGTTGAAGTATTCACAAGCTTGCGGTGGATCAACTTTTCGAAGATCACTTATCCTCACAGGCTGCAGAATCATAAACTAACAAAAGGTTACAAGCAGACCACATCCAATCTTTAGTAGATCCAAACTAGGAATCAGGGAATACCCTAAAGAAATAGGACTTTCCATAGGTGAGCTCCTGTACGCGGTTTTCAAATACAGTGTAGGGATCCCTCTCTTGAGCACGAACTGCTTCTTTTGCCCTTTGCATCACAATTTTCACATCTTCATCTCCTGGTTTTACACTAGTCGTAAATAGTTGATAAATAAGCTGCAAGAAAAAACATAATAGAAGTTCTTCAGCTTGAAAACACTGAAAATATAAGATTATGATTCGTACCAAGATCAAAACTAACATGCCACTTATAGCGACTCGGAAAGACTTATGGACGATTTTAGCATAATAACGCCCATTTGAGCCTTTGGAATTTTTAGAACAAGTGTAGTGGTGCAAACCTGCAGTGCAGTTTCCAGGTCTGAGGGTGAACAATCGGCGTAAAACGTTCTCATGTATGTTCCAATCGTATTATCAACTGCAACTCTCTTACCAGCAAGCATATCCACTAGTACAGATGGCCTGTAACCATAGACACCAATTTCTTCAGCAATGGTTGGCCCCATTGAGCAAGAGAAGTAATTGCTTTCTGGAAGTTCAGATAGACCACCATAAGAGAACCCTGCAAGCGTAACCTGTTGAATCAAAGTGTGGATAAGAATTATAATGGCATATAAAATCAGCTCATAATAATTTTGACTAATTTAAACGATCCCAAAGGCCAAGTATATTTCTCAAGGAAATATAAACTAGATTATTTGCTGATTATTGCTAAATAAGGGAGAACAGATGAATAAGGTTCATTATAAGTCTTGCAAATAAAGCTCAACGGCATTTTAAGTCCAACCGAGTGAAAATAGAAACGAATGGAATGAACCAGAATTTCTGAACTGAATACCTGGTCGGCAAGAAACTCTGTACATTTGTAGCAAGCTCTCATTCCATTTGACAGAAATAATTCCGTAGCTCCAATATTTGAATATTCAAACTGTTGTACAATATACCTAAAACAATTTTTTTGAACGAACCGCAAATTATACAACCATACAACAAGTTCACAACACATATTTATACCTTAATAGAAAGAAAATACACTGTGTTGGCAATGAGTTTAAGGAACTACCTCAATACATTAAACAACTTAAAAAAAAAAAAAAAAAAAAAAGGGGCCCCTAACGGTTACATTGAAGAAACAGACACCTAAAAGGTTGAACCATAGATACAGAAATAAAACTCAAGTGAAAGATATTGGAAAATGAAAAGCACAGCGCCAAAACAGAAATAACATTAATCAGTTAATCACTACAAAGTTAAAGAACTGAAAATCGACAAAGGGGTCGTTCATTACCCTGGATTCGGTTTCGAACTAACAATTTCTTCAGGAATTTGGTCTTCATCCCATGGGAGAATTTTTTTTTTCTTCTCAAGAGCACTTATTCTTGATACAACATTTTTAAGATCATCTGCTACTGCAGAAGCTCGTGGTTCAACTGTCTTAATGACACAGCTACATGAAGTTTGTAGCTTCTCTGCATATTTGGATATATCCGACGTCGAGATATCTATAGATGCAAAAGACCATAAAAAGAAAATACATATAATGCAACCATATATTTGTATTAAACTATGTATGCTTTAACATTTCAGCAGTTACAAAATATATTCAGAAATGCAAGACTACCGACTACTCACAAGGAAGAAGAGTCTTATGTAGTTGAGCTTTGTGCTCAATTCCAATTACAGGTTCGCCACGGAGAAAATGCTGCCAAAAGAAATTAGAAATAATTGTTTCTAAATAAATGATAATACATTTTGAAGCTGGGAAAATACTTCAAAACCAAAATCAGACTATACTCGTAAATATTTATCGCGCAAGTTCGTTGATTGCATCTGATCACGCTCCAAATAGGCAGATTCAATCCTCGACATCAGTTCAGCTCGAACAATAGATATTTCACGTTCTGAAAAGCCATGTAGTCGTACCCTTGCAATCTGAAACATTAAGTATCAGTAAAAACTAAAAATAAAAGAGTAGTAAAAAGAACACAGGCAACTTCTCTTTACCTCGATCAGCATTGATTCTAGGGCCTTGATTGTCCCTTTTTCTTTGCAAGATGAGGTCATTGTACAAGCCTTTAATGGATCAACAAGAATGTCGGCAAAAGCCGAGCATGAGAAAAAGGGTGGATCCTTTCTACAAGATATTTTGAAAAACCTCTGGTTCAGAGCTTGAATAAACATGGATTCCACAAGTAAATCTCTATAGTCCCTTATTGTCTTCAGCTCACGCACCGGCATCTTATAGCCAATCATTACTTCAGACTGTTAAAATATCACTAACAGTATTTAGACAAAAGAAAAAGAAGCAAAAATCCATCTGGTGTGATTTGAAACTACGAAGGAATATTAAAATGAATGAAAAAATAATTGTATTTTACTAACCCCGGCAGCTTCAGATTCAACAATGCATGAAAAGTGCGGCTCATCATGAGATGGAACTGAATATGTAGGTATTAGAGGTGGCTCAAGTGTTGAACTCTTATGCCCGAAATGAGTTTTGATTAACTCAACTACACTCTAGATAAAGACAGGCATGGCGGGGAGAGAGACAAAAAGAAATCGTTAGGAGATCTCGCCAATCAATGTACACTAGTAATTTCTATGAAATTTCACAAGTCATGAAATAAAACCTGTGTATCAGAAAAATCTCCAACGGCTATCACCGCCATATTGCTCAAATGGTACCATCTTTTATAAAACTGCTTTGCAGTCTCAGCTGATACCGTCAAAATCACCTTCTCTAATCCAATTGGTAAGCGCTCAGCATACTGTGATCAGATAAAAGCGGATCAAAACTTTATATTTAAGTTCATTTTCAGTAAAACCGAATTAATTTATAAATTGAAAAAAAAACTCGTAATATATTAGTATATGTACCTTTGACCCTTCCATCATCAAAACCCAAGTTGCATTTTGCATCCTTCCAGAGGCATTTCTATCCCCTCTGTATTCTTCCATCACAGGACCTCTTTCTTTTTCTAAATCGTCTTTCGAGATACGAACCTGCATTAAAGACTACTAAGCAATAGGAAGAAAAAAATTCAAAACAAAAAATAAATATCAGTCTTCAAATTTAGTTGCACCTCAGTGCTGAATTCTGCCAAGATTGACATGGCCTGAGATAACAATTCGGGCTTGTCAATCGGAACCAACAGCTCGTAAACTGTTTCATCAGAAGATGTACTGGCATTTTGGCAAGGACCAAATTCAGAGCCAATACTTTCGAGAAACTTGATAATGTCATGATTTGTGTATTTTGTAGTTGCACTGAAAGCGAGATGCTCAACTATGTGAGCAACTCCCCGCTCGTCTTCTTCTTCCAAAACTGATCTGCCATCAACTCAATATTCAGCTAGTCTATCAAATTCTTCGCAGATACACCAAGATATACACAGAAAAGAAACTCCAAAAAAAACAAAAAAAAACAAAAAACAAAAAACTTTTGGGTTATTTTTATAAATGATTCTCAAACTATAAACCATGTCAAATGTTATTACTTGACTTCATTTCATGTATCACATTTTTCTAAACTTTTCTACAGCTACGCTAATAGTCCCACTGTCAATATTATGTAAAAATCTACAGTTACGATGGGGTGATAATTCATGTCACGGATCGTGTTCGTGTTGTGTTCAAGTCATGTCAATCTATTTTTTTTTTCCATGACCTGAACCCGACATATGACACGAATTTTCTTAAAACTGTGACATATGTAAAAACAAGTCGTGTTTGGATTAGACGGATTGAACCCGAAATTGATCCGTTCTTGTTGTGTCACGTTCAGGTGGACCAATTTCAACCCGTCCATCTTTTTCCCCGACCCTGAACTACAAAAATCGTGTTGTTTTCAAGTCGTGTTATCATGTCGCGACTTGTATTGCTGGTGCTAACAATAATGGTTTCATTGTCAATATTATATAAAAATAAATAAATAAAATTAAACACGTTTTGATCGACAGCTAACAACCCGACTGAAGTTGCTAACTACCATCCTTGACTCTCAATTGTATAATCAAAAATCTATCCTCTTTGTCTACGCCCGTTCCCGTCCTATGTGAAGCTCTCCCCCAAAGCTTCCAAATCCTTGCTAACAAGAAATGATCTATACGAACTTCATAGGCAGCGAGAAAATTGTACATATCTTGAAAGCAAACTATATTTTTATTCATCAATATTTTGTATTCAAGTGTGATGTGTAAAATTAAACGTTTCGAAGAGTATTCGTAAAAACAACCCTTAGGAGAAATGATAGAAGAGAAAGGAGTTGAAATACCCGACTTTAACGGCGAGAGCGAGAGCGGCTCGCATTCGGGGCTTGGAATTGGAGCGGACGTAGTAAAAGAGGCCGTTGGCAAGTCTGCCATAGTCAGCTCCAAAAGGAGGCTGGTCTCCGAGAGGTTGGTCCAAGTCCACATTCACGAGCTTCAGCGACCTGAAGCCCTGTTTCTTGGCGATTTTCTTGTTCTCCGGCGGAAGCAGATTCATGGTTCAGTTCGTCGGAGAGCAGGCGAAGTTGATTCCAATGAAAAGTTCGTATTTTTCTTCTTCTTCTTCTTCGTCTTCATTGGAAGAAAGAAAGCTGAGTGCGTGTATAGGCCATTGGAGTGTGGACCATTCCTTTTTTGTCGTTGTTGGAAGACTCGGAAAAAAGTCATTGTTAAATCTTTTTGTTTACAAGGATAGTCATTATTTATTGACCTTCCTCTTGCATGGTTAAAATTTTTAAATTTTAGTTAATTGATTTTTAAAAAATTTAATATAATTTTTATTATTTAAAAAATATATATAATTTAATTTAATTAAAATTAAACCCGAATAAAGCCTGATAGTTGATTCCAGGGAACAAATTATAAAAAGTCATTATTTTGGTGATTGTTAACTCTTTTTCTCTAAGGGATGATCATGGTTGCCAATTCCATTTAAATTATTTATTTAAAAAATAATAGTTGTGGAACATGCCATCGTTCTTGGTTCTTTTAGTTTCTTTGCGAGATTGTCCCTGAACTTCTCATATTTGATAAATTAGTCTATGAATTAGAAATTTTAATAATTAACCCTTTAAATTTCAAAAGCTATTGCAATTAACTAGGGGTGTACCAAAAAAAAAAAAACACCGTAATCTGATTGACCCACCCAAATTCAACCCGATTTGACTTGATTTTAAGCTTAACCCAACCCCACCTAATCTGAGTTTAAGTTTTCATTGGGTGGGTTTGGATTCAAATTTAATAACCTGACACAAACCCAACTCACCCAATCAAGTTATTTTATAGTTTTAAAATATATTTTACTTGTATATTAATTACATTTTACTATGGTTTATAACATATATATATTTAAACTTGCATTGTAAATATTTTATTTTTGTATTTGTTTTATTATAATTTTAAAAAATTGAATTAGATTTGATCTTGATATAAAAAATATGTTACGAATTTAATTCTTTTTCCGCATATTTCTTGTTTAAAATTGTGTTATTAGTATGTTTTTTAATTATATATGCTCAACTTAATCAACCCACTAAACCCAACCCGACTTTAAGTGAGTGTGTTGATTCTAAACATTGAGTAGATTGGGTGTGATAAAATATTTTTAACTCACCCAAACTTATTTAAGTGCGTTGAAAAATCTCAAAATCCCATCAAACCCACCTGATGTTCACCAATTAACCTTACTTGCAACATAATTAAAATTTTTACAGTTCTATTTCATGTGATTCGCACATAACCTTCTATTAACTGTGATCAAAACTCATTTTACTAACAGAGCTGGTTACATATCATTAAACGAAGGAATTTTAGCTTATATGGAGTCTAATTTGAAGAAATTTAAAAAAAAAAAATCTTGTAATCACAACAAAATTTTACATGAATATCAGCTAATCATTTTATTAATCTACAAAAAAAAAAAAAAAAAAAAGTTACGTGACCTTTTTATTTACTTAATCTAATAGATAACTGATTTTTTTTGATTTAACAAAATGACCGTTTATCAATCAATGATTAACTAATGATCTATTAGCGATTGATTATGAAATTTGATGATTTTTATTATGATCAATCAGAGTCAGTAACTAATTAATTATTTAAGAAAATTACTTGATCATTTAAAAAAAAAAAAGACATTTTAATTTATTTTTAAAAACTTCAACCATTAACTAAAAATATAATAAAAAATTATTTATCTATAAATCTCTTAATTTACGTAAATTAGTTAAAAAATACTCAATATTAGATCAAAATCTGTAAATATAATTTAACAATAATTTTCACAAGTGAGTTTATAGTAATGTATATAACTTCTTCAACTGAGAAGTCATCATCTTCCTCCCTTGGGTTGCCGTACCCAAATTTCCAAAAAGACATTAACCACCAAGATTCAATAACTCCCAAAAAAAAAAAAAAAAAAAAGAAGAAGAAGAAGAAGAAAAAAAAAGTAACCTTTCTTCAACCCCGCGAGACTCTCTCTACCTCTCTTTCTCTCTGTTCTAGACTTTTTTTTTTTTTTTTTTTTTTTTTTTTTTTTTAACTATTGTTTTGGCCCTTTTGCGACGCACGTGCTTATATTTTTACACTCTCCCCCAAGTTTTTTCGTCGTTGCACTTGGTATCGTCGTCTCTCGCCGTTTCAGAGCTTAAGGCTTGGAAATAAATTATATACATTATATATATATATATATATATACACACATAAAGGGTCGGAAAGAAAAACCATCAATGGCGAGTCAAGAGGGATCTATGCTGAAATTCGCACCGTTTCAGAGCGCAGTTGACGAGGGTTTCTGGCACAGACTCTCTTCTTTGAAGCTCAACAAGCTCGGCATCGACGACTCCCCTCTTCCCATTACTGGTTTGCCTTCCTTCCTTCTTTTTCCTTAATTTCTTTCAGAATTTCTTACAATTTTGAATTTTGTGCTGAAATGAATTAAAATTTTGTGTTTATCTTCAGTTCGGTTCAGATGGGTCTATTTTTTTTTTTTTTTTTTCATGAATTCATTAATTGAAAAAATCCCAAATTTGATTTGTGCATAAAAGTTATTGAATTTTAGTGGGTGAATGCAAATTATTCAGGATAAAATTCACTAGCTTTGTAATCTGAAGTTTATACGGAATATATCAATATTTTCCAGGTTTCTATGCGCCTTGCTCACATTCTCAAGTGTCAAACCATTTGACACTTTTAGCTGAGTCTTTGCCGTCTGAATCTGGCGGAGAATCGTCGGCAGCTCAAGGAAATCGGAATAGATGCTCGGTCCCTGGTATTCTCTACAACACGAATACGGTCGAAAGCTTTCATGCACTTGACAAGATGGGCTTGTTGAAGGAAGAAGCAAGGAAGGCAAGAACATTGCTAAAAAATTGATTAATTGTCGAAAATATCTATATTGTTATAGATAGGAGAAAACATACATTGCATTCTTATAGAACCTACGGAGTTTTGACAAGTGTACATTCATGATGTTGGTGATAAAATTTTTTATTACGTGTCTGATCGCTCGTTTGAATTTGTCACGTTTATTGTTGGTAAAGTTTGATTTTGGTTGGTGGTTTTGATGATAGATCAAATGTGATAATAGACCTTAGTATAAATAGTTTACTTATTGGTGGTGATCAGATTTGGGAGGACATTCATTCCGGAAAGGCTGTAGAGGATAGTTCTGTGCTTTCGAGGTTCCTTCTAATCTCTTTTGCCGACCTGAAAAAATGGACCTTTCATTATTGGTTTGCTTTTCCTGCTCTGGTGCTTGATCCCCCAGCAACCTTGGTTGATCTCAGGCCAGCTTCGCAATGGTTTAGCTTGGAAGAGGTGCTCAAGATACAGATTTTGTTTGGAAATTTGGAAGCCAACTATTTAGGTTAATGTTAAATTTTAGTATTAATTATTGTTGTATGATGTAGGCAGAATCCGTTTCAGCTGCATGTAATGCATGGCGGAACTCAAGCTCAACTGTAGGTAAATGTGTTCTTCTACCTGTATATTACACGTTTGTGAATGTTTGTGCTTAACTTGTCTTTATATAATAGACTATGTATACATTTCTATGTCAATATGCCACGTAAAAATGCTCCTTTATGCAAATATAAATATGTGAAGAATACTTCTTCTACAATCTAACTCAAATGAGTCGAGTCTACTGCAGATGTTCCATTCTTTTTGATCGATATTGATCCAAATTCTCGTGCGACTATTAGGCATCTCAAGGATTGGGAGACCTGTCGAGGTGATAATCATAAGGTTTGTTGCTAATTCCTCAAGTTATTTGGAAAACCGGAATAACTTGTTTGAATGTAAAATTTAGTTTGCGTTTTTGCTAAAGCTGCTATGCATGCTATTGGCAGTTACTCTTTGGTTTTTATGACCCATGCCATCTTCCAAACAATTCTGGCTGGCCCCTTCGGAACTTCCTTGCACTCATAAGCTCAAGATGGGATCTCACATCGGTTCAATTTTTATGCTATAGAGAGAACCGTGGTTTTGCTGATATGGGGTCGTCCCTTGTTGGTGAAGCTGTAATTGCAGTTCCACAAGGTAGAGCTGTAGATATTCTGTAACAACTCTACCCGATTAATTTTCACTCTACAAATTGCAGACCACTTGCTAACATTAGCGTTTGTAACTTAACATCTATGCCTGTTTAGGCTGGAAGGATCATCATTGTGTTCCAAACGCAGTAGGATGGGAACTTAATAGAGGGAAGAAGGTACCTCGATGCATTAGCCTTGCTAAATCTATGGATCCAACTAGGTATTTTGTCCGTCTTTCCAGTCGGTGATTCAGTGATTTGCGTTCTATTGGAACTCTCTATCCCTTAGTGGTATTGTTACATTTTCTCTTAGCTTTTTGGATAAACTTTTACAGGTTGGCCATATCGGCTGCAGATTTGAATTTGAAGCTAATGAGATGGCGTGCTTTGCCTTCGCTAAACTTGGATGTTTTGTCTAATCTCAAATGTCTTCTCCTTGGAGCTGGCACACTTGGATGTCAGGTGGCACGTATGCTCATGGTGAGTGCTCAAGATTGTGATTTGATTTCACATTCTATTTCGGAAGTGATTAAAAGTTACGTGCTTCTTTGTAGGCTTGGGGTGTTAGGAAAATTACATTGCTTGACAATGGCAAGGTAGCCATGTCTAATCCGTTAAGGCAATCACTGTATACATTGGATGATTGCCTCAATGGGGGTGAGCTTAAAGCCACAGCCGCTGTTAGAAGTCTGAAGCGAATATTTCCCGCTGTGGTAATTTGTTTGATCCCGTTAGCCTTTAAGCATAGTGCTCAGCATGGAAGAAAGAAGATGCAAAATGAATAAATTGATTTTCTTATATTTTGTATCCATTCTGCTAATTCTTTTCTCAGGAAGCAGAGGGTATTGTGATGGCCATTCCAATGCCTGGTCATCCAGTTCCTAGCCAAGAAGAGCCTGGTGTTCTTGATGATTGTAGACGCCTGCATGATCTCGTTGATTCCCATGATGTAGTTTTCTTATTGACTGATACAAGGGAAAGTCGGTGGCTTCCTTCACTTCTATGCGCCAATTTAAACAAGGTCTATTTTCTATATCTTTTTTCTTGAAATACAGTTTTTAGAACCCAAGTATTACTTGAGTTATCTATTTTCTCAGTTGCACAAGTAGAAGATCGGTTTTTGTGACTGATCCATTTTGATATTTCTTTGTTTCGGTCTACTCTTGCAGATTACTTTAACTGCAGCTCTAGGATTTGATAGCTTCTTGGTCATGCGCCACGGAGCGGGTCCTTTTAGCTCTAACCAGGACTTGAAAGATGAAGCTGCAAATGCTTTATCTGCTGACTTGGGCCATCTTGACCTTGGTGTTGGTAGAGATGAAAGACAGAGATTAGGCTGTTATTTCTGCAATGACGTCGTTGCGCCTGTTGATGTAATCTTCTAACTAGCACATCTGATACATTATCTCTCTCTCTCTCTCTCTTTAAATCAATTTTAAAAATATATTATTTGTGCAGTCAACTGCCAACCGCACTTTGGACCAACAATGCACCGTTACACGTCCAGGGCTTGCTCCAATCGCTTCAGCTCTTGCGGTGGAGCTCCTGGTTGGAATCCTACATCACCCTCATGGGTAAGTCCTTTAAAACAGGCGATAAATCCTGTTAGTTTAATTACTTTTTGAATTTCAGAAAAGTAGTGTTAGAGTTTGGTGACTTGAATTCTCTTTTGGCCCGGCCTGAAAAGCTCATGGCACAACATTTGTGGTGGAGCTTTAATTATGAGATGTTTTTGGGGCTCTGTGGTGGCGGTGGTTTTTACCCGGATCCAGTTTTATGGTTTTTGGGTATATATATATGATGTAATTTTAGGGTTTCATTATTATGCTCTTTTGCGGTAGCCGCTCCTCTTGTGCCAATATTTGATTTAGTGTATTTCTTCTCCTCTGCCCGTGGTGTTTTTCCGTCTACGGTTTTTCACGTAAATCTGTGTGTTCTTGTTTTTCGTTTTCTTTGTTGCCTATTTTCGTTGCTTATTTCGTAACAGGTAGTTTATGTGTTAAAGAGCTAAGCTGTAGCTCCTCTTTATTTCCGTTCTGTGGTTGAACTACCATTCTGATCGTAAACTGTTGCTTCAGAATATTTGCAGAAGGTGAAGTTACAAGCTCTAGTAATAGTGGAAGTAGTGAGATGCCTCTTGGTATTTTACCCCATCAAATCCGAGGTTCCCTCTCGCAGTTTTCACAGATGACACTTGTTGGTCATTCCTCAAATAGTTGCACTGCTTGTTGTCGCACTGTAAGTTTCGCCATTAGTAGTTGCTTTAGTTTTTCAAAGTCTTGCCCTTTCATATGCATTTCCTCGATCTCTTGAGACATTAATTCTTTAAACATGGTGATCAAAGGCCAATTAAGCAATTATAAGGAATACTGGTATTATTACGAACGTGTTAAGCCTGGTTCCTGAGTTTGTGTTTACCATGCATTGGTTCTAATCCTTCAATGGCATCAAATCATTCGTCTTTTCGATGTCATGTAGTTGCTTGATATTCCTCTTTTTTATTGCTGATCCTGATTGTGATGAATTTTCAGGTGGTATCGGAATACCGGAAAAGGGGAATGGAGTTTATTCTCCAAGCAATTAACCATCCTACCTATCTGGAGGATCTTACCGGACTAACAGGGTTGATGAAATCAGCTAGCGCTTTTGAACTAGACTGGGATGCAGACGTGGATATTGACGAAGACGATTGTGTCGAAATCTAATGTTTCTTTTAACAAATTTTTAGTGTTGGAAATAATACCTTTGTCAATTGTTCAAAAACTAATTCAGGAAAGTAACCTTCAGGATTTCATATTCTGACATTTGTAAAGTTGGAAAGGAAAAGAGTGTAAATACACACACACACGACATAATTATCCCATCTCCTTGGAGTTCTTATATGCTATCATTCTTTTGTAACTACAAAAGTTGAATAATTGTTTTGATGAGGTAACTATGAACATCCTTTTGTGCCCAACATACTAGCATATTTAATAGTGATAAGATGGAAGTTTATCTAATTTGTTAGGTATTATCCACAAAATTTCCGTCAGGCACAATTATAATACATTAAGGGTTTGTTTGGTGTATGAGTTTGAGTTGAAATTGATAAGTTTAAATAGTGATTGATGTGTACTTTTTCAGAAAAGACAAAAAATTTTTGGGAAAAAAGATAAAAATTGAGTTAAAATCCATGGGTTTGGACCTGTGGTCCAAATGCACCCTAATTGTCGAATTTTATTCTTGTTATAATTAACACTCCTGATAAAAATTCTTGACGTCATTATTGGTTAAAGGGTTGACTATTAGTCTCACTTTTACTCTTATTTTTAAATTTTACCTGTGCACTTGAATTTTTTTATCGCTAATGGTCCTTTTGTCTATAAAGAATTGAACTGAAATTAGACATTCACATGAGGGTAATATTGTAATTAAACATTTTTAAAAGGGAAATTGTATCTCAAAAATATATTTTATGAAGTTATAAATCTTTAATAAATGTACAATTTATTTCAGAAATATCTCTAATAAAAGTGTAGTTTCCCTCTTAAAAATGATTAATTATGATTTTAACTTTAATTAAAACTTCCCATTTAATTTTTGATACAGGAGCCAACCTAAAACAACGTAAATAGTTTGGAGGCCATTTATAAAAATACCCCGGAACTCAAGGATAAGTTTAACATTTCAAAAAATGGAGAGACAAACAAGATATTTTAACAAAAACTCAGGGATCAACTTTTGATATTTTCCCTGTTTCTCATGACACCGTAGCAAAGTGTAGACCTTCAACAGACGGACACTCTCGCCGGTGCTTCCAATACCCAAAACCTCATCCGGCGAGAAGCGGAAGCCATGCTTATCCAACATCCAAGCTCACCCATTCTTCAACTCCCAATCCCAAAGCTTCCCTTATCAGCATTTTCCCGCCACTCTAACCTCGTCGTCCTTCCACTCCATCACCATGGCCAAAAAGCTCGGCCCAAGACCACTTCTCTGCGCCTCGCCATAGTCAAGACTCGAGCTCAAGACCTGAAGACCACCCAGAACTCGCAGGGGCTTACCGACCGAGAAGAAGACGAGTATTTCGACGATGAAGATGATGCGGTCGAAGATGGGTTCTCTACTCGCGGTGGGTTCAGAGGGAGAGACGAAGAAAAGGATTATGACAGAGACCCGGAGTTTGCTCAGATTTTGGGCACTTGTCTTGACGACCCAGAAAAGGCTCGCTTCAAAGTAAGCTTCTTTTAGCCTTTTTGAGATTCTTCATGGCCAAAGCTTTGTGGGTTTTCGGTTTTGTTTATCAAGTTTTGGTTAGTATTGTAAATCTTAGGGCGGTTTGGACAATATGTTGGAGTTGGACTTTTGGAGTTTTGTTTAGTAATGTGTATTTGGTTGGAGTGTGAATAGAAAATGAACTGTAATTTTTGAATAATGTAAAAACCTAAAATGCATTTAATGTTGATGATAATATGAATCTTGTTTTGTTCCCTCATCGTTGTAAGCATTTAGTAAAAATAAAAAATATTTCATTTTGATTTGAAATAAAAAGTTATGTATTTTTGAAATTTGAATTATATGGAAATGGAAGAGAGATAAAAGAGAAATGTGGATTTATATTGTAGCTGCTAATTGGAGTAGGAACTTTTGGAAACTAACCTAAAAAAAAGAGGTCGGAGACTGAGGTCCAGACGACCACTAATAATTGAGGAATGGTTATTGTTGGACTATAATGTTGAGAAGAATAGTTAAAAAGAAGCTTGTTGATAACCTTTGTGTAACTTTAAGATGGTTTTTGACTAAATTTGCAGATGGAAGAGAGGTTGAGGAGGAAAAGGAACAAAATATTGCATACAAAGACTGGTTCAGCCATACCCATGAAGGTGACATTCAACAAGTAAGTTCAATTTCAAATATTGTCCTATATGTTCTATAAGATTTGATATATATACATATAGGAGCTTATAAGTGATCTACTTTTGTTGATTTTGTATTCACACATTAAAAATTACAGGTTTGATTTCTCCAACTCATATATATGGTTCGAATTTTACAATACTCCTTTGGAAAAAGATGTTTCCGTACTCTGTGATGTAAGTAACTCCGCTCTTGAACTCTGCTTTATATCTCTAGAAAGTATGGTTAAGTATCCTTGTCGATCTGGGTGGCGCAGACCATTCGCTCGTGGCATATCGTTGGGCGCCTCGGTGGATGCAATTCCATGAATATGCAAGTAATGTTACTTACTCTTTTAATTTACATTTTCTGCTACACCCCACATAAACGCTGGTTATAATGATGATTTACAAAGTCTAATCTTGTTCATGCAGTTGTCTCAATCTCCATTGGATAAAAGACCAAGTTATGATGCTATTCAGGGAGCAAATGTGACACCGAGTACATTTTACAATGTTGGGGATCTTGAGATTCAAGAGAACGTGGCACGTATTTGGTATGAAGCATGTCCTGGGATTTTGTAAACTATTATAAAGATGCATGATTTGATTATGTAATTTCTCTTTCTTTTTTAGGCTGAGATTGAGTAGATGATTTAATGGAGTTAATGAAGGGAGTGTATATCTGATGAAAATTTTTTGACAGGGTGGATATCGGTACCAGTGAACCGTTGCTTCTAGATGTGTTGATAAATGCATTGACTCAGATAAGCTCCGAGTAAGATCCCTAATATCTCTCTATCTTTAACATTCTTTAATCATTTTGTCTCCGTTGTCTATTAAGTTCATTTCAGTAATAGTTAATATTTTCTGTACATATCCAAAAAGCAGTAGTTGCATGATTTCAGCGTATTTGCACCATAAATTCTTTAATAACGCTTATTTTTATTTCAAGAAATAGGAGAGCAATGTGAGAAAATCATATAGTCATAATGTTCATGTCTAGGATTCAGTTTCGTCTACTGTGACAATTTTTTGATATGCCATTCGATGTCTTGGCTGTAAATCAAAACTAGACTTAGAGAGCTCCGCATTCATCCCTTGATGTCTCGTGTAACAGCTTTTTTGGAATCAAGCAAGTTGTGTTTGGCGGAAAAGAATTCGAGAATTGGAAGGAGAATTTGACAACCGAGGATGCAGGTTACTCTGTTCACACAATTTAGCTGACTTGCAGAGCACTGAGAAGTCTCCAAATGTGTGATTTTGGTCCACGTATGTGTCCAACAACTGAAGAACGATTGTTTTCTATTATGGGGACCGAGAACGGTTGCGGCTGAAGTGCTAATGCTGGAGTAGCTCTTGTAATGCAAATGCATCTCTTCAAGTATCAAATTTTGATCGTCGGGTCTAGTTGCTTACTTCGACGATAGGAGAAGAGTAGAGGTTGCCATATTTGATCGAGCAGCATAGGAGGTAAAACTGACGTTGTGTTTGAAATCAAGTGGGTGTTTCGAGAAAACTTTGTTTTAATGGCTCTAAGCTAGCATGATCCGTATGCATGGTTCAATAACAAAGATTTGGAGCCTCCAAACCGTCTCTATTTTGTGTGATGTAAGTGTAAAGGAAGATGATATAATGAAAAATGCTTAATTTTTAATTAAAGAAAAGCCGTGGAATGGAATTTGAGCTTTAATGCTATGTTTGGTAGGGTGGAAAAGAGGAAGGAAGTGGGATGAGGGAAAAGTGAAGGGAAAATGATGTAGTTGGTTATTTGATAAGAAGGAAACACCCAATTAAAATGATGTAGAAGGTTATTTGATGTAGTTGCTCTCTCTAAAACGCTTTTTTTTCTTTTTTCTTTTTTAGCCGAAACTATCCTTCAAAAGACTATATATATACGTTTATATATACACACACACATAAACAACAACTCTTTTTATCTTTTTGGGGAATCTTTATCTTTATTTGTTTTAAGCATGGTAAATAATATGGGCATTGGACATTATTTGTATCCATCTTACACATCTCAAAAAGGAAAAACACAAAACTTCTAATTTTACTTGCAACATAATCTCTCTCGCTCTCTCTAAAAATTAGATCGTATAGCAATTTCAGTTATAATTTTATTGATTTTTAGTTTTTTCTTTTAAAAGACAGGCCCCTTTAAAATTCTTATTTAAGGTCCCAAATTTCTTAAGCCGGCCATGCCGTCCTATGACCCCTTCTTGTAATAAACCATATTTTTCTCGCAAAAGCCAATTATCTCTCGGTCATAGTGTTCCCATTTTACTCCACCACTCCAACTAAACCCAACGATTAAAAACAGACAAAAAATTGACGGACTAATTTATTAGGAGAGAAATTGGCATACTAATTAAGTTTTATTTGACTAATTTTAAGTTAAAGTAAAATATGCATGCACAATGACAAAATTGGAAACTCGAATACTATACATACATATATATTTGTATGTATATGTATGTGAGGAAAATGAGAGAAGATTGTAAGTTTTCTTAAGTTGTGTGGTGTGTATTAAGGAAGATTGTTGTTCACATTCCTTTGTCTGGTATTAGATACAAGAGAATAAGAACATTTGTTATACGGACTTGGACTTGTTTAGAAACTTCCTCATCTGAAGATTTCTACACTACAAAACAAGGTTTCTGATAAATTAAATGTCATGTTATCTTAAAAGTCTAATTTTAATTAATTAATTAATTTATTTAGTCTCTTATAATTCAAATTATGTACACGGAGATTAGCATTACGAAGTTTTTTTTTTTAATCAATTCATACCAACTGTCAAGCAAATATCCTGTGTACTTGCTAAATAATCTTCCAAATTCATCTTTGTTATTCTGCTCATGATTGCAAAGATGAGCAAATTGTCCCAACATATCTTCATGTTTTTACTTTTCTTTCATTGCATGTTACGTTCGCATGCATTGAATACTTCATCATCAAGAGCTGGAGAGTCAAAAATCGGGTGCATAGAAGCAGAGAGACAAGCACTCCTCAACATTAAAAAGGATCTTCGGTTGGTCTGGTACGATGTGGATCCTCTTTCTTCGTGGGGGAACGAAGAGGAGAAAAGAGACTGCTGCAAGTGGATTCGGGTCGAATGCGCCAACATATCCGGTCACGTGATAAGGCTTGATCTTTCTCTAGCGGTCGTGCGTTCTCGTAGCGTAACAGGTCAGATCAGTTCTTCATTGCCCGAGTTACGATACCGGAAACATTTAGACATGAGTCCCATTTTCGTTTCGAAAACCAGCATCCCAAACAACATAGGTAATCTTGACCGATTAATATACCTGGATCTCTCCAACAACAACATATCTGGATACATTCCCACTCAGATTGCGAATCTTTCGAGCTTGCAAGTTCTTGATCTTAGCTCCAATTATGACTTGACAGTAGAAAGCCTGGAGTGGGTTTCAAATCTCTCTTCTTTAACAAGCCTTGATCTGAGTGGAGTAGATTTAAGCAAAGCTACCTGACTGGACGCAGAGACTTATCGAGGTCCCTAGCCTAACAAACTTGCTGTTATTTGATTGCAATCTTCCAAACATCAATAATCCTCCATCTTTTAGTTCCGTCATCAATTCTTTGGCTTCTCTTGCCATTCTTGACCTTTCAGACAATAATCTTTCTACCTCTATATGCCAATGGCTGTTCAACTTTATTCATAGCCTTGTTCATCTCGATCTCTCATAAAATAATTTTGAAGGCTAAATTCCGGAAGCTTTTGGCAAGATGACCGGCTTGACATACCTCGATCTCAGTACAAATCAGTTAAGCGGCACCTTTCCAGATCAAGCTTTCGGAAACATGACCGCTTTTGAATATCTTGATCTTGGCCACAATATTCTGGAAGGTGAAATTCCAATTTTCATTTGGGGTATAAGTACATTACATACTTTGAGATTGGATTCAAATCGTCTGCAAGGGCGTCTCTCTGAAGCTTCTTTCCCACAATTAAAACAACTAGAGGAACTGGATCTTTCTAGAAACTCATTCCAAGGTGAACTCTCGGAAGCACTTTTTTCAAATCTTTCCGAGTTACAGTATTTGGATTTATCTTTCAATTCATTGAGTTTAAACATCCATGATTCTGATTGGATCCCTCCATTTCGATTGGCTTACATATTGCTTGGCTCTTGCAAGTTGGGCCGTCAATTCCCGAAATGGCTTCAAACTCAAAAAAACTATTCCGCTCTTGATATTTCCAATTCTGGGATTTCTGATTCTATTCCCAACTGGTTTTGGGACCTTTCTAAAAGATTTACGTACATGAATCTTTCACACAACCAAATGACCGGAGAAGTCGGAAATGTTTCCCTAGAAGTCCAACCATTCTCGGCGATTGATTTGAGTTCAAATCAGTTAGAAGGTCCAGTGCCAACGTTTATGTTCAAAATGGTTGAAGCAAATCTTTCTCAAAATAGATTTTCAAAGCTAAACCTGCTATGTAATATCACTGGACATGCGCCCTTGGAATATCTCGATGTTTCAAACAATGAACTTTCGGGTGAACTTCCTGATTGTTGGTGGCATTTCGAAGAATTGGTGTTTCTACTTCTCACGAATAATAACCTATCAGGAAATATTCCTAACTCTATTGGCTTGTTAACTATGCTCCAGACAATACAATTAAGTAGCAATAATTTTGTTGGGGAATTACCTTCAGCCCTGAAGAATTGCACGAGGTTGCAATTTATGGATTTTGAAGGAAATAAGTTATCAGGGTCAGTTCCGACATGGATGGGGGAAAATTTACATGGTCTTAGCATCGTTAGTCTGCGATCCAATTCCTTTACGGGAAGCATACCTTGGAATATGTGTCATCTGGCTTGTTTGAAGATACTAGATTTGTCATTGAATGATATTTCAGGAGGTATACCAGCATGCCTTGGTACTTTCACCTCAATGAGGAGTTGGGATACAGATCATTGTCGTCCCCTTTATTCTCGGTCCCTGGAAACTAAAAGAGGTCGCGGGGAATATATCTCCAACACTTACGAAGCCAAATTACAATTGCAGTGGAAAGGAAAACTGATGGAATTCGAAAAAATTCTTGAGTCTTGTAAAGAGCATTGATCTATCAAGCAACATGCTGACTGGGGAAATTCCGAGTGAAATCACTGAACTTAATGGATTGGTTTCATTGAATTTGTCAAGGAAAAACTGAACTGGACAGTCCCCCTGGAGATTGGTCAGTTAAAATCCTTGGATGTTCTAGACTTGTCCAGGAACAACCTTGGCAGTCAAATTCCTTCGAGCCTCACTGTGATAGATCGGTTAAGTACATTAGACTTGTCAAACAACAACTTGTCTCGAAAAATTCCTACAAGCACTCAACTCCAAAGCTTTGCCAATACTTCATACGTGGGGAATCCTGAACTGTGTGGACCTCCACTCCCAAACAAGTGTCCAGGAGATCAGGAAGCAGTTCCGGAACAAACTGCCTCTGTCACAACTACTGAAGATGCAGATGGAATTTTAAGCCAAGGATTTTACATTAGCTTGGCGATTGGCTTTGCAATTGCATTCTGGGGAGTTTCTGGCACCTTAATCTTTAACAAGTCTTCGGTGGGGATTAAAATGTCAAAACTGCTGAGGAAGATCACGAACTAAACAGTAAATACTCTAATTACTCTCTCTAAAATGTCTACAGCTTGTATTAAATTTCTTGTATTGTGTTTTGTGACTATGGGTTGTGATTTTCATCGTGTGTTTTATTTTTATTTTTTTCCTTCTTTGGCGCTACTTATGATCCTGATCCATCTCAGAAAGCGCCACCGGTTCCGTCCAAGAGAAAAATGTGCATTTTATTGAAGGCAGTTTCGCTTTTAATTTTGTGCAAGTGAAATTAGGGTATTGTGAGTGTGCGCTGTTGATTAGGAAGTTTGTGTTTTTTGTTGAAGTAAAATCGCAGATTGGGAACTTGGTGTATTGTGTTTAAGTGCTGTTGATTATGAAGTTTTGTGAAGTAATATCGCATACAAGGAACTTGGTGTATGGTGTATTAAGTGCTGTTGATTATGAAGTTTGTGTTTTTTGTGTAAGTAAAATAGCAGATTGGGAACTTGGTGTACTGTGAGTGTGTACTGTTGATTATGAAGTATGTGTTTTTTCTTGAAGTCAGCAGATTGGAAACTACTTTCTTTAAACAAGTAAATTGTACCGTGATAAGTTAGTTTTAGACTAACAAATTGGGTATTTTTAACTTATTATTTTGTTGGTTTTCACTTTGTTTTTAAGTTCTTTCACTTTGTTTTATTCACTTTTGTAGGATTTAGGTAAAAAGGTGGGTTCGTCGTTTTTCGGCGCGTTTGAAGCTAAAATGGAGCGTTTGGCATGCTTTGGCGTGAAGATTTTGTTTTGAAGAATTTTGGGCGCCTACGCATCGATTTTATGGGGCCTAGGCGCTTGAATTGTGTTTTTCAGTACAAAAATCCGAGAATTTAGGGCCTAGGCGCCGTTTCAGTAGCACCTAGGCGCAAATCGCGAATCCCCAGTTTAGGGCCTAGGCGCCAGAAAAAGAGGGCCTAGGCGCCCATTGCGAATTTTTCAAAATTCGATTTGATTCTCCGAATTTGAAATTCAAAAATAAAATCTTTCGATCCATGGCTATAAATAAGATCTTTTTAGGGTTCAAAAGGAGATTTTCGGAGAAAAAAGAGAGGTGTGAAGTAGAGGAAAGCAATTGGTGATTTGGAGAAGAATAATAGCAATTCCGTAGACGGATCGCGAAAATTCCGATTCATAAATCAGTTCTTCTTCTTTTCTCATCATGTTCATAACTTTATTTAGGATTTTGTTTAGTTTCATTATGAACTAAATTTATTTTTCTAGGGCTACGATGTAGCCGGATTATGATTGTTCAATTTCATTATGATTTAATTCAATTTTGATGTTTATTCATATCTATGCTGAGTGTTTAATCTGTTCTTAAGGCTTGTGAAAGTGTGCGCGCCCTTTCCCATTGATTTGTAATCTAATTTGAGACTGAGAAGTGATAGTTGGGTTAGACTTTGATTAAATACCATGAGATTGTCGTAGGATAGAGATATTTATGAGGCTTGTGTGATACTATAAATTTCTTGTTCTTAATAAATCATGATAGGTTTGGAGTTTGAGACCGAGAGGTGAAAACTGGCTTGTTGTGATAATTTGCTAATGCTTGAGAAAGATTAGTGATTACATTAGGGAAATTTGTCATCAGCATAGGAATAAGCGTTGGGTGATTAAATTTGATGTTTTGAGCAGGATTAATTCGGTGAATTCGGAAACCCTAGATATCCTAATATATTGAATTTCTCCTTGTTAAATTAGTGCGTTGTGTTTAATTTAATTTAATTTTATTATATTGTATCTCGTAAAATTATTGTTCAAATAGAATTGGGATTAAAGTAATTTGGTAATTAGTAGTAGATAGTCCTCGTTGGGAACGATATCTTTTCATCACTTTATTACTTGAACCGGCTCGTGCACTTGCGAAAATTAACCGAACAAGTTTTTGAGGCGCCGTTTCAGTAGCGCCTAGGCGCAAATCGCGAATCCCCAGTTTAGGGCCTAGGCGCCAGAAAAAGAGGGCCTAGGCGCCCATTGCGAATTTTTCAAAATTCGATTTGATTCTCCGAATTTGAAATTCAAAAATAAAATCTTTACGCCAAAGCATGCCAAACGCTCCATTTTAGCTTCAAACGCGCCGAAAAACGACGAACCCACCTTTTTACCTAAATCCTACAAAAGTGAATAAAACAAAGTGAAAGAAATTAAAAACAAAGTGAAAACCAACAAAATAATAAGTTAAAAATACCCAATTTGTTAGTCTAAAACTAACTTATCATACCGTCATTTGTGATTCTATTTGCCATTTTGTTGTTGTTTTTCCAGATTTAACTTTATTAGGTAAAGCTCAGTGTAATGAGCATTCAGATACAAGCAACAAGAAAGGGAGTACGGGTTCGAAACACGAGTATTTACCAAAGGAACGTAGCTTTTAGTCCCCTTGATTTATGATTTTTGTTCTAAAGAATAACTTGATTTTGTAAAGACCGATCGCAAATTAGTGTTCCAGAAGAGGAAGGCAAAAAAAGGGAATTCAAGAGTATATACATATATATGTAACTTGGGAAGAAGAAGATTTTAAAGAGCCTTGATTTTGAGTCATTCTCAGTTTTAACCAGAGAAAGGATCAACATATCAACAAAGCATTCAAGAGTCACAGATAAGACCAAGTAAAATTAAGGGCGCCAATCTGTTAAGTAGATTTACTAAGAGCGAAAAATTGACAAGATTTTGGCCATCTAAAACGCCGAACCCCCGACACTTGGACAGAGTTAAAGATCTAAAGATTTCTACAACAAACTTTGATGCCTTCAATCAATTGTTCATTTCTAAAGATAACCCAAAAGAACCACACGGGGCAACTTGAGCGTCTCTAGCTATAAGTGCATGAAAAACAGAGAAAATGTCAGAGATTAGCTGCTGCTAGGAGGAATTCAGTAAAGTTACCTCCAGATATTCTAAATGAAGAAAGCTCAGTCATTTACAAACACGCCTCCAGAGAACAAATTTTTCAGAGATACACAATTACCACCTTGCAAGTTCATATCAGTAAAACACGAGCCACGGCTCGGCATGGTGCTAGGGCATCCTCATACATGATGTGGAGATACTTTCTCTGCTACTAACTTGATCTGCTTCACTCTCTCATCAACCAACTTCTGGAGCTGCTCTTCCTGACTTGCTTGATTTTCATCCATCTGAACGTTGCAAGTTGCTTCACCAGACTGCGATCTTAACATGACAAATGACACATCTTCGTCGTAGTCATTTGGCACTTGTATTACCTGCTTCCCAGTAGTGCCAGAATCTTTCCCAATTATGTCTTCCTTCATACGGTTTGAAATGATTGCCACAAAATCCTCTATGTACTTATCAATAGGATCAAGGCTGAGAAAAATCAACACCTCCCAACATTGGAGAAATTGTTTCTTATTAATTTTCAGACTTTTTCGAACTTCTTCAACAGCAGATGGTGGTGGCGTGAGGCGAGGGATTTGGACTTTCTTTGACAATTTTCCTTGCTTCAGATGGGAAATGGCCTCATCAACTGCTTCCTTGATAGGTTCAAAAACAAGCAAGCGACGTATGTCAATGCAAGTGCGGACATGTTGCAAGTAATCCAATGGTTCTTCAATTGTCAGATCATAGACATCTTCAGAGATTGCGACATCATTGAGCACCTCAAGAAGGTATCTTCCATAGCCCTTGTGCTGGTAAGGTGGCAACACCAATATCTGCCATTAACCAAAAAATTCGTATGCATGAATAGAAGATGTCACTAAGTTATTCCTGAAAGCACAACCTAAAAAAAGTAATGACAAGAAAAGTCTGAACCTGACTGATCCGCAAACGAGAACTGTCCGGATAATGGTAAAATCGGTAGAGAGCAGCAAAACCAAGCAATACACTCCGCACATCCCCCTCCTGATCGCTTTTCTTTTGGATCAGCAGATACAGCTCCCAACTAGGATCGGTAACGTCAATTGGACTGCTACCTAAAAAAAATGCAACAGTTAAAACAACTAATTTAAAGTTTCATTTACAAATCAAGAACTCAAAATTGTAGGTTACCGTCAACAAGAAGAAGAACAAGAGGAATCAATTGACCATAAAGCGGTCCAGCAGCTGTATTTCCAATCACCATACGCACAACCTGTGCAGCAGGAGAATACACGAGCTTTAGCACTCTGTTTTAACCCACACTTCACATGGATATGGATATGGATATGAATATGAAAACAAGAACTACTAGATATATGAAAACCATCATTCTTGTTCTAATATCAAAACACAAAATTAAATTTTAATCACCTCCAAATTAGAAGTAGTTGCTTCTATATGACTATCAGAACCTCTGACATGTCCATTGGAGGTCGTTTGCTGCAATACCTCCCCACCAGAAACAATGGATCTGAAAAGTGATGATAGAAACGAGAACAAAAGAATAATTAAATTTAAAAAATGGCGCCAGGAACACATATTTATACTCTGTATGATACAATGATGAATCACCTGATAAAATTGCTTTGAGTCGAAAAGGTTTGAAGGAACTCTTCTTTACTCTCAACAAGGGTCTCAGCAAAAACATTCTGCAGAACAGGGATAACAAATAACTGGATCCATGGACATAGCAAACTAACGTAATAGTTGAAAACGAAAGTAAATTTCATACCTTAAGAGCTGATTTCAAGTCTGTGATTCCTTTGCCTCCCTAAGAACATATACCAATAGCAATCAATGAAAGAAACGGTCAACCAAAGCTAAACGAAATTTACCGTTGCTTCTAAGAAAGCAGGGTGAAAGTCTGAACTTACATCAGATGAGCTTTGGAACGAAATATCAGCATATGCATGAAAGGATACACTGCTAACCCATACAGTAATCTGCGTGCAAACCATGTACACGATAGATTAGAAGAAATTAAACAAAAAAATTAGCTATATTCAAACACCACGGACATCAATGAATAGGGAAGTTACCTTCAGTCCCTGGTAACCGTATATTTTTCCATCTTCCTCGAAAAGGCTATTCAAGTCAATTGGCTCAATACGAAAACTACTTGAATCACCCACCTCCTCTTTGCTAGATACTATTCCAACAAGATTACAGACAAAATAGGATTTAAGAAGCTTCATTAGTTAAAAAAAAGAGAGAGAGAGAGAGAGAACAAGAAGAAGAAGCAATTGCAGAAATGGGTTTTTTCATATTTAGCAGATTATTGATATCCGTTACAAAAAATTACTAGAAGAAATATGGCAAGGTTTAATAGAGCTAGAAATTTCATAACAACGCATATTAATGAAATTTTTTTTTCAGTAAATGCGTAAATTGAAAAACCTCCATACCCAAGTAAATTTGAATGCAGTCTTTGGCCTCAACTCCGGCATCTACCACCGAAAAGAAACAAAAGAGAAACAAAATCAAGCTCGTTAACAAGAAAAAGAAAGTAGTGAGAACAAAAAAACGACTTGTAAGACCGAAGAGAAGATCTGTTTGGAAGTGTTATTCGGTGGAGAGAAAAAGAGGGAAAATGAAATGAAAAATAAAATGGAGGTGATTCGAGTTACCGGCGTTGGAGAAGCCGACACGGCGACGTTTCTTCGGATCAGCGACAGGATCGGCGGCGAGTTGCTGCTTCTGGCCCATCTCTGTGGTGCTTGATGTTAGGGTTTTTCCGGAGCGGGAAATGGAAGAGAAATAGGCGCGGGAAATTGCACTGTACGAAATTTGGGGAAATTAGGGCTCTCTCTCTCTATATACACACACACGCATATATTTATATGTATATATTTGAAGAAGATAACTTTCACGTGCGTTGCACGTGATATTGAGAATGGGTTGGGCTGGGTTGTGTTAGACTGTTGAGTTCGGCTAGTTTGGACTGCATTTTTAGGTAATTGTGTTTTTGTCCCTCATTGTTTTGAATTCTATAAAAGAATGCTTTACTTTCTGTAAATGTCATAAACTTCCCTTGGATTTGGATTTGTTTCAAATTTGTCCCTCGTTCAGTTTTATGAGGTCAACCATCGTTTCTAATTTCTATCATCCGTAGACCAATAGTGGAATGTAGTCTATTATCCACTATTATCCAAGTAATTTCCAATAGCTACCAAAAAAAAAAAAAAATTTCAATAATTACTCACGAAACTGTGAATTTGAATGATAGTAGCAATATTTGAGAGAAGTTATTTAATTAGAACAGTTTTTAAAAGACATGATTAATTTTGGAATATGTAGGTAAATGACCGTTTTTTAAGCTTGCCGAAGTTTTTTCAAGTTAGAAAAATGATAGTTTTTGCTTTCTAAGAAAATGACCACTTATTGATTAATCATATAATAGTAATTGTCATTAATTGATCGTGGTCAATTACTGATTAACTGAGTATTTAAAAACTTATCTATTTACATGATTTCCTTAATTTTAATTGCTAATAAAATGGTGGCTTATTCCTTTTTCTTACCATTATTAGTTAATTACCTATCTAAATTTCCACCGTATCAAATAAATCCTAAAATCAACCTCTTTCTACCGAAATCAAATTCAAATATAAAAATACTTTGTTATGCGTGGCACCTTGCCATTATAAATCTTGACCCTCCTTCAATCAATTTCACTTTTCAAATCTCTAATTAAACAGTTTTTTAATTAGTTTTTTTTTTTTTATAATTTGGCTCGGATTCTTTTGGGTTTCAATGTCTTACATGTGAGTTTTATGATTATGCCCTCAATTAGCTACGCACAAGGAACTCAAATTATCAATTTTGTCAAAATAAGGGCCAAGTTAGAAGCATAATTAAAGTTCGGGTGGCAAATTGAGAATGCATGTAAAGTTTAGAGGGATAAATGAAACCCACTCTAATATGAATACTAATTGTGGGGTCAAGACTTATAAGCTCAATTATCAGCAAAGAAGACCAGCAAAGCTCAATACTGAAAAGCTTGCTGGTTGTTGACAGCCAGTAGTTGTTTACAGTTGCTAGGAAGAATACAACAACACTAGTGAAAAACAAAGTGCCAATACCCTTCATCAGCTTACTAACAGCCAACAAAACAAGTGTTTTGACACCTAAAATAGCCAGCAAAATAAGTGTTCTGATAAACAGGTGTTTTGGCACCAAACAAGCTAACAAATCATGTGTTTTGACACTAAACAAGCCAACAAATCAGGTGTTTTGACACCTAAACAGCAAGTAAACAGGTGTCAAATAGCTCTTTTTATCTCTGATAGCTGTCCTAGATTTTGGGGACATGAGGAACTCTATAAATATCACACTTCTTAAACAATTTAGGGGGATAGTAAGCAGAGGAAAAAAACTACAGACCAACCTTAGTAGATCAGTCATCCTCTTACTCTACTCACAACTACTTGGCCATTCTTTTCTTCTCACTTCTTCTAAATAACATTTCAACCTTTCTAAATTCCAAATCCGACTCCAAACATCTTCTAAAACTTTAGAGCTCTCATTTTCTTTTTCTTTGCTTAAAAGAACAAGATCAAGAATCTAGTCCAAAGGCTATTGAGCTACAAACCCCAAATATTAAAATTATGTTTGTGGTATAAATTTCATTTAATAAAATTATGTGCTGATTTTATTTTGTATTTATTTTTTAGTTCTTTACTTAATTTTGAACACTTTACATTTCTTGCTAGATTCTTTCATCTCCAGTTATTTGGTCCTTGTTTTACTTATTTCTTGATTTCAGTTAACTGATCCTTTATTTACTTTTCAATTCTCTTGTTTATTTTAATGCAACTATTAGTTGTTTTATTTTTAATTATCTTCGCTTATCTTTGTTATTACGACATAACAAAACATAGCTCATAAATTAAACATGAATTTTGACTAAGCAAATAGAATAGACACAATAAACATCTAATATGGGGCTAACTCAACGGCTAAAAATGGATGAATTTGCATAAAAACTCTCACATTCAAAATCTGAGTATTTTCATTTTTTATATAAACTAGTTGGAAAACACACTATACGCATATGAGATAGACAAACAAAGCAAAAAAAAATAATGAAAAAAAAATAATTTTTTGTAAAATTATCACGTGATGGGTACTAGATCTGCCATACACGCCCATTATAATGTAATTAAAAATAAGAATATAGTATATAAAAAGGGAGAAAATAAAAGGCATTAGAAGGAAAAAGCCAAAAAAACAAAGAACCAAAGTTGAAGACATGTGACGCAAGGAGGATGATTTGGTTTTTGATGGTTTGTTTAATGTTCTAATTAGAACTTAAATTTTTCAACTAAATTTTTTTCTTTATCTGAAAATTCAACAAAAATTATAATTAATATTTAAAATGTCAACCAACTTTAAATTTAATTTTTCATCTCAAATTGACGAACCAAACGGAGAACCGGAGAAGAATAGATATAGAAGATAAGAAACATAAGCATATAGTTTATTAAATAAATGAATAAATAAAAACCCCCTTGTTCGTAATGGAGTGAAAGAGCACAACCCTTTTTTTTTTTTTTTAATCCTTCTCCCTCAAGTCTCACAAGTCCAAATAAATTGTTTGTTCCTCATATCTTTAGGAAAATTATAGTAAATAGCACACCTTTATACAATTAAGGAAGAAAATAGCATATTTTCAAAAGCAAGGGAAAAAAATAGCAGATTTCTATTTTTTCCATAGATCCCGGATATTACCCTACTGCCCATGTTTCTTCCTCTCCACCGGCGCAGATTTCTTTCAGACAACAAGGATGCTCCACGCGACGCAGCTCTCTCGGCCACCGTCGCACTCGTTATCTCTATATCTCCATCATTTACCATTTAAGTCTGCCAAACCAACTTCAACTCAGTAAGCTGTTACTCTGAGCTGGCTCCTCGAATAAGTCCTTTCTCTAGTCTGAACTGATATACTTGCTCCAATCCAGTTTAGTCAACTTCGGCAGAGCTATTTTCTTCATGCTTCAGACAATTGCAGTTGACATGCCAACTGTCTTGTGTTCCCTCTTTCCAAATTCCCCATCTCCATCTGACTCTTGGCCAACGAGCGCAACATTTCCATATGAATTTGCTAGCTACGCTAGGATCAACTTCCCTGTGAATGAGCAATCCAAAGCCTGATAAATTGGCGCATCTACGCACAATAGAAGCTACAAGTGGAAGATCGGTTCCAATGTCATCAACCACCAAACGAGCAGTAATCTCTTTCAGTCCATTTATCTCCGCTCTATGCTCATAGCCTTCAGGGGAAAAGAAAGCCTCGATTTCCAAAGCAGCCATTTTCGACCATGCTGCGTTACCCAATTCGAGAGAAATCACATTTGGGAAATAATCAAAAAACATGTCAAGCTTCAGCATTGGAGTAACCCATTCACTGCTCTTCAGTATATCCACCGCAAGCGTTTTAACAGCTCTACTTGATCGAAGCATGCCCATCAAGCTGTGAAGATCCCCAGCTGCAAGCTGGAGGCTTGTTAGAGAAGGAATGTCTTTCACTTTTAAGTTATCTGCTTTCTCAATGGTTAGATGGAGATCGGACAAAGATGGAGTTTCAAGGACGAGCGATCTCGGTCTGACACATTCCAGTTTCAGTTCAACAAGGTTTGGAGCCAATATTGTTAGAGAAGTAGGAGCATTCGAGACCGTCCAGTGACAGATCTTCAGGTTCATAAGGTCGATCTTTGGTTCGTTAAGTCCTCCAACCCCAACCAAGTTAAGAACTTCTAGACCCGGAAAACAACCGTTAATCTTGTTTAGGTCCTCGTCGTCGAGCCTTACATACTCGAGGGTAAAATTTGTGAGCTTGGGCATGAGTTTCAAGCCATCCACTGACAACCATGCATTCTTCAACTCTAGTTCAACAAGATTATAGCCTGGACATATATAAATCAAATGTCAAAAAAAAGTCTCACAATTACCACATCAAATATCAAAACCAAATCACACAATTCCTCACTTTCCCAGGAAAAACAAACCTATACATATATACAAATATAAATATATGTACCATATCTATCCTTGCTTTTAAACAATCCGTTTTTAGGAAACAACACTACAAAGAAAGAAATGGGCAAAGGTTAAATATTTACGGCATTTGAAAACCATTTTCTCAGACCATAATCCGAATAGTTTGAACAGAATTACTTGACAGTCAAGAAAATTACTATTTTTTCCTGAGAAGTAGTAATAATTTTACATGTTTAACAATTTTCTCAAGATTTTTCTTAAGCATTCAAATAAGAGTCCGATCAGAAACTACAAGTAATTTGCATTTTCTACTAACATCTCTTCGAAGCGAAAAAACAAAAAAAACAAAAAAAAAAAAATTCTGAGAAATCGAGGAAGAACTCACAACACGAAGAAATCAAAGCCAAAGCGTTGGATCGTCGCCAACTAGATTGACTCCAGAAATCGGAGATTGAAAGCGATCGTAGTCCTCCACCGATCGCCGGAATCCACTCCGCCATAAACGTGACGTCAGTCAGGTAGAGATCGTCGCCGTCGTCTTCAACCTCGTCGTACGATTTTCTCCCCAAGGACTTGTCAACGCCGATGGCGACCGACTCGAGGCGTCTCAAATTTCGGACCAGGTTGCAGAAGACGGACTTGAACGGCGGTGACGGCGGCGAGGGGGCCAAGGGATTGTCGTTTCGGGAGCGGTACTTGCTGTGGCGAGAACAGGTGCAGAAGTGGCTCAGCGAGTGGACCTCGTAGGACGACGCGTTTAGGGTTTTCGAGACGAGCCGGCAGCGAGCCAGGTCGGCGGAGTCCGGCAGTCGGCTCAGGATGTCGATGAGCAGAGGCGGTGGAAGGTCCTCCATTGTTGAGGTTTGAGAGAGAGAGAGAAGAGAGAGAGAGAGAGAGAGAATTACTTACAGGATTTTGTCTGGTGATTGACCTTTGAGGCTTTGACCAAAATCTCGTGGTTGCGGAGCAAGCGAGGAGTGATACTCTCCCACTCTCGTTGATGGCGCGTGTATAGCCACTTACCAAAAAAAAAAATTTAATCCCTTATTTTTTTTACGAATTTATGATCTTATCCCTACTATTTTTTTTTTTATGGCTAAAGGATACTTAAATTCTTTAAAATTGTGTAATTTGATCATTTTTATATAAAAATAAAAAAGTTAAAAACATATGACACTTGTAATTTTTTCTTCATTATCATTTAGTAGCTAATCATATAAGATTAAGACATTTTTTCTTTATTAAAATTTTAACTTTTTTTTTAAAATAAAAGATCAAAAGAGTTTAACTATAAAGGATCAAATTACTGTTTCGTATGAGATTATAAACTAAATAAGTAATTTATTTTTTAAAAAATTAAGTAATCACTTTACAGTTTCGTAAAAAAGTTATGAACTAAATGTGTAATTTATTTTAAAAAAATTAAGTGATCATTTTTAAAGGTTTACAGAAAAAATTTTAGACAGTTTAACCTTGTGATAAATTTAAAAGGTGAATAGGATTTGAAAATATTAAGTCACTTTTTAAATTTAATTTTCCTCACAAACAAATATACCATTTTACTCATATTTATATATATATATATATAAATATATATATATTTAAGATATGGATATCTCTTTCCTGCATATTATAGTATCTTTAACATCAACTCTCTACTCTGTAGATTTTCTTCTCATTTATTTTCCATGACATCATCCATTATATTATTGACAATACTTTCATATTTTTCATATTTCAATATCAAGCAATGACATTTAATTATCTCTATAATTTTAGACATGTCATGTATGTAGTTTTAGACATTTAATTATCTTTATCAACAATAAGAAGACTGAGAATAAAAAAAAAAAAAAGGTCATGTATTTTACTACATTAAAAAATAAAATAAAAATATTGACATTGATATTTCATGGATATATAATCAATCTTTTAACAAAGTTTCTGAAAATTTTCTTGATAAAAGTATTATATTACAAAAATTTCACAAAATTACTGATAGAAATATTGATTTTTCAATCAAAGATATGACTCAATAATTTTATATTGTGATTACATACATAATTTAACGATAATATTATATATAAATTTATCTAAACGTGTAAAGTTTCAATATACAATCCCAAGTTTTTAAAACAGAAAAAAAAAAGGTCTATTATTTTTCTTTTTTTTTTTAATCATCGACGTGATAAAAAAAAAATCTGCAGGCGGGAAAAAAACGGAGGAGGAAATTGGGGAAAAAATAAATAAAATAAAGGCTAATTCACGTATTTTTTCCTCACCAATGGTATAAAATAATACACCAACGGATTAAAACACAGTGAAGGAGCACCGAAATAAAATAGGATCTCCCACATATGATTCAAATCCAAAAAAAAAAAAAAATCAGAACAGCCCACGATGCGGCCGGATCTCTCCACAAAGCTGCCGAACAGCGACACTCAAACTGTGGTGGCTTCTCGACGAGGGCTTGCGAGCCGGAGGGCTCTTGGTGGTGCGGCGGCGAAGGATGACGGTTTAGATCTGTGACGTGGACGACGGTGGCGGACCAGCGATGTAGGCAGTGTCGGCTCTCGCTCACGCTGAGGGGAAGACGAAGAAGCTCGGCGACGGCGGCGATGGCGATGATGGCGTTTCGGCTGCAGACGATGATGGATGGCCTTCTTCTCCGGCGACGAGCACGGGGGGTGCTCTCCACCACCCACATCGGAAGATCGTCGGCGTCTGTTGCCGCTCCTCGAGCCATGCCCCCGTCCAGATCGCGAGCTTTCGGTGCAAGGGAGGGCCTTCTTCTCCGGCGACGAGCACGACGAGGTGCTCTCAACCACCCACATCGGAAGATCGCTAGCGTTTGTCGCTGCTCCTCGAGCCATTCCCCCGTCCAGATCGTGAGCTTGCCTTGGGCCGCACAAAGCACCGATCCATGCGATTTCCTCGCGCCTGCGTCGGAATCTCTCGCGGCTTCCACGTCGGCAAGTTTGGGAGGGCATGGCTCTTTTCCGATGATGGGGCGGTCGGAGGGAAGGGTCTCCGATGTGATTTGGGTTTTTTTTTTATATTTCATAAATTATCAAAATTCAAAATAATTATTAATCAAGTGTGACGAGGTTTAAAATAATTTGATGCAATCTTTCAATCTGGACCATCCATATCTATAACATGACATCTATAAAAAGCATGGATGTGACTATGGATAAGGATAACCCATCAATTTGCTAGCTTTTTCCCGTTTTCTTATCTTTGACTGACGTCTAAACAAATATAATGATTTTTTATTTTTTTTAGTTGCTGGTTTTAGGATTTGTTTGGTTTAGTTTGGTTTCTGTAACTATAGAACCAAATTTCTCTTTCTCTTGTAACCAAATTTCAAAGGTCTGTTAGATTCTGAGTCACAATTCCCATTTCTTGATGCAGATATGTGCCAAATTCTAAGGGCGGCCATCGTAGCTTACGTGGAACTTTCAGAATAAATACTTATCCGTCTGCACTAGATTCTTTGTGGTGTGGTGTGGGACCAATACGAACATTTGGAGCCCACATTTAATGAATATTTAATATTAAGGTTAATTAATTTAAATTCACACCCATGCACTTATCAATATTACAGTTTACACTTTCAATCTGAAGTTGATTGTTAAAATAAAAAAAAAAAAAAAAAGAGTTTAAACCACTTAAATTTGAATCAAATGATGATTACAATCAACTTATTCTTATCAACAAATTTATTTCGTAATCAACAACGTTGATTTTTTATTTACTTTATTACTTTATTAATTTTACAGGTATTTTAATTGCAGTTTTTCATGGGTGATTTATGTAATTACCCCTCAAAATTACATCTTTGGATTGTTAATCTAAAATTAGATAAGTGCGAAAAACGAATTTGGACTCAGGAATATGTGGTTGTATAGGAGATAAAATCATTACTCTATGCATATTTTAATGATCATAACTGTATTTTTAATTTTTTACATTTTAGAGGCGTTTTGAGAATTGAGTGTGTTAAAAAAATTTAATGGCTAAAGGGGTATCAATATAAGTAAGTTCAATTAAACTGGTGTATTAATATTGAAAAGAGTTAAGAGGATGTCGTTATAATATCTAATGAATAATTGTCCTTATATTATCCAAGCAAATTTTTGTTTACTATTTATTAAAAGCAAAATATAGAAGCAAAGTTGTTACTTGGAGGAAAAGCAAAATTTGATGACAAATCTCCAACTTCTTCATACAAAAATATGGCACACATACGAAATTTTTTTACCCATATCTGTAATAAACAGTTTAAAGTTTACAGGTAAAAATGAGTTAATGAAGAAAAATATGACACGTGTTTATATATTATAGTGTACATGTTCCTTTGTTTTGTGAATATTGTATGAGAGAGTGAAAAAATAACCCTATGCAAACACGTGATTTAACATTAAACAGTTTTTTTTTTTTTTTTTTTTTAAAGGGACAAGGAATAATTTTGCATTCTTTTTTATTTTTATTTTTTATTTTTATAATAAGATAATCACTCGATATCCTATTTAGCACAATGGCATCTTAAAAGCTTAAACTTCCCTAAACTAGATGTTAAGTTCAAAGACAGAAATCTAGCTAATATATATATATATAAATATATATATATATTGTAATGTCTTTATTTCCATTATATTAAGCGGAATGCACACAAATAAAAAGAGGCAAAATATACTTTTGTAGTGACAGTGTTGTCAAATATATCACTATCTACTGTAAAACTCTTCCAAGTGTATACCTTTTGTTAACTCTCACTTTTTTTAGAAGTTATACACATGCATTAGATTTTAATTACCTCTACTCGTGTATATCACATTCACTGCATGCATGCCATCTACCTATTTCTCTCTTCATTCATTTTTAATGTTCGAATAAAATGCATATATATATATATATATATATATTTCTAATTCCTCTCTCTTATCAATCTTCTTTGCTCCTTCCTTTACTTAATACTCTGTCGTTTTCCCTTTGTAGTTTTCTAACTTGGCAAAAGCTCAAAGTAAGAAAGAGAACATATTGCACTTGAAAATCTCAAAAATCTAAATATTTGGACGGCTCACAATACACATTTATTGTTAATAACATGTTTGATGTGTCAGAAGAAACTCCATTTTCAAATATTACAGGAAAAAGGAAGTCATCTTAACTCTTTATCTTTGTAACTTACTGTAAACACATGTGTTGGACAACATTTTATATCAAATATGTACATAAAATTACTCTTATTAAAATGTATGTATTTATTTTCCGACAACTTGTAATACGTATTTATTGTATGTACATAAAATTACTCTTATTTTTCAGCAACTTATAATACGTATTTATTGTTACTTACATTTAAAAAAAAAAAAAAAAACCACTTTTGAATGTGACAGGAAAGTATGTTAAATAAGTATACATACTTTTAAATTATCATATTGAATATAAGTATATTTATGTTAAAGATTATATATATATATATATAATGCACGAATAGATTAATAGACTTAATGGAAAAACAACAGCACGTGCATTTACACGTGCATTCTCCATTGGTACAATTAAAAGGTCAAAAAATATTTTCGCATTGATGGGGGTAAAATTGGGTGCTCCTAAAATAAAATAAAGAAAGAAAAAGGTTCCACGCTATGTTGAAGGCTTTTAGCATATCAAACTGGTCGGCTTGTTCTCAGGAAGAGATCCGCCTCCTCCTACTTTTTCCTCTTCCTTGCATTATTAATCTTAACGACTCAGAACAACAGCAATGGAAAACGACCAGTCGCTATCCCTCGCCCGCTCGGCGGCGTTTAAAGAATCCGAAAGCCTGGAAGGAAAATGCACCAAAATCGAGGGCTACGACTTCAACCATGGCCTCGACTACCCTCGCCTGCTCCACTCCCTCCTCTCCACCGGCTTCCAGGCCTCCAATCTCGGCGACGCCATTGAAGTCGTCAACCAAATGGTCAGTCTCGGTCTCAGTCTCAGTCCTCTTCTTTTCTTCCCCCCCAATTCTCTCCCTTTTTTCATTTCGGTTCCTTCTTTCTAAAGCTAGACTGGAGGCTCTCCGACGAGAGCATCGCCGCCGATTGCAGCGACGAGGAGATGGATTTGGAGTACCGAAAGTCCGTCAAATGTAAAGTCTTTCTAGGTTTCACTTCGAATTTAGTCTCGTCCGGCGTGAGAGAGACGATTCGCTTTCTCGTTGAGCATTGTATGGTCGATGTCGTCGTCACCACAGCTGGTGGCATCGAGGAGGACCTTATCAAGTGCCTTGCGCCGACTTACAAGGGTGATTTTTCGCTCTCCGGCGCGTATTTGCGGTCCAAAGGGCTTAATCGGATTGGTAATTTGTTAGTTCCTAATGAAAATTATTGCAAGTTCGAGGATTGGATAATTCCCATTTTTGATCAGATGTTGAAGGAGCAAAATGAAGAGGTTAGTGTTAAGTATGCCCTGTTTTTCTCTTTGTATTTTTGTTACTCTGCGCTGTTTTATGCAAAAGTTGGTGTTTTGTTGAGCAGAATGTGTTATGGACGCCATCTAAGTTGATAGCTCGCTTGGGGAAGGAGATAAATGACAAGAGTTCTTACCTCTATTGGGCATACAAGGCAAGTGTTCATTCAAGTTTTAGTTCAAGTTTTATGGCCCGTTTGGTTAATACGTTGAGGTTGCACTTTTTAAGGGTTATTTATTTATTTATTTTAACATAATATAGAAATGAGTGAATGTTTGGTTGAAATGTGAATTAAAAATGAACAGTATTATTTGAATAGTATAAGAATCTGAAACATGTTAGGATCTTGATGGGCAACATGAATCTTGTTTTCTTCTCCTCGTTGCTGTAAGCATTCAAAAAAAAAAAAAAAAAAAATCTCATTTTGACTTGAAGTAAGAAAGTTATAGACCTTTGAAGTTTGGGTTTCATGGACATGAAAGAGATAGAGATATGGATTTGTGTTGTAGTTAATTAGAGTAGGAGCTTTTGAAAACCAACCTAAAAAACAGAGGTTTGAGAGGGACTTCCAAATGGGGCCTTAGCTTCCAAAGTGTACTGTTATTGTTGGTCATAATTGATAGATTAAGCGTCATTATCCTTTATTAACAAGAGCAATAATGTAAAGGGAAGACAAAAAAAGCAAACACAAGACTATAACTAACGAGTTACGCCCACTTTCAATTGTTGCATAATTCCACCATAACTAAAAAGAAGATTACAAGAAAGTCGCACGCCTTACACTTCTCAGACTCTTTTTATTTATCTTTAATCTAATCCCCAAAATAATACAATATTAGGGAAGCTGAAAATAGATACATGTGTAAGAAATCTAGTGTGCTAACTCTGCAACAGGGTAATATTTAAGCTCGAAACACTCGACGATAATATTCTGCTAGCTGTTGTAGGCTTAGTGGTTGGTCAAGTTTTAAGCTTTCAATTAGATTTTTAGTTTATTTCTAGGTATTCTTCATCATAGCATTCTTGTCAGGAGACTGTCAGGTAGTTGTGGTCCTCTGGAGTCGATGTTTGAATTCCTTTACTACTTTAGTTACTTAGTGCTCTGCTTTGTGGTATCTGTTTTATGATCAAAGAATGTTGCTCGGAAGGTTTGTGCTGCTAAGGTTATCAGATATTATGGCCACTAGTTGCGGAGATGATTTGGTCTTCTTTGTGGGTTTTCCAGAACAATATTCCAGTCTTCTGCCCTGGTATAACGGATGGCTCCCTGGGGGACATGTTGTACTTCCATTCCTTCCGCAACCCCGGTCTGATTGTTGACCTAGTGCAAGGTTGGTTATTTGATATTGAAAAACTTTTACTTTCTTTCTGTATTCATGATCATGAAGATTGAAAAGCAGATAAGTGAATAGAAATGTGGTTTGCTCTTTAAAACAGATATCAGGGCCATGAATGGCGAAGCTGTCCATGCAAGTCCTAGAAAGACGGGCGTTCTTATACTTGGAGGGGGACTTCCCAAACATCATATTTGCAATGCCAATATGATGCGTAATGGTGCAGATTATGCTGTCTACATCAATACTGCACAAGAGTTTGATGGAAGTGATTCTGGTGCTCATCCTGATGAGGCAGTATCATGGGGGAAAATACGTGGTTCGGCTAAAACTGTTAAGGTAGTTCATTTAGCCCCTCTGTGTTGCTTTGCTCTTTCCTTTCTAGCTATGGTTTTCATTTGCATATGTGTCTTTGAACTCCTCACAAGTCCTATAATATCTTTATTCTCCTATTTAGAATGCTTGACTTGTGTCATCTTCTTGTATTTATTTCTGTTCTTATTATGATTCTAATTGTACACGTTTTGCTTTGTTCAACCTTCAGGTGCATTGTGATGCGACAATCGCCTTTCCTTTACTGGTTGCAGAAACATTTGCCAAGAAATCTACGGTCTGAGTCTCCATCAAGTTTTTTTAGTGAAGATTTAATTTAATAATTTCTATTCTTTGTGCTCGAGCCTCAATGAAGTAATCTGCACAATTAACCGTAGAATTCCCAGAGATATTGGGTCGAATTCTGTGGCAAGCAATATCAGACAATGGTTTTGGGTGTCTCTGAGAACCGATCCACATAGTAACGTAAAAATTGGCTGCCTGTGATTACTTGGAGGGGCCATTTTTATCTCAGGTAAGGGTATAGGAGTATCTTATTTTTTGAATGACACAACGATTCTAAAACAAATTTGATCAGTTTCCTTATGATTTTTGTTGCTCGAGAGCTATACCGATGTTTTCTGTCTGTCTCGTGTTACGTAAAGCGCAATTTTTGTAATGAATTTAAAAGTACATTCAGAAAAGCAGTCTTCTTGCCAAATTATCTTCTGTGTGCAGCATCATTACATGTTCAATGAAAAAGAAGAATGTGGAATATAATGGCATCGGACTTTTTTTTTTTTTTTGTTGCTAAATGTGAATCATTTGAAAAAGGTGTCGAATTATTACTTCTCAGTCCTTTAGCCATTAATCTGTCACAAGAAACCAGCAATATAAAGATTTTTAATTTCTACCAGCAGTAAATGAAAACAAGGTAGCTATAAACATTTTCAGAGAGGATTTCAGTAGAGACGCTTGCAAATAGTGATCCCGTCACCTAAGGGAGCATGAGAAATTCGGATGCGGGGATCAGCTGCAAGCAATTTGTTAAGCTTAATTGTCAGCTCTCTGCCCTGCTTCCAATGCTCTGGAGTTGATTCCTCGGGCATTGCAACTGTTCCTCCCCAAAGTGTATTATCATACACAACTATTCCACCCACCTTCAACAGCTTCATTAGCCTCTCGTGGTAATTACAGTAATTAATCTTGTCTGCGTCGACGAAAGCAAAGTCGAAACTACCTGCATTCTGCGGCTGCAATTAAACCGGCCAAAGTAAGGAAACAGAATGGAGAAAGAGATAAAAATGAAGCCAAGTTCTGGTTTCTCAGTTCTTACATCTTCTAGTAGTTGATCAAGGATTGGGAGAGCCTCGGATTCAACGAAGTCAATTTTGTGCTCGACACCAGCTTTTCTTATAATTGGCAACCCAATCTCGTAAGACTCGCGGCTTATGTCTATGGCCACAATCTGCAGTAATGAAGTGTAGGAATCTGAACGGTTTCTTAGTAACACAGAACATGAATAATGATTATCAATTAGTTACAAACCTTGCCATCTTCAGGAATAGAAAGAGCTGTGAGGAGAAGAGAGTATCCCGTGAACACTCCAATTTCAATCGTCTTTTTCGCATCTACAAGATCCAAGAGCATGGCCATCATTTGACCAGCGTCCGGTGCGGTTGCCATCATGGCCCTGAATTAAGAATCAGCAAAATTAGTCCCCTATCAAGCTTTCTACGGTAAGGATGTCTCTATCGTATGTTTATGAACATTAGATCCAATCAAAATTACATCACAATAAAAAAGGTGCAAAACTAACAGAACCTAATACATATCTCGTGAATTATAAAACAGAGCCCAACAAATACGGTAGTTTTTCATACCCACCACAGAATCTCCCAGTTACATATCAAAAGATGATATAGAAGAACTTGACCAAATATATAACTGGAAAAAAGTAGGTAATTGTGAATATCCATCTCTGGCCAAGGAGATTCAAATTCCTTGAAACTCAATAAAAGAAGGATAAGGATAAATTATTAGATAAGAACAAATATTACCTTGGGTGGCTAGCAGTGACCTCTCTGAGCTCCTTAAGAGGCTCAGGTTCTCGTGGATAAACACTCGTCTCCAAGATGTACTGTCTCGGAATCAGAGATCATCAATTAAACGAATTCAGATATTATCAGATTGGTAACAAGAAATTGAAACAAAAAATAAAAATAAAAATAAAAAATAAAAATAAATAAAAGAAGAAGAAGAAGAGCGTTTGAAGATTTTGGAGTACCTGATAAAGTTCAGGGCTTTGCAGGAGTCCTTTGGAAGGACTGGGTGGTGATTTGTAGTCGATCTGGTCCATTGGTTTCCAGAATTACTTGCCAACGATTCAGGCTCTCTGCGATGTATTGGTCGACCGCAGAAACAGATGAGACGGGTTTTCTTTTTTTAATCAAGAACTTGTTGAGTCCTGAATACGATCAGAGATTAGTAAGAAAAAAGAATGAACTACATGTCGTTTTCTAGTCAACTTTTGTCGGCGTCTTGGGGGAAGAAAATGACACGTTTGTCGTCCAAAAACGACATTTCCGTTTTTTTTTTAATAAAAAAAAAAACAACGTATAAAAAGGTTTTTACTCTCTTTAGTGTCCAAATGGATTGTCGTTTTTATTACGAGCCAAAAAAAAAAGTGAGAGAAAGAAAAGAAAAGAAAAGAAAAGAAAAAAAAGATGGTCGTTTTCACTATTAATATTTTGTTGTCGTTCGTATCATGAAACAATATGTTGTCCATGGTTAGATTTTTTTAGTCATTCATATATATATATATATATATATATAATCTTATGTATAAATACTTCGATAGAGATTCGAACTAAGTCAGGAACCAATCACAATTTGATCTTAATAATGGGAACTTAAATAAAGATTTTTTTTTGATACTGAAATTAAAAAGATAAACTTCTAATATGATTAATAATAAAATATTATTGTGGTTGCAGGCACAGTTTAACGGTGATATTATATTTAACTTCACCGAAAAGTGCAGAATTCGAATTCTCCTTTCTCAAGTTCCAAAAAAAATAATAATAATATTAATAAAAATAAGTTGCCAATATTTATTGTTATTTTCTCTTTAAGCTATAGTTATTTTTAAAAGAAAAAGAAAAAAATAAAAAATAAAACTTCTATATAACTGTTTGAAATAATACTTAGAAACAAGATTAAAGTATGGCTAAAATAATTTGTTGTACATATTGAAATATAATAGCATGAATCTAAACAAATACAAATACAAATATAATCAATCTTCTAATGAGGAAAGTTCATAAAGAATAGAAAATTGATAGATATGAAGATTTTATTTTTCTATGAGCAAAAAAAATAAAAAAATATAAAAAAAAGGGGATGGACCTAGTCTAAGGGTTTTAATTATGAACTGGCACAAACACGGTACGAAACTTCGATGGATCAGGCCTAACACGGCACGAAGTACGTATGGACCTAGCCGATTATAAGCCGGTCTGGCACAGCACGACATGATTGGCAAGTCTACTAGCTACCAAGGGCTGGTATTTTGGGATTGAGAGAGAATCTAATTCAAGAGGATATCACATTCCACATGCTACATAGTACACAAAATGCTTGGTTTATAATCATAGTCCACAGTCCAGTTCAGTAAACAATACAACAAAACACATCTAAAACTATAAAACATGTTGTGTTAAAACAACCACAAAAAAAGGCAATACAGATTGAAACATAAACATAAACACAACAGAGAACATAAACACCAAAGCAGAAACCAACGACAAACACGAAACGTGTTCATTTTAACATTACAAACTAATTGCTGAAGTAAATTTCCAATGCATCACTCTGAAGTCTGAACAGAAAAGCTCTCCGATCTTCACTGCATAAAATGCTGTCTTCACTTGAAAAGGAAGCTAGAGTTCCTGATAGTAAAAGTAATTAGCAATCATCACCAGCTATTGCAAGAGCACTAAAATACTAAATTAAGAAAATCAACATAAGAAATATAAAAAGAACTTTTTTGCTAAAGCTTTTGAGAGAGAGAGAGAGTATTTACCAATCAGCTTTTAATGATCCTCAGTAGTCTGGCCTTGTGCACTGCCACAGTTACGTAAAGCCAATCTCCTGCGTTGTTCAACGACTTAAAGTATCTGTATCTCCATGATTTGTTGAAGATAAGTGTCAAATAGAAGCCCCAAAATGCAACTATGAAGCCAACTGCTGCGCTAATGTAAAATCCTCTGGTTATGAACTCATCTTTTTCTTGGTCGTCGGCATGATCTTCGGTGGCTCCTGAAACTGTCGGTTCTTCTTCGCCTGGACATTTCTTTGCAAGTGGGGCTCCACAAAGCTCAGGATTTCCCAGATAAGCAACAGGATCACGAGTTTGGAGTTGAGTACCGGATGGAATTTTGCCCGACAAATTGTTGCTTGACAAGTCCAATGTACTGAGACGATCTATTTGGGAGAGACTTGAAGGAATTCTGCCAAAAAGGTGGTTCTTTGATAAATCAAGAACATCTAAAGATTTCAACTCGCCGATCTCCTGTGGGATTTGTCCACTTAAATCGTTTCTCGACAAGTTCAAAGAAACCAGTCCGATAAGTTGAGTGATTTCTCTTGGAATGTCTCCGGACAACTTGTTGCTTGATAAATCAATATTCTTTAGAAGTCCCAAATTTTTGAACGCGAGTAGTGCTCCTTTCCATACCAAGAACAAGTTTTCGTTGTAGAAACCCAACGGAACACCACCCCAGCCACGAGTCCTGTGCGGTTGATAGGGCTCTCTAATTGCTGAATCTGAGCCCCCAATTGCTTTCATTGCTGTAATATTGTCAAGACAATTTGGTACAGCGCTTGAAAGATTGTTTGAAGACAAGTCCAACAGTTGAAGATCTACTAGATTACACAGTTCCGAGGGCACGCTCCCAGTGAAGATATTCGATCGCAGACTAAGAATAACAAGCTTTGTGAGACTTTCCCCCATCCAAGTCGGCACTGGCCCCGACAACTTATTTTCTCCGACATCAAAAATGACCAACTCTGTGCAGTTTTTTAAAGAAGAAGGCAATTCTGCAGTCAAATTGTTGTTGCTCAAATGCAATATCTCTATTCGAGTTAGTAAGCCAAAAGAGGCTGGAATTTTCCCTGATAACATGTTGTTTCCCAAAATCAAAACTCGCAAGGAGTCCATTCGTGACCAACAATCGGGAAGCTCTCCCGACAGTTGATTATAGGACACATCAAGAAAATCCATGTCCGAAAGATTCGTGTTATTACTGCATAAGGAGTTCATGTCTGAAAATCTGTTGTCAAATAGATTAAGTGAAACCACTTGGAATAAAAAAGATGGTATCGGCCCTTCCAAGTGATTTGAACTCAAATCTATGCTATTTAGAAGTAGAGCAGTAGATCCTTGATTATCTTGAATTGTTCCTCTAATTTCATTGTTAGAGAGGTCTAGTGTTGCGAGCGGAGCAAGATGATTCCACAAAGTATCGGGAATAGAGTCTGAAATTCCGGAGTTGGAGATGTTAAGTCTAGCCATCAAATTCTGAGTTAGGAGCCATTTTGGGAAAGAAGGACCCAACTTGCATCCTCCGAGTTCTAGAAAGTCCAATTGAAAGGGAGGAATCCAATCAGAAGAGATGTCGAAAACAAGATCGGAGTTCGAAGATAAATCAAGATGAATTAGGTTGAAGAGCATTGAAAAATGAGCTTCGGACATCACATCTACCAAAGAGTTGTCAGGAATTTGCAAAATCTCGAGCTTTGACAATTGACCAAGACTTTTGGATACATTTGCATTCAGTTGATTTGAGTTAAGCCACAACTCTTTCAACAATGGATACAACGTAAAATTGGGCAATGATCCCACGATTCTATTTTTCTCCAAATCCAAAATCTCCAAAGGGAAATGGGCACACCGGGTTGCTGATTCGGCAAATTGGAGCTGTCCGCTGAGACTGTTGTTATATGCTCGGAAATGTTGTAGAGAACATATTTGCCAAATGGATTTTGGAATTTCGCCGGAGAGCATGTTATTGCCGAGATCAAGGTATTGGAGAAAAGTCATGTTTCCAAAACCTTGTGGAATGGATCCTTCTAGTTGATTGCCGCTAAGATCGAGATTTACAAGGGCAGTCATATTCCCGAAAGATTTTGGAATGGGACCTCCTAATTCATTAAAGCAAGATTAAGGGATTCAAGGGCAGCCAGATTTCCAAAAGCTTCCGGAATGGAAGTGTTCGACAAGGAACTAGAGAGGTCAAGATCAACAAGGCTTCGACTATAGTTGAACAACCATAGGAAAACAGAAGCAGAAAGCGGGTTTCCAGAAAGATCAACAACCGCGAGAAACGTCGAAGAATTAACGAGGGAAAGAGATGGAGGAACTGTATCGGGAAGTCCACAACCACGTAACTTCAAATTTGTCAAATGAGGAAGGTTGTTAACTACATGCACCCAGCCATGAGCATTGCTCATATTAGCGGAACTAAGGTCTAGTAGTCGTAAAGAAGAAAGACGTGAAATCGACTCAAGGCTTTTAATCTCTAGCTGATAATTATGGCCAAGATCCAAATATTGTAATCTGGACAAATTTCCAAGCTGAGGAGGAATTTCTCCACTTAGAGAAGTGTAAGAGAGATTAAGGTACCTTAATTTGCCGAGCCTACCGATGAAACTCGGGATGAAGCTTCCATCCACGGAGCTGCTGCCACTTAGGTCCAGATAACTCAAGTACTGCAATTCAACCAATGAAGAACTCATATTGCCAATGAAAAGACCACCAGCATTCCCATTAGAAAGATCAAGCCTGACGACATGACCAGATTTGTTGTCGCATGAAATTCCACTCCATTCGCAGCACTCTCTTTTTTCTTCTTCATTTCCCCAAGATGACGGAAAAGTACCAACCGCGGAGTTATAAAGATCGTCTTTAATCCTCAGCAGTGCTTGCCTCTCAGCTTCTTTGCACCTGATTTTCAACTCTCCATCGCCTAAACTTGATCCTGAGGAACCTGTCGAGTAAATCAAAAGTGCTATAAACACAACTATTTGAGAGGCTGATCCGCTCATCATGACAATGAATATCGATAACCAGACCAGTAAAGATATAGTTTTTGGGAATCAATCTCTCCAGACTCAATTATATAGCATTTGAAGTTTGTTATTCATTTTTCATTGTGTTCACATTTTTAACGAAAAAAGACGTTTATTTCTCTGCTTTTTTTTTTTTTTTTTCCTTTGTTATATTGCATGAAAATAAGTTTTATTTCTAGCTCATAAAATAGTCCAAAGGACAAATGAGAACTTGGAAGTCAGTTTTTTCAACTGGAAAGTAGTGTCACTGATGATGTGATGAAGACTTTGGGGGCTGGTTGTGTTCTCACTTCACCCCAAGGTATATGGTTCGAGGGTAGTTGTAGTCGTAGAAGAAGCAAATGCAAGTTGACAAACGTCTATTTATGTGTCGGAAAAGGGAAAATATTATTTTGATATCTTGTTTAGTATTTTCTTAATATCGTATTTTTCTTGTTCGAGAAATCTCATTGAGATATCTGTTATTTGAAAAAACATCATTAAGGTACCGTGAGTCTCAGTTATTCTGATTTTTTTTTCTTTTGTTTGTGATTGAACATAATTCAATCTTTTTTTTCTTAATAAAAACATAATTCAATCTGAAAGAACTTGTTTTGATTTTGATTTTGGTTCCTTCCTTCCCTTTTTTTTTTTTTTTTTTTAGAATCTTATGCTTTTTTTATTCAATTAAGTTTTTAGACTAAAGTGTAGAATTGTCATTTTATGTCTTGATTCAAATACTGAATGATATTTTCTCAAATAACATGATACTTCGATGACATTCATGAAAATGAAAGTGTCAAATTGAAGGGGGAAAAAAATCGTTTAACTACAGGGTATTAAAATGTAGGCAAAGTAAACTTTCCACTCTGTATAAGCTAAGTTTCAATTTCTGCCCTGTTTTATCACAATACCCAAAAGTACCCCAATAATTTTCGAAATGACAAATATTATCCCGCTTGACTTTTTCTGCCAAAATTTTGTTGTTGTATAATATAAAAATATTATTAGCTCATTTTCTAATAGCTTAAGCTTTTGTGATAGATAGATAAACTATAACATGATATCAGAGCCGGAAGATCTTGATTGGAAGAACGGGTGGCTGTTAACTAACTATACCCTTGACTACAGCTTATTGGTCTATTCGAAAACAGAGCTTAACAATAAACTCAATATAATAGCATCAGTAATCTAGCTTACTAATTAAGTAGAATGCTTAATCTAATGTGCTCCGTAGCCGTGGGCTGCCTGATTTCAATCATTGGACTAGCTTTCCTCCACAACAGCAGAACATGATGAAATTCCTCTTTAATCTATACTATGGAATTCCTCTTTAATCTATACTAAGAACCAGTAGTTTTCGACAACCGTATATCCTTGTAGCAATAAACCAGAAAGAGAAACTAGGAAAGCATCAAGGTGGGCGTAGATTTAGCGCTAGACTATGCCTCAACCACTAAATAACAACGCGTTAATTAAACACCTACATCAATAAAGGAGAAGACTGACATAATTCTTTCATTCAAGCTTGTATCACCCTGAGGAGTCGGGATAAGAAATCATGAAACGTGCCGGCAAATAGTGATCCAATCGCCAAGCGAAACAAGAGAGATCTCAACACGAGGATCAGCTGCGAGGGACTTGTTCAACTCGATCATGTCCTTCCTAATGATCCATTCCACCTCGGGAAAGACTCTTCAGGCAAAGCAACAGATCTCACCACAGCGTGTTGTCGTATTATCTACTGCCAACCTTAAACCAGCTTCACAAGCCTTTCTTGGTAATTCCAATAATTACCCTTGTCCGCGTCCACAAAGCCAAAGTCAAAACTCCCTACTTTCTCTTGCTGCAACCCGACATGCCCCACCTCATCCCACTCGAATCCACGCCAATGGAGTCATTGGCTCGTAAGTTAGTTTAGAACCATCCCACGCATGTTAGACTTCCATTGTTGCAGTTCAGAGTCAGTACTTTTTTTTTTTTGCCACAACAAGGGGATTAACTTGTACAATTCAAGCAGAGGAAGAGTTGAAGCTTTTCTCTTCGCATTTCAGATTTCTTTGATTTTTATGTTATTAACGTAAGACCCTATATGCAGCCTCTAAAAGGGTATTAACTTACAATTCAATGCAAATTGCAAGCCAAAGAAAAATAAAAACAGGGTTGTTCTTATCCGTGTTCCTAAATTGTAAGGTCGTTCTCATTTTTTCTCCAAAATTTTAAAATCACACTTTTATCTTATGAACTTTAATAAATTTCACTTTATCTCCTGAATTTTGAATTAAGCTCACTTAATCCCTTCTGTTAAAATTGTAATTAAAAACAAAAGGGAAAAAGGGTCAAGCGTATTCGTGTGTTCTTTTTTCGTTTGTTTTAACGGCATTCAATGAGACTAATTCCTCTTTTCTTTTTTTACATTTATTTTTAACTCAAATGAAACTGATTCAAAATTTAAGAGGTAAGTGAGAGTTTTTAAAGTTCAGATAACAAACTGAAAATGACCCTAAAATTCAAGAAACACAAATCAGAATAACCCAAAAAAAAAAAAAGAATAATAATAACTCTCAACTTTATAACTCCAATCTCGAAATAGAAGAATACCTTTTATTCCATAACGGCAGTCTTTATTTGAACCAAAGTAACCTCTGTACGGTTATCATGTAAAACAAATAATGGAACCATGCGCGTCTGATTCTATTTGGACAGAACAGGAAAGTAATATGGTACATGTCCTGTGAAAATCAAGATTCTCTCCACTCTAAGATCAAAAAATTTCAAGTGATATAAGCCCATATACAATAGCAAAGGAAAATCAAACATGATAACAAATGCAGAAGCAAAAGCTGTATGGGTATGTGACAGAAGTATAACTATGTTCACTCGCGACTTTGACGGAGAGACTGAAAGAAAGCGGTGAAGGCATCGGAGTCGGGAAGCTTCGGATGAACATGACTTGCACTGTCATTTGAAGAAGTCTCTCTGGTGACAACTGGGGGATTTGAAGCATTGGAGGTTTGTTCCTTTGCGGATAACTTAGAACTTTCCATGCGCGAGGATCTCCTGGATTCTGGCATTGGTTTTGGACTATCCTGCTCCACCAATCTATGCCGCTCCGGTTTCCTGCATGATCTGAGCGTTTGGCCTCCAACTTTGGTAAGGTTTCACCGACATTAGAACTACTTGATGGCATTGGTTTGGGACTTTCCTGCTCCACCAATCTACGCCGCTCCCGGTTTCCCACATGATCTGAGCGTTTGGTCTCTGGCTTTGGTAAGGTTTCACTGACATTAGAGCTACTTGAAGATGACTTGCTTTCGGCCCGATAATAAGGAGTCCTAGATTCCAAGGATGAAGGAGTAGTCTTTGAATAAGTTCTACCAGAGTTGGAAGTAGAGACTTTAGTTCTTCTTGAAAATCCAGCGCCTGGACGAGCGTTGCTTGTGGAAGTCAACTTAGGAAGCTCTTCCTCGGAACCACTATTGTCCGAGTCAAAATAAGTGCGTGAGGCCCTTGAGCTCGATTTTTCATTTAGTTCACTTCCTGATTTCTGATTGTACGGCTGCTTGCTGATGCTAGTCTCTTGTCGGCGTTCCCCCACCAAGCGATCATCATCAGAATCTACATGTTGGGTAACGGTCGTCAGGCTTACTTTCTTGTCTAGTTTTGTGCTGCTTTTGTCACTATCTGCCTCTTGATAGCCAGCACGGAAACCAATTGAACTCCTGACCGTTGAAGAAGAGGAAGATTGATCATTCTCGGAACTAGTTTCCTCGGAAGCTTGTTTGACTGTCAGAGAGTTTTCTGATGGCTTCCTCATATATGGTGCACGCCTATTACCCTTATTCCGCAGGCCACCTGTCAATGTCCCAAGTTCAGCTCCTTGGCAATTTCTGAAGTAGATTCCTCTACAAGTTCGGTATCTTTTGTTGCATTAGGCAATTCTGGTGTGTCCTTAACAGACGAACCCAGTCCGGATTTCATAAGCACGGAAGGTGACTGATCAGATGGCAGGTCAGTATAACCAAATTTCTCCCGAGACATAGAACTAGATTTGATTCCTGGCCTTCTGTCACGAAGTACTTCCTTGGGCTGCAGATCAACAGTAGAGGTTCCCAACCATGGATTTCTCCGAGATCCCACATTTCGATCTTCAGAGAAGGATGATGCTTCTGAAATATGTTCTTCACTTGGCATTGGCTCAGAACTTCTAGAGTTTATATTCTTTTCAGAAGGAAATTTATGAAGGTCTTTACTTCCCATCAGCTTGGATGTGTGAAAGTCTTCTTCATTGTCGGAACTTGGGCTATTGTAAACATCAAAAGCCACAGGTGGCATATCAACTGGGAGACTAGAACCTTCCTGAATTTCAGAAAACACAGATTCATGTGACTGTGAAGTAGACTTTCCCAGTCTCTCATCTGTGTTTCTCCTAGGGCTCCAAACAGTTGAATCAGCAAAAAGATCTTTTGATGATTCTTTCCCTGGAGATGAAAATTTGAGGCTTGTTTCTTGTTCCTTGTAATTTCCCACATCAAGTATATCGTTATCATCGTCTGAACAATAATCATCAAACACTGCAGTATTCTCATTAGAATTTATATTGGAAGTGTTTCTAAATGTGCTTCTCTCATCATGTACAAACGTGTCCTCAGTAAAAATGGTTCTTTTAAAAATGTCTCCATGAATATCACCGGAATCACTTGAATGAGAACGGGAGGAGCTGCTAGAATGTCTTTCAGTCTTCATATCCGCGTAATGAGCAACATTGTCATTCTTTCTCAGAATATCCTCTTGGTCATCACCAAACGAGCTCGAATGAGAATGGCGTGAAATGCCACTAGATTGTTTTCTGGTCACTTTTTCATCAAAATAAGCAGTTTCCTCAGACTTCATGCTATCTAGTTTCTTGGCCACAGATGTCGAATCAGAATCACTGGACTGTTTCTTCTTACGCACTTCATTTAAAAAGTCACTATTATCATATTCAGATGATTTCCTTTGAGAATTTCTATCCACTGCAGGCCTATTATTCACCAATCTGACATCATCAATGGAAGTTGTACTTGACTTGATGGAAGATTCCTTGTTGTATCTATCATCATTCCTAAAAGCATCTCTAACAAACCTTTCAGCTGCCCCTGACTCCTTGTCAACAATCCGCTCCTCACGTATTCCAAAATTTCTTCCATGTAAGACATTGTTTTCTGCATCTTTGGCAGCATGGTCACGCTGCAACTTTGAGTTGGCATAGAATTGGGGCCGTTCATCTTTTGGAACATGACGAGAAGACTTCTGGGATTCCGAGGAATACTGCCTAGAAAGTTCTGCAGCTGCTCTGGCAGCCATGCTCGCCCGTTCAGCAGATTCAGCTGCTGCCTGTGCGGCAGAGGTGGCATCCTTAAATTCCATGTTCCAATTCTGTCCACCTGAAGGAAAAGCATTCTCATTTCCATGAAATGATTGCTTATATTCAACTTGTTCAGTTCCATTTCCTGTACATGACGCAGCCCAGATAACAAATTAAGTACGAAAAGAATCCAGACCAAGCAAAATTCAGAAGCTCAAAACTACCACCAGCTAAGCCATGAAACATAATTAACTAACAACAAATCAAAATCCTCAGATGAATACTTTACATACCTGAAGATCTCGATTCAGGATGGAATGAAGGAGATGTTGTTGCTTTGTTGGTTGCAGCGCCTGTCGAAGCAAAATTTTGGGAGCCGGACGATGTTCTCATGTTGTGCTCATTGAAGTTTACAAATACATCTTGCTTCTCGTCGTGTCTAGATGGAGCTTGAACATTAGGGGGTCCTTTGTCATCATGAATAGGTCGAGCCGGGACAGGAGGAGCTTCATTATGAATTTTATTCATGGTCTCAAAAGTACTTGGTCCATTCTGCTCATGTATTTGAAAATTGCATTCATCAGGAACCACTAAGACATACGCATGATTTACTAATGTGATTTCCTGATTGTTATTCTCCATATTATATAATATCGTCTATCAAGCGAGGAAATATATAGACTAGTGAAAGACAAAAGGCAATCAAAAAAAACTGATTTACATTATACTCTTAGTCTCTTACCAGCAGGTCCTGGGGAGGCGTATAATCATTCACAGAAAATAAATTGGGATCCCATTTGACATTATGTTCCTCTGCAATCGCAGTCAAGATTTTGAGCTTGGTCGGACCATCAGGTGCCTTGGCAGATAATTTCTCAACCAACTGCAAAAGTAATACATTAAAATTATTAATAATATTGAAATCTTTAAGCTTTTGCAGAGTGTCCTGTCAAGTGTCATCTTTTCTCTACTCGCGCTCATTTTCATATCACAACTATCCATGAAAAGTTGCACGAGATGCACAAACTAACCATGCGATTTACGCCGCAATCTGGACGCAATTCGATAGCTGTAGTGATAAACTCTTTTCCGTATTTTGCTGTTAAATGCTTTTTGATATCCATTAGTTCTGGTACATCGGCACATCTCGGAGATGCAAATACTACACTTGTAATTGCTTCCTTCAGATCAATTGGACAGTTTCTGGATGAAAGAAAAGAATCAACATAATGCAATTCACAAACAAAAAGGAAAAATAAAATTACAAGATCAGCCAGTAACTAAATTAACTATCAACTAATTACAAAAACCAGAAATGCTAAGACTATACAAAATCCAACAATTTACGTACTTCTGAGACTCGATGATTGGCAAGCGGGCCGCTAGAAGCTCACAGTATATCTCAATAAGATTATAGGCTGTCATTGTCTTCTCTTCCCTGATCACATGTTCAACCTGAGACATAGAAAGTCCACAGAAAATTAAAACCAGAAACCGCAAATTTCAAACCTCAATAACCATAATTTGTACTAAAAACAGATATCAAAAGGAATAAATAATCCAGATCAAGAATTTCAACTCTAATTTGCTGAGCTCAAATCAAACAACACTACCCTTAAAATAAATAAATATAATTAATTAATTAATTAAAACATGCCCACCTAAAAATCTCATTTCAAGGTTTCTAGAAAGGAAAAAATTCAAAAAAAAAAAAAAGTTACTGGGCACCAATCAATCTCCTCACGATTCTTTTTCTTGAAAAAGACATAAATAATCTTTCCGGCAAATCTAGTACAGACATATATAGTGTCCTTTCAATCTATATAACTTGATCAAACCAATATAAAATTCAAAAAAGTTTTTTTTTTTTTTTTGGTGAAATCAAAAAAAGAAAGAAACTTTAAAAGCGATCATACCCGAATTCGAGCAGTCTGGACTTGACCAGACTCGAGCAACTGAGCCAATTCCCTCTTCATCTGCTTCACCTGCGCCTCTCTCTTGTTATTCAACAGCTTTATCCTCGAAACGGCGAGCTTCAGTGCCGTTTTGCTGCATCAAAAAACGCCATAAACTCGTCAATCCAACAGTTTCAAAAAAAATTTATAAAAAAAAAAAAAAAAAAACCAACTTTCCCAAATTTTTATTCTTATTAATTTAAAAAAAATCAAAAGAATTTACCACTTCGCTGGCTTGAAGCTCCTGTGAAGCATTGTTGATCGAAAACTCGGAACTTCTGAAGTTCAGATCACGGAAAACAAAAGGAAAAAAAAAAAAAAAAAAAGAAGAAGAAGAAGAAGAAGAAAGAAAATTTCTTCAAGTTTTGGGTGTTCTGGAAATTTAAGGAAACGAAAACGGTGATTGGAATTGTGTTGGGAATCGAATTTGGAAAAATGAATTTAGAAACGAAGGAAACCGAATTTGTCGGACACTTCTTGTTGGAGTTGGAGTTTCGCGGAAATTCAATCCCCAAGAAGAAAACGAAAACGAAGACTTTTTCTGATTACAAAAACTTGTAAAAATGGCAATTGAGGTTAAGTTTGGTACTTTTTTTTACTAATTTGCCCTTTTCGTGTCTACGAGTAAATATTATTATATTTGATTATTTTCCCGATATTAAAATATATATATATATATATATTTTCCTGAGATAACGATAGGAAAAAATCTTAATCGTCGCCAAAAATGTCTTTTCTTTTGAGTTTTTGGTAATAAAAGTTTCTTGTCTTTTTTCGTTCATTTTTGGAAAAAAATATTTTCTATGCAATATTTTTGTTTCTATCCAATATTCGTTAATCTTTTAACTTCAAAAAAAAAAATTTATTCATTAAACTTTTTTAGGAGATTTTTTTTCCCTTGAGATGTCGATCAGTTTAATAATAAAGTCTCGCTTTTTCCGTCCAAAAAAAAAGTTACAAATTCGCGTTAGATCTATAAATCCAAATAAGTTCCTTTCATTTTCGACAACAAAAAAGAAACATCGTCCTTTTTTTTTTTTTTTTTGAGTAAAAAATATTTTTTTTTTCAAAACCTTATTTTCTTGTTAATTTTCCAGCATTCGTTCTTTTGTTTTTAATTTTTAAATTTTCATTTTTCTGAAGGGTTTTTTTTTTTTTTTCCCCCTTTTTCTTAACTTTGAAGTTTGAAGTATGAAGGATAGTGATTTCTTTTTTTTTTTTTTTTTTTTTTTTTTTTTTTTAAGAATCAAGATGGTGATTTCCAACTTGGATAATTGGAGGTCAGTAATTTTATTTATTATTTATTTTTGGACCGTATAGAGAAAATGAAAAGAGGTCAATTAAATTGTGGATAATTATACCAAAAAATAATAATAATAACAGTATAGACAAAAGTGAATCAATGGCTAAATCAAAAGACATGATACTGTTTTAAAATATATAAATAAATAAATAAAAAAGTAAGATGCTAGCCAGGGGAAAAAATGAGAAAGAAGAAAATAGAAGATTCCCACTTCGCATTCATGGGTTAAAAAAAAACTGATAATAGTAATTTATTTTTAAAAAATAAAATAAAAGAATGAGAGAAGACTTTTTATTTAAATTGTAATTCACTATAGTCCTTCCAACAAAATGACAAAAATAACATTCCTTCCAACAGTAACAGGAAAAAAATCCTTAAAAAAAAATAGACATAGTATAAAATTGTTTATATTTAGTTTAATGATTAATTTTAAACCTTTCCATCTCTGACTCTAAAATGGAATTTTAACTATTAAAAAATATAATTTTATGATAATTTTACGTTTAATTACATTAGGAGCAAGTTCAATATAAATGGAGTTTTGACTTTTTTCTCAAGGAGAAAAAAAAAAAAAAAAAAAAAAAAAGAGGTAGTTTGACTTCAAATAGTGTTTAATAAAAAGAGAACAACAGGGAGACACAATTTTATTTATTCCATTTTTTAGCACATAATTCCTTCAGAATGTGAAGCTCTTATGTCGGGGGGCCAAAAAAAAAAGGTACAATCATCACATGTGGATGAGCTAATTTTGGCCATGGGCAGTTGGCGGAACATGGGAGGCAATTAAGAATAGTGTATATGGTTAAAATGGGAATTTTTTTAATATTACAACTATTTTAATCTATGCCTTTTAATTTTAAGGTCATTGTTATTTACTTTTTGAATTTTTAAAAAACTCTAGTTTTACCTTAACTTTTAATTAGTCTCAATAAATTCCTTAATTAAATTTTCGTTACAAATAGACAAAAAAAAAAAGAGAGAGAGAGAGAGAGTTAAGTATAATTATGTGATTTTTTAGGTTTGTTTTTAATAGAAATTTTAATATGTTTTTAATAGAACGAATTAAGTAAAATTAATTCTCTTCTTTTTTTTTTTTTTTGTTTATTTTTAACAAAAATTCAAGTATAACAGGACAAATTTGAAATTCAAAAAATTAAGTAAAAATTTTTAAAATTAGTAAAGTGGAAAGGATTTAAAGTTCAATATCTAATCATTAATTTTATAATGACCATATCGCCTAACCTTCCAATTTTGTCGACAACATAAAATTTACGCTAAAATCACTCGGGAAAAATTCATAATGAAGCAAAAAGAACGTTTCTAGATGAACACGGTAAAATTGGTCCACAACTACAAGTCAAATCATAAAAGGTCTCAAACGGGGGGTTGACCTTATTGACCGACGTTGGAGAAAACGACATCAATTCAAACACACACAAAAAGAAAACAAGCCAACAAACAAAACGAAGATTCGTTCGATAAAACCAACTTCCCACGCATTTTGAATTTCACGTCTGGTTTTTATGGGGTCTCTTCAATTACAAGTCCAAATGCCTTATACGCGTTAATCATTCATTCCTTCATAAGAGTCGTTTCCTAATTTAATTTCAGGCTTTGTTAGATATTACGTCACAAGAACACATAAAGCGAAAGCTTGTCACGGAATTCATGGCGTACACGTTTCATGTCGTTTTCATTCCCAGTGACTCGGCAAAGATTAAAGACATTGTCCACTTCAAGCTCATAAAGTTGGTGATTTGGAAACAACTGATCTAAATTTATAGCGAGGAGGTTTCTTGTTCTCCACTTGTCAAAGAATTATAGAGTACCCTCGTGATACCAATTATAATTCTAATTTTTCTACGGACTCATTTTTTTAATAAAAAATACAATGTGCTAATATTAATTATATGTAATTTTTAAATACTACGAATTGCACTAGTTAATATTAGAAAAATCAGAATTGAAGTTGGTGTTAGCATTAATCTACAAAATGGAATCAATTTCAATGGGGAAAAATGAATTAAAGAGATGGTTTAGGCTTGTAAGCTTCTCCAATGGTCATTTTTCCCACATAGAGATATCCTAATAGATATTGGAATAGAACTACCGTAACTTTTTCTTTTAATGGATATAAAAGAATTAGAAAATTAGATTAACAAATGTTATACAAAAAAAAAAAAAAACAACAAAAAAAACAAAAAAAAAAAAACAAAAAAGAACAAAAAAGAAGAAGAAGAAGAAAAAAAGTCCTCTTATATTCCAAATTGGGGACTCCCCAGACACACGAAAAGCACCCCAAAAAAAAAAAAAAAAACAAAAAAACAAAAAGGGTTCAATGTCCAAAAAGGCCAGTCATGACTCATAAATAGACCTCATGAACCATGAAAGGAAGATGTTATATTATACCAAAAAATAAAGAAAGTTCTGTCACAGCAAAACATTTTCCCGGAAAGTAATGACATTCCTTTCTTCACTCAATCAGAAATGAATATCCGTTATCACATCATATCAACAATGTCTTCAATATTATAATTAAATGAACAACTATTGTAAAATAGATAGCCTAGTTTTGCCAGCATATGTTCAATGAACTACAACTCAATGGTGGAGAAAAATGTATATTTCTATCTGAACTAGAAACATACTACAAAATTAGGTAGGAATATCGGAGGATCCAATTCACCTACAATTTCCGTTTCAGTTAATATTTCATTTCTTTTTTTTTTTTTTTTATAATTTTTGGCCACATCTTTAGGCTGTGGGGTTGTGATTCACTCACAGTTCATCGTTGGAGTTACCGAATTGACTTAGTAAGATGGCTAAATCCATGCCCTGTACCATAGTCGGCACAGCCGTCTCATAAGGGCACGCTCGAGAAAATCCAACTTTGCCAGATTTCTGCACTTTCTTTATGCACTTCTTGAACTTTTCATGGCATTTTATATCTATCAAACCTGAAACAACCAACCAAACATAACTTAATCCTCATGCAGCCATTAACAAAGCCAAGAGACAAGATAAAAAGCCAAAATATCATTTGATATTCGTATCAAGAATATGGAAAAATGAATTCATCCCAGGTTGCGATGACTCGGGATTGGAGGTGAATATAAAGTATTTTCTATTCTTTTGGCAACAAAGAAAAAAATATATATAAAAGCTAAAATCACAGGGCCTTAATACCGACCTTTCACGAAGACAAGAAGTTAAGTTACTTCTTTTTTTCCCCATTAAATCATACCATAAGGCACAAGTAGTTAATTTATATGAATAAGACTTACCAATTCACATTTTTTAACCAACAACCACGGTTCTTGTAACACCCAAACGACCATTTTCTTTGTCTCATTCAAGTGGTCCACTCATTCACCACATTCAACTTAAAAAATTCAAAAAAATCCACCAACTACTTATCTAACAATCAGATAAAAAGCTCCATAGTGATAAATTTAAAAAGGAAAAAGAAAAGGGAATAAACTTTCATGGAAATTGCATTTATTATATCTAAAAAGGACCGTTAAAAATGGAAATCGATTACTTATTTGTGCTCAAAGGAAAAATAAAATAAAATTTTACAACAAAAAAAATAAAATTTGGCAGGTACAGTAGCACGTTCTACTCGGCAAAAAAGACCACTTAGTCATTTATATTTTTACACAGGATTTCACAAGTTGGTAATGATACAAACTCTAATGAGCACAAGAGTTCTTGATCATATTCTAAAAAAGACCGACTTCTTGAATGAGGATGAGATTCAAGAAGCCCATATTAACGATGCCTAAGATCGATATGGCGCTCAAATCCCGGCAAAATGCATTCAATGAGTTCAAGGATACCTATAACCTAAACAAGATGAATTTCACCATAGCTCAGCTCATGAACGAACTTCATTCTGTCGAGCAGAGTTAGTAGTCTGAAAAATCTATGGGTAGCATCAACCTCAAGAAGGATTCTTCTCTTAAGGGAAAACTTAAAGGCTAGATGATCTAGAACAACAACAAGAACATTAGGAAGAAGAAGAAACCTAGCATAAAGAAAGACGGCAAGCTCAAAGGCAAGTGCTTCAATCGCGGTGTTAAGGGACACTGAACGAAAGACCGCCCCAAGATTGTGAAATCGGGTAAGATGAGTTTTTTTGTTGTTAACGCGTGTTTTGTTCAAAACCCTATAGGTCACGGATTGAAAATTCTAACAACAAATCAAATTAGTAATTTACTTTCGGTTTTAGGAAGTAAAATTAATCAAATTAAGATTAATTTACTAATGTTGCTTGTTCTGGTTCATTAACACGCGTGATGAGTAAATAAATGACGAACTTTGGCATTAATCTAAGAAGTTTGAATCATTGTCAACATGTGAATCATGTTTAAGAAAAACTAATAAGACGCTTTTTCCGGTCTAAGAAGAACGCGCAGCTGTACTTCTTCAATTGGTACATACACATATATGATATACGTGGACCAATAAGTGCAATAGCCCAAGAAAACTACTTTGCAACGATAAAAGCATCCAATTTTTTTCATCTCTTATTCATGGGGTCCACTCTTTAATCTTGTATCTAAATCCACAGCAAAGTGCAGAGTTCGACTCTAACGACAATAAGAAAAATTAAGTATTAAAAAAAAAAAGGGCAAAGATTGAAACCTTTTTTTGTGACACATTCGTCGTGAATCTTGCAACAAGCATCGAGATCGTCGCAAGGCTTCTCTCCAGGGCATCCAGTCCATCCTACGCCGCAGAACTTTCCATATCGAATCCCAACAGCTAAATTCACCCAAAAAAAAAAGGGATAAAAAATTTAAACTAGAATAAATCGCCATTGTTGAAGGATTTTTAACTCTCAAACTTACAATTACAATTCTCCGCAACGCAAGTTTTGCTGCATTTGACCTGTCCATCCAAAAATATTTTAAGAGCTCTGATCAAATTAAAAATGTGTATAAAATCGTACATCCGATGGATTCTACTTTCCGTCTCTTGTTTCCGTATTTTCTAGGCAGCCAAACGGAGGGTCGTTATGTTCGTTACCTCGGACTCGTTGTTGGAGCAATGGGCGACGACGGTGAGGGAGATAAAAACGACGGCGAATCCGGCGGCGACACGCGTCCTGGCGGGAACACCAACGCCACGCGACATTTCTCGCTCTGTTTTTGGAATCCTCCCACGGTCACAGGCGCACAGACGAACGACACAAATGAACGAAGTGTTCTGGGTTTTCCCTCTTACTCTCTCTGTGCCTTCCCTCGCTTTTTGTATTGACGTTTCTCTCCATCTCTCCTTTTGGATTTCTAACAATCTGACTCGTTTTCCTATTGGTCGAAATTCGTCATCGCCTACATGTGAAAATACTGTATTGCCCTTTCTGGTGCTGATTCCACTGGAAAACATGGGCCGGGCCGGCCCAACCGGAGGAATTTGAGGCCTAAGTTGAGTTGAGGATTGAAGGAGACAACTTTCAATTACTCTACCTCATTTGACTTGTTTTGTTTGTTCTCTTCAAGAGATTTTTTTTTTAAATATAAATTATCGTTAGACTATATTTATAACCACTTGATTGTACAGAGTTAAGACTTCAGTTTTGGACTTGAGAATTTCTGTTTTTATTTTGCACATTGCTCGGAAAAGGATTATTTGTTAACTTTTGTTTATTAACCGTTGATGAACTTCAAATCAAAGATGAACTAGTCTTCTCAAACAGTCATTACACAAGAAATGCGAGAGAGACACAAGACATCATTTCTAACATTCTCGTGTGCTACTTTCACAAAAGAAATTCACGAGCTGAAACTTCAGCCAACACTTAAAAAGATAAGCATAGAAAAATATTACTTGGAGATTCTATTATAAACGACACAAAGTGAAATTGAGAAAACATCGAAACGAAAGACGTTAAACAAAAATCCAAATCAACATCGACATTGACATTGACATAATCGGGCTCCCACCTTCAATCCCAATCATTTTATGATGTGCTCGAGCAACATGTTGCAGAAATTGGTCATATGAATAGGCAAAAATGAGCAAGTTAATGCAACAAATCTTGCACTGTGATCAGCAATTATGATTTAATAGCAGTAGCTCCCAACAGAGAATAACAAAAAGAAAGCAACATCAAGCTCCATCCAGGTCACTTTTGAATACATGCATTATTAAGGCTGTCAGAATTGCCTACGGATTTCTCGGATTCAAAAATTTTGCAGAATGATGAAAAAAAAAACGGCAAGAAAAAAATTTTGCATGTAGAGTTCCCTCAATTTAGATGAAGCCAATAAAATTAGAGGCTTAGACATGCAACCTCTTAAAACATTTTGTCAAGGGAAGTTTTCAAACATAGTAACCAGTGAAAGTGAATCCTCTTCCCACGATCTCGCCGGCGCAAAACCAGGCAAAGCATTCCAGCCCAAATAAAGCAGCTATACCGGCATCTTCGACCTTCAACTCCTGCCTGTTCTTCCATATGTGCTTGACATAGTCAAGTTCCTTCCAGAATGACTCATAACGACCAGGAATACTGCATAAAGAAGAAGTAGGTCGGATATAATGGCAAATACACGCACAAACTAGAAGAGAGAGGCATAGCAGTTGTTTGCTAACAGAAATTCATGATCTAAAAACTTGGTAACATGAAATAGTTGGTACTGCATAAAAAGAAAGTTGTGAAGCCTGTTTATCTCGAACTGAAATACAAACCTAGCAAGACGAGTGTAAAGCAGTTGTTTTGATAGCTGATTGCATTTCTCAACCGTTGGTGGTCCCTGAATGTATTGCTTGTTCTGCTCCAATAACTGCTTGTAATAGGCAGATCCGTGCTTGAAAGCGAATTGCGACGCTTGGCAAGCCTTAGACTGCAATTGTTGCAACTTTGATGCCATCGACTCCAAATCTAAGCCAAACTGCAGAAAAACAAGCTAATTTAGGATATGACACTAAGCCAACCGAACTTTTACAAACGAGAATACGAATACCTATAAAGTTACGTTTTTCACAAGAAACATGATACTCCTCATTGGAAGGGGAAAAAAAGTTTCATGAATTTTTTACAGCTAAAAAAGATAGGACAAAAAAGTAATTTTCTAATTCAAAACTCTCAAAAATGTTGACACATTTACAATCATTACGTTCATGATAAAAATATTTTTCAGTGTGTATCATCGCTTCTTCCACAAACTTCAGATTACTAACAATGCACGCCTTATTTGGTTGGTTGAATTTGACAAGCAAAAAGAGAAAAGCCAACAAGTCAACTTTGACCATATCTTCCAAATCCTAGATAAAGATTAACAAAAAACAAAAATAAAACAAAGAAAACTCTTCTGATAGACTAGTAAATGAAGATCACAACCAAACATATATAAAGTATCAGAAAATTGAGCTGCCATAGCCTACCGACTAAACAAACAGCTGAGGGAAAGGGTAATTACGAGTTACGACATAGTTGATAGTGCCCTGAGTCCGAGTATCAATAACCAAAATCCTTAAGATGAAGAGTAATGGCCATAACTCAGAGAAACAATTTAAACCAATGTAACGAAAGAACAATGACACGCATTATGAAAAATTTAATCATGAATATCATGAATGCATACGTGCCAAAATACTGTAGAATCACTTAAACTGAAATTATGGTTTTTCCCCCAGCAAGTCATATTTTAATTTCAAGATACTTTTTTTTTTTTTTTTTTTTTTTTTCAAGATGCATAACGTGTTCCTTTTACAAACACAAGGATATGTAATTTACAGAACCACAAGACCAAGTGAACTCAAGTTTTCTTCGTAAAGGCGTCACATTTCCCACCAAATCGAACACATTTTTAAGTCTAAAATGCAAATTGAATAAAACCCAAATAGTTCAAATAAACAGAAAGAATCCTGTAAAAAAACAAAAAAATAAAAATGGCTTCGGCTTATACAGCTAAAATCCCACTAAATGATTCTCATAACAACTCGGACGAAAAAAAAAAAAAAAACTGAGTTCTCATCACAGTATTACAAACCATAATAAAAATAAAAATAAAATCAATTTCAGAAACACCAAACAATTTGGATTAGATAAAACTAAAAAATAAAAAATAATCTTCATCATTGCAAATTTAGAACATAAACCCCAAGATTATCAAAAGAGAGACCAGATCCAAATAAGGTTTGTACAAGGCAAACAGAATAGGAAACCAAAAATTGAAGAAGAAGAAAATTGAAATATCGAAAGGGATTTACCTTAATGGTTCTGGATTTGAATGCAGAGCGACTGAGATGAAGAGCGAGACTTCGCTTCTCCCGCCGCAGAGAGGTGTGCTACGAGAGTTGTGCGACAAACAAGAGACAGAGAGAGAGAGGGCGTACTATCGAGGGCTTAGAGGTTTCTGAGAAGGGGCCGAATTCGTAAATAATAGAAGTTTTGGGTTTTTCCTCCTTTGTTGGTCTCTTTGTCAATTTTAACAAACGTGTTTAACAAAGGGACAAATGAGTAAATAATTCTTTTTTTTATATATTTTTTAACGGAATTCCATAATGGGGTAAAGTGGTTTTACCCCATTAATATGGGTTGTAAAAATTTTGAACCTTTAGATTGTAAAAATTGATTATTTTAGTAATTTTTTTATTTTAAATATTTTTAAATATTGTTATTTTAATTTTAACAATTTGCCTAAACACTCTCTGAACTCTTTTAAAGATGACAATTTAGATTTTTTTTTTAAATAACCCTAAGCTCTTATTTTTGACCGTTATGATCATTTATGTCTAAATCCGTTAACTTGTGAGGGTATTTTAATAATTTAACAGTAATTAATTTAACAAAAATTTAAAAATAATAATAAAAAAAACAAAAAAGTTTCCTCTCCCCTCTCTCTCTTTTTTGTCAAAACCCAATTTGGGGGGGGGGAACCAAATCGGAAGGAGAGGGGAGCGGGAGGCATAGGCGTCGCAATGGGGGGTGGGGCAAACCAGATCATAAGGAGAGAGGGGTAGGGGCATCGGTGTTGCGGTGGGGGGAAGGTCCCATAAACCCAGATTGTGAATTAGGCGGGGGCGAACGAAGGCGGGAGGAGGGGACCCAATCACAAGGTGGGGGTGAACGGCGGCAAAAGGGGGGAACCTAGATCGCGGGGGCCGAACGGCAGCGGGAGGGGGGGGACCCAGTTGTGGGGTGAGGGGCGAACATAGGCGGGAGGGGGGATAGGGGTGGGGGGCGAATAGCGACGGGAGAGGGGGACCCAGTGGCGGGGGTGGGGGGCGAACAGAGGCGGGAATGGGGCATGGGTGGGGGGCAAACGGCGGCGAGAGAGGGGCTGTGAAACTGAGAAAAGGAGTAAGGGCTAACCCAATCGGGGTTGGGGGGGCCAGACTGAAAGAGAGAGAGAGAAAGGGGGAGGGGGGTGGGCGAAAATAGAGGGGGAGAGGGGGAAAAGGGAGGGAAAGAGAGAGAATAGTGGGTACATTTTAGTATAAAAATTAATCATTTCAGTAATATTTCATTAAAAATTTAACAGATTTAGATGAAAATAACCATAACAGCCAAAAACTAAGAGTTTTAGCTTGGCAAAAAAAAAAAAAAAAGACAAGGACCAAACCGTCACCTTTAAAAGAGTTCAGGAACTATGTAGACCAATTATTCTTTTTATTTTTAAACTTATAGATAAAGAGGATTCTAACTCTTTAATTTTATTTATTTTTAAAGAGATAGCTTTTATATTTTAATAAAGTTATATATAATATTCTCATTAAATTATGTGTGCAATCACTTAAATCCTCTAGTTTCCTCGAATGCTATTTACTTCAATTTTCAAGATTAAAATGGGCTGAAATGAAAAGCTGGGTTAGACATTATCAAAGCCTGTTCTGTTGTAATACCTTATATTGATGGAACTAGCCCAACTGGCACCCGCCATTGGTCTAGGCCCCAAGGGGAGGATACTATAGTGGGCCGAAAGATATCCACACCAAAGCGATGTCGTCTACACTAAACGACGAGATTAACAATGTCGGACATACACTAAAAGAATTTTTAAATTTTTTTACACCGTTAATCTCACAATTAGAGTTTTCTTGCTCCTATTTGGTACTAAAAAATGTTGTCGTTTAAGAGACAAAAACGGTGCCACTCAGTATAATGAGCGTTGCTTGTTGTTTGTTGTTTGTATAAGAAACTCCAACGAGGTAATAACATCAAGTGCCCTCGTTGCTTTCTAGCCAAAGATAAAGTAAGATTAAAAACTGGACTTTGTACGTTTTATAATCTCAAATTCATGCATGATAAATACGTTCCAATTATCACCTAAAATTGAGTATTTACAGACATAGTTTAACGATATTACCATATGTGATTTCACCTAAAAGCATATAATTCAAATCCCCCTATATCCAAATTCAAATATATATCACGTAAAACTATATTATAAATATAGTTTAACATTACTTTCACACTTGATGTGTCGCAACATTCTCGATTTTTTTTTAAACTATCAATTAATGTAAAGACTTATGTTTTAAAAACTTATGTGGAGGGATTCATCCACATACTAGTTAAAGCCTTACATCTGTCATTGATGAAGCTACTATGAAGGCGATGAACCTAGAAATGGATAACAAATTGAAGGTGGATAGACCTCCACGAGCTTTGGCAACGTGGTTGCTCATTGACACCCGATTTGGTCAGAACAAACGTACATCTATTTCATTAAACCTACAATCACTGAAATTATGATTTATTCTATTTATTTTTTTTTTTAAGATGAAAGATTGATTTATGCAAGTAGAAAATCCTTATCAAATGATAAGTAAGATTTGGTACGTTACATGTCACCTATTGCTCAATCGAGATCATACGACATGCACAAAAGGAAAGAAGAAAACAACGACGTTTATTAATTAGGAAAATCTCTTTTGTCAAAGCCCCCCCCCCCCAAAAAAAAAAAAAAAAAAAAAAAAAAAAAAAAAGAGCTGGAGTAGGACCCATTTTCCATCACTAATCAAAATTTTCAAGCTTCAAAGCCAATACCGACAAGACAACATACAATAATAGAATGACCAACAAAACAATTTCGTCTCTATATGCCGACAACATTTTTCTTCTTTTTTGATGCATCAATTAATGGAAAAAGAATGTAATGTCGTTTTTCGGGACCAATTCTAATCTTTCATTCACCTTTTCAAGATTCTGAAGCTATCACGTTCTAAACCATACTCATTATAGGATTAAAATCTTCTCTTTTTGAATTTTTAATGTCTCAAATGCTTCTAACTAACAATTAACACATGTAATTTAAACATAAAAAACAAATCTCTAACTGATATATAATATATTATTATTGATTAAACGTTATTTAATATATCAAAATTGGACAGAAAATATGAATCTAACGTTATCAATCTGAGTTAATTATTATTTGCTCTCATTTGGCAGCGGCCATCACGCCGCTAAAATCTTTTTCCGCTTTCTCATATTTTTTGTGTTGCTAAAGTTGGTATTTTGTTAGTGGGAAAGCTAGCTAAATCTAATCATCCAAAAAAGTAGTGTGTGTATGTGTGTGTATATATATAATGTTTTCGATATATATATATATATATAAATATATAATGTTGGTAATGAAGCATTCATTCAAAAGGGTAGTTGGGTGCTAGGATGTAATATTTTGTATGCACGTGCTTACGTGTCAGCTCATGATTGCCTTCGTGAGCCACATGGGGATGATCTGGACGGTGGTGTTTAATAAGTTGGTTAGTTGTCGAGTATGATTTGGCATGGCCGCTATCACACATTTAATGGCGCAATGGTTGACTTTTGACTTGGAATGATTATTTGAGAGGGGTTTGGTGTATACGTGTATATTATGAAATCGTCATCAAAGGAAACTTGCTATATATACGCGAATGGTACAGAATCCTACCAACTACTCTCACACGTGGGCCGTGGTTCTATTTTGCTCTTCAATCCAGTGTAAAGCATGTGCTATGTATATATGGGATAAATTTAAAAAAATTTATCTAAATAAGAAAAAATTAAAATAACAAGTAAAAAAATATAAAATAATAAGTAGAAAAAAAAAATATAAAGACTCAGGAAAAAGACACGAAAAGAAAACCAAAAAGATAAAAAGACTAAAATGAAAGAAATAATTATCAACACGAAGAATGACTAAAATGAAATAAAATTCGGCTCAAAAGAAACGAAAAAAGGATTAAAATGAAAAAAAAAAGATTTGGAAGAAAATAGAGGACCAAAAAATAAATATAGAAGTAAAAAGAACCAAAATGAAAAAAAAAGGTCCAAAAGGAAAATAAAAAGGGATCAAAATGAAAAAAAAAATGGTCCGAAAAGAAATAAAAAGGAGTAGAAAAATTTTGGTTCAAAAAAAAAAAAAAAACAGAGGACCAAAGAGGAAGTACAAATTTTTTTTGTCCAAAACGAACCGTTTTGGACGAAATGACGTGAACAGGAGAATGTTTTCTCCTTTCTTAATAATGTATAGATACTTTCTCAAAACAATACTAAAAGGCACCAATAATGTTAAACGCCATTTATTAATAAAATTCTTGTCCTCCGATTCTAGGAAGCAAATGTTATTCAGGATATTCGTGATGCATGTTTTCTTAATGTAGGTGATACAATCTGCTATGTTTCCTGTTGTGGAAATTTTGTAGTCTACTTCTTAGCTAGTTACGTCTTTTTTTAGTTCGTATTCTTATGTGTGGTCTGATGTTTTGCCTACCTTCACAGTCTATCGTATTAAAACTGGTTTACGAAGTTTGGTTTTTGTCTTAAAAAAAAAAAAATAAAAAATTGTCCCAAAAGTAAGATTCATTTTCCAATAACAACGATATTTAGCACCGGTAATACACCTTGTATTTATTTATTTATTTATTTTTCAAATTTCTCGGTTTTTTTTTCTTTGTTTTTTAGTTTTGTTCTCTCTCTCTCTCCTTCCTTGAAACTTCCCTTGAAGAGTCCGTACGTTGTTGGTTTTTAAAGTGATCTTCATGTGAAAGGAAGTGGTCGTACCGTTTTTGAAATGTCTCACACAATACCTGAAGTTTTTAGACAAATGGCAAAAGTATAACTATTAGATTTGAAAAATAGCAAAAGACTAAAAAGAATATTCTAGGAATGGCAAAATCATAACTTACAATGAAAAAATTACCTTTATATTTCATATTTTTATATTTTAATTACACCACCAAAATCACAAAGCATAATATTAGTTATGTCATTCGTATATGTATCAAGGTTAACCACATAAATGTATATATGTCATTATAAACTTAAAACGTAAATAAAACAAGAAAGAGAATTATAAGAGTTATGGTTAATGTAAAGAAGCTCAACTAAAGGTAAAAAAAACAAAAAACAAAAAACAAAAAAAAGTAAACTAAAGGATAAAATTGATCATATACTAGAGAATAAATTTGAAAATTAGCTATTCATTTTTAAAATATTCTAAAAAGTTTATTTTATTTCAACCCATTCATCAAATGTTACCATTTAATATATTTTTTCATTTATTTTAAAACCATTTTCAAAATAGGATTTGTTTTGGAAGAGAGAAAACAAAACAAAACAAAAAAAAAAAAGAAAATTATCTCCGGTTGCAATTTTTTTCAATTAGCTGACTTTAAATGCCAAGTTGTATTTGATTGTGAAAACAGGATTCTTATCAAACTTATTTGGAGGTCACTAAATGACTAAGATTTATGTTGCCTCCTTAATTATCTCGGAAAAAAAGACAATGAAAGAAAAAGACACAAAAAGTTGATAATTTGAGGTTGACTTTCACATTATTCAACCAAAAGTTTAAAAATTCAAACTTGAATTTAGACTTAGCCCTCAATGTGGAGTTGACAAATGGAATGTTCAAGCCATATTTCGTAAGGAAACCGAATATATGTTAGGAAAAAAAAAAAAGAAAGCTTTACAGGCTATTAATGTTTGAAAGTCTAATACACCTCAAATTGGACCCTTTTTTTTAACGATTTTTTTAATGTTTAATAAATCACCAAGTTATTAAGGAATTATTTTAGAAAAGAAAGAGAAAATCATGCAGGCAATGGTTGAAAGATGATAAAAGCGATTGAATCCTTACTTAATTAACATGCCGTAATTAGCTATTATTTTTTCTATTTCGTTTATATAATATTAAAGTTAGAAAGTTGAAAAGTCAAATAAAACTCAAAAGTAAATGCTAAAATATTATGGAAACTCGAGCTAAATAATATTATGTCTGCTTCATAAACTATATAGTAACATACACAAACTATATATTATTTAGATAAAAAACATATTATAAAAATGTAAATAATGAAACTCCTAATTAACTAGCCGCACATTATAAGGTTATAATACTTGGACAGTCTCTTTTGTTGATATGTATTACCTCTCAATCCTCATTTTATATTTCATCAAACTCATGTCGACATGAAATATTATCAAAAAGCCAGCTTTTAATATGACAAAATCAAGCTGATTTTCATTTGGCTCTAGAAAAGATAAATATTGGTGGGTACAACTTAATATATAACTCATTATATATATATATATATATATAATAAAGGAAAAGAGATTATCAGCCAATGGATCGATCTGGGCGTGTATCAGGTGGTCACGTGGTGGACCAATATTTGGTGTAAAGCGTGGTACGCAAGCTTCATCTAAAGCACAAACTAATGCGAAATCTTATCTAATTATAGTACATCTCAATCAAGCCAGGTTTTATGGGCATGACATACCATGACAAAAAAAGCCTATACATGTGTGTGTGTGTGTGTATATATCTTCCAAATGTCAAAGGTTGTGTGTAGAAGTTCGAGGTTTGATATTCCAACCAAGCCATCAAGTTTGTATAACTTGGACCCTAGCTGTTGATGATGATGATGATTTGTTAGATAATTATCGTATCCACATTTCGTTATTAACATATTGATTAAGTACAAATTGTATATATATATATATATAATTTGACAATAATTTTGTATATGATTTAATCATAAAATATAGAGTTTAAATCTTCAAACCTCAAATTAAAAAACTCATTAAAAAAAAAAAAAAAAAACAAAAAGCAAACTACTACTCTTTTCTTGAATTTTAGTGGTTAGTCAAAGACTCAAATTAAAAGAATACTATATATATCCTTTTTAAGCATTTTGATATGTTATGATAAGTTGTATTATTGTACCATACTAGATCAATAATTGCATTGTGTTGGTGATAATTAATAGGAGGGTGGAAAAAAGACATCAAGTAGTACAATCATGGAAACAAGAAACTTCAAACTTGCTTTTGCCAAAGCTAGCAAAGAATGTTTAAAATATTTTGTTACTTTACGATTATTTAATATTGTGACACTAGCCCACTCTTCTTGAATGGAGCTTTACCATCCAAAGAGTGGAATTTCATGGCTACAAGCCATTAATAATATGAGGATAATCATAGTGAGAGGAGGGCTAATTAGGTAATTTAAATACCCTTTTCCCCTCTCATATATATACATATATATATATATATATTAATTTCAAAAACTTATGTGCTCTTTTTACACGACTTTAAACAAGAAAACAAGAGAAAAAGAAGAAATGGAATATAAAGAAAATAATATGGAGAGAAAAAAAAATGTTATTCCTTCATATTATATGATATCATAATGAGGAAAGAAGTTAAAACTACCTTTTGTTATTTGGTATTGCAAGTAAAAGTACAGGGAAGGAAGATGTTTAATTCATGCAATTACGATTTTGTCAATACTTTCTTTTGTCTTCAAAGTTTTTTTATTAATACATTAGGATGATCTAGTAAATTTGTTAGTTTTGCCTTTTAGTACAAAGATTTCTATCCAATTTTAGATAGACTAAAAATGTGGGTCTCACAAGGTTTTATTCTTCCCATTTTTTTCCCCCTCGTAATATCACTCCAACCAAACATCATGATTTTTGAATTTCTATCATGTTATTTTCTTTTCCCATCACTTTCATCCCTACCAAATTTATAGCATTAATGGTAACTGAGTCGAAGTCTCATAGATAGAAATACACATACTATAGTATAATTAAATAAATAACATAAAAAATAAAAAAAAGATTTTTAGAGGTGTAGATGTTAGTGTAAGAATTTCAGGTATAATTTTGAGATAAATTTATACATTATAAAAGTGAAGTTAGAAAAACACATGTTATTACATGGTACAAACAAAACAAAAAAATGATATTGGGGAAAAAATTTCTTTTATTACATTATGAAATTACAATAAACTTTGTGAGAGAGAATATGAAAACTTGCTTTGCCAAAGCAAGATCAGAACTTGCTTTGACAAGAGCAAGCAAACAATTGTTTTATTAATTTCTTCAATATAAAATTTGTGATTTACAATATACATGATGAATATACGACCACGAGACAAAACCCCCCATTTCTTGTAAATGGAGAATTTTGTCCTCCAAAAGAATCGAAAAATGGTTTCCAAACCATTAAAAAAAAAAAAAAAAATATCAAGATCGAGAGAAGAAAAAATAGTGTAGATCGGTTTAGTTTCTAGTACTTCTCTTCCATCCTTTTGTCCATGAAATTGTGTATTCTTTTTAAAGCCACTTCCAGTGTCTTCTCACTCATGTTGGCAAAACACACCCTAAACCACCCCGGTTCGGAGCAATGGCAAGAAGATCCCGGCGAGATATTCAGCTTGATTTCGTGAAGAACGGAATCCCAAAGCGCCAATTCGCCGTCCCTTGTCGGGTTTTCCAGAAGTGAACTCAAATTCATCCAACAAAAAAGCCCGGCATTTCCCTTCAAACACTCAATCCCGGAACTCCTCAGCCCTTCAATGATCATGTCATATCTCTTCTTGAGCCTGTCTCTGTTGGTCTTGATGTAGTTCTCCGTGAATTCCTTGTCGGACAACATCGACGCCAAGAGATGCTGAGTTTGCGACGATATCAACGTGAAGCTCGACATCCTTCTCGCCGTCGTCACGACCTTGTCGTTGTAGGAGTATATCGTGCCGACGCGGAAGCCTGGCAGGCCTAGATCCTTGGAGAGGCTGTACACAATGTGAACCCTCTCCGCCGAGTTCTTGTACTTCCGGTCCTCGAGAATCTCCGCGATGCTAACAAATTCCTCCGACGAGAAGACTGATCCCGAGTAGATCTCGTCGGAGATGAGGTGGATGTTCTTTCGCATGATAAAGTTGAGAATCTCCTCGAGTACCGACCGTTGGATCGTCGCGCCTAGAGGGTTTGACGGGTTTGTGATGAGAACACCTCGCACCCTTACGTTCTCGGATTGTGCTTTTTTGTATGCATCTTCTAGAGCTTGTGGAGTGATCTGGAAATTGTTGGAGCTGTCGCAATGGATCGGGAAAATCTTTACACCTGTTCTCCATCTTAAATCTCTGTCAAACCTGAAAAAAAAAAAAACCCAATTGGATTTAGATTAGTTTGAGGCTTAAATATGGACGTGAAAATATGCATGAAATAGTACTAAAAAAAGTTCATTCTAATGCCTGTTTGAGATTGATTCTAATTCTAAAGCCAATAGTCAATCACTTTTGCACGAGTTTTTAAGCAAACTAGTACCAGAATTAAATGTTAGAAAAAGATCGTTTTTCAAAAGTGATTAACAATAATTATTTTTTATATGTTATAATAATTTATTATTTTGATGCTTATCTTACCCTGGATAATACGGCGTCGGAACCAACAAAGCATCTCCGGGATCAGCCAAAATGAATGTCAAGAGCTCGTTGGCTGCGGTGGCGCCGGCGGTGATGACCACTCTACTGGGGTCAAACTTTGCTCTTCCTCCTCTGATTTGCTCCATGAAACTTGCCATTGCCGTTCTGAAGGATAAAAGGCCATGGTAGTCTTGAAACAAGGCGTTTTCTCTAAAGCTGGACATTCCTTTTTCCCAGCTGGATTCTTCCGAATGCTGATCCAAGTACTTTTCTAGCAAATCAAACGAAACCTGTTCAAGAAAAAAAAAAAAAAAAAAACATGAGATATATATATTTTTTTATTTCAAAAAGTCAGTTTAAAAACGGGATGCCACACGAGAGCTTACTTGATTTTCTGCCAATCCCATCTGAATGACGCCAGATGGGTTGGCGATTTCATCATAAGGGTCTTCATCATAAGCTCTCCAGCCAGCAAAATATGGAGAGTCTTCGCCATGAGTGTCGGAAACCGCGACCTTTGAGAGCTCAACGGAAGCTTCAGGTTGTTTCTCAATCTCAGTAGCCATAACTAGCTTTCTTAGTTTCTTCTTTTTTAGTTAAAGAAGATGGCCTTTTTTTTAAGTTTTATTTTTTTATTTTTTTATTTTCCCTTGTTTTATTAAGGCCTAATTAAGAAAGCTGTTGTGGAGAAGAGAGAGAGAGAGAGAGAGAGAGAGCTTGAGAAAACTGAGAGATATTGGTACTACCGTTGAATGGAAAAGTTTGACAAAAAGAGTCCCTTATATAGAGGCAGGAAAATTAAGTAGCAAAGCTCTCAACTTGTCTAACAAAGAAATAAAAGATATATATATATATATATGTATGTATGCATATATACATATATTAATAATTATTGATTCTCTTGTAAGCAGATCAAAGATATTACCTTTTACATATATTTTTAGTTTTTATCCCTTTGCCAACTGTAGCTTCTGTCATAATGTCAAATTTTCTCTTAAAAATCTTCATAAGATACACAGAGAATAATACGGTGGTTGATAGATCAGGGGGAAGCGAGTTTTTCTTTTTCTTTTTTTAATAAATTAATCTCGTATGTTTTTTTAGTCAAAGAGAATTGGTGTTTTTCTGCCTTCATATATATATACAAAAACATATATATATATATATCACTAATTGCAATTATTTTTTCGTTAATCGTGGTTGGTTTTTTTCCTACAAATATCCCTACTTCCCAACCTATGACTGATCAAATCTTTGCCCAATTAACTCTTAAATTCTATTGCCCTAAAACAAATCATGCATATAATTGAAGATATCAAGTGATGAGAGAGTAGTTAAGTTAAGTTTTCAGATCACAAAGATACCAATTTACCCAAGATTAAGATTCCGATTTACAAACAAAACCAGGACAAAATAGAAGCTCGGAGAAGATCTGGTGACCCCACTTTTGCATTATGTCTAAGCAGCATAGTTTATAATCCTTAATTTCTCTTTATTTTGAAGTTCCAATTAGCCACTATTTTGTGTTATTTTCAGCTTGTATTAATGGTCTAACTGAACTTAACAAAGTTCATGACACAGATTTTTAAATAAAAAAAAAAAGCATGAAAATGGCACTACAAATATTATAATTATAATATTTTTATAAGCGACTTATTTGCATTTTTCTTGTGGTTCAATTTTCATATACGTATAAGGCTTTTAGATATATATATATATATATATGTATGTATATTTTCAAGCATGTTTATAATTTTGTGTTTATGGGGTATATAATGTGGAATATTTTTGTTACATATGCATGGCCGTCTATGTAGTAGATAGGATACTTGTTGTGATTGTGTCGTTTGTGTGGATTTCAACTAACATATACATATAGGGAATAAGTGTAATATATATATATATATATATATATCACCAAGATGAAAAAAAATGGAGGCAATAAAATAAATAAATAAAATAAGTGATAATGGGAATATGCTTCTGAAAAATCAACGACGTGGGGCTCGAGATATCATGAATATCCATGTGCAAGAAAGAAGGGCCTCTCTCAATAGTTAGAGATTTGCAATTGATATATATATATATATATATATGTATATGTATATATGTATTTACGTGTATATATCTCTTTGATTTTGGATCCTAAAAATGCAAAGAAAAGAAAAGGAGAACGTGAGTGGAGTGATTCAGAATGACGACCATTTGGCGACTTCAGCCTCTAAGGGAGAGACAAGTATCAACCGCAAAGGTCTTTGACCAGATGTGCAAAAGTTTAATTTTGATTAATTAATATATGGTGTTCTACTTTATAAAAATGCAAATAATTAGTGTGACATAGGAAGTTTTCACACGCATTTTCTTTTTTGACTGGAATATTGCCACTTTCAACTCATCAACCAAATGAGCCCAAAATCATTGGATGGAAAGCATATAGTTAATTGCAAAAAAGTAAACGCCCCAAATTATTTGCTCCTCCAACAAAAATCTTGCAGCTTGTATTGGTGTATGCCTCATGAAATCAGAAGTTTTAGTGAGGGATTAATAATTGCAAGTTTTTAATTTTTAAAAGAATAAAATGAAGTTTATAATTTTTTTGAGGGGATTATTTGTAAATTATTGTCAAATATATAGATAAAAAAAAATTAAGAAAAGGTTGAAGCGAGGCTTAACCTTAGTGCCTACGTCCCTGAGTTTAGTGGCCCCGAAGGATTATTTGATACCGTGTTGTATTATATAGAAAACTTACAGTAGAACTGTATTGATTTTTTTATATTTTATTAACTATATTAATAGTTTCATTAATTTTTTAACAATTTAATTCGTGAGACTACACAATAAACATTTTCGTAGTATAATATATATTCTCTACTCCTAAACTAATTAATAAATTATAGAGAAGAGTCATTTATTTTAATTTCCTATTTTCATTTTTTTCAATTGTCTTTGATTATTGAAGAAAAAGAGTTTAAGGAGTTATTCAACAATATCTTATATCTCTTGAAAATTTGACATTTGATATTTAACATTTACAATTAAGATTATATATGATCTCAAACCACCAAAATCCAATTTGATATCTGCAAACAAAGGCAATATTAGTTTTAAAAAAAAAAACTAGTGAATTATAATATTAGTGTGTTAGGTAACAGAGAAAATTAATATTATCAACGAAAAGGTCATTGCTAAGAAAGTGCTCTCGAGTTCTTAAGTGGATTCCAACTGAGAAAGCAGCATCTGACATGGCAGCACCTCAGAATTAGTTTAGGGCTACTCAACACTGTGAAAACGACAGGCCAAAAAAAAAAAAAAAAATTAATAGGTAAGCTTCACAACTGTACTGCCTAAATTAAGTGTTAATTTCGAACTTCATGACACCTATTAGGTTTTTAAATTATAGAGACTTATATTGTTAAATCTGATTAAAATCATAATATATATATATATATATAAGATATAAAATTTTTGATAAAGATATAATGATTGAAAAACAAAACTTATGCTTTGTTTGGCATTTCAATTTAACTCTAACTAAACTTTACTTTTTCATATCAGTTTTTGTCTTTTTTCTGAAAAGTTCACAAAAATTATAACTAGTTTTTGAAAGTCAACGAACTCAAACTTAAAAATTTCATCTCCAATCAGTGAACCAAATATAAGCTTAATATCGATGGTGCATTTTCAAACCCTACCGTAGAAATCTATTTATTTTAGACGAAAAAAAGAAGTGACAAGAGGGATCTTTTTATATGAGGTGGGATTTTCTTAATCATCATCTAACAGATCACCTTGTCAACATCTTCTACGCAAGATGCCAAGTTTAATGTCACACTGTCCTTTTGTGTTGCTAATTAGGACTACAAACGAAAGGAATGTGCTTTGTCTTACCCCAAATCCTCTACTGACCTACTGCGATTTCTGCAGCCACAAATGGCCTGCAAATGGTAATAAAAGTCGGAACATTGATATTCCTTTATATATATATAGTTATATATTTTCGAAATCTTGATATATAAAAAGGGTATACATAATTTTCTTTAGAGATATCATATAACAAATTATATTCGCAGGCAAATCTATGGCCATACGAATCTCCATTTGTTTAATTAAGCGAATAACATTACATCTTTATTAAATTGGACAAAATGGAAAACGCCATATATTCCTAAAATCTCATGACTAAAACCATATCTATAAAATGCATGAATGTGTGTATATATATAGAGTACTATAGGTGTAGGCGTATATAAATATATGTGAATATATATTACTTGAGATCAAATGAGGTAAGATAATATTCTCATCTAATGTGAAAAAAATGTAGAGAATTGGCATGTTTGTATGGCTTCCAGAGAGCAGGAATCTTCATGGAAAGATACAATGCCAATGACTAAGTGCCACGTGGTAATCTTTATTCTCATCACCAAGATTATGTCAAAAGAGAGATATATAACTGTAGAATATTGAGTAGGTTAGATATTAATACTAACTCTTGCTCGTTTGGAATTGGTATAAGGTTTTTGCGCATATTAAGACTTTTAAGCTTTTTCAAACAATAAATATGTTTAATCTCCAGCTGCTACACACACACACACACACACACACACACACACATATATTTATAAACACAATACTCTCTTTGGTCATTTCTTTAATATATATATATAATCATCGCGCATCTATAAATCCATACTTAAGCTTGAAAATTTTTGTGTGTATATATAATTATGTGTGTATATATATATGTTATATGAATGATTCCTATAGCTAGCTAGCGTGTTTGTACGAACACGTTTTTGTAAGAACCATATGACATAATCATAAATTGAGCATGCCGGGTTGGTAGCTAATTATACTAATTGGTAATAATCCTTTTTCCAAAGACAAGCTTTTAATGGTCTTTATGTTGGAAATTTCCTAGTAGGTTGTGCGGATGATACTCTTCCTAATATACATTTGTTGCTCTAGTTGTAGAGCACTAAGAATCCAATATTGTCCACACAGGATTTTGACCACTCAATTATTCATAAAAAAGGAACCATATTTAGGACGATAGAGCTTTTTAGAAGTTATTTTTGATTTTTAGGTCCGAATAATTTTTATGATTTGTCATAAACACTTTTAGTCTCCAGAAAACTCCCTGTCAAAGACAAAAAAATAGAGCTTATGATAAAAATTCGTATGAATAGACTTGATCAAAACTTAGATAAGAGTTTGAGTTCGGACTATATAAACTTCATTTTATAACATTTTTATACTTAGTAAAAAACATTAATATAAAATAATTTTGACCTCATTAATTTTTTGGTTCCAAACAATTACTGAAAAGTCACGATTTTTATTTCTCTTTTTTTACTAACTAAAAGTAAAAAATAAAAACTCTGTCAAACAAACCTTTAGAAGAGTAATGCTAGCTAGAGATATCAACTCTAATTTTAAAACTTTTGAGTAATAACTTATGTGGTGATCTATAATTAAGTCATCATCTTTTTTACTGGTAGATGTAGTTTTTAATTTTTTAATTAATATAGCAATTATTTAAAAAATTATCAAAAAAAAAAAAAAAGAAGGAAAATTCACATGCTACATAATTGGAATCAATAGTTCCCACCTCCCATTTTCTTCAGTTTTGAACTTTCTAATAATTTTTTTCTCCACTTGCATTAGTTTCCTTTGGTGGGTTTCTGCTATATTTTTATGAACATGACTGAATTTCTCCAATCAGTGATTTTCAACCTATGTATGTGCCAAAAATCACCTTTTTTGGTGCATAATTTTCTATATTCACAGCCATGTGCTTTTCCTATCCCATATGCATGCAGCCTTGCACCTCCCTCGATATGATGATTAACGACTGTGTAATGAATTGTGTTGCATGTATGTGTGTGTGTATAAATATATATACGTACACACGCATATACAAATATATAAATATACATAAAAATATGCAAGTCTTCCATGATTAATGGCATGGATCGTACTTCCTTAAATTGTGATCCAAGAACTTCCACACAGGCTTTTGAAATAAGATAAGTTTTAATTTCTCAAATAATTCCACCTCTACAAAATTCAATGTCCTGCTTGGATTTCAACTTCATTTTTTCTCATTTCGTCCTTTTTGCATTACATGCAAATTCCAGCTCGTTTCCAACCAGATACCAGCAGGCAAACCACGCACGGTTACACAATTATATATCACACACACACACGTACATGTGTGTGTATATATATATATATATATATAAATGTATATTCTTTCACATTGGAACTCATGAAAGTGGATAATTTACATTCAAATGTTATTTTGATATCAGACAATGCCTCGTAAATCCAAACACATGCTGTGCATTATTATTGAGTTTGGTAGAAAATTCATTGTTGACCTTATAATTGTGGAAGGTGTTATTGCATCATATCTTATATCTATCATGGGACAACAATGATAATAAGGTCAACAGAGAGTAGTATAGTTATCAACCTTTAGTTACAAGCAAAATTGTGATATTGTTGGTTTATTTAGCTGAGCTCCTAGTTTTCAGTGATCAAATGTTGTTAAATCTCACATGAATTGCAACTTGTCAATTTAAGCTCTTTTTTTATTCCACTTCTCTCTATAGTAGTCTTTAATAGTAAAGATACATTAATATACCCACCAAATGCATTCGAAACGATAAAGGATTATATTATTGTAATTTAGTTCATAGTCTAAGGTTCAAGTTTTGGATGATCTTTTTGAAGGCTTAAATATAAAGGATTATTCTTATCAGTCTACTCAATTGATGTGTCTGGGATCACATCTCCACATATCCTAACCACTAACATATTTGATGGGACTGAGGTGACTCGCTCCTTGATTATTCGAGGGGTTGAGCTACCATTATTATTATTATTTTACCTAAAAGAAAGTTTTAGAAAGGGGGTGACCAGTATTAGCATACCCTCGTAGGTGTTATCAAATGGGCTTCCCATTTACTGATAGGAATGTTTGCTACCGTACAGGCCCGCCTTTCCTCTCGACGAGGAGAGCATCATTCCAGTCCCACTGAATATGCTAATGATAAGAATAAATGAGGATGTGATCTTAGACACTCTGCATGAAGTACTACGCTGATAGAAAACAAACCTTCACATTTGAGATTCCCAAGAGGGCTACCCAACACTCGAATATTTAATCATTGATCTATCACGATAATCTATATATTATCGTTAGGCCATCACACTCAGTGACGATAGAGCTCACCATTAGGACCTTCGATAACCATACCTACTAATTTTTGGAACAATCTCTTTAATTACTTTTAAAAAGAGTGTGGTAATACCGGTCACGTCCAATCCGAACATTTATTTACTAAAAGAAGAGAAACAATGATATAGGGATATATCTCTAGCTAGTGTCTGTTTTCTAATAGTTTTTAGTTCTTTTATATTAGTTTGACATGTTAAAGACACGCGGTTTTCAGAAGAACCTGATCTCTTGGGTAGAGTACTGGAGGGACTTTCATTTTGCCATCCCCTCGTGAGTAATGCTCATCACTGCATTATTCTTGCACATCAATTATTAAATCGCATCTAGTTTTCTTGAGTAACCACTTGAGAGATAAAAAATTATTTAGGGAAGTACTTCAAACTCTAATATTCCTAATATTCGGGGTCAAAATTATTTATTTTCTTGTGCTTAAAATAGTGCTTATAACTCCATGACCATTAGTGTGTATATATATATATTCTCCGTAGTCTTTCCTAATAGATCATGAGGCAACCGTGACGTAAGGGAAAAAGCAGTAGTTAAGAAAATGTATTACCATGCTATACAGTGCTTATATGGATATCTGAGCACTAAAAAAAAAAAAAAAAAAAAACACACACACACACACATATATATATATATATTGGGGAGACAATTCCGATTCTTCAAAAAACTCGCATTCAATAAAAGAATTTACAAATCTCAATTGTGGAGCTATGTGGCTACTCTACATCCTTAATCAATAATGGTTGTCAAAACTTTTTTGGTATACACAAAGTAAGAAACACATGCAAATCCACGGAAAGATCGACCACAAAAAGAGTTCAGGAAAAGGAGGAAGTGGACCCAACTTACATGCTATGTAAGTTTGTTTGAAGATAGCGATTGAAATTTTATATGATAATGAAATGCACCATGTTACATGCTTGAAGGCATTTCTTTCCAAGTTTTAAATGTCCCTTATCAACTTGGGGCATTCTTTTAACTTTAATTACGTTTGGAAAATAATTTACCAAAAGTTTAGGAGGTAACTTTTCAACAACAAAAAAAAAAAAAAAAAAAAAATTCAAACCTAATCCAATTTTTCACTTCTTTGAAATCCATACTACACTCCCATTCATCTTGAATTCTCATTTCAAAACGAATTATGTCACTTGAAGACCGCATGCCAAACAAATGCTAATTCTCTAAATGTTCAGTGGACAAATAAGCATCAAAATTTTTTTGGAAGTTGATATATATTTTTTAGGTGGTTTGAAGATTGCCCTTCAAAAAGCACATCTGTGTATTAGTACCTTTATTTTAATAATTTCAGTTTTTTAACCTCTAATTAGATAAGTATAAAGGGTCAAAAATTCAAACATGCATTTAGAGAGGATTAAAAAAAATAAATATGTGTTTCCACAATTTTACCCCTTTCACTCCCCAAAAAAGGGAAAGACACTTATATGATACAAATTTAAAGATCATTGTACAAATATAACACAAAAAACTAACATTAGACTAATATGACATAAAAATAAACTAAAATTTGTATTATGTTGGTTAAGAATGTGAAATTTATATAATTGTGATTAATAGATGAAAAAAAGGTGGTTATTTTGATAATTTTCTAAAAAAAAAAGAAAAAAGAAAAAAAAGAAGGAAATAGACCTGTTAGCAAACAATGGGCTTAGATATCCATCCAACTTTATAGGCCCAATTTGTAGAACGGGCCTCTTGGAACGAACTAATGGTCCGACTCCAAACAGCTGTGCCCAGTCAGCACAGAACAATTACCAGACACATTAAACGCCGTCGTTGTCATTTTGGGAGAGAAAAGTGAAGTTTCATGGAATAAATGGAGTTTTGAGTTACAGTAGGCAGTTAGCGTTGCGTCTAAGGCGAAACATTCGGAAGCCATTTTGATGGCTTCTCCTTCTCCTTCTCCTTCTCCTTCTCCTTCTCGTCTGACTCGTCCTCCGGTGCCGATGAAACTCCACATCTCCAACCGACAAAAGCTCCTCTCTTCCCTCCGCCGCCACCTCTCCGACTCCTCTCTACCCCTCCATGGCTTTGTCTTTCTCCAAGTAATCTCACTCTCTCTCTTCTCTCTGTGTTCTTCTATTTTACGTTATTTTCTCAATTTTGATCTTTTTTAAAAACAAATTCTTATCGTAATTTTCTAATTTTCTAGTTTTTGTTGTTGTGCTTCTCAGGGAGGTGAAGAGCAGACACGATACGACACTGATCACATCGAACTCTTCAGGTACCTTCTCAAAACAGTCCATAAATTTTTTTTTTTTTTTGCTAAATATGTATATAAATGCTGGTTCACCTTGAATTTATTGGTATTTGGAAAGTTGGATCCAAAAATTTAAATTTTGACAAATGGATCCTAAATTTGAAAGTTTTTTGTAGAGCTCTAAATAGAGGCTGAGTTGGCCCGTGCGCAGTCTTATCCTATTTTGACCTGCACAGATTAGTCCTAGAATAAAATTAGGGAGTATCAGTGATGTTAAAAATTACACATTAATAGAGAGTGAGTCTCACAGAGGCTGAGTTGGCCCGTGTGCAGTCTTATCCTATTTTGACCTGCACAGATTAGTCCTAGAATAAAATTAGGGAGTATCATGTGATGTTAAAAATTACACATTAATAGAGGGTGAGTCTCATATCACGAGGTCCATAGGTGAGACCTATCCTCTATTAGTTGTGATGTTCAACATCAATCATGCTCCAAAGCATTTTTCTTAGTCGTAGGTTTATGATCCATGGGTTTTTAATTTTTTTTTTAGTTATTTTCTATATGAAAAATGCGTGACGCTATAGGCCGTATCTGTGCTTTGTCCTCTAGGCCTGCCTGGCCGGGCAGCCGATTTTTCAACTCTATTATGTTGCAACTGTTGTCCACTAGCTAATTGATTTTGCTTAATAAACAAAAATTCCTTTGGTAAGTTGGACTCTGATAGTTATTTTGACCATTGGGACCTAATTATCGTAGTTTGATCGAGGATTGGATTGTATAGCCAAGGATTGTGAAATTGGGGTGCTAAATTCCAGAATTGGAAGTTTGGAGTTCAACTTGCTAATAAACGAAGAGTTCAGGGTGCATTAGTGCAAATTGGCCTTTGAATGAATATGAGATAACTTGAGGCTTCAAGCCTTGATTAGCACCCCAATTGTTTTGATAATAAATTGCGAATTGCAATACTTTCGTTTTCGTTTTCCTTTTTGATTTGAAGGTTAATTTATTTCCAATTTAATGGCTGCGTCATGTGCTAGACAGGAGAGTTACTTTGCTTACTTGTTTGGAGTGGTGGAGCCTGGTTTCTATGGAGCTATAGTAAGTTCAGTTCAGTTTTAACTTTTTTGATATTGATTTTTCTTTGGCATGAATTTTATTCTTCATTTGGAGTTCTTTATGTCAACTGAAGCTGATATTCATATCATTTCATATGTTTTATATGGAGTATACACGGCCACATTGTTCTCATGTAATTTTCTGATAGTTGGCTTCATATTGAATGCTTTAATTGCATCAAAATGTAAGCTTTGTAATGTTTTCTTATGTTATTCCAAAATCTTGTAGGCTTGGTGTATCTTATCATTTAGACCGAGTTTCATACTATATGTTTCTAATTAGTCGACTTGATTTGTGTTATTGGTATGCCGAGTGAGTGGCTTGATTCTTGTTTTGAATGTGTGGGCATGTACTGGTTACGGGTCTATTTCTGCCTTGAAGTAGTTAAGTTAGTTCTGCAGCTCTGAGTATCTTTATCCTTGTTTCTGTTTCGGGTAGGGTTTTGGTGGGGCTGCTTGATTGGTTTTATGATCTACCTACATTCTTATGTACTTGGTGATTTTTGCAATAGTTATTGGAACTTACTTGAGTTACAGGTTTTTGTTTTACAAATTAATTTACAATTACTATTTTTTCTCTTTCCTTTAAGGACATTGCATCTGGGAAATCTATTCTCTTTGCGCCTAGGTTACCTGCTGATTACGCTGTTTGGTTGGGAGAGATAAAGCCATTAACCTACTTCAAGGTGATTGAATAGTTAACATAGTTTAATTCGTCGCTCTTCACTGCATTGTATTTGCTCATTTGTATGTTTTCCATTTGCAGGAAAAGTATAAGGTTAGTATGGTGTTCTACACTGATGAGATTGCAGAGGTGTTACAAAATGAATACCAGGAATCCAATAAATCTTTATTGTTCCTCTTGCATGGGCTGAACACGGACAGTGATAATTATTCAAAACCAGCTGAGTTTCAGGTTTGTCCACGTTATACTTTATTTCTGCTCAAAAACCAACCTACATATAATTTTGGAATATGACTTAATGCCAAAAGGCCTTGGCGTCTTGCTGAAAGTAGGGCTGGTGTGGGGACAGTTGGTGTATGTTAAGTCCTAACAAACAAAAAATAAACAAAAGACCAAAATAAGGAAAAACATATGTCTTCCGTTTCATTAGGTATTTATTCAATGTTTTTGGCTCAATAGTATAAATGACTATATGACACTTGGCAAATTTTCTCGGTCATGCATCAATTTAGAATATGCATTTTCTTGTTGAAATATTAGTTTTAATACTTTCTTTTATTTTCTATTCAGGGGATAGATAAATTTGAAACTGATTTGACCACCCTGCATCCTATTTTGACTGACTGCCGTGTCATAAAATCAGACTTGGAGCTTGCTCTTATCCAGTTTGCTAATGATATAAGCTCTGAAGCTCATGTTGAGGTAAACGTTTTACTAATTGTTTCGCCTGAATATCTCACACGTATGTCTAGCTTAACATGTCATGCTTAATGAATATGTCATTACTTGATTCAGTCATGTTCATTGTGTTCTTAACTGGTGAAGGACCAGGTCGGTGTTTTTCTGCTCCCTGGCGGTGACATAACAGTTGAAATGTCATTTCTGAATAGGTGATGCGGAAAGTTAGGGCGGGGATGAAAGAGTATCAGCTAGAGAGCTTGTTTCTTCACCACACCTATATGTATGGTGGCTGTAGGCATTGCTCTTACACGTGCATATGCGCCACTGGTGGGAACAGGTATATTTTGTGTTTTTTCTTTCCTGAAAAGCTTTTCGATACTCCAACTATTTCTCGTTTAAATACTTTGCACTAGTACTACTTCACTTAGTCATGCCCCAATCCCTGCTAAACAGGTTAATCATATGCAAGGTTTTCTGCAATTTATCATTGTATAAGACCATGGTCTCAGTTAAAGCTTAAAATTTTTCTTTACTTTCAATATATTATTATTACTACTGCTAGTACTACTACTACTACTACTACTACTACTATTGCAATTTTTGGAATGTTTGAAAGTTCAATTATTATTTTAGTACATTTTGCAATTTTTGGAATGTTGGCTACCTGTGTAATTTCCAATTTTCGTGAATTCGATTTACTTAGTTGCAGATTGCTGAAGTATTTTAATAATAATAAGTTATTGGAAGGCTGTGGGGGTGTAAAATAAAGTGTTCCACGTTTTCAACTCTCAGCGTTGAACATATCTTTTGTAGTCTAATTATGGTTGGAATCGTTGTTTCAGACACGGACTTAAATTTTTGAAAGATTGCTAATGGCTATGATGTTTATCGTTTTTATAATACAGTTCTGTTCTCCATTATGGGCATGCAGCAGCTCCAAATGACAGGGTATGTATAGTTAGATCTATTCCTGAAGAACCTTTTGTTTTTATCAAAGTATTCTGTCCATGTAATGATTAAAAGAAAAAGAAAGTAATCTTAATGTCTTTTGTGCAGACTTTACAAGACGGAGACATGGCTTTGCTCGACATGGGATCCGAATACAACTTTTATGGTTCTGACATAACTTGTTCCTTCCCTGTGAGTGTCTACATTTATCTTTGCAACTGGCCTTTAACTTTGATTGCTCACAACATCTTTTTGTTATGTCCTTATTTTGAGTATTTACCATAATCCTTCTCTTGGCTTTCACTCGTTTTTAGTTGATGAACAATCACACGTATCCTTTCATGTAAATTGGCTTAATAAGATTATTTTCACCTTTATTCGCAGGTGAATGGAAAGTTTACCTCAGATCAATCACTTATATATAATGTAAGTTCTTATCTATAGCACTGATCCTACCCATCGACTGATATTCTCTCTCTCTCTCTCTCTCTCTCTCCCCTTACGAGTGTAGTGAGGACTGTAGAGCCTGCTTACATTGTTTTTGGATGTTTAAATCTTCTGGCATTTCCACGGGTAAATTGTTCTTACTATAGTCTTCTACAGGCTGTCCTTGATGCTCATAATGCAGTAATAGCTGCAATGAAACCTGGAGTATGCTGGATTGATATGCACAAGTAAGTCTAATATTTTAAAACAAATCTTTTTTTTTTGTCACTTGCTTCAGGTAGCAATTAGTTTGAACGTGGATCGTATTTGAGCTTTACAGGAATGTCAGTAGTAATGCTGGCTAACAGTTATTTTAGCTGTCTTGTTGTGCCCGCTTGAGCGTTTTATACTATAAACAGATAAATATGCTTCTGTGTTTGTTCATGGAAAGAAGAGAAGATGATAAGAATGGAAGAGAATCGAGGAATTACAGATTGTTTATTTAATTTAACTTTTTTTTTTGGTTATAGTGTTCATAAGAACCATAAATGATCACAAAAGTGAAAAGGCAACTAGTGATCATACAACAAGCCTAAACAAACACTAACTGCTAGACCATAACATAGGTTCCTAATTGAACAATCTCTGTTAGCCGGGGCAGATGCTGTACGTCTAGATTTTGAAAACACATCCTTGTAGGCTTTTATCTTACAGAAATTGCGTTTATGTATATTTCCATACCTCGTCATTATTAAATAGGAAAAGAAGACGTGGTTTTGTCGAATCCTTCGTTCTGCTAGAAAATGTCTAAAAAGTTTTTACTCATTTGATTATCCAGTATCCCATTTGTCTGCTGGTACAATATTGTATTTTGAAATATGCATTTGCTTGAATTTTTTTTCCCCCTTTTTTAAGTAGATGTGGTTTTATCAACCTCCTCGTTATCAGGGTGGGAAAGAAATCAAAAAATCGAAGAAGGCTATTCATATAATTATACTATCCTTCTGACTGCTTATGTTATCATGCTATTCACTCATGCTGCTTCTGTCTCGTTTAATTTGCAGATTAGCAGAAAAGATTATTCTCGAGTCACTCAGGAGAGGGGGCATTCTTGTTGGGTAACATAATTATACTGATTCCGCATATTACTTGCAATTATTTTTTTCAAAGAGGAAAATTTTTATGCATATTGGCCTTCTCTTTTTGTTGTAGCAATGTAGATGACATGATGGTTGAACGAGCGGGTGCAATTTTCATGCCTCATGGTCTGGGGCATTTCCTTGGCATCGACACTCATGACCCCGGGGGCTACTCAAAGGTTATTCTACATGATTTATCTGCCGATGCTCTCTCTCTCGGAAAAAAAAAAAAAAAAAAAAAAAGGGTCGATGTCCTCTTTGGCATTTCTCTTTTCTTTAATGGACTTGAGATGATGTTAGTGATATGCAGGGAATGGAGAGGCCAAAAGAACCAGGATTAAAGTCTCTACGTACAATAAGAGAACTCCAAGAGGGAATGGTTAGCAATGAAAATTCGTCTTTGAATTCTCGTTCTTTATTTTTAGTAGAAGATGGTCGTTTTCTGGGTAGCTTGATATAAATATCTATATATCAATCGGATTTCATGCTTCGTGTTTGGGCCCTTTTTGTAGGTCATAACCGTGGAGCCTGGTTGCTACTTCATTGATGCTCTATTAGTCCCCGCTATGGAAAATTCAAATACTGCGAGGTTCTTTAATCGCGAAGCAATTAGGAGATTTCAAGGTTTTGGTGGAGTTCGAATCGAGAGTGATGTGGTAATGTATTTATCAAGTCCTATCTTTTATCTCTCATCCATTGTACAAAATGTAATAAATTTTTTTTGTTATTGTTAAAATGAGCTGCTTGTCAAAATACTGTCTTTCCAAATCCCTTCATTAATCTCTCTCTATCCCTCATCTAAATTCAATACGTTTTTGGCAGCATGTCACTGCCACAGGTTGCAAGAACTTGACGAGTTGTCCCCGAGAAGTACAGGAGATCGAAGCGGTAATGGCAGGAGCGCCATGGCCGCTGGACAAAGTCTCTATTTATTCAGCAGTAAACGGTGAAGAGAACAAGCTTACCAACATTTAGTGTGCTTGTTTCTAAGGCAAAGAAATGTTTGTTTATTACAGTTGCATTTTCATAACCAGAAGAAGATTTCTGGCTTTGTCGTCCAAACTCCAAATCTTGAGATGATGGAGATTCTACAATGCTAGACATGACTTTCTTTGGTTATTCAGAAATAAATACGTCTTTGCAACCGTTGATGAACATCCCTAAAGGCAATCATTCGAATATCATGACATGTCTGGAACTGTGAGAAGCCATTTAGTTAGTCCGCTTGAGTTGGAATTTTAGAGTTATTTTTATTGGAGATGAGTTGAGTTTTAAAATTATGCTTTTAGTTGAAAATAAACTGTTTGGATATAATAAGTGTAAAATCTTGATGTGTTTGAAAAAAAAAAAAAATTTCATATGGATTTTGTTTTGTTACTCTCGAATTTTTATGCGATTTAAAACAAAAATAATCTCATTTTGACTTGAAATAACAATGTTATGGATTTTTAAAATTTGAGTTTTTAAATTAGAGTTAGAGATGTGAATAGTGAAAAAACAGCATTGTCTGAATTGGAGTGAATGTGCCAAACATGTGTTGAGTTAGTTTGTTATTAACGCTGTCAACAATATAGCTCCTGTTTTTAGTACTTGGAGCGTTTATTTTTTCCTTTCTTTTAAATTTTTGGTATAAAATTAATTCACAAAAGAGTCTTCAGTCTTCATAAAAGTGTTTAAACGATAATTCTTGTAAGTTGGACTCCCCCCCCTCCCCCCTTTTAAGGGGCATTGAAAAGGGCGATTCTGCAACAACTATCAGCCTAAGGATTCAAACGTTACCGCTTACCAGCATATGGCTTTTAATACTCAAATTTTAGATGCGTTTAGTGTTAAAGTTTGTATTTTGAAATTTAAATTTAAATTAATTATGTGTTTATCGAAATATTTGAATTATTGGAGTTAAAAAATATAAAAACTTGAAATATATTCGAAAAAAAAATATTAATATAGAACTTGTTTCATTCGTATTAAAATTTAATATAATTTATAAAAAAAATCATCTTATTCAGACTTATTTATATAAAATTATGAATTTTTAAAATTTAAATTATAATAATAAAATTAAAGAAAAAATATAAAAATTAAATTATAATTATAAAATTTAGATTGCACCTCTAAACAGGCCCTTAGATTGATAGAAGTGAAAACTTAAGTAATACCATAAAGATGATATCGTAATTGTTGTCCATGAAAGAAAAAGAAAAAAAGGTCAAAAAGAAAAAGAAAAAAGAAAAAAAAAGTAAAGGCTTTACATGAGACGTCGTCGTTTGCTATCATCACTTTGGAATCCGTGCCTCTCAATATCCAACATCACTCTCAGGTATAATCACAAGCACAAAGAAATCTCCACATATAAAAGTCAAAACCCTAGCAAAACCTCTCTCCAGTCACCCCTTCAAAAACCCCCCAAATTCCTTCCTCAAATGGGTCGCCGAAAGAACAACAACAGCAACAACAATCAGGCCTCGGGAAGCTTCAACGACATGGCGAGCCAACACGAGAGCACCAAGATTCGCTTCCGACACGACGACGACGACATCGACGTCGGCGAGGTTGCTCTCGACGCCGCCACCGACAGCTCCAACCTCGTCGAGTCCATGTCCATGTGCGAGCCCGACGCCTCCGATAAAGCCGCCGAAGATCAAGACGTCTCCTTTCTCGACTCCGACGACAAAACCAGCGCCGATTACTACTTCGATTCCTACTCTCATTTCGGTAACTCCTCCCAAAAAAAATCCCATCTTTTTTCGTTTATCAATATGTATTTTGTGTTCTAGGGCTTATGTTTTTGGTTTCTTTGTGTGTTTTGCAGGTATTCATGAAGTGGGTTTTCCGTACTTGATCAAAATCTGTTGCCTTAATGGGACATATGATGAAGATGATGTTTTGTTGACTGTTGTTGCAGGAAATGTTGAAGGATGTTGTGAGAACTAAGACGTATCAAAATGTAATTTATCAGAACAAGTTTCTGTTCAAGGACAAGGTTGTTCTTGATGTAGGAGCGGGGACCGGGATTTTGTCCCTGTTTTGCGCCAAAGCTGGGGCAAAACATGTTTATGCGGTGTGTTAAACTTATCTATTTTCTTTGCTACATATTCACTACACTTTTTCATTTTTTATTTTCCTTTTTCTTATTGTCATCTGTTGAGTTCTTCTAGGTTGAATGCTCACAAATGGCGAACATGGCAAAACAAATTGTTGAAGCTAATGGGTTTTCTAATGGTAATTTGTCTCGTTTGGTGGTCTAACTAAATATGTTGCGTTTCTTTTTCTTTTTCTTTTTCTTTTTTGTTTTTGACTTGTTATTTTTTGGTGCAGTCATAACGGTTTTGAAGGGAAAGATGGAAGAGTTGGAGCTCCCAGTTCCTAAAGTAGACATCATTATCTCAGAATGGATGGGTTACTTCCTGTTGTTTGAGAATATGTTGAATACCGTCTTGTATGCTCGCGATAAATGGCTGGTAAGATTTTAGTTTCTGAATGTTTCAGCTGTTGTTTTTCAGTAAAGAATGATCAATCTTATTGGTTGCAAAATACAACAATTACTGATGTGAAAGAAAAAAACTTTGTTTGTATCACGGTTAAAGCTATGTTACTAAAGCGAAAATACAAGCTAGCTAATCTCTGCCTTAACTGTAGGTGAATGATGGGATAGTGTTACCGGACAAAGCTTCTCTTTATTTGACGGCCATTGAGGATGCAGAGTACAAAGAGGACAAGATTGAATGTGAGCTTCATGATCTCCTCCCTGCATAAAAGTTGGTCACCTGTTGTCAGGTTCCATCTTTTTATACATGTTGAATTTAGCCTTATATTAGTGAGGACTATTGTTAGTTTAGTTTGACTCCCAAGCGTTTGAAATGGTATTCCATATTACGTATTCTTTTATCTTGTTTGGTGTCGTCTTAATTCCCTTTTTTTTAACCTCTTCAATTTTCATGTGATTCTAGTTTGGAACAATGTATATGGCTTCAACATGAGCTGCATCAAGAAGCAAGCAATGATGGAGCCTCTCGTGGATACGGTTGACCAAAATCAAATTGTTACAAACTCCCAGTTACTCAAGGTTCGTAGTTGTGTACATTTTCACATAGGAAAAAAGAGATAATAGGTAGTAAGCCAAAAATGAAGATTGCATCAAAATCTCGTAGACTCTATATGCCTAATTGGCTCCTTTTAAGATAGCACTTTTTATATTTGATTCATGTGCTAATTTTCTTCATTCAGACAATGGATATCTCTAAGATGGCTCCTGGTGACGCTTCCTTCACAGCTCCCTTTAAGCTTGTGGCCGAGCGTGATGATTACATTCATGCTCTTGTAGCCTACTTTGATGTATCATTTACCAAGTGTCATAAATTGCAGGGCTTCTCAACAGGTTATGTCTTTGTTTTGAACTCCGTTTTTTGTTTATTCTACATTGAAAAGAAAGTTTATCATCGGTTATGCACACCTAGTTTCTAACAGCATAAATGTTATGCAGGGCCAAGGTCACGGGCTACTCATTGGAAGCAAACTGTGCTCTACCTGGAAGATGTGCTAACAATATGTCAAGGAGAGGCTATTGTGGGAAGCCTGTCCGTGGCTCAGAACAAAAAGAACCCCCGAGATGTCGATATAACACTCAAATATTCATTTACCGGCCGGAGATGTGCAGTCTCGAGAACTCAACATTTTAAAATGCGCTGATCTGGGCCTGTTGATTTTCATAGCTCCAAGCTTCCAAGCAAACAGGAGAAGCGAGTGGGCCGGCAAAAAAACCAAAGAAGCTTATTAAAAGTAGCAGCAACTCAATAATGTTTTGGAGATTGTTGCATTACATGTTTGCAAGCTGCCCTTCTAGATTGAATACTAAGGCAAGAATGGGGCAGCATGATTTATTGGTTTTTCTTGAAAGTTTAGTTTGTCTGTAATTTTGATTTGTCATTTCTTATAAATTGAGCACCATGAAATTTGTAATGCTGAAAATTTTGGAATTTCCTTACAATTTAACCTTCCTCGATATCATGTCTCATTTGTTTTAGTTAATTCAAAATTTGCCAATGAATTTATTGCCCTTTAAAATATTAGTTATCTATCTTTCTATAAGCTTAGCACCTCCTATAGGTGCCAGACGTGCCCAAATTTGTAGGGCATTTGTAAGCTATTTACGAGTTAAATTGGTGCTAATTCATTTTCCTACAATTTACGGGGCAAGTTATTATGAACGACAGAGACACCAACTCAATTTTGGTTTTGTTTGGCATTTAAGTTTAATTTCAATTAAACTGTATATTTTCATATCAATTTTTATCTTTTTCTGAAAAATCAACAAAATTTATAACTAGTTTTAAAAAATCAATCAATTCTAATTTAAAAATTTTATCTTTAATTGGTGAATTAAACACAAGCTTAATTTTTGAGAACCGAAGTCACGTGACAATTAATTGCCTTTTTCATTGCCAAATACAATTTTTTTTTTTTTTTTTTCTAATTTTCATTGATGTGGCAATTGTTAAACAATTTATCAATAAAAAAATGACTGGTCTAGTCATTTAGACTGATTTAACATTTAAGATTAGAGTTTGTCTTTGAACAGATTCTCAAAAAAAAAAAATGTCTAACTTACCATTATTGTTGGAATAAATTGTGAATGCGTTGTTTTGCCGTGATTACAATTTTGCTTTGCCGCAAAAATTACAACAAAGAGAGTCTACTATGAGAAACAATTTACTAAAATTCACAAGATGGCAAATGATTCTTTTCAAATTCCTATTCTGTCAAAACCATATTGATATGTCGCTCAAGTACGTGATTATAACCTTAACAGACCGTACAAATTGTACACCTGGAGCTTCTAAAGCTCTTGCTTGTAACTCTTTTTGGAACTTAGCTTTTTGATTCTTCTCCACCATTGCCTTGCGTGATTAGCAACTTTATGTGCGTGCTTCTTCAACGTGTCTCCGGTCTTCGCCATTCTTGTGATGACTTTCTGTTTCCAATCATTCTTAGAATCTTCTTTCCCTCCCAAAACTTTTCCCTGCAAAGTTAAATTATGTCAAAGAAATATTCTTGACTTCTTTTTTTTTTAAGAGTTAAGTAGGCTTTAGAAGTTTCTAATTACCAGTTTCGAGGGAAAACTTGTCTCGCCATCTTCATCGTCGTCGTCGTCAGCATCTTCATTGCCGAAATTCTTCATGTTCATCAAATCCTCCCTTGAATACATTTTCATGCCTGGAGCTCCTGGCATGCCCTGAAAGAACAAAAGCAGAGCAGAATTTAGCCCGAAATTCAACCTAAGGTGGCTGTTAGCACAAAGCAATACGGAATGAAAGTGTAATGACCTCCATAGATTTCATTATCTTCTCCATTTCGGCCTCTTTAGCTGACTTGGCCACAAAAGGTTCTCCAGGAGTCCTATCCTGACCCATAGATGAAAAACAAATGAAAACCTTGATAACTGAAACTAACCACGAACTGACTGAAGTCGGTTTTGCCCCTAAACAATGCATAAATGAATGTTACAAAGCACTTGACCAAGTTTCTACGAAATTATGATGAGATAGATCCATGTCGCACTAATTAGAAAGGCTGCGAATGATAATCTCGGAACTATAAGCGGAAGAGCTTGAGATCAAATAAAGAAAGCGGTTACCTTTGGAACCAGAGGAGGCGTGGTACTGCATGCTTTAGTGAGGTCTTTGCAGAGATAATTAACCAATGAGTCAATCTGAGGTTGTGATTTGTAAAGGTATTCGGCAACATCAGTATCAGAATATCCCATGATCTGCATTATATCCGATCGGAGTAATAATTAGATAACTTATCGTGAAACGGGGCTAATGCAATATCTTTAAGGCCAAAATCAAACCTAAGCTTCAGGGAATCAACTGATATAGTAGCATAATGCAGAGAATTAAAGTCGATCGAGGTAAACATAACTTCAAAATCATAAAAATGTGTTAAACAAAGTGGCAAATCCAAAGTTAAAAAAGTAAGGCGTGGAAAAACATGTTGGCAACACAATGCCGAAATCTGACCTCCTGACAAGCTCGCTCAATCGTCTTGCATTCCGAGTTGCATTGTCCTTCAGTGCCTTGTTCCACCAACTGTGAAGAAGAAACAAAAACTTTAAATGACTTAAGCAGATCAAATCAACCAACCAACCAAAAAAGAAAAAAGAAAAGAAAAGTAGTATTCTTGTCTTGTTTAATGGAGTATCAGGACCGATGAGTGCATAAGATCCATAACAACAGCTGACAAAATCCAACTTTTCTTTTTTCTTTTATTTAAAAAAAAAAAAAAAAAAAAAACGAATTAAAGCAATAATTTCAAAGACCAAACTCAAAGGTTTGAAAATACCATACCGGTAATACACCGATAGTCATATCAGATTAAGAAAAGTAAGATGATAATTTAGCTGAACTTGATAAAGAAAAATTGTGTCCACCGTAGATTTTAAAAGCTCACCTCTAATATATCACCTTGTTCTACAACATCAATCTGCAAAATCCAGTCAGCTTCTGCCTTCTTCAAATCACAAACATTCTCCGAAATCTCAATTATCTGGTACTCCGATATCTACCAACAAAACAAACAAAAACCCACCCACATTCAAAATCCACACCAAAAAAAGAAAATCCCCCAGATCACCTTGAAAAGACGCAATTTTTAACCCAACCCAGATGATAAAAATACCTTCTTGGGTGAGATTTCAGCTCGCTTCTTCTGAACTTGGTGGTGCAGCTGAGCCGCGAGCTTCTCGCAGACCTGGCATTTGATGTACGGAACGTCTTCTTTTCTAGCTCCAGAGACTGGTTTCTTGGCACACTCCGAACCGGGTAAGCTTGTTAAGGTCAGCAGTACTGAAACTACTACAAATATTGCCTTCAAATTCGCCATTAAACTCTCTCTCTCTTTTTCTCTAATTTCTCTCTAACACGACAAAGCTACAAAAAAAGCTCGTGGGATTTTAATGGTGGAACTTTTGGTACCAAATTTGATATGTATGTTTAGAAATTTTAACAAATTATTATATATGGATTGAGTTTTCTTTGGTTTGAGGACCTTTGGTTTTGAATATTTGGAGACGTGTTTCGTTGAATCTGATTGGTTGGAGAGGAGTTTGGTGTTGTGGGTCCGGCGTTTTCAACCAATGAGGTTTGAGAAAACACGTATTACATATGTTGTGTTTCTGAAAAACTCAAGATTGGGTGTGGCGAAGACCATGGTAATGAAATCCTGAAAGTCATTTTAGCCGTTGATCTTCTCGACTTTTATCCCCCGTGTAAGACTTGTAGACGAGATCTTGAAAAGAAAACGAGAGTTACAACTATGTGTCGTTTTTTCTTTTGGTTGAACATGTGTCGTTTGTTTTTAGACAAAGTAAAGACTGTAGATATTCATTTATCAAAAATAAAAAATAAAAAATGAAAACAGAGTAAGACTTTAGATATTAAAAACGGCATGTTCAGCAAAATCATAAATAAACAAATAAAAACGACATGACGTAAAATGGTTTAAGAAAAACGAAAAGTATAATGAGCTTCCTTCGAAAGACATGTCGTTTACGTTTGTATTGGGGTAAAAAAAAAAAAAAAAAAAATTGACATGTGGTTGTAAGTAAATTTTAGTTGTAATTTCGTATTTGATTGCATCATAAAATTGAGTTTGAATCTCCTGCCGTAAAGAAAAATGGCGACGAAAGCATTTTATTCAACAAACTTAATGACAGGAACAAAAAAAAAAAAAAAAAAAAAAAAAAAAAAACCATCAAAAGTCAAGAAAATGCAAACCCAAAAAATAAAATAAAGATTAGAACTTAAAAAAAAATAAAAGAAAAATATTAGAAGCACAAACTCTAATCTAAACTCTTGAGTACTAATCTATGTGACATGTAAGTCGATGTTGTTTTTTTTTTTTTTAAAATTGATAAATATTTAAAGTGTTGCCAGATCAATTAATTATATATACCAATGAAAATATAACACATGAGTTGCTACTAAAAAAGTTGGGATCATAATTACATAGAACAGACTGTTGCACCATCTAAGTGATTTTTGTATTCTTTGAAATGGGATGATAAGGAAAGGATATTTATCCAAATAGTGATTGACCGTGTATTAGCATATGATACATAGATAAGATCACAATGCATTGTCGTTCGAAATCAAGATATTAATATTAGACTTGTCAATCGATTCATTAACCTTTCAAATACAATCCATCTCTATTTGAACTCCCTTTACTTGTAAGACTACGTCTTGGATCTGTTGATTAGTGTCTCTAACAATACTAAAAATAAATGAACGACAAGAAGTGATAAATGAAAAAAAAAAAAAAAAAAAATCCATAATGGTAGTTAATATTATAAGAATTATTTATAAAAATTCCTCTTGATTTATGAATTTTGTAATACTTTTCCTTTAAATTTCAAAACGTAATATTGAGTCCCCGATCTATGTTCTTTTAACTAAAATTCTCCTTTAGTTGCTGTTTTGATGAAAAACACACGTATAAGAATTCTAATGTAACATGTAAGGGAATTATAATAGTCTCTTTTATGACTGTTGTAGTATCTTGCTTGTTGAAGTATTTAACAGCAATTACCATTTGGACGACATGTATCATTTCTATAAAAAAAAAATACTAAGATAAGGACTTTTTTTTTTTTTTGTTAACAATTTGCTTTTCAAGAAAAATAGAGGTTACACTTTGAAATTCAAACAACAAAATATTATAAATACAATAAATCAAAAGGAATTTTTGTAATTCAGTCATACTTTAACGATTCCTATAAGGGGAAAAAAGAACTTGAACGGTAAAAGGGAAAAGCTTGAAAACCAACAATAAATGTATAATTAGCAGAAATATAATATGATTAAAACGGTGACTGGAAACATAATCTAACGGTAATTGTACATTTTATAACATTAAAAGGTGTAGAGTTAAATCCCATACCCCTAATGTAAAATAAAAATGATAAAATGGAAAAACAAAGAAAGAGAAATAAATAAATAAACTGGTTGACGACAAGGAAAAAAAAAAAAGCTAATGGACAACTAACGATAATCAGAATGGAAATAAACCAAATGAGAAAACGACGGAAACCAAAAATATATACATAGAAGTCCAGATTTCAGAGCTTTTTAAAATGAGGTGAGGACTGAAAAGTAAATAAACACACACGACACTTGAACCGTAAATATTATACAAGTGGAATCTCCAACTCCTTACAATAATACAATTCAAACCGTAATGATAACTTATCTGTCGTTTTATTGAATCTACGACAGCAAGAGAACTGTAGTCTACATTATACCACAAACAAACTTCATGTCTTTGCACACAATTCTACAAAACAGTTATACGAGAAAACAGTTTTCTAATTTAAAGGAAAGCACTGAGACTAAACCATGACTTCAACACCACAAGGCAGAAGCTCCAGGTGAGAACACACTCTTTCATTCTCATGAGAATTCATATTCTCCACACCATTTGCAAAATCGCGCTCCTTCAACAAACACGAAATTTTAACTAGTTAATTCCGAAAATTCAAACATCTCTAACAACGTTGGAAGGATATGATATATTAAATTCTACAACTCCAAAGTTCTACCTTACGATTTAAGATCGATGAAGAAAATGGATCAGAGTACTAACCTTTAGTTTTTGATCATCCTTAGAAGTTTTGCCTTGTGCACTGCCACCATTACGTAAATCCAATCATTCACATCATCGAGGAAGTTGAAGTATGAATATCTCCAAGTCTTGCTGAAGATTAAGCTGCCACAAACTCCCCAAAATCCGACCACAAATCCAAGTCCTAACGTGACATAAAATCCTCTGGTTACAAACTTGTCCTGATCTTCTTCTTCATCGTGAGCTGCAGGAGCTGTAGAAACAGTTGGTTCATCACCTGGACACCTCTTTAGGAGTGGGGCTCCGCAGAGCTCAGAATTCCCTGTGTATGAACTAGCTTCGAAGCTTTGGAGTTGAGTACCTGTTGGAATTTTTCCGGATAAATGGTTTTCGACAAGTTCAATACATTGAGACGATCGACTTCAGTGAGGCTTGAAGGAATTCTGCCAGAAAGTTGATTGTTTGATATATCAAGAGCATCTAGCAAAGTCAGCTTACCAATCTCTGAGGGGATCCGTCCACTAAAATTGTTTTTTGATAAGTTCAGAGATACCAACTGAATAAGTTGAGTGATTTCTGTCGGAATTTCCCCCATCAGCTTATTGCTTGATAGATCAATGCTCTTTACTAGTCCCAAAGTGTTGCTGAATTTTGACAGTGTTCCTTTCCATACCAACTCCACTTCGTCTTGATAGGATGATCCAGTGAACATATAACGAATTCCCATATCATATCTATGGGTAATGGCAGTAGATTCATTATTCCAACTTTTTTTCATTGCAGTAAGATTTTTTAGGCATCTTGGCACACTTCCCGAAATGTTGTTTAAGGATAAGTCCAGCAGCTGAAGATTTGGCAGATGACATAGCCGTGAGGGAATGCTTCCAGAGAAGTGATTAGATCGCAAGCTAAGGACAATAAGTTCTGTTAGACTTTCTCCGATCCAAGTAGGTATTAGTCCCTCTAATCTATTCTCTTCCACACCAAAAGCCATCAAGTTTGTGCAGTTCTTCAAGGATGAAGGTAATTCCTTGGTCAAAGAATTCTTCCCTAAATGCAATGCCGTAATCTCAGTTAAGGAGCCAATTGAAGTTGGAATTTCTCCTGAGAACTTGTTATTTTCCAAAATAAGAATTTTCAATCTTTTAAAAGGTGACCAACAATCAGGAATTTCTCCGGATAATTGATTTAATGAAATATCAAGAAAGCTCAATGGTGAGCCATTTATGACATTGCAAATGGAACTTAATCTTGAAAATCTATTTGTGGAAAGATTTAGTGCGCCGACATTGAATAGGAATGGTGGAATTGAACCTTCTAACTTATTTGAACTCAGATCTATCTCAAGGAGACTTTGGAATTCCATGGAAGAATTTTTGATTTTTCCATTGATTTGATTGTTAGAAAGATCCATCCTCCAACACTTAGGAGAGATGTCCCACAACCAATCTGGAATAGAATCTGAAATTCCAGAGTTAGAAATGTAAAGCTCATTAAACTTGCTTTGAGTTTGAAGCCATCTTGGAAATTGAGGGCCCAACTTGCAAGACCGAAGTCTAATTGAATCCAACTGAAAAGGAGGAACCCAATGATCGTTGAACTTCAAAGTAAGCGAGTTATCAGACAAATCCAAGGAAGATAGTTTGGTCAGCTTTGAAAAATGAGCTTCCGTAATAACACCTTCTAAGGAGTTCCCATCAAGAAATAAATATTCTAACTGTGCTAATTGTCCAATTGTTTCAGATACAGTTCCATTGTATTGATTAGCCGACAGGAATACTTCTTTAAGGGATGGAAATATTGTGAGATTAGGCAATGATCCCCTGAATCGGTTATTACTTAAAGCCAAGTATTCCAGAGAGTAATAAGTACACCTAGGGAATGACTGAGTGAGCTCAAAAGGCAACAATCCGATGAGGTTGTTTCCCCATGCACTTAATTCACGCAACATACATAAGTTCCTAAGGGAATTTGGTAATTCTCCTTCCAAGTTATTATAGCCAAGATTAAGGTATGTAAGCTTGGTCAAGTTCCCCAAAGCTTCTGGAATGGAACCTTCAAACTTGTTTGAATAGAGTCTAAGGCTCACAAGAGAAGTCATGCTCCCAAAAGCTTCCGGAATTGATCCTTCTAGAGCGTTAGAAGAGAGATCAAGATGAACAAGGCTACGACTGAAGGAGAATACCCATTGGTATATAGAAACAGAGAGCCAATTGCCAGAAAGATCAAGGATGGCAAGTGAGGTCGAAGAGTTAACAAGAGAAAGAGATGAAGATGTGACATTTGGAAGATTGCAGGCACATAGCTGCAAGTTCGTTAGGTGAGGGAGCTTATTAACTACTTGCAACCAGTCAGTAGCTTGGCTCATGTCTGTCCCAGAAAGGTCAAGTAATCTCAAAGAAGAAAGATGAGAAACCCACCGCATACTTTTCATTCTCAGATCATTATTATAGCGAAGATCAAGATATGTAAGAGAAGTCATGTTCCCAAAAGCTTCTGGAATAGATCCTTCTAGAGCGTTAGAAGAGAGATCAAGATGAACAAGGCTACGACTGAAGGAGAATACCCATTGGTATATAGAAACAAAGAGCCAATTGTCAGAAAGATCAAGGATGGCAAGTGAGGTCGAAGAGTTAACAAGAGAAAGAGATGAAGATGCGACATTTGGAAGACTGCACCCACGTAGCTGCAAGTTCATTAGGTGAGGGAGCTTATTAACTACTTGCAACCAGTCAGTAGCTTGGCTCATGTTTGTGAAAGAAAGGTCAAGTAGTCTCAAAGAAGAAAGATGAGAAACCCACCCCATACTTTTCATTTTTAGAAAATAATTATGGCCAAGATCAAGAACCTCCAAGCTGGAAAGATTTCCAAGCTGAGGAGGAATTTCTCCACTCATTTCAGCATTAGAGAGATTGAGATACCTTAATTCGGTGAGAGTGCCAATGAAACTTGGGATGCCATGCCCACCGAAGTCGATGAGACTGAGGTCCAAATAAGTCAGATGTTTCAACTCACGCAGTGAAGGACTGATGGTACCATGCAGAAATCGGCGCAAGTTGTAATATTCGTCGTAAATTGGTGAAGTCGAAGGTGCGAGATCAAGAACGGTGACATGACCAGAATTGTTGGCACACTGAACTCCGTACCATTCGCAGCAGTCTCTCTTTTCTTCTTCATTTCCCCAAGATGAGAGAAAGCCTTCGTGGATTTCATGAAGAGCTTCTTTGATATTGAGGAGTGCTTGTCTCTCCACTTCTAAGCATCTGATCTTTGAGTCTCCTGCTGCGTTGGATGATCCACTGGCACCTATGTACAAGTAAAACAAAAGCATCGCCATTAAACCCAATCTGAGGGGGTAATTTGATATACTCATTATTGAAACAGAGCACAACATCAAAACAAAAGAAAGTAGTTATGGAGGATGGATCTGTTGGCACCTTTAAAGTAAAACAAAAGCAAGAGCATCAAAATCATCTGAAGAGGCAATGATCTACTCATTGTTGAAACAGAGCAATACGATCACAACAGAAGGAAATTGAAAAGAAATGCAGAAGGAAATAGAAAAATATAAATAGAGGAAAGAAATATAATGAATCATGAAAATAATTGAATAGCGAAGTAGGTTGACTAGTACAAGACCTGATTTTTCTAATACTATTTACATATTTAACGAGATCAACATCACACTTGTCAAAAATATGTAAAAACAAATTTATTTATAAAATTGAACCAAAAAAAAAAAAAAAAAAACTGACCTTATTGTACTGATAAAAATACTCCTAAATTTAATTTAACAAAAAAAAAAGTAGTTTTATTCATAAAAATAGCTAAAATAGAAATTTAAAAATCCCCAAAACATTCCCCTTCATATTAGCATACATGAACCCAAATTTGTTAATTTAAAATTATTTTTTATGAATATATTTTATTGTTTGTTGTTGATTTTTGTATTTGTTGTCTATATCATATTGATGAGGTCAATATATCATGAACTATATTTTATAAATATATATATTTTTGGCTCAATGACAATAAGGAAGTGATCTGAAAAAGTGACAAAAACCTGGAATATGCTAATTGAACTTCTTATCTAAAGTAATACGGTATTATACTGATTCAAAGTATGTTAATGATAAGATTCTTTTGGTATGAATATCGAATGATGAGACATAATCATTGAAGTGATCGAGTCTAGTGGCAGACGTAGTTGGTGCCCAATGGGGGCCACACTGGAATTCTTTTCTTTTATTTTTTACCAAAAGTTATAGTTTTAAAATTTTTGCCCACTAAAACTTAAAAATTTTTAACATAACCCCACCTAAAATTAATTCTACCCCAAAGATTTAATGGGTTTTCAGCTTTACTCCACTTAAAATTAAAAATTCTTAATAACCCACTAAAATTTTACTTCTTAGTTTTATACTTTGATGTTAATTATTTTATCTTAAAAATTTGCAATATACCCCGACTAATTTAACCTAATTTAATTAATCTATCTCAAATGAGTCCCCATCAAAATATTTGTTTTTCCTCAAAATCTCTGAAATTTTATTTGGTCAAATATGATCTTTATAAGTACTTTTTTTTTTTTTGCGCTAATTGTCCAACTAAAATTATTTTTCTCAAATGCACCTTTATTTAACATCTTTTTATTTCTCAAACGCTTCCTTTTTGTTAGTCTTCTATGTGATTTGTTCCAGCCACAATCATTTTCTTTGGTTACATATGCTCTGCTTATCTTAAATACACAATATTTAATCAAAACATTCATATAAATTAAAACATGCATTTTGTTACATTTTCGTTTGCTTTTCAGATTTTATATTTTCAAATACTTCTTTTTAAAAACAATTTTTCTTTTGTACCAGCCCCTATTGCAGAACTCGTCTCGATCTATTGAACATACAGGTGAGTTACTTTTAAATCACACCTTGTCATCCCTGTTGCATCATGAGCTAGCCCAACCTTTCTTCTGGTCCCTTCCCGTTGATGAGTTTCGAGCACTCCTCATTTCCACCGCCGTCTTGCCGATGCGATGCCCCATTAGATGTGTATTTTTTTTTCCTCAAAAAATTGGATCTTTTTTCTTTCAAAAACTGGATCGTCATATTCAATTAGACAAGAATTGTCATTAAATTAATAATTGAAGAACAAGATTGACGAAAAGAAAAAGAAAAAGAAATGAGAGTTGAATTGTCGGAAAAATTAGTTAGATTTAGAAAAGTCAAATTAAACAAGTCTCAAAGTCTTCCGTTTCCGTATACAATACTCGGATGAAAAGTCAAAAGTCAAGGTTTTCTGCCCCCAAAATACGTCTCAAATCCTTTTACGTTTACGTTCAGAAAAGATTTATGCTTGCTATTTGCGACATTCTTTGAATCAATAGTCTTTGTATTGATTGATTTCATAAAAAAAAAAAAAAATGGTGGCTGCATGTTTGTGGAAGAAGGAAAAAAAAAAGAGTGAGTCTATTATGTTGTTTAATAAATATTCTTAGTTTGCTAAAATAAGAAAGAAAATTATGTTGAGTGGTTTAATTTAGTCACGTAATCGGATAGATGATGACTGATTTTTTTTTTAATAGTAAAATGATTGTTTGTTATTTTTTTTTTTTAAGATTTGGTCAACAGTGATTGACTTGAAAATTAATTATGTACATTACGGTCATTAAATGATTAACTGCGGTCAATCATTGATTTATTAAGCTGACAATATTTGACAATATTATGTGGTCAATCAATGATGCATAATTTAAGAAAATTGATTGACCAGACCATTTTAAAACAAATGGCTTTTTAACTAATTTTAAAAGAGTGAGTCTATTAATACCTCCTATTTTGTTTTTTTCACACCACTTTTTAAAAACTTACCATATTAATTTTAGAATTAAAAAATTACTTGTTCCATCTCTTAGTTTTCTCAAAAAGCCATTATAACTTTTTTTGTTGCTTAAAGGCCCCTTATAACTAAAGTTTTTCTCTTTCTTTTTTCTCTGCATACTAATTCTAAATCACTGTACTTTTTTTTTTAAAACATGTTTTGTTTTATTTTTATTTTTAAATTTTTTCTCACGAGATTTCTTTTTTATTTTTTTCTTTTAGATATTCAATAAAAATTCTTCATCAGTTTATATGTTGGGATAATAAAAAATCTATAAACTTATTCTTTGGTATACTTCTTCTTAAGACGATAAAAAACTTGAGGATAATATACTGATGAAGCTGAGTATTCCATAAGCATGGTTGAAAATGTTATGAATTTTATTAATAATTTTATTAGATAATTAGAAAAGGCTCACAATTTAGAGTCTGCATGAATTCCTACTCATTTCTCTCAATTAGTAACAACAGTCCTCATAGAAACAATACTTTACTTATCACTTTATTACTTATTTACGATATTGTGTACTTGTTAATTTTCCACAACAAGCATCAAAAATCATCTGAAGAAGCAATGATCTACTCATTGTTGCAACAGAGCAATAGGACTACTAGCTCCGAGCAAAAATGAATAAGAAAAGAAGTGGAGAAGGAAATTTAAAAATATGTCTACATAAATATAATGAAAAAATATAGTTGATCTTGAAGTTAATGAGTAAGGAATTACAATGACTAGGGCAAGACTTGGTTTTTGCAGTGTGAACATGGAAATGAAAACTATGACGGTGCTATTGAAGTGGGACTCTGGCCGGGGAGGAACAGTCATCTTTGTACGTAGCGGAAACAGCGGTTTGGAAAAGAAAAAAGAAAAAAAACAAAACAAAACATTAAAGGAAACAAATTTTAATGCTATCTACTCAATTAAAAAAAACAATAATTAGTAATGACTGTTGACTAATGCCCTGAACGCTTTCAGCATTCGAAGTAGGCGTCTGGATGTATGTGCTAATTAAGTCATTCTACCAGATGAACAAATAAATTAATATTAAATGTTCAGCATAAAAACTTAATATTCAATTAAAAAAAATGTTGCTCCATAATAGAGCATGATGTGTGCTATGTGGCCTAACATGATTGGCCCAATATTTCATGGTGGGGTATATAGTGCGATGAAAGTCACAAGTCAAAGTCTTCCTTCGACCTCATCGTTAGTTTCAACTAATCCATATTTCCAAGTAATTTATTAGCGAGGAAAAATAATAAGGAAATAAAAAGTTAAAAACAAGTGACAATAGTCTTCCAATAATAATTGTTTATAGAGTATTATTCAGTTGTTTGACAGTGGTTAATATAAACGTTTCTGTTATTAATGAAAGCGAATTTGTCTTCCTTTCAATAATAATTAATATGCATGAGGTCCATTAGTATGGAAGATTAAAATGATCCGTAAGGAATTCAAGCAATGCTATTTACAATTTTTCGAAATTATGATTATTAGTTTGTTTAGGGATAAAGGAAAGATTTATTTTGAAGGTAAAGAAATGGAAGTTAACAACATTGTGAAACTAAATCTATTATTAAAAATAAATAATAAAAAGAATGGCACTTTTAACCCTGAAGGCTTAACTTTATTAGACCTTGTCACAAAATACCTCAGAACTTAAATTTGTAATATTTTTTCCCTTTAAACTTTGAAATATTTACAGATTTCCCCCGTAAGTTGAATTTTTAATGGAAAAATACTTGTGACACTTATTGGCAGTATGAGTTGGAGGGTGTTAAGTATAAAATTACAAAGTTGACCTTATTATTAGGTCAAAGAGTAAATATTTAAGACTGATTGACATTTTTTTTTTCATACTATTCTATTATGTTTAACTTTGTAATTTCAAGTTTAATAAGAGTGGCGAGTGTTATATGTGCTGCCAATGACTGTCACTTCATAATTTAATATCTAATATTGCTATCAAGTGCGTTATTCTGTTAAAAAAAAAAGAAAAAATTAAATTGAGGAGAAAAATCTGTAAATGTTTCAAAGTTTATGAGGAAAGAATGTTACAAATTAAAGTTCGGAGGGCGTGCTTCCTACAAGGTCTAAAATTCAGAGAGAGAACGTGAATTTTTCCTATAAAAAAATGAGAGGCTTATTTAAAAAGTTAAAAAGGACAACCAAAATATAAACGATAATAAAACGAATAAAAATAAAAAATAAAAAATACTAGCGACAACTAAGAAACTGGAGGGAAAAATGATGACACCAAAATGAAGATAGACCATGAAAATAGAAACTACAGTGTGAACATGAGAATAAAACTATGACGTTGGATTTTGAAGTGTGATTCTGGTCGGAGATCAATCTTCTCTTTGTTACGTAGTGGAAACAGCGGTTTGAAAAAGAAAAAGAAAAGACAAGAAAAGAAAAGAAAACATTAAAGGAAGCAAATTTTAATGTTATCTTCTCAATTGAATAAACAATAATGCAGTAATGACTGTTGACTAATGCCCTGAATGCTTACAGTAGCTTTAAGACATTCTAACCGATGAACAAATAAATTAATATTAAATGTTCAGTAAAATACATTTAATGTTAAATAGAAAAAAGTTGCTCTAAAATAGAGCATGATGTTTGCAATGTGGCCTAACGTGATTGGTCCAATATTTCATGGTGCGGGTATATAGTGCGATGAAAGTCACAAGTCAAAGTCTTCCTTCGACCTCATCGTTAGTTTCAACTAATCCATATTTCCAAGTAATTTATTAGCGAGGAAAAATAATTAGGAAATAAAAAGTTAAAAACGAGTGACAATAGTCTTCCAATATATAATTGTTTATAGAGTATTATTCAGTTGTTTGTCAGTGGTTAATATAAACGTTTCTGTTAGTAATGAAAGCGAATTTGTCTTCCTTTCAATAACAAATTAATGTGCAATGGGTCCATTAGTATGGAAAATTACAAGGATCCGTAAGGAATTCAAGCAATGATATTTACAATAACAATACGATGATAATTATTTTTTTAGAGATAAAGGAAAGATTTGTTTTGACGGTAAAGAAATGGAAATTAATTGCATCCTGAAACTAAATCTACTGTTTAAAAAAAAAAAAAAAAAGGAGAAAACTACAGGCATATGTAAAAACGACAGAAAAAATATAACAACAATAAAATGAACATACAATTAAAAAAAAAAAAAAAAAAAAACCCAACAACAACAACGACGACGACAAGCGACAGCAAAGTAAAAGAATAAGGTAGACCATGAAAATAGGAACGACAATAAATTAAAGCTTTGAGGTGGGTGCAGAAGACCGCAAATTCATGTCTGTAACCACGAAAGGGGAAAATGACCTTTAGGATTTTCATTTTATTTTCCTCTTTTTGTGGTTGTGGACTTGACCGTGCGGTATTCCGCACCCACCTCAGAGTTCAGGTAGAGGTCTTCCGTTCCAAGCGACATGCAAGAAAAATAGCTTTCTTAAAATAAATATTCTTAGTTTTTCTAAATTAAGAAAGAAAATTAAGTTGAGTGGCTTAATTTAGTCACTTAATCTAATAGATGATGACCGATTTTATTTTTATTTTTAGTAAAATGGTTGTTTTTTAATTTTTTTTAAATTTGGTCAATAGTGATTGATTTGGAAATTGATGATGTACGTTATGGTCATTAAATGATTGACTATGGTCAATCACTGATTTATCAAGTTGACAATATTTTGTGGTCAATCACTGATTCACCATTTAAGAAAATTGATTGACTAGACCATTTTAAAACAAGGGTTTTTTAAACTAATTTTTAAAAGAGTGAGTCTATATAACCTTCTATTTTGCTTTTTCTCCCACTTTTTTAAAACACTTACCATATTAATTTTAGAATTAAAAATTACTTGATCCACCCCTTAATTTTCCCAAAAAACCCTTATAACTATTTTTTTTTTTTTGGGCTTAAAAGCCCTTATAACTAAAGTTTTTCTCTTTCTTTTTTCTCTACATACTAAATCTAAATCACTGTATATTTTTTTTAAAACATGTTTTGTTTTGTTTTTATTTTAAAATTTTTTTTTCACGAGATTTCTTTTTTCTTTTTTTCTTTTTAGATATTCAATAAAAATTCTTCATCAATTTATATATTGAGATAAAAATCTATAAACTTATTCATTGGTATACTTCTTCTTAAGACGATAAAAACTTGAGAATAATATACTGATAAAACTGAGCATTTCACAAGCATGGTTGAAAATGTTATGAATTTGGTTAATAATTTTATTAGATAATTAGAAAAAACTCACAATTCAGATTCTGCATGAATTCCTAATCATTTCTCTCAATTAGTAACGATAGTTCTCGTAGGAACGATATTTTACTTATCACTTTATTACTTATTTACAATATTGTGCACTTATAATTTTCCACAACAAGCATCAAAAATCATCTGAAGAGGCAATGATCTACTCATTGTTGCAAAAGAGCAATAGGACTACTAGCTCCGAGCAAAAATGAATAAGAAAAGAAGTGGAGAAGGAAATTAAAAATATGTCTATATAAATATAAATGAAAAAATATAGTTGATCTTGAAGTTAATTGAGTAAGGAATCACAATGACTTGGGCACGACTTGGTTTTTGCAGTGTGAACATGGAAATGAAACTACGACGGTGGCTATTAAAGTGGGACTCTGGCCGGGGAACAGTCATCTTTGTTACGTAGCGGAAACAGCGGTTTGAAAAACAAAACAAAACAAAACAAAACAAAACAGTAAAGGAAACAAATTTTAATGCTATCTTCTCAATTAATAAAACAATAATTTAGTAATGACTGTTGATTCAATAAAAATTCTATATTTTAAGAGATTAACGTTAAAAAGATAAGTAAACTGTAACGGCCTATAAGATATCGTTACAGTAAATGCTATATTTTTCAAGTGTTTTTCAGGGCATATGTAGAAGAGAACATTTGTCACTTATATGATTGATTTTACATGATTCCAAGTTAACACGCGAGGAGCAACCGTCTACTTTTCATTTTAAGTCTCAAAAATCAGTTGTCAATTCTAAAGTTAGGAATCAAAACGACGAAAATTCCGAGTCTAACTACCCGTTAGCACCCAAAAATAAAAAAAATGAAAACAGTGTAGTGTTTGAATTTGCATGTCCCCAAATTTAAAAAAATAAATAAAGTCTAAATTATTTATAATCTGTTGATTATTTGCCATATATATTCATTAAAAAAATTAGTTGATCAATGTTCAAAATAGAGTAGGTGCTGATCTGGTTTCAAAGAGTCAAGTATTCAAACTTGAAACATAGTATTCAACGAAAGTTGAGTCAATTGTAATTAATTTGGGGGAAATTCAGTTGAAAATTATCAAAGCGTAATTAAGTGACAGCAAAGTTTGATTTTCTTAGTGCGATCAATACGTGTTTGGTATAGCATCTGATCATCAGTCTGGTTAATCAAAATAGCGACTCATTTAGGAGCAGAAGCACGACAAGTTCGATGAGTGGTCATAGAGTTTCATATGTCGAAGATCATCATAAAAATGTTAGATAGAGGGGTCTGGGGGAAGAGAAGGAAGGAGAGGAGATAGAAAAAAAAGGCTCAGCCATAAGGCGGTGTAAACCGGGAGAGTTTAGATAGAGAAAAAAAACCTATTAAGACTCAATAGTCCTGTTGCAAAATGGTTCGCCCAAAAGCTGTGTGTAGATGCTGGTTTTCTACAGTCAAAATTTAACGTAAATTAATGACAGTGATGAAACAATCAGTTGATCGGGCCCCTGGAAATCGTTATTTAAACTCATAAAGCAAAATAATATGAAAATAATCGAATAAAGTAAAAAGAAGGAGGGAGAGATTCATTAACACCAAGATGTAGAGAGGTCGCCAATTGTGCTACGTCCTCTGTGAGTCCAATGTATTCACTGAGTGTGGATATTTTCTAGTACAAAATGATTTTTGGATATGTTTTGGAGAGTAACAGCATGTAATTAGAGAAAAAAGGCCAGGCCTCAAAGGAAGGGTCTTCCTCTATTTATAGAGGAAGATGGGACTGTGCCCGCAACTATCAATGAGCAGTTTCTTTTTGCTGTCCTTAAGGACACGTGTAAGAACGCATTTGTGATCTAGGTTGAACGGTTTACCGGAGTGAGCCTTGATTTCATACCATGATCTTTGCAGTTATGAATGTGATGTCATTGTCAGTTATGAACTGTCAGTTTTCATAATGGCATGACACATCATCGTCGACATTGGGTTCAACGGTTATGAAGAGTATACCTTATAAGCTTTGTTGGGCATAAATAACGAACGATGGGTAGAAAAGAAGGCATTGTCCCTGTGATCTATCGTTCGTGGCCTGTAGAGTCAATGTGTGAAAGATCATGTTCGATCTGTTGGTTCGATGTTCGTTGTTTAACTTTGAACGAATCACATTTAGTCATTGGGTCCAGCCCAATTATGCAAGCGATATACGTTCGTTATTGACTTATACAATGAGTTGGGTCCGGTCCAAATACAATGGTGTTAGAATCGGGAGTTCATCGTTTGTTAGATAAACTGTTAAAGCTAACGTTATTAATGGGAAGACGAAGTCTAACCCCAATAGCTGTCTTGTTCTCTTTTTTTCTGTTTAGATGGCAGAATATTCGCTTCTCATTTATATAGACTCTACAAAGATCCAATCTATGGGCTCTAAGATCACGTTGAACCTTCCTTTTCACTCATTGAGTTAGTACCAAATTCAAATACCATATATATGCATACTAGTTGCATCAAGTATTTATTTTAGTAATGATACTACAAGAAAATCGATTTTTAACGGCGACAAAAGTGGTCGTTAAAAATTAGAAAGTCATCGTTGAAAGTTATTAACGACAAAAATCACATTGTCGGCAGTTGTCGCTGTATATATATGTCATTGATTGTTTTAAACGACGACTTTCTTATATTGTCACTGAAAGTGTTATTCTACGATAAGTGATTGTCGTTGATTAAGCACAATTTACATCATTGATTACTTTTAGATGACAATGGCATTTTATTGCTAAATGAATACAATGATAGGTAGTCGTTATTGAAGTAATAGTTTAGCGACAATGTACTTATTTCGAATACAAATTTTGGAATACACAAATTATTGAAAAAAATAAATTTACTAAAATAATATATTGATTATTGATTATTTACAATTGTAAATACAAATTTTGAATCATATAGTCAAAAAAAATACATTATTACACAACACGAAAAATAAAACTTTGGTCTTAATAAATTCCCAAGAGCCAATGTCAATGCATTTGAATTGGGAGTATTGTTCAAGGAATTCCTTGGTTATCTTTTGCTTATTCTCATCTCCGAAGAATTGCTTCAGTCTTGCCCTTCTTTTTCACCATTTCGGGCAAGCTTCTTTCTCAACTTGGTTCCTCCTTTGGCTGCAATACAATAAAAATCAAATATTCTCTCTCTCCACATCACATGTGTGCAAGTTCATATGCATGGAAGCATGCAATGATACTAGGACCAATACTTTAAGATATGACTTTCTCAGAAACATACCTCAACATAGCCGAAGGTTGCTCGATGTTTGGAAATCCCCCATGTTAAAATATGAATGAGCAAAAATACTCTCAAGCCTGCAAATCATTGTCCAGTGTATATTATACTTCTCATTCAGAGAAGTCGTCATACGAAGGAAAAGAAAGAAAAAGTTGTTTGATCCAATTAGAAATGGAAAGGTTTATACTTGGTTTCCTGTTCGTATGAATTCTCACCTAGATGGATTCTAACAAACATTCAAAAAAAATATATGATAAACCTTTTTGATTAAAGCAATAGTGGAGATTCTGTTTCGGTGCCATTAAAGGCCATGAACGAGGGCGTTTGATTTCGATCCAGCGGACGATTGTGGACGAGGCTCTGTTTTGGAATTGCAAAAACGATTACCACAAAATTCAAACTTGAAAGCAAATAAATTTGATAAGAGAAATAAATTACCTATGAGCATATTGGGGGGAGATTCTTGTGTGAAGCAGAGATAAAAGAAACAAGGAATGGCGGACGATTGTGGACGATTGATAACAGCGGACAATTGTGGACGAGGCTTTGTTTTGGAATTGCAAAAACCATTACCACAAAATTCAAACTTGAAAGCAAATAAATTACCTATGAGCATGTTGGGAGGAGATTCTTGTGTCAAGCAAAGATAAAAGAACAAGGAAGAGCGGACGATTGTGGATGAGGCTTTGTTTTGGAATTGCAAAAACCATTACCACAAAATTGAAACTTGAAAGCAAATAAATTTGATAAGAGAAATAAATTACCTATGAGCATGTTGGGGGGAGATTCTTGTGGGAAGCAGAGATAAAAGAAATAAGAAATAGGAACAAGAAATTATGTGTTAGTGGGAGTGAGAGCGGTAAACGTGTTTGCAGTTAATGTAAAGTTTAAAATGAAAACAAAGCGCCAAAATTTTATTTTCACAATCCATTTAAGCGCCAAATCCAAAATTTTCGTCTACCTCCGTTTTAAGCGCCAACATGTTTTTTTTCTCCTTTTTATTTTTTTTTAACCCTTTTTATTTATTTTATTTTTTAAAGAATAGCAGCACGACACGTTTAAATTAAAAAATAGGTATTTAATTATCTAAAAACAATTATTTTTGTGGTAAGTTGGGCATTAGATGTGTTTATATTGATATTATTTTGCAACATAGATGACTCTTTTGAGTTTTTTTTTTTTTTTTTTTTTTGCCAAAAATAGTTAAAAGCAAAATATACAATTTTTTTTTTTTAATTTAAAGCTTTCAATGACAAAAATTAACTCCTTTATAAAATTTAGACTTTTAATGATGACAACGACCTTTGTCGTTAAATGTAATGGACAACTCTTTAATTGACAATTTTTAACGACGACTAATGTATCGTCACTAAAAATTGATAATTTATGACAAAAACTAGAAAATTAATGACAAAATTGATTATTATTAAAAATCACTAATTCATTAGATTTTCAATGACAACGACCTTTGTCGTTAAATGCGATTGGACAAAACTTTTATCGACAACTTTTAACGGCGACAATTGTATCGTCATTAAAAGTTCATAATTTACGACAAAAAGTGTTAATTAACTGCAAAGTTAGTCATCATTAAAAATCACTAATTCTGAACATATTCAACGACGACATATGATTGTCACTAATTTATATAAGTTGTCATTAAAAGTTTACCCGCCAATATGAGGGTCGCAAAGCTCGTTGGCGCCAAAAATCTCAAATTTTTAGTGACAATGTGAAGAAAAGTGTCGCCAATAAAAGCTTTTTGACGACAATAGAGTTGTCGTTGATGCTTGTATTGCATCCTGTCGTTAACGGCGTAGTTTCAACAACAACCTGTCGTTGAATATCGCTTTCAATGATGAAGGTTTAGTCGTCACTAAAATTGTTGTCGTTGATTATACGCAATTTAAAGGGCAATTGAGGCTTAGGCCTCATTACTACTTTTTTTCCGTAATTCACTGAGGCATGCCTAATTGCGCAAATCAAATTGTGCAATTTTAAACATGGTTGTAAATATAACGGAACTTTCTAAGATGGAAATATTTTCACATAAATTGACTGAAAAATGTTGACCACCTCTTAAAACAGACTAAAAAAAAAAAAAGCTGTTAATCACAGTTAATGTTGTGATTAAAGATGTAAAAACGACCCTTTTTTTGGGACTTTGCCATCACTAAAAAATTCGTGACAAAAAGTACTGTTAGTCCAAGCAAAAAAATTAGTTGCGACTTAATCATTGAATAATGTTATTTATGATGTATGCACAAGTGTCTTTTAGTCAGGGCTAGTCTTAAATTTATTATGACTAAAATTTTTTTTGTAACAGCACTTTTCTGTGATTAAAAGTTTTTTGAGAGAAGAAAAAAGCCTTTTGTTCTATTAAAAATTAAAAAAAAAATAGTCACAAGAGTTCTTTGTGGCTAAAAGGTTTTTTATTTTTATTTTTTAATTTTTTTATAAGAAAAATGTTATTTCTAAATTAACTAGAAGCAAATAGAGCTTAAAAAGAAAAGAAAAGAGAGCTTACCATCCTAACGCTTACAGTATGGTTGGTTTGCTTTATGGTTTTGCACCAATATAATGTTTCTCACAAAGAAAGAAAAAAAAAGAGAAAAAGAAAACTGATCATGTGTCAAGCATTTCCCTTGTCCGGACCTTCGGTGATTTAGGCCTTGAAGTTGTCCTCATGAATCATGCAAATGCTTATTAATCTCACCGATTAAAAAAAGAAAGAAGCTTACTAATCTCGGTTCGTTTCGGAGAGTAAAAATGATTTATCACTAATCCAAGTTTGATGCTGGTGAAGGAAAAGATATGAGCTATTCCAAAAAAGTACGTTAAAATAGTCATCTTCTAACTTCTAGCCTCACCGTGTAATAAATTCTTTACAGAGTGAAGGGGGGGGGGGGGGGGGGGGGGGGGGGGGGGGGGGGTGGGGGGGGGGGGGGGGGGGGGGGGGGGGGGGGGGGGGGGGGGGGGGGGAACAATGGCAAAACTGATGCAAGTAAAGTAGCTTATCGACTTTCTTGCTCGCGTATAAGGAAACCTCACATGGATTTGCTTAGACGTTCCATAAACCTACTGTGAAAATCGGCATGATAAAGCCGAGAATGGAAAAAATGAAACTTTCAACTTCGTCTTTGTCTGTCACTGAGGAAAAAATTATTGCTCATCTTGTTCTGAATCTTCGTCAGAAGGTGGATTATCGACCTCGCTCCCACTGCTCTCATTATCATAGCCAACTGGGGTTCTCCCACTTGGTGATTCTGAATTCTGTAAGGGCTCGTACTTGAAACTTTACTTTCCTCTTCTTTCCGTGCTTCTCCCTTCTTTCCTTTTTTTCCTCCATTATCTGCTGATTTCATTGAGTGGGCAGCCGCTACAAAACAGCAGCAGTCATGCGTCATTCATCTTTTCATTCTCCTCGTCTCTGTCCAACTCTTCTCCCTTATTATCTATGTAAAATAGAAGATCATCATCCACTTTCATGCTCTGCAACTTTGAAGCCGGTTGCTTAAATCTGATTTGGGAGTGTCGTGAACCAGTTCGGCATGACTTTTCAAGACGCTATCATCAAATACTCTTAACCCTTGATCCTCGAGGTTCAGAAGCCACTCTAGAGAAAAGAACAATATAGAGGGGTTAGTAATTGGAAATTCTAGATCTACTGATGGAACTAAGGTGAGGTGCTTACTAATAAGAGATTTAGGTGAGGATCCATAGGATTTACTATCACTTTCCTCTACATGAATCTGTTTTCTGATCCATTTAATTAACTGGGCAGCTAAGGACGAATTGGAGAATGCGTTTATGTAGGAGATAGATCTCCTCTGATCCCCATGTCCCCTGCAGCAATCCAACTGATCAGATTAGTGCAAAAGGTTCGAAAAAAGTTCACTACAACTACATTTGTTTCCACCCTACTTCTTTCTTTTAAGTGTAAGGTATTATGTGAATGTACCGAAAATACTCTATAGCTTCGTGTGTAACAATTAATCTTGCCATGGCAAGATTTCTCACTTCGTCAGCAGGTAGATGAGTTGTTCTCTCGGGGTTAAGGAAAGAGTAATCAACCAATATGACAGCATCATACAGAACTTTTCTCAACAAAACTTCATCTCCAGAGCTCTGCATAAAAAATTTCCGTAGCAAAGCCATTAGTCATAAGATCATAATCAAATATAGATGCTCTTGTTGTGATAATCACTCTTGAGAAAAATTGCATCCTATATGCAAACTTTCTAAGAAGAAGACCATTCAAGATGAACGGAGCATACATCAAAATAAGAAAATCTACTATAACTTTCTAATGACTTCTAAAACAAAATATTGAAACATCAATCCTTTAAATTATGATTCTTTTTTCATGATACCATATGACAACGTTTTAAGAGGAATACTCACACACAAAGCGAGAGTGGCAAATTCTTCTCCAACAGCATTCTCACAAGAACCTCTGGAACGTCAAGGTAGAACATTAGCAAACCAAATATGAACTAGGACGAAAAAAATGTAATCAGAGAAGACATGTAATTCTGCTACATGAAAAAAAAAAAATGAAATTTCCTTTCATTTTGCACAAGACCAGCAAACCAAATGCAAAAGCACACGGCATAGAAGTTTAACCTCTGCTTTGTGAAAATTATGCAACAAAAACAAAGAATTGAAAGTAAACATAAACAAACAGGTAAATTTCCAGCAAAGATACATCTTTAAGCGACTACACTCGTCAGTGTTTATTCTTTTCCAACCATTTTCGGTGCAAAGAATTCCCACCATTCGACATTTCCGTAATCATGACTTTCTTAAGATTTAATGAACTTAAAAACCTTAGCACCTACAAATCAAGGAACAAAAACAGTAGAAAATGATACTAACCGAAAAAGTAAAAGTTGCCAAATCCAGTTATGGAACCAACAGCCCAAATCTTCAACTCATTCTCCAAATCCTCCCTCGAAATCCCGCTTCCGATATTCAAACACAACTTCAACAAAAACACTCCACAACAACAACTCCAGCCAAATAACCCACATCACATCCTTCTTCACCAACTCTTCCACAAACCTCACAACTCACCAGCGGCAAGAACGACTCCGACCCCACATCCGAACCGGCCCAAATGCGGACCAACTCCAAAAATGCGCAACCAAATTCGAGCCGTCCGATTCACCCCCTTGCTAGAACACACACTTATGTACCCAAGAACCGCTTCCACCAAAGACTTGACCTCTCTCATCGCTTTCTTTCTCTCTTGGAACTCAACTCCTTCCCAAACAACTCAACCGCCACTCTGTAAACCTCGTACACCACAGGTGCGAGCAATGCGATGCTTTTCGAAGAACCACATGAAGAAGAACACGACGAAATCAATTGGAACAAGTGTTTGACGGCTGAGATTCTGTCCAAAGGCTCGTCTTTTGGGTCGTGAGGTTCGAAACGTCAGGGCGGCGTAGACCCAGATGGATTCGAGAGGTGGGTCGAGTCTGGATTGCATTAATTCGTAGAATTCCTGAAGAAATTGAGCTAATTTGGTGTTTTCATTTCCATTTTCGGTTAAAAGGAGGAGCTTTATAGATTGGGAAATTTTGAGATCGTAGCGTTCGCCAATGAGGGGAATTTTCGGGTTTGGGGAATCTGGTGGGTGGATTAGATCCAACGCCATGGATGAACGAAAGGATTGAGCAGAATTTGATTTAAAAAAAAAAATTGTTCACTTGGTAAAAGCTTCAATTTTGCAAAAACCCTAGTTACTCTGTTCTTTTTGGGGGTGGCAAAATGGTCGAAGGGTTTAAGCTCCTTGAGCCACGATGTCTGTGCTGAGCTCGCAATGAGTTGACACGTCAGCATTTCTTGTGGAGCCCACTATCAAATCATTCAGATGAAACGACACCCGTTGTGTGTGAAAGAAACATGTTTCAAAATTATTGACAAGTGACATTGTCGCTTACAACAAATAAAAATGAAAAAAAACTTACCCAAAAAAATGAAATGAAAATGTGACCCCTTATTTCAATCATTTTATTCCCATTTCAAATCTGATTTGCTAACAAAGTAATTTGAAATTCAAAAGTTTTTCACTCTTCTACTCCAAATTTTATAATATCATAATTTTTTTCATATCTCTATTTAGACTATTCGTTTTCCTTGAAGAGATAAATAAATTGTTGTCCATTTATCTTATTAAAATATAATGAACATTTTATCAGAGATTTGTTAGAAATCTTTTTTTTTGAAGTTTAACATCTATCCAAAAATCTTTTAAGAAATTGTTTTCTTTTCAAAATGATAGTTTTTTATTTTTCCCCAAGATTTCACAATGTTTATTTATTACACATCCAAATAATATTCAAAATCTAACAAAAAATAACTTTTCAACGCAAAATCTATTATTTAAAATGAAATAGAATGAAACCTCCGAAGCACCAAATTATACACTACGAACATTGGGAAAACAAATTAATAATTTAGTAAAAACAATAGGGAAAAAAAAAAAAAAAACTAACATCCATTTGATAGTCGATTAGAGATTAAATTTTTAAGTTGGAGTTAGTTAATTTTTTAAAAACTTATTATAAATTTTATTGATTTTTTAGAAAAAGATAAAAATTAAGATGAAAAAATATAATTTAATTAGAGTTAAACATGAATACCAAATAAAGACTAATACATATATAGGATGGGTTCGACACCTCAAAAAGTGTCGGATTTCTCCAAACATTTAGGATTCGTTGGTGTTTGAGTTGAGTTTGAGATGAGATGAAATTTTTAAGTTTGAGTTGGTTGACTTTTTAAAATTAGTTTAAATTTTGTTAACTTTTCAAAAAAGACAAAATTAAAATAAAAAAGTACAGTTTTAATTGGAGTTAAACTTTGTTACCAGGCTTAAACATAGTGTTGGATCAAATATGAGTGGCACTTTGTGCATTGAAGAGCAATTTACTTTTCCTATCATTCTGAATATTCCAGACGCCAACATTAACCATTTTAACACCCGTCTACAGCGTGACATATCTCCTTTGTCACATATGTGCCTGATAAGTATACACTTGCGTTCATAAAATTTATTAAATAATTTAAGTTATAATTAGGTATTTTCATGATTTTAATTGAAAATATTTTATTGAATAAGACTGGTAGAGTCTTATTTAAAGACCTTACTGGTAGAGCTCATTTTGTAGACCGTTCGATGAAAGAATTTTGTATTCTTAGTTTTCCAATATGAAAGAAAATATGAAGTAACAATGAGAGAGATTACAAATCTTTCAAAAGACATCAATTTTATCTCTTATTGGAGAGATTATTCAAGAGATTTGTCTTCTTGGAAGTAAAGTTTTACAAATAAAATATTTTTCCTTTCATTTGTTTTATATATCAAAGGAGGAAGATAATTTTGTTTTCTTTCATTTTTTCATACCAAGATATCGTCAGTGAAGAAATCTCTCCCTATTTCTTATTTCCTTCACTTGGGTTATCCATCATCATCATCTTCTTTCATTTTAATTTGTTTTATTTTATTTTTTTCACTCTTCCTACCAAACACGCGTTTAGGTAACTCTTGATTTCATAAATGTGAACGCAAGACTAAGAGACAATCATATGTAGAGGTTTTGGAAAGTCTATTTATTGTGAAGGGCATTTACATCTTTAGTTTGTCGAAAGCATTAATTTACCCATTGCAATCATGATCACTAGATTTTCCCTTCAACTTGTTGTGTTTTCGCTGTTTTGGCTTCGCTTAGCGCAGAGCCTTGCAGTAGAACTGGAAGTTGACGAACCGAAATCAGATGCATAGAAGCCGAGAAACAAGCGCTGCTCAATATTAAAGCGAATCTTCAGAATACCGGGACACCGATTTTCTTTCTTCGTGGGGAAATGAAACAGAGAAAAGAGAGTGCTGCAAATGGCTTGGGATTCGATGTGCCAGTGGATCATCAGGTCATGTGATCATGCTTGATCTGTCTCCATCAACTCTCGGCATAAGTACCGATATATCTGGTGGAGCCCCCTTTCGCCGGTAAGATCGATCCTTCATTGTTTGAGTTGCGATATTTGACTTATTTGGATCTCAGTTTCATCAACTTCAACAGAAGCCACATCCCTAGTTCCATAGGTACCCTAATCAAATTAAGGTATCTCAATCTCTCCGGAACATACTTGAGTGGAGAAATTCCTCCTCAACTTGCAAATCTTTCGAGCTTGCACGTTCTTGATCTTAGTTTTGCTGTTTGGGAAACTATAAAAAGCCTAGACTGGGTTTTTAATCTTTCTTCTTTGAGAGTCCTGACCTAAGTGGCAGTGATTTGAGCAATGTGTATGACTGGAGTCAAATAGTTAATAAGCTCCCTGGCCTAACAAACTTGCATTTAGCCTCTTGTATTCTTCCAAAATCGTTAACACTCCATCTCTCCTTTGTCAATTCTTCCGCATCTCGTCCTCGATCTTTCAGGAAAACTATGTTTCAGCTTCTATATACCCATGGCTATTTAACTTTAGTAATAGCCTTGTTCATCTTCGGCTCTCATCAACCTGTTGAATGGTTCCATTCCAGAATCTTTCAGCAAGATGACTGTCCTTACATACCTTGATCTCAGCTTTAACTCGTTAAGAGGCTCCATTCCAGAATGTTTTGGAAACATGACTACACTAGCACACCTCTCTCTTGCGTCTAATAAATTGGAAGGTTCAATTCCAAATGCTTTAGGAAATAATTTTGGTCTTTCCTACCTTGATCTTAGAGGAAATAACATTGAAGGTTCCATTCCTGAAGCTTTGGGAACATGACTTCCCTTTCCTTTCTTAATCTTGACTCAATTTGCTCGAAGGTGAAATCCCAGAATCTCTATGGAGTATATGCAGCCTACAGGCTTTCTACGCAAGGGGAAACAAACTCAGCGGACGGCTTCCTAATCTCAGTCAATTGTCATCTAGGTGTGCACATTATGCCCTCGAGTATTTGGATTTAAGTGAAATCTATTGCGGGATCTATGTTGGATCACTCGCTCGTTTCTTCTTTGAAAGAGCTGCGCCTTTCCTCAAATCAGTTACATGGACCTGTGCCAGATGGTATTGGAGAATTAACGCAGTTGGAGACTTTGGACATTTCCGTGAACTCTCTTGAAGGTGTGATATCTGAAGCTCTTTTTTCAAAGCTCTCCCACCTGTACTATTTGGATTTGTCTCACAATTTGAATTTAGTTCTGAGTTCCCATCTGACTGGATTCCTCCTTTTCAATTAGATGTTATAAGACTTGGGTCTTGCCACTTGGGCTCCCAATTCCCAAAATGGCTCCGAACTCAAAAATCTTTTTCAGAGCTTGATATTTCAAATTCTGGGATTTCAGATTCTGTCCCAAACTGGTTTTTGAATTTAACCACTCGCTTAAATAGTATGAATCTTTCCAACAACCAAATGACTGGAACAATTCATGGTACTTATCCATCTCTTCGTTCGATTGATTTGAGCTCAAATCAATTTGAAGGTCCAGTACCACTTTTTATATTCAAAGCAACCCAATCACATCTTTCCAACAACAAATTTTCAACTTTGAACTCCTTATGTGATGCCGATTTGGTTTGCCCTTGAGCTTCCTTGATATCTCCTACAATAATTGGGAGAGCTCCCTGATTGTTGGTCACGCTTCACCGAACTCATGATTCTTGTTCTAACCAACAACAAGTTATCAGGGAAAATCCCGAGTTCTATTGGCTCCTGCCCTGTGGCTTCTAACGTTATATTTGGGATACAACAATTTCATTGGAGTTTACCTTTATCCTTGAAAACTGTACGGAATTGATGGTTCTTGATGTGGGAGGAAATGAATTGATGGGGTCAATACCCACATGGTTAGGAAAAAGTTCACAAATTCTTACCATTCTTAGCTTGCGTTCTAATCAGTTCAATGGAAGCATCCCCTCAAGTCTCTGTCGTTTGGAATATATCAACTTCTGGACCTCTCTTCAAATGACGTCTCTGGAAATATTCCAAATTGTATTGGTAATTTTACAGCAATGAAAAGAAATGCTATTTCGGACGAAATCCAACTTTTGACTTAGGTACTAACGGTACATCTATCAATCTTTGGTACAATGGATCCTCTGTTGATGGCTACAAGGCCCAAGCGACGTTGATGTGGAAAGGAACATTGTCTCAGTACCAAAACACTTTGAGACTGTAAAGAGCATCGATTTGTCGAGCAACAAGCTGACCGGGGAAATTCCAGGTGAAATCATCGAACTTCATGGATTGATATCTCTGAACTTGTCAAGAAACAATTTGAGTGGACAAATTCCAGCAGGGATTGGTCAACTAAATTCGCTAGATGCTCTCGATTTGTCAAGGAACCACTTTCTGGTAAAATTCCTTCAAGCCTCTCTGAAGTTGATCGTTTGAATACATTGGACTTGTCAAGTAACAATCTGTCGGGCAAAATTCCAACAAGCACTCAACTCCAAAGCTTCGATCCTGCTACGTACAGTGGGAATCCTGAACTCTGTGGTCCCCCACTCCCAAACAAGTGTCCAGGAGACGAACCAACGACTCCCACAGAAACTAAACATGCTCAGAGCCAAGAAGGAAGACAGTTTCATGAGCCGAGGATTTTATATCAGCATGGCACTTGGATTTGTGGTCGGATTTTGGGGACTATGGGGCCCAGTACCTCATCAAATCCTGGAGACATGCGTATTTCAAGTTCTTGAATCACGCAGGAGACTGGATTTTCGTAATGGTTGCAGTGCATAGGGCGAAACTGTTGAGGGTGATCAAAGGCTAATCGGTAAGTACCATCTCTAAAAGCTTTGAGTCGCTATTTTCGGTAGTGTGTTGTATGTTCAGGGGAGTAATTGATCTGAATAATTAAAAGATGAAAAAAAATTCTAACAATTTGTTTGTGTTAATGCTATGGATAATTGACTTTTCTATCATTTCATATAGGAAGCTCTTGCACAATGGGGGTCATATACTCAGGTTTCCGACTTATCTTATGGCCGTGCTTTCCTTCCGGTACAGAGAGCAATGAACTGAGAGCTGTCTGTAGTGTAGACATATCAAATAGTTTCATGTTGTTGTTTGCGAAAGATCTGAACTTTTGCTTAAGGCATTGTAATTGCCATGGATTCTGTGATAATGTTGTGTACTTAAGATGCTTCATATCTATTGATTTTGCTTCCTTTGGTCCAAAATGCATGCCCTCTTTTCCTCTCTCTGTTTTTAGTTCATACTCTGTTTTTTTTTCCAGGTCAATAGAAGACTCGAGCATTAATGGTGGAAACTAATTAACACGTAAAATCTTATATGTTTTCATGTCAAGAAGACTTTGAATCTCCACATCCATTGATCTATTAGGGTAGGAGCGCGCTAGCAATGTTTTTAATAATATAGGATCATTTTAATTATAAAAAAATAAAATAAAATAAAATAAAAAACCAAGATCACAATTGTACAAACGCAAAAATTTTGATACTAATGTAACATGAAGAATAGAGGTTGCCTCACAATACTTTCTACAATTCAAAGTAGAATAAATGGCATGAAAAAATACTTTTGTAGAAACTTTAACTTCTAATCGTATCAAAAACTTTCTTATTTTTCCCTTTTTCTTCTTTGACTAAAAACAGTGGAAGACTTTTCTTTTCTTTCTTTCTTTTTTTTTCTTTTTTTTCTCAGGTCAATAGAAGACTTGAGCATTAATGGTGGAAACTAATTAGCACGTAAAATCTTATATGTTTTCATGTCAAGAAGACTTTGAATCTCCACAGCCATTGATTTATCAGGGTAGAACTATTATATAGTAATGTTTTAATAATTTAAGGTCATTTCAATTATGAAAAAAAAAAATAAAGATCAAAATTGTATAAATATATATATTTTGATACGAATCTAAATTTTTCTAAAATAAAAAATTATTAATGTAACATGAGGAATAGAGGTTGCCTCACAAAACTTTATACAAAACTATATATTTTGATACCAATCTAAATTTTTCTAAAATAAAAAATTATTAATGTAACATGAGGAATAGAGGTTGCCTCACAAAACTTTATACAATTCAAATTAGAATAAATCGCATGAAAAATACTTTTGTAGAAACTTTAACATAATCGTATCAAAATACTTTTTTCTTTTCTTTTTTCCTTTTTCTTCTTTGACAAAGAAGTAAAAACCGTGGAAGACTTATATATATATATATATATTATGTGAATGAAGACTTTTCAAAATTAAGGTCAATAGAAGACTGGAGCATTAATGGTGGAAACTAATTAACACGTAATATCTTAGATGTTTTCATGCAAGAAGATTTGAGTCTCCACATGAATTGACGTCTTTAACAAACATTGACTGATGACTAGAAAATGCGTGGCCTGTTTTTCGTTTCTTTGGCCGACGAGAGCGATGATTGCGTTGGCGTAAAAGACACACAATACACTTTTTATTGCCTGAATAGAGCTTCTTCCACGCAACTGAGATGGAATTAAATATTTAATTATTGAGTTGGGTTGGGATACATGTATAATTATTCTTGTAAAATGGGAGCAGAATGACGTACTAAAATGAGTGGGGGGACGGTTAAAAATATTCTTAAAAATAGGGAATAACTAGAACTGTTAAAAAAATAGGGGTAAACCATTAAAGAGAAATGGATGGGCACTAAAAACAAAAAATTCTTTAATAAAAACACTATACATAAACTCACATAAATATAAGTTACAAGTATAAAAAATATATACTAAAATAAAAATATATCATAAATTACAATAATTATAAAAATATATCATATAAGTAAAGAAATTAAATAAGAAAAGAGTAAACCAAAATAAGAGAAGAGAACATAAAGATTTTTAATTTAAATGTGTTATGTCTGTGCACTAAAAACAAAAAATTCTTTAATAAAAAAACACTATATATAAACTCACATATAAATTTAAGTTACTAGTATATAAAAAATATACTAAAATAAAAATATATCATAAATTACAATAATTATAGGGAGTGTTTGGTGAATGAGTTGAGTTTGAGTTGAGTTGAAATTTTTAAGTTTGAATAGTAATTTTTGTTGACTTTTTCAGAAAATATAAAAAAAATTTCAGAAAAAGACAAAAAATATGATAAAAAAAGTACAATTTAATTTAAAATGAATCTAAATACCAAATAAGCCGATAAATAAATTAAAATTTTATATTAAAGATAATAACATAAAAAAAAACAAATTCTTATTTAAAGTAAAAAGCATATAGCAATGGGTCCGTCACCTTAGCAACACATACACATCATTGTTGACGTCATTGAAAATAGCAGGTGACATAGAATAATCAATCCAGCTTGGTGTATTTGTTTCGAGGTGCCAGTGAAGGTATTATTTTGGAAGACTTGGAAGTGAAAGTCTTTAACTTGGTCCATTACGCAATTTATTGATGTCAAAACCGTGTGTTTTAGCCAACTATAAACTTATTATTAGGCCATGTTTGGTGTTTGAGTTTGAGTTAAGATTTATAAGTTTAAATAGTGATTTTGATTGATTTTTCAGAAAAGACAAAAAATTTTTAGAAAAAAAGATAAAAATTAAATTGATGGTGGTGAGTTTAAACTCACCACCCAAACAGACCCTTAAAACCCATGCATTATTGCACAATCCTAAAAATTAATTTTCAAAAACTTTAAAACTACAAAAAAGGTTGGATTTGCTGACTGTTGCTACTAGGGGTGGGAGAGATTGGGTTCGTCGTCAGAGCCCCGAGGGGTGAAGGCACTTGGGCTTGCCATTTGTCAGCGTGAGGGAAAAGGCTAGGTTGTCGTGGAGTGGGAAGAAGTTTACGTTTTTGCCGCTTTTATTTTTTTGTTGTGTTGAATTCTTTTAGTTTCAAAATTTTTATTATTTAGTGTCACAATTTACTGGCTCTCAATGAATTAAAAATTTCATCCATTATAAAGGATTTTTCAAAATCAGTTTTATGTATGATCAAATACTGATGTATCAGAGAATTTTCTCGTTATCAAGTCTTAGTGTGTATCTTTCTCCTTGAACTTCATTATATATTTTACTGATTGATCCGATTTCAATTAAGGGTTTTGTTTTGTGTAAAATAGGGTCATTCGTATTGGTATTTGTAAGTTTTGTTTAGTTGAATGAAATTCTTTCTTAAAAAAATTGCCATGGTAATTTTTTTAACTATTTAATTTAATGGTTTAAATTATTCGACATAGATTAAGAAGGGTAGTCTTGGTAATTTCGAAATTCAATCACTGTGGAGGGTATATAATGACTGATTTTAGAAGCATGAGTATTACTTGGCATTTATATTATAAGAGGTGCAAAAGTGGTAATTTGACAAATTTAGTAAGGGTGAGTTTGACATCCACTAGTCTACTTTTCACAACACTTTATTTTATTAAATCTTTTTATTACTAAATTACCCATAATAAAATTGCTTTCAAGGACAAAAGATATTTAAAATTTACTTTTGGCACACCTTATTTAAAATTAAAAAATGACTAATATCTTTTTAAATATAATACATAATGTTCAACCCTCAATAAATATTTCTATATAAATAATGGCTTCCCACACGAAACCGTAAGTTGCAGTTTATGAATGCTTTGTTAATTAAAAAAAAAAAAAAAAAAGGTACTATTTTTTTTTATTGACGAAACACTATGATTTTGAGCCTTTTATGTTTGTCTATATATCCCATTATTTTTTGTTTTTTTAAATTTAAGTTAGTCCCTTCATCAGTTAAAGGAATATAGGATAAAAGAAAAGCAGTTAAAAGAGAGAGAGAGGAGAGAGAGAGAGAGTTTTGGTTGGTCGGTGGGTGAAGAAGATGAAAAATGCAAAATTTAATATAAAGGCTTTTTTTTTTTTAATTTCTTTTGTAATAATAAGAGGTGAATAAAGTAATAGTTAAAATTTTGTATTAATTAGTGGGTGATTTAAGTAGTTCAAGGTGGGAGAGCTTGATGTTTAGGTAAAATGCAAATTGTTAGATATGCATGGTCGATATTATTATCCCTAATGGCAAAGTCTTACACGTCTGTGCTGAGTTGGTCTAATGACCATTTTTTGTTTTGTTTCATATCAGAGTTACTGTCGTGGTGTGAGAAAAAGTCATGAGTCAAGGTGTTTCACCATCATTTAAAAAAAAAAAAAAAAAAAAAAAAAAGGGTGTTTCACCATGACTGAGAAGAGCAGGTAGCAGCAAAATTATTAATTTAGCTCGATGTATTCTTTCAATTGGGTAGGTGAAGGTATTGACTTGGAAGACTTGGAAGTCAAAGTCTTAAATTTTTTTTTTTTTTTCCGGTTAAAGTATCATTTCTCAAGGAAAAAGTCGATGTCATTTAATTAATGTTTTGTTCGGTTTGCAGTTTTAATATTAATTAATAAACTGTATTTTTTAATTTATTTTTATCTTTTTTAAAAAGTCAATTAAAATTATAATTAATTTTTAAAAAATTAATCAATTCGAACATAAAATTTCAACTTCAACCAATGATCCAAACAGAAGTTAAAATAGTAAAAGAAAATTCCTTCCATAATAATTTATTAGCTATTAACTCCTCGGCCTTAAATAGTAAGCTCTTTTGTATTAGTGTAGCCTAAACTTATCATAAAATTGTAATTTATAACTTGAATTTTTAATTTTGGTTATTTAGACCCTAAACTTACAAATCTATAACAATTTACACTCTATTGATGAACAATGTTGAGAATGAAAATTTGTACTTTACTTCCATAGATTGTTAATTAAGAGCATGAAATTTCATTTTTAATCAATGTTAACCCATATTTATAATTGGAACAAAGTTAATTCAAACTTTTATATATGATAAAACTTAATTAAAGATCTTAACTTTAATAAATTTAGGTTAACATAATAAAAATGATTATTTATGTCATGAATTAACAACCCATATACAAATTACATGTCAATTTCCTTCAAAAGATTAGAAATTGTCAATGGAGTGCAAATTGCACATATCTATAAGTTGAGGGGCAAATTGTTAAAAAAAAATCAGGGTGTTTATAATTCTACGATAAATTTTGGATATACTAATAAAAAAAGCCTAAAAAGTAAAATAAAAGGAGAAAACAAATGATTTAACTTTAGAACTGAACAAATTATTTAACTAATAAAATACATAAAATAAGTAATTCTCTAACTTAAAATTTGTTTATAAAAAAAAAAAAAACTAATACCTTTTTTAACTTGAGACTCAGACATTTATGATGAAGTCGGACGCGAACTATACCTATAACCCAAAAAATAAGTAATTTTTAATAATTAAAAAAACTACTCTTAGTAATAAGGAGAGACTATCAATGTTTCAAAGGAAAAATCAAATACTGATAAAGTATCACCTTCTGACTGAAACTCGTTTATAAATATATAATGCATTGCTAAGAATACGGCATGTCGTTCTGAGTTTCCACAAAAACGGTATTGTTCCTTATGTTACTGTGTAAAATACCCAAAACACCCTGTGTTTCTCTATTATCAAAAAAACAAAAACAAAACAAAAAAACACCCTGTGTTTCTAAGGAACTATTTTTGCTCCTTATTATGCAAATATCTAAAATATTCCTGGCATTTGCTTCAAAATATCATGTTTATCCTCTGTGTGTTTTAAAAATTGTTATAAAACAAACCCCTTTACCTCATTTTTGACCGATCAAGTTTTTAAAATGTCGAATCTATCCTGAAAATCTACATTATAAATTTATTATATTAAACGTTAAAAGTCTTCAAAAATCAACTCTATAGACATACAACTACAAAAGGTTGAATTTGTTGCGATTTTTATTTATTTTTACTTGTTGGTTTTTTTTTTTTAAAAAAAATTTATTTTGATTTTTTTTTGAACTTAAGGATAGGGGTTTTCAAACCATTTACTTTATGATAAAGTCAGGTATACATTATCGTTAGATTATATCTACAACTATTTGTTGCTTTTTTTTTTTTTTAGAAATGGATTGTTGCATTTTTTTAGTTTCAAGGTTTTGTTGAATTTTTTATTTTTTGTTACAAATTTTTTAGCTCCAAATTTTTTTTATTCATTTTAATTACTTGATGTTTTAAATAGTATTTAATAGTGTTGTGGTTGTAAGCATAACCTGACAGTCATTTCACAGCAACTCCATCATGAGGTGTAAAGTTAGAATCCCCCATGTCAAAAAAAAAGTATTTAATTGTTTTGAGATTTTCAAATTCTAATCGCTTTAAAGGGTATTTAGTTATTGATTTTATACATGTATGGGATCTTTTAGGCGTTTGTGGTACAAGGGGACCAAACGTGGTAATTTGACCAGTTTGGGAATTTTCCTCATTTTTTTTTTCTTTTTTATTGTTTCACTAAAAACTACTTGTCGGACTATCCCTGCACTAAAACGACGTGTCGTTTTTAACTTCAATCACAACGACATGCAATTTAGATAAAAACCAAAACTACATGTCGTTATACTTTCGTACAGTAAAAAAAGAAAACAGAACACTATGAATATCTAGTACTAAAAACAAAACAGAACAAAAACAATCCTCTTTTTAAAAAAAAAAAAAAAAAAAAAAAATTCAAAAAGCAGAAACAATCCTTGGCTCCAAGAGTACATGGTAAAGAAAGCTACGCTACTCTTCATTCCAAGTGAAGCATTTTTTCCCCGAGATGTTGGAAAGCTTTTTTCTTTTCTTTTTTTTTTTTATTTTTAATACAAAAATACCAAAACAAAACAAACAAAAAAACAAAAACAAAAAAAAACCAGTCAATTTGAAAGGTTAAAGATTTGCAACAACATAAAATTTAACTCGAACAGTTAAAAGACTAGTAGTAATTACCGATTAGCTCTTGATAATTCAAGAACTTGATGTAAGAATTTCTCTGATTCTTCTTGAGAAGTGATGTACCAAACACTCCCCAAAATCCAACTACAAATCCAAGTCCTATACTTAAATAGAATCCTTGCGTCACAATCCTGTCTTGATCATCTTGCTCTGTAGAAACTTCAGTGTCGGTCGAAATAGTCGGTTCTTCTCCCGGACACTTTCTCGGGAGCGGAGCACCACAAAGTTCAGGATTTCCCATGTATGCAGTGGCATTGAAGCTTTGAAGTGGAGTGCTTGTCGGAATTTTTCCGGACAAATTGTTGTTTGACATGTCCAACATATCGAGACGATCCACTGAGAGAGACTTGAAGGAATGCCACCCGAAAGTGATTGTTCGACAAATCAAGAGCATCTAAAGATTTCAAATTGCCGATCTCTGGAGGATTTGTCCGCTGAACTCATTTCTCGAGAGATTTAACGAGACCAATCCAACAAGTTCGGTGATTTCGCTTGGAATTTCACCCACCAAATTGTTGCTTGACAAATCAAAGCTCTTTTACAAGCCCAAGAATATTAAACTCGGACAATATCCCTTTCCACACCAACTGTAATCTATCATTGAAGGATCCTAGTGGCTCCAAAAGCCCCTCCGCCGAGCTAGATTCATAGCTATCATGCATAAAGGTGCTCGATGCTCGTTTCAATACTCCCGCTTTCTCTCATGGCAATGAAGTTACCAAGACATCTCGGAATATTGCCAACAAGGTTGTTTGAAGACGAGTCTAGGAGTTGAAGATGCAACAGATCACAAATATACGAGGGTATGCTCCCGTAAAAGCGATTGGATCTGAGGCTAAGAATGGCAAGATTTGATAGACTTTTCCCAATCATGTCGGTACCGGTCCAAATAAATTATTTCCTCCCACATCAAAACCTATCAAATCTTTGCAATTCTTCAAGGATTCAGGCAATGTGGCAGTCAAGTTGTTGTTGCCTAAATGCAATGTTGTAATCTTGGTAAAGGAGCCGATGGATGGAGGAATTTTCCCCGATAGGTTATTGTTTCCCAAAAGAAGAATTTCAAAATTTTGGAAACGTGACCAACAATCGGGAAGCTCTCCGAACAAATGATTATATGAAACATCAAGAAAGCTCAAATGGGCACCGTTTTCGACATGACACATGGAATCTAGGCTTGAAAATCTGTTTTTAGAAACATCAAGTGCAGCTACTTTGAACAAAAATGGCGGTATGGAGCCTTCTAACTTATTGGAACTCCGATCTATCTTGGATTAATCTACGAACATTATGGAGGAATTTTTTATTGTTCCACTAATTTGGTTGCTAGAAAGATTCATTTTAATACATGAGTACAGAGATCCCAAAACCAATCTGGAATAGAATCTGAAATTCCGGAATTGGATATGTCGAGATGGAACTGATTCTTCGGAAGATTTTTAAGCCATTTTGGGAATTGATGACCCAATTTGCAAGACCCAAGTCTAATTTCATCCAATTTAAAAGGAGCAACCCAATCTGAACTGATGTTGACAGTCAAATATGGGTTAAAAGACAGATCTAAATAAACAACTTGGAAAGCTTTAAGAATGAACCTCAGAAACCATTCCTTTCAAAGAGTTCCTAAAATGTCCAAAATCTCCAACTTTGACAATTGACCAATACTTTCGGACACAGATCCGTCTAAATTAGTCGACGGAAGCAATAAACGTCTCAAAGATGGAAATGAAGTAAGGTCAGGAATCGATCCGAGGATTCTGTTTGAACTTAAATCTAAATATTCTAGAGAATGAAGTGAACATTTGGACCGTGATCGAGTAAAATCAGGAAATCGTCCACTGATGTTGTTCGAAAACAAATCGAATGTGTTCAATGTGCAAATGTCCCACAAGGAGTTTGGAATTTCACCGTCAATCATATTGTAGACGAGATCGAGGTACGTAAGGGACAAATTCCCGAAGGCTTCAGGAATAGAACCTCGTAACCGATTATTCCTAAGACGAAGGGACGTAAGAGCACTTATGGACTTAAAATCTTCTAGATTGGAACCTTCGAAATCATTCGAAGACGGTTGTATATCGGTAAGGGTACGACTAAAGTTGAACAGCCATGGATAATTAAACAGAAGCAGCAGAGAGATTGTTTCCAGAAAGATCGAGAATGGAAAGAGATTTCGAGGAATTGAGAAGCGAAAGAGCCGGCGCGGAAATGATATTTGGAAGATTGCAGTCAGGCAACAACAAACTTGTTAGAAAAGGGAGCTGGTAAACAATTTGTTAGAAAGGGAGCTGGTAAACTATTTGTGTCCAGTCATGAGCTTGGCTTAAGTTCACAAAACCAAGGTCCAAATAATTCAGATACTGCAATTCAAGCAAAGTACTGATGTTACCTCTCAGAAACCACGAATTAACGAGGCCGGTATCAGTCAACGGAGAAAGATCAAGCGCGATGACATGACCAGATTTGTTGGCGCATCGAATTCCAATCCATTCGCAGCACTCTCTTTTGCTGTCTTCAGTCCCCCAGGAAGAAAGAAGAGTCCGGTCATCGCCATTGTCGTGATGAAGATTGCGTCTGAACTCGAGGAGTGCTTGTCTCTCTGCTTCTATGCACCGGGTTTCCGGTTCGCCAGCAGCAGTTCTAAAGAGAGCCAACAGCAAGAAAAGCCTATTTTCCTATTATAATTTCTATTATTATTTACGGTATTGTACTTGTAAAGAAAAAAAAAAAATTTCGAACTTTTCAATATCAAGCTTTAACTATTGAACAAGGCTTATGATTGGTTCACGTGTCAGTAGTCTAAAGCATTCCAGCCAAGCATGAAGAAAGTCAAAAGTCAAAAGTCAAATCGTGGGAATCATGGAAATCAAAATAAGCTCATGATGTACTGTCTTGTATATTATATTGAGGGAGAGCGGCAAAATAATGATACATTATCATAAGAACAACGACAAGAACAATAATTCACCCAAAAAAAACGACAAGAACAATAATACAGCAATCACATTTAATTAAAATAATATACCTTAGAAGAAATAATATATAATTAAGTAGTAAAATCACGCAGATCAATGAGAAAATAAAGTCTCCCGATCTGTTACTTTTGATTCAAGGGCTGATTAATTAATTAGGCTGATTAGTTGGTATTGGTCAATCATTTAGTTTCTCAACAGTCATTAAAAATAAAAGCCTTGCAGACATAACTTAACGCGTGGTAATTATATATGACTCTATCCTAAATAAAAATTCGAACACCCAACTCTAAGCTTTAAAAAAAAAAAAAAAAAACATTCTTATTTGGTGAGTGCTAAATTTCTTGTCTTTAAACACCCAGTTCTTCAATTCGGAATAGCGATATTTTTGTTAGTATATGCTAGCGAATTTTGTCAATTATTGAAGCTGACGAATTTTAGGAAAAAGCAAAGCTTTTATAAAGACTAAGTGTAGAGAAAGAATCAATATTTGTTGTCTCAAATTTCCTATCTCATTGGGTTCTCCCTTTATAATGTTATGGCATATCATCTAAATTTAAAAATTTAGTCACATAAAATGCTAAAATACTAAAAAAATTTGAACAAATTGATAACTTGTCAAAAGATAAAAAATAGGACAGTAAATCTGGAATCGTAGAGAAATAAAGCTAGAGAGAAGGGCAAAACGAAAAACAAAAAAAAACAAATGAAGTGGCTAGGCTCTTAAAAAAAATACTAGAGTTAAAAATAAATTAGATGTTGAACGACCATACATTGTAAAAAAAAAATGAAAACATTTTAGGTAGAAAGATTTTTGGGAAAAATTTTTAAAACATACATTAAAAATGTATGTACATCTATTTTTGAATTTGAGAATGGGGATTTGAGTCCTATATGAGTATGATGTGAAATTATTCTCAGATTATATAACATTAAAAACATATTAGTTAGAGGAATGGAAGAAAAACAGTTAACTATAGTGGCATTTGAAAAAAAAATAGTAGCAAATTGGAGTAAAAATGATTTAATTACATTTTAAAAAAAATAATATTTCAAAGAAATCTCCAGGGCACATGGAAATTATCTCAGTAAGTGTGATGCCCTAGAAATTCATAAGCTTAATTCATGAATTATTATTATGATCTCTTCATTAATATGCTTCTAATAATTGTTTTGATGAATATCAAATTTCAAGATCATGAACGACATATGAATTTATGCGATGTGTCGTATTAGGGGGATAACGATAATTTTTGGGAAAGACCCCGATTTTTATTGATAGGTCAATTTAGTGATCTTAGAATTTATTTTGATCATACTAATAGCTAAGTTTTGGAGATGTGATTAAGAATTGATGTGTCACATAGGTAGAAGATGAATTATTAGTATTTACTCTTAAGAAATCCAAAGGTGGAAAATTGATCAAACATTGTGCTTTATTTGAAATCAATGGTGTGGATTTGGTGCTAGAGAATCCTAGGCAAATCAATGGTTAAACTTTGAGTGAGGATTGACCAATGAGAATTTAGGGTGAGGATAGGTGTGATGGAAGATCCAATGGATGAGAATGAAGATGATAACTTGGATCAAGGGTGGGAAATTGAAAGAGAGAAAAACAAAACAAAATTTGACTAGCAAAGGGGGGTGGTCGGTTTTTGAAGTGCAAAGCAAGGAAATGTGAACAAAGGAGAAAAGAAGAAAGTGGTGCATGCATGCAACCACATGTAAGAGTTGGTATGGTTTCTTTTGGCAATTTGACCTAAGGAAGAGGCTAGTGATAGTGACCCATCATCTCAACTTTATTGAACCAAGTTTTACCCCAAAGACTCTCCCAAATTGCCGACCATTCAAGGGTTGATTCAGCCAAGAATTTTTCAAATTTCCTCCCCCAAAAGACAGCTCTCTCAAGGCCAAAGTTGGCTAAGCACAAACCCCTAACACTCCATTTTCTTTCTCACACAAGTTAAGCTCTCAAACCCTAACTCTCTAACCACCACCAAGCTCTAAACAAACCAAGAACCACCAACACTATTCTCCATCTCCAACACCCCTCAAGCACTCTCCTTCATCCATTTTTGAGTTCTAAGAAACCCCGTTCCGAAGATCGAAGAAGTGAGAGAGGAGTTAGAGGACGTTTCACTAAAGGTAACCTAGTGGTATTCTTCGTGTTTTAGTCTTTTTGGGAGAACTAAAGTATGATTTTAGTCATAATCTTAATATTAGACTTCTTCTTACCTAGGAAAAGTTTTGAGAAGAACGCGTGAGGTTCGAGATCTCAAAGGACCCCCGGAGCATTTCGGTAAGATTTACGAACCTTGTTGAAGTTCGTGTTGTTGTGGTCATATAGTATGCATTAGAAACTTTAGTATGAAAAATAAACTATATATTAAGATTCTACAGAGGATAAGCTTCATTTTAGGCTTTGGAATCACTTGATTTGCTTTTATATGTAAAAGTTATGTGCCTTTGAAGTTGTGACACAAAAATAATGAGAAAATGAACCTCCGAGCCACAGCATAGCCACGGGTTTACTGTACTCCGAACCTATTAGACTCACGTTTTGGATTATAAGTTAGAGAACTGAAAAATATATTCTTTTATCTTTCCAACAAGGTATCATACGCCTTGAACGGATAATGTGCAATTTTTGGTGGATTTTACAAGTTTGGACTGAACCGAAAATCCTGCTGGAACCCTGTGCTAGCCACGGGTTTTGTAATTTTGAGTTAGTAAATCTTTTTTACAAAACTGTTCTTACCATACAAAATAGACATTATATTTCCAATGACATATCTTTTGTCTTATTTGGACTTGTAACAAATTGTTATGATTTTTCTAACTTACCAATGATCTGGACTTATTGTATAAATGTGAGACCACAGTGACAAAACCTAAGTTTATGATGTGAAATACTCAAGCACTAAAGGAAATAACTTTACCACTGTAAAGTAGACATCTTAAGCTTCAAACGAGATATTATACGTTTAAAACGGATATGTACATAAATTTTAATAAATCTCTTAAGATTGTAGTAATCTAAGAATCTAAGATTTTACCATAAGACACTTAGAAAAACGTCCACATTAATATTTGAAATACTTGAAATCTTGGAAAACAAGTTATACAGAAAATAGATATTTCAAGCTTTCCAATAAGTTATCAAGTGTCGAAAACGGAATTATACTCAAATCTAAATAAATCTTACAAGTTAAAATCCTACACCGATAAAACGATTAAACATTAAAATGTAACACAAGAGTAAGTTTTGACATATGAACGTATTTAGTTATGAAATGAATTGATTTTAAGTATGATCAAATAATGAAAACCCTAACTTTATAAAATTAAATCATAAGTTTTAAATGGGCCAAGATAAAGTATACTAGGGTTACTATACATATACCAAGAGATTACTTTAGCCCAATTAAATGAACATAACCAAGGGGATTGGACTAGCCCAATAATCTAAGAGAGGTATACCCTTAGGTGACCCATCATCACCTTGATGGATTAATTAATTAATAATTAATTAATAACTAATGTAATTAATAAATTAATTAATTAACTGATTAATAATTAATTAATTAATTATAAGGGTTAGTATATAATAATCAAATTATTATGTTGAATAACTATATAATTATAATATATGATTAATTAGAGATTAATTAATCATTAATTATTAATAATTGATTTAATCATCAAAATAATTATGGATAATTAACTAGAGATTAACCAAACATCAATTATTGAATAAATCAAATTTTAATTATTAATATTAGAATTAATAATTAATAATTATTATATGAGAGAATATTTAAGTAACATAATTAAATTATAACAAGATAATTATTAATAAGTCAATTAAAATTTATAATTTAATTATAATTTCTCAATTAATAAAGTAATAATTAATATTATTAATTAATTAATTAAAATTAATTAATTAATTAATTAAAATTAAATTAAATTAATTAAATAATAATTAATCGAAATTTATTTAACACTTAATAATTAATAAGGATTAATTGTTAAGGTTAATTATGATGTAAGTAAATTAAGTTCACTATAGGTTAAAAATAAAGAAATAATAAAGTAATATTTATAACTCTATCTAATAATGAGATATTGTTAATCAGGACAATTTCTCAAATCTGCATAGTAGGAGACAACTCCAGAAGTTTAAGCATATAAGACAAGTAAGTACAAACCTCACCTACAGCATGAAATAAAATGTTTTTGTTGTTGGTGTTCTATGTTCTTTATGATTTACCTCGATGAAGTGATGAGCCTATGAGTTATAAGTACTGTATTAATTAAGCATTTAACATGCATAAATTTTCATGCATTGATATGATTGATCTGCCTCATAAGTACGTATGCAATAATGATAGATGCATAGTGACATAAAATCCATATATTGTCACAGATAATAAGAATGAGGCTAACGAAAGATAGGATTAAGTGTCGTACCAACCTCCAACTAGTGAGAGGATATGATAAGAACGAAAGTTATAAGTTTTGACCTTGGAGGTTGTTGGAGGGTCGCTCCCCTAACTCCCCATTGGTTGCGCGCATATGGGTACGACATAGGGGCCCTTAATTAGACAAGATATGTAAATAATAAAGCATAATTGAATACATATAGTTCACATGCATTTTTAAACATTCATGATGCTACATATGATGATATGATTTTATGAAATAATTTGTGAGATATTGTTTGTACTTGCTGAGCGAAAGCTCATCAGTGTATGTTCATGCTGTAGGTAACGTGGGTAAGCAGCCCATTCCTTAGATGTCTTATGGACTGGCGAAGCTGTGCGGAGGCGATGAAGGCGGGAGTGGGATACCACCACGAGTTAATTTCCGCATTTAGATTTCGTAATCTATTTTATATCGACTATATTTATAATTATGTTTTAATGTTTTGGTACAATTAATCTGATATGAGTATTTTACAAGAAAAGACTTTAGACTCTCTCGTTAAATTATATGAAGTTTTAACTTTTTAAATATCATCTAGTTACGGTTTTATTTGGGTAATTAGTTGCTAGAGGATTTCAATTTTCTCAGTTAAAAATTTTTAGTGACTCTATTTTGCATGAATAAAAAAAAAAAAAAATTACATTTTTGGAACCAAACATAATGAGTGTTAAGAGTAAATTAAATAAGAATAAGTAAGTTAGTTAACGGTCCGAAAAGTCGGGTCGTTACAGTAAGTCAATTTAAGAATATATATATATTTTTAAAAAAACTACATTTGAGAAAATAACATTATTATAGACTATGAAAACTTTTTTTTTTTAAATTTAGGAATATGAAATTCAAACTGAACACCTTATAATTAAGTCCGATGAGATTACCATTAAGTTTTACTTGCAATCAGGAACGAGAAACAAGTAAAAAATTAGTTTTTTTCATTTTCTGAAAAAGTACTGAAATGCATAAGTCAACTAAAATATGGTTTTTTTATGATTATTACAGATATAGTCTAGTAATAATATCATATCTGATTTCATTTAAAGATTTAGAAAAGTTTTTATTTTTATTTTTATTTAAAGGTTCAATCCAAACGTGTTTTGATCGAAAACACTCGATCAATTTCACTTCCTATTTATAATTCAACATAAGATAGATGATGTGAAAAAAATAATCCAAAATAAATATAAAAGAAAGCAAAAACAAAACGACTTTTCGTTTGTGTAATTAAAAGGAAATCTTTCTTTATTCTTATCCAAACGACATGTTTTCTTCCTTAAAAAACAACATTTTCGTCTCAACAGGAATATCCTCGTCCATAGATAAACTGAAAAGCTGCATGTTAGTTTTAACTAGGTTTTTTTGCACCGACGTCCTAATTACAATTCACAATATTCTAAAATTTTAATTTTAATAATTTACAATCTGAACCGATAAATCTATTACAATTTACTCCATTGCTAACAATATTGATCTTTTAAATGAAATTGACATGTGATTTAATAATAGTCATTTTTCTTCATTTTAACCTTAATTTATTGAGCTTAAGACCATCTCAAATACATTACCCTTACAATATCGAAATAATGTTTATTAAAAAAAAAAAAAAAAAAACCAAAATGATCGTAATGAAATCAACCATTCATTACAAAATTTTTTTTTTTTTGAAATTTCATATAAATAAATTGTTTTGCTGGCTAACCTTTGTGAATCCAAAGCAGCCCACATATTTGTTTTAAAATAATATTTGTTAATATCCTATGAAAGATTTGGCCTCCATATTTTTTTTGTTATTTATATGGTCGTGAGGTGGCTAATCTTTGGTTAATATGAAAATATCATTACCCATTAATATTTTTTAAATCTATAATTATGAATTGGAGCAATTTATGCTATAAATACAAGTGTTTCGTGGTTCTAAAATGTGTGAGGTGAAAATGGATATAAATCACAAGTTATTCTATTTATTGACTTTCATTATGATGATATTCATCTTCGTGATCTCTCAGGTAATTATTAAGTCTAATAATTGAAAAGTTAATTGTATTTCGTTGATTTTTTTTTTTTTTTTAACTTAAAAACGATGAATATCTTCTTTAAAGATAGTTTCTTTTATATAGTGAACTTCATTTTAGCTCAAATATAAAGGTTCAATATGTTAAGTTCCTATATTCATGAAACCTTGTTTTTTTCCCCCTCTTGCCAAAATTTACTAAAAGTTTTATGCGTGAGATAAATACTGTGTTTTATGTAGTGAATAATTACACTTTCATTTTCTACTTACGTCATATCAACTTTTTTTTTTTTTTAAACTATCATATATATATTAATCATAGTAGCTAACTAATAATTGGGGGTTTTTTTTTTTTAGTTCAATCAAAATCATTTAATCTAGCTAACGTTAGCAATTAATTTTGTAAAGCCCTTAACATTTTATTGCACTATAAGGATTTAAGAATAATATGTAGTCTCAATACTTGTTTATTGTGATCGTAAACTATAGATGATATACTTAAATTTCAATAAGAATTATTACAATTATACGTAATTTATGTTTGCTTGAAATACCAGAAACGAAAGATGCAGTATTTCTCCGATTGACCGATTCCTTGTCATGATAATCACAAATGTTCTCTGAGATGCAAGGATAATTTCCACAACGTAGTTACTGGAATCTGTGTAAACGAACATGCAGGACCAAGTGCACGTCCTGTTCATCGTATATGCCTGTGCCATTTCTATTAGCTATATGCCTAAATAGATTTACGTGGGATATATATATATATATATATGTCTATATGTATATATTTATATATACATTCTAAACATTAATAATTAGTATACTTTTTTGTTTTGTCAAATATCGCTACATGTTATGTCGAACAATATGATTACAAATAGCATGCGAATGAAAAACAATTTTATAATAAATCTGCCGGTTCCTTTGATATGATATAATAGTACAATTTTTTAATTACAATATGATATGTTTGTATTAACATGTCGTTTCCAATATAATATGTCGTTTTAATGTACTAAAGATAATGCTTGTTGTGTTTTCCTCAGACATGTGTCGTTTCTAGGCTGACGACATTTCTTTTCGATCTAGTTAAAGAGTGATGATCGTTTCACTAAGACGACGTGTCTTTTAACATGCCCGGGAAATGAAACAACATGCCCTTTCTTAATATAGTAAGCGTTTTTGTCGTTTACTTATGGCATTTTTTATTTTCAGCAACAAAAAGAAAGATAAATTCACAAAAATGTCATATATGAAAACGAAAATGAAACATAAATCATGGATGAACTAAGCTCAAGTAAATATCATGTTTTATCCTATTTCATGGGGATTCCGTAAAATTCGATTCCAAGAAAGTCATCAATATCAATATAATTCTTAAGACATTCCAAGTCAATGGTGGATGATTCTTTGGACAGAATATTGGAGTTTGAAATTAATACAGTACAAATAGTCCACTAGGGCAATTCCAAGTCCTTCAAGAACTTTATGTCACAAATCCTCGTTGGATTGGCTGAAAAAGAAAAGCACACCAAAAAAAAAAAAAAAACAGAGCTTCCATTGTTGTTGTAGTAGCCTTTCTCTTCATGGAAAGCACATTAAGCAGAGTCATAGAGAGTTCTCCAACTTTGATACATCAGTTTCTTCCCAATTTTCTGTCTTCACCGGAAACCTACAATGAAAAGGAAAAGCACTCATTGTCTATTTAGATCATAGGTTTGAAAAATAAATTTGAACAATAAATTCAAATTTTAATGAGAGAAAACATTGTGTAAAAAAAAAAAGTGTGACACAGGTTTAAACCTATGATTGAAACGGGGACTTCAATACCTGGATAATTGATAGTTTCACAAAAACATATAGCTAATAAACTTTATTATTTAGTTTTAGAGAACAAAATGAGAACTTAAACAAAAAGAACTTTCGTTTTTCCCTGAAAACATCTTAGAAGAGACTTCTTGACAGAGCAAATTAGGGGAAAAAATTTAATTTACAATTTTAGTTTGCAATTGAAAAACTAAGGTTAGATTTACAAAAACAAAAACAAACTATCACATACACAATACCTTACTCACAAAAAAAAAAATAATAATAATAAAGTAAAATAAAAAGAGGAAAAAATATTACCGATTAGCCTTGGATCAATGCCAATAGTCTTGCCTTATGCACTGCTGCCATGACGTAAATCCAGTCCTTTACATCATCCAAGAAGTTGAAGTACGCGAATCTCCAAGACTTTTTGAAGAGCAACGTACCAAAAACTCCCCAAAATCCAATCACGAATCCGAGCCCCAAACTCACATAAAATCCTTGGCTTACAAAGCCCTCCTCCTGATCTCCTTGATCGCTAGCTTCTTCAATAGTTCCGGGAACGGTTGGTTCTTCTCCTGGGCACTTCTTCGGGAGCGGATCCCCACAAAGATCAAGATTTCCCATGAATGCCGCGGGCGTCAAAGCTTTGAAGTTGAGTGCTGGTTGGAATTTTTCCAGACAAATTGTTGTTTGACAAGTCCAACGTTGTAAGACGAGAGACTTCGGTGAGACTTGAAGGAATTCGACCGGAAAGCCTATTGTTCGACAAATCAAGATAGTCCAACAAATTCAATCGACCAATCTCCGAAGGAATTTGTCCACTGAAGTGGTTTCTTGACAAGTTCAGAGAAACCAATCCAACAAGTTCAGTGATTTCCCTCGGAATTTCTCCGGTGAACTTGTTGCTTGATAGGTCGATACTCTTCAACAGTCCTAGATTATTGATGAATTCCGACAACTTTCCTTTCCAATACAACTGCACTCTGTCATCATAGATTCTGAAATAAAACGTCCGCGGACTAAGGGGATAGCTAACGTAAGTGTGGGATACGGTCCTATCTGGACTCCAACTTCTTTTAATTGCAGCCAAAAGATTGAGGCAATTTGGTAGACTTCCAGAGACATTATTCAAGGACAAGTCCAACACTTGAAGAGATGGAAGATCACACACATTCGACGGTAAATTCCCGTTGAAGCGATTCGATCGTAGGCTAAGAATAACGAGATACGGTAAACTTTTGCCGATCCATGCTGGTACTTGTCCCGATAATTTATTCTCACTTGCATCAAAGACCACCAACTCTGTGCAATTCTTCAAGGATGCAGGTAATTCCCCGACGAAACTGTTATTGGCTAAATTTAGCGTGTCAATCAAAGTCAAGGAGCCAATAGAGACGGGAATTCTTCCGGATAGCTCATTATTGCCCAAAGTGAGAACTCGGAGTTGTTTAAATGTGACCAACAATCAGGAAGCTCCCCAGAAAACTGATTATACGAAATGTCGAGGAAGGTCAAAATCACATCATTGGTAACATCACACATGGAATTTAGCTCCGAAAATCGATTTCCAGAGAGATGCAGTGCAGACACTTTGAATAGAAAAACCGGTATAAGGCCTTCAAACTGATTAGAACTCAAGTCTATCTCATTGGCATTTGTAAATTCCAATGATGAGAAGTTTGGAACGTTTCCACTAATGTTATTATTGGAAATGTTCATATAGAGTAACTCAGTCGACAGACCCCAAAACCAATTTGGTATTGAATCTGAAATCCCAGCCCTCGAGATATCGAGTTTCGAGTAATTCTTCTGAGTTTGGAGCCAATTTGGGAACCGAGGACCCATCTTGCACGATCGGAGCAGTATCACATCCAATCGAAAAGGAGGAATCCAATCCGACGAGAGGTTTAAGATCAATGAGTTTGAGGATAAACCCAAATCACTCAAGTTGGAAAGATTTGCGAAATGAGCTTCAGAACCACCCTCGTAAAGAATTCCCAGAGACACGCAATACTTCCAACTGAGATAACTTTCCGATACTCTCGGGTAGCTCCCCAGTAAGATTATTTAATTCCACAGAAAAAAATGACAACATGGGTAGATTCCAAATACTTCTCGGAATTTCACCTTGAAGGGAATTGTTTGAAAGATCAAGGAATTCCAGGGAAGTCAAGTTTCCGAAAGCCTCAGGAATGGAACCCTCCAACTGATTTTGACCAAGATCAAGATAAGCAAGGGAACTCATATCGCCGAAAGCCTCGGGAATTGAGTTCCCTAACCGGTTACGAGAGAGCTCAAGATAAACAAGGCTGCCACGGAAGTTGAACAGCCATTGGTATAAAGAAACAGAGAAGCTGTTGCAGCAGAGATCAAGAAAAGCAAGAGATTTCGAAGAATTAGTGAGCGAAAGAGATGGGGGAATAACGACATCGGGAAGTTTACAAACAGCAAGCTGCAAATTCGTCAGGTGAGGGAAGTTGCTGACAATCTGCAGCCAATCATCGGCTTTGCTCAAATTCGAATGACTCAACACAAGGTCCTTCAAGGAAGAAAGATGAGAAAGCCACTCCAAGTTTTTAGCCCATAGACGAAAGTTATAACCGAGATCAAGAGATTGCAAATTCGAAAGATTTGCGAGCTGAGAAGGAATTTCTCCGCTCACATAAGTGTAAGAGAGATTGAGGTATCTTAATTTTCTGAGAGTACCTATGAACTCGGGATTTGGCTACCGGTAAAGTTGATGAAACTGAGGTCTAAATACTTCAAGTATTTCAAGTCAAGCAATGAAGGACTGATCTTACCTCTCAAAGCCCACAAGTAATCACTGATGCCAAGAGCTGATGGAGAAAGATCAAGCCTGATGACATGACCGGATTTGTTGGCACACCGAATCCCAACCCACTCGCAGCACTCGGTTTTTTGTTCTTCACTCCCCCAAGAGAAAAGAAGACTGTCACCCCCCATCATTTCTTGAAGGTCTTTTTTATTTTGAGAAGTGCAGTTCTCTCAGCTTCTTCGCACCAGGTTTTTTTTAGTACTTCTCCGATTTGGGAAGAACCGGAAGAAGTCAGATTGCAAGAGCAAAGAAAAAACACTAAAAACACAACTATTATTGTTCGAGAACCGGATAATCTACTCATCATCATTGTTGCAGAAATGAGAAGGTTTGGGACTTGGGCTATAAGAAATGACATGGATCATACTTTCAAGCTCATGCATGCCATTTTATAATCAGGCTGTATTTTTTTATTTTTTTTATTTTTTTATTTTATAACAAATATTAATCAAAAAGATAATATTGACTAAATGCTGATTGTAATCTGTCCTCTTTTTTTTTTTTTTTTTTTTTTTTCAATAACTAATGAGCAAACAAATTGGCTTTATGTTTGTATGTAAGGATAGATTGTTATTGTTACTTTATTAATATATTTGATTACATTTTTAATGAAATTAATTTATGAATTTTAGTGGTCTCCATCCTTGAACTTTACAAGAAATAGCAGTTTGGTTCCTTAACACTTTTGGTTGATTAGACCATGAAATTATTGTAATATATTGTTATTATTTGTGTACTTTTGGTCCTTAGCGCCAAAATTTGAAATTTATAATGTAGGTAATCAGGTACTATCTTACTTCAAAGATTAAAATTGTAAATGAAACAACTTCTCATGTTACAATTGACCTAATTTTCAACGTTAATCTATTGTAAAATGTGTGAAAAATAAATTAATTTCAAATAATATTTATAGAATTTTTTAAAATTGTTCTAAGTAAATTTTATGATTAGCCAATAAAAGCAAATTTTCCGATAAGCCAATAATATCATTTTAAATCAAGTCATTTTCCCCTATTTTACAAAAGATTAACGTTAAAAAGATAAGTAAACTGTAACGACTTATAATGGATCGTTATAGTAAATGCTATATTTTTCAATTGTTTTTCAGGGCATATGTAGAAGAGAACATTTGTCACTTATATGATTGTTTTTACATGATACCAAGTTAACACGCGAGGAGCAACCGTTTACTTTCATTTTAAGTCTCAAAATCAGTTGTCAATTCTAAAGTTAGGAATCAAAACTACAAATAATTCGGAGTCTAACTACCAATTAGCACAAAAAAAAAAAAAAAAATTAAACAGCTGCAATTTTTGAATATTCCCCAAATTTAAAAATAAATAAATAAAGTCTAAATTATTTATAATCTGTTGATTATTTGCCATATATATTCATTAAAAAAATTACCTGATCAATGTTCAAAGTAGGGTAGGTGCTGATCTGGTTTCAAAAGTCAAGTAGTCAACTTGAAACATAGTATTCAACGAAAGCTGAGTCAATTGTAATTAATTTCGTGGAAATTCAGTTGAAAATTACATAGCGTAGTCAAGTGACAGCAAAGCTTGATTTTCTTAGTGCGATCACTACGTGTTTGGTACAGCATCTGTCATCAGTTTGGTTAATCAAATATCGACTCATTTAATGTTTGATCATAATCACTACAATTTCTATGAGTGGATCATAGAAATTTCTTATATGTCGAAGATTCATTAAAAATTCCAGATTTTTTTTAAGAGAATTTCGTGACAGGATATAAAAAATTCCTTTCGATAATTCTGTTTTAAAACCGTTATATTTATATATATTAAAAAAATCCTATAAGACTCAATAGTCCTGTTGCAAAATAGTTCGCCCAAAAGCTGTCTTGTTCTCTTTGTTTTCTGTTTTAGATGGCAGAATATTCGCTTCTCATTTATATGGACTCTACAAAGATCCAATCTATGGGCTCTAAGATCACATTGAACCTTCCTTTTCACTCGTTTGTACCAAGTTCAAAAACCATATTATACATACTAGTAGTGCATCAAGATATTTTATTTTAGTAATGTTACAACCATTTGAATTTGATTGAAACTATTTATTCAAATTAAAATAAACATATAACGTTTAAATGAGATGGAAAGTCAGTCAAATGTTTGCTAAGTTAAGAAAAATGTTGAAGATCTCCTTTTAAACATAATATCAAATAATCTGTGAAGTATCAAAGTGCGCAAGCCAAAGTCTTCCACTGACCACAATTTAATTTAATTTGTCAAAAAAAATTCTAAAATTTACGAGTAAAAAAAGGAATTGAAAATTGAAGTCTTCTCCGTTATCGCAATACTTTTATTTAGTAGTCAGATTACCGTCATGAAAGACTTTGAAATCTATTAAATACATACAAATTTTCTGTGAGGAACCATTTAATTAATGTACTGTAGTTCGACGTGTTCTTTGTTTTATTATCTCTTCTACATATATTAATCTATTTAGTCTATTGAATAGTTTTTGAAAGCCAATATTGATAGTTTAACATTGTAAAGTTTAAAATTGCACAATTGGGTATTAAGACATTTTTTGTTTGCGAGTTAAGGCATAAGCCTTAATGCGATTTGAGGCATGAGCCTCAAAATGAAACCATAAATAACTTGAAAAAATATGAAAAATCATGTAGTAGGTAGAAATCATAACATAATGTCAAAAAAAAATTCTTCAAATGTCTATCTTTCAGCCTCTTGTTGAACATTATGTAAACCAATGTGTTCATCTTTATGGTAGTCAAGCGATTTCTTTGGACTAGAAAAAACTTCAGAAAAATTAAGGCTATAGCCTCAATATTGCACAATTGCGTGCGTTTTTTAGTACGCCTCAATTCATAGAGGCATACGCAATTTAAAGGGCGATTGAGGCTTAGGCCTCATTACTACTTTTTTCCGTAATTCACTGAGACACGCGTCATTGCGCAAATAAAATTGTGCAATTTTAAACATGGTTGTAAATATAACGGAACTTTCTAATATGGAAATTTTTCACATAAATTGACTGAAAAGTTGACCACCTCTTAAAACAGACTTAAAAAAAAAAAAGAGCTGTTAATCACAGTTAATGTTGTGATTAAAGATGTGAAAACGACCCTTTTTTTGGGATTGCCATCACTAAAAAATTCGTGACAAAAAGTACTGTTTGTCCGAGCAAAAAAATTACTTGCGACTTAATCATTGAATGTTATTATGTATGCACAAGTATCTTTTAGTTAGGGCTAGTCTTAAATTTTTATGACTAGATTTTTTTTGTAACAGCACTTTTCTGTGATTAAAAGTTTTTGGGAGAAAAAAAATATATAAAGCTATTTTGTTCTATTAAAAAAAAAAAAAAAAAGTCACAAGAGTTTTTGTGGCTAAAAGGTTTTTTATTTTTATTTATTTTTAATTTTTTTTTAATAAGAAAAATGTTATTTCTAAATTCACTAGAAGCAAATAGAGCTTAAAAGAAAAGAAAATAGAGCTTACCATCCTAACGCTTACAGTATGGTTGGTTTGCTTTATGGTTTTGCCCAATATAATGTTTCTCACAAAAAAAAAAAAAAAAAAAGAAAAAAAGAAAGGAAAAGAAAACTGATCATGTCAAGCATTTCCCTTGTTCGGACCTTCGGTGATTTAGGTCTTGAAGTTGTCCTCATAAATCATGCAAATGCTGATTAATCTCGCCGATTAAAAAAGAAAGAAGCTTACTAATCTCGGTTCGTTTCAGAGAGTAAAAATGATTTATCACTAATCCAAGTTTGATGCTGGTGAAGGAAAATTACATTAAAATGGTCATCGTCTAACTTGTAGCCTTACCGTGTAATTGCTTGTTTACGAGTGCAAAGGGGAGGGAAAAAAAAATGTCACAAAACCTTTCCACTGAACTAGAAGCAGAGTCTCATAATAAATTAGCGTAAGCGGATAAGAAAAATGTTAAAGATGTTCTTTTAAACGTAATATCAAACAATCTGGGAAGTATCAAAGTGCGCAATGAAAGCCAAAAGTCTTCCACTGACCACAATAATTTAATTTTATTTGTCAAAAAAAAAAAAAAAAAGAAGAAGCTAAAATTTACGAGGAAAAAAAGGAATTGAAAATTGTAGTCTTCTCCATTATCGCAATACTTTATTTAGTAGTCAGATTACCGTCATGAAAGACTTTGAAATCTATTAAATACATACAAATTTTCTGTGAGGCACCATTTAATTAATGTACTGTAGTTCGACGTGTTCTTTGTTTATATTTTCTCTTCTACATATATTTATCTAATTAGTCTATTGAATAGTTTTTGAAAGCCATATATTGATAGTTTAACTTTGTAAATATTAGGGAACTTTCTAAGATGGAAATATTTTCACATAAATTGACCGAAAAAGTTGACCACCTCTTAAATAAATGAATAAATAATTAAAAACAGAGCTGTTAATCACAGTTAATGTTGTGATTAAAGATGTAATAACGACCGTTTTTTTTTTTTTGGGACTTTGCCATCACTAAAAAATCCTTGACAAAAAGTACTGTTAGTCCAAGAAAAAAAATTACTTGCGACTTAATCATTGAATGTTATTTATGATGTATGCACAAGTATCTTTTAGTTAGGGCTAGTCTTAAATTTATTATGACTAAAAAATTTTTTGTAACAGCACTTTTCTGTGATTAAAAGTTTTTGGGAGGGGAAAAAAAAGCTTTTCTGTTCTATTAAAAATTTTAAAAAATAAATAGTCACAGGAGTTCTTTGTGGCTAAAAGGTTCATTCTATTTTTTATTTTTTTTATATAAGATAAAGGTTCTTTCTAAATTAACTATAAGCAAATAGAGCTTAAAAGAAAAGAAATAGACCTTACCATCCTAACGCTTACAGTATAGTTGGTTTGCTTTATGGTTTTGCACCAATATAATGTTTCTCACCAAAAAAAAAAAAAAAAGAAAACTGTTCATGTCAGGCATTTCCCTTGTCCGGACCTTCGGTGATTTAGGTCTTGAAGTTGCCCTCATAAATCATGCAAATGCTGATTAATCTCGCCGATTAGAAAAAGAAAGAAGCTTATCTATCGGTTCGGTTTAGAGAGTAAAAAATGAATTAACTAATCCAAGTTTGATGCTGGTGAAGGAAAAGATATGAGCTATTCCAAAAAATTACGTTAAAATAGTCATCTTCTAACTTCTAGCCTCACCGTGTAGTTAATTCTTTACAGAGTGAAAAGGGGGGAAAAAATGTCACAAAACCTTTCCTCTGAACTAGAAGCAGAGTCTCACAATAATTTAGCGTAAGCCGACAAGTCACAAGCAGACAGCTATTACAAGAACAATGGCAAACTGATGCAAGTAAAGTAGCTTATCGACTTTCTTGCTCGCGTATAAGGAAACCTCACAATGGATTTGCTTAGACGTTCCATAAACCTACTGTGGAAAATCGGCATGATAAAGCCGAGAATGGAAAAAATGAAACTTTCAACTTCTTCTTTGTCTGTCACTCAGGAAAAAAATTATTGCTCATCTTGTTCTGAATCTTCGTCAGAAGGTGGATTATCGACCTCGCTCCCACTGCTCTCATTATCATAGCTGACAACTGGGGTTCTCCCACTTGGCGATTCTGAATTCTGTAAGGGCTCGTACTTAAGAAACTTTACTTTCCTCTTCTTTTCTGTGCTTCTCCCTTCTTTCCGTTTTTTCCCTCCATTATCTGCTGATTTAATTGAGTGGGCAGCCGCTACGAATGCAGCAGTCATAGCTTCATTCATCTTTTCGTTCTCCTCGTCTCTGTCTAACCTTCTCCCTTATTATCTATGTAAAATAGAAGATCGTCATCCACTTTCATGCTCTGCAACTTTGAAGCCGGTTGCTTAAAATCTGATTTGGGAGTGTCGCGAACCAGTTTGGCATGACTTTTCAAGACGCTATCATCAAATACTCTTAACCCTTGATCCTCAAGGTTTAGAAGCCACTCTAGAGAAAGAACAATATAGAGGAACGGTTAGTAATTGGAAATTCAAGATCTACTGATGGAACTAAGGTGAGATACTTACTAATAAGAGATTTAGGTGAAGATCCATTGGATACTATCACTTTCCTCTACTGAATCTGTTTTCTGATCCATTTAATTAACTGGGCAGCTAGGGACGAATTGGAGAATGCGTTCATGTAGGAGATAGATCTCCTCTGATCCCCATGTCCCCTGCAGCAATCCAACTGATTAGATTAGTGCAAAAGGTTCGAAAAAAGTTTACTACAACCACATTTGTTTCCACCCTACTTCTTTCTTTTAAGTGTAAGGTATTATGTCAACGTACCGAAAATACTCTATAGCTTCGTGTGTAACAATTAATCTTGCCATGGCAAGATTTCTCACTTCGTCAGCAGGTAGATGAGTTGTTCTCTCAGGGTTAAGGAAACAGTAATCAACCAATATGACAGCATCATAGAGAACTTTCCTCAACAAAACTTCATCTCCAGAGCTTGCATAAAATTTCCGTAGCAAAGTCATTTAGTCATAAGATCATAATCAAATATAGATGCTCTTGTTGTGATAATCACTCTTGAAAAATTGCATGCTATATGCAAATTTTCTAAGAAGAAGACCATTCAAGATGAACGGAGCATACATCAGAAATAAGAAAATCTACTATAACTTTCTAATGACTTCTAAAACAAAATATTGAAACATCAATCCTTGTAAATTATGATTCTTTTTTCATGATACCATATGACAACGTTCTAAGAGAGGAATACTCACAGACAGAAGCGAGAGTGGCAAATTCTTCTCCAACAGCATTCTCACAAGAACTCTGGAACGTCAAGGTAGAACATTAGCAAACCAAATATGAACTAGGACGGAAAAAATGTAATCAGAGAAAACATGTAATTCTGCTATATGAAGAAAAAAAAAAAAAAAATTTCCTTTCATTTTGCACAAGACCAGCAAACTAAATATGCAAAAGCACACGGCATAGAAGTTTAACCTCTGCTTTGTGAAAATTATGCAACAAAAACAAGAATTGAAAGTAAAATAAACAAACAGGTAAATTTCCAGCAAAGATACATCTTTAAGCGACTACACTCGTCAGTGTTATTCTTTTACAACCATTTTCGGTGCAAAGAATTCCCACCATTCGACATTCCGTAATCATGACTTTCTTAAGATTTAATGAACTTAAAATCCTTAGCACCTACAATCAAGGTACAACAACAGTAGAAAATAATACTAACCGAAAAAGTAAAAAGTCGTCAAATCCAGTAATGGAACCAACAGCCCAACCCTTCAACTCATTCTCCAAATCCTCCCTCGAAATCCCGCTTCCGATATTCAACGCATCTTCAACAAAAAACACCTCCACAACAACAACTCCAGCCAAATAACCCACATCACATCCTTCTTCACCAACTCTTCCACAAACCTCACAAACTCACCCGCAGGCAAGAACGACTCAAACCCACATCCGAACCGGCCCAAATGCGGACCAACTCCGAAAAATGCGCAACCAAATTCGAGCCGTCCGATTCACCTCCCTTGCTAGAACACACACTTATGTACCCAAGAACCGCTTCCACCAAAGACTTGGCCTCTCTCATCGCTTTCTTCTCTCTTGGAACTCAACTCCTTCCCAAACAACTCAACCGCCTTGTAAAGCTCGTACACCACAGGTGCGAGCAATGCGATGCTTTTCGAGAATCACATGAAGAAGAACACGACAAGATCAATTGGAACAAGTGTTTGACGGCTGAGATTCTGTCCAAAGGGTCGTTTTGGGTCGTGACGGGTTCGAAACGTCAGGGCGCGTAGTAGACCCAGATGGATTCGAGAGGTGGGTCGAGTCTGGATTGCATTAATTCGTAGAATTCCTGAAACATTGAACTAATTTGGTGTTTTCTTTCCATTTTCTGTTAAAGGAGGAGCTTTATAGATTGGGAAATTTTGAGATTGTAGCGTTCGCCGATGAGGGGAATTTTCGGGTTTGGGGAATCTGGGGGTGGATTAGATCCAACGCCATGGATGAACGAACGGATTTGAGAAAATTTTGATTTGAAAAAGAAAAAAAAAAATTGTTCACTTGGTAAAAGCTTCAATTTTGCAAAACCCTAGTTACTCTGTTCTTTTTGGGGGTGGCAAATGGTCGAAGGGTTTAAGCTCCTTGAGCCACGATGTCTGTGCTGAGCTCGCAATGAGTTGACACGTCAGCATTTCTTGTGGAGCCCACTATCAAATCATTCAGATGAAACGACAACCCGTTTGTGTGAAAGAAACATGTATCATAAAATTATCAAGTGACATTGTCGCTTACAACAAATAAATGAAAAAAAATTTACCCAAAAAAAAAATGAAAATGAAAATGTGACCCCTTATTTCAATCATTTTATTTCCATTTCAAATCTGATTTGCATAGCCAAAGTAATTTTGAAATTCAAAAGTTTTTCACTCTTCTACTCCAAATTTTATAATATCATAATTTTTTCATATCTCTATTTAGACTATTCGTTTTTCCTTGAAGAGATAAATAAATTGTTCTGTCCATATATTTATTAAAATATAGGGTGGTCTGTGGTGGGAGACCCTCGACCTTACAGTAAATCCATTTTTTTTACCGTTGAGATTTAATCATCGGTTGAAACATTTGATGTACCATTTCATCATCCACCTTACCTCATATTACTATTCTTCATCCAAGTCTCTCGTCGCCGGGTGACCTACTCGCCGCCGACGACAGACGTCGGTGACCCACCTCGGCCCCCCACCACCGGCCTCAGCCCCGACCGGCCCCCACCCAGCCCGCACCGGCGCCCGCCCTTTCTCTCGCTTCCTTCTCTCTCTCTTCTCTTCTCTCTCCCGCGGCCCCCCACCCCCGGCCCCCCCCCCCACCACAGGCCCCATCCCCGGCTGCCCCACCACGCAGCCCCGGCCGCCGGCAACCCCATTTTCTCTCTCTTCTCTCCCTCTCTTCTTTATCTTCTTCTCCTCGTCTCCCGCGGCCCCCCAACCAGGCCCCCGCCCCGGCAGCCCCCACCCAGCCCGGCCTCGGCAACCACCCCAGCTCGCCCTACCCCCCGGCAAAAGGGGAAGAGGAGAGAAAGGGGGAAAGAGAGAGAGGGGGGTGCGCCGGCGGCCGGGGGCTGGGTGGTGGGCGGCGGGGCTGGGTTCCGGTGGTGGTGGGGGCCGGGGTGGGTGGGGGCCGCGGAGAGAGACGAAGCGAGAGAGAGGAGAAAGGGGTCGCGCGGCCCGGGGCTAGGTGGGGCCGGCCGGGGCTGAGGCCGGTGGGGGGGGGCCGGAGGTGGGTCGCCGGCGTCAGGGGTGGGTCGCCGGCAACCGACTTCGGCGGTGGGAAGATTGCCAGCGATGGAAAAGACTTTGGGTGGGAAGGGTAATATGAGGTAAGATGTATAATAAGTATGGTACGCCAATAACGTTTTAACCGTTCGATTAAATCTCAACAGTCAGAAAAAAGGATTTACCGGTTACCACATACTCACCCTAAAATATTATGAACATTTTATCAGAGATTCGTTAGAAATCTTTTTTTTTTTTTTTTTTTTTTTTTTTTTTTTTTTTTTTTTGAAGTTTTAACATCTATCTAAAAATCTTTTAAGAAATTGTTTTCTTTTCAAAATGATAGTTTTTTTATTTTTTCCTAAGATTTCACAATGTTATTTAATTACACATCCAAATAATATTTCAAAATCTAACAAAAAACTTTTCAATTCAACGCAAAATTCTATTATTTAAAATAAAATAGAATGAAACTTCCGAAGCACCAAATTATACACTACGAACATTGGGAAAACAAATTAATAATTTAGTAAAAACAATAGGAAATAAAAATAATAATAATAACCGTTTAGTAAGTTAGTTAGAGATTATTTTTAAGTTAGAATTAATTAACTTTTTAAAATCTATTTATAAATTTTATTGATTTTTTTAAAAAAAAATAAAAATTAAGATTAATTAAATGCCAAATAAAGACTAAATACATGTATAGGATGGGTTCGGCACCTCAAAAAGTGTCGGATTTCTCCAAACATTTAAACATGGTGTTGGATCAAATATGAGTGGCTCTTTGTGCATTGAAGAGCAATTTACTTTTCCTATCATTCTGAATTTTCCAGACGCCAACATTAACCATTTTTAACACCTGTGTAACGACCCGACTTTTCGGACCGTTAACTAACTTACTTATTCTTATTAATTTACTCTTAACACTCATTTATGTTTGGTTCCAAAAATGTAAATTTTTTTTTTATTCATGCTGCAAAGATAGAGTCACTAAAAATTTTTAACTGAGAAAATTGAAATCCTCTAGCAACTAATTACCCAAATACAACCGTAACTAGATGATATTTTAAAAAGTTAAAACTTCATATAATTTGTAACGAGAGAGTCTAAAGTCTTTTCTCTTGTAAAATACTCATATCAGATAATTGTACCAAAACATTAAAACATAATTATAAATATAGTCGATATAAAATAGATTACGAAATCTAAATGCGGAAATTTAACTCGTGGTGGTATCCACTCCCGCCCTTCATCGCCTCCGCACAGCTTCGCCAGTCCATAAGACGTCTAAGGAATGGGCTGCTTACCCACGTTACCTACAGCATGAACATACACTGATGAGCTTTCGCTCAGCAAGTACAACAATATTTCACAAATCATTTTCATAAAATCATATCATCATATGTAGCATTATGAACGTTTAAGAATGCATGTGAACTATATGTGTTCAATTATGCTTTATTATTTACAGTCTTGTCTAGTTAAGGGCCCTATGTCGTACCCATATGCGCGCAACCAATGGGGAGTTAGGGGAGCGACCCTCCAACAACCTCCAAGGTCAAAACTTATAACTTTCGTTCTTATCATATCCTCTCACTAGTTGGAGGTTGGTACGACACGTAATCCTATCTTTCGTTAGCCTCATCTTATTATCTGTGACAAGATATGGATTTATATGTCACTATGCATCTATCATTATTGCATACGTACTTATGAGGCAGATCAATCATATCAATGCATGAAATTTATGCATGTTAAATGCTTAATTAATACAGTACTTATAACTCATAGGCTCATCACTTCATCGAGGTAATCATAAAGAACATAGAACACCAACAACAAAAACATTTATTTCATGCTGTAGGTGAGGTTTTGTACTTACTTGTCTTTATGCTTAAACTTCTGGAGTTGTCTCTCCTACTATGCAGATTTGAGAAATTGTCCTGATTAACAATATCTCATTATTAGATAGAGTTTATAGGAATATTACTTTATTATTTTTCTTTATTTTTTGTAACCTATAGTGAACTTAATTTACTTACATTATAATTAACCTTAACAATTAATCCTTATTATTATTAAGTGTTAAATAAATTTTAGATTAATTATTATTAAATTAATTTAATTTAATTAATCATTTTAATTAATTAATTAATCAATTATTTTAATTAATTATTATTTAATTATTAATTATTATATTATTTAATTAATTACTAATTATTAATTTATCAATTGAGAAATTATAATTAAATTATATAATTTTAATTGACTATTAGAATTATCTTGTTAATAATTTAATTACTGTTACTTAAATATTCATTCTTATATAATAGTTATTAATCATTAATTCTAATATTAATAATTGAAAATTTTTGATTATTCAATAATTGATGTTTGGTTAATCTCTAGTTAATTATCCATAATTATTTTGATGATTAAATCAATTATTAATAATTAATGATTAATTAATCTCTAATTAATCATATATTATAATTATATAGTTATTTAACATAATAATCTTGATTATTATATACTAACCCTTATAAATTAATTAATTAATTATTCATCAGTTTAATTAATAATTACTTATTAATTACATTAGGTTATGTATTAATTAATTTATTAATTAATTAATCCATCAAGGTGATGATGGGGTCACCTAAGGGTATACCTCTCTTAGATTTATTGGGCTAGTCCAATCCCCTTGGTTATGTTCATTTAATTGGGCTAAAGTAATATCTTGGTATATGTATAGTAACCTTCTAGTATACTTTATCTTGGCCCATTCAAAAACTTATGATTAATTTTAATAAAGTTAGGGTTTTCACATTATTTGATCCATATACTTAAAATCAATTCATTTCATAACTAAATATGTTCATATGTCAAACTTACTCTTGTGTTACATTTTAATGTTTAATCGTTTTATCGGTGTAGGATTTTAACTTGTAAGATTTATTTAGATTTGAGTATAATTCCGTTTTCGACACTTGATAACTTATTGGAAAGCTTGAAATATCTATTTTCTGTCTTTATAACTTGTTTTCCAAGATTTCAAGTATTTCAATATTAATGTGGACGTTTTTCTAAGTGTCTTATGGTAAAATCTTAGATTCTTAGATTACACTACAATCTTAAGAGATTTATTAAAATTTATGTACATATCCGTTTTAAACGTATAATATCTCGATTTGAAGCTTAAGATGTCTACTTTACAGTGAAAAAGTTATTTCCTTTAGTGCTTGAGTATTTCACATCATAAACTTAGGTTTTGTCACTGTGGTCTCACATTTACACAATAAGTCCAGATTCATTGGTAAGAAAAAAATCATAACAATTTGCTTACAAGTCCAAATAAGACAAAGATATGTCATTGGAAAGCTTATAATGTCTATTTTATATGAAAAACAGTTTTGTAAAAAGATATGGTTTACTAACTCAAAATCTACAAAACCCGTGGCTAACAGGGTTCCAGCAAGGATTTTCGGTTCGTAGCCCAAACTTGTAAAATTCGTCAAAATTGCACATTTATCCGTTCAAGGCGTAAGATACCTTGTTGGAAAGCTTAAAGAGTCTAGTTTTTAGATCTAAACTTATAATCCAAAATTGAGTCTAAAGGTTCGGAGTACAGTAAACCCGTGGCTATGCTGTGGCTCGGAGGTTCATTTTCTCATTATTTTTGTGTCACAACTTCAAAGGCACATAACTTTTACATATAAAAGCAAATCAAGTGATTCCAAAGCCTAAAATGAAGCTTATCCTCTGGAGAATCTTAATATATAGTTTATTTTTCATACTAAAGTTTCTAATGCATACTATATGACCACAACAACTACGAACTTCAACAAGGTTCGTAAATCTTACCGAAATGCTCCGGGGGTCCTTTGAGATCTCGAACCTTTCTCAAAACTTTTCCTAGGTAAGAAGTCTAATATTAAGATTATGACTAAAAATCATACTTTAGTTCTCCCAAAAAGACTAAAACACGAAGAATACCAATAGGTTACCTTTAGTGAAACGTCCTCTAACTCCGTCTCTCACTTCTTCGATCTTCGGAACGGGGTTTCTTAGAACTCAAAAATGGATGAAGGAGGTGCTTGAGGGGTGTTGGAGATGGAGAATAGTGTTGGTGGTTCTTGGTTTGTTTAGAGCTTGGTGGTGGTTAGAGAGTTAGGGTTTGAGAGCTTAACTTGTGTGAGAAAGAAAATGGAGTGTTAGGGGTTTGTGCTTAGCCAACTTTGGCCTTGAGAGAGCTGTCTTTTGGGGAGGAAATTTGAAAAATTCTTGGCTGAATCAGCCCTTGAATGGTCGGCAATTGGGAGAGTTTTTGGGGTAAAACTTGGTTCAATAAAGTTGAGATGAGGGTCACTATCACTAGCCTCTTCCTTAGGTCAAATTGCCAAAAGAAACCATGCCAACTCTTACATGTGGTTGCATGCATGCACACTTTCTTCTTTTCTCCTTTGTTCACATTTCCCTTGGCTTTGCACTTCAAAAACCGACCACCCCCCTTGCTAGTCAAATTTTGTTTTGTTTTTCTCTCTTTCAATTTCCCACCCTTGATCCAAGTTATCATCTTCATTCCATCCATTGGATCTTCCATCACACCTATCCTCACCCTAAATTCTCATTGGTCAATCCTCACTCAAAGTTTAGCCATTGATTTGCCTAGGATCCTAGCACCAAATCCACACCATTGATTTCAAATAAAGCACAATGTTTGATCAATTTTCCACCTTTTGATTTCCTAAGAGTAAATACTAATAATTCATCTTCTACCTATGTGACACATCAATCTTAATCACATCTCCAAAACTTAACTATTAGTATGATCAAAATAAATTCTAAGATCACTAAATTGACCTATCAATAAAAATCGGGGTCTTTCCCAAAAATTATCGTTATCCCCCTAATACGACACATCGCATAAATTCATATGTCGTTCATGATCTTGAAATTTGATATTCATCAAAACAATTATTAGAAGCATATTAATGAAGAGATCATAATAATAATTCATGAATTAAGCTTATGAATTTTTAGGGCATCACACCTGTCCACATCGTGACATATCTCCTTTTTCACATATGTGCCTGATAAGTATACACTTATGTTCATAAATTTATTTAAATAATTTAAGTTATAATTAGGTATTTTCATGATTTTAATTGAAAATATTTATAGGATAAGGTTGTGGTAGAGTCTTATTTAAAGACCATACTAATAGAGCTCATTTTATAGACCGTTCGATGAAATGATAGAGGGATTAATGAAAGGATTTTACTATTCGTAATTTTTCAATGTGAAAGAAAATAGGAAGTAACAATGAGAGAGATTACAAATCTTTCAAAATACATCAATTTTCTCTCTTATCGGAGAGATATTCGAGAGATTTTGTCTTCTTGGTAAAGTAAACATTATACAAATAAAATATTTTCTTTTCTTTCCTTTGTATTTATATATCAAAGGAGGAAGATAATTTTGTTTTCTTTCATTTTTTTCATACCAAGATATCGTCAGTGAAGAAATCTCTCCCTCATTTCTTAGGGCCTGTTTGGTGCACAAGTTCAGTTTGAGTTGAGTTAAAATTTTTAAGTTTGAATAGTAATTTTTGTTGACTTTTTCAGAAAAGACAAATTTTTTTTTTCAGAAAAGACAAAAAACATGATGAAAAAAATACAGTTTAATTTAAGTTGAGTTAACAAACCAAACGGGCCCTTATTTCCTTCACTTAGGTTATCCATCATCATCATCTTCTTTATTTTATTTTGTTTTATTTTATTTTGTTCACTCTTCCTACCAAACACGCGTTTAGGTAACTCTTGATTTCATAAATGTGAACGCAAGACTAAGAGACAATCATATGTAGAGGTTTTGGAAAGTCTATTTATTGTGAAGGGCATTGTACAACTTTAGTTTGTCGAAAGCATTAATTTACCCATTGCAATCATGATCACTAGATTTTCCCTTCAACTTGTTGTGTTTTTGCTGTTTTGGCTTCGCTTAGCGCAAAGCCTTGCAGTGGAACTGGAAGTTGACGAACCGAAAATCAGATGCATAGAAGCCGAGAAACAAGCGCTGCTCAATATTAAAGCGAATCTTCACAATACCGGAGACACCGATTTTCTTTCTTCGTGGGGAAATGAAACAGAGAAAAGAGAGTGCTGCAAATGGCTTGGGATTCGATGTGCCAGTGGATCATCAGGTCATGTGATCATGCTTGATCTTTCTCCATCAACTCTCGGCATAAGTACCGATGATATCTGGTGGAGCTACCTTAATTTGATTAGGGTACCTATGGAACTAGGGATGTGGCTTCCGGTGAATTGATGAAACTGAGGTCCAAATAAGTCAAATATCGCAACTCAAACAATGAAGGATCGATCTTACCGGTGAAAATGGGGTTCGACCAGATATCATCGATACTTTTGCCGAAAGTTGATGGAGAAAGATCAAGCATGATCACATGACCAGATGATCCGCTGGCACATCGAATCCCAAGCCATTTGCAGCACTCTCTTTTCTCTGTCTCATTTCCCCACGAAGAAAGAAAATCGGTGTCCCAGTTATTCTGAAGATTCTCTTTAACCTTGAGGAGTGCTTGTCTCTCGGCTTCTATGCATCTGGTTTTTGGTTCCTCAACTTCTGGTGCTACCGCAAGGCTTTGTGCTAAGCGAAGCAAAAGCAGCGAAAGCACAACAACTTGAAGGGGTAATCTACTGATCGTCATTGCAAAGGGCAAAATGCTTTCTACAAATGAAAGATGTACATTAACAACGGGCTTCAAAATAAGTAGAAACCTCTACAGATGGTTGTAAGTAACCTAAGGTTGTGTTTGGTAGGAAAAACAGAAGACAAAAGAAAGGAGTGATGGATTACTTAAGGGAAATAAGGAAAAAGGGGGAATTCTATTTCTCACGAACTTTAGTATGAAAGGAAGAAAAAGAAGAGAAAATTTTATTTTAATTATTCGGTATAGCAGATGCTGTTGGCACTAGGGCTCGTTTGGTGTTTGAGTTTGAGTTAAGATTTGTAAGTTTAAATAGTGATTTTGGTTGACTTTTTCAGAAAAGACAAAAAACTTTGAGAAAAATGATAAAAATTGAGTTGATAGTGGTGAGTTTAAACTCACCATCCAAACATGCCCTATTCTTAACTCTAGATACCTCCTCTTAAATGCATATCTTTTATAATTTTAAAACGAATAATTAAATTTACTTAGGGGTATCTAGTGATAGTACTATGTCTACTTTCCCCATTATTTTCTTGAATTATCCATTAATTAAAATTTAACTGTTCATGATTACTTATTACACTTATCTTATTATAACAAAAAAATCCCTACAATTTAATTCTATTTTTTTTATCTTTTTTATACTCATCAATCAATAAATACCCTTTCTTCTATTAACACCATTCTGTCTAATTTCCTCACCCATTTTCTATTTATTATTGTAATAACTATATCTATGATGACGTTTATTACTTATTTTCATTTGTCAATGAACAAATAGAGTTTGTATGCTAGAAGAGTTCTGAATTAAGTATATGCACTGTCAGTTGTAAGGATTTTGTCTCATGAAGCATCATAGATTTTTAAGAATTCGTTGCTTACCCTCTTCTTTTTTCCCCAAACTTTTAGTTTTAAATTTTTAAGTTGGTAAATGTAATAGTAGATATACTTATTTCAAAAAACAAATATCACATTTTTATTTATAATTTATTTATCTATGAAAAAGGCTCCCATGTCTGAAGCTTCAAATAGAAATAATAAAACAAAAAAAAAAAACAATGAGAGAGACAAAGATATAAAAAAGTTGAAGATCAAAGAAAAAATAAATAAGGTGTAAAAATATTTGAAGAAGTGGAACAATATTTATTTTATAGAATGATAGTTTTGGAATGTATAGGAGTGTGTAGTAAGTTTAATTGTTTTAAAATTAGAAAAGTAATTGTAATTAAAAGAAAGTTGGAGAGTTAAAAGGGGTGTCAACAGATCCATCATTTAGTACATAGATGTAAGGGAAAAAAATAATATTTTGTTTATAAAGGATTATTTTATTAAGACGATGAAATCCCTCAAAATCTCACCAACGGATATATTAAATTAAAGGATTTGTGATCTCCCTTCATCATTTCGTTTCTATTTTCTCTTATACTAAAAAAATATGATATCAAAATATTTTTTTTAATCCATCTATTTCTTTTTGTCTTTCTATTTTTCTCTCCACCAAACACGTCGTAAGGTTGGGCACTTTTAGCTTAGAAAAAGTCAAAATAAATAAATGTTGAGTCATCCATCCTTACTCTTCTTTTTTCTGTCCTTTTCTTCTTGAGAAAATGCAAGGGAAACACACAAGTTGAGATAAGACACGCTCAATCAAATCAAAGATTTTCAAAGTCTTCCGCAAAGCTGTCAATATCTCTAGTCTTCTTTCCAGCTAACATTATTGAGCAGTTCTAATCGAGGTAGCTAGATTTGTGTAGTCAACCACATTGTCTCTTGTATATAAATCCTGTTTTCCCCCCAAATATTCGTAGTACATAGTTTGATATTTACTTTTATATATTTAAAGATTAAGATTATCTGTATAGTTGAGATTAATACAAAGTTCGTACAAACCTAAAGAATAAAAGCATGATAGAGTAGGGGTTTAGTAAGAGTAATATTAAAAAATATATATCAAAATTAAAAGAGAGGAAGAAAAGAATAGAACCCTATCAAATTGGAACAAAACAATATTTGTTATGATAATACTAAATGGTTGTTTGGATAGACAGTTGAAACGGAGTTTTTTAAGTTGAAACTCAACTTTTTGTGTTTGACAAAACCTTTCAGCTTCAACTTGGAGTCTGAACGTTATACAGTAACCCCAGATGCATTTACTGTTCACCCACCAGTTTCAGCTTTTTTTTGGGTTCTTCGTTCCTGTCGCCTGCCCGAATCTCACGCCTCACCTCCGGCGCCCATGTGCTGGTGTCAGTGGGTCTGTCGTCCTTGCTTCCATCCCATCGAGCATCTGCTTTGCTGCAGAAGCTCTGGTATGTGTTTTTCCTTCCTCTCTCCGCACTGCGTTTAAACTGCATTGTCTTGCCGTCGCCCACTCCCGTCAAGCAGATGCGTCGCCGAGTGAGGTGTGGGAAGCGAAGGCGAGCCTTGGGTCGAATAACCAACTATTTCAAAGTTCGGAAACATCCCTCCCGTTCCGTCAATTCCTGCCCGACTCCGACACCCTCTCCTGTGTACTCGTCTTCGGCGTCCAATACCGAAACCCTAGTAAAATTTCTTTCTCTAAATTCTCAAACGTAATTCGTGTTTGTTAAAAAAATTTTGGGTTTTATTCTCTACCCAATACTTCTTCGACTCTTGCCTCCATAAACTGTGATTTCGTGGTCCTAATATCGCATTTGGTTTATCGATTTCGAGCTTCAACGTTTCGATCTGGGTTTGCCTCGTTTGTGTTGTTTGGAAAACCAGTTGAAACGGTGTTTGTGGAGTTGAAACTCTCGTTTACGCAATACGGATTGTCGATCTGGGTTTGCCTCGTTTGTGTGTTTGTCTGTGTTAGCCTCCCTTGATCTTTGCAGGTTCATTTGCTCGCTAAAATCGAAGTTTTGGCCCCCTTGAATGGTTTTGTGGTTCTAGTCCCTAATTTGGTTTTCCGATTTCAAGTCTACAATTAGGCATTTAACTGGGTTTGCCTTGTTCGGGCGACTCTGTTTTTGCCTCCATTAACTTTTGAGGTTATTTGCTTCGCTTGGATATCTGTTTTGTCCCCCATGAATGTTCTTGTGGTCGTAATACCTGTTTGGTTTTTCGATTTCCATTATGGTCATGGCCAGTAGCAAATGGTTTAACTTGTGAAACGTTATGTCTGTGTTAGCCGTCCGTTGATGTTTAGACAGAATGTGATGCCTACACTCTGATTTTTTTGCCACCTCTTTGGTTTTTGTACAATTCCGTTGATGGTTTGATGTATTTCGGGTTGCCAGTAGCCTAAATTAAAATTTGGCTATGGTTTTGTGCATCCCTTTGACTCCCTAGGGTCGTTGGCTCTGCATTTTAGTTATTGTGATGCCTAAAATCAGATTTTAAACATTCGTTTGAGCATTTTGTAACTTCTGGTTTGTTGCTTTCATCTGTGAGCCCATTCCCGTTTGTTTATGTGATGCCTAAATCATGTCATTATTTAATTTTGTACCGTTTTACACTCGCATGTAAAGGGTGCTGTGTCATTTTGAGTTTATGTGATGCCTAAAACCCGATTATGGCCCCCCATTTACATTTTTTGTAAATTCAACCCATTGGCGATGATGTGTACATAAAATAAAGATTTGTTATATTTTAGTCTGACTGATGAGTCCTTTACCCGATACATGTTGTCAGTTGCCGGTGTAGATTATTGGAATTAATGGCCATTACATTGTCTTGTCTTGGCCATTAAACTACCAACAGTTGAAATTCCTTTTTCCTATGCCAGGGTAGCCGATTCTGTATCGGGTTTTTGACATGTCTCAGATTATATGATGCACTCAATTTATACTGAGCCAATTCATTACCCATCGTATCGGACTATTTTAAACATTTTATATTTGTTTTGGTTATCGATTTCATAAGGAGATGCCGCGCAAAACGTCGGGGGATCATTACTTTTGGGACGCCGCCAAAGAAACAAAATTCCTAATTCAACTATCGGAGTACGTGGAATGCAGTGGCGGTAAACATCCCCCCAAAGCAACTCTAGAACTTTGGGCCGCCCAGTTTAATGCTGAGTTCGGCGGGGTACCAGCACACGCAAAGACATTGTATCAAAAGAAAGAGAGAATGAAGAAAATATATAAGCGGCTGGAAGGCTTTGCAAACCCGAACTGGACTAGGATACGATCCACCAACGGATCGTGGTAGTTTGCTCTGACGAAGCGTGGCATAGCTTTATAGGGTAACTGCATGGTTCATATTAGGCACTATGTTATTCAAAATTTTAAGCATCGTTTGGACTTATAATATTTTGTAAAATCTGCTTTGCAGCGTTTTAAGGAGTGCAACCATCTACGCTACGAGGGCTTGCGTAACAAGGAGCTGTATGTTAAATCCTTCGAGCAACAAGCAACGCGGCCGGTGCCTCGGGTATGGATCAGTAAGCATGCCAGGTGGATAGTACTCCATACGGTGACGTTGAGCTTCAATGGAAGACTATGGAACCCATGTCGGATTAGAAGACGATGTAACGCCAACCGCCGGGTGCCCGTCATTTTAAACGCCGGTCGAGTTTGGAAGCCGATACAGGCCCGTCGCGGTCAAGGGTAAGTTCTGGCAAGAGGAAGCAACGAGAAGAAGCAGATGAGATGACCATATTGGGCGATGCAGGAAATAGTAACTCATTTGCGTAACGAGAGTCGCATCTGCCCAAACAACGAGAACCGCAAACCAGCCGGATTACATGTTCATGTGTATGAGCATCATTGACAAGAGATGGGCGTTCCACATAATCACCGGTGTCGTATGTGGCACTACCCTCGACGCTCATCCACGACTCCAACGGACGTCCATCGGCTACCGAGGTCGATAGGCGGGAAGATTATTGCATATTCCGTTGTTCAATCCCCGGGGCCCCCCCCGATTGATTTTGCGTTTTTTTCTTACGGTTTTTATTTCTCTCCAGTTTTTTCAGATTGTGGAACATTTTAACTTATTAATTTGTTACTGTAGTTACAAATTTAATGTCTTGATTTATTTCGGGTTTGTAAATATAGATGACAATCTGTGATATCGTGTATTTACTATCTGATATTGCAAGTGATTTATTTATTACTTATTTTATATTCTATATAAAGGGGCAAATGTGGTCTTTATAACTATCAATTCTGACATTCATGTAAATAAAAGTTGTTAAAATGGACATTTTTGTAAAATCATAGTTTTTCAATTTACTCATTAAAATCATAGTTTTCAATTTAGACATTTATGTAAACTCATATAATAATGATAAATAAAATACTAAGATAGCGCTCTTGTACATAATTTTTTTATCAGTAAAAAAAAAAAAAAGCACCGCCGAATGATAATAGGTAATTTTTTGTCGAAAGGGCTTCATAGATGTATCTAGGTTTTGAAGCTTTTGTCTACGCCAATATTACATTTATTATAAATGGACCACGAAAAAATTTAACTATACATTTTTACTTTATACTTTATTGCCTAATGTCATTTCTAATGTTTTAGAATTTGTAAAGTGAATTGTTTATATTTTAAAAAAACTAAAAAGTGAAAAATTTTGGGTTCACTAACAATTCTCGTTTTCGTGTAACAGGCGATTTTTTTTAAGTAGCGATATCGGGGTCGAACCAAAATGGACGACGATAATCTCCCACCCGAGGACGACCAAAATGATATCGTACTAATGATAATGTGGCTAGCAATCGTACTAATAATAACCCGGCCCGCCGTAAACCGTGCTCTGGCTTTGGCAGTGGTCGCCGTTGCCGCCCATCGATTAAACAGCCGCAGACAGCCACAACCAATGCATAACTCAATACTAACTGGGAGCATGCGAGTTGAAGAGTTGTTAAATGGGCATGAAGAAATTATACAAGGAATGATAAGTATGAAGGCTGAGACGTTCAGATCGTTAAGTAACCTGTTAGCTTCTCGGGGGTTATTGAATACAACTCGCTAGCTAGGAATGTGAACGAGCAGTTGTTCATATTTTTATCGATTTGTGCACGAGGCGAAACTAACAGGCACATTTCGTATTTGTTCCAACAACTCCGTCGAAACAACTTCACGATGGTTCTATAAAGTGTTGCAGTCTATTTGCTCGCTAAAAGATGAATTCATAAGACCCGCCGACTACACATCGATCCCAATTTGATTAGTGGAGAATTCGGATAAATATCGGCCATGGGTTTGATGTAAGTGTTCTATGTTATATTATTAAATAGCATACCAAAATTAAGCACGAAAAAACCCCCAAAGTTTTATTGCCTATTTTGGTTCACGTATTAAATACGTTACTAACAACTTTTCAATGCAGGGTTGTGTAGCGCTATAGATGGTACGCACATCCCATGTACCCCTCGTCGTGAAAATGCTAACGCTTGGATAAATCGCAAGGGGGTATCACTCGCAGAATGTACTAGCAAGCCTGTTCCTTTAATATGAAATTCACTTATATATTGGCAGGATATGAGGGATCTTGTCATGATGCTAGAATGTTGGATGAGGCGATAGCATTTCATGGATTCCCGTTTGTTCCGCCAGGTAAACAGAAAATAAATATTTTTTTAATATTTTATATTATTATATAATCAGGGAGTTAATTGTTTTAATATTATGAGATTACTATTACAGGTAAATTTTACTTGGTAGATTCAGGATAACGCAAATAAGGCTTGTTTCCTGAGCCATATCGACGCGAGACGTATCATATACCGGAATTTCGCAGACGGCGTGACGGGCTAGGCACCCGACGTGAAGTGTTTAACTATACACATTCATCGCTACGGAACCTGTATCGAGCGCACATTCGGTGTCTGGAAGGCCCGGTTTAAAATACTGAAGGCATAAACAACTATCCAATGGACAAGCAGAAAATGATCCCTATCGCGTGTGCAGTTGTCCATAATTTCATAAGAATGGTGCAGGTTGGGGATCATTTTCTTGAGCAGTATGAAGCAGATTCTGAGCCTGTACGAGAAATGTCGATGTTAACGCGGATTACGTGTTTAGCGACGGGATCGATGAACTGGGCCTAGTACAGGATCACACCAACATGATCCGAGTAGGGAAGCAATGAATGGGATGAGAGACCACATAGCAAATGAGATGTGAGAAAGATATCAAGTATCACCATGGTATAGGCAAATGTGAAACGATTAAGGTTTATATCTAATTGGAGCAGATAATGAATGTAGTTATTGATTTGTATTTTGTTTATGTTAATGCCCACAGACGAACTGCAGGAGCTTTTGTTTTTATTGTTGTAAGACTTAATTATGACAATTACAAAATTTTATTTCAAGTTGTATGCTTACTATTACATGTTAAAAATCTATTATCTGGGTTTTTTAAGAGGCGTATGGGTCATGAGTTTGAGTTAAAACTTCAAAGTTTAACGCCGGGCAAATTTTTGTGAATTTTAGAAAACCATAAATTATTTTTGGGAATAACATTTAAAAAATATTTGGAAATTATGAGGTAAGTTTGTGAATCAAACAAGCACTAAAAACTACAACAAAATGTTAAATACGAAAAAAAAATTTGTTAATCTCATATTTTTACCATCCAACAGGGCCCTTGTTTTTTTTTTTAAACTTTCATCTCAAACTTTTTACATCCAAACACTAACTCAAACTAAACTTTTAAACTCATACTTTTTCCCAAACACAAAAAGTTCATTCCCAACTTAACTTAACTCAAACTGAACTTCAAAATATCAACTCAAACTTGCGATCCAAACGAACCCTAAATCCAACAAGACAAAGGCGGTAAGAAAATAATCATTAGTTTTTCGTTTTGTTTTGTTTTGTTTTGTTTTTTTCGTCTCATCCTTAGAATATCAAGCTTCATAATATAACCTAATAAGAACGAAGAGATACAATCTTTATTTCACAAAACTTCTATAGATATTGTTGCGTGGTAACGTAAGGGTGTGTTAAGTAGGAAAAGAGAAGATAAAAAAGAGTGATGAATTATCTAAACTTGCATTTGATTCACTGGTTTGAAACTAAATTTTTATTTTTTGAAGAAGGAATTAAATTTTTTGAGTTAAAGCTGTTTTGATTTTTAAAAATATATTTAATATTTTTATTGAATTTACAGAAAAAGATAAAATGAATTGAAAAATTTTAATTTAAAATGGTGTTCAAAGCAAAAGCTAAGTAAGAAAAAAACGGAGAATTTTATCTCTCACGATCTTTGGTTTGAAAGGAAAAAAGAAACAAATCATCTTTTGTTTGGTATATGGTGATTTTGTTAGCACTTCATCTCAACTTTATACACCCCCTCTTAGATGCAATTAATTTTTAATTTTAAAATGAATAATTTTATTTATTCCACCCTTATAAATTTCAAAACCATCTTTCTATAAAATAAATATTGTTCTACCATTTCAAACATTTTTTTACCCAATTTTTTTTCTTTGTATATCACCTTTCTATATCTTTATCTCTCTCACGTTTTTTATTTTTTAATTTGAAACTTTAGGCATGAAACATTTTTTCATAGGTAAGCAAACTATAAATAAAGATAAGCAAAACTAATATTTATTTCTTGCAATAAGTATATATATTATTACACTTATCATTTGTTCCCTTTTATCAACAAAAAAGTAGATTTTGCATGTTAGAAGAGTTCTGAATTAAGCATAAATTAAGCATTGCCAGTTGTAAGTTTTCTGTCCCATAAAGCATCGTAAATTATTAAGAATTCATTGATTGCCCTCTTTTTTTTTTTTCTTCTTCTTTTTTTAAACTTTAGTTTTAAATTTTTAAGTTCGTAAATATAATAACAGAAATATTTTTTAAAAGATAAATAGTATTTTATATTATTTATTTATCTATGAAAAAATGATCCCATGTCTGAAGCTTCAGAGAGATAAAAAGGTGAAGATTAAAGAGAACAAATAAATTAGGTGTAAAAATATGTTTGAAATAATGAAATACTATTTATTTTATAGAAAGGGTAGTTTTAGAATCTATTGGGGTGTAGTAAGTAAATTTAATCATTTTAAGATTAAAAAGTAAATGAATTTAAAAGAAAGTTATGGAGAGTTAAGAAGGAGTGGCAACAGAACCATCATTTGATATATAGATGCAAAGAAAAATAAATAAGTATTTTGTTTATAAATGATTATTTTATTAAGAGATGAAACGGATATATTAAATTAAAGGATCTGTGATGATTTTCTTTTCATCATTTCCTTCTATTTCTCTTGTACTTCATGAATACCAAATCTTTCATTAATTCATCTATTTCTTTCTTTTCATCTATTTTCTCTCCCATCAAACACATGGTTGGGCACTTTTGGCATAGAAAAAGTCAAAATAAATAAATGTTGAGTTATCCATCCTTGTTTTTTTTTTTTTTTCCTGTCCTTTTCTTCTTGAGAAAATGCAAGGGAAACACACAAGCTACGAGAAGACACTCACAATCAAATCAAAGACTTTAAAGTCTTCCGCAAAGCTCCCATTAATATCTCTAGTATTCTTTCAAGCCTAACATTATTGAGCAATATTTATCTATGAAAAAATGATCCCATGTCTGATGCTTCAGAGAGATAAAAAGGTGAAGATTAAAGAGAACAAATAAAATAAGGTGTAAAAATTATTTGAAATAGTGGAACAATATATTTTATAGAAGGATAGTTTTGGAATGTATAGGAGTGTGTAGTAAGTCTAATTGCTTTGAATTTAAAAAAGTAATTGTAATTAAAAGAAAGTTATGAAAAGTTAAAGAGGAGTGCCAACAGGCCCATTATTTGGTATGATGCAAAGGAAAAAATAAATTATTTGTATAAAAGGATTATTTTATTAAGAAGATGAAATCCCTCAATATCTCTCCAACAGATATATTAAATTAAAGGATTTGTTATCTCCCTTCATCATTTCCTTTCTATTTTCTCTTATACTAAAAATCATGAATATCAAAATATTTTTTTAATCCATCTATTCCTTTCTTTCTTTCCATTTTTCTCCCCCCCAGCAAACACATCCTAAGGGTGGGCACTTTGTAACGCCCCGACCTACGCCGGACTGTTACCGTACTTAACTTACAAAATCTTATGCCGACCCACTTTACGTGGCCGCTACTTCATACTTAACATACTCTTGTATTTCGTAAAATACGGAAATGTTTTTTTTTTTTTTTTTTAATTTCTTTTGAACTCAAACTCAAACTCAAACTTGACTTAATCTCATACTTATACTTATACTTATACTTATACTTATTTATAGGTACTTATTCGAGTACCGAGCTTTCACACTACATTTGAAAGCTATCATATTCAAACCGTGGACCAAACCCGACCTAGTGCGGGTCGGTACCACACGAGGCAACTTGTTACCATTATACATGAAACTTTCCCTACCCATACCATTACTTCATTATAACGTAACATAAACACATTTTACAAATAATTTTATAAAACATATTTTCTAAAATCCGTGACGGTGTCCATCCCACATTTCACAGTCCGCAGCGTCATCTCTCCACAGTCTTGCATCAAACATTGCCGGTAGGTTGCTTACCTACAGCATGAATGTAAGTTATGAGCTTATGCTCAGTAAGTACAACGTCCTATTCCGCAAAACATTTTTAGGAAAAGAAATACATTAACTGATAATGCATGAACCGATTATGCTTTCTTATGAATCGATTATGCTTCCATTATGAACTTATTATTTGCTTAACATATGGGCCCCTTGTGTACGTACCAAATGCGCGCAATCCACAAAAAGTTAAGGTTTGTAAGGTCCCTAACAATTATGGGAATCATAACATAACCCTTCACGATCTGGCGAAAGGTCTGAAAATTTTTGAACATACATAATCCTCCACGATCTGGTGGGAGGTTGGTACGACACTTTACTTATCTTAGCCTTGTCATGTGATTATATTAGTGAGCATGCTTACATGATGCCATAATAACAAAACATAGATCATATTACCACATAATGTTTTGAAAAATGCAAAGCAGTAAAAATATTTAAATCAAGAACATAACATAAAACATAAGTACATCATGTAAATCAATGCATGAGTTTTTGAAAAACATGCAATGTCATAAAAAACATTTCCGTATTTTTATGAAATACAAAGTATGTTAAGTATGAAGTAGCGGCCACGTAAAGTGGGTCGGCATAAGATTTTGTAAGTTAAGTACGGTAACAGCCCGACGTAGGTCGGGGCGTTACAAGTTGGTATCAGAGCAAGTTTCCTGCCATCCAGTTTCACAGTTTTGCCGCCAGCGCCACAGTTTTGTAAGTTTGTTTTCTTACTCTATTTCATGTATGTTAATTTGTGAGGTTATAATATTAAAATGATAAAGATATGTACCTGGTGTTAAACCCGGGGTGGATGAAGAGAACCATGAGGTTCCATTGGCATTCCGAGGAATGGAGGAGGAGCCACGCTATTTGATGAGATCGTGATGAATCTCTAGTATGATACGATAAGTTACGATGTTTTAATGATAAGATATGAATGATAGAATGGGTATTAGAAATGTTAGGAACTAAATTAGAAGATGGTTCACCATGCATACGAACGAACCAAATTTTGTGCAAGAGCCTAGTCTTGCAATTGTAGTAGCTAAGTTATAATGATAATTGCTAGAGTAGCAATAGGGAAATGAATAGGCTTCGAGATTAGATGCCTATTTACTTCACCTTAGTATGGTGATAATCAGGAACCTTTTCACTCTAAGGGAAATGGTTTGACTAATGTCGACTATATACGACCTTTTAAGTAATAGAAAGTATGTAATAATGGGAAGTTTTATACCTTCCTTAGAGCCATGATATGCCTTTGTTGCTATAAAGGAAATATTGAAGGCAAAATAGAAGTTCTCTATTAGCTAGCAAGCAGCCAGTTGATATGATATAAGTATACCTTCTATTGCAAATCACTTGAACGATATTACGTTATGAAAAAATGTTTTTCAATTATTGTTTTCCATGATTAACTTGGAAAAGATTCAAAGAAAATATTTTTATGTATGGTGCTTGATCTCATGCTTATTAGAACCAACTCATGTTATGTTATTTAAGGGCCACCATGAAAAGTAAAGGGCCAAATCCTTGAGGAACAAGTTCCAAGAAAGGGGTCATTATGAAAAGTAAAGGGTTCTAATACATGAGATTAACATTGTACAGAGGGTCCTCAGTTTCAGCTAAATTTAAGAAAAATATTTTAGTATGATATACTTTCTGAGCCCTCAATTAAAGATAAATAGAAGTATTTTAATATACGATATACTTCTTAAGTATGGAAAAGTTATATGATATGATATGATATGATATGCTTTTTCAAATAAGAAGTTATATGATATATTGCTAAGAATTTATGTAGATAGTTCTTGTGATGCAATATGAAAGTAAAAGTATGATGAAAGTATATAGTATGAAAGTATGACGATATGAAAGTACGAATATGATGATATGAAGTTGAATTATGATGATATGGAAGTAAGATTAGGTTCCCTATAAGAGACATGCGATGTGAATATGATTTGAAAAAGCCACCTCGATTTTTCAATTTTCGAGGACGACATTTATTTAAGGAGGGTAGAAAGTGATACCTGAAATTTTAATGACTTGTGATTTCCTTAGATGCAAGGAGAATCTAAGTCTGAATCATGTATGTAGATATGAAGCTCATGATCTGAGTTGAAAATCAGTATAAGGTTGAGTTTCTCGTTTAATTAGCTACGAGACTCATAGTAGTTTGTTTAGCTTAAGCATGAGATATTTTGAAAAAAAGGCAGAATATAAATTTTATGATTTTTTATTCCGGTCAAAGTTTTGACCAAGTTGACTTTAGGTTTGACTAAGATGGTACTGCAATGTGATCTACAGTATGAAAATTATACTTGCGAAAATTTATCATTACGTATGAATAAGCAGGAATAGGGTATTGAGACCACTGTAGAAAATCAAGCACAATTGTTTAGAACAATAAGAACTATGTGGCTTAAGTTTGAAGAAAAATCCTTTACACAGTTCCGTTTAAATGCAGATAAATTCTAGACAGAGTCTAGTACAATTATACTGTTAATAATCGAAAACAATAATTGTAATATCTGCATTAGTATGGAAACAGGACTGCATGTAGAAGCAAAGCCAAACGAGGCTTTATGAGATGACCATCTCGTCTTGATAGGATGACAAGTGTCACCACCATAGCCGGGCCACCTCATAGGGGCTAAAGTGCAAATATTTTTGCCTTTAGGGGCCAATGTGCAATTTTGAAAAAATTGTGGGATTATAGATAAGTATGTAAATTTTGAATGATGGCCTTTTCAACTAGGACTTCAAATCCAACTAAGCTAATGAATGGTTACAAACTTAGTTAACATAGTTACATTGGAAATCAAAGATATTTAGTTAGGGATAAATATGAATAAATTCTAAGCTTCCACGTGACTCATCATGACCGGCCACCACATGGTTTCAATGAGTAAATATATTACTCTTGTGAATCAATATGTAATTAGAAATAAGAATTTTTTTTTTCCAAAAATTTGAGAGATGACAAGTGGTGCATATAGCATTGGTGAGTAAGTTTAGTAGCATTGCATACATGGTTAAGTGATGAGCATGAACAATTATATTCCTCCACATGGCTTTAGAGGGCCGGCCACCATCTATAAGCAAAGATTTTACTCTTCAAGGCCCTCATGTATTAATAGGAAATGAAGTTGCCTTTCACCTATAAATAGATGAGGTTAAAGCATTTGGTGACACTTTAGTAAACACCAAGTTGGCAACTTATTCTCTAGTTGTTCTGCCCTTAGGATCCGAGCCAAAGAAAAGAAAAAAAAAAAGTGAGAGAAAGAAGAGAGAGAAGGGAGTCGGATCTTAGTGTAAGGGAGTGTGAAGGAAATTCTCAACCATAGTCTAGATCCACTTCCTTGGATCTTGAGGTAAATCTTTTTACCCTCTAGTTCTTCATTTAAGTTTTTGGTTAAGATTTAAGTATATATTTCTATGTTGAAATATAAGGGCATAAGCTCACTTTTTAGCTTTATGCACTAGGGTTATGGTAAGTGCTTGACTATGTTTGATTGAGGGATTGGTGATCTCTAATTATGAGTTGAAGGCAAGTTATGATTAATTGAGTTTAAGGATAGTTGGCTGTATGTATGCTTACTACATGGTTGTTATATGTTTTTCATTTACTCAAAGATGAGAATTTATAAATGATTATGGATACAAGCTATGTATGTTGCAAACTAGGGTTCTAGGGAAACCCCTAAAAACCCTAACTTAGTACAGATACCATTTGGGTTGCACAAAAGTTATATGTATAAGAAACTGAATGTAATGATTATGAAAATGTTATAAAAGCCCTGCATGCTTGACGTAGGCTCACGGTGTAAACGTTCGAGGTAGTGTGCGTGTGATTTTACGTAAAAACTTCCTTGTATGAAATCTGCCATTTTCAGTTTTAACTGGACAGTTTTCTGGAAACAAGATTTGAGGCCATTAGAGGTCGAATTTGGAAAAAGTCAAAACTACAAAGTTGTAGGAAATGGAAAATCCTAGGGGACAGTATTGACCAGTTTTTAAAAATAAGGTCCCCACTGTTTTTATCAAAAACCCGAGACCAAATTTGTAAGTGGTGATTATGGTCAAAAATTTTCAAAGGAAGAAACAAGCAGGTTATGGTCAGGATTGAATTTTGAGTTAAAAATAAAAGTTGTAGGATCCTCGAGGTCTACAACTTTCATGAAGAAAACTTTTTCAAATTCAAAATGGATTTTAAGAGAAAACCAAATTATTATGGGACTGGTTTCAAACTCAGTTTTCAGAATCTTAAAGTTTTATTAAAAACAGTTTAAAAAGGAAATTTAAGTCTTAGGGTTTGTGTTATGGATCCAAGGTTACTTAGAGTAACCTAATGAGATACCATTGCAACGTGATAAGTTAATAACTAGGGTTACTTAGTAATGTTGATTAGATACCAACATTAAATATTATAGTTCCTAGTAAGAGATGACGATTCTTATGTTATGATTTTCTCTTAAACAGGAAGATAACCCTGTTATTAAGATTGGGCGGAACTTGTATTCAGGAATTAGCATAACCGGTACGTACAACTCCGCTTACAGCATGGGTAAAATTATTTTATGACATTGCATGTTTTTCAAAACTCAATGCATTGATTTACATGATGTACTTATGTTTTATGTCTTATGTCCTTGATTTTAATATTTTTACTGCTTTGCATGTTTTTCAAAGCATTATGTGGTAATATGATCTATGTTTTGTTATTGTGGCATCATGTAAGCATACTCACTAATATAATCACATGACAAGGCTTAGACAAGTAAGTGTCGTACCAACCTCCCGCCAGATCGTGGAGGATTATGTATTTTCAAGAAAAAATTTTCAGACCTTCCTCCAGATCGTGAAGGGTTATGTTTATGATTCCCAGAATTGTTAGGGACCTTACAAACTTTAACTTTCTGTGGATTGCGCGCATTTGGTACGTACACAAGGGGCTCATATGTTAAGCAAGATAATAAGTTCATAATGGAAGCATAATCGATTCATAAGAAAGCATAATCGGTTCATGCATTATCAGTTCATGTATTTCTTTCCTAAAAATGTTTTGCAGAATAGGATGTTGTACTTACTGAGCATAAGCTCATAACTTACATTCATGCTGTAGGTAAGCAACCTACCGGCAATGTTTGATGCAAGACTGTGGAGAGATGACGCTGCGGACTGTGAAATGTGGGATGGACACCGCCACGGATTTTAGAAAATATGTTTTATAAAATATATTTGTAAAATGTGTTTATGTTACGTTATAATGAAGTAATGGTATGGGTAAGGAAAAGTTTTCATGTATGATGGTAACAAGTTCCCTCGTGTGGTACCGACCCGCACTAGGTCGGGTTTGGTCCACGGTTTGAATATGATAGCTTTCAAATGTAGTGTGAAAGCTCGGTACTCCGAATAAGTACCTATAAATAAGTATAAGTATAAGTATAAGTAGAGTATGAGATTAAGTTAAGTTTGAGTTTGAGTTCAAAAGAAATTTAAAAAAAAAAAAAAATATTTCCGTATTTTTACGAAATACAAGAGTATGTTAAGTATGAAATAACGGCCACGTAAAGTAGGTCGGCATAAGATTTTGTAAGTTAAGTACGGTAACAGCCCGGCGTAGGTTGGGGCGTTACATTTTTAGCTTAGAAAAAGTCAAATAAATAAATGTTGTGGGCCCGTTTGGACTTCCGGTTCAAATTTAAATTTTTCAACTCAATTTTTATCTTTTTTCTCAAAATTTTTTATCTTTTCTGAAAAAAATCAATCAAAATTACTATTAAAACTTAAAAATCTTAACTCAAACTTACCAAACGGGCCTGAGTCATCCATCCTTATTCTTCTTGTTTCTGTCCTTTTCTTCTTGAGAAAATGCAGGGGAAACACACAAGTTGAGACAAGACACGCTCAATCAAATCAAAGATTTTCAAAGTCTTTCCGCAAAGCTGTCAATATCTCTAGTCTTCTTTCCAGCTAACATTATTGAGCAGTTCTTATCGTGGTAGCTAGACTTAGTGTAATCAACCACCTTGTCTCTTATATATAAATCCTGTATCCCCCCCTAACATTCGTAATACATAGTTTGATATTTATTTTTATATATTTAAAGATTAAGATTATCTGTATAGTTGAGATTAATACAAAGTTCGGTACAAACCTAAAGAATAAAATCATGATAGAGGAGGGCTTTGAGTAAGAGTTATCGTAAAAAAAATATATCAAAATTAAAAAGAGGGGAAGAAAAAGAATAGAACCCTATCAAATTGGAACAAAATAATATATTGTCATGATATACTAAATCCAATAAGACAAAGACGGTAAGGAAATAATCATTAGTTTTTCGTTTCCTTTTGTTTTTTTACTTTTTGTTTTTTTTTTTTTTTTTTGTCCGTCTCATCCTTAAAATATCAAGTTTCATATTATCCTAAGAACGAAGAGATACAAATCTCTGTTTCTTTTTAAACAAAGTGCCCCTCAGTGCATTATCTGCTTGAAGGCTTTGGTCTTCGAAAGGAACTATATAATCTTTCATATATGTCTAAGATTGTCTTGTCACATTCATCTCTTGAAGACTTCGGTTGATGAATTGTTACCATACTAGAAGGACCATGAGATTTACCCTCTAGACTTGTACATTTGCTCATGTAATTGCTGATTCTATTTGTAAGTATTGAAATTGGGTGTCAAACGTAGTAGTCGCATAATGATGACACGCTTAAAAAGAATCGGTCCAATGCCTAAATTCCTATCTCGCTCTGGTTCAAAGTCAAAATGAAGATTAAAAATCCGCAGCTTTAAAGAAATTTATCTCAAGTTACCTAACATTTTCCATAATTGTAGCCGAGCTGGCTTGGTTTCCAAATCAAATAGTTTCCATGATTTTTCTCCTTGTTGACAATGTCACTTTATTAATCAAAGACAATTGACATAATGCCACATATATAATAGATAGATTAATTTATTTCGATGGACGCACAAACCTCCTAATTTTTTCACAAGAACTGCATTGGGGGACTTTTGACAAATTTAGAGTAGTTTTCCATCAAAGAATTGAGGCATGAGAATTTTTCATTGAATATTGATTTGCAGGTGCATATATAGGCCCCATATGGCGGCTTAGCGCCATCGACGTAGGGGCTAGAGGGTGGGTGGCTTTGGGCAAGCAACAGGGTGAACCCGAGCTGCTCTCAGGAGAGCCAACAACCGTCAATCACTCTCGGCCGCGATTAAAACCCCTAGCCAGAGGTTTTGACAAAAATTGGTTCCGGTCTTGTAGCCCAACATGGCATAAATTAATTCTTCTTGTGTTGGACCATTGACTCTTCTGGACAACCGTGATTATCAAAGTCTTCCGTTTGGACCAATTATATATTTGTAGTTACAACCATAGAAGACTTTATCATACAGAAAGAAAGAAACTAAATAGCTTTGTTTGTTTTTTTTTTTAAACTTAATTATATTTTTGTAGTTACAACCCATAGAAGACTTTATCATACAGAAAGAAAGAACTAAATAGCTTTTTATTTTTTTAATTTTTTTTAACTTAAATGAAATAAAGGGTTTTTTTTTTCAATATTAAACGTAAACAGTAAATCAATTATTTTCCTCTAACTATTTATTCGAAATTAAGCTTTGAAAAATATCCATATAGTGCAATTTCTGTACCATGAATTAGGCCTTGGACTAGAGGAAAGTGTCCCAAACCGATTATGGCAAGAAGAACCTCTCAACTAGTGCTTTATTTATTGTAAAAATTATGAAACAACCCAACAATGTTTATTTATATATTTTTATATGTATTGCTTTTCTTAATGCTTACTCAGATCCATTCTTATCCATTAAGAGGTTAAAAAACTGAAACCAATATAGTTAGGAGAATAATCCAACATATATTATTTTTGAGGGCAGTTACAGATCAATCTTATTCCTTCACCAATGCGAGGTCATATGGCCAAACCAGCTCATCATCAGAATTCAGAAAGGCAGGATTGCCTTTTCTTTCTCTTCTTCTTCTTAAAACAGAGAGAGAGAGATCAAGATCTGGTTTATTTTTAACATCTATAATTAATTTATGAGATCCGGTTGATGTTTTAGCTACAATTGTACTATTGTGATAAGTCCTGTCCTGACAAAATGTTTTTGTGATTTAATGCTGAGAGATATCCACAAAATAAATTTTGTATCAAAAGTTGTCATTTAATGGAACATAATTATCCACCTAATTAAAAATTTAAAGGTTTCAATAAATTTTATGACAAAGTTTTAGTTTTATAGAAAAATTATAGCCCCATTCAATAATTAAAGGATATAAATATATCTCCGTTAAATAAGATACCATCTCTTAATTCTTTCCATAATACCCTATTGTTAACAAATTTTGACTTCAATCATTGTTGTTGATTAATTAATTATGATTTAACGGGTCAAAAATAAATTTTTTCAACTAACAAATCTTTAATTGTAACAGTTATGTCTTTTCTTCAAAGACAGATTTTAATCAAAAATTGTGTCTATTAATGTATAGTTACATCGATTATAAATAAGCACAATATTGTTGATAGATTGTTTGTTTGTTATGAGAATTTATAAAATTGTTTGAATTCACGGTTTAAATATTGTTGGAGGTAAATGGTCATGAAACACTTTCGCAAGCATAGCAAATAACACCTTAAAAAATGTGTTCTTTACGTCCTTAAACCTATAAATTTTCTGTTTGATTTTTTCTTCCATCCAAACAGTTTTCCACTTCTTTTCTTCAAAAACTTTAGCAGTTGATTGTTTTCTTGCTCTCAATAGCATGGAAGAAGCTCTATGCTAAGTACCTTTGCGTGTCCTTTTACGCGCCAACGCTGTCGGCCGGTCAAAAACCTAAACGGGGCCACGCAACTTGTAGTCGTCAGTCAACGTATGTTTGAGAGGTTCAATTGATGTGGAGACTCAAAAGTCCTTGTTGACCTGAAAAGGTGTAAAAGTCCGTTTGGTGGATGAGTCTGAGTTAAAAAAATACAGTTTGAGTTGAAGGTTTTTGTTAATTTTTTAAAAAAGATAAATTTTTTTTCAAAAAAAGATAAAAATTAAGATAAAAAAATACAATTTGAGTTGAAAATCCAAATGAGACCTAAGATTTTACGCTTTAATTAGTTTCCACCAGTAATGCTCAGTCTTCCATTGACCTTAATCTAGAAAAGTCTTACATACCATCTCCTAGCCAAAGAAGAAAAAAGGAAACCTCAATTCTCCACTACACCGCCTCAAAACGAAAAAGATAAAAATATTTGCCTAAAATGGAGGTTGAGTTTAAACTCAACTGTATTTTACAGTTAGTTTTTTTATTTTTTTTATAAAAAAATTAATAAAAATTATATCTAATTTTTAAAAAATTAATTAATTTTAATTTAAAAATTTTATTCTATCTCAAATTCAAACCCGAACATCAAATATACAATTTGTTTATGTTCGGTACAACATATCAAAGTCTCTGATTAGTTCACCAGTTAGAGATGAAATTTTTAAGTTGGAGTTGGTTAATTTTTCAAAAACTAATTATCATTTTTGTTAACTTTTTCAGAAGCAGATAAAACTTAAATTAAAATTTTGAGTTGAAGACTGAAAGCCAAATGCACCCTAATACTCTGTATGGCAATATATATTGTATGATTTAATACAAAATCAAAAATTAATAAATATAGTAATTTCAATTACAAAAAAAAAAAGAATATGAATGTTTCTAAACTATTAAAATGTTATTATAATTGTCATTTCTGTTAATTTTTAGATGGAATCCGTTAGTAATTTAGTAAAAAAGTGATATTAACTTACGGATTCTATCTAAAAATTAATGGAAATAATTATTGTAGTAATATTTTAAAAGTTTAATGACATTTTAGTTACAAAAAAAAAAAATCATAAACTAAAGTTACATGCAATTAAAGTTTATGAACTAAAGGATCAAGTTACCATTTAATTAAACTGTAACATTTGACACAACTTAAAGGTACACTTAATTATCTTCCTTCTTTCTTATTTCCCTAGGATAATATTTTACTTTCCCCTCCATCCTCGTATCAAACATAGCATTCTAATTGTTATGAAGAAAACCCAGTACCCGTATCCAGGCGAAGCCAAAAACTTTTTACAGCTGCCAATGAGTTATACTAATCGGTTGTTTCAATGAAAAAAATAACTTTTAGATCAAAATAATACTAAATATCTCTTTTCTATCTCTTCTTATGTGAAGGTTAGAATTTCTCAATCATTTTTCTTTCTTAGTATCAGACTTCGATGACAGGCTTTCGCCGATCTCCAATCTCTAGTCCTAGGAATGGAGATTTGAATCATGATATGGTAAGGGTCTTGACAAAGGCGTACCCATAGGAGGAAGATGGGAATTGTGGGGAAGGGGCAAAGTATTAATGAGAGTTGGCGGTAGTGCGTTGTCGTCACGCATCAGAGAGATCATGTAAAAACCTTTTCTTCGGCAACCCAGTTTCTCCCAATAATGTGAATCGTTTTATTGACGATGACTCTTTTCCGTGTGATTTTTTTTAAATTTTTTGGATTGTGATGTGTATTTTTATGTGTAATAATAATAATATCTTTGTCGTCTTTACTTGGAGGTTTTATTTATATTTGTTATTTCTAACAACGGAATGGTTATCCACCTTCTATCTTAGATGTTTGTCCACAAGATTTGAGTCTTTGTGGTGTATTAATCTTTCTAGAGTTGCTTCCATGCGGAGCTAGGAATTGTCTTAGTGCTAACAAGTCTTGGCTCTCGATCGATCGAGAAATTCTATTAATTCTCGAGATTTGGTCAAATAAAGCCTTATGTGTGCTCAATTGCAATGTGTTGAACTATATACCTGTTATCAGGTCTCAAAATACATATTTCACCTTTATCATCATCAGATTTTACTGATAATCTCTTCTTATTGAAGGATTTTAATCTCATATAATATGAGGTCATTTTTTATTTTGATGTTTTTGTATCTATGTAGTGACTTTAATAAAACTTTTCTTTAAAAAATTTGTTTCGATTGTCTTTGTATTTACTTTTTTCAGTACGTGCATTCTTTTTTTTTTTTTTTTTTTCTATTTTCTAAATTATGAGGTTCTATTACAATTTTATAATTTGTTTTAATTTAATATGTGTTTAAATAAAAGTGACAATTTAAAATTGTACTTAATTTGCTAAATAATTAGAAGGATTTCGAATACAATAGTGGTAAAAGATAAAATATCTTTGTATAAAAGAATAAAAGAAGAATATACTTTTATAAGGCCTAGGGTGGCAATACGGGTCGCGACATGACTCGAAAACGACACGAATTTCGCAGGTTCGGGTTTGAAAAAATAGGGGGTGGGTCAAATTCGAGTCACCCGAAATTGATACGAGAAAAAACGGGCTGTGTTCGAGTACACCGTAGAACCCGAACATGACTCTTTTTTTTCCGTGTGAATTTCGGGTCAAATATCGTGTCAATTTCGGGTCCACCCGATATGACCCGGTTCCAACCCGAATTTCGTGTCAATTTCGTGTCGTAGGTCAAGTTCGGTTTGTATCGTGTCAACCCGTTAAGAGTTTGTGTCGTGTTCGTATTGCGGTTTCGAGTCCGTTTCATGTCACAGTCGTGTTCAAGTTGGGGAAGAAAAAATTCAATTCGACTCTAACACGAGTCATCCCTAATAAGGCCATTAGATTTTTTTTCCAGCTATTATTACTTACTGGGGGGGAAGAGAAACGGTTGTTATAGTTCTTTTAATGCACATGTTTAGGGTTTCTAACAAATGATTTAGATTTTTGTATTGAAATAACTTTTTATTGCCATTCCTGCCGTCATTATAAATGTAGTTATATTTTAAATATCAGCTTTTTTAAGGCATTACTCAAAAAAAGAAAAACATTTATCTAGGAGATGGATCAAGAACTTAATTCTTGATTTTAGATGAGTCTTTTACATTCCAATCCTGTTTATTATGTCTGTGAAAAACATTATTTGTGTTTGCGGGGAACATGAATTCTATCCTCCAGCTAAGAATTGCCAAGATAAAAAAAATTAAAATTCAAAAAGCCCTTTTTTCCGAGGTAAGTGCCGTTTATGTAGTGCATTTTTAAGTTTACTACTAGTTTATTTAATCTGTTCTTGTCGTTTTTTTTTTCCGTGTCGTTTTTGTTCATGTCACTCTTCAGCTCTTGTTTGTTTTTGTGTTAAAGTTACAGAGGAGGAGGACCACTAGCATATCCTCTATCGAAACCATTACCTATGAAAAACTTGATTATTAAAATGTTTTGTAACTTCTGTAAGTCTAAGGTTCCTTCATAAGTTGAAAGAAATAAGACCCAAATTTGTTTTGTTTTGTTTTGTTTTTTGTTTTTGTTTTGTTTTTTTTTTTTTAAATGATAAACAGCTGACAGAAAGTGAAAAGAAAAGAAAAACAAAAGTGCACTAAAAACAGAGAGAAGAAAGCAGGGCATGGCATGTTGAACAAAGGAAGCACTTAATAGATATGAAGCACCTTAAGTTACACAACATTATGACAGAATCCTTGGCAATTACAATGCCGTCAATAGAAGTTTGGATCTTTCGCAAACAACGTTATGAAATTATTTAATATGTCTACACTACAGAAAGCTCTTGGTTCATTGCTCTCTGTACCGAAGGAAAGCACCGCCATAAGATAAGTCGGAAACCGGAGTATATGATCCCCATCGTGCAAGACTTCCTATATGAAAATGGTATCAGTCAATTATCCATTACACTAACATAAATCATTAACAGAAACAATTGTTAGTTATTTTAAAAGGTAGGAATCATCAGATGAATTACTCTCCTGAACAAAAAATAGGCTGTTGTGAAAAGTGACAAAAAGCTTTTAAGGGAGACGGTACTTACCGATTAGCACTTGATCACCCTTGATAGTTTTGCCTTATACACTGCAACCATTACGAAAATCCAGTCTCCTGCCACGATTCAACAACTTGAAATACACGTATCTCCAGGATTTGATGAAGAGTACAGGGCCCCATAGTCCCCAAATTCCGACCACAAATCCAAGTGCCATGCTTGTATAAAATCCTCGGCTAATGAAACTGTCTTCATCCTCTTGGCTCTGAGCATCTTTAGTTTCTGTGGGAGTCGTTGGTTCGTCTCCTTGACACTTGTTTGGGAGTGGGGGACCACAGAGTTCAGGTTTCCCACTATACGTAGCAGGATCGAAGCTTTGGGTTGAGTGCTTGTTGGAATTTTGCCCGACAGATTGTTTCTTGACAAGTCCAATGTATTCAAACGATCAACTTCAGTGAGGCTTGAAGGAATTTTACCAGAGAAGTGGTTCCTTGACAAATCGAGAGCATCAAGAGAATTTAGTTGACCAATCCCTTCTGGATTTGTCCACTCAAATTGTTTCTTGATAGGTTCAGAGATATCAAATCCATTAAGTTCGATGATTTCACCTGGAATTTCCCCGGTCAGCTTGTTGCTCGACAAATCGATGCTCTTTACAAGTACTCAAAGTGTTTTGGTACTGGGACAATGTTCCTTTCCACATCAACGTCGCTTGGGGCCTTGTAGCCAACAACAGAGGATCCATTGTGCGGAAGAATGATAGATGTACTGTTAATACCCGAGTCAATAGTTCCATTTGTCCCGAAATAGCTTTTCTTTTCATAGCTGTAAAATTACCAATACAATTTGGTATACTTCCAGAGATGTCATTTGAAGAGAGGTCCAGAAGTTGAATATATTCCAAACGACAGAGACTTGAGGGGATGCTTCCATTGAACTGATTAGAACGCAAGGTAAGATGAGAAGATATGTGAACTTTTTCCAAACCATGTGGGTATCGACCCCGTTCAATTCATTTCTTCACACATCAAGAACCATCAAATACGGACAGTTTTTCAAGGATAAAGGTAAACTCCCAAAGAAAATTGTTGTATCCCAAATATAACGTTAGAAGCCAAGGGCAGGAGCCAATAGAACTCGGGGATTTTCCCTGATAACTTGTTGTTGGTTAGAACAAGAATCATGAGTCTGTGAAGCGTGACCAACAATCAGGGAGCTCTCCTGCCATTTGATTGTAGGAGATATCAAGGAAGCTCAACGGTGAACCATGATCGGCATCACATGAGGAGTTCAAAGTTGAAAATTTGTTGTTGGAAAGATGTGGATTCGGTTGCTTTGAAATATAAAAAGTGGGTACTGGACCTTCAAATTGGTTGAGCTCAAATCAATCGAACAGGAGTCTGTTCTGTTGGAGGAAAAGTTCCATGAATTGTTCCAGTCATTTGGTTGCTGGAAAGATTCATCCTACTTAAGCGAGTGAGTTAAATTCAAAAACCAGTTTGGGACAGAATCTGAAATCCCGGAATTTGAAATATCAAGCTCTGAAAAAGATTTTTTGAGTTTCGGAGCCATTTTGGGAACGGGGAACCCAACTGGCAAGACCCAAGTCTTATAACATCTAATTGAAAAGGAGGAATCCAGTCAGAAGGGACACTCTAACTAATTCAGATTATGAGACAAATGCAAATGTTGTAGTTGGGAGAGCTTTGAAAAAATGGGCTTCAGTTATCACAACCTTCAAGAAAGTCATGGAAAACATCCAAAGTCACCAATTGCGTTAATTGTCCAATACTATCCGGCACAACTCCATGCAATTGATTTGAGGAGAGTCGTAGCTCTTTCAAAGAAGAACGAGTGAGTGATTCTTGCTTAATCCAGATACTCGAGGGAGTAATGTGCACACCGAGATGACAGTTGACGGAGATTAGGAAGCCGTCCGCTGAGTTTGTTTCCCCCTGCGTAGAAAGCTTGTAGACTGCATATACTCCATAGAGAATTTGGAATTTTTCCTTCGAGCAAATTGAATTCAAGATGAAGAAAGGAAAGGGAAGTCATGTTCCCAAAAGCTTCGGGAATGGAACCTTCTATGAAATTGTAACCCAGATCAAGGTAGGAAAAGACCAAAAATATTTCCTAATGCATTTGATTGAACCTTCCAATTCATTCTTCCTAAGAGAGAGGTGTGTAAGAGCAGTCATGTTTCCGAAAGATTCTGGAATGGAGCCGCTTAACGAGTTAGAGCTGAGATCAAGGTATGAAAGGGTAGTCATGTTTGAGAAAGATTCTGGAATGGAGCCTCTTAAAAAGTTTTAAGCTGAGATCAAGGTATGTAAGGACAGTCATCTTGCCTGAAAGATTCTGGAATGGAACCATTTAACAGGTTAGATGAGAGCTGAAGATGACAAGGCTATTACTAAAGTTAAACAGCCATGGGTCTATCGAAGCTGAAACATAGTTTCCTGAAGATCGAGGGACAGAAAGAGATGCGGAAGAATTGACAAAGGAAAGAGATGGAGTGTTAACGATTTTTGGAAGATTACAAAAGGCTAAATAATGCAAGTTTGTTAGGTCAGGGACTATTTGACTATTTGACTCCAGTCATACACATTGCTCAAATCACTGCCACTTAGGTCTAGGACTCTCAAAGAAGAAAGATTAAAAACCCAGTCTAGGCTTTTTATAGTTTCCCAAACAGCAAAACTAAGATCAAGACGTGCAAGCTCGAAAGATTTGCAAGTTGAGGAGGAATTTCTCCACTCAAGTATGTTTCCAGAGAGATTGAGATACCTTAATTTGATTAGGGTACCTATGGAACTAGGGATGTGGCTTCCGGTGAAGTTGATATAACTGAGGTCCAAATAAGTCAAATATTGCAACTCAAACAATGAAGGATCGATCTTACCCGTGAAAGGGGGATCTCAAATCTCTCCCGAACATACTTTAGTGGAGAAATTCCTCCTCAACTTGCAAATCTTTCGAGCTTGCACGTTCTTGATCTTAGTTTTGCCGTTGAGGAAACTATAAAAAAGCCTAGACTGGGTTTTTAATCTTTCTTCTTTGAGAGTCCTTGACCTACGTGGCAGTGATTTTATTCATCTTCAGCTCTCATCAAACCTGTTAAATGTTTCCATTCCCGAATCTTTCAGCAAGATGACTGTCCTTACATACCTTGATCTCAGCTTTAACTCGTTAAGAGGCTCCATTCCAGAATGTTTTGGAAACATGACTACACTAGCACACCTCTCTCTTGCGTCTAATAAATTGGAAGGTTCAATTCCAAATGCTTTAGGAAATAATTTGGTCTTTCCTACCTTGATCTAGAGGAAATAACATTGAAGGTTCCATTCCTGAAGCTTTTGGGAACATGACTTCCCTTTCCTTTCTTAATCTTGAACTCAATTTGCTCGAAGGTGAAATCCCAGAATCTCTATGGAGTATATGCAGCCTACAGGCTTTCTACGCAGGGGGAAACAAACTCAGCGGACGGCTTCCTAATCTCAGTCAATTGTCATCTAGGTGTGCACATTATGCCCTCGAGTATTTGGACTTAAGTGAGAATCGTATTGCGGGATCTATGTTGGATCACTCGCTCGTTTCTTCTTCTTTGAAAGAGCTGCGCCTTTCCTCAAATCAGTTACAGGACCTGTGCCAGATGGTATTGGAGAATTAACGCAGTTGGAGACTTTGGACATTTCCGTGAACTCTCTTGAAGGTGTGATATCTGAAGCTCTTTTTTCAAAGCTCTCCACCTGTACTATTTGGATTTGTCTCACAATTTGAATTTAGTTCTGAGTTTCCCATCTGACTGGATTCCTCCTTTTCAATTAGATGTTATAAGACTGGGTCTTGCCACTTGGGCTCCCAATTCCCAAATGGCTCCGAACTCAAAAATCTTTTTCAGAGCTTGATATTTCAAATTCCCGGGATTCAGATTCTGTCCCAAACTGGTTTTGAATTTAACCACTCGCTTAAGTAGGATGATCTTTCCAGCAACCAATTAACTGGAACAATTCATGGAACTTTTCCTCCACAGAGCATGTAACGACCTGTCTAGCACGGACCGTTACCGTAATTACATATTACATACATGCTTAACTTGTCTTTATTTACTTAACCAATATAGCGGAAATTTTTTTATTTTTTTTAACCTATGGGAGTACTGTTTGAAATAATTTGAACATAAATATTGAACTTGAATTAGCAGAAGACGTAGCGGCTTATCCCTTGTTCACAGTTGCCCCCGCCAAGCTCCACCATCTTGTATCAAATTCGCCAGTAGGTTGTTTACCTACAGCATAGACATAAGGCGTGAGCTTTCGCTCAGCAAGTACAACTATTTTTATCCGCAAACACCAAACAATTATAACTTAGTATAAGCATATCATAACATATTCTTTATCATGCATGATCCAATTATGCTTTATTATGCTTGCTTAACATATTTTCATCCCTTAACTTGCTTATGGGCCCCTTATCATGAGTGTCGGTACCGGGCGCGCAACTATGGAGTGATTGGGGCGGCCAACCATTTCCAACTCAAACCATAGTTCAACCCGACCTGACGCGGGTCGGCCCGACACAGGCAAGCTTGCTTACCATCTATTTGTCATCTTGACCTTGTTCTTATTATTTGTAAACATGCTTTATGATGTCATATGAATATAACTTGTAATTATATCTTAATTATGCTATCTACTTGATACTTCAAATCATAGCACATAACATACATTATATCATACATCATGTTACAACCAAAAAGCCTATGTTGTAGGCGGAGTTGTACTACCTTGTTTGCTATGTCCGATAATGGGCTGATTCAAATCAGGACACCTCAGCAGGTTATCTCCTGTATGATAAAAGGACATAGGTAAGTATGAAAAACTGTTGGTAATACAACCAACATTTATATGTCCCTATCCTTAACTGTAATAATATCTATATTGGTTACCTTAAGTTACCCTTGAGTTTCAAAAACTTAACTTGTTCAAATTAAAACTTAACTTTGGTTTACAAACTTAATCTTAAAAATCCCTTGTTCAATCTTATGAAAAATGTAATTTTTGAGTAATATTCAATAAAAATAATAAGTGTGGAGGACTGCCTTTTGAAACAGTCTTCCACAGTCAATTTCTTGGTGTATGTGCAAAAATATCACTTTTCTGTATTGTTTTGGAAAATCCTGTGCAGGAATTTTCCTGTCTCCTGCACAGTTTTTGAAATCCTGATTTTATTTAAAAAAATCCAAATCGAATTTGAAAAACTTTTCTTCATGAAAGTTTTACATCTTGAAAAAATCCTATAACTTTCGTGTTTTAAGAAAAACCCAGTTCTGCCTTTAACTTAGTCATTTCCTTGTTGAAGTTCCCAGACCGAGAGCACAAATCTGACTCGCCCAGGAATTCTTAGTCTCGGGTTTTTGTAAAAAAGAAGGCCTTTAGAGCCTTATTTTAAAAAACTGTCTGAGTTTTACCCTAGGAAAAAACCCTTTGAACAACCTTTCATGTTTTAAAGTTTTCTCAAATCGGCTTCTAAGGGCCCTCAAAAATTTACTTTTCCAGAAACTCGCCAGTTTTCACCAGGAAAATGGCAGTTTTGGTTTGAAAACTTGTTTTACGCCTAATACGTGCACACTACCTCACCGACCGCATCGGGAGCCTAAAATCAGTCATGCAAACGTCTTTCTAACGTAAATTTTCTTTAAACACATTACCATCAAACCTATGCAAATTATTACTCAAATTGCACCAATTATGGTTTGCTTGGCTTTAGGTTGCACAATTCATTCACAACAATATTTCTAACAACCTAACATACACATATTCATATTCATCATGCTCAGTACATAGTAGGGACATAAGGCATATCATTCATCAACCAAGCATACTAACTAGTCATGCAAACATAATTATTGAATCATGCAAACTTATAAACAAAAACCAAACCACCCATAATCAAATCAAGCACAAACCCTAAGTTTAACCTAGGCAAAACTTAAAATTGAGCTTATGCTCATACAAACTCAATGGAAATACACTTAAATTTCTCAATTAAGACTTGAATTGAGAAGCTTAGGGTTTTAAAGGGATTTACCCTCAATTTGGTTCAAATGTTTTGGCTAGATTTCCTCCTTTCCCTTGTCTCCACCAAACCGGCCTCCTCGGCTTGTTTGGCTCCAAATTTTTCTCCACCACCCTTGCTCTAGATTTCCGGTCACTCCAACACACAAAATCCGGCCACACCCAAATTTTCTTCTCCTCCCTTTCTCTTCCTCCCACAACCGGCCTTGAGCCAAAAATGGGTTTCAAAATTTTCTACAAATTTTTTTTTTTGTTGGTTCCACACAAAAATCTAACTATCCTAACACCCTAAACACTCTTGGTTTTGAAAAATTTTTCTTTCTTTCTTGCTTCCTAAAATCCGGATTTTTTAGGAGAAATTTGGATAAAGTTTGGCTAGAGTTTTTGATTTTTTGTGAATAATGGTTCACCTATTTATAGGTGAAGGGAAAACTTTCCAAAATTGTCAAATAGTCCTCAAAGAAACACAATTTTGCCCAAAAGGGGTCTTAGGTGGCCGGCCAAGGGAGTATTCTAGAGCCAAGAATTTCTTTCCAAATTTTTAATTAATTCCATAATGAGGTCATAAATCAAAAGGTGGGTGATGTAATCACCCTTCGGACTTGTTTGGCTTTTTCCTTGATAAACAGTCCAAATTCATGCTAACACAGATATTTTCAATACTGTTAGTTACTATTAACAGTACTTGACACAAAATTGCAGTCCAAAATTTATCTGTGTAAAATTTGACTGCATAAAAATTTTCTTATAATTTAAAGCCCTTTGGCACATGATACCCTGATTTATGTGCTTGATTTTTCTATGGTGATTTTAGATCTTAATCTTGACATCTTGTCCGAAAAAATGGTTTTTTTCGCAGTATATTTTCCCTACTGCTTGTCATATAACGGTATCATCTTGTGGTTGACTTTTCTAGTCAACCTTTGACTTTTGGGTCAACTTTGACTTTTTAGGTCAAACTTTGACCACCATGCAACACCATGCAAACATGAAGTTTTTCTTCCTTCATACTTAAAATGTCACATACTCGGTTAAGCAATCATTTTTAAGTCTCATAATATCATGAGAACTTATAAATTCAATAAAACCCAACTCAGACTTTTCATGAATACCTTCAGAACATAGCACAAGTTTCTTTACAAGAAAACGTAACGTCGTAAAAATTTAGTTATTACAGAACTCCTGTTTCGATTGATTTGAGCTCAAACCAATTTGAAGGTCCAGTACCACTTTTTATATTCAAAGCAACCGAATCACATCTTTCCAACAACAAATTTTCAAACTTTGAACTCCTTATGTGATGCCGATCATGGTTCGCCGTTGAGCTTCCTTGATATCTCCTACAATCAATTGGCAGGAGAGCTCCCTGATTGTTGGTCACGCTTCACAAAACTCATGATTCTTGTTCTAACCAACAACAAGTTATCAGGGAAAATCCCTAGTTTCTATTGGCTCCTGCCCTTGGCTTATTTGGGACACAACAATTTCTTTGGGAGTTTACCTTTATCCTTAAAAAACTGTACGGAATTGATGGTTCTTGATGTGGGAGGAAATGAATTGATGGGGTCAATACCCACATGGTTAGGAAAAAATGATGACATCTCTGGAAGTATACCAAACTGTATTGGTAATTTTACAGCTATGAAAAGAAATGATATTTCGGAACAAAACGGCAGTACATCTATCAATATTTGGTACAATGGATCCTATGTTGTTGGCTACAAGGCCCAAGCGACGTTGATGTGGAAAGGAACATTGTCTCAGTACCAATACACTTTGAGACTTGTAAAGAGCATCGATTTGTCGAGCAACAAGCTGACCGGGGAAATTCCAGGTGAAATCATTGAACTTCATGGATTGATATATCTGAACTTGTCAAGAAACAATTTGAGTGGACAAATTCCAGCAGGGATTGGTCAACTAAAATCGCTAGATGCTCTCGATTTGTCGAGGAACCACTTTTCTGGTAAAATTCCTTCAAGCCTCTCTGAAGTGGATCGTCTGAATACATTGGACTTGTCAAGCAACAATCTGTCGGGCAAAATTCCAACAAGCACTCAACTCCAAAGCTTCGATCCTGCTACGTACAGTGGGAATCCTGAACTCTGTGGTCCCCCACTCCCAAACAAGTGTCCAGGAGACGAACCAACGACTCCCACGGAAACTAAAGATGCTCAGAGCCAAGAAGATGAAGACAGTTTCATTAGCCGAGGATTTTTCATTAGCATGGCACTTGGATTTGTGGTCGGAATTTTGGGGGACTATGGGGCCCTGTACTCTTCATCAAATCCTGGAGATACGCGTATTTCAAGTTCTTGAATCGTGCAGGAGACTGGATTTTCGTAATGGTTGCAGTGTATAAGGCAAAACTATCAAGGGTGATCAAGTGCTAATCGGCAAGTACCGTCTCCCTTAAAAAGCTTTTTGTCACTTTTCTCAACAGCCTATTTTTTGTTCAAGAGAGTAATTCATCTAATTAATAAAAACCTTTAAAATAACTAACAGTTTGTTCTGTTAATGATTTATGTTTAATGTTATGGATAATTGACTGATACCATTTTCATTTAGGAAGTTCTTGCACAATGGGGATCATTTAGGAAGTTCTTGCCGTGCTTTCCTTCCGGTACAGAGAGCAAAGAACTGAGAGCTTTCTGTAGTGTAGACATATTAAATAATTTCATATTGTTGTTTGCGAAAGATCTAAAGTTTTTACTGAAGGCGTTGTAATTGCCAATGATTCTGTGATTGCTGTGTATTTAAAATGCTTCATATGTATTAAGTTGTTTCCTAAGGTCCAACATGCATGCTCTGCTTTCTTCTCTGTTTTTAGTGCACTTTTTGTTTTTCTTTTCTTCTTCTTTTTGTTTATATCTTGGCAGTTAACAATTAAACCTGTTTACCATTTATTATCCGTGAATTAAATTTTAGGAAAGTGAATTAAATCCTTGATTTTAGATTTTAGTGTTTGCTTTTATGTTTAGAAATTAACGAGACACCCACCTAAAGGTGAGGAAATCAAACGAGATTGACTTCGCTAGCTCGGTGGATATAAGGTGAGGCTTTTTTTTTTTTTTTTTTTTTTTTTTTCAAGGTACAAGAGGAGGAATTTTAGATTAGAATTCTCAAGTTCAAATTTGGGAGGTATTCTCTTTTTTTTTTTTTTTTTTTTGAAAATTGATTAACCATTTAGAAAAAAAAATGATTATTTAATATTTAGTATAGTTAATCACTAATTGACAGGAAAATTGTTGATTTTGGTGATGGTCAATCAGTGATTGATTATGAGTAATCAGTGATGACCGTTGTCGATTAGTGATTTACTGATAGTCATTCAGTGATTAACTATATAATATAGTCAATCAATGATTAACAATTTATAAAATTGATTGACCATTCTCAAAAAAAACGAGGCTTTTTAACTAATTTTTAAAACTTAGTCATTTTAACTCATTTTTAAAAACTTAGGTCATTTATTAAATAACTTATTAAAAAAAAGTCATTTCACAGTAAATCCCTCTTCAAACCCTTTAATCTACCAGCAAGGATGCACCGGTGTTACCCCCCTCCCTCTTCCCTCCATTGTTTGAACCGAACTACATAGAGCCCACCATTGCCGCTACAACTCCACACAGATCATAAGACTATATCTATAATCACAAAATATCAATTTATTACTACAACAAATATTGCAATTAAGATTAAAAAACATTAAAAAACCCCAACTAAAAAAAAAAAAAAAACATAAGGGCAAAAAAAATATTTAAACAACAATCTCCCATCTAAAAAAAAAAAAACTCTGTTTCTCGCACACTCTTTTTGAGAATCACAGGCACTTAGGAAGGGGTGGTGCTCGATCTTGGAGACAATCATCCCGGCAATTCGTGCCTGTGACAGCGGGAATGTATGCGTTTTTTGGTGTGTGTGTGTATTTTTTTTTTTTTTTTTTTCTGAGAGAACGTTGGTTTGTTAGGGTATTATAGTCTGTTTGAACCAAGATAAGGTCACTTGTTGAAGAGAGACATGCAAGCAATTACCATCGCACAAAAAAAAAAAAAGAAAAAAAAAAAGAATGTTGGTTTATTATAGGAATGTTTTAGTCTTCTAGAAGCAAGACGAACACTTATTGAAGGGAGACTGGCCAAAATTGAACCATAATTAACTAACAAAAATTAATGAAAAAGAAGCAAATTACATCCATTTTTAAGATCTCATGATCATTTTAGTTGGAAAAACAAAAATAATAATCAAACAACACAAAAAAAAAAAAAAAAGTTTAAGGATCAATTAACAACTTTACCCAAATTCTTCGGAAAGGACATCAGTGGGAGAACGACACCAACAAGAAAAAGAGGGAATGACCCCAAAAAAAAAAAAAAAACAAAACAAAACAAAACAAAAACAAAAACAAAGAGACAACAACACATGACAGTAAACGTATAAAACGATATAAACTGAAATACAACGACAAGGAAACAACAATAATGTAGACAACAGCAAAAAACAACTATGTACACATAAAACGACATTTTTTCAACCAAACAAAACATAAAACGACATTTTTTAAAAAACAAAGAAAAAACTCGGAAAGCCACAATTGTTAACACAACATCAAAACAAGAAACAACAACATAGAAAAAATGAAAATAACATTAGAGAAAATTATTGAAATAAAAAAAACATATATTTTTTTTTTTTTGAAAGGAAAAAAAACAGATTGTTACTATTAATATATTGACGGTCGCTATTAGTCATTTCCACCAACATAAGGTATACAAACACAATAGAAATTGCCAGCAAACAGTAACGTTGGCAATAATATGTACGTGAGCCTCTAAGGTAATCTCGTTTCCAGTATATTAAAGAGAGGATGACTTTAATATATTCACATAAAATATTTAGAATTAAAGGCTTTAGTTTTTAATTATTGAAAGCAATAAAAATCGTATTAGAAAATAAATAAACACAAACATATAAAATTTTCAAAAGTTTTCCTTGACGTGACACTACCACTTTTTTTCAAGTAAGAATAAATCCCACACCTCTCAATTTCTGTACTTTTTCTGAAACCTTTCTAACAACAAACTCTATCCACAGACCCTTATTATAAAGAAAAAAGCTTATATTTGATATTTAAGTTCAATCCTAATTAAATTATATATTTTTTAATTTTTTAATTTTTTTTTAAAAAATCAATAAAATTTATAACTAGTTTTTAAAAATCAACGAATTTTAATATAAAAATTTCATCTCCAACCGACGAACCAAATATAAGCTAAGACAACTAGTGATTGGGAAATGTTTGAATAAAAAGTCTCAACTTCATATATCCTACGAGTTTAAAGAGAAGAAGAAGTAAATAACAGTTTTAAGAAATAATTAAAATAAATAGTACGTTTTTAAAGCATTTGAAGAAAACATAATATTTATCAGGTCAATTATTTATTTATGTCTTGTAAATACGTGCTATTACCTAGTAAATTTACTATTTATTTCAAATAATGTAAAACCTTATTAATTATTTTTATTATTTTCATAAAAATATTATTTACTATAATTTTCCAAGTTGGGACTAGATTGCCATAGGGTTCATAAAAAACAGCGACAACAGCCAAACTAGTTAAAATTTTTGGAGTTGAATTGTTTAGGTTGGAGATTTTTGGAGTTGAGTGTTTTTGGTTATGGTTGTTTGAATTTTAAAAAACTAGTTAAATTTTTTTATTTACTTTTCAAAAAAAGAAAAAAAATGAGTTGAGTTTTTTGGGTTGGAGCTGTTACACCAAACAACTCCTAAAATGATAGGTCCGAAATTATAACCGAAATTGTAAGATGTGTATTGTCTCCAAATTAAGATAATAATTAGACTTCATAACTTAACAATAAATTATATTTAACTTAGAAAATTTTAGATTATCGATTAAGCCAATCTTCCAACACCAAAAAAAAAAAAAAAAAAAAAAAAAAATCAAATCAACTTTAAATTTGTTGGATTGGCTACCTTAATTGGCTAGGAGACCTCGAGTCTTCCACAAAGACTTGTAGTCTTCCACTATGTTACGATTATGGCTATCTACCTAACTACCTTTGACTACGATTTGGAGTTAAAGACACTTAGACACGCTAAGCAAATGCGCACTATATATCTCCATCTAGCATATTTGAAAACATACAGTTACTCATCATAATTAAAATCGTTTATGGCTACAAAATTCAATTAAATATGTGTTTCTGGTAAATAATTTGTAGTTATGTAATTCAGTTTGAATAAAATTATCTAATAATATTCTCTCTCTCTCTCTCTCTCTCTCTCTCTTTTTTCCTTCTCTCTCTTTTTTCCTTCAAATAATTGCATCAATTTAAACTTTCTGATCCTATCCCTTTTGTCAAACAATACCAAAGCTAGCATGCCCGTCATTCATGCTAGGTTGTATTTGTTTGACATTTTAAATTAGTGAGTTGTTGTTGTGTATATTTGTGGATTGAGTTCCCTCTCTTCTTAAATTAGCTTTTGCGAATGAGTTCTACCCTAATCTATTTAATATAGTATCAGAATTAGATTTTGTAGACGATTGTGGGTTTCGACCTTGATCCACGCAAGACATGACGAAAGGTGTTAGATTGTACATTTGTTCCACATTACTGATTGTGTATTTGCCTTATATTATTAAGTTATTGAACTTGGTGTAATCAATCACTCCTTAAAAAAAATATTGAGTGTCAATGGAGCCATCCCCTCAAGTCTCCGTCATTTGGTAATCAATCCTTCCTTCCTTAATAAAATATTGAGGGGTGGTAATTTAAATTTAACTGTTGGAGAGATTTTGAGAGATTTCATCTTCGTAATAAAACATTTCTTTTATAAAGAAAAAAAAAATTTTGATTTCGTTTCCTTGAATCTATATGCCAAATGATGTTACCGTTGGCTCCCCATCTTAACTTTGAGAGAGATAAAAAGGTGAGAGAGATAAAGATATATAATAATAAAAAAGGAGAGAGAGAGATAAAGATATAGAAACGTGAATATCAATAAAATAAAATTGGGTGTAAAGAAATATTTGAAATGGTAGAACAATATTTATTTTATAAAAGAAGTATAATTCAATTTGAAATTAAACGGTGTATAATAAGTAATTTATTCACTTTAAAACTCAAAGAATCTACATCTAAGAGTGGGGATGTGTAGAGTTGAGAGCAGTGGCAACATAATTTATACTATATAGCATATTATGAAGGCATAGTTTAAAATATATATCATATTTGTATATTACTATAAATTTATAGCAGATTTTATGTTTATAAACTTGTTGATTTACTTTTTTATTTTTGGTAGTTATTATATTTTTGAAGATTTGAAGTGAGGAAGATTACGTAAGGGATTCTGATTGAAGAGTGTTTTCGTCTTTTCACTTTTATTTTTGACCTAATTATGCTATTTGGTTACAATTTTTTGAATTATGCTATAATTTTAAAGGATGGTAGTTTAATATGCTAGGATAACTAGAATATTTAATCATTGTCCATTCAGCACATCATTTATACCTCGACTTGAACTGCACACATGAGTTAACTTAATGTTGCATTATTAGTGAAGATAATCAAATTGAAAACTTGATATGATGCATATATATGTATACATTACAAAAAACAATTAGTACTCTAGCATGCACAATAAGCCCTTTTTTTTGGGTGTTACAAGAACTGCTCAAGAATGTTAGCTCGAAAGAAGACGAGAGATATTGACAGCTTTGCGGAAGACTTTAAAGTCTTTGATTTGATTGAGTCTGTCTTATCTCAATTTGTGTGTTTCCATTGCATTTTCTCGAGAAGAAAAGGATAGAGAAAAGACGAATTAGGATGGATAACTTAACATTTATTTACTTTGACTTTTTTCTAAGCCAAAAGTGCCCACCCTTAGGATGTGTTCGGTGGGAGAGAAAAATAAAAAGAAAGAGAGGATAGATGGATTAATAACAAGATTTTTATATTCATGATTTTTTAAAATAAGAAAATAAAAAGGAAATAACGAAGGGAGATAACAAATTCTTTAATTTTAATATATCCGTTGGAGAAATTTTGAGGGATTTCATCCTCTTAATAAAATAATCCTTTTATAACAAAGTATTTATTTTTTTTCCTTGCACCTATATACCAATGATGGTTTGTTGGCAACCCCCTCTTAACTCTCCGCAACTTTCTTTTAAATACATTTACTTTGTAATTTTCAAATGATTAAATTTACTTACTACACAATCCAATAAATTCAAAAACTACCCTTCAATCAAATAAATATTATTCCATTATTTCAATCATATTTTTACACTTAATTTTATTTTTTCTTTGATCCTCACCTTTTTATGTCTTTGTCTCTCTCTCTCTCTCTCTCTCTCTCTCTCTAATTATTTCTATTTGACGCTTCAGACCCAGGAAGCATTTTTTCATAGATAAATAAATTATAAATAAAAATTTTCTATTTATTTTTTTGAAAAAATATATCTGCTATTACATTTACGAACTTAAAAATTTAAAACTAAAAGTTTGAAAAAAAAATTAAAAAAAAAAGGGTTAATTTCACTTTTAACACCTGTGGGGAAAATAATATTAAAATCAGCACAACTTTTTCATCCCTTCACTTTTGGCACCGCCACGTTATCAAAACCCATGATATGTGGGGCCCAACTGCATTAAATACATGTCAAATTACAGGTTTATCCTCATCTCCTTCGCATGTCCCAGAAAACTAGCATCTACAGTATTTTAGAGAGAGAAAATGAAATCTAGAGAGAGAAATAGTTACAATCGGCCGGAACCGCTCGAAAACCGTCCAAAACCACCACGAAAAGCATCTATAAACAGCTAAAAATAGTTTAAAAAACCGGCGTCATAGATCGAGAGAATGGTGGCCGATGAAGGGTTGAGGGGAAATCAAAGTTAAGGAATCAAAGAAATCCAAAGTTAAAAAAATAACTTTTACGTTTCAATGTTTAAAAAGTTTTCGTTTAACGCTTTGTTTGCAAAGGGGCAAAAATTTTCATTATGAAAATGAATTTGTTTAACAGTTGGTCTTCTTACAGGATCGGTCATTTTCATAAAATCCGCCTGGTAATTTTCGTTGTGACCCCCTGTAACTGTTAAATTTTCATATATAATTTTGGTCACAACGATATTGATCAGGCGGTCATAACAGTTATGACCTCTGTATTACACTATCGGTCATAACAATTATGACCGTCCGGTCATAATTGTTATGACCTCTGTGTTAGACCAGCGGTCATAACGACTACCCGGTTATGACTATCCGGTCATAACCATTATGACCACCCGGTCATAACCGTTATGACCACACTGTTATGACCACCCGGTCATAACCATTATGACCACCCGGTCATAACCGTTATGACCACACTGTTATGATCACCCGGTCATAACCATTATGACCACACTATTATGACTATCCGGTCATAACCATTATGACCACCCGGTTATAACCATTATGACCACTCGGTCATAACCGTTATGACCACACTGTTATGACCACCCGGTCATAACCGTTATGACCACACTGTTATGACTATCCGGTCATAAACATTATGACCACCCGGTCATAACCGTTATGACCACACTGTTATGACTATCCGGTCATAACCGTTATGACCACCCGGTCATAACCGTTATGACCACACTGTTATGACCACCCGGTCATAACCATTATGACCACACTATTATGACTATCCGGTCATAACCATTTGGTTATGACCACACTATTATGACTATCCGGTCATAACCATTATGACCACCCAGTCATAACCATTATGACCACTCAGTCATAACCGTTATGATCACACTGTTATGACCACCCGGTCATAACTGTTATGATCACCCGGTCATAACCGTTATGACCACACTGTTATGACTATCCGGTCATAACCGTTATGACCACCCGGTCATAACCGTTATGACCACACTGTTATGACTATCCGGTCATAACCGTTATGACCACCCGGTCATAACCCTTATGACCACACTGTTATGACCACCCGGTCATAACCGTTATGACCCACTGTTATGACTACTCGGTCATAACAGTTATGACCACCTAGTCATAACCATTATGATCACACTGTTATGACCACCCGGTCATAATCGTTATGACCCACTGTTATGACCTGTACTAAAAAATGGCCAAAAATGTTAGATTTTTTTAAAATTTTTTTTTTAACATAGGTCATAACTATTATGACCGGATGATCATAACATGAATGACCTTTACTCAAAAATGACCAGAAATGTTAGATTTAAAAAAAAAAAACTTTCAGTGGAAGTTTCTCTTTCTAAATGGAAGTTTCTCTCTATTATATGAAGATTTGGGTTTCAAAATTGGTGGGGGGTAGGCGAAAAAGTGAAAAAAATTAAGATTCCAGTGGGTGGTAACTCTTTCTCTCTCTAGATTTCAGTTTTCTCTCTCTAAAACACTGTAGATGTTGGTTTGAAAAAATTTTTTGGGCCATGCGAGGGAGAGGAATATTTGAGCTGGTAGGAGATGAGGGTAAACCTGTAATTTGATATACATTAAATGCTGCTGGGCCCCATATTAAGTGTTAGTAATGAAGGGAAAAAAAAGTAATACTATTTTTAATAATAAATTTTTTATGGGTGTTATTAATGAAATTAACCCAAAAAAAAAAGAAGAAGAAGAGGGCAATCAACAAATTCTTAATAATTTACGATGCTTTATGGGACAGAAAACTTGCAACTGGCAATGCATAATTTTTGTTTAATTTAGAACTCTTCTAACATGCAAAATCAACTTTTTTGTTGATAATGGAAATAAATAATAAGTGTTATAATATGTATACTTAATGCAAGAAATAAATAGTAATTTTGCTTAATTTTATTTATAATTTGCTTACCTATGAAAAATGTTTCATGCCTAAAGTTTCGAATTAAAATAATAAAAAAGGTGAGAGAGATAAAGATATAGAAAGGTGAATATCAAAGAAAAAATAAAATTGGGTGTGAAAAAAATATATGAAATGGTAAAACATGATAGTTTTTAAATTTATTGGGATGTGTAATAAGTAAATTTATTCATTTTATATTTAAAAAAATGTGCATTTAAGAGGGGGTGTGTAAAGTTAAGAGGGAGTGCCAATAGAATCACCATATATCAAATAATGGAGATGCTTTTTGTTTTGCTTTTTTTTTTTTTTTTTTTTTTTTTTTTTCCTTTCATACCATATCATGAGAGAAAGAATTCTCCCATTTTTCCTTATTTTCCTTACTTGTCTTTGTTTTGAACACTGTTTTAAACTAAATTTTCCAACTTATTTTTGTGTTTTTCTATAAATTCAACAAAAAAAAAATTAAATAATTTTTTTAAAAGCCAAACAACTCTAATTTAAAAATTTTAATTCCAAATTAGTGAACCAAATGCAAGCTTACATAATCCATCACTCCTTTTTTATCTTCTCTTTTTCCTACCAAACACACCCTTAGGTTACTTTAAGATAATATCTGTAGAGGTTTTGGATTGTTCTTTTTATTCTGAAGGACGTTGTTAATGTACATCTTTCATTTGTGGAAAGCATCTTGCCCGTTGCAATGACGATCAGTAGATTAGCCCTTCAAATTGTCGTGCTTTCGCTGCTTTTGCTTCGCTTAGCGCAAAGCCTTGCGGTGGCACCAGAAGTTGAGGAACCAAACACCACATGCATAGAAGCCGAGAGACAAGCACTTCTCAAGATTAAAGAGAATCTTCATAATACCGGAGACAACGATTTTCTTTCTTCATGGGAAGACGAAGCAGAGAAAAGAGAGTGCTGCAAATGGCTTGGGATTCGATGTGCCAGTAGATCATCTGGTCATGTGATCATGCTTGATCTTTCTCCATCAACTTTCAACATTAGTACCGTTGATGCCTGGTGGAGCCCCCCTATCACCGGTAAAATCCATCTTTCATTGTTTGAGTTGAGATATTTGACTTATTTGGATCTCAGTTTCATCAACTTCACCGGAAGCCACATCCCAAGTTCCATTGGTACCCTAAGCCAATTAAGGTACCTCAATCTCTCCCAAACATACTTGAGTGGAGAAATTCCTTCTCAACTTGCAAATCTTTCGAGCTTGCAGGTTCTTGATCTTAGCACTAGCACTGATGGTTGGCAGACAGCAAAAGGCCTAGACTGGGTTTCTTATCTTTCTTCTTTGAGAGTCCTTGACCTAAGTGGTACAAATTTGAGCAGCGTGAGTGACTGGATGGAAATAGTTTATCAACTCCCTGGCCTAACAAACTTGCATTTAGCCTTTTGTTATCTTCCAGAAATCGTTAATCATCCATCTCTCACCTTTGTCTATTCTTCCACATCCCTCGCTGTCCTTGATCTTTCAAGCAACTATCTTTCTACTTCTATATACTCATGGCTGTTCAACTTTAATAATAGCCTTGTTCGTCTTAAGCTCTCAGAGAACTGGTTAGAAGGTTCTATTCCAGAAGCTTTTGGAGGCATGACTGCGCTGAAGTACCTAGATCTCAGTTTTGGTATTTCAAGTGGTTCCATTCCAGAAATTTTCTGCAAGATGACTGCCCTTACATATCTTGATCTCTCCTCCAACGTGTTAAATGGCTCCATTCCAGAATGTTTTGGAAACATGACTACACTTGAACACCTCTCTCTTGGGTCTAATAAATTGGAAGGTTCAATTCCAAATGCTTTAGGAAATAATTTTGGTCTTTCCTCCCTTGATCTGGGTTACAATTTCATAGAAGGTTCCATTCCTGAAGCTTTTGGGAACATGACTTCCCTTTCCTTTCTTAATCTTGAACTCAATTTGCTGGAAGGTGAAATCCCAGAATCTCTATGGAGTATATGCAGCCTACAGGCTTTCTGCACAAGGGGAAACAAACTCAGCGGACGGCTTCCTAATCTCAGTCAATTGTCATCTAGGTGTGCACATTATGCCCTCGAGTATTTGGATTTAAGAGAGAATCGTATTGCGGGATCTATATTGGATCACTCGCTCGTTTCTTCTTTGAAAGAGCTGCGCCTTTCCTCAAATCAGTTACATGGACCTGTGCCAGATGGTATTGGAGAATTAACGCAGTTGGAGACTTTGGACATTTCCGTGAACTCTCTTGAAGGTGTGATATCTGAAGCTCTTTTTTCAAAGCTCTCCCACCTATACCATTTGGATTTGTCTGCCAATTTGAATATAGTTTTGAGTATCCCATCTGACTGGATTCCTCCTTTTCAATTATATATTTTAAGACTTGGGAATTGCAACTTGGGCTCCCAATTCCCAAAATGGCTCCAAACTCAAAAATATTTTTTAGAGCTTGATATTTCAAATTCTGGGATTTCAGATTCTATCCCAAACTGGTTTTGGAATTCATTTACCTACTTACATATGATGAATCTTTCCAACAACCAAATGACTGGAACAATTCATGGAACTTATCCAGCTGTTGTTTCGATTGATTTGAGCTCAAATCAATTTGAAGGTCCAGTACCACTTTCTATATTCATCGCAATCGATTCAGATCTTTCCAACAACAAATTTTCAACTTTAAACTCCTTATGTGATGCTGATTACGGTTCCCTCTTGAGCTTCCTAGATATCTCCGACAATCAATTGGCAGGTGAGCTCCCTGATTGTTGGTCACGCTTCCCCGAATTACAACTTCTTGTTCTAACCAACAACAAGTTATCAGGGAAAATCCCGAGTTCTATTGGCTCCTCCCCTCAGCTTGCAATGTTGTATTTGGGATACAACAATTTCACTGGAAGTTTACCTTTATCCTTGAAAAACAGTACGGAATTGATGGTTCTTGATGTGGGAAGAAATAAACTGATGGGGTCAATACCCACATGGTTAGGAAAAAGTTCACCAATTCTTACCATTCTGAGCTTGCGTTCTAATCAGTTCAATGGAAGCATCCCCTCAAGTCTCTGTCGTTTGGTAGATCTTCAACTTCTGGACCTCTCTTTAAATGATATCTCTGGAAGTATAACGAATTGTATGGGTAATTTTACAGCAATGAAAAGAAATGTCAATACCAGTACTAGCAGTACATCTATTATTCATCCATTCAATCATTCCTCCGTTCATGCCTACAAGGCCCATGCAACGTTAATGTGGAAAGGAGCATTGTCTCAATACCAAAACACTTTGGGACTTGTAAAGACCATCGATTTGTCGAGCAACAAGCTGACCGGGGAAATTCCAAGTGAAATCATCGAACTCAATGGATTGATATCTCTGAACTTATCAAGAAACAATTTGAGTGGACAAATTCCAGCAGGGATTGGTCAACTAAATTCTCTTGATGCTCTCGATTTGTCAAGGAACCACCTTTCTGGTAAAATTCCTTCAACCCTCTCTAAAGTTGATCGACTGAATACATTGGACTTGTCAAGCAACAATCTGTCGGGCAAAATTCCAACAAGCACTCAACTCCAAAGCTTCGATCCTGCTACGTACAGTGGGAATCCTGAACTCTGTGGTCCCCCACTCCCAAACAAGTGTCCAGGAGACGAACCAACGACTCCCACAGAAACTAAAGATGCTCAGAGCCAAGAAGATGAAGACAGTTTCATGAGCCGAGGATTTTATATCAGCATGGCACTTGGATTTGTGGTCGGATTTTGGGGACTATGGGGCCCAGTACTCTTCATCAAATCCTGGAGACATGCGTATTTCAAGTTCTTGAATCACGCAGGAGACTGGATTTTCGTAATGGTTGCAGTGCAGAAGGCGAAACTGTTGAGGGTGATCAAAGGCTAATCGGTAAGTACCATCTCTCCTAAAAGCTTTGAGTCGCTATTTTCGGTAGTGTGTTGTATGTTCAGGGGAGTAATTGATCTGAATAATTAAAACATGAAAAAAAATTCTAACAATTTGTTTGTGTTAATGCTATGGATAATTGACTTTTCCACCATTTTGATATAGGAAAGCTCTTGTACAATGGGGATCATATACTCAGGTTTCCGACTTATCTTATGGCCAGTGCTTTCCTTCCTGTACAGAGAGCAATGAACTGAGAGCTTTCTGTAGTGTAGACATAATAAATAGTTTCATGTTGTTGTTTGCGAAATATCAGAACTTTGCTGAAGGCATTGTAATTGCCATGGATTCTGTGATAATGTTGTGTAAAGATGCTTCATATCTATTAATTTTGCTTCCTTAGGTCCAAAATGCATGCCCTCTTTTCCTCCCTCTGTTTTTAGTTCATACTCTGTTTTTCTGTGCTTTTATCTTCTCTCTGTAGTTTATCTGATAAACTTTTTGGATCTTATTTCTTTCAAATTATCTAAGAAATTTAAAAATCGAAATACCCTAATGTATTGGCTTCTCACTTAAAGGCAGGTGCTGATTTAATTGTCCACTGTATGTTATTTTATGATATAGGAGAAGAAATAAATAGCAGCTCTAAAGTAACTAATTTAAATAAATAATAAGTTTTTAAAATATTTGTATTAAATAATTTTAAACAGGAAATTTACTAGGCAAATAATTTATTTCTTAAAAGTAAATTAGTTATTTATCTAGTACATTTGTTATTTATTTTTATTTATTTCAAATGCTATACAATCTAGCTACTTAAATTTTTTTAATTTTATAAAAAATACTATCTATTACAATTTGCATATATAGATGTGTGATATGGGGCTTAATGACTGGTCAATATCTGGACTCTAACTTCTCTTTTCACCTGTTAAGTTAACTCGTTCACAAATCATATATATATATATATATATATATGTGCATACAAGTAGCATCAAGATATTTTATTTAATTAATGACATAGCAATTTGAAGTTAATTCAAATTAGTTAGAGAAACAAAATTACGTTCAGATGAGATGGAAAGTCGGTCAATTGTTTGCTCAGCAAAGAAAAATATTGAACATGTTCTTTTAAAACAGATATGTATATAAAATAATCTGGGATAAATATAGTGCAATGAAAGCAAAAAGTCTTCCACTGAACCACATAGCTTTAATCTTATTTGTCAACAAATAATAGCTAAAATATAGAAGGAAAAAAAAAGGAATTGAAAATTGAAGTCTTCTTCATTATCGCAATGAAAAATTATGTACGAAAAATATTAAAGTATTGCTACACTAATCCTTTCCATTAAATCGTTGATAGAATTCGTTAGTCATTTGATCAAAAAATAATGTTAAAAAATAGATTTCATTTATAAATTAACAAAAATGACTATTGTAACAACGTTTTTAATAATTTATAATCATTTTAGTTATGAAAAAAAAAACAGGAATAAAAAATATACAAACTTAAAAATTTAAGTATCAATCTAACAATTTTTTTAAAAAAAAAATAAATATTAATGTAACAATCGAGGTTGCCTCACAATACTTTCTACGACTCAAAATAGAATAAATCTCATGAAAAATACTTTTGCAGAAACTTTAACTTATATTCGTATCAAAAACTTTTTTATTTTTTCCTTTTTCTTCTTTGACTAAAAACAGTGGAAGACTTTTCTTTCTTTCTTCTTCTTCTTTTTTTTTTTTTTTTTTTTTTTTTTTTTTTTTCCTTTTTTAGGTCAATAGAAGACTTGAGCATTAATGGTGGAAACTAATTAACACGTAAAATCTTATATGTTTTCATGTCAAGAAGACTTTGAATCTCCACAGCCATTGATCTATTAGGATTATATAGTAATATTTTTAATAATTTAGGGTCATTTCAATTATGAAAAAAAAAAAACAAGGATAAAAATTGTACAAATATATAAATTTTGATACCAACTTAATAAATTTTAAAATAAAAAATTATTAATGTAACATGAAGAATAGAGGTTGCATCACAAAACTTTCTACAATTCAAATTAAAATAAATTGCATGAAAAATACTTTTGTAGAAACTTTAACATAATCATATCAAAATACTTTTTTCTTTTCTTTTTTCCTTTTTCTCCTTTGACAAAGAAGTAAAAACCGTGGAAGACTTCTATTTTATTTTATTTATTTATTTATTTATTTTTTGGATGAATGAAGACTTTTCAAAATTAAGGTCAGGTGGAAACTAATTAACATGTAATATATCTTAGATGTTTTCATGACATGAAGACTTTGAGTCTCTGACTTGACCTCTTTAACAAACATTGACTGATGACTAGAAAATGCGTGGCCTATTTTTTGTTTCTTTGGCCGACGAGAGCGATGATTGCGTTGGCGTAAAAGACACACAAAGATACTTTATTAGTGCTAGAATAGAGCTTCTTCCACGCAACTGAGATGGAATTAAATATTTAATTATTGAGTTGGGATACATTTATAATTATTCTTGTAAAATGGGAGCAGAACGACATACTGTAAATTTATGAGTGGGGACAGTTAAAAATATTCTTATAAAATAGGGAATAACTAGAACTGTTAAAAAAATAGGGGTAAAAATTAGAATCTCAAAAATTGAATGAGGGCACATTAACGAGGCTTCGGCAGTGATTGACAATTCAGATTATATATGAAAAATATTTTATTTTTATTATTTGATCATAACTGATCGGATCAACATTAAATCTATAAAAGAAGCAAATAAATTAAAAATAGAACTCTTTAACTTACGACGCGTCCACGCAAGAAAAGACCATAACTAGTTATTTTTTAGGCTGAACAATGTTACTATACACTTAATGACAAAATAGCTCTAGCTATTTTAACAATTAATTCTAGCTTAGTATATATATATATATATTTCCACACAATTTATTTTAAAATTAAAACGAAATATCTATCAATAAATTAAAATTTTGTCATTCAATTAATTAAAAACTTTAAATTTTTAACTAGATTAGTAACTATTACAATAAGTGACAAACTTTTGCTTCTGAATTTATTTGGTGGATATTTCTCATTATTTAATCACAAAAACATTTTTGTCAGGAAATATATCCTTTTTAGTCACAATAGTACATTTGTAACTTTTTCTTGTTTTGGTAAATAATATTACATTTGTAGCTAAAACATAGACCATATCAAATCAAGTTATATATATACATATATATATATATATAATTAGATAATTAGATAATTATCATAAATTAATTAGATAATTATCATAAATTAATTTCTTAATTAATAATTAATGAATTTAAATTTTAAATAAATTAATTATTAACCCATTAGTGAGTTAAATATTTAATACTTAATTCTTTATCTATTATTTTACTTAATTCCATTTTATTCATATTTAGGTCCATTAGGAGACCATGGATAACCATGGTCTTTCAACATTATATTGGGCCATCTTTGTAGTTATAGGCTTATTGAGTCAATTGCTACCTATTTACTTGTAATTGGCTTAAACAATTTTCAAATAGTATTTTGACCTTATTATTGTTTTGGACCCCTTAAGACCCATTACACTTTATTGTCTTTATCAAGTTTTGGTCAACAATTACATGGCATCTCAGCAAGCCTAGTGGCGGGTTCATTTCTCGTTACGGAACCCTCGAGTACTAATTTACCAAGTTACCCATATTTCGGTGATTCAAGCATTTTTAAGTTTAAACTTGTTAAATCTTTTGACCTTAGCTTTTAGTAATCTCTCTTGTAGTTTTATAGGTCCACAAAATCTCTACCAACAGCCCAAAACGTTCTCCCCATCAAATTATCATTTTATCCCTTAGTTTGGTAAAATTACAATTTTACCACTAGACATACCCTTTTTAATCTAGACTTATTGGATGGTTTTTAAAAATTTATCCTAGAGCCTTAGAATAATGTTTACAGTGCCCCTAAGCTCTCAAAATAGGTTTCGTAACTTATTACCTTTCTCAACACAATCAAATAAAAGTATTACATTTAAGCCCCATTTATGTATTTTAAGGTCGTACATTCAACTATAACATAAAGCATATTATTTCTTGTATTTATTTATCTTAATATATTGTTTTAAGGGTGACAAAGATGTTGTCTAAATATAGTCTAAACAGATTTTATAATTTGACCCATTATTTATTTATTTATTACATCTTAGTCCTTATTTAGCCCTAATTAGTTCCCAATACCCCTTGGTTTCACGTTTTTTTTATACTTAGGGCCTGTTTGGTTCACAAGTTTTAGTTAAGATTTTTAAGTTTAGTTTGAGTTAAGTTAAGTTGAGTTTAAAAGTTGAGTGTTTGATAAAAAGTTTGAGTTGAAAAGTTTAAGTTGAGTTGAAAATTAAAAAACAAGAGCCTTGTTTGGATGTTAATAAAATGAGGGGAATAATTTTTTAAAATTTTTTTTAACATTCTATCGTATATTTTAGTAAATAAAATTGGAAAAAAAATGACAATATGCCGAATTATAAAAACCAATCAACTTGAGACAGCAAAAGATGTCGCAAAATTCCTTTTATTGTAATATTATACCCCAACAAAATGTACATTGTTTGTAATGTAAGAATCATCTAAATAAAGTAATAATTACATTCCAACTCTGGCGCAATTAGAGAATAGTTGGTTGCGTTCACGTGGCTCTATACCATGGATATGATTGGTATCGTTCCACATAGCATCCGTCATCCTTTCTCTCATCTGATTCATCGCCCTCGTACTCGAGCCATGTTGCTCCGTTCTTGTACTGGGCCCAGTATCATCTACCCCGTCGTCCAACATATAATCCGCGTTAACGTCGTTGTTCCCACGTACAGGCACGCAATCAGCTACATACTCTTCTAGAAATGGGTCCCCAATCTGCACCATCCTTATGAAATTATGTACAATAGCACACGCCACGGGGATCATTTTTTGTTTGTCCATCGGATAGCTGTTCATGCCTTTAAGTATTTTAAACCTTGCCTTCCAGACACCAAAGGTTCGTTCAATGCAATTCCGCAGCGAAGAATGCGTGTAGTTAAATACCTCCCTACGGTTGCCTAACCCGGCACGATGTCTTCGATATTCTGGTAAATGATACGTCTCCCATCTAAATGGGCTCAGGAAAGCATCCTTATTGGCGTAGCCGGAATCTGCTAAGTAAAATTTTCCTGCCAAATAAACATCACAATATGAGGAGAAGTCCAGTATTTTTAACCTAAGTCCGTATATGTAAATAATGCAATAATATTATAATTACGATTACCAAGTGGGGGCATTGGGAAACCATAGAATGCTATTGCCTCGTCCAATATTCTGGTATCATGGCATGATCCCTCATATCCGGCCAACATGTATGTGAATTTCATGTCAAACGAACATGCCGCTAATATATTCTGCGAGTGAAACCATTTACGATTAATCCAACCGTCAGCATTCTCGCGCCTTGGGACACAGGGGTCGTGTGTCCCATCAATAGCACCAATACAACCATGCATGACCCATAAAAATAGTCAATGTGTGTACCATCATCCACAGTTAGACGCAATTATTAATCGAAAACCGTACAATATTTTGATTATATAACCAGGATAACGTACATCAAACCATGGCCGATATTTTCCCGCGTGCTCATTTATCAAAGGTTGCACCGCCGTGTAGTCAGGTGGTCGGATGAATTCGTCCTTCAACGCACAAATAACCTTCAACACTCTAAAGAACCAACGTGATGTTGTTTCTTGAGAATGCTGGAATAAATACGAAACGCGTCGGTTTGTAGCACCTTGTGCACAAATGGCTAAAAAAATGAATAACTGCTCGTTCACATTCATGTTATAAGTTGGCGTCAACAATTCCCGACTACCTAATAGGTTACTTAGTACTCTGAAGGTTGATGATTTCATATTGATCATTCCTTGAATTACGTCTTCATGTCCATTTAATATCTCTTCCACACGCATGCTGCCAGTTAGGGTTGAATCATGCATTGGTTGTGGAACTCGACGCCTGTTACGCCGACTATTTATCACGGCTACCACTGCCCTTACAAGCATATCGTCATCGTTGCGTTGTTCGTTAGCTGTGGCTTGGTCGTCCTCGTCATGATGAGGTGCGGAACCGAACCTATTCATTTCTGTAATTTGTTGTCGTACCAAAATTCACTATTTTACATGTTCTAGATCAATTACAAACCCGTCGTTAACGACACGAAATTAAACATATTGGAAATTAATCTAATCATGAAACGTAAATTCGCTTAGCAAACAATCTAGCCAAATGATCATACATATAAAACGTAAATAAGGCACCAATAAACGAATAAAAAAAGTTTAACTCTCAATGTTTTGTCTAACTGAAATGAAACGAGAAAAAAATGCATCTATAACATAAAAATCAACTCGGCGGTGGCATCTGGGAGGTCACAACTGAGGCAATAATGCCCCTCCGGTCGTCGTCGTCAAGTAGACAGAATGGACGCTGAAGCCGCGGATGCGCATTGAAGTAGTGCCACATTATCGTTCGCTGATATTGTGGAACACCCATCTCCTTCATGATATTTATGCAGTCCAAAATGTGATCTTTGTGGCTGTTTTGGTCGCTACTAGTTGTCGATTGCGAGCGATCGCAGAAATGATTAGCGATTTCCTGCATGGCCGAGAACGTCATCTCATCCGTCGCGTCCCTTTGTTTCCGCTTCCCAGTACTCCCCCGTGACCGTGATGGACCACCTTCGTCGTTCACACCTCTCGTGTTAGCCTGCCTCCGCGCACCAATGCTCAGACTAATGTCCTCCTCTAAAACCGGATGTGTTCCGGACTGGTCCATGGAGAAATCAAATTCGAACGATGGCGTACTTCCACCTCCCATCGTAACAGATCCGAATCCCGAGGCACCTGCTGCATGGTTTTTTTCAAAAATGTTGTAATACAATTCCTTGTTGCGAAGTCCCTTGTAGCGGAGGTGGGTACACTCCTTGTTATCCTGAAAAAATCAAACGATTAACATTTGCTAGTACTGGTCGCGTTTGTAGTCTACACAATATTATAGAAGGCAATTAGAAAGTTGGATTACTTTGACGAAGTTGTGCCACGTTTCATCCAAGCAAACAACCGTATCCGTCGCCGGATCATATCCAAGCCCGGTGCGGGTTTGCAGCACCTTCCAACCCCTATAAATCATTTTCATGCGCTCTTTTTTTTTATATATAAAGTGGATCCAAAAGCTGGAACACCGCCAAAACGAGTGTTGAACTCACTGGCCCATAGCTCCAGAATGCTACTTGTTGGCTACTTCCCGCCAGTTGAGGCCAAGTAGTCATCAAGTTTTTCAAGGAATAATTTTTCCTTGGCGTGATCCCATACGTACGACTCACCGGATGCTTTGCGAGGCATTTCCTTAATACATCGAAAATCAAAATTTGAATTTATACTAAGAAGGTCAATGATTGGAATGTAAAGTTGGCTCAGAAAGTATTGATTGACATATTGCAGCTGAGGCATGTCAATGACCTGATATCATGGCAACTACCATGGCATGGAACACCGGTAACTACCTAAATGATATCGGGTTATTGACGCACCAGTCAGATGCAATTACAATCTAGGCTGATGGCCATTTATCATCATAGCCAAACGGATGGATCAGTTAGACAGCCTGTAAATGACCAAAACAAGGCTTGAGAATCACCAAAACCCCCAAAAAACCAGAGTTGACCTGGTAAGGGTCAAGAAAGTTGGAAAATCAAACCAAAATCAAGCATAAAGTGACCCAAAATGCATGAAACTCATATCAAGGACTGGTGGCCCATCTAGGCAGCCTCTAAATGACCAAAACAAGGTTTGAAAAATACCAAAACCCCCAAAAACCATAGCCTAACAAGTTTGGGTCAAGAAAGTTGCAAATTCAAGCCAAATTTAAGCAAAAAGTGACCGAAATGCATGATACTCAGATCAAGAACGTTTGGATCATATAGGCAGCCTCTATATGACCAAAACAATGTTTGAGAATGACCAAAACCCCCAAAAACCATAGCCTAACAAGTTTGGGTCAAGAAAGTTGGAAAATCAAGTCAAAATCAAGCATAAAGTGCCCCAAAATGCAAGAAACTCAGATCAAGAACTGGTGGACCATCTAGGCAGCCTCTAAATGACCAAAACAAGGTTTGACAAATACCAAAACCCCCAAAAACCATAGCCTAACAAGTTTGGGTCAAGAAAGATGGAAAATTAAGCCAAAATCAAGCATAAAGTGACCCAAAATGCATGAAACTCAGATCAAGGACTGGTGGCCCATCTAGACAGCCTCTAAATGACCAAAACAAGGTTTGACAAATACCAAAACCCCCAAAAACCATAGCCTAACAAGTTTGGGTCAAGAAAGTTGCAAATATAAGCCAAATTCAAGCAAAAAGTGACCGAAATGCATGATACTCAGATCAAGAACGGTTGGATCATATAGGCAGCCTCTATATGACCAAAACAATGTTTGAGAATGACCAAAACCCCCAAAAACCATAGCCTAACAAGTTTGGGTCAAGAAAGTTGGAAAATCAAGCCAAAATCAAGCATAAAGTGCCCCAAAACGCATGAAACTCAGATCAAGAACTGGTGGACCATCTAGGCAGCCTCTAAATGACCAAAACAAGGTTTGACAAATACCAAAACCCCCAAAAACCATAGCCTAACAAGTTTGGGTCAAGAAAGTTGGAAAATCAAGCCAAAATCAAGCATAAAGTGACCCAAAATGCATGAAACTCAGATCAAGGACTGGTGGCCCATCTAGGCAGCCTCTAAATGACCAAAACAAGGTTTGACAAATACCAGAACCCCCAAAAACCAAAGCCTAACAAGTTTGGGTCAAGAAAATTGTAAATTCCAGCCAAATTCAAGCAAAAAGTGACCGAAATGCATGATACTCAGATCAAGAACGGTTGGATCATATAGGCAGCCTCTATATGACCAAAACAATGTTTGAGAATGACCAAAACCCCCAAAAACCATAGCCTAACAAGTTTGGGTCAAGAAAGTTGGAAAATCAAGCCAAAATCAAGCATAAAGTGCCCCAAAATGCATGAAACTCAGATCAAGAACTGGTGGACCATCTAGGCAGCCTCTAAATGACTAAAACATGGTTTGACAAATACCAAAACCCCCAAAAACCATAGCCTAACAAGTTTGGGTCAAGAAAGTTGGAAAATCAAGCCAAAATCAAGCATAAAGTGCCCCAAAATGCATGAAACTCAGATCAAAGACTGCTGGACCATCTAGGCAGCCTCTAAATGACTAAAACATGGTTTGACAAATACCAAAACCCCCAAAAACCATAGCCTAACAAGTTTGGGTCAAGAAAGTTGGAAAATCAAGCCAAAATCAAGCATAAAGTGCCCCAAAATGCATGAAACTCAGATCAAGGATTGGTGGCCCATTTAGGCAGCCTCTAAATGACCAAAACAAGGTTTGAGAATGACCAAAACCCCCAAAAACCATAGCCTAACAAGTTTAGGTCAAGAAAGATGGAAAATCAAGCCAAAATCAAGCATAAAGTGACCCAAAATGCATGAAACTCAGTTCAAGAACTAGTGGACCATCTAGGCAGCCTCTAAATGACCAAAACAAGGTTTGACAAAGACCATAGCCTAACAAGTTTAGATCAAGAAAGTTGCAAATTCAACCCAAATTCAAGCATAAAGTGACCGAAATGCATGATACTCAGATCAAGAACGGTTGGATCATATAGGCAGCCTCTAAATGACCAAAACAAGGTTTGACAAATACCAGAACCCCCAAAAACCAAAGCCTAACAAGTTTGGGTCAAGAAAATTATAAATTCCAGCCAAATTCAAGCAAAAAGTGACCGAAATGCATGATACTCAGATCAAGAACGGTTGGATCATATAGGCAGCCTCTATATGACCAAAACAATGTTTGAGAATGACCAAAACCCCCAAAAACCATAGCCTAACAAGTTTGGGTCAAGAAAGTTGGAAAATCAAGCCAAAATCAAGCATAAAGTGCCCCAAAATGCATGAAACTCAGATCAAGAACTGGTGGACCATTTAGGCAGCCTCTAAATGACCAAAACAAGGTTTGACAAATACCAAAACCCCCAAAAACCATAGTCTAACAAGTTTGGGTCAAGAAAGTTGGAAAATCAAGCCAAAATCAAGCATAAAGTGACCCAAAATGCATGAAACTCAGATCAAGGACTGGTGGCCCATCTAGGCAGCCTCTAAATGACCAAAACAAGGTTTGACAAATACCAGAACCCCCAAAAACCAAAGCCTAACAAGTTTGGGTCAGGAAAATTGTAAATTCCAGCCAAATTCAAGCAAAAAGTGACCGAAATGCATGATACTCAGATCAAGAACGGTTGGATCATATAGGCAGCCTCTATATGACCAAAACAATGTTTGAGAATGACCAAAACCCCCAAAAACCATAGCCTAACAAGTTTGGGTCAAGAAAGTTGGAAAATCAAGCCAAAATCAAGCATAAAGTGCCCCAAAATGCATGAAACTCAGATCAAAGACTGGTGGACCATCTAGGCAGCCTCTAAATGACTAAAACATGGTTTGACAAATACCAAAACCCCCAAAAACCATAGCCTAACAAGTTTGGGTCAAGAAAGTTGGAAAATCAAGCCAAAATCAAGCATAAAGTGCCCTAAAATGCATGAAACTCAGATCAAGGACTGGTGGCCCATCTAGGCAGCCTCTAAATGACCAAAACAAGGTTTGAGAATGACCAAAACCCCCAAAAACCATAGCCTAACAAGTTTAGGTCAAGAAAGATGGAAAATCAAGCCAAAATCAAGCATAAAGTGACCCAAAATGCATGAAACTCAGATCAAGAACTAGTGGACCATCTAGGCAGCCTCTAAATGACCAAAACAAGGTTTGACAAAGACCAGAGCCTAACAAGTTTGGATCAAGAAAGTTGCAAATTCAACCCAAATTCAAGCATAAAGTGACCGAAATGCATGATACTCAGATCAAGAACGGTTGGATCATATAGGCAGCCTTTAAATGACCAAAACAATGTTTGAGAATGACCAAAACCCCTGAAAAACAAATTCGACCCGATTGGGCCAAAACCCCCAAAATCTATCGTAAACGAAGAACTTAAAAAAATAAAATGCAGGTACCTCAAATCAAGCCACATTTTCACACGTTATTTCATAACAATCCCAAAAAATGCACTAACACCAAACACAAAACCATATGCATTTATAATCAAACATGCAAAACGGCGGCCTAAAATTTTTTTTTTTAGCCAACCAATCAACAAATTTCATCTCGGATTTAGAAACACATTCAGAAAAAATGTTAGAGGATGAAATTTTACAAGGGTTACCGAGTTGGAGCCCGACGACGAGTGGAGGACACAAGAAATCGAATTAGGGCAAGAATTAACGGCTCGCAGAGCTGGTTTCTGAACTTGGAAATAGTGGGTAATCCTCCAAGGGGTTCGACATCGCTTCCAACTCCTCACACGGCGCCTCATCTGCTGCACGAGAAGTAGGCGTGTTTTGTGCGCTAAAAGCAAGTCGAAGAGAGGGAGGAGAATCACTTACCGGAGTGCCTGCAACCTCGCAGATGGTTGATGCGATGGAGGACAGGCAACAACGCCGCTGACAGCAGCACATGGGCGCCGGTATGGAGGAGGAAGAGATTCGCGAACAGGCCACAAGACTGACGAGACAGAAGTGCAGGGAAGGTTGGGGTGAACAGTAAACTCATTTGGGTTTACTGTATAACGGGTGAAATAGAGGTTCAAGCTGAACCAAAGCACCAAACGTCTTCAGTTGGGATTGAACTTCAAAATTCCAGTTCGAACCGGAGGTCCAAACTGGCCCTTAACGTCCTTATAAAGTGTTCTCATAGGATTAGGACTCATTTTTAACAAGTTTTTTTATTTATGTTTTTTTACCATAAATTTTTTTATATTTACGTTTTGACCCCAAAATGGCGTTTTAGTCATTTCTTATCCATTTATTACCAAATTTTGATACAAAGTCTATTTTAAGTCTCTAATCAAGACTGAAAAGTTTCGAATTCAAATAATGCCTCTAGGCTAGTGAAATTACAATTTTACCCCTTGAGGGCAAAATCATCATTTTCTACCCTTTTTTTCTGACCAAACTTGAGCTCTTCTTATTGCTTATGTAAAGAGTAATATTCTGTCCTTCTGCATGAGTATTAAAATTCCACTCAAAATATCATTTTCAAATTTATTAATATTTATGTCAAAATGTTATTTTTGGTACTTTATGATCATTAATTCTTATTTTAGCCTATTTGTGATGTCAAAATATTTTTCTCGTCATTCATGCTTATATTAAACAGAGGAATAACATATCAACATGCCATAATCTCCTATTAACATACATCAATACTCATTTCATGTCATATAACTATAAAAATCACATAAACATACTTTTCATCATATTTCATACACAAATCATGTTTTTTAAGCCATTTTAAATCATGGCAAGCACATATATTATCTCACTAGGTAGAAAAACAACATTTTATTCATTTACCATGTCAAGATTTTCATATTTGTAAGAACAAATTTTGAAAGAAAAGTTATCAAGAACTTGGTAAACCACTAGTTTACAAGTCATTTACCTCTTAAAAAAGTAGTGGGTTCTTAGCTCCTCTTGAATGCTTTGAACCATTCTTGGATCCTTGAGGTAGGGGGCTAGAATGGAGATAAAACATCACTTTAAAAATATTTTTAAAATATCATTTTTCTTTCTAGGAAACAAGTGAAAAAATATAGGTTTTTACCTTGGAAAACAATTGGAATGGCTCTTCCTCTTTGCTAAAAAATGATCTTGGGAGTGGATGGAAGGAGATGAAGAATATTTTTGGCTTCCCTTAGCTACAAATTTCGTCCACAATGAAGGGAGGAAGAGAGGAAACTTTTATTTACTTGTATGGTTTTTTTTTTTTTTTTAAATGAAAGAGAAAATAGTGATTTTTGGTTTACCTTAAAACCATTTTATAACCAAGCCTTATTATGGGTTAAAAATTTAAAATTTTGGATTTTAATCTCTCCAAAAATGTGCTCAGCTGAAGAGGATAAGTTTGGAGGTTGTTTTGATGGTTTTTCATGTATTTCTAAGTGGTTTTAGTGAGTAGTCATTCAAGTAGTCCATCATCTTACATTATAATCATTCTTTCTTTCTTGTCTTTTCATTTTTGTTTTGCTTGTTTAGGGTTAGATTCTGAATTTTCAAAAACCCCCCTCTTGTGCAGCCTATTTTCTAAAAAAAAAGTTTTTTTTTTTTTTTTTGTTTTGGATCAATGCCAGTTTACTGGCAGCACTTGCTTTGCTCAGTGGGCCAGCGGAGGGATAAACGGCACCCCTTCCATTAATTTTTTTTTTTCTGGTAGTGGGCTTTAAGCTTAAAGCCCACTGCCTTGCCTAGTGAGCAATTACCCATTGGGTAGGGGGTGCACGAGCATTCCCCTGAACTTTTTTTTTTTTTTTTTTTTTTTGAGATTGTAGTAGAATTGTTAAATTTAATTTAATAGGTAAATCTTGATATGACATAAAATTTATTTTTTTAATTTAAAATTATGATTATTCATTTATCATATCTATAATAAACTTTTATATATAATATTTTCATTAAATCTCAATTTAAATAGAAAATAAAAGTAACATCATAATTTAATTTTCTTGTTATCAATTTACAAATATTATTAATGATGAAATTTATAATTTACTTCTCTATTTAAAAAGAGAATTAATATTATAAATTTTGTACCGTTGTCGTTGGCCAACTAGTACCTTGACTATTTTGGAGTAAACGACACGATCAGTCACGCCGCGTCCAAAGCTTTGACTTGTATATACATATCCCGAAAATTAAAGCGCGTATAACTCAAACCAATAAGAGAAAAGCTTACATACTAGTAAATGCACCTTCGTTTGTTCAAGTCAAGACCTTCACATCACATTAATGTGAACGCAAGAAAATGAGATAGAATTGCATATATTCTAGCGCAATGATATGTTCTAGTCGTTGTACTCGTATTTATCCTTCGAAACGAGTGATTCGTGAGTAAAGTTAACAACAATAATCGTTCTGATCGTTCATGCCCATAGCCATGATGAGCAGATCAACCCCTCGAATTGTCGTGTTTATGGTGCTTTTGATTTACTTGACGGGTACCTGGGGATCACATCCAGGAGTTGGAGAGCCAAAAGTCAAGTGCAGAGAAGCAGAGAGACAAGGATTGCTGAAGATCAAAGAGGATATTTACGAGGATGATGAGTATGGCCTTCTTTCGTCTTGGGGCAACGAAGAAGAGAAAAGAGACTGCTGTGAATGGATTGGAATTCGGTGCGACAACCAATCCGGTCAAGTCGTCAGGATTGATCTTTCTGCTACAACTTTTCACCGAGCTGATTACGTGCTAAGAGGCAATATCAGTTCCTCACTGGCTAATTTCCAGTATTTGAGGTACTTGGACGTAAGTGGCATCAATTTCTATGAGCAGTACTCCATCCCAAGTTTCATTGGCAAGCTCAGCAAATTAAGGTACCTCAATCTCTCTTACACTGCACTGAATGGAGAAATTCCTTCTCAGCTTGGAAACCTTTCCAGCTTGCAGTTTCTGGATCTTAGCGGTAATTCTGAACTATACATAAGAAACCCGGAATGGGTCTCACATCTTTCTTCTTTACGAGTGCTTGACCTTAGTTCCACAAACATGAGCTTGGCACATGACTGGGTTCAAGTAGTCAATAATCTGCCTAGCTTGATAGATTTGAAGTTAAGGGATTGTAATCTTCCGGATATTGTTCATTCGCATCTTTCCCTCGTTAATGCTTCAAATTTTCTTGCCGTCCTTGATCTTTCAGAAAACAATTTTTCATCCAATTCTTTATTCCAGTGGTTGTTCAACTATAGTCGCAGCCTTGTTCATCTTGAGCTCACCGGTTGCCTGTACAACACTTCCATTCCCCAAGCTTTTGGGAACATGGCTTCCCTCAAATTCCTTGTTCTTATTCGCAACTTTTTAAAAGGTTCCATTCCAAATTCTTTCGGCAATATGACTTCCCTTACATATCTTGATCTTGTTGCCTGTGAATTAGTAGGTCCCATTCCTCAATCCTTTGGAAATATGATTGCCCTCACATTTCTTGATCTGGGGTTCAATCATTTGGAAGGTTCCATCCCAGAGTCTTTTGGGAATCTAATTGCCCTTACGTATCTTGATCTTGGCTTTAATCAACTAGAAGGATCCATTCCACGAGGTTTTGGAAACATGGCATCTCTTGAGTATCTTGATCTTAAACACAATATGCTTGAAGGTGAAATTCCAAAATCCATTTGGAAACTGTGTGCATTACAACAATTCTACGCATATAACAACAGTCTTAGCGGACAGCTTCGATTTGCTGAATCATCATCCATTTGTTCCCATTTCCCTTTGGAGTTTTTGAACTTAGAGTATAATAGAATTGTGGGATCATTGCCTGATTTTACATTGTATCCATCTTTGAAAGAGATATGGCTTAACTCAAATCAATTAGATGGAAATACATCCAAAAGTATAGGTCAACTATCAAAGTTGGAGATTTTGAATCTTTCCAACAACTCCATGGCAGATGTGATGTCTGAAGCTCATTTTTCAAAGCTCTTCAACTTGTTGACCTTGGATTTATCTTCAAACTTGCGTTTGGTTTTGAACGTCTCTTCTGATTGGATTCCTGCCTTTCAATTGGAATCGATATCTCTTAGATCTTGCAAGTTGGGTCCTCATTTCCCCAAATGGCTCATAACTCAAAAGAATTGTCTTGATCTTGATATTTCCAACACCGGAATTTCAGATTATATCCCCTATAATTTTTGGAATCATCTCACTAAGTTGGGAATACTCGATCTGTCCAATAATGAAATCAGGGGAACAATTCTGGATAAGCAAAGATCTAAGGAAGAATCGTACTTGTACGAAATAGATTTGAGTTCAAATCAGTTGGAAGGCTCAATACCTCTTTTTCTACTCAAAGTGAAATCTCTTAATCTTTTCAAAAACAAATTCTCAGACCTGAATCTCCTGTGTAAGGTTCATAAGTCTTCAAATTTGGCCTTTCTTGATGTTTCATATAATCAACTTTCGGGCGGGATTCCTAATTGTTGGTCTAATATGCGCAACTTGCGAATTCTTATTCTGGGAAATAACAAGATATCGGGGAAAATTCCTGTCTCTCTTGGCTTGGTAAAGACTCTAGAGACACTGCACTTGGGGAACAACAATTTGACTGGGGGATTGCCTTCGTCCTTACAAAACTGTACAAGTTTGATGATTTTCGACATAGAAGGAAACAAATTGTCAGGACAGATACCAGCATGGATGGGGAAGAGCCTGACAAATCTTGTTATTCTTAGCCTACGATCCAATAACTTCAACGGGAGCATGCCCGTAGAACTGTGTCACTTGGTAGATCTTCAAGTGTTGGACTTGTCTTCAAATGATCTCTCGAGAAATATTCCTAGTTGTCTAGGTAATATTACAGCAATGAAAGAAATTGGGAGCAATGATCCAGCAATTAAAAAGCCTTACGAAGGCTTCAGCCGCGGCGGTCGCGCTGAGATTCCTTCGGACTTCTACAATGAAAGGTTATTTTTAGGATGGAAAGGAGCTTTGCAGGAATTCAAAAACTTGGGACTTCTCAAGACCATTGATTTGTCAAGCAATAAGTTGACCGGGGAAATTCCAAGAGAAATTACTGAGCTCATTGGTTTGATTTCTTTGAACTTGTCGAGCAACATTTTAAGTGGACAAATCCCGCAAGATATTGGGCAATTGAAATCTTTAGATCTTCTTGATTTATCAAAGAACCATCTTTTTGGGCGAATTCCTTCAAGTCTCTCTCAAGTGGACCGTCTCAATACATTAGATTTGTCAAGCAACAATTTGTCGGGCAAAATTCCTACTGGGCCTCAACTCCAAACTCGTGATGCTGTTGCTTATATGGAAAATCCTGAACTTTGTGGAGATCCACTTCCGAAGAAATGCCCCGACGAAGAACCACCAACTGTTTCTGGAGATACCGAAGATCCTAACAACGACCAAGAAAGTGATGAGTTTATAAGCCAAGGATTTTACACTAGCGCCGCAGTTGGCTTTGTAATTGCATTCTGGGGAGTCTGTGGGACGTTAATCTGCAACAAGTCTTGGAGATACAAATATTTCAAGATGTTGAACAAAATTGGAGATTGGCTTTTCGTAATTATAGCAGTGCGCAAGGCCAAACTACTGAGGATGATCAGAGGATAATCAGTAAGAACTCTTTCTCGAAAAGTTGTCTATAAACTTGATTGTTGTTTTGCTTAATTTTCATACTTCAATGCTTTTCCTAGAGCTAGTGATATTGACCATTGATTCATTGCTATGCTTGTTAGGAGCTTTCACATCATAGCATAGCTTCCCTTCGCGCGATGACTGCATTTTACGCAGAGGAGAAGTTTCTGTTTCAGCATATGATACATTGGGAGTTTGTATCTCCAAAAGACAGTTTTGTTATGGTTTCGTCATAGTTGTGCTGGTTTCTGTACAATATGTGTAATTTAATGTAGTTTAAATTGAGCTGTTGCTTGCACCTTAGTATATCTATGGGTTGGCAGTTTGGCAGGGTGTGTACTGCTTTGTTTCGCTTTATGTAATATTTGGATGTTAGGCGTGACATAGTTCGTTGTTTTAGATGTATGGTATTGTATTGCATTGTACTCTTATATTTAAGTGTTTGGTATTTTTGTTAAAAATATAAAACTATTGTTAGTTCACTTCCTAACTGTTTAAGTTTTTAGGAGAATTAGTAAACAAACATAGTATCAGAACGGGAGATCTTAAGTTTGAACAACTGCAATTGCAATCTTTAACCCCTTCATTATTATTCCGTGTTGAGCTTTCATATGTTTCATTTGTTTCAGGATTATTCTTAAATATATTCAATATAGCATACTACAGCCTGCTACTCTCTCGAATTTTTGGATTAAGGTTGTTTCTTTGGCAGCAAGACGAGCATGCATGGAAAATTTCATCACGTGATTAAAAATTCTTGTATATATTTTTTTTAATAAAAACATAAAATATATTAATTGTAGTTTATATTAGTAAAATGCCTATAATAGGGATTTATCATTGGAACATTTTCTACTTAAAACTTTACCTTTTTTTCTCTTTGAGAAAAAGAGAGTTCCTCAAATAAGTTACCCATCCGGGGAAATATTAAAAAGGTCGAGTTCGGCAGGCAAAGTTGGCAACATGTGCCACCAAAAGTGATCCTCTAAAATGCAAAACGGCAGTTCAGAGAGAGAGAGAGAGAGAGAGAGAGAGAGAGTGAGTGGAGAGAATATGGAGAGAAAATCTTCAAATAAATTGGGGGAGTTCCTCTCTATTATTGATTTCTCGTCATCATAAACATGTTTATCAGTCTTTTTTCTTTGTTCACTTTACAGACATCTCAAATCAAATGATTCCTTTTATGACTGACTACAAATGAATGAATGTAAGCTTTCTCCCTAACTGTATATAATTATATATTCCTTTTAATTCTCCTCTTCTTTTATCTACAAGCCCTCTGACGACGACGACTTCTACCCTTCTTAAATAATCAAAAAATCGATGATAAAAAAAAATGAAGCAACTTTTTTTCTCTTCTTTCCCCGAATCACAAAAGGATATCAAATTTGCATTTCTACCTGAATTCCACATTAAACCTCGAGTGAAATGCGGGTCTTTATTGGTTTGAGCTTCAATCCCATGCTTTCTGGAGAGAGGAGCTCCGGAGAGATGCAGGATGGGCTGAGCGGGCTCCTCGGGCTGTCACTGAACTGGCAAGGCCTGTACAATCCATACCCCATGAAGAAATACTCCATCGGTATCAGCATTGCATGTGGCTGCTCCTCCGTGACCATTGAGCCACAAGCCTGAACCTGCACCAAACATCAATATGTTCTCAGTTGGAAAAAATGCCACTCCCACATTCGTTCATGTTAACTCAACCAGGATATTTGGTTAGCTAAACATACCTCTACTAAGGCGCTAAATCTCCTGTCTAGTTTTGCTGTCATGTGCAGAGCCTCGGAATGAAAAGGAGAGCTATCCCCGACAAAAATAAGCGTGCGACATCTTAACCTCTTCAAGCCTTCGGTAATGTCAGGTCTCCTGCAAGCAAACAAAGAGAAGACAATTAGCAAAATGTAAACACTATACCCATTGCATACCCAAGATATGAAATAAAATTAGACAAAGGATTGAAAATCTGACGCAATATATTTACCCATTAATTGCTTGAAGAAACCGCAATACATTTATGCCCTGCCTCTCTTCCAGCAACTGAACAAGGAAAGATGTCATGGAATTAAACAAGATTCATCCTTCAAAACCTACTACTTGAAGAAGTAAATGCGTCGCAAGTGTGTGGTACAGTTTATATACATATATATATATAGGTTATATATAAAGGCTAGCTCAAGCACTAACCTTTCTGCATGCTTGAACTATATCAGACTCTGGAACTTCTGCATTACCACGAACTTCCTGCAAGATATAAATAGTACTTTAATCATCAGCCAACCAACAAAGAGGAGGAAATAAAGGAGAAGGCTGGGAAAAATAGTACCTTACTGAAATACCGTTGAAGCAAACAATCTTTTAGTAAACCACACATGCCATAAAAATATAGCAAATTTGACATCACCTACATATTACAATTTTGATAATGTCATTTCTTCAAATAATAATAACATTAATTAGAAAAAAAATAAAATTTTGATAAGGTTGATGCACATTATCATAGAAAAGAAAATGAACAACAAAGATTTGGGGAAAAACCTTATTGTAAATCCATTCTGACCAAGAGGGTGCTTTACATAGAGGAGACACCAGTATCAAACCAAGAACACGTTCTCTATATTTCATCTGTGATTAAGAAACATTAATTAGTGAACTTGTATAAGAATCCAAAAAGAACATCGAATAAATATATCCCCAAAAGGAAACTTACAGCAAAAAAGGTAAGGATATAGGCACCTGCTGTTACTCCCATACACATAACTGCACCAAGCCTGAAGGGCGTAACCAAAGAATCACAAAGTAAGTTACAGCCACAAGAATTTTTGGATGATACTAAAAGAGGGGAGTGGAAGAGGGAACGCTCTCCTACTTCCTCTCCTTACAACTACCAGCACTAAGGTAGGGAAAAGTTTAATATCGTCTTGCATATTTTTTAAGTCTTATAAAAAAAATAATAAATAAAAACCTCAAATATCTACACGGAAAACGAAACATAATGAATTACCCAAAAAAGTTTAGAACTTCAAAGATCTGGTCTGCTAAATCATCAACAGAAGGCACAGGATCATCTGGGCAAATTGGAGCAGCTCCCAACTGCAAGTACTCTTACAGAAGTGCCAAAGAAGGAACTATGTTAATAACAGTGTTCAGTTATGAAATATTTCTAAGAAAACAAAACATTCCAACATTAAGGATAGCAAAGTCAGATAAGAGCAACCAAAAAAAAAAAAAAAAACTTACTGACCTCATGACCAGGAGGACTGATATGGTATATACAGAAGTTGTGGAGCAGCAGAGAAGAAGCTTCAGGACAAAAAAATAATCCTTGGAAACAAGACATATCTGCTCATATAAGACATTTAAAAAAGATTAAATTTGATCTGATTGTCAAATAGTCTTAGCAACTAAAGAACATATAGATAAGAACTTAAAGAAAATAAACGCCAAATAAGCATCAAGAACAAGGCCAACAAAATTTGAAAACCAGAGCACTTACGATTTAAAGCCAAATCAGGATAAGTAATAAGTGCTGGCTTATCTTGGTCCCCATAGACGATAACAGACACATTGCCACGGCCAGTTTGTATTATATGTTCCTGATGATGACAAATTGTGCAAGATGAGTGACAGACAAGGAATTTATCTAATATGTGGAATCGAAAAAAAAAAATGCATGAGCAGTAAACACAGCAACACATCCGAGAACATATCAAAGATTGGTTTGACTACCATGGTATTCTTCGAAATATCTGATGTATGCTTCTTTAATCTTTCTCAGTCGGTTCTTGGATAATGTAGTACTTTTAAAAGGAGATATAGCCTTCATTAATTAACAAATATGTTACACCGTATTCCTAGCCTCCAAGTAGGGCTAAGATCCAACACCTTTTTCCCAGGAACTTCCCATGTGCACTTACCCCTTTTATGGCAACTTAAAAGAAACTACTCGTCCTTTTTTTTTTTCTTTTTTTTTTTGTAATTTAACTTTTAAAAAGATAAATGAAACAAAATAAGTAATTTTAGAATTCAATTATTGCAGCTTTTTTTATTTTTTCCTTTGGATGATGGATAAAGGGAAAAAGAGACGTAGTAATAGTTAAAAAGAGAAGCAAGGAATCTCAAAATCACATACATTAGAAGACATTGACTTCAAAGATTAAACTGACAAAATGACCAATAAAAACAAGGAAACAAAACAAATGGTAAGACAGAGGAAACAGCTCGACTAAACAATATGGCCAATGAAGAAAGATACAAGTTTAGCTTTTGTTAGTAGACAGTAAACTTCGATCCAGCGGAGAATCCGATTTCTTTCCCACAAAGAGAATCATCCATGAAGGAAAGGATCAGAAAATAAGAAATGGGAAACGATAAAAACATACCAACGATGGCAACAAAGCAAATGGAAAGAAATACAGCATCCCATTCCAAAACCCAAATCAAATTCCCCAAAAAAAAAAAAAATAGTGCTCGTATTATTGACTAAAAAGGCTTCATTTTTACATAAAAAAGAGCTCCGGACCTGAAACTACATAATTTTTTTTTTATTTTATTTAATAAATTAAGCTATAATGAAGAATAATACAACTTGTATTATTGACTAAAAAGGCTTCATTTTTAAACGGAAAGTTACAATTTTTTCTGAAATGATTAAACGGGAAAACAAAAAACAAAACAAAAAAAATCGCAAAAAAGGCTTTTACAGATCTAGATTTCATAATATCCAAATCTTCTATATCACAGAATTTTTAAAAAAATCCAATAAAAACAAATTCGAATTCTTTCAACAAAAAAATGAAAAAAAAAATGAAGAAGCAATTCAGAGAGAGCTTAAAATCTCAAAAACTAAAAAATTTCAATCTTTTAAAAATCAATTATCTGGACCCAATGCACAATTATGAGAATATTAAGCTTCAGATTGATTAATCTGAAGACAAAACCTAATAGAAAAAGAAAAAACAAAAACAAAAATAAAAAAGGGGGCAAACCTTTCCACCGAGATAGATCTTCTCCATATCGACGGAAACGAAATCGTTAGAATCAGCCATGGCCGTAGCTCCAGTGTCCGCCTCTCTCTCTCTCTCTCTCTCTCAAAGTCCCCCAAGCCAAAAGCCCCTTTCCCTCTCTCTCTCTCTCTGTCTCTCTAGAACTCCGTGGTCTCTCTCTCTCTCTCCTCTCTCTACCCCGAGAAGTTGGCGTTCAGCTTCGATGGCTTATATACGAAGCTCCCCTCTCTCTCTCTCTCCTCGCTCTCTCTCTCCCTCTCTCCTCGCTCTAAACAGAGAAAATAACCAGCGGTTAACCACCACCGACGCGCTCAGAGCCCTCCCAAACTAACTTTTAACCGCCGTCTAATCCCTCCAATCAGCCAATACGACGTCGTTTTCTGTTGGGAAAACGACAACATTTTTTAAGCTTTGGATTTTTATTTATTTTTTGGGTTTTTTATTTAATTTCCTATTTTGGGGATCCAAAATTTGACCCAGCTGGAATGATGAGTGGCACGGCCTCCTCTCATTTGAGTTTGACTAAAAGTGTTTGTTGGTGCTCTGGCAATGTGTACATCTGTCATTGGATGCCCCCCTTTTTGGTGGTTCCCATTTTACCCATGTGGGCCCTCGGTCTCTCTTTTTTAATTTTTTAATTTTTTCTTTTTTCTTTTTTCTTTTTTTGTTAACGATTGACATGTGTATTTTCCATTTTTTGAGGGTCCTTAGAAGTAACAAAATTGGAGTGGGTTTGCTTGCCTTTCATTTGACTCAATGATTAATCACATTCCGCCACTAATCATGGTTTTATTTTCTTATTATTGTTATATATATATATATATATATATATCTCAATATCACTTTTTATTTGGTATTTGTGTGTGTTGGGATTTTGTTCGTCCTTGCTGTACTCCTTTCCCTCCACATCTTCACCTAACTGTTAACTTACCACCATTTTCGACACAATTATTGGGAAAAAAAAATTCATATTTTTACGATTTATGTGGCTGGATCTGGAAAAAAAAAAAAAACAGTATCAATAGGCTTTATTTCAATCGTTATATCGAAATTTATCTATGATTTTGATCCTCTAATAGAAATACCCCTTTTCACTTTTACTTCTTTTTTTTTTTTTTTTCTTTCCTGATTTCTATTGGTCATTCGTAACAGAAGATAGTGCAATTAAGGAATAGAGAAAAGATTTTAGAATCAAGCATTTTGATAGGATTTAATGTACTACCGAATTTGTCAAATATTTGAAAAAATTAAAAAAAAATTAAAAAAAAAATAAAAAAGGACCATAGATGGATCATGCAAAGAGATGACTTTGATTTCAATCAAGTTCATGAAAATGACGATATCAAATTTTTATATTTGTTGTTTTTGTTGAGACATCTATTCGTCTATTGATTGAAAGATCAATCAATTCACTATTTGCTTTGCTGTCCTTTCTAACTCAACAATATAAACATGTCTACATGTCTGCAATACATGTAATCAATTGAATAATACCTACAAACCACCACAACCCCGTTTATATAAATTATATAAATATATGTATATATATATATATATATATAATGTAATATAATATAATAAAAAGCTTTTTCTGAAGCCACCTTAAAGTCATTCATGATAATCACTTGCAATGTGACCTATGTTTCTCAACTTGTTTCTGCCACATTAAATGTATGCGTAATTAATCAAATCAATACCCAATTCATTAAACTAATCATAATTTAAATATTAAAAAAAGAAGTTTAACCAATTGGATTCATCTGACCAGGAAAAAGAAAAGCATCCTTGAACCTGTTTTGGCCTTCTCGTTATATTGCCAACGACTAGATTCCATGCCTTATTATTTTAATTGCATAGCACCAAACCCTTTTCTTTACAATTATTGTTTTAGCAAAATTTTGACCTAACTATCATATTTTTTTTATATATATTTTTGGCAGATATCATTGCTTAAGAGAATTTAATGCTAGAAGATCTTGTAATAATAACACCAAGTATTCTGTTCCCATATCTCTACATTGCACACGTGAAATACTCCTAATATTAGGGGTGGCAATTCGTGTCACGTGTCGTGTTCGTGTCGTGTTAGAGCCGTGTCGATTTTTTTTTCTCCGACCCGCGACACGACCCGCGACACGAACACGACACGAAACCGTGACACGAACACGACACGAACCCGTCATGGTTTGACACGACACGAACCGAAATTGACCCGCGACACGAAACTGACCCGTGACACGAAATTGACCCGTGACACGAAACTGAACCGCGACACGAAATTGACCCGCGACACGAAATTGACACGAAATTGACCCGAAATTGACACGAAATTGACACGCGACCCGAAAGTGACACGAAATTGACACGAAAAGTGACACGAAATTGACCCGAAATTGACACGAAATTGACACGAAAAGTGACACGAAATTGACACGAAAAAAAACGTGTCCAACCCGAACACGACCCGCGACACGAACACGAAACGAAACCGTGACACGAACACGACCCGCCCCCTATTTTTCCTAACCCAAACCCGTGAAATTCGTGTCGTTTTCGAGTCGTGTCGTCGTGTCGCGACCCGTATTGCCACCCCTACCTAATATGTCTATTTCCATCACTTTTTTTATTTTCCCTTTTCTGTTTTTATTTTCTCTTTTCTCTTTAAAGTGAAGAAAATAAGCCCAAGGGGTCGCCCAAGTGGTTGGAGAGCCTGAAATCTAGAAATTTGCTCCCTTGTCCGTGAATGGTTCGAATCCTTTTAGGTGTAATTTTTTTGGGATCGCGTCCCCTAATGTAAACACGATTTGTCCTAATTTTTGAAGGGAAACTTCCGATGCCATGAGGCATATTTTTGCAAGATCAACCGGGTGGTCATCTCGGATAACCATTTATTAAAGAAAAAGATGAGGTAAATAATTTGGACTATTTACATATATGACTGAATTTGAACCCTGTTTTTAAAATATGTCCATCAATCAATCTATTTGCAAAAATAAACAAAAAGTGAAACTACTTACATATATATATATATGATAAAACTATTCCTTACTCAAATTTAGGTGGAAAAAATATATGATTACCTCTTAATTTTTAGGCATTGTTTCAAAGATTCAAAAATTAAAAATTTCCCTAAATTTAAGGGATTCAGATATTACAACACCATTTTTATTATTTTCCTCCTCCCTTAAAAACCATTTTCACAATTTTCCTCATCCTTTTCACCTCTCCGAAACGTCTTCACGTTCTCCTATTCGGCGAGACTGTATCCATGCTCCGGCGCCTCCAACCATAGGGAAGAAAAATCTAGCAAATAAATAGCCTCCAAATCTATAGAAATTGGGTCGGTATCCCCTTCCCCAACGTGATCCACATACATCGCTTCAACAAATAATGATCCGTCGATAATTACATCTCCTCATATACTAATGTGCTGCAATATGTATGTACGGATTGAGTCATTATTATACCGACTATGGTTTTAGGTTTTTCTCCTCAAATTTTTGGTTTCTAGAATCTGTTTGAGACAATCAATGTTGTGATTTGATGATCAGTTCAAATTTAGGGTTTATTTTGAAGGGTCCTTTTATTTTGTCAACAAATTAGATTTATTGTTGGTGTTAGTGATTTAGGGTTTCAGTCTTTATCATATTGGCGACATTTGTGATTTCGGTTCTTTTGCATATTGAAAAATTAAAAAATTGCAGATTATTAATGCTTGTACGAGATTTGTCACATATCAATAAACTCCCAAATTACAGTATTACGCTTAATGATTTCTTATTAAAAATGCTTGCAATTGGATTTAGTTCTATGAAGAATATTTAGTATGTCTTGATAAAGCCTTGGAAATTATCATATTGATCCGACTCTTTTCATTTTTCTTTTAGTGTTTGAGTTATTTTACTTGAATTTTAACTATTGATCTTCGTGATAAGGACCAAGAGAAACGGATAATTGGATTGTTGGATTTAGTTTTATGTATAGCAAGATACAATTTGATAGTTTGGAACTATAATATCTTGATTTATTGGTTCTAGAAATATCACAGTTACTTAATTTTTTTTCTTGTCATGCTTAGCATTATAAATGTTTATTTTATTTTTATAAAATTTCACAGTAACTAAATCTTTTTATTATCATGCTTAGCATTACTACTAATGATATAGAATCAATTATAATGATATTCGTTATAACACGTGTTATGAAGTTTTAGAATTTGTATTTGTTATTGTCATTATGGTAATTTGAGATAATTTGGTTAGTTCATAATAATGCGCTCATTACCATATTGGTTTTGTCACATATTTATGAAGAATCATTTTGTTATTGACTCAGTCTTTTTGGTATTATATGTTTACTATCGTTGACATTAAAATGAATCGTATAAATGGGAGAGTAGCTTTTGAAGCCAAAAGAGCAATGGACTAATAAGAAGATCAACCACCACATTATAGTACAAGTTATTGAATATATCATATTGATGAGGTCAATATGTTATGAAGATTAGCATCCACTTTAATGTGTTTTGTTTTCTGTTGTTGATTTTTGGTACTCAATGTCAGTATCATATTGATGAGATCAATATGTTACAAAATAATATAGAGCGAATACTTCAAATAATTTTACAATAAAAAGCTCACAAGTTAGGCTAAATATGTTCTTTCCATCACCTTTTTTTTTCTCTCTCTTTTTTTTTTTTTTTTTTTTGGTTAATGAACTTTTTTTTTTTTCTCTCTCTCTCTCTCTCTTTTCCCTTGCAGGTAGCTAAATAACTTTGCATTAAAAGGTCTCACTAGCCAAGCCAAATGGGGGTGTTTTTGTTAGGTGTTGCATTGTCTCCCTGTTTGATGTTCAAATAATAGAGTTTGTGATATTTTGGCAGATTTTTTAGAAATTTGGCTGGACCCCAATTGAAGAAAATATATAATGAAGCCAAATGGGAAGTGAAGGACTTGTTTGTCTAGCTTTAGCCTTTGAGAGTCAACTAGATTTGGAAGTGTCTAAAGTCGGCACCACCATTCGATAGAGCCAATTATAAGGGAGGGAAATGGTTAAAAAAATTGCCTCAACTAGCCACTCCTGTTTTAGTTTAAAAAAATGATGTAAAACAAATTAGAAACAACTGAAATCAGAAAATTGATTGCATGTTTATATATATATATATATATATATATATATGTATGTATGTGTATTCCTACATAGATGAGAGAAAAGATTGTAAGGGTAGTTGGAAAAATTTAGACATGATAGAGAGGTCGATATTATTATCCAAGAAAATTGGACAAAAAACTATTCAGGTGCATGAAGCAAGACCGAAAATTAGTAGATTTGAATCACAAGAAATATTTAGGACCTCCTACTTTTCATTATTCATAGACATTATTTTTTAACTATTAGATTAAATATCTAACGATCTGATTCATGAATATCTAAGTTAGAAACATACAATATACATACAAAACTACTTCTAATTATCAATCACACTGTTAAAAACTTAATTGAATAACTAAAACAATAATTCCTCTCAACGAGAGATTCTACTGTAAAAACTTTCGTTACCAAAAGTTTTTTCTTTTGTCCATCCACATGAAGAAAATGGTAAAGAGTCATTTTTTATTCCTTCAAATCTATAACGCGTTAACTTTTTTTCCCCTGCCAAAATGACAGTCTTTAAATATTTGTCTGCGTCAATCACTCTACTCGTTCCACAGCTTCCACTTTTTACATTTTACCCCCCACCACCACCAAAGCATAAAAAAGCTGTCTCTCTGCAGCATGCTTGAGTGCATTGTCGTTTGATGAATGTCTTTATTGTCCTTCTGAACTATTCCACGGCCAAATTCATCAAAATGCTCAGAAAATGTGAGTAGTAATAAGTAAAAGTTAATTACTCAATAGGAGTGGGTGGGATGTCTATATAACATCATTTGTTAGCGTCTCTAATATTACTCTTTAGCGCTGTAAAAACCTTCTCCAAATGGAAAGATTAATCCATATTTAGTGTGAGGGGGAGTGCTAAATACACTTGTATCATAGATTTTTTTTCTTGGCCTTAAATTATTGTGAAACCACAGTCTTACAACATGGTTCATATGAATCAATGGTCAAGATCATGCATTGGTGTCATTTATAATTTTTTGTTGGTTAACTGAGGTAAAAAAAAAAAAATTCTTCTTGCATGTGACTCCCTAACTTTGTAGAAATAAAACTAGATAGAGAGAAGTGTCCATCAATGGATTTTTCAACAAAGCCTTACGAGGAGATTTATGAACTCTTAATAGTTATTTAAATAACGAGTTACATTTATTTACCATCAATGTTAATATTAGAATGTTCAGAATCATGAGACTTTGTAAAGCTGTCAAAAAGAGGAATACATATGTTCATAATAAGCTAACAAGCTTTCACTTGAGAACAAGTGTAGATTCTTGTAATTCGAGTGAGATTGTAATAATGCAAAAATAGAACTTATCCGGATTTCTCTTATTTTATGTAGTAAGTTTTTTTAAAAAGAAACATTAGGGATAAAAATTAAGGAAATGTTTGGCATTCAAGTTTAACTCCAATTAAATTATATTTTTTTATCTCAATTTTTATTTTTATGAAAATTCAACAAAATCTATAACTATTTTTTGAAAAATTAACTAATTATAATTTAAAATTTTAATTACCAACTGGTGAAGCAAACACACACTAAAATTATATATCATATAATTAAATCAAGTGTTAATTTACACCAAATTATGTACTATATTATTTCCCCAATTACCTACCATCTATGTGTTGGATAACAATTATTCTTTTGTTATGTGCCAAGTTGTGAAATGTCGTTCAACCAAAAAAGTTACCCAAAAAAAAAAAGCTATTTAAATGTCAATCACTACAATTGAAATCAAATGGATCAAAATCACTAATTCCACAGATCAAATTTATCCAAGTACCACAAGATAATTTCCCTAGGGAACAAAGCCATTTCCCTCCTCTCTCGAGTGAATCCGAGGAGGGTCAATCATCAGCCCCTCTGGGGACACCCAACATCTGCCACCAGAAAACCGGCTTCTGGGTCGCCGAGAAACCGGTTATCAGTCTCCGAAAAACCACCTCCGGCGGCGGCCATGGCGGGAACTGTGGTAGTTTTTGACTTTGACCGGACAATACTTGACGGTGACAGCGATGATTGGGTGGTCACTGAGATGGATCTGACCCAGCTGTTTGCTGAGCTTCTCCCTACCATGTCGTGGAACTCTTTGATGGTCTGTAGACTGTACAAATTCATTCATTGTTTTCTTTTTTCTTTTCTTTTCTTTTTTTTTTTGGGAAATATTTTCATTAAAAAAAAGAAGAAAATTTTATGTACCCTTTTTCTTTTTCCTTCTTTTAATGTAAAGGAAAGAACATTCAGCGTGAACTTTGCAAAGTTGTTGTGATTGTAGTTACTTTACTTTTTTTTTTTTGGCCGGCCTTTTTCTTTTACCATTTTCTTTTCTGTTTTGGCTTGATTGCCTCCTAATAATTATGAACAAGTAAAGTCCTGTACTTTTTTATTTTAATAATAAATGGTGATGACAGAAATTATTAAGTGTATTTACCCATTTCGATTAGATCGGCACCCGTTAGGACCCTCGTCATTGTTCTTTAATTAGTTTAATTCTAGAAGAAAATGATATGCACTTGGAATTATGGGGTGGGTTTTGATTCATGAAAATTTTACATACATGTGTCTTTCTTGTACTGATTACAGATTTTTATGGTTTGGACTTTGGTTACTATGAAATATATGTAGGATAGGATTATGATGGAGCTTCATTCCCAAGGAAAAACACCTTTGGACATTGCCAAGTGCCTGCAAAGAGCTCCGATTCATCCCAGTATTATTGCAGCCATTAAATCAGCTCATGATCTTGGGTGATTATTTTAACTTGGTTATGGCTTATTTTTCATTTTGATGCTGTTGATAAGGAGTGAGACTAAAGATTATGAAACTCGACCTGATGATTGCAGATGTGACCTGAGGATCATCAGCGATGCGAACAAGTTCTTTATTGAGAAAATATTGGAACATCATGATGTGTCGGGATGCTTCTCGCATATCACCACGAACCCGACCTTTGTAGATGAAGATGGGAGGATTAGAATTGTGCCTTATCATGATTTGAGCTCGCCTCACGGTTGCAATCGATGCCCTCCAAATATGTGTAAGGTATATACTGGGGTATAAACTATAGCGTTTTTCTTTTGTCTAGATATTATTGGTTTTGATTCAACGAAATTGAATGGTCTAGGCCTAGCATCGTAACTCGTTTTTCGTTTAAATATCTTAGCTGCTTAGTAGGGTGATTTGTATATCTTGTTGGATAAGGTTGGTAATGTAGAACACCAATGTATGGTTTACTTGAAAGGGGGAGACTTTATGTAGGACGGGCTTGATTGTTAAGCCCCATCTTGGCCTTGGGACCACTAGATTAAAAGGTAACAAAGTAGAACGATCTACGGAATTCTCTCATCAACCTTCCGTTCTGCAAACGTTTGTAAATGCTGGTAGCTAGACTATGAATATACAAGGAGCTGTTATACAAAATCGTTGCTGAGAATTGCATAAAGATGATATAGAACGTTCTTGGAAAAGATCCAATTAACAAGTAAATGTCCTTGGTTTGTTACTGTCAATTAGACGGCTTACGGATTAGAAAATTTGTCACTTGAAGAGACACATTGCCCTGTTTCAGTTTCAGTTATAGTCACTTCTGTGGTTTTGTCCATTGCCAATTCTGTAAACTGCAGAAGAGGCTAATTTTCTTTTCCCGAGTGAGGTTCCCTTCTTCATTGAGAAACTGTATACTAATCATGAACTTAATCTTAGGGTCTGGTGATTGACCAAATACGGGCTTCTGATTCTGAAAATGGGAGGAGAAGATTTATCTACCTCGGAGATGGCGGTGGTGATTTTTGCCCAACTCTGAAGCTTGCGAAGGGAGACCATGTCATGCCGAGGAAGAACTATTCACTTTGGAAGCGCATTTGCAGCAACCAAACGCTTATCAAGGCTGAAGTCCACGAATGGAGCAATGGGGAAGAGCTTGAGAAGATCCTTCTTCACCTCATCAACACTTCTGCTGAAGAAATCAGTATCAGTAACTGACCTCAAAGTCATGGAAACAATTTGGGATTTTAAGAATTTTGGGAAACTGCCACTTGATGAGTTTGTCTTTTCCCAGTATCTCTTGATCTGATTGTTCAGTTTACTCCCAAATTTATGACATTATTTTCCAGTTGTCTCAACCAACATGGTTCCTGAACTCGGATTATGATAGTTTGTTTAGGCATCAATTTGGAGAAACTGGAACATTAGGCATTTGACCATCTAGTTTAGGAACTTTTAGTCAGCTGTCGGACTATGGTTTTTATTGCCTTTATACCAACTAGTTGTATTACGGGATAAACAAAGCAAAGCAAAAGCAAAAACAAAACAAAAATAACTAAATAAATTAAAAAAAGAAAAAAAAAAGTCATGTGGTGTTGACTAGGCTAGGCTGCTACATAAGCAACCACATGGTGTTGATGTGGTAGCCACGTGACAGCCGTTGGAAACGAAAAGCACATTGGTGTTTTTATATATAGGAAATATATATCTAGTTATCTTATCTATCATTCTTTGTTTCTTGAGATTACATAGAACATCATTATTTTTATGAGTATTCAGTCCAGCAGCTTTACCAGTAGTCTGACAAATGTAACTTTTTTCTAGACTCGTGTCACGATTTGTTGATATATATATAGTATGTTATCTAACTTTATTAGTAACATATTGCATTTTAAAACTTTTACTTTGTTTCAACCAAAAATGTTGCATATGTTATGAAACATAATATTACACTGTCAGATTTGTGCTACTCTTGGATTTAAGACTTTACCTATTATCATTACGTGGAAAGTAATTATGCAGGCTTTGTGTGATCAATGCCAAATCCGTATCATGGCTTTGGTACCACCATTTATTGCCTGCCATTATTGCTTTCGCTAATATTGCAATGCAAATTCCGTGACTCACCTCATTCATTCATTTACATGGGCCATGCCTGCCCGTCCTTCCTTGTCTTGGCCTTTGCAAAAACTACAGAGACATTTTTTTTTTTTGGAAAGGGAATGAGTGTACCAAACAAGGCCACACGCACACGCTTCAAAATTTTCAAATTGCAAAATCTTTAATTAAAAGGGAGAGACTGTGATATAACACCCAGAGTAATTACCGATAGAGTTCTTTTTTGAATCATTAAGATTAATCGAACGGTTGATATATTAATGATGTATCATAATTATCATACACATTACCTCATCTTACCCTTTCTCACCACAATCTTCTTTGTGGCCGGTGACCTTCCCCTATCACCGGCGACCTGCGCCCCGTCGTTGGTGACCCCCCAACGCTGGCTACCACAACCCCAACCCCCCCACCCCAGGCCCGACTGGCCCCTCACTCCATCCCCGGCAACACCCCTCCCCCCCGGCCCCCCTCCCATCCCAGGCCTAGCCGGCCCCTCACCCCATCCCTAGCAACCCCCCTCACCCGGCCCCCCCACCCCAGGCCACACCCTTCACCAGGTCGGTCCCCACCCAGCCCCGACACCCCCTCTCCCACCCAGCCCGACGGCCCCCCCTGCCCCCACCCAAGCCTTCTTGGCCCCCTCTCTCTCTCTCTTATCCTTTCTCTTTCTTCTCCTCTATCCTTGCCCCCGGTCCCCTGGCACCCCCACCCCACCCCCTTTCTCTCTCTTTCTTCTCTCGCCAGGGGGAGTCGGTCGTGTCGGAGGTGTATGGGGGGCAGGGGCGCGGGTCGGGAAGAGAGAGAAAGGGGGGGCGCCTGGGTGGGTTGAGGGAGGGGGTCTGGGGTGGGGGTGTCGGAAGAGGGGGGACCTGGGGTGGGGGGCGCCAGGCGAGCTAGGGCCTGGCTGGGGGGGTGCTGGGGCGTGGGGGACCGGGGATGGGTGGGGGGCGACCAGGGCTAGGGCCTGGGGTGGGGGGGGCCGAGGGTGGGAAGGTCGCCGGTGACGGAGAAGACTTAGGATGAGAAAGGTAATATGAGGTAAGGTATATGATAAGTATGGTACACAAACAAAATTTTAACTGTTCAATTAAATCTTAACGGTTCAAAAAAAAAAACTCTACCGGTAGTTACTCTGGTAGAGGTTCTACCACAGTCTCTCCCTAGTTAAAAATGGAGTAGTAAATAACATTTTTACAAAAATAATTTAAGTAAATAATAAGATTTTAAAATATTTAAAATAAAGTAATTACTTCTTTGTTTATTTTTAAATATTATTATTTACTTTAATTATTTATTGAAAAAATCCTATTCACTTGTCTCTCTCTCTCTTTTTAATCACACAAACAGATCAAGTAGAGCATTTCCATCTTTAATTAAAGTGATTACCAGACATTTTTCCCTGAAAAAAAAAGAAAGAAAAAAAAGGAGGACGAGACAACCATCCAATTGCCTGTAAGTATAAACTGCAGTATAATAATAGTCCTAAGGATCCAATTCCTTTTCAAGCCCATATTTGCTGACCAGAAGAGTTTTTCACATCTTTTGATTCTATCTTCTAATAGTCCATCACTCTTCGAATCTCAAGTCTTCTTTCCAAAGTTGGCCACGGCATTGTTTTTAACTCTTGGAAAAGGTCAAAATAATGCCACCCCAATCCTCAACCCAAGATTCAGTGTCTTTTCCTCATCAGTCAACTGATTAGACGGTTCTAATCGTGAAATTTAATCAACATCTGAACTTTATCATAGTCATTTTTTTTTTCTTTTTTCTGATCGCACCGTGTATACAATCTAAATTATAAATAAGATATAGTGAGGAAAAATTTTTACCGATCAAGGTCATTTTTGATTATCTAACATGTCATACGAGGCCATCAAAATTGAGTGGTACATGGTTCAATCCCAAAATGAAACCGGACGTACCTGCACAAAGCTCCACAGCCAATAATGACATTCTCTAATGCAAAAAAAAAAAAATAATAATAATAATAATAAATAAAGAATCTGAGAGAGGCGTGGGGTTCTCTAACTTGTCAGCTGATTAAACTATAGACAAATGGTTTGCTTCTTCAACAACTGTCCAGAACATATAAAAGCCACAACTTTTTGACAACCTAACTATACTTACTCCCGAAACGTTTCGATTTTTCTCTCTTCATATTCTCCAACTGTTCCTTGTCAGCTCAGATAACTATACCCCAGAACAGGAACTCCCTTCTCTCTCTCTCTCTCTTTTGGGTTTAATGGCGAAGAAGAGAGAAGAAGGAGATATGGGTTTGTTGCTGGACGGGGTAATAGAGGCCATGCCGTTGTTCGCCAAGGAGTTGGTGGCCGGCGGTGTCGCCGGTGGCTTCGCAAAGACCGTCGTCGCTCCTCTTGAGCGTGTCAAGATTTTGTTTCAGGTTCAAAGATTTTTGTTTCTTGGTATTTGTGCACTGTCTAGATTGTCAATTATGTTTTGCTTCCTGGGTTTCCGCTCTCCTTTTATATATATATATATATATATATGTATTTCTGTTTTCCTTGATGGGTCGTTGTCAGAATTGGTCCTTATTTATGTTTTTTTTTTTATTGCTATGACTTGTTATAGAATGAGAAATAATAAGAAGAAGTTTGTCCATTTAAGTGCCATTGATTTCGTCCGCCAAATATTTTTGCTATGAGTTGGTTGCGTACATTCAAGTACTGGCAATTTTGAAACAAACAAATAGATAGAGAAATAAATAGAATATGCGTGGCGGTGAAATTTTTTTTTCTGTCAATGCTGGTCCATTGATCCAAGGAAATTGGAGTAGATAAAGAAGCTTGTTAAGTTTTTTGTGAATGATTCTCAAAATTTCATGCTGTGGAAATGAGTTTGTTTGTTTGTTAAGATTTAAAAGCAAGAAGCTCATTCTTGAAAGTCGGAGAAAGAGCTTATTCGTTATGTTTCTCAGACGAGAAGAGCAGAATATCAGAGCATAGGGCTACTGGGATCCTTTAAAAAGATCGAGAAGACAGAAGGGGTTTTAGGTTTCTACAGGTGAATCCCGAGTCATTATCATTCTCTTGAAGGTTGTTTTCATCCGTTTAGCTCAACGTCTTTTGGATTTTTGTATAGAGGGAATGGAGCTAGTGTTGCAAGAATTGTTCCCTATGCAGCATTGCATTATATGGCCTACGAACAATACCGCAGATGGATTATCGACACCTTTCCTGATGTGTGGAGGGGGCCGATACTTGATCTAGTGGCAGGATCATTTGCTGGAGGAACGGCCGTGCTTTTCACTTATCCTCTTGATTTAGTTCGAACTAAGTTGGCTTATCAGGTAAATTATTGGACAAAGAAAACGATTAGGTCCCTTGCTCTGTTTCTTGTCTCTCCCTCTTCATCATTACGAAGAATAATTAGCATGTGGATTAGTGCAGGTTGTCGATTCATCAAAATTGAGTGTTCAAGCGTTGGCTAACAATGAACACTTATATAAGGGAATTCTTCATTGTTTCTCCAAGACTTACAAAGAGGCTGGAATTAGGGGTCTCTACCGTGGTGTGGGTATGGATTCAAAACTGTTTACATCACGAGTGCTGACACTGCTCGTTTTTGTGACTTGTTAACCTCCTTCTGTTTATCACATGAACACAATTTTTCAGCTCCATCCCTCTATGGAATCTTCCCATATGCTGGTTTGAAGTTTTACTTCTACGAGGAGATGAAACGCCATGTCCCTGAAGAGCACAAGAAAAAAATTTTGGTGAAACTTGTATGCGGATCTGTTGCCGGTTTATTGGGCCAGACCTTTACCTACCCGCTTGATGTTGTCAGGAGGCAAATGCAGGTAATGAATGTACTTCCAAATTCAATCTCCTTGGAATTCAAATTTCAATGTTTGATATTAGGGTAGTAACGGATGGCTGTCATTTTAATAGGTTCAACGTTTCTTGCCGTCAAATGGTGTAGAAGTGAAAGGAACAATGGAAACCCTTGTTAAGATTGCCCAAACTCAAGGGTGGAAACAATTATTTTCAGGGCTTAGCATCAATTATTTGAAGGTGGCTAAATCAAATTCATTTTGCTTATAGCAATGTACCTTCTTTTCTGCGTTGATGGTCAAATATTCAGCTTTGTTTGTTTTAGGTTGTTCCCTCTGTGGCAATCGGGTTCACGGTTTATGACGTTATGAAGTCATCCCTTAGAGTTCCATCTCGGGATGAAGCTGTGGTTGAAGTGGTAACCAATAAAAGGAATATCCAACAATCATCCCTTCAATCCTCGTAAGGATTTTCTCGTAAGTTTTTCTTTTGAGTCACTATCCAGCAGAAGAGAAGCGAAGCTTTGCCTGACCTTTCTAAAGTCAGTAGAGATTGACTAACTCTACCATTGGAGTTATTCGAAATTGAAATTTCCATTCTTTGAGCCGTGTAATGAAGACTGGGAGATTGACCAGACCACCTTATTACAAGGTTTCAATAAAAGACGATTTATTTGTATGCAGATAGGAGTCCTTACACAATGTACATACAAAAGGTGAAAGGGCTAATAAAAAAATTCTAGTTCTATAACTGAATAATGAGTTTTCTTTTTTCTTTTTTTGTAATTAACTCGTAGGAGAAGACCTTAGAGTGATAAAATCTTGTATAGTTCTTATCATCTGGGTATGTCACTCAACATTTCTCCTTTTTTTTTTTCCCAAAAAAAAAAAAAAAAGCGGATATCCTCAGATAGAGCATAGAAGCAGAATGGAGATGGTAGTATAACTTGTACGTTGTAAAGCACGATTGTAGAACTTGTTATATCAGATGGTGATTGAATCAAGTACAAGAAAAATGTACAAATAAACATTCTATGTTTTCTTTTGATAATACAAACTACAGATATGCGTCACTTACAAGGCTTAGATCAAGCCAAAACTCACTTGAGGGAGCGCGTTCAAATGCCTCTACCAAAAATCCCCACATGAGCATTTCCCGTCCTTGAAATGATGGAAGCGCTTGTTATCCCTAACTATCAGCTCCCTTCCAACAATCTTAGACATGATTTTTATTGCATTGTGGCAATCGCCGCAGATCCTGAGGTTCTTCATAATTCTAAGAGTTGTCCTTGGCGGAGTACTAATGAGGCCGTAAGCAATCGCCAAACGCTCGCTGTGGTATTGCAAGGCCTGCTCTTTTGCTTCCTCGTCAATGTCATGAAGCACATATCTTGTATCAGGCACATAACCTGCTTCCCTTATTTGCCCATTCAGACCCTTTAGTTTCTGATAAACCTCTTCCTTGTAAGGATTTGGACACCGATACTCACTCACCCTGTTCTTCTCTTTCATCATGTTAGTTTCCAAATTCCTCTTCCTTTGGGGCAATGGGACTTTGTTAGGAATCAGCTTAGAAGGATCGAGAGCAACCAGTAACTCCTCAACATGGTCTTCAAGTTCGAGATCTCCGTGAATTCGGGAAAAATTCCAAAGAGCCTCCCACACTTCAGCCGTCGGCTCAAATGGCATTTTTTCAATAAACTCCTCTGCTTCATTCAAGTGACCCGACTTCCCAAGAACATCAATGATCCCCAAATAATGCTCAATCCCGGGCACAATCCCGTACTCATTCTTCATGGCTTCAAACATCATCAACCCTTCTTCCACGGCTTCTGCAGTAGCGCATGCTTCCAAAACCGCCAAAAACGTCTCCTTGTCAGGACGCAATCCGACATCCTTCATTTGTTCAAACAACATCAATCCATTATCTCCCTGTCCGTTCACCGCATACCCATTGATCATCAAATGCCACGAGCTAATGTTTCTCTCAGTCATTCTATCAAACACCTTGCGTGCATCTTTCATACTCCCGCATTTCACATACATTTCGATCACCTTATTGCTCAACTCAACATCACCACCACCATACGGCGAGCGCTTCAGGAACTCATGGACCCTTCTCCCGACTTCAAGCGACTTCGAATCCCGACACGAATTCAACAAAACACGAAAAACCTCGTAATAATCAGCAGAAACACCTTGACCCATGAACTCCAACGCCTCTTCGATCCTACCCTCCTCGCACAACCCCATCAAATCCACATTCGGAGGAAAACTCCGTACTGGGTCACTCTCATTCGGATTGTTCGACCGGTCGTAATCCAAATTCGGGTCATTTATCCGCTGGAACCGGCTCTTCTTACGCCTTTCCAAAGGCTGGGTCTTGGGCTGAGGCGTCGCGGTTTCACGGCGAGATCTGGGGCCACCGCCGTGGGGGCGAGAGACGCCGGGAGTGTTGGCGGAAGCGTGGAGAGGTTTGGGCGAGATGGTGTGGAGAGAAGAGGAGGGATTTGGACGAGTTGTTGGGACGAGAAAGCGAGAGAGCCGAGGAAGAAGTTGTGGAGTGGTTAGAGATTTGAAGTGGGGAGATGATCGTGTGGAGTTGCCGGTTTGATGAAGAGAGAGCGGAGGAGGAGAAGCCGCCATTTCTGTACTGTACACTGCCCAGAGCCAGAGTGTCCCGACCGACTGGTATGGTAGAGCTATTTGTAGTCCTATTTTTTAGAGGAGATGAGAGAGAATACGACGTCGTTTCCAATTTTTTTTTAATTTTATTTTTTGGGGCCAAAATTGAGAAAAGAAAAATGGCTTAAAGTGAAATATTGTTCAGTAATAAATATGATTTTATTAAAAGTTGTATTTATTGACTGAAACAATAAATTTTATCTGACTTATTCGTACAAAATGTGAATTTTCCTTTTTTTTTTTTTGTTGTTGTTATTTGAGATGTCTTCTCTGATCTTTGATTTATAAAAGTGTTCCGGTTATGTAACATAGTTTATTTGGATATATTTTTTTACTCCGTTTGATAAATTGGTTTAACTTCAACTAAATTACATATTTTCATTTCAATTTTTGTTTTGTTTTGTTTTTTTTTTTTTTAAATCAACAAAATTTATAATTAATTTTTGAAAAATCAATCAACTCTAACTTAAAAATTTCATCTCCAATTAACTTAACTTATCAAATAGAAGCTTTATGTTAAACAATTCATGAAGGGATAAAAATAGTTTTCAAATGGACACCTAATTTATCTACCAAAGACTTTTGTATTTATCGAGAAATTGATGGGAATTTCATGACAATTATGTGTGAGTTTTCTTGAGAAACTAATGGTATGGAAGAATGCCTTTAAATAGGCCTTGTAATTGAAGCTAGTGCAAAAAATAAAAATAAAATAAATAATAAATAATGTGAAGATATGGGTACAAACTATCTTTGGTGCCATGAGAGTGATGTTTGAGGAAAAACCTCTCAGCCCTAAGATGGAAAAGGACGAGCAAATTGTTCATATGTTCAACCATGAACTCAAGTGGCTTTGACTCTGAAAGGTATTAGATTGAGCTTTAAGATCAGCCATGGAAGCTAAAGTTTGTAGATTGGGGAGGGACGTTGATGAACAATTTTATAGATCGGGAACTGATTGTGGGAAGCTTTGAATGTCAAGAACCAAAAGGATTCACTCCGAAGTTCATTGTCAATAAATAGGACTAAACCAAATTTAGTAGATAACTGTTGATACCTAACCACAGCGAAGCCGATGGCACGGAGACAAGTTTTTTAACTTGTGAAATCTGTCTTGCAAATAGCAGAATGCAAAGAACATCATTGTTCTTGGCTACAAGCATTGCAGGACTACTGGAAAAAGAGCAAGATCATGATGCTGAATTTCCTCCACAAGCAAGACTGGTCTACTGGGTTGCAATTCCTGAATAATCCGACAAGAAAAAAAAAACAATATTTTGATCACCAAACACATGCAGTGTCCGAGACCGTAGCTGTAGATGGCAGAAAAGATGCCCCTTCTGGAGCAACGACTAAAAAAGAGCGATAATCAGTCTTCATGTCAATGCGTTTTTTGAAGTAAAAGTTACATCCTAGAAGCCGGAATGATATCAGATCCACTTCACTTCTGAATCCTGGTGTACCTGTTTGTTCCTAAAAGCTTTATACAATCCATGATCAAGCCCGCGTCCCCCTAAACCCGAGAGTACGCCCCAGATAACGAAACAGCCAATAACTCCCAAGAAGTAACTGAAATTCACTTCACCACAATACGATTAAGCAAGTCTGCTATTCGAGTTTCAACATAACAAAGCAAACATGGACCACAACTCAGAGGGACATAAATACTATGCCAGTCATTATTCTTTCTACAAACGGCCTCATTTCCAGCCATCTACTTTATAACAAAATTCCACACAGGAGATCTCATGTGGCAGCCATATCTTAAACAAAATTCATTAGATTATATAGTCGGACCATTCGGAGATAAACGACGTATGATCCATGGACTCCCCCGGCACATCCTCATGCTTAGACGGCCGTTCCTTCCCTCCAACCAGCCTGGCCGGGTTCCCTACTGCAGTGGTCCGTGGTGGTACATCAATGAGCACCACCGAGCCAGCCCCAATCTTGGCGCCTTCACCAATCTTCACGTTCCCTAAAATGGTGGCACCTGCACCAATCAAAACCCCATCTGCAATCTTTGGATGCCTGTCTCCGCCCACCTTCCCCGTCCCACCAAGCGTGACGTGGTGCAAGATCGAAACACTGTTTCCAATCACTGCTGTCTCTCCCACCACGACTCCAGTCGCGTGGTCGAATAGGATCCCTTTACCGATCTTCGCCGCCGGGTGTATGTCCACCGCGAACACGTCTGCTATGCGAGACTGAAGCGCCAGAGCCAGCGGCCTTCGCGACTGAGACCACAGCTTGTGTGAAACTCGATGGGCCTAAAACAAAACAATTCGACCGTACATCCAATTCAGAATCAATTCAAAGCAAAAATTTCAATAAATTTTGATTGAAACTTAAAATTCGGTTGTTAAAGTCGATAAAAGCAAACAGATTCTTGAATGTCCAAAATTCAATCATGTAATTTAGAAAATAAATTTGAGACACTAAAAACACTTTTTTGTTTTTTTTTAAAGAAACACATTATTTACGTATAAATACATACGTATATACACATAAGTAAAACAAAATTCTTTTCCTAGGGTTTCTATTAAACAGAAACTCGAAAATCCATGGGAACTGAATAATTCGGCTCTGATTAATTCTGTAATTCTGTCACAAGATTCAATGGATCTACATAATCGAAAAAAGAAAAATTCAAAGACAAATCGAAGAAGGAATTTCCATGGAAGAGTGAAATCGAGTACCTGACAGGCCAAGAAGCCCTTGTAGTTGAGGAGGCAGTGAGAGAAGGAGACGCAGGCGGGGTCGCGCTCGCGGGCGGCAAGGAGGTCGGCGACGACGGCGGAGCGGAGGGAGTGGTCGGAGAAGGCGTTGAGGAAGAGGTCGTAGAGGAGAGTAGAGAGGAGAGTGGAGGAGCAGAGCTTGTTCCCCAGGTGGAACGAGAGAGATCGCTCGAGAGAGGAGTGAGAGAGGATGGTCGAGTAGAGGTAGCTGGCCAGCGCCGGCTCTGACTCGGCGTCGCGCCGGGCCTCCGCCTTGATCTGCGCCCACACCCACGCCTCCTCCTCGCCGTCCTCCGCCGCCGGCATTTCGGTCTCCGATTGAAGGCGAGCGATAGTGATTAATTATGTGGTTTTTTTTTTTTTTGATTATCTTGAGAATATTTTCTACTTTGGAGAGCTTAAATGGCCAACTGTGTCCGTTGCTTTTGACACCTGAAATTCACGTGGGGAATAATCTAATTGATAGTTTTTTTTTTTTTTTTTGACTGAGTTTCATTCAGCCACGTTGCATAGTATGTTTTTCTTCACGTAATTAACCCAAAAAAAAAAAAAAAAAGCAAACAAAACAAAATTGAAAAAAAAAAAAAAAAAAACAGAAAAGAAAAAAGGGACTTATTTCATTTTTAATCCCGAAACTATTCGACAAATGTTATTTTAGATTTTAGTTACTAATTATTAAAACGTCTCGAAACGAGTTCATAATTTATTAAGTTGTTCCTATTATTTTTTTTATTTATCTAATTGTCAAAATTAACAAGAAAAAATAGTTCCATTTTTAATAATCGTTTTCTAACATGGTTATAATTATAAACAAACCAACTAATTTAGGAAACATGGATTGGAAATTCATTTTAAGATGTTTTTCTTTTTGTTTAAAATGGCATCAACCTAAATGATAAAAATATTGACTATTGTTTGTATGTGTTTTCTGAAATTACAATCTTTTGTTTGTTAGTTTTTTTTTTTATTCCTTTTCTTAAAAGCCAGATACAGCAGAAAAATTATAAAATATCCACATGAAAAAAAAAGGGGGGGGGAAAAATACATGTAAATAAATAGCCACTAGAAATAAGAAATAATTAGTGTATACAATGCTACAACATAATTCTTCTAATGTCTATACTACGCTCACAAGTTCTTCCATGAGCAGCAAATGTCCTTCATATCTGTCAACTTCAAATTGAATTAAAGCCCAGAAGACGAAAAAACCAGCACCATTTAATTTCCTTACAGAGGTTGATATCTTCTTGACAAAGAACCATAAGATGTAATTGCTCAACAAGTAGGGTGTAATCTTAGAATTCCAGACCTCTAAACCCGAAATATGGATTCAAAAAGCTTCTTAGACAACCAAGATTTGTTACGCTGCCGCAGATTTGGCAGTAAATCTGTTCACCCTCATCCCTTTGTGCTTCTCACACCTTACTCTTCCCGCAACAGGCTCCCTTGTGCAGAGCAATCCATCACCTAAAACCACTCCGCATATCGTATCATAGTTGGTGTTTGACCTCTTTGGAAAAGCTTGAGCTAGCCTTTCCCTAGAGAAGCAAATCTTCGACGATTCGGTTTTGGAAACCAGATGATCAGGCAGATGATACAGTTTTTCTTTTGTGACTGATACGGAGTTGGGTTTGTGAATTCTCATCCCTTTGTGATCAAGACATCTTTTGTTTCCTTTATGCGGCTGAGTTGTGCAAGGAGAGCCATCAAACAAGATGAATCCACATATCGGAGTGAAGCACTCACTTGAATTATAGTTGACTGTATCTGGTTCGAGCTTTTCCAAGTCATGGCTTGAACTTGGTGCAGCCAAAGTGGGTTGTGAGCCGACATTTCTATTAAATATCCCGACCGCAACTGACCCTTTAATCTTCATCCCTTTGTGTTCACCACACCTTTTTTTTCCTGCAACTGGTGGTCTTCTACAGACGGAGTCATGGCCCAAAACCACACCACAAATGGTAGTATCCTCCAGAAGAACGACATTTCTATCCTGAACCAACCTGGGTTGTGACCTGCCAAACTTGAAAACCCGAGAAAAGTAACTCTGGCTCTCCTCATCAGCAAAAGGATCAATTTTTTCCTCTGCAAAAGGATATTTCCCTGCGTTGATCCTAATACCCACTCGTTTCTGACTGTAAGGTACAAGCTTCCGGGCAATATCAGAAAAGTGGATGTTTGATGAAGAAACCTTCTTCAGTTTGATGAGGATATCATCAGGGCGTCGTGTACCATTAATGCTTGTGTTCCAGGCATAATCAAAGGTCTTAAGCAGCTGTGTTTCTGTTTTAATCGCGTCGCGTTTGCTTTGCATCTGTTTGACAATCAATGAAGGAAAGAAAAGTAGATACTGTCATCTTCCCAAATTACAAGCTCAAATTTCCATTTCCATGCAAGAACAATAATCCCCTGACTATAAACTATGGTTATGCATAGGCCCAAAATATGCGAACACTACCCAACAAACCCTATACGACCAGTCCCAGCATCAAGTTATACAAAATTAAGTACACAATTTTAACAGCGCTACTCAGTAGAGCCTGTTATAATTCCATAAAGTAAATAGTTGAAGCCGCTCATGAAATATAAAGGAACGAATACGGGATATACTCACAGGAGCCCATCTAAAAACAATCGGATAGTCTCTTGAAAGTATTTCCTCGAACAATCCAGGGCCTTTTTGATGAGTGACTGTTTTACAATCATTTAGGCAGCTATTGCCCAAATGAGCACCAGTACGGCCATAATGCTGAAGTCGAGTCCTCACATTGTCAGCTTGTCCAAGGTAAACAACAACTATACGTTCCGAGTCAAGCTTCCCTATCTCACGGCCTAAACCCGTCTTAGATACGGCAATGCCAAGTTCATACACCCCTGGACCTGAATTTTTAGGGAGATTATGGACCCTATACCTTTCGGCTCCTTCCTTTCCCAGCAAATAGTCTTCCCAGTCAGAAGGGCCAATGAGAATCTAACATAAAATAACAACAATCCAATGATGAAAAAACTGTACCAATCAAACTACAGACTCAAACATGTTTAGAGTTTAGTTTAGTTAAATGTGGTCATTTTCACTATTTTTGCAGTAAAATCAACTGCTTCTTGTTGCTGATATATATATATATATATATATGTTCTAACACACCAACACACATACGTATTCAAGAACATTCAAGAATTGAAAATGTCAATTTTGAAATTGGGCAATTGGCATTTCTGAAATTGGGAACAAGCCCAGAAAGAAAATAATTAAATCAAGGCTAAATAATGAAACTGAGTACAGAATCAGTACATATAAACCTTTACACACGAACAAACAAAAACAACAAAAAGGAAATACAAGTGCCCATAAAATATTTGCCCACAAAAATGATAAACCTCTTCACTTCACTCGACATGCTTAAAGAAGCCAACTTAAACGATTAAACCGCTGTAGAGATTTCAATTCAGTCTCAAATTCTAATAAAGAATTCCAAAATCTCGATTCCCCCAATTCCAGAAAACACACGCACAGAGGGGGAAAATAGAGCGAGAGAGGGAGAGAGAGATTACGAAATTACCTCCCATTTGGAGAACTCACGGTCGTGCTTGGTCCTCTGACAGTCTTCCCTCTTCAACCTAGAAACGCCGCCGGCGACCAGATCTCCGGTAACCATGTCTCGGCTACAGCCAAGAAATAAAACCGTTACTCGCACTGTCCCTCACTGGTTTGTAGTGTTCTCTTACCGTCTTCCCTCTACAACCTCGAAACAACGCCGGCGACCGGATCTCCGGCGACCATGTCTCGGCTAAGGCCAAGAACTATTATCGTTACCCGCACCGTCCCTCGCTGACTTTTAACGCTATGAACGAAGAATATACACAATTTGTCTTTAACGTTAATTATTGAAAAGTACCTTTTAGCCCTCAAATATTTTGAAATTTTCAACAGCCCACAAAAGTTTTACAATTTATAAAATTGTCCCAGCCTAGTATCTGAAACTTTTTTTTTTTTTTCTTCTCTCTCTTCTCGAACTCATTCTCTCTCTCTCTCTCTCTCTCTCTAACGGGAGCACAATCCAAGCATTCTTTCCACCGAGCTTTCCACTGAGGGAAGAAATTTTAGGGATCCTAAAATTTTGAGGTAGGGTTCTGAAATTTCCTCATTGAATCGGTGTTTTTCTCCTTCATTTCATTTTGATTTTGCACCCAAAAAAAAAAAAAAAACCTAGACCCAGAAATTCTCAGTACCTAGATTGAGTTTCTCCTTCGTAATTTCCGTTTTAGTTTTTGAATAACTGATGGGATATCTTCATATTAGCTTTGGTTTTGCATGAGCTATAAAAGCCCTCCATTTTCTGTCCTAAAAAATAAGTGGTTCTGCAAAGATTAAAGACTCCATTTTTCTGTCCTAGTTGATTAAAGAATCAAACTGAGGCCTAATTATAAGGATTTCGTTCTGGAAAACCTGATTAAAGTTGATTCATTTCAATGTTTTGAGACTTCGCTAAAATTTTTCTAAGAAGAAGAGGCCTTGGGTAATTGCCTTGATGGCTTTACCTGGTAAGGAAGATACTAAGAAAAGAAAAGGGGGAAAAAAAATCTAACTTTGGGGTGTTGTTTGATTTTGAGGAGGTAGTAAATCCAAAATTTTGTTCTTCAATTGGTAGTTTGTTGTCCTATTATTGTACTCTAAACACAAATTTGATTGAAAAATATGTTGGTGTCTTATCATTTGTGGGAAATTCCTGTTTAAATTAGTCGAGATCTTTACTACGAATTCTGATTTCTATATTTCCAGATAGAAATTTGGTCATATTAGCATGGAAAAAAAAATGTCATGTGGGTACTGCGAAATTGATGTTGTTCAAAGTTTGTTGTTGGAAGTTGCAGTTTGATGGATCAATAAAGTATATGTTGTTCTTGAGCTTTACTTGTATAACGTCTAGTAACTACCGTTTCCATTATCCTCATTATCGTCAACAGTTTGTTTTTGTGGTAAAGTTACACTCACGCGAATTTATGTTCTTGGGTTGCATTTGGTGAGTTCGGAATTCTGAGTTACTATCTGTATGTTCAGATGGCATTGCAAGAAAAATTGGACAAGTTCAAGAGGCAGCAAGAGAGTTGTCAATCGATGCTCACCAGTATCGCTGCGTCTACTAAACCTAGACCAACTCATAAAGTCACGCCCGCTATTCCTCCTACAATTTCCAAGCCTCCTGCTCCTGCTGTTAAGTTTTCAAATGATACGGAGAGACTTCAGCACATAAACAGCATTCGAAAATCCCCAGCTGGAGCTCAGATTAAGCGTGTCATAGACCTGCTCCTAGAGGTTAGACATTTTTCCTGTCTTGATGCATTATATATCCTTTTAGGATTACTAGAAAAACTTTTGCAGTTATTGAAATGCTGCTTGCAGCTTTGAAGTCTGAAAGACGTATGTTTCAGCTATATATCTGGTTATTTTTGCGGACTCCTGGTCTTTATAAAAATTTAGGTTTTGTCCTCAAGTTTCTACTCTGGACTAACAAACTTGAGCAAAAATTTTGGAATCGAGATATAACCAGTTCAGAATCACAAGTTCCACGTGACAACTTACTATGGTTCATGTTTTTGTAGACAAGGCAAGCCCTAACACCAGAGCAGATAAATGAGGCGTGCTATGTGGATATTAACGCAAATAAAACTGTCTTCGACAGTTTAAGGAAGAATCCTAAAGTCAACTATGATGGAAAGCGCTTTTCTTACAAGGTCATTATTTATCTTATTTGCCCTCTGTAATTTGAGTAGAATGACGCATCTTTAGTTATATCGATAAGAATATTCCATGCAACTCTTTCATTAAGGATGATAGTTTTTGTGTTTGATTCTTTGATCCTGTAGTCCAAACATGATTTGAAGGACAAAAGTCAACTTATTTACTTGGTACGAAAATTTCCAGAAGGCATCGCTGTTATTGATCTCAAGGATGCCTACCCAACTGTAATGGAGGACTTGCAGGTATGTTTAACATTGAAGCGGTTGTTCTTTTTCATGTGAAAGCATTAGTTCCCATGTATTGGAACAGCTTGTAAAAAATTCAGTATTATGTTTAACTCTTAAGATTCATTGCGTTTCTTTTTCTCGTTTTGAATTTATCAGAACAAATGATTCTTGTCGTTGTAAACAAATTAACACAGCCCTTCAGTCCCCCGAGTTGTTTAACCTTGTAGGATCTGAGGATTTGTTATACAGTATTTTAAAGAAAGAATAATAAAAAATTCCATTACTTTTTGTGGGGAGGATATTATTCTACTAAGTCCTACTTTAATAGGGTAAATTTTGTATTTCAGAAGTATCTTTCTGAAATTTTTTAACATTTTACGTTGTTTGGACACTTGAATTATTATCTCAAAAGCTGCTTCTAGCGGAGAGAGAGGACTACTGAATTGGTGGCTGAGTGTCATTTAAAGAACGTAAAGGGGCTCATTATTTCTTCTCTCTCTCTCTCTCCCTCGTAATCTGTTTTGTTCCTTTTGATGTGGTTAATTCACAAGACAAGACTGCGAATCTCTTTCATGTTATAATTAATATCTGAACTTTCAGCTTGTGGTTCATAAAGTGAGGTGGTGATCATTGCTGGTTGCTAATGCATATAACTACTGTTTCATGACTAAATTATCTTGTACTTGAACCTCATGAAACTGTTCTTTTGTAGGCTCTGAAAGCTGCGGGTCAGATCTGGCTGCTGTCAAACTTGGATTCTCAGGAGGACATTGCATACCCAAATGACCCCAGAGTTCCCATTAAGGTGGATGACGAGCTCAAACTGCTGTTCCGTGGAATTGAATTGCCCCGCGATATGCTTGACATTGAAAAGGATCTCCAGAAGAACGGTATGAAGCCCGCCACCAACACTGCACAGAGAAGGGCGATGGCGCAGGTCCAAGGCATTTCCTCTAAGCCGAAGACCAAGAAGAAAAAGCACGAAATCAGCAAGAGGACTAAGCTAACCAACGCCCATCTTCCAGAGCTTTTCCAGAACCTAAATAAATAATTCATGGATCCTCAACTTTGACCAGACGATTATTGGGCTGGGGATTCACTAGTCGCCCATTGGCTGGTACAACACCATACTCTCTCACTTTAAGTCAAATGGATTATGTAGATAGGAAGCATGATATGTTACCAGAAGCAATATTGATTTACTGTGGAACCAGCATGTTATAGCCACTGTTATTTTGATCAAAATTGGTGATCTGTGAGTTACAAGCTTACTTGCAGTGCCCTGTTTTCATCTTTTGAATTTTTTTAATAATACATTGAAGCCTTTTAATCTTCTGTTGGCTTAATCACAGTAAAAAGCTGAGTAGACCTGTATGACGAAACCATTGTGTAGTGTGTTTCTTTTTTTTTTTTTTTTTTTTAATGAAATACTGAACGACGCCGTCTACTTTTACTGGTTGATAATATTAAACTGCCACAGGCAGCAGGATTTATTAAATTAACAGGCAAAATGAGCTGTCGTTTTACTCTCGAAAGAGAGTTGAGAGAGGTTTTTTTTAAAACTACGAAAAACGACATGTTGTCAGAGGAGTATTCTACTTTACGTTTTCAGTTTTATGATTTTGAAAATATAAAAAGAGACCACCAGAAGAAATTTGGAAATAGTTGTACGAGAGTATTCTATTTTTGAGATATCAAATTTGAAAATGAACAAAAGCAGTTTGATTTTATTTTTTGTACCGAAACAATTAATAATTACAAATATCTTGTTTATTTCATGTTTTTTGAGTTCATAACTACTACCAAATAATATCCAAACAGGCTTTCAAAACTACCAACTACTAAGCCAGCAAATGCCCATCTTTCCAGAGCTTTTTTCCAGACGCGTTGTCTGTTTTATATGGCGTTTTTCAGATAATGTCACGAGACCATTATATGTTAGAGAGACCCAAAAAAAAAATGAAAATGATCAAAAGGGAACTTAATTTAACCTGTATATTTTATGTTTTTAGAACTCGACACTGGTTTCCAACCCAAATACATGTCCAAACGTGGCTTCAATCACTTTATTTTTAATTTTTGGTTCTAAGACTAATAAACTCCAAAAACACACGGCCAAAACAGATGAAACATGGTTACTTGACTAACTTTTCCAATGAAGAAGAAGAAAAAAAGCTTAAAACAAAGGAAAATTAGGGATCCTGAAGATAGGCGTCGATTAGTTCATATTGTGCTTCTTCCGATTGTGTGTGGACATGTTGAACCAGAGGTAGGATCGATCATCTCTGCGGTTGAGTTTCTCCCGGCTTTTTTCAGTATCGAAACTAGACTCTTCACATAAACAACAAGAATACCATCCCGTTGAAAATAAAAAGGATGAAGAGTAAGTTCTTGGGTGCCAAGGTTGTAGGAGAGAATTTCATCAAATTTGGTTGTCAAGTAGAGTAGATCATCGCCCCAAAACACCAATGGGCGCGTAACGTCGGCCAGGGGTCCAATGGTAATGTGTTTAGTCCAAGAATAAGATTCTTCCATGGAACAAGAAATTACGCTAGAATTGGAATTCATTACCCACATATCAATGAATGCGGGATCGCTCCGATGAAAACACAAGAGAACAAGAGATTCGTTCCAAACACCAATTCTGGGTATTTCTCCAACTTCCATACTTCCCTCTGGACATAATCTGGCAATGGTATACTACGAAACACCTCATCACCGAAATCGAAACAAGTGATGGTAAATAAATTGCCTAAAAAATCCCTATAAAACCAATAAGAAACTCCATTGTGATACACTATCTTGCAATCATCTGGAGAACCACAAACTTCTATATCCATTTGGATTTCCTTCCATGAATCGTTACTCAAGGTGTATACCTCAGCTTTAATCGGAGAGACATAACTTGTCTGCCCGACGATAACAACTTTATAATCACTCGCTCCTGAATCGTAGCCAAATCCCATATAACGAACTTTATAATAATCACGAAAGCGTGAATCAAAAATAATCTTGATTTGACGAAGTGCTGGATTCAGTAAAAGAATGATGTCGTCCAACAAATTTCTGGAAAGACAGATGATGCCATTACAATTACCCACCACAAAAAAGTTGGTCAACCAATTGTGATCGTGTAGAAGAAAGTTCAGATCTTCGGTAACACAAGGAATGCAATCGGAATTGTTGTTATCATCATTGGCCAATGTCAACAAATGCCTTGCATTTCTTAGGGCCCGTTTGGTTCTCCATCTCCACTCAAACTAAACTGTACTTTTTTCATCATGTTTTTTGTTTTTTCTGAAAATATTTTATGTCTTTGCTGAAAAAGTCAACAAAAATTACTATTCAAACTTAAAAATCTCAACTCAACTCAAACTGAATTTGTGCACCAAACAGGTCCTTACACTCCATTCTTACTCTTCTAGCGGCGCAGAATCGACGGTTGTCAGGTTACTGAATTGCAAGAACCGAGAGGACAACAACTTCTTCTTCATATTCTCAAGGTGTTCGGCCACGAAAGCAGGGTTGTTGAGAAGAGCATTGATGAAAGCATACCAAATTTTACTGACGCATTTGAATTGTTTCAAAGACTCGGGAGACATCCGCAACATGATTTCCTCTACCAACTCCTTTGGCAAATCACAAATTCTTGCCATTCTCTCCTCTAATTAAAATATATATATATATATATATATATATAAAAGATGATATACTAAATGAATAATTGAACATCAAATATGATTACGATGTTGTTATCTAATTTAGCAAAACACCATAAAATTGAATATATGTTTATGACTTGCGACGAGATTGTTTCTATTCGCCACAATGTATATATATAAATAATTAGTTGACGCAGGAGAATAGAAAAGTGACAATAAAGAACCCTATTTATAGGCTAATAAATCCTACTATTTAAGAATTCTAAGTCAAATAGAATTCCTAATCCAAATCCTAATAATAAACGATAAAGAGTCCTAACCAAACTCAAACTGAACATAAAATATAATTATTAAATAAAATAGGAATCCTTATTAAACTCTAATTTCCTAATTAAACTCTAATTTCTTAATCTGTTGTCCTACATCACTAGTCTTGAATGGACATATATATATATATATATATATATATATAAACACAAATACAAATAAAAGTAGACATATAGTGAGTAAGTTAGAGAGAAAACCAGAGTATTAATGATGCTATGGTCTTGAGAGAGAAACTAAAATCGTATTTTGTCAAAAGTAAGGGTTAAAGGGGAGTTTAAATATATATGTTTTTAATTTAATTTAAGAGTAGCTATATTTGCGCCCATTAAATTTACAAATATCTCAGTAAATTTAATTTCTTTAAAAAAAAAATCAATCCTTTTATAGATTATTTTTAGGTCATACCTAATTTAACCCTCTTATAAATGTACTCTAATTTAAATTTTGATTTTGATTTGATTTATAAATAACGAAAAATCTACAATAAATCTAATTTGGAAAAAAAATTTATATTTTAATTTCTTTCTTAAAAAATGTAATATACACCTAAGTTTTATAAACCCAAATACACATTAGTTTATTTCTTCTTCATTCTTATTCTTCTTAATGTTTCTATCATGTAAAAAAAGCTTCGTAATGCTTAATGCTTTCATTGAGCAATAGTAAAGTCTCAATCACATAAAAATTTCATGATTCATCAATCTCCTGCATATTCAACAATCATAAAATAATATAGATGTCCATAAAATATTTGATAATATGAGTATTACAAAAAAAAAAAAAAAAAAAAAAAAAAAAAAAAAAAAGCAGCTTAATTTTGATTTAACTCTTCAAGAAATGTTTTTTTTTTTTTCCGAGAAAGAGTATGATAAGAAAATTTAAGAATTTTTTTGTTTTTCATATTTTAGTTTTTTTTTTATTTTAAAAGTAATATACGCCTACGTTTTTTAAATCCAAATACTTGTAAGTCTACTTTTTATTCAATCTTCTTATTCGTCTAAATTTTTTTTATCATGTTGAAAAGGCTTCATAATACTTAAATGCTTTCATTGAACGATAATTAAGTCTCAATCACACGGGAAAAAAAAAATTCATAAAACAAGCTTGAATTCTAATACCAGTATGGCTGTACTCTAGCTTTAATTTATTCTAATCTATTTATTTTATGTTTTAGAATTCGACACTAGTTACCAATTCCAAATACATGTCCAAACTTAGTTTCAATGACTTCATTCCAATTTTGTTTCCAAGACTAACAAGTTCGAAAAACACACGACCAAAATAATAATGATAACAAAATATTGTTACTTGAAGAACTTTTCCAATGAAGAAGGACAAGAAAACATCGAATCTTGACGAACTTTTCCAATGACAGAAAAAAAAATCACAAAACATAGAGATGAGAATACAAGAGTGAAAAATAAGTGCAACCGAAGAGTGGCGTTAACCAGTTCATCTTGTGCTTCTTCCGATTGTGAAGTCTATGGACATGTCAAACCGGAGTCGGGATGAATCGACTCAACAGTTGAGTTGCTCCGTGCTTTTTTGTGTACCGAAACTATACTCTTCACATAAACAACAAGAACACCAAACCGTGCAAAATAGACAGAATGATGAGTAAGTTCTTTGGTGCTAAGGTTGTAGGAGACAATTTCACCAGATTCGGCTCTTAAGTAGAGTTCATTACCCCAAAACACCAATGACTTGGTAATGTGGACAAGGGGTCCAATGGTCAGGTGTTTAGTCCAAGAATAAGAAACTTCCTCAGCATCAGCAACATTAGAATTGGAATTCATCACCCACATATCAATGAATGCCGGATCGCCCCAATGAAAAGACAAGAGAACAAGGGATTCGTTCCAAACACCAAATTCTGGGTTTTTCTTCAACTTTCGTACTTTCCTCTGGACATAATCTGGCAATGGTATACTACGAAACACCTCATCACCAAAATCAAAACAAGTGATGGTAAATCCATGGGTTGAAAAATCCCAATAAAACCAATAAAAAACTCCATTGCAATACACTGCCTTGCAATCATTTGGAGAGTCACAAAGTTCTATATCCACTTGAATTTCCTTCCATGACTCGGTACGCAAGGTGTATACATCAGCTTTAATAGGAGACCTATATTCTTTGGCCCCGACGACAACAAATTTATAATCATTCGCTCCAGAATCGTAGCCAAATCCCATATAACGTATTATATAATAATCACAAATGAGTGAATTGAAAAGAACCTTGGTTTCCCGAAGTGCTGGATTCAGTAAAAGAATAATGTCCGGGCTCGAATATCTGGAGAGACAGATGACGCCATTACAGTTACCCACCATAAAAAAGTCGGTCAACCAATTATCTAATGGAAGAAAGTTCGGATCTTTGGTAACACAAGGAATGTAATCGGAATTGTTGTGATCATCATTGGTCAATGTCAAAAAATGCTTTGCATTTTTTACGCTCCCTTCTTGCTCTTCCAGAGGGGAATCGACGGTTGTCAGGTTCCTAAATTGCAAGAACCGAGAGGACAGCATCTTCCTCTTCGTAATCTCAAGGTGTTTGACCACAAAAGCAGGGTTATTGATAAGAGCATTGATGGAAGCATACCAAGTCTTACTAACGCACTTGAATTGTTTCAAAGCCTCGGGAGACAACCGTAACATGATTTCCTCTACCACCTCCTCTGGCAATTCACAAATTATCGCCATCTCTCCTCTAATTTATTAAAAAAAAAAAAAAAAAAAAAAAAAAAGATATATACTATATGATTTTTTCAGTTAAAAAAGAAAAAGTAATTGAATATCAAATATGATTCAGATGTTGTTACCTTATTTAGCAAAAGACCACAAAAAAGGAAGATATGGTTGTGACTTGCAATGCGTTTGTTTCTGTGCGCCACAACATATATATATATATAAGTAATTTGTCTCGAATGAACTTAGTGAAGATATATTAAAAAAATAAAAAATACATACACAAATAAAAATACAAATAGATATAGTGAGTGAGTTAAGAGAGAGAACCAGAGGATTTGAAGGCGAAGAACAAGAGGGAGGAGACTAGAAATTAATGATGCTATGATCTTGAGAGAGAAACTAAAATCGTATTGTGAAAAGGAAGGGTTTAAGGGATGTTTAAATAAGTTTTTTTTTTTAATTTAATTTAAGAGTAATTATATTTACACATTAAATTTATATACCCTTGAACTTTGTTTTTCCAAATCTTGTAAAAAAAATCTATCCAAAGATACTTTTTTTTTTCCGAAATAACTTTTTTTTCGAAATTAATTTGACCCTCTTATATACCAACTCTAATTTAAATTTTGATTTTGATTTGACTAATAAAAAAATTCTGCATTAATCTAATTAGGAAAAAAAAATTTCCTATTGTAATACACACCTACGATTTTAAAACCAAATACTCATAAGTCTACTTATTCTTCAATTTTCTTCTCCTTCTTAAATTCAAATTTTTTATCATGTAAAAATATCACAATAGAATTTCAAGATTCATCAATATCCCGTAAATTTAACAATAAAAAACTAATATAGATATCCATTAAGTGTTTAATGGTATGTGTATACGAATTTTAAAAACTTCTATAATATCGATTTAACTCTTGAAGAGTTTTTTTATTTTATTTTATTTATTTGAAAGAGTATGACAAGAAAAGTTAAGATTCATAACAGAAGTGAAATTAGGAATAACCAAAGGTTGGTTTTTTTTTTTTTTTTACTCATTTGGAAAAAAAAAATCTATTTATAGTAAACGTGGGGTGTTTTTTTTTTTTTTTAAGAAAATATTATATATGTCTTATAGTTAATTTGAGGTGTATAAAGATGTGTTTTTAATTGGTTGTAATGTAGTTTCACTATAGAATAAAAAGATAATAAAAATAGTTTATGTTTTGATGGGAAGATTCATAATTTTTTTTGGGTGCAAATAAAACCACACTAATTTAATAAGGACATCGACGACTGAACCGACTGCCCAAGTTCCAAGTGCAGCATCAATTGTAGTCGATCTCGGGGATTGAATGGGCTGCGACTAATTAATAGAGCTTTGCATGAGTTTAATAACGAGTAACGTATACAATTGAATATTATTGATTTAATTAAGTATTTGTTTCAATTTTATTGACTAGATTAAGGGGAAAAGACAACAAAAAGAAAGGAAACTGATAATATTTACTTTCGCTTTTGATAATAGATTTTTGATATTGATACAAGCATGAATTGAACGTAACTCAAGATTCGTATGTAAACATTAGTGTGGATGCACTCCGGTTATTTTGGTAATGAAGTCTACAAACCGGAGGAATCGGAATCATCTCCGCGGTTTATAAGCTGATCTCCTCTGCATCTCGAGAACTGAAACCAAACTCTTCATACTAAAAACCAGAAGATCACTTAAAACCGGTTTCGATTTTTTCCATAACGATCACCAAGCTCTTTTGGTAAGTCGATTGTAGATGATCACTACATGATTTTAATCACAGTAAATCTGAGTATATCTATGTATTGAAATAGTGATATATAATAATCACATTAGATGTTCATGATGGAATGCAAGTAGGACAGATGATACTACTCTGCAGCCTGCACAAGGAATGAAAACATTCACATAATGTATATCTTACATACAGAGGTAAATATCATACTAAAGAGAGAGAATCATATAGTTTTTTAGGCACATGAAATCGGTTGGCTTTCAGACTTTTCAATTGAAGAAGGACAAAATAAAACATCGGACTTTTCAAATGAAGAAACAGTATATTCATAAAACATAGAGATGAAAAGGACAAGAATGAAAAATGAGTGCAACTAAAGACTGGCAATTCTTTCGATTGTGAAGTTTATGGAAATGTTGAACCAGAGGCAGGATCAATCATCTCTACGGTTGAGTTTCTGCCTGCTTTTTTGAGCACGGAAACCAGACTCTTCACATAAACAATTAGAATCCACCAAAAACTCTCAAGACGGACAGAATGATGAGTAAGTTCTTGGGTGTTGAGATTGTAGGAGACAATTTCCTTGGATTCAGCTTTCAAATAGAGTTCATTACCCCAAAACACCAACGGGCACCTAATGCCGACAAGGGGTCCAATGGTAAGGTGTTTAGTCCAAGAAGAAGAAACTTCCTGAGCACCAGCAACACTAGTATTAAAATCCATTACCCACAAATCAATGAATGTCCCATTGTTCTGACAAAGACACAAAATAACAAGGGACTCATTCCAAAGATCAATTTTTATGAGTCCGTGGTAATGTACCACGCACTCTAGTATTTCCCGCTGGAGATAATCTGGCAAGGATATATTACGGAACACATCATCACCAAAATCGAAAGAAGTGATGGTAAATAACCCATTATCGCCCCAATAACACCAATAATAGACTCCATTCCAGTACACTGACGTACAACAATCTGAATCAACATTGACTTCTATATCCAAATTGATTTCCTTCCATGAATTGGTACTCAAGGTGTATACCTTAGCTTTTCCACACTCGATGATAACAACTTTATAATCATCCGCTCGAGAGCCAAATCCCACACATGTAGCTACCTCAAGGCCTGGAGCAGGAAGAAACTTGATTTCCCTGAGTGCTGGATTCAGTAAAAAAATACCAGACTCCACCTCGAGACAGATGATGCCGTTACATTCATCCAGCACAGCCATGTCTTCAGTAAGAGTTGGAATGTAATCGGAATTGTTGTTATCATCACTGGCCAATGTTAACAAATACCGTGCAGTATTTTCACTCTCTTCTTGCTCTAGCGGGGAATCGATGGTCATCAGGTTACTAAATTGCAAGAACCGAGAGGACAACATCTTCTTCTTCATATTCTCAAGGTGCTTGGCCACAAAAGCTGGGTTACTGAAAAGAGCATTTATGAAAGCATGCCATGACTTGTTAACACACTTGAATTGTCTCAAAGACTCAGGAGACATCCACGACATGATTTCCTCCACCACCTCCTTCGGCAGATCACAAATTCTTGCCATTATTCCCTGCTTCTAGTAAAAACAAAAATTTTAAAAACAAAACGAAAACAAATTATAAATGCCCCTCCTTACATTAGAAAACATTCTCATCCATATACCTAATTATAAAATGACAATTTTAGTATTCTTTGACACAAAAAATGAGTAATTAATTTTTAAGATTTGAAACAATGAGATACATTCAACTAGGAGAGTGCATTGCAAAAGAATGCAAGTTTTGATTTAAGTTTAAAACTACGAGTTTCACTAAATGAAGAAATTGAAAATGTAATAGGTAATTTACCAACATAACAAGAGTGTCTATACACATAAATAACAAAAACAAATCGAACATGAGATTCTAAATAAACAAATCATATATTCTCAAATTATACGATTAAATTCGGGGAAAAAATAATCCTCCTAATTCACAAGTTCCAAAATTCACATGACACAAACCATTATATTATCAAATTGAAAGCATTTTCTAACAAAACAACCAAATGTTTTCATAATACTCTACTATTGTGTGAATTTTGAATATAAATTAAAAAAACGAAAAAGAAAAAAAAATACAGTTTTTCCAGGATGAATCGAATGAATGAGGACTCACGGTGGAGGGCTTCACGGCGCGACGAACCGGCTTCAAAGGGCGAAATCCGGGGGGCAGCAAAATCCGGCGCAGGCGAGCTTCGGGCGGGGGGGTGGGGGATTGAACTCTGGTGATGGCTTGGGTTGCAGATCGGCCAAGGAGACTTCTGGGTACTTCCGGTGCAGGCAACTTCTGGGGGGCCGCCAACTCCGGCGAGAGTTTTTTTTTTTTTGGTGGGGGTGAAGTTGGGGTGGGTGGTGCGCGGACTCCGACGAGAGTTTGGGTTGCAGATCGGCCAAAGGAAAAGGAGGGGAGTGCTTTGCTGCTATGGTTTTTTCACTCTTAAGTTTAGAGTACAAAAATTAAGGGTGATGATCTATTTTGATAAGACAGTGCCTCAAATTTCTCAGGATACTTTAGTTATTTCAAATATAATTGTTTGTTTGGTATGTTAGTTTGAGTTGAAATATTTTAGTTATAATAGTAATTTTTGTTGACTTTTTAGATAAGATAAAAAACTTTAAAAAAAAAAAAGACAAAAATTTTAGTTTAAATTGATAGTTTGAAATACCTTTACAAACAAGTTCTAAATTTAACAGAGTTAAAAAAGGGGTCCTGGGCTTATTTATTTTGATCAAGGTGGTATTTCTGTAATTTAAAAAAAAAAATGTCACTGTAATTTTGAAAAGAAAAAAAAAAAAAAAAGAAGAAGAGTAATGCTTAATTAAAAATGGATATATAACAAAATGCTTTACAAAGAACTTGTCTTCCTCCTCACTTGACAGAATTCAAACGACTGGGAGAGCATCTCATATCGATTTTTTTTTTTTTTTTTAGAAGAACAAGTCCAGATGAATGTTGCTTCTGTATATTGCACAAAATATCCGCCAATTCCACAAAAAATCTTTGAAATTTACCCGGAAATCAATTAAAAATAAAATCAGTCCAAATTACACAAAAATCCAATTACATTCCACGAAAATGGTCCAACAATTAGCAAACAAACCATTTAGATCAATGCTTTGAAGGTAACTAGGTTACTAATCGCAAGCAAGTCAAAAAATTTACTAACAAGAATTTCAATGTCCACGGAATCCAACATATATCAACATATTCATACTTCGGCAAAAAAGCAAGTGACCTGCACAAAAAGCAACTGTGCCTAAACTGGAGATAAAAATAAAAATAATAAAAAAAATAAAAAAAGAGAGAGAGAGAGAGAGCTAATTTTTCTCTAACACAACCATTTTTTACATAATTCATTGACACACATTTATAGTAATAATAGTGATCTCATCTAAACGTACTGTATATCATAACTCAACAGTCATGCATTTACCAACGTACTTTTAACTCAACAGTACTACATTTCTAATGAATTTTCTGTATAGAGATATGGATACTCTCCAATTATTTATTACTTTTTAATCTTTTAGACAAAAGATTGAAAGATTTAAAAGTACGTTGGTAAATGCATGACTGTTGAGTTATGATAATAATATTATTGAAATAACGTAAAAGAGACATAAATAAAAAATATATGAGCCGAATCCGTGAGACAATTATGAGACTTGAGAAGGAAAGCCTCCAAAGAGCAGTTGAGTGAATTTATTAATTAATAATATAATAAAAATAACGACAAATGAAATGATCAAATGCAAGATAAAAAGGATAACAAAACAATTCCTCGTGAGAAAAAGAGGACAGATCCCTTTCTTTTCTTCTAGTCTGACAATGAAAATAATATTATTGAAATAACATAAAAGAGACATAAATAAAAAATATATGAGCCGTTGAGTGAATTTAATAATTAATAATATAATAAAAATAACGACAAATGAAATTTATATTAGCGTTAGGTAGTATAAATATACACACATTTATACTACCTAACGCTAACTATAAACTCACATATGATTTTAGAATTTAAATTCTTTGGTTTTTAATTTTAAAAAATATATTATTTTACATACTAATATTATTCCATTTAGTGGCAAAAGAGAGGTAATATATACCATCATCATTTCAAAAAGGAAAACGAATGCTTTATGTCGTGGAGTTTTCCTTTTGTTGGCACTAATTTTTCTTTTCATGGTCTTTTTGTTTGTGTAGTTACTGGATATCACTCACCTTAAAATCTGTTTTAGTGCTCCAACTGGAGGGTGGTATATATATGGGTGTGATTAAATGGAAGATATCTAACTCTTTTACCCGCAATAGATATAATGTGTGTGTGTGTGTGTGTGTATATATATATATATATGAGTACGTGACTAAGTTGGTTTTGTATATATAAATAGTGAGTAGGAATTAAATCTCTCACTCAAATTTATTAAAAAATAAATTTGAACTTTTGTTTGAATCTGTTTTATAGAGTTAGATATCTTCACATACTAAAACATATATATGTATTTTAATCACACCCTTAATTTTTGTTTGATCTCATCTAACCGTAAAAATATCGAGAGAGAGAGACCATTAGAAGTACGTGCAAGAATAAATTTTGTTTGATCTAAAAATAAATTTCGATACATTGTATACTTTTATAGAGCTTATTCAATAGGAATCTAAAATTAAATAATTAATTTTATTTATTCTTGCACATTTTGTTTGAATCTGCAAGTAAACACAATTTTTAGATCATGATTTTGGTTTGTAAACAATGTATCGAAATATATACCTGCTGAGGAGTTTTGACTATATATTGAACCAAATATTTTCCGAGCACTCTCACAACATCTGCATGTACACCGAAAACAATGTAAGATTCGTTATGCAGGCGAGTAGAGCTTAAAGTGATGAGCTCAAGAACTCGAGGGATTGAAGATAATTTGCAAAATGACTTAACCACTTTCTTTTTATAGTTTCTTGTTTTGTTACATTGGCATTGAATCAACGCCCTTCCAAGTCCAGCATTAATGCTCATGCTGATTTTTCAAAAGAAGACCACACGTGACAGAGTGAATGTCCACGTGATCTTAAAATTTTGGATAAGTTGTTTGCAATTTATACAAGTCCAAATAATCACCCAAAAAAAAAAATTCCGTAACTTGTTGTAAGTCCAAACATCCACATCTTATTTATTGAGTGATATGAAAAATGATAATGGCTATAATTTTAAGGGGAATTTTTATTTTAAAAATAACAGATTTTTCTCGGCTAAAAAACAGTGAAACCTTGATAAATGATAAAAATTAATTTTATTTATTTAATTTAACAAAAAATTAATCATGTACACCTTTGACAATGTGTTTTTTTTTTTTTTTTTTGGTTTTTCCTTTTTTCTTTTGTTTTGATTTGTTTTGTTTTTTTATTTTTATTTTAAATTAGAAGACGAAGTTAGGACTAGATTTAAAGAAGATAAAATTTAAGTTTTGTCATTCAATTTCTTTTCTTCTTGTTTTTAGAATTACTTTTTTTTTTCCCAAAAATAACCTCAAAAGAAAAATAAATTTAAAGTCATTGTCATGTGTCTGGCATGTTCTAAAGCTAGGAGATATCTTATTTTACCAAGTGGATATAAAGATTCAGTTTTAAACAATGTTAGGAGCATCAATGAGATTAAATATTACTCATTAATACAGGATATCAGTAAAGCTCATTTCTTTATTAATATAATGTTTAATATTAATAATTTTAAAAAAGCATTTTTTTTTTTTTTTAGTGTTTTTCTTTCATAGCCACATTAGGTGATGACGGCTCTCGAGTGGATACGCTTATTGATGAGAAACATAAAGAAGAAGAAGAAGAAAAACTCAAGTGAGACACACAATATGCTTGCAAAAGTAGTTCACATGTAAAAATCACATGAAAATAATAATAATAATAATTCTAGGTGGTGCAACAGCATAACGATAGCACTACTCATTGAAGACATATACGGAAAAAAATAATAATAATAATAATGATGATGATGATAATGATAATAATAACAATGGCGATTCAAAAGCTTTGAACGCCTAAGCATGAATGATGAGAACTTTGAACTTGACAAATGTTTGCAACAAAGAAGAAAAAGTCGAAACTAGAGATCCATTAATAAAACATGAACATAAAGAGATTCATTGTATTTAAAGACGCTTCTGTTTTCGTTTTCAGAGAGAGAGAGAGAGAGTTTCATTGTACATGAAGGCGCTTTTGTTTTTTGTTTTCTTTTGTGTATTTTTTGTTTTTTTTTTTTTAAACAATTACTTGTTTTGTTACATTGGCATTTAATCAACGCCCCAACTTCCAAGTCTGGCATTAACGCTCAAGTTGATTTTTGAAGACCTCACGTGACAGAGTGAATGTCTACGTGATGTTAAAATTTTGGACAAGGAGTCTGCACTCATCTCCAAATATGTAATCACCCAAAAAAAAAAAATTTGTAGGGACACTAATTCTAATCCTAATTTTTGAATATGACTTTATGTGACATATGAGTTATTATTCTTTTATTATTAATAAATATTTAAAATATTAACATATCAATTGATTACATCTACTAATGAAAATATGATACGTGAGTTGATATTTAAAAACTTAGTATTAGAGTTTGTGTGAAAAAAATTTACACAAATTTCATATCTTGTTGAAAGTCCAAACATCCACATTTTATTTATTGAGTGATATGAAAAAATGAAATAGCTATTATTCTTAAGGGGAATTTTAAAAAATTAGCCTAAAATATATTCACTTCTCTCCTTAAAGAAAAAAAAAAAAAAAAATCAGTTTTTTGTAAGTCACTTACTTATTAGTAGTATAATTTGATAATCTATAATTGACTCGTTTTTGAAATTGGGAACGGGAGATACAAATACTACACATTTTAATAAAATCAGATGCAGAATTATCTTTAAAATGTGTCTGCAATCACAAATCCATAATTGACTTAAGCAATTGATTCTGTTGAATAAAGATCATTTTTACGGGGCTAAGCATTGAACCATGAAACTTTGAACTTGACAGAACCTCCAATGAAGAAGAAACAAGAAACAAGCTTGAAACCAAAAATCAAAATATAAGCATGAAAACGAATGCAACTCAAGCCTAGAATTAAAACAACTGTTCTTTTAGTAATGAAGCATGTGAAGAGGAAGAATCATCTCCACGCTTAAGCCTCTCTCCTCTCAAGTACAGAAATCAAACTCTTCACATAACAAAATAGAGGACATTTTGCATACGGTTTTTTCACTTCTCCTTGATAATCATCGAGTTTTTTGGTAGAAAGATTGTAGGAGATGATTTCATGACGTGCGGTTTCCATTATGAGCTGATATTCATTCCAAAACGCTATTGGGCGGAAAATGCCCACCAGGGGTCCGATGTTTAGGTGCTTAGTCCAAGCATACGAGCCTTTAACACCATCCGAGTTTGAATCCATGACCCACATTTCAATGACTATCGGTTCCTCTCGAGCATAGTAAAACAAAACAACAGATTCGTTCCAAATCCCAATTTGCGTCCACACTGAAAGCTCTATCCAGTTATCAAGTTTGCCTTAAAAAGTAATCGCTACCGGTATGTCACGAAAGACCTCGTCGAAAAAATCAAATGAAGTGATGATCAACGCGTCATTCCAACAATACCAATAACAAACTCCATTGCAATACACTACTTGGCGATCAGGCCAAATGACTAGATTTCTCTCGTCCATCTTGATTTCTTTCCAAGAGTTGGTACGCAAGTTGTACAACAGAGCATTAAAATATTCGTCCAAACCAATTTCAAGAAAACATATGACAACAACCTTATCGAAGGGTCAAGAAGACAAATGATGCCATTGCAATGAGACACGTACTTATCAGAAACAAAAGGCTATTTCGATTTTAAATTCCATGTAATTTCTGAAATCTCTTAATCTTGGTTAAATAGCAACCAAAACAAACTATATGAAAAACATTATAGTCGAGAAAATCTCAAGTAACTTGAGAATGAAAACAGATTCAAGAGTTACCGTATTCTTGTAACTTTTGTGTTTATATAAGTTTCGTTTTTTTTTTTTTTGTTTTTTTTTTTTTTTTTTTTTTTAGTTTATTTAAATAAGGACATTGAACTCTGAATCGACGGCCTAACTTTCAAGTGCAGCAGCATTTGACTAGAGTCTAGGAGCCACCTCGGAGACAGAGTGGGTGAATAACTAATATATACAATTTATTATTATTGACTTAAATTCTTAGGTATTTGTTTCAGTTTTATTGAATTTTTTTTTTTTAAGAGATAATTTTATTGACTATTTTAACAAAGAAAAAAAAATAAAACAAAGTAGGGAAACTAATTTTATTACTTAATTTAACCAAAAATTTAAAAAAAGAAAAGAAAAGAAACGAAAGAAACGAAAAGCAATAATGTACACCTTTTGATAATGAATTTTTATTTTTATTTTTCTCTCTTTCTCTTTCTCTTTTATTTTTCTTTTTGAGTTGTAAGACCATCTTCAAGCATTTTTTATGTTACTACTTATCATAAAAGAGCATAAAAAATAGTATTATTCTATTTTGTACTCTAATGTGTAAGCATTATTTTTAATGTTATAACAATTTTTTTGTTGTTATTATTATACTATGGAACTCGTAAAAGCTAGTTTTCGATTTTAAATATTTTAAAAATAAAAATACTATTATGATTACAAAAAAGTGAACATATCAATCAATAGTAATTAAACGTCAATTTGACTATCTTTCATGGTAAATTTTCCACCAAATTTGGTAATGATAAATTTGATATTAAAAATAGTACTCCATTAAAGAGCATTTTTTTATCCTAAATGTCAAAATTAACCATTAACATATCAATTCAGTATTACATTGAAGATATTTTAAGAAAGAAGACGAGGTTAGGATTAGAATTTTGAGAAGATAATTTCAGTTTCGTTATTCATTTTATTTTTCCTTTTTGTTTTTTAGAGTTACAGCAAGTCAACTTCATTATTCGAGAAGTCAAAACTTATTTAGCAAAAGTCAAAGTACATTTTATTAATTAGTATATATGTTTTTCGTCAACTATCAATTTGTTATAATCGTTTCATTTATATTATATGATAAAACAACGATATCTGTCTACATGTAAAAATCTCTTGGGTAAATATCAGCCCGAGGGACAAATGTCAACAGTGTTTTTGCCGACTTGTTAATTTAGCGAAAATTAATGAATAAATAAATAAGCAAACAAATGTGTATACTCATCCATTCAATCTCTTGGGAAACTGGGCGGCATCAAATAAAAATACTTTTTTTTTTTTTTCTTGACATCCTAGCTCTTCTATTGATGTTTCCTCCGTCTTAAGGGCTTGTTTGGTTTAAAGTTTGGTTTAAACTAAATTGTACTTTTTTTATTATGATTTTTGTCTTTTTCTGAAAAAATTTTTTGTCTTTTCTGAAAAAGTTTTTTGTCTTTTCTGAAAAATTACTATTGAAACTTAAAAATCTTAAACTGAACTCATTCACCAAACACCCCCTTATATTGTTTAGCTTCTTAATACTTGTGAATGTCAATTAGTATATCTGTTAATATCTTCTCAAGGAAAAAAATATAAAAAACAGAAAGAAGAGGCCCAAACTCAGTACTAAAGACTATGCTAAGAAATAATTTCCATAATTTTAAGGATTGTTCTAGTCAGAAGAAAATAATAAACTATAAGCTAATCTATCACCATTTAATACAATCCTCACAGTATCCAAATTTTTATTTATTGCTTTTTTTCCCAAAAAAAAAAATGTTTTTTTTATCACTATCACTAATCATAACTAATCTTACAATCATTTAGAAATTAACATATGTAATATTTAGTGGAGCCCATAGTTAAGATTCAGTATTATTAGATGATATAAGTTATGATATTTAAATCATTGCTCTTAAAATAAATAAAATAAATAAATAAAAGCTTAGAACACCCAATCATGAAACTTTGAATTTGACAAACTTTTTTCATTTACTGCATAAGCATGAAAATAGATATAACTCAAGACTAGCATAAATCATATGTTGTGTACTACGGCTCACTTGTAATTTTAGGTACGAAGCTTGTGAATGGGATGGATTATCTCAACGGCCGAGCTTCTCTCCCGTCGCTCTTCAGTAACGAAACCAAACTCTTCACGTAGCAAACAAGACGATAGCTTTTATACCATTTCAAAGAGACGGAACGATCACCAAGTTTTTTGGTAGAAAGGTCGTAGGTGATGAGAAATGAGGCCGTTTCGTGATTCCTTTTGACCTCCTTTACTAGACTTTCCCTTTTCTAGTTTAAGAAAGTTCCTTTATTTTGTGTCTTGCTGATTTTGGAACATTTATTGACTTATTAAAGGCGTGATCTACCAATAAAAAAGTTTGAATATCTTCTGATTGATCAGATTCTTTTTTCACTAAGTCAACCCTACTGACCGCTACTCGAGAGGTTAAAACTTATTTAACGAAAGTCATAATACGTCGTATTAATTGACATATATTCTTCTCGTTAATTATCTAATTTATTATAATCGTCTGATCCATATTATATGATTGAAACAACGATATCTGCCAACGTGTAAATCTCTACGGTATACATTGAAGTATATTTTGATGAATCCCTCCTGCATATGTGTAATGATAGCATTGCCATCCTTTTACTTTTCCTTGGCGAGCAACCCTTGGGGAAAGCAGTTTTTATTCTTTTTAATTGTCTATATCTTTTTCTTTTTTGCATATTTTTGTACTCATGCATATTTTGGTGTGAGAAATAGCAGTAACTATAAATATCAGCCCAAGGGACAAATGTCATCAATTTTTGCCGATTTGTAACTTAGCCAAAAATAAATAAATTAATTAATTAAACAAACATATTATGATGTGTATATTTATCGATTTATCTCTTGGGAAACTAGTGGCATCAAATAAAAATACTTTTTTCTTGGCATCCTAGCTCTTTTATTGATGTTTCCTCCGTTTTATATTGTACAGTTTTCTTATGAATTACAATTAATGTTTCTAGTAAGATTTTCTCAACGAAAAAAAAATTCAAAAAAGGAATTAAACGGCGCGAACAGAGAACTAAAAACTATGCGAAGAAATAATTTCCCATAATTTTAAGGATTGCTCAAGTCAAAAGAAAAGATATGTTAATCTATCACCGTTTAATACAGTCATCACATAATCCATATTTTTTCAATGCTTTCCAGAAAAATTTCTTTTATCGCTCGCTAATCACTACTAATCTTACAATCAGTTAGATATTAACATATAAACATTATAACGCTGTGTCATATTTAGCGGAGCCCAAAGTTAAATAAATCATTGCTCAAAAAAAAAAAAAAAAATGCTATCAGGCTGAGAGTAAGACACAAGAGTAGTTTGTCAGCATTGATGTTAATGGTATCCAAAAGGCGCTACCAAAGCTTAGAACACCTAAACATGAAACTTTGAACTTGACAAACTTTTCTATATACTGCATAAGCATGAAAATAGATATAACTAAAGACTAGCATAAACAGAATGTTGTGTACTACGGCTCACCGGTAATTTTAGGTACGAAGCTTGTGAACAGCATGGATCATCTCTATGGCCGAGCTTATCTCCCCTCTCTCTTCAGTAACGAAACCAAACTCTTCACGTAGAAAACGAGACGATAGCTATTATACCATTTCAAAGAGATGGAACGATCACCAAATTCTTCGGTAGAAAGGTCGTAGGAGATTATTTCACCACTTTCGGTTTCCATGAAGAGCTGATCTTTACCCCAAATTGCTAGTGGTTGTGCAATGCCCACCAGGGGTCCAATAGTTAGGTACTTAGTCCAAGAATCAGAACGTTCGTCATCACTATCACCGTCGGAGTAGGAGTCCATTACCCACATTTCAATGACCTTTGGAGCCTCGCCAGCGTAGTAAAACAAAACAAGCGATTCATTCCAAACCCCAATTCTTGTCCAGTTTGCAAGTTCGTCCCAGTCTTTTGCTTCACCTTCATCATTGTCTGGAACCGGTATGTTACAGAATACCTCATCACCAAAATCAAAAGAAGTAATCGTCAATTCATTGTTCCAATAATACCAATAACAAACTCCGTTAGAGTACACTACTTGGTAATCAACAACAAAGTCGAGAATTCTCTCGTCCAACTGAATTTCTTTCCAGGAATTGGTACTCAGGCTGTATACCTGAGCCGTACACAGACCATCAAAAGAGTGCATATGAGACCAAATGACAACCACTTTATAATCGTTGGCTTCGGAATCATAGCCAAATCCCACACCCCATACTTCATAGTCATCAGCAAGGCGTAACGAATATGGAACCATCTTGATTTCCTTGAGTGCGGGATTCACCAAAACAGCATTGTCTGTTTTACAAATTGTAGAGAGACAGATTATGCCATTACAATGACACACCTCTATCTTGTCAAAATGAGTACGGTCTATTAAAAACTGTAGATCTCCAATGCCAGAAGGAATGTAGTCCCGATCATCGCGATCATCATTGGCCAATGTGAGAAAATAAGTTCCGTCTTCTACACTCCCGCCTCCCCCTTCAGGGTAATCGCGGGTCATGAGGTTCCGAAAATGCAGTACCGGAGAAGAAAACGTCTTGTTCTCCATGTAACGAAGATGCTTCGCCACAAACACCGGATCGTTGATGAGACCATTGATGAAAACATACCATGATTTACTAACGCACTTGAATTGTCCCAACGACTCAGGAGTCAACAATAACATAATTTCCTCCAACACCTCCTCCGACAGATCACGAAGTCTCGCCATTTCCTATTCTAATTAAGAAAACAAAAATTCCTATTGAGCAAATAAATAAAGGAAATTCATTTAAATATATATATATATATATATACACATTTAAAAAAAAAAAAAAAAAAAACTAATAACGGATATTTATGAAAAAGGAAGAAAACCCACCAACATTATATATATATACACACACACACACACACACACATTAAAAAAAAAAAAAAACTAATAACGGATATTTATGAAAAAGGAAGAAAACCCACCAACATTTCAGCTACCAAAAAAAAAAAAAGATTGGAGCTAAACAAGTAATGATTCAAGATGCAAAAAACTTGGGAGAAGAGAATAAATCCAATGAACAATTTCAAAAGTCTAACCCTAAAAGAGTAGGTAGATAAATTTACCATTTTCTCCAAATAATAGCTAAAATCGCAACTACATTGGAGAGTTAGGAACTAATTTTATTGAATTTACTACTGTAAATAAAATCGCAAGCAAGTTGAGGAATTTGAAAATTTGAGGGGGGGGAGAGTTCGAAGAAATTACCGTATTTTAGGAAAACAGTCAAACACCGTGAGTTTCGGAAACTCTGTAGCTAGGGATTGGAGTGGCGATTAGATGGTTTCTCTGTGGGACACCACATAGAAATGGAAGGAAATGGAGTTTTCACTTTCGTCCGTGAGTGAATGAAACCTGGGGTGTTTGGAGGCCAACCAGACATGAGAGAGAACTTGTGATAACTTTGTTCGCAAGAACGACAGAACAACAAACGACACGTCCTTTTCTGCTATGACCGTCTGTCGTTTTAACGGGCTTAATGAACAAGAACTACTAACTTGAGCGAGCCCGCAGACGGAGGACACGTGGCCTGCCTTTTCTGGTTGAGTTTAATGAATTAGAATTAGGGGTTATTTGGAAGTCCGTTTAGAGGTTGATGATTTTCAAAAGCGCTTATCCTCGTACTCGAATTAGCTATAGCATCATTTCCAGGTTTTCAGTCTTATAGGCAAAAACTCATTTCCTTAAATATAACAAGGAAACAAGTTTTTTATACTAGTTTATCTCAATCGATCATCCGAGATCTACCATGTCATTATCAAATCAATACTTCAATAATCGAAACTAGAGCGATGCCTAAGAAGAGACAACAGGAGTCGAACCCGGATAGACTAAGAGGAGAAACTAACAAAAGCACCTAGCATTACCAACTCATCTACCCTTGTGGGTGTATTAGCTATAACATATTAATATCTTATTTTTATTCCTCCTCTATTTTTATGGGACTCAAATTTTAAGAGTTCATCACTTTTTAATTTTCAGGTCAAAATGAAAACCTTTTATATATATATATATATGTATGTACACACTAAATGATCAAAATGACAAGGAGAACATAATAAGATTCATATTGCCTATCAAAATTTAAACAAATTTTAAGTTTTTACACTGTTTAAATATTATAATTCAATTTTCACATCTCAACCAAATATATTTCAAAATATTTAAGGGTCCGTTTGGAAAAGTATCTGAGTGGAACATTCGGGATGGAAAACGTTTGACTAAAAAAACTTTTACATAAACATTTGAATGCCATTTGAATAGGTATTTGGATGTTAACATTATAATTATAATAGAACATTTGAAAAAAAAAAAAAAAAGTCAGGAAAATGACTTGAGAAGTAATTTTTAATTAAAATATTGTAAGATATATATATATATATACATATAACAGAATATGCTTAAATATTGGGGAGAAGTTTTTACCATTTGAGAACAAAAACTCCATTTAAATGGAATGACCCGAATATTGACAAATGACTGTGCCAAACAAAATAATTCCAAAAGTCAAACCCCAAACTATTATTCAAACGACTTAATCTTAGGGTTCATTTGGTGAATGAGTTCAAGTTGGAAATTTTAAATTTCAATAATAATTTTTGTTAACTTTTCAGAAAAGACAAAAAACTTTTTTAAAAAAGATAAAAACTGAGATGAAAATTTTGGTTTGAGTTTGAATGCCAAACGGAGCCTTAATCTAACTTGTGTCTATCCCTCTTCATTTTAGGAGTACTCTCATCTTGTGCATTAAAATTTTAAAAATCTCAATTAAAAATAGATACAAAAAGATCAGTTTAGACTATTCTTCTTTTCCTCTTTTCTTTTTGTATATTTTTAGCATAATTAGACACACAAAAAAAAAAAGATGGAGAAACATTTTTTTCTAAATGAAAAAAGAAGATCAATGGTGTACTCCGTCTATTGTCTATTTATTTAAGTGAAAACAAGAAATATAAAAGTTAAAGGACAATAAATACTTGTAACATTTTGACTTAAACCAACATAAATGCACAGCGGTCTAAATATAAATTTGTAATATTTCCTTCGAAACAGTTACATGACATCTTTTAATTTCTCTTAAATTGGCTAGATTTTTTTTTTAGCAAAGTTTGTAACATAGGTCATTTTGTAATAATTTAACAAGTTTCAAGATAAATTAATTAAAAGTTTAAGAAATAAACTTTCAAAGTCTGAAAATTTTAGTAAACAAAAGTGCCCTAATCTTTTATTAACAGGAAAGGACATGTTGTTTCTAAACTTGAGAATCGAGATAGCTATCAACTAAACCCAAACATATGTCGTTTCACATTTAAGCGACAATAACCTTTCAACCAAAAAGAATATGAAGTGAAGGGATTCAAATTCTAAGTAGAGTTAGAGTGGATTTGTTAACAAGGCCAAATCTACCACCACACGAGAAACCTTTTGTTTTCTCTCTTTTTTTTTTTTTTTTTTTTTGAAAGTGCACAAGAAACCTATTTAACACTTCTTATTAAATAAATAAACAAACCTGTTTAACATAAACGAGATATCAATTTTAGGTTTATTTATTTATTTTTAAATGAAAATGAGTCATTTTTTCTTTCACAAAAAGGACATTTCGTGAATACTACAAACGACAATAAACTTTAATAACACAGAGGACATAATTTTACTTATCAACCATTTGGGGAAGCTGTTTTTCATTATTCCTTTTTTGTTAAATAAAAAAAAATTTGCTTCTCATTCTGTTCTATGTATCTATCTATGCACTTTCTCTTTCCTCCAAAATGATTCGGATCCAAATTCTATGTAGAGTTAAGAGTGGATTTGTTTTACAAGGCCAAATCTACAACCACACAAGAAACCTATTTAACACTTCTTAAATAAAATAAAATAAAGTAAAAAAAACTCTTTAACATAAACGAGATATCAATTTTAGGTTTTATTTTTTTTTATTTTTTTTCAAATGAAAATGAGTCCTTTTTCTTTCAGAAAAAGGACATTTCGTGAATAGTATAAACGACAATAAACTTTATTAACACAGAGGACATAATTTTCCTTATCAACCATTCGGGGAAGCTGTTTTTCATTATTCTTTTTTTGTTAAATAAAAAAAAAAAATTGCTTCTCTTTCTATTCTATGAATCAATCTATGCACTTTCCCTTTTGTCCAAAATGATTAGGGTTCGTTTGCCATACCAACTCAAACCATTCAACTCAAATTTTATTTTTGTCTTTTTCCCAAAAAGTTTTTTGTCTTTTCTAAAAATTCAAAAAAATTTACTATTCAAACTTAAAAATCTCAACTCAAACCGGTGAACCAAACGAACCCTTAGTTTTGAAAGATAACTTTTTTGTCCTTTGGATTTTTTTTTTTTTCTAATTGGTCTTTTTTTTCATTTTAATTTTTTTTATATTTTTTGTTCCTTTTCCTTGCCTCCTTTTTTTTTATTTTCAAATCTTTTGCTGATTTTTTATAAAAAATTTTTGGTCTATTTTTAAAATTATTCTTTCAATTCTTCTCTATTCAAAATAGCGTAGCACATCCGATGGATATATATATATATATATATATATATATGAATATATTCGAGGTGAGGGTGGCCGAAAATAACGGAGTGATGTCCTGTCAAAGTAAAATGGCGGTGACACTGACCACTCTTTAAAATTTTCAAAAACTTGTCACGTTTAAATGAAATAATTTTCCAGTGCCGACCCTTTTTTTTCTCTCACTCTTTTAGCTTAGCACCGGTCATTTAGACAAATATTTTCAACATTAGTATTATCCTAAACGACAAATGTCGTCAGTTTTTTGACGATTTGCAATTTTCTTTCTCATTTTTTACGTAGCCTCGTAACACCAAATACTTTTGTAGAGCTTATTCTATAGGTGGGAAAGAGTGGAAGAAAAAGAGTAATTACGGAATTAGTGAAAGAATTTTGGATTCATAATCTTTTGGTAAGAAAGAAAATAGAAGAGAATGGGAATTTAGATTTTTAAAAAGACTTTTTTTTTTTTTTGGTTATCTTCAAAATACGAAAGGGTTAAAAGAGAGATTCCATACAAATACAATAAAAGAAAGATCTTTTCGTTCCTCTTTGATTTTCTTAATTATATACATTTTTTAATAAATTATGGAACATAATTAATAATTAATGACACATGGATAGATAGTATGCGATTGACAATTGTTTTATTAATAGTAGTTTAGTTCAGAATTTCACACTTATAAGTTTGATTATCTTAGTTTTTTTCTTTATAAATAAGGAAATGTCATTTTTATTGTTTATATGGCTTATTATTAGAGAGGCCAGATTTGGAAACATGCAAGCTCTTTGCTCTTATCCAGATGACGGGTCATGCATGTCCGGTTGGCCAGACAAAGGCATGTTGCAATGTACCAGCTCTGGAATTGTTTGGTCAATTGGATAGGAAAAATATATGAATGTTCTGCAATAAGTGTTAATTACGGGTTTTTTCTTTAATTAATTTCTCCATGTCATCGACCCAATTTTGGGTCATGACACTAAAAGAGAAAAAAACATAAAGAGTTTGAGTATGTACGATTTTCTCTTATAAAACATAACGTACTATAGATCATTTAAAACACTGTAGTATTTAGACTCAGAATTTGGAAAGCAGCTTCTAGATAATCTTTAGAAACAAGTCCTTTTATCTCATCAAAGCAAATCGGTGCCAATAAGTTCAACAAACAAACGTTGTTACTTTATTGTGCCCTTTCCTACCCAAAAACAAAAAACAACTGTAATTGTCTCTTGGCCAACTAGGTGACATCATCAACAAAATAAATTACTTTTTAATGGCATTCTAGCTCCACATTTGATGTTTCATATGTACACCTCACTTTCCCGTCTGTATCACCCACAAGTTTTCTTATTCCTATTTTTTTTAATTATTTTATTCATTGTTGTTATCTTAATATCAGTTTAGATTTCTATTACAACACAATCAAACGACCCTTCATTTTATTTATTTATTTATATTTATTTTTCTCGTTAGGCAAGCAAAGCAAGTGTTCATTTAACTATCTTCCAAGGGTCATAATGATTACAACAAGATCTTCTAAAGAAAAAAAAAAAAAGAGTAAAATAACTTATTAAAAACTACACCTGCAGATAACCAAAAAACAGTGCCAAAATATCAAAAATCTTTTAAGGTTTGCACAAGTCAAAACAGAATAAAGAACAATAAAAAATTATGAATTATTTTTTAAAGGTGAAGAAAAGATAATAGAAAGGAGCTCCAATCATTGATGCACTTATTCAACTTTCGAACGATATATAGTAAGCGAGCAACTGTGCAGTTTAATCAAATAATAAAAAGAAAACCCATCAGTTTCTCAGTGTCGTTTTGTTGGTTTTCCTATTTGGCCTGTTTGCATTTGGCGATTATGTTGAAACCAGAGATGAGAAGATGCCAACAAAACGACACTCTAAGTAAGTCCAACTCAGGCCAACTACTCCTCCTACTACTGCTACTACTATTTGCCTCTTCTCTTGGGCACGGAAACTTCATGAACCGAGTTTTTTTTTTTTTTTTTCTTTTTCTTTTTTAATGGTAGGTCCAGTGTGTCCATGAAAAAAAATTGAAAATGAAAATAAAAGGAAATGATCTGTGTTTGGAAAAAGTTGCTCCATGTTTTGTCCTAATCCCAAAGCTGGCATGTTCAAAAGTTTTAAACTTTTTTTTTTTTTTTTTTTTTTTTGGATTCACATTTTTAGCTCACCTTGAAAAGAGTGCCTGTCTCCTTCTTCTTCTTCTTCCTTTCGATAATGCAGCTGATGTTTCTGGTGATGGGATTTTTTTTGTTTTGGTGTTGAACGGCCTCTGATTGAGGAATTCTGAGATGGGTTTGTTTTAAATTTGGTTGTGGGGTTTGAGATATTATTGTATTGGCCTTTGGGTTTTTTTTTTTTTTTTTTAGTATGAAACAGAAGAAGGGTATTGTGAAGGAGGACGATAAAAAGGGTAGTGGTGGTGGTGGTTTTGATGTGGAAGGGAAGGTGGTTGTGGTGGCTGTTAGAGCTTCAAGGGAGATTTCAAAGGCGGCTCTTGTGTGGGCTTTGACTCATGTTGTTCAGCCTGGTGATTGCATCAAGCTCTTGGTGGTCATTCCTTCTCACTCGTTGTGTAATAATCCTAATCTCTCCTCTCTTTCTCTCTCTATCTTTTCAATGACAAAATTTTGTTTATCCATTGGAAGTTGAATTTGTCTAACGTCGCTAAGTTACTAGGTTGTTATTATATTTATGCGTTGATTGGGCCCCATTGCCCATTGAGCTAGCTTTCGGGGAACAGTTCTATCCAAGCCATTTGTTTTCTGTATTGGTTTATGAATTTTGAGTTTCATGGCTAAGCTGGGATGGTGAGTGATATGATATGTTTAGCGACAATGAATGCTAGAGATCTGTTTTAATGAATTTTCTTCGATTGTAAGAATCCCGACATTTTAACAGATAATCGAGTTGTAATCTTTCAACCTGTTGATGTTGGATGGAAATGTTGTGTGGTTTTAGGTAAGAGGATGTGGGATTTCTCAAGATTCATAAGTGAATGCACCACTAGGCACAAATCCTTCTCAGGAAAGGGACCGGATGAGAAGCATGATATCGAAGATTCATGTTCTAAGATGGTGGTTCAACTCCATGATGTTTATGATCCAGAGAAGGCAAGTGTAACTACTAGTTTTAACTGTTTGATTCTTATGTTGTTTCAGTTTGTCTAGTACATTATGTTTGCCAACTTTCGGTTATTCTCTGCAGGTAAAGATCAGGATAAAAATCGTCTCCAGTTCCCCATCTGGTGTAGTTGCTGCTGAAGCCAAGAGAATACAATCAACCTGGGTCATATTGGATAAGTAATATACCTATATATATATATGTATGTATATATATATCATAGATCTGTTTTTGCAAGCATAACTATTATGGTAATATAAGCATCTTCCATTCTTTTAAACGGACTTCCTTTAGTACTCTTTTTCATGTCATTGTTTTGTGAAACTGTGAGCAGACAATTGAGATGTGAGAAGAAATACTGTCTGGAAGAGCTACAATGCAACATTGTGGTTATGAAGCAAGACGGGCCAGAGATCCTTCGTCTGAATCTCATCAATTCTCCGAAAATGGAACTTGAAACGAGTTACTGTTTTTCACCTGGATTAGAAGCTTCTCCAAAGCACTTGAAAGACAAGATTGAAGAGTCCAATGTGATTAGAGGGCCAGCAGTGACACCTGCAAGTAGTTCAGATGAAGAGTCACCTCTAACTAGAACTGATGTCGGAACAACATCGTTGTCAAGCTCATCGGAGCCTGGTGCTTCGCCTTTTGTGCCCTCTGGAGTCCGTGGAAGCCAAAAGAAGGATTGTCCATTAATTCCTGAAGAGAGAAAAAGCTTGATTGAATCAGACTCTGAGACGACAAACAGCGAGAAACTGAGTTCTTATTACACAACCTCGTATTACAATCCATGGATGGCAGAATTTATAAGTCCTAGTGGTGATTTCTCGAAAGCAGAAGGCTCAGAGAGATCCTATGACAAATCCCTAATGTCCTCGTATGGTGCTTTGCTGGAGAACTTGTCCAAACTAGACCGAGAACCTGATATCAGAATGCTGAATTACAGGCTCGATTTGAACTTGAGCAGAAGTGTGAGGGAAGCAATTTCGTTGTGCAGCAATGCCCCTCTCGGTCCTCCTCCATTATGTTCGATATGTCAGCATAAGGCACCCGTGTTTGGTAATCCTCCAAGATGGTTCACTTATGGTGAGCTAGAACTCGCCACAAGTGGATTTTCCCGAGCGAATTTCTTGGCCGAAGGTGGATTTGGTTCTGTATACAAAGGTGTATTACCAGCTGGACAGGTTGTTGCAGTTAAGCAGCATAAGCTAGCTAGTTCTCAAGGTGATATAGAGTTTTGCTCAGAAGTTGAGGTCTTGAGCTGTGCGCAACATCGCAACGTCGTGATGCTCATCGGTCTTTGCGTGGAAGATGGACGGAGGTTGCTAGTTTATGAATATATTTGCAATGGCTCCTTGGATTCTCATCTTTATGGTAAATCCTCTTTCTCCTTATTTCTGCCATATACCGCAGCTACGGACATACTGTGCATTAAAAACTTCAGCATATCAACTTTTGTTGAATCTTGAACACTCGTATTGTCGAAAGGCTCTGCTTTGTGCTTTAGATGGCCAGACCTATATTTGCATAATGTCTGACCAAGTTAGGCGTGATGTTCGAAATTTTCAGGACATGATCAAGAACCCTTGGAATGGCCTGCAAGAAAAAAGATTGCTGTCGGAGCAGCCAGAGGATTGAGGTACCTTCATGAAGAGTGCAGAGTAGGTTGCATTATTCACCGTGACATGAGGCCGAACAACATCCTTCTCACCCATGATTTCGAGCCATTAGTACGTGCTCTTTTCAACATCTTTCTGCACCAGCTCATTGATTGCTTATTAACATGTCTCAACGCTCTAATGACATCGATTTTCGGGTTTCAGGTTGGAGATTTCGGGCTGGCGAGGTGGCAGCCAGATGGAGGCAAAGAGGTTGAAACAAGGGTGATCGGAACATTTGGGTAAAACCATAACTTAGGGGGGAAAAAAATCCTTTCTTACCTATTCGGTCTGCATTATAAATCACTAATCAATCAAAGACATGACTCTTATCAGGTACTTAGCTCCGGAGTATGCTCAAAGTGGGCAAATCACAGAAAAAGCTGATGTGTATTCGTTCGGAGTAGTACTGGTGGAGATTGTCACAGGAAGGAAAGCCGTGGACATAAACCGGCCGAAAGGCCAACAATGCCTAACAGAATGGGTAAGAATCAAACAGTTTCGAAGATTTGTACATTTAACATTCTACACTGACAGAATATGAAAGATAGATATCCTAACCATGGAACACTAGCAAAGGGACAGCGAATTGTCACATCCTCGTTGAACTAAAGTTTTATAAACTCTTATGCGGCGCAGGCAAGGCCTTTGCTAGAAACACTTTCCGTCGAAGAACTAGTGGACCCGCGGCTAAGGAATCAATACTCGAAGCAAGAGGTCAGTGATGTGCTGCAATGTGCTTCCTTGTGCATTAGAAGGGATCCTAATTCCAGGCCCCGCATGTCTCAGGTAGAAAACTTTACATTCACGAGTTGAAAACACGAATTCATTCATATCAATGAGAAACATCATGATCTTCGCACTCTTCAGGTGCTTCATATTTTGGAAGGCGACATGGCCGTCAGTTCCTTGATCAACAGTGAGTAAATTAGCAATAAAAGCACTAAATAATGCAACCAAAAAAAAAAAGGAAAAAAAAAGGAAAAGAAATCATTTTCTTGAGAAGGCTAGTGAAAAAAGGGCAGCTCAAAAGGAGAAATTTGTGAAAATAGGCCATTTTCTTAAAGCATCCTATAAAGGAAATGACCTCTTGCCTTCCCTTAAAGACGCAAACATGTTTGTATGAATTTTGGTATCTTCTGAGAGGGATTTAACTGTAAATAAATTTGATTTTTGTCTTGAATTTATATGTATGTAAAAGTCGGAGCCATTTTAGTCATTGTAGCTATCATCAGTGTTGCAATGTAATAATGCTCCTGCAATTTTGTGATACAGAACATACTATCATACACTTTTGTATTCATTCAAGATTTGAGATAAATGCATAGTTTTGTGCATTATGTTTTTTAAAGTGTAATTTTCTCTCTTGAGGTGAATTCTTTGAATCAAGGGAGATTTTAGAAGAAGAGCCCTTCATACATCATCTCTAGAATCTAAATTGTATAGCACTTTTAAAATGGACATAACAGTAAAATATGTACTGTCTAATTTAAACATTATAGTGACATCAAACCCGACTTGTTTTATAAAATGTTGGAGGCTTGGTCCACTGTCCATGTGATAGGGTGATTCGTAGAATTGCACTTTCAAAAAAGCACATCATCTCTGTATCACTACTCTAATCATAATAGTTTCAGTTGTCTTGATCTCCAATTAGATAGGTATGAAGGTTAAGCCTCTGTTTGGTATTACGGTTAGAGTTGAAAATTTTAAATTGGAATTTGTTGATTTTTTAAAAACTAGTTATAATATTTGTTGACTTTTCAGAAAAGACAACTAAGATGAAAAATTTAAGTTTGAATTGGTTTATCAAATGTAGCCTTAAAAAAAAAAATTCAATCAAGCATTAATAAATTAGCCGCAATTACCAAAAAAGAAGAAAAAAAATATTTAGAGTTAAATAGCCTTTTTCAAGAAGTTTTTTAACAAATAATCCAAGTTTTTCAAATTTAGTTAAAAAGTCATTTTTTTTCCGAAATGATCAATCAATTATTGAACTCATAAGTTTGTTAATTGATTTGTAGTCCATCACTGATTGACCAATTGATCAAATCTGAAAAAATAAATAAATAAATAAATAAAAGCAAAATGATCATTTTACTAAATTAAAAAAAATTGGGTCATTTGTTAGAATAGGTGATAAAAAATAGATCATCCAATCATTAAGGGGAAGAAGCTGAGTGGATTCAACTAATTTACAACTTCCAACATGTTAACTGAAAGAGAATCTGTGGACACTTATTAATCACTCAAGGTCCTCACTTCCCGTCAATGTGGGACTCACTAAATGGTTCTTTTTTTATTTTATTTTTATTTTTTACACAAGATAAAAAACACCAACAAACTCATGAGTAGATTGATCACAATAATCTTTAGAGATTACCTTCATGAGAAAAAAACCAAATGAACTTATAAGTAGACCCCACATAAAAGAAAGAGTAATTAGGGTGGATGGTCTATGTTTATCATCTAATCTAATAGATAGTCCAAAATTTTTTATTTAGTTAAATGGCCTAATATATGTTTTTGCTTAATTAATTTTTGTTTTTTTCCAAACACCTCTCCCCCTTCTCTCTTTCTCCTCTCCTTGCGACTAAGATCCACCATCGAAGGCGGCGTAGCTCGCAAACCAGATCTGCTGCTCGACGGTGCCTGGAAAGAGATCGCAGCGGTAGGAGGCGATTGCGTCGCTAGGCGGCTATCAGAGAAACCACTACAACTCTGCAAGTAGGCCGTAGATTCGGTGCCGACGAAAACAAGACCGGGCTATCGTGATTTTACGGTGATTTTTGTACTGATTGCGGCAACGGTTTTTATGACGTCTTATAAATTCATAAACTTGATTTCAATAATTATTATCATGGATTTCCTTCATTAATATACTTCTAATAAATTATTTTGATGAATATCAAATTTCAAGATCATGAATAATTTTATATGTATCATCAGTATGATGATGTCGATGATCTAACAATGTTGAGTTTCTTAATTTAAATGAGAAATTATAAATACATAGAAAATAAGTCGAACGACATATTAGAGGGATAAATGTTAATTTTTGTAAAGGAATCCCAACTATTATTAGTAGGTCAATTTGATGACCTTAATATTTATTTTAGTCATATCAATATTTAAGTATTGAGAGCATGATTGAGGAAATTAATGTATCACATAGATAGAAGATGAATGGTTAAGATTGATTTGGAGTAAATCCAAAGGTGAAGGATTAATCAAGAATTGAGATTATATTAGAAATCAATGGTGCAGATTTCATATGAAAGGATCCTAGGTAAATCAATAACCAAGTTTTGGATACTAAGTGACCAATGAGAGGTTAGGTCAAGGATTGATGTGGTGGATAATCAAATGGGTGAGATCAAAGATGACATATTTTTTGCCTTATTTGGACTTGCACGCGAATTGCTATGATTTTCTAAATTTAACCACAAATCTAGGTATATGGAACATACTTGAGACAAACAGTAACAAAGCCTCATTTTACGGCATATAAAACTCCAATAATTAAGAAACCAACTTTATGGCTTTGAAATGAGCTATCATACGTTTAAAACGGATAAGTACATAATTTTTAATAAATCACACAACATTAGATTGAAATCCAGTAAACTGATATTTTACTATGGGCCACTAAGGAAAACGTCCATACTAAGATTTAAAACCACAGAGATTTTGGAAAATAAATTATAAGGACAGAAACTAGATACTTCAAGCTTTCCAACGAGTCATCAAATGTTCAAAATAGAGTTATACATAAATTTAAATAAATCTTACAAGTTAAATCATCACACTGATAAAACGATTAAATATTAAAAATGTGAGATAATGGTAAGTCATAACATATGGACACAAATATTGATTAAATGAGTTGGAATTAAGTGTATGATCAAATAATATGAAAAACCTTAACTTTATAAAGTTGAATCACAAGTTTTTAGATGAATCAAGACAAAGTAAACTAGTGGATTACTAGACATACACTAAGAGACTACCATAACCCAATTAAATGATCATAACTAATAAGATTGTGCTTTACAAGCCTAATACTAGATAAAAGGCAACCAACTTAAGTGTATATATTTAGGTGACTCCTTATCATCAAGATGATATAGATTGATTAATTAATTAAGAAATAAATAAATAAACTAATAAATATAAAACCAAATGTAATTATGTTAAGAAAGTTAATTAGTATTTAATAAAGTAATTAATTAATTAATTATTAAAATTAATTATAAGAGTTAATAAGTGATTATTAATTATATAAACAAGATTATTAGGTTGAGTAATTACATAATTAAAATGCATGATTAATTAGATATTAATGAAATTAATCATTAATCATTAATATGATTATTAATATAATAATGGATGATTAATTAGAGATTAATTAATCATTTAATAACTAACATAATTATTAATTATTAATTAATAAATGAGAAATAATATTTAAATACCATAATTAATTATTGAGGATGTAATTACTAATTAATTATGTAATTGATTTATCATTTCCCAATCAAGTAATAATTAAGGATTACATAATTAATTAACTAATTAATCAATTAAATTAAATTAGATTAATGACAATTAGTAGAATTTTCGTTTACACTTAATAGTTAGTTATGATGCAAGTAAATTAAGTTCATCTTAATTATAAATATATATATATATATATAAACACGATTCACTCTAATAACGAAGTATTGTTAAATCAAGATAATTTCCCGAACTTATGTAATAGGAGTTACAATTCCCGAAATTTAAGTATATAAAACAAGTAAGTATAAACCTCACCTACAGTTTGGAACAAAATGTTTTTTCTTTGTTGATGTTATATGTTTTCTATGATTTGCCTTGATGATTTGATAAGTATATGAGTTATATGTATTGCTTTAATTAAGAATTTGATGTGTATAATTTATCTTGCACTAATATGATCGACATACCTCACAGATATTTATGCCATAATGATAAATGCATAGTGACATGTAAATCTACACAGTGTCACAATCAATAAGAATGAGGCCAACGAAAGATATGATTAAGTGTCATACCAACCTCCAATTAATGAGAGGATATGATAAGAACGAAAGTTATAAGTTATGACATTGGAGGTTGTTAGAAGGTCGCTCTCACAACTCCCCATTGGTTGTGCGCATGTGGGTACGACATAGGGGCCGTTAAGTAAACAAGATATATATAATGAAGCATAATTGAACACACATAGATCACATGTATTTTTGAACATTCATGTTGTGACATATAATGATATGATTTTATAAAAATGTTTTGTGAAATATAATTTGTACTTGCTGAGCGAAAGCTCATATATGTGTGTTCATGCTGTAGGTAATGCAGGTGAGCAACCCGTTACTTAGATGTTTTTTGGACAGATAAAGTAGTGCGGAAGTGATGAAGGAAGGGAGTGAGATACCACCACAAATTTAATTTCCGCATTAGACTTCTTAAATTATTTTGTATCGATTATCTTTAAAACTATATTTTCAATATTTTGGTATTACTATACTATTAGGAGTACTTAAAGACTTTTAAGTCTTTCGTTTTAACTCGCATACGTTATAGCTTTTTAAATATTATCTAAGTACGAATTTAAATGTGATATTTATTATTTAGAAATTTCAATTTCCTCAGTTAAAATTTTAGTTTATCAAACTCTTCAAGTGCAATTACGATTTGTTTTGAAAAAAAAAAAAAGTTCTGTATTTTTGAAATCAAACACAAACAATTAATAAGACTATATGAACAAAGAATAATAAGTTAGTTAACGGTCCAAAAAGTAGGGTCGTTACAGTTTTTCTTGTGCTTATGGCTGCGACGAATAGACAGATGACGGCAAGGACTTACGCTCTCTCGTGTTTGTGATGCCAATAGTAAACGGAGTCGGGATTGCAAAATTTCGTCTCGATCTCCTCCGAATCGCGATCGCCAGAGTCGGGATTGCGAGCTTTCGACGCGACCTCCTCTGGGTCACGATCGCCGGAGTCAGGATCACGAGCTTTTGTTGTGTCTTCCTCCGGAATTTGAGCTTGCTCGGCCGTGACTTGGACAAGTTTGGGCATTCTGGTGAGGTCGTCGCCGGACTCCGGTGTCTGGTAGGGCTGTTGTAGGTAAGGGAGAGGGAGAGAGAGGAAGAGAGAAACAATTGTATTTTTTAATTTTTTTAAATGATAAATCAACTATTTACCCTTAGTTAATCACTAATTGACCAAATCAATCAGTTATTGACTACAAATTAGTGAGTTATATCAGTCAATCATTGATTAACCAATAGTCAATCAGTGATTAACTATGATCAATCAATAATTTACTAATAATTAATCAGTGATTAACTAATGATCAAAGAAAAAAAATATTTTAACTAATTTTTTAAAACTTGAGTTTTTTAACTAATTTTTAAGAACTTAAACTATTTATTAAAAATTAACTTAAAAAAAAAAAAAAGATCATTTAGCTGTAAATCCGAAAAAAGAATTCTAAAAGAGAGATGGAGAGAGAGTGTTTGATTTCATTTGATTGTGAGAGAGAGAGAGAGAGAGTTTGATTTCATGGAAGACCGTACGAAACTCACTGGCTATATATGTGGTGTCTGTCCGTGACCGTCACTTACACATTCACCCCATTGGGACAGACAGCGAGGAGAGAAGACAACTCGAAAGCCTGAAAAGGCAAAAAGCTATGTACCGCCTCTCGAAGCTTCGCACGTCTATCAACCCACTTTCCTCTTCTCTCTCTCTCTCCTCTCTTTCTCTCCCTCGCTTCTCCGCCTCCTTTTCCGGTAAAATACTACTCTCTCTCTCTCTCTCCACACCAACCGTTTTCTTCTTCAAGCTTGAAAAATGGAGTTTCTCTTCAAACTTTCTTTCTCTCTCTCTCGTGATTATCGGCAGGACACAGCAAGGTTGAAGAAGCTACAGAGTCTAGCTTCGTACATCCCACTGCCATTGTTCACCCCAATGCCGTTCTTGGTCAGGTACTCTTTGCACAGTAATTTCTTCATTTTTCTTCATTTTTGCCTCTTTTTGAAGCTGGGTTTTGATGTTTATCACAATTTCTTTGCTCTGTTTGCTAAAAACTCTTGTGGGTCTTTTGAAAAATTTATTGTTAGTTTTTGTTTATCTGGGTTGCCTTGACTTGGTTAATTATCGTACCATACATTTGTAAAATGCTTTAAATTGGTTAGTTATGGCGTTGGCCTTGATGTGGATTATTTTGGGCGGAAAGGAATGTGATAATTTTTTAAGTAAAGGAGCTGGATTTTTTAGCCTAATTATTTCCGTGTCGCAGTCGGCATTCTTCTGATAGTGGACGCAGCTCTCACATCGAAAGTGTTTCACTCTAAATATTGCTCTTGTTAGTAAAGGAGTAGATCATTGTTTATCTAGGTCGCTTTTAATCTTGTTTGTTAATTGTTTTGTGTACGTTGGAAAAATTCTTGATGTGTGGTTCAGGGTGTTTCAATTGGTCCCTTTTGTACTGTTGGGTCTTCTGCAAAGCTTGGGAATGGTTGTCGATTGAATACGGGTAGCCATGTAAATGGAAATACAGAACTGGGGAGCGTTGCGTTCTCATGACGTGAGTTTGGACATTGATTTATTTCTATTGATACATTGCTGATGCATAAATCTTCTTTTATTTGAATGTCGTACTTGCTTGTGTGAGGCAGTGGTGCTGTGGTGGGTGATGATATTCCTGGGCATGTAGTGATGGGATCAGATAACATTATAGGACATTATGCTGTTGTTGGTATTAAATGCCAGGACTTGAAATACAAGGTTAGTTTCAAAGTGATTTGATGGTAGCCAGTCATATTTACACTCTGGAAAGTGATGCAAATGCTCACATTCCTCACACCTTACAATAAGCAGCATATTTTGTAAAGAATTTACACGACGAAAGTACAGTTTTATTTTGTTTATCTTCATCTATCCTGAATCCCTAGAGTAATTTTACATGTAAGCATATATGTTTGTGGAACATATGTCTGTGTGCATAAAATCGCTCTTCTGTGTTAGTGCTAGCTTGCCTTGTGAGCTTGCTATTGACTCCGCATTACTACTATCTTACTTGTCGTTGTCATACTATGTGTAATTAACATTCTACATTACTTGTCTTCACCATAATGTGTCAGGTTATCAAACTGTGTTGCAATTCTACTTAACCATATTTTGTTTTCATGTTTTAGCCAGGTGATGAATGTTTCCTTGACGTTGGAGACAGCAATGAGATCCGAGAACATGCCTCAATCCACCGATCTTCAAAGTCAAGTGATAGAACGGTATGTGATAGGCTAAAATGTTTTGGTTCCAAAGTAGTAAACTTCTCATCAGGTTTGACTGAGACGATCTTGTCTCTCATTATGCAATCAGGTTATTGGAAACAACAATCTCATCATGGGATCTTGTCATGTTGCTCATGATTGCAAAATAGGGAACAATAATATATTTGCAAATGGTACGCTTCTAGGAGGACACGTTGTGGTTGGAGTAAGTTTCTTGCTTATTTTATGTAGTTGTAAAGAAGTTATCATTTTGGAGTTTAGCTGTTGAGAAAGAATCTGATTCGAAGTTAATATAAGTGCTTCAATGTAGGACTATGCTCACACTGCAGGCGCTACTGCTGTTCATCAGTTCTGCCATATTGGTTCATTCTCTTTCGTTGGTGGTGGTTCTGTGGTATGATATCTACTTCCTCTTATTATTAAGATCCATAGTTGCTGCTGTCCACATGAACATGACGTTTTTAAACCAATAGTTTGGGACAATTATCACCCTTATACTAGTACTTGAAATGTCGCCTAGCTCATATATGATTAGTGTTTTTCTGAATAGTAATGTATTCCAGAAACTAAACGTGCATTTGCAACATTACTCATTTTTCAGTTATGCAATATCTGTCACTTTTTTATAAGTAGATGGTAACTCTTTCAGTTTTTAATATCGTTTCTATTGTTTTTATCTCTAAAAGGTTACGCAGGATGTGCCGTGGTATATGATGGTTTCAGGGGAAAGAACTGAGCTTCGAGGTTTGAATCTGGAGGGCCTTCGACGTCATGAATTCACATCTACTGAGGTATTATTTGAACAAAAATCTGCTTTAGTTTGACTGATGTAAGTTGTTCTAGTTTTTTATGCATGAACAAGCTTCTATGACTTTGGCAAGGACCTAGATTACAAGCATAAGAATGGCCTATAGAAAGATTTTCATGCCCGTGGACGAGGATGTTCGAGGTTTTGAAGAACGTCTTGCTGAAGTGGTATGACATCTTGACTCAAGCTGCTCTCTCTCTCTCTCTCTATATATATATATATATATACAGTAACCTTAAAAGTGTATATTGACTGGAGCCAATTCTATGATGCAGGAGCAGGACGAAAAACTGGCAAATGTTCCTGCGGTACGTTACATGGTGCAGTCTATTCGTGATTCTTTTGGAGAAAACCGGAGAGGAATATGCAAATATAGACATTGGACCGGCTCATAAATTCATCCCATGGTGAGTTATTGCATCTCTCTTTAAAGGGAAGTCTCATTCTCCAACAGAAAAATAAACTAAATAAATAACAACTTTATTTCCTCTTACGCCTTTGTTCCTGGAAATGTTTTGATTAGCACCTGAACACCAGAAGAGCAGAGAAGATATTTACTCTAGTTAACAATAATATTATTCTCCCCCTCTAGTAACTTTCTCCTTTCGTAACTACAACTGAACAAGTGGATAACATTTTTTTTCCATTGCATGAAAAGAAAAGAATATGATGTAAATTGGTTGCACATATACGCATGCATTATTGTGCTTGTAATTTTCATGCTCTTATTATTTTTTTTAAAATCTTTTTAACCTTTGAGTGATATAATTTGTTCTTGTAAAGGTATATTTAAATGCATTGAGTTAATGCTCCATTTACAATTTGTCCTCCTGGGTTGCATATTGCATCAGTACCTTGAGGCTGCATTTGCACTTTCTAGATATGGGGTGTGTGAGAAATTTAATTATGCATTGTTGCGGTCACCGAATGATTTCGATTTTCTTTTTCTTAGCAGATTAAGCCTAGTTTCTACTCTCTTGCGATATTTTAAAAGATGTGGATTGATACCGTATGAAAGACAATCATGCAGCTCGTTGGTCAACCTGTTTTGAAGGTTGATTCTTGAACAGTTCCCATTATTTAAGGAAGCAAAAAAAAAAAAAAATCCGTATTGTCTAGGGCTATAATACAGAGAGGAAATTGCAAAGCGTATCATTACGTAAACGAATGAAATATCGAGCTTCTCTGTTATTGAGTGGGAACTAGCTAAGCATTTTCGTTGACATGGTGACAAAACTTAGTTAGTTGAATTGTGCGTTGAACGGTTGTATTGACCATGAATTGCGAGCTTATTTTTTATAAGCACAAATTGAATTTATTCTGAAACTTTCTTTGAATTTCAATTCTTCTATAATTTCAAATTTCAGTTATTTCTCTACCCTATAAGACTACTTGAAAATAAGTTAATTGGACATGGGATTTCTATACTCGCTTTCCTGATAAGCAAATCTATGCTATATCATTAGCTGACCTAGACTTCTCACTCCACATCATATCATATTTTATATATATACATATACATAAATATATATATATATATAATACATGCCTCTGTTTGGTAAGTTAGTTGGAGATGGAATTTTTAAGTTGGAGTTGGTTGATTTTTCAAAAAATAGTTATAAATTTTGTTGACTTTTCAGAAAAAGATAAAATTGATATGAAAAAGTATAGTTTAGTTGAAGTTAAACTTAAATACCAAACAGTATTATAATATTTCTCATTTCTAATGTTTCTCGATGTCCCTAAAATCAATGTTGACTTGATCAAAGAAATGCTGATCTTCAACCTTGTGTTAATTTTTACTGGAATTGCTTGAATTGGGAACCCAAGTCAATCCATAGACTTGGAACCCTTTGTTCTATCGCTTGTTTTATTGTTTGGAAAATTTCACCATTCATACTGGTCTTGTTTGAGTGTATGTTAGGTAAGGACTTTATAACGTTTACTTCACTTGGAAAATGAAGAGGAAAAAGATTATTGTTTTCTTTTCATATTTAATTACGTGTTTACTTACATAAACAAGAATGATACTCTTGTGGGCCCCTACGACCCCATACGATATAGGGATGAGAAAAGGGTGTGAACAGCAGTATATCTTTGATATGTTCACATCTTGTAAACCTATGGCTATTTGATTTGTAAGAAAGGGAGTTGAATTATTTTTATTTCTCACATTGAATTATTGGAATGGTAATTACGTTGGATTATTTGATAATTAGAAACTTGAGAGTGAATCAACGATATTTATTCTTATTTTTTTTCCCTGTTCAAACCTATTTACCTTTCATATTACATTCTATTATGGCTTGTTAAACACGTCCTTAGTGTAGATGCAATTTAGACAGGTCAAATCCCCCTTTTTTTTTTCTTTTTTTTTTTTTTTTCAATCCCGGTTTCTTGATTGCAAAAGAATATTCCCTTGTACTAGGACTTTCTTGTATTTTTCCTCTAAGCAGTCACTTCCATGACTATTTTAATGCAGAGGCACTCATAAATTGGAGAGAACAAGGTCTTGCATTCACTTGTTTGTCCAACAAGAAACTTCAGATTAACGAAAGTGTTCTTTAAAAAAATTAAAAAAAAAAAAACTTTACTTTTATTTAAAATGATAGACATTTGACAATTTGCAGTAAAAAGAAATGAATAAATAAATAAGAGCAATGACTGATTTTAAAAAGACTACCAAATTCTTTGATTGAAGCTTAAATCAACTTCCCTCTTTATGTAATTATCAAAAAAAAAAAAAAAAAAAAAATTTCTCTTCATGCTTTAACAATTCCTTCTTGAATTCCTCGTTCCTATAACCAGAAGCGATGATTTAGAAAGTTACCCTTTTGTCTATTAATAAAGACAAAATACTTTTCGGAATCCTGAATTATTGTGTATTTTTTTTAATAAATTTAATAGTTTTAACAAACTTCAAGAACAAATGTTCTTTCGCCTACTATTACAATCATTTCTTTCGCCTACTATTACAATCATTCCCCTTAACAAAATTGCTATCTTTGGATTAAGATAATATATATTAATATATATGTACGTATATAAATGAGATTACTGTTACTCTTTATGGGGTTCTGGCTATATCAAATCATCACTGAAAATAATAATAATTAATTTTCTTTTTTCTTTTTAAATGAAAGGTGCTATAGTGCTGATACATTGGACATTCTACATATTCTAGTTCTAGACTGGATTATGGTCAGTGATGTAATCTTTTCTTTAATATCTCAAGTGGCATAATGTTGATATTTATATATATGTGTGTGTTTATATATAAGGATTATATTAATATCATCTGCAAATGGGATAAAAAAGGCTATTTGCTGAGTTCATAATATTAAAGTAGCTGTTGTAATCCTTGATTTGAATACGACCCATGCAATAACCTTGCCCGTTCTTTCTTCCTTTTTTTTGGAATAAAATAAAAATAATAATAATAAAAAAGTTGAATGGAGAGTGCTCCATTTCCATGTTGCCTAATAAATAATTATTCTTAATCCCTTTCCATTTTCAGTAAGAGCGCCACAGAGGCATCGGCTCCAAATTTAGAAACCATATCCCTTAAAAACGTTTGATAGTATATCACCGCCTAAACTCGTGACCTCCCGCTTCAAATTAAGAGCTAGTGGTTCTAATGGTTAGAATGGGATTGGACAGTTGGTGGGAAATCTTTGTATAAGCAACAGACACATTGGTTTAGAGTTTCCAATTTTACTCGCCAATAATTGGCCAATAAAGAGTGCAAAAATATGAAACTTGAAAAAAAAAAAAAAAAAAAAAAGGTGGAATATGAAAGCTGATCAAATACCTACATAAAAGCAGTGCTTTTCAGAGCTTCAACAACTAAGGGGGTGTTTGGAGAACAAGTTCAACTCCAACTAAACTGTACTTTTTCATCTCAATTTTTATCTTTTTCTGAAATTTTTTTTTATCTTTTCTGAAAAGTCAACAAAATTTACTATTGAAACTTAAAAATCTTAACTCAAATCCAAACATCAAACACCCTCAAAACTGACGGTGCACTCATGGCCATTTGCTTCTCATAAAGTTGATGCCTTTTGGGTTCTTGCGGAATTAATCACTTATAATACAAAAAAAATTAAAACAAAAAAGAATTATTTTTATAAATTAATCAATCTTTTACACAAGTATTTAATCATGATTTGACAAGACTGTGATTTAGGAACTTACATTAAAGTTGCTATTAAATTCCATGCTTTTGTTAAAGATGTACAATATTAAAATTGATTCTTTTTTTTTTTTTTTAAGGATATTAAAGTTGATTCTAGTTGGATCAAAAAGTCAATTTTCACATCCCTAATTAAACTCACAATTTTTTACATACCCACAAATCTTAGCTTTCTCATAGGCTAATGCCCAATTGCTCTATCCCCTGAAAAAATTGAAGCACCATGATTTTTATAATTGTGATGTTTTCACTTTTCAAGATTCCAAAACTCAAATCAATTTGGAGAAATGTGGCTCGAAAAGGTTAATAAGCACTAAGCTGGTTTTGATCAAAATCCATCCTTGTGGTGAGATGAAGAAAAAAAAAAAACTTTGAGAAAACCTAAAGTTTGTATTTCTATTTTTTTTTTTTTTTAAATATTTGAACTATCAATTCTGTTGGGTCCCTTGGTGATAATGCAGATATCAAGCTTTGACAAAGATTTACGAAGAATTATAATTAAATTAGTTTTGTAGCTCTAAGAAAAGTGAAAGGTCTCATGATAATCTTAATTAAATCCTGAAATGGAGCAAATAGTTCAAAGAGTACTATCACCAACTTCTTGCATATATTATATTATTTAGAAAAGAGAGAAACATAATATATATATATATATATTAGTAAATTATTTAATTCCTAGTCAAACAAGATTAGAAAAAAACTAATATATTATTTTTTTCTGGGCCATTATCTACTGGTTTTATACGAGAGAAGATTCCTTGGTATAATAATGCCAAATGAATCCTAATAAAATGGTCAGTCTTTCCTGGTTCAGACAAGGAAGGAGTAAAAATATTCCCCCCACTTGGCTTCCAGATTCATTAAAATTAAAATTAAAGAAAAAAAATCAGTTTCAAATCCATGACAAAGTAAAATATTGACATTTAATTAAGTTGGCTTATATATGTATACAATATAATAAAAATGTGTCCAATACACACACACACACACACACACACACACATAAATCCAATATAATATATCTCAGTCCCTATCTTTTATTTCAATTTATTATGTATTTAGTTTTACCGATAATTGGAAAGAGAATACTCAACACCCAGGATTCTGTTTGGGACAATAGTACCTTAGCCAAAGTCATTAGCCATAATTCATTCGACCACAAGGAAAATTGATGTGACATTTGAAGTTGCATATTGTATTTAACAGTTTTTCTTTATTATAATGATTATTATTTATTGTTTGTGTTCTTCTGTGTATTATTGATTGGAATGGTATATTTTAAGGATACAAATTTATTTATTTACTATATGAGAATTTGATAAAAATGGTGGGATTTAACAACGAGAATTCAAATTGTCAGATCTGTATTAACTAATGTTAGTTTTACATACTTTTAATACATTAGGTGAGATTTGAGGTTTAGAATTATGTACAATTAATTATAAAAGCCAAGAAGTTTTATCAAGGGACATAAATTAAACAAGTAATGTAAAATAAACTTTGAACAAAAAATTAAATTTAATTTGTAAAGCTTAGTCTTTAAATAGTTAATTTATATAGTGATGTAGTTGGTTTATTATTTATTTATTTGAGATTTTTGGTTAGAAATATGAGTACTTATTAATCAAAATTTAGGGCGTAATTGAATTTTTCTAAAAGAAGATATGTAAATATTGCAATTAAAAGGTCCTTCAGCAGGGGAAATAAGGGAAGAAATTGTAAAACATTTTAGCATAGGAATAAAAACTTAGGCTACGCTATAGCCTTCCTCAACTCAATATAATTGTCCTTGTACATATCTAGCACCTAAAAGGATACCCTATTATAGAAAGCTCGATTTCATACTTAGCATCCAAAAAAGAACTATTACTTCAAATCTAGAAATATAGGTCATTACTTTTTTTGATTGATTTCGTTTATTTCATAATAAATCTCGGATTTTAGCATTTCGTCCATTTGTTTGAAATAAATTTTGAATGGTTAACTTTCCAGAAAAGCATTGCCTTATGTTCACATGTTAAATTTCAGCCAGAGGCAAATATTAGACTTGTTCTGGAGAATCAAACTTGCCCAAACTTTGGTTTAAAAGCTAAATTCTTAAATAAGAGCTTTGAAGTCTATTTTTAATTTTTTATTTTTAATTGAACTTCTCTTCCTGTGGCTGTAGCCTTTGACAGTTTGGCTGCAATTTTACTGAATTTCCTAGGAAAGTGGCATCTTAGTTGATTAATATCAACTTTGAAACTTCTCAGTTTTCTCTCACATTTTCTTTTCCTTTTCTTTTCTTTCTTTTTTATTTTTTAATAGTCACCTACCTACCCCCAAAGATTCGGAGGATCATCTCTCTCTCTCTCTTTCTCTCTCCTAGTATAATACGATACGAAAAAGAATCATAGACGTATTTATTAAATGGTTATATGCCACTAAAAATAGATTAGTTTTCAGCTTATACATATATCTCTATTGTAGTTGCAGTTATAATTTAAAGATAATTTCATACTTGACTTTATCATACAATGTAGAATTCGAATTCTTTATTTATAAATTCAAAAAATGTATATGCATCTCAGCTCATATATACACAACATACACAGATACATAAATTGTTCTACATGTACGATTCAAAATAATATGAACAACTCAAAAAAAAAAAAAAAAAAGTAAAAAGATTATGAACAAGTAAATTCAGTGGAATTGTTGCATGGGATAACTAGATAAGCTTTATATAAAGAGAGAGAAAGGGCTCGAGGGTATATGCCAAATTATACTTCCAATTTGTTTAAGATACAGTACTTTAAAGGACAAAAGACTTTCCTCCATAAGATAAGCTTTCACGATATATTAATTAACACATATTTAATAATATATAAGAAAATTTTAAAGAAAGAACTCTTATTTTACAATATTGATAAAACTGTTATTTTTAGAATTAAGCGGTTCTGTGTCGCATGCTGTAAGTATGATAAATATAAAATAATATCATATGAAGAAGTGGAATTTGATATTTTTAAGGGATTTGACTTATATCTCAAAAGATTAATTTATTAATTGAATTGGTCTAATATTCTTATATGTCTATTATTAATATTCTATTTTTATGGCGTAGAATTCAGATTTCTTTTAATCTTCTCTTGAATATTTATAGAGAGAGAAAGAGAAGTGATGTGTGTGTATATATCTATATATATATATATATATATGTTTGTGTGTGTATGATGGGAGAGAAGAGATGTACTTAATAGAATTATTTTGTAATTAAGGAAGCCAAGTGGGAAAAATATCCAATTATAACATAAGTACATATATCCAATCACCATCTCTTGGTGTGCATCCATTTTCATAAACCCCACCTCACCCCCATCATCAAATATACCACCAAACACAAAACTCATTTGCTCTCTCTCTCTCTCTACATATATATATATATATCTCTCTCTCTCTCTCTCTCTCTCTCTCTCTCTTCTGGAGTTAAGAAAATTGTGGGTGTGTCGGCCGTTAATCTTTATCCCCCTGTGAGAAGCTGAGCCTGAACTTTGTCTGCAACAAAATGGGCAGAAAGTGCTCACATTGTGGAAACATAGGCCACAATTCAAGAACTTGCACGAATAACAAGGCTTCTACTACTTCTGTTGGAGGATCACTTAGGCTCTTTGGGGTCCAACTTGACGTATATTCCTCTTCCTCCTCCTACTCTTCCATAATCTCCATGAAGAAAAGCTTCAGCATGGACTGCCTCCACTCCTCCTCCTCCCCTTCCTCGTCCCCTTCCTCTTCGATGTCTTCCAGAAACCTCGCCGGCCTTGACGAAACCTCTCTCGACAAAACCTCTCTTGGCTATCTCTCCGACGGCCTCATTGCCCGTCCCCAAGAGAGAAAGAAAGGTATGGAGTGGAACTAATAATTGGTTTTATTCTTGTATGTATCAAAGATTTTCGCCTTTTTAATTTTTAATTTTTTTTTTAATTTTGAATATATGTAGGAGTTCCATGGACAGAAGAAGAGCACAGGACATTTCTAATTGGGCTTGACAAGTTGGGGAAGGGTGATTGGAGAGGCATCTCTAGAAACTATGTCACAACTAGAACACCAACCCAAGTTGCCAGTCATGCCCAGAAGTATTTTCTGAGGCAGGCAAGCATCAACAAGAAGAAGAGACGATCTAGCCTATTTGACATGGTATGTACATAAACACACACACATATATATAAGCATATTCTCTTAACTGGCAATCGGACTTGAAACTTTTCTCGTATGTTAATTGGAAAAATTGGTTGATTTCATCATGTTTTTTCAGTATATATATGTATATAATTATATATATATATGATGCCAGGTTGGGAGCAGCAACAACATGGTGGTGAAAAGTAGTCCTCTAAATAGTTCCAACTTCAAGCCAAGTGATGATTATCCAACTCCAAATTGCTCTCAACCATTGATTCAAACTTCAGTTTCCGATAATCCGAAACCAGATGAATGTTCTCAAATTGCTTCTTCTTCTTCTGCTTCTCATCATCATCATCATCAACATCAACATCATCATGATTATGTGCCTGTTTGGATACACGGATTAACCAATCCCCAGATGAATTCCAATCCAAATGCAGCAAACAAACAAATTACCACTTCTTCAAATGCCGCAACTACAGCACCTGATCTAGAGTTGAAGCTGGCGGGGCCGCGGTCGCCTAATCTGGAACAAAATAATAAGTCGTCTTCAGGTCACCTCCTTGTTGGCCCTATTACTGTTACATGACTTTGAAACCGTAGAGAAATTGTTATAATTTTTGTGGTCATGATTGATATCATCCCCAGAAGGTAGAACATGATCACGGAAGATGCCATCTTGCAAATTCGCCGTGTTATACGGGTTTAGAAAATTAGTATATGCCTTAACCATGGGGAAGATAGTCTTTGTTTTTCTTTTCTTTTCTTTTGATGGAATAAATAGATGTATTATCAATGACAAACGTTATGGAAGTATTAGTTATATGACCAATATCAGAAAAATTTAGTATATTCTGGTTTAATTTCCGATAATATGCATGCTTTTGGTTCCAATTACTACACTGAGAATTACAGGATTTTAAAGAAGAAACTTGTAAATGTGACAAAATTCTCAATCCAAAATGATATTATTTGGACCATGTGTTGATATCTTCACTACAAACAAAAAAAATAAGAAAAGGGTAAGATTGGAAATTTGAAGTTCAGCACCACATAGCGCATGTGATATATTCGCCAATGAATTTGGAGGGAAGGCTGTTTGGAGCGCGAGAAGAAAACAAAATTTATTTTCTTTTGTGTTAGCTAGCTAGCTGGGTTAGTACTGACAGCTGTGGAAAAGAAACAAGAGTGAGGATGAAGGTTCTTGATCAGCTTCTTCTGTATTTGAATTATTTAAAATATATATATATATATATATATATATATTCTTCATTTGGCTGCTAAGAAGAGGAGAAGGAAAAAGAGAAGTTGTATATAATTAGATGTCCAAGTTGGAAATACCTAGCCTACTTGTCTTCATTTCCTTGGTGACCAAATGGGAAGATTATTATCCATTCTTGTTTCTTTGTGAAATCTTCCACAGATCATGATAATCTTTTCAATCCAAGAGAAAAAAGAGGCCTAAATATCTAGAAATACACACTGCACATGTGTGTGTGTGTGTGTGTGTGTGTGTATATATATATAGATAGAATAATTTATATATATACAAAAGACTTTCATGAAAAATAGAAAAGTACTACTTTCTTAAACTAGAGTTTACTTTGTTATATAATTAGATTCCAATTTAGCATTCCTATCTGCAACTTTTCCCGCTACACGTTTCTATTAGATTTGAATTCTCATAATTCTTATCACTTTTCACAACATATATAGATACACATACATATATATACGTTTATATATGTATATATTACTTGTCATGCCCACCAATTGCTACAAAACTCCAAATTTAGCAGAAGATGTTTAAGGGATGGAGAAGCTGCACTTTTTGATGAAAAGAAATGCACCAAATTATTTAATGCACCTGAACATGTAAAAACACAGATATAGACATATATATATATATATATATATGTCTCTCTCTCTCTCTCTCTCTCTCTATATATATATATATATAAATGTATCTAGTTAGTTCTAACATAAAAAAAGATGGGACCACCCAAGTGGTTGTTTTGGTAGGTTGATATTCAGGTGCTGTTATTAAATCTTAGCTACTTAAAAGACCTTTTCTCTTTAGTCCTACAACTCCGAGATAGAAAAGATTGTGTTTTGCCAAACCTGAGGTAAGCAACTTCCTAGATAGACTTGCTTGGCTAGCCCACTGCCTTTGACTTTTTTTACATTCTGTAATTTCTATACAATTTCATAGCATAAGATAAAAAATGACTAGTAACAGAAAAAACAACAGTAACAATAATATTTTTAATAATGGAGAGGTACATACATATACATGGATAAGCTGCTATTTGACACCTTTATAAAATGGTGTTTATAACTTTTTCTAGGTTATTATAACAATTAGGTGATCATTTAAATGTTGTTTACATCAATGTCTAAATATTATTACATTAAAATATTTTTAATAATAAATTACATATTAATCAATTAATCATTATAAATTTCTAAATAAAAAGTTATAATTACTGGATGTATCCGCTCACTAGATGCAAAACTTTATATATATATATATATATATATACACACATATATATTTGCAGCATTTAGTTGGTTGCCCCATTTACAAGGATAAAGTACTCTTGACTTGTCTGAGTCAAATTTGGATTAATAGAAGGATAAATTGTCACAAATACTAGGTTCAAAATTAGAGAATTCAGAGAGAAAATTAACTGAAAAATAAAAAGAAGAATTTTTTGACTAATAATAGATGGTGTTAGCAGTGTCGTTAAATTATTACAAGTAAACTTATATGCTTGATAGGACATTACAAATAGTACTTTTTGTCTAATTCTTTTGCTTTTGTTTTTTTGTTTTGGTTAGAGACAAAAATCTTTGACTGTGATTTTCTATCTTCTTGAAGGCATATATATACTACAATTATTTACAATTTGGGAAAATTTCAAGGACTCTATTATTATATATTTTAAAAAAAATTAAATATAAGGAAGACAAAATATATAGTTTGTATGCGCACCAAGCTGACACATCTCAAAGCGCTCTGACTAATATTTTAAAAGATAAGGAAGAAATATAACCTTGTCAACAACGTGTGAAGGGAAATAGAAACTCCATTAGCACCTTCTAGGCTTTTTCTACACACCAATGAGAGAAATTGTCTAGTTTGTACATTTTTGTTTGTTTCTTTGGAAACCCCTCTTGTGGGGTCACTTCATCTTATCAAGGACTTTAAATTCAATATCCATATTTATACATATACATATCCATATACATATATATGTATATAGGATATATGATATAGGATATAGGATTTAGGATATAGTTGTTTGAACTTCAGATCCAACCTCTGGTTTTTACTTGTAATATCATGGAAAAGGAAGCACGTTAATATTTTTATTCTCATTATTAAAAAAAAGAAAAAAATTCAGAATCCTTATAAACTGAAAAGAGAGAAAAGATATGAACCAGTAGGTCCTGTTCTTTTTTCTTAGTGTTGTTATGAAATGACTTCACAACTTAAAGTTTCTTAATCATGTCCTTGACTGGTTTTCTCACTCAAGATTTAAGTTTGAGTTGTATATATAATTTTCTTTATATTAAGACTGAGTTTACATTACTAATTACGTACCACGAAATTTATTTAGAGTTATTAGCATTGTTGCCCTTGAACTATTCGGGTTTTGCAACTTACTCTCTATTTATTGTAATGTGTTTTATTTTGTTAACGTCTATCAGATTAAAGCTTACATTTTTAAGATTATTATAAGATCTGAATTGAATTTAAAATTTTTTTATCGGAAATATATTATAATAAGTTGGAAAGTTTAAGGATAAATGTGCAACAACAAATAAAAAAACCCCAAATTTATAACATGTTCAATACTTTTTCAAGAATGAATAATAGTAGTAATAATGAGAAAAAGACTACAAATCAATCTTGGATTTTCCCAATGTTTGTATGTGTGTGTGTTTTGGCCCACATGGAAGAGTATGGCACATTTATTAGTCACTTTTAAGAAACAGTGACCTTTCAACTAACATATTTGTCGTCCCTACTACCTGTGACGATGTCCATGAGGTGTCAAATTGTTTGGATTCTTTTACTCAATCAAATCCCCATATTATATATATAAACATGTAACATATATAATAAAACTCAACTATAACGTTCACATGAAATCTGTGGAGGATAGAATTTTGTTCTTTATGCCATTAAATTAAAAAGAATCCAATAAATTTAACGTTTCCAATTGCTTCAGATCTCCACATTTATGTCTTAATTAAGCCATATTATTCATGTTTAATAATATCCATTGATGTCATCTTTGGTTGATGCCTTAATTGGATTATCCTTTCAATAATTTTGGAGTGTTATAGACGTATTTATAAACGAGATTTCAATGATTACGATTTTTTATAACCATCACCATTTGAATTATAAAAATAATAAGCTCATATATACCTTATCAATGTATTAGAACCGTCCGATCCATATCACATTATCAAAATCTGTTGAGGGATAGATATTAGCTAGGTTAGTATATATTTATTATATGCTTGAACAAGACGATGACTGGAAGGTTTGACATGTGAAAAACATGGTCTGTAAACAAATTAAAAGAAAAAATGAATATGACATGGTAGATAAAACTTCAATTCCTATACCAAAACTAAAATCAGATTATAGTACTATGAACGTTAAGTTTCCTTCTTCTTTTTTTTTTTTTTTTTTGAAAAATGGGTTTCATGTGCTTTAATTATATATCTTTCCTCAGCAGTAAGTTTTATGGATTTATGTTCTTTTTGTTCTCTTTCACTAAAAGATAAGATTCAAAGGACCATTAATTATAGGCAGGGTCCAAGGCTTTCCCTCCAATAGAGGCATATATGATATATGCGAGATATATATATATATATATATATATAGATGGAAGATGAGACACAAGATTTAAATGATGATCATACGAAGGAAAAGACTTTTCTACATATATATATGTATATATGACATGCATGTCACCGACAAGATTGTCGATTATATAGTGCAGAGAGCTTCTCGGTGGCACTGGCAATGTTTGGTAACTTTCTCACTAATGACTAAGCTTAAATGGTACCTTAATCTTTATAAATAAAGCCTTAATTCTCACAATACTGCTAATGATCTATGGTTCGAGTGCTGAGTGAGAATCTTAAATATGAAGATTTGTTTTGCAAGTTCAGTATATTCATTATATTTGGGACCATGTCATTAAGGTCTCCTTCAAAGAATATTCATGTCAGCAAAATAATAGCACTTTCTAGAGAAATTGTAATCAATAACTCATTTTCTAATTTTTTTTGTTTGATAAATGACCGGATAATATTGGACCAATTTACTCAATAACTAGATGTATGGGTTAAATTGGTCAATAAATATGAAATTTACTCAGATTAATTAAAGAAAAATTATATAAATAGACAAATTTTTCATAATTATTTAAATAAATGACCGAAGTTCTTTTTTATTTAGTAAAATGATCATTAATTAGTGATTAATTATCACTGATTAATTGAAATCAATTGATAAAAAATATATATTAATATTGATCAATCACTGATTAACAATGGTTAATCAGTGATTGAATAATTGATCATTTCTCAAAAAGGGTAATTTTTTTAATTTTACAAAATTTTGGCTATTTATTAAAAAATTTCTTTAAAAAAAAAAGGTCATTTATTTATAAATCTTACTTTGTAATACAAGATTTACACATATTTACCGGTTAATTTTATCACTAAATATGAAATGAAAGTTACAAAAAACGGTCATTCCTAAAAATATCTGCTATTTTTTTTTTCTTTTAAATCTCCCCTTAGAAGTCGGTCATTTTCCCAAATCACCCCACTTTTTTTTTTTTTTTTTTCTAACATCATTCCCTTCAGTTTACAACATATTTTTTCTATAATATTGCAGTTGACAAACACAAAGAAAATACTATTTGCATACGTAAATTATCTCCATAATTATGGCCATCTTATTACTACTAATCAGTGGCTTTTGTCCACATGACGAGGGAATAGCCCTTTTCTATTGTCTGACGTGTTTAGATGAAGATATATATATATATATATATATGCACACACACACATATATATGTATATAATCTCGACACCAGAAATTATTTGTTCCATTCTCTTCAATGTCACCTTCAATATGGTAGTTAAAATATTTTCCTCTTATTTTTTAATTAATACACAACATATTTTCTACTTATGAAGGATCACCCACCTACCATTATTTATTTATATAGCAAACTAAATAAATTGAGACAAATAGCAATCAACGAGGTGACGACTTTTAATTCCTCATGGCGTATGAGTTTGTCATGTTTTCATTGTCAATACCGAATTTAGAAGTTACTATTATTCTATAACACATAATGGTTAATAATTTTAGCAACTTCATATATTAATATTAAATCTTTCCCAATAGGTCTTATATGTGAGATATAATAATAAACGGAGTAGAGTAACGATTTCAAAAAATAAATAAATAAACAAATAAATATAAAAAATAAATGGAGTAACAGAAAATCTATTATGTACAACGATATTTCAAAAGAAAAAATTTATGTAAAACAATAACTTTATAAAAATATATCAATAAATAATTGATCTATTCGTAATTTATTTATTTATTTTTAAATTGAAAATAAAGGTTTTGAACTCTATATTTTTTAATTGAATCAAGTACAGAATTAATGTTAGATTATATATGCAGCCACTCATAATTTAATAATTTGACTTTAAAATATGATGATTCGAACTCTACACATTGTGATAGAGTTAACTGTGAAATTACACTAGGTATGCGTGCAACAACACTCGTAATTTAATATTAATCCTTTGTAAAGTTAATATTAAACACAATAAAAATCATGTAAAATTTTTTTTTTTTTTTTTGAAAGCATCATGTAACATCTTTTATTTCTACATATTATAGATCAATTTTTGCATATAAGCCTCTATAAATGTAAAGTATCTTTCACCACGTCATTAACATAATAATTATTCAAATCAATGCCGCATATTTCAAGCCAGGACCATCGCCAACATTGTTTCTCCCATTAAAAAAATACATATATATATATATATATATATATCACACACACACGCATATAAATATATATAAATAAAATGATTTGACTTTTTGGGTCAATCAATCTGCTTAATTGAAGTCGACATAAAGCATTTTTTCATTTTTGACGCAACGACATTTACTTTGGTTATCTTCACCAACTGATTATTTTGATTGATTATATTTAGGGGCATATTACATCGGATATTTTGACATAATTCACTTATATTTTTTTAAAATTATTTACGCTGTACTTTCTGAGCATAACTTTCTGAGCATAACGTGAAAGGCAAAACTTCAAAGTCAGTTGAGTAAGCAATATACCAAACACATAATTTATACAAAACTGCATTCATTATGATGTCATTATGGATCTTTTTCTGCCATATTATTAATTTCTAATTTAAGAAAAAAAAAAACTTAAAAAAAAAAAAAGGATATTAGAGTACCAGATAAGTTTTTCAGGTTATGACTATAATCAACTAACTGATTAATTCTCTATTTACAACTTCTTGAGCTTATATTGCTACTTGGGATAATCATTTTCTAGATGCTTTCAGCTGAAGTCTGCAAATAATATTAAATACGAAGAAATTATGTGCCTAAACTTTCACCAAAGGGCAATTAGAGTTTTAAAGTACTTCATTATAAAGCTGATTATGCTTTTTATTGTTCCTTTCGACTGAAGAAAGAAGGAAAGATTGACTTGGTTATTCAATTTGCAAGCAAACAGTGAACATCAATTCATAAGTTTCATAAGTAAGCTTTAGGGGCTCAATTATGAAGTTGTCCCCTAATAGAATGTATGGCTAGAATTATGGTAGGACCTTTTTTTATTTTTTATTTTTCCCTAATCGTAAGATAATTTATGATGCATTGGATAATGGACCAAATCAATTTAAACTATTAAAATTTAAGCTATTTTTATCAAATGAAACCCAACAAAAAAGATCCATGGTTCAAATCAGTATGAATCATCATTCAACTCTTGAAAACATTGCACAATACAATCAGATTTGGGTGATCATGGAGGCACTCAGGATGTATAGCTCTATATATATTACCAAAAGAGAGATAAAAAGATAATTTCAGTTTCTGTCAACGAGTTGAAATATAGAAGTTATGGCTTGTTTGGTGTTTGAATTCAACTCTAACTAAACTTTTTTTTTTTTTATTTACTGGATTTTGTTTTTTTTTCTGAAATGTCAACAAAAATTATAATTAGTTTTTGAAAAGTCAACCAATTTCAACTCAAAAATTTTAACTCCAACTGACGGAAATTGTTAGATTGTAAACTTATCACACACTAACTTACTAGGCCACCATGGACGTGGATTGGACTTCCTCTCTCCCTGATAGAATGAGTCCTATCCAAGCTCATTGAACAACAATATATTAGCTTTTATTTGTATTTCTCAGTTTCCTTTGTCTCTTTCGCTTGTTTTAACTTATTGAGAGGAGACAAGACAGGAAGAAAAGAAAAGAGGCTTGCGTTTGAACGACTATAATTGAGGTAAGTCGAAGGAATATTTTAAGTGCACTAATTGATGGCCATTTTCTCTCCACAGCAGACACAAGGGTCAATTCAATCTATATACATACCCTTTTCAACTGTTCATGACTATGAAATTAAAATTAAATTCCCACATTTTCAAGCACCATTTAACGTTTACATCAATGATGACTTCTTCTCTCCTATATAAAAACAATATATAAATATATGTATACAGTTTAATTGACTGAGTTCCATCAAAATTAAAAAAAATAAAGACAAAAATAAAAACAAAATATATGCAGCTACGGCATCTAGATTGATTGTCTTTTTCCTAATTCTTTTTTCTCTTTTTTTCCCCCTCTTATTGCATATTTTAAGTATCATACGAATGTATTCAAGAACAATCACTTTTTTTTTTTTTGCTTAAAAAAAATATTTGATGATGACCCTGTCATTTCTCATTTTTTAAGTTCACATACACAGTGACACTCCTCTGAGTTGGCTGGCTGAGGATTCGAACGTCTGATCTCCCGGTTAGTGAGATCCTAAGATTACTTCATTTATCAACTTATCTATGCTACGTGTTCTTAAATACAGCCGGCAGTTCCCTTTTTTTTATTTTAGCAAAAAAAAAAAAAGAACAATCACTTGTTAACTATTATTATTGCAGACAGCCTATTCAATATATACAAAATATTACAAGAGCAAATCTAGTTGGTATAAAATATATTCATATATATATATATATATATATGTATGTATATGCAGCAGTGAATGGTTTGCTGACTGTGTGCAGGAAATTTAAGTACTGTTCCCTTGTTTTTGTTTGGGGGGGGGGGATAAAATAAAATAAAATAAAATAAAAGGAAAATGGAAAATGGAAAACAGTGGTACCATTATAGGGATAAAGGATGGTACATTTCAGAGTTATGCTGAAAGAAAAAAATTTGCAAAATTGGAGATAAGAAGCTTGTAGATATTTTACACAAAATGGGTCATCAGAAAAGTAGACGATGACCTAATAAAAAGAATTAGAAGCTTTGTGTTACGGGCATATGTGTAAGCTATATATATTATCTGGCCAAGATTTTCGTATTCTTGGGTTTCAGTTGGCATTTTCGGTTTAACTCATGCCTGGTCAGGAATATGTACTGAATGTAGGCAACAAAGACGGGGCTTTGCGGTAGCGAAAACTTCTCACTCAATCGACTCTTTGGCACACTTAAGCACCTGTCCCCCAGAGTATACAACAAGCTCATCAGGTAAGGGGTTTGCAAATTTTTTTCTGATTCATGTTTTTTATTTTTTATTTTCTTTTAATATCATGAATCGTGAGAGCCGTGGACCATGATGGCAATACGCTTAGCACTGTCTGACCGAAGACTATCTCCTTTATATCCAATCTGGGAGGAGAAATAATTTTCAAATGACCTCAATACTCTTGCTTTGACAATCAATAAATAGCTTAGGCAAAATTGTAAACTAATGCATGTTGTTAAAAGCATGTTGTTCAAGGGAGAATCATTACCTCGCTAGGACTATCAGGCGAGAACCACCGCAATAGGACCCCAAGATGAACAACAGCAGGAATCAACTTGAAAAGCAAGGGCGTGGTTACCTGCACCATCATTGCGCAAGAATCAATATCCTGAACTGATTTAGACTTCCACACATGAATTAAGGGACGTCATATCGTATATAGTATAACCCGAAAACTAAAAAAAGAATAAAACAAAGATAAGTCATAATTCGGTAAACCATACACCGTTGCTTAAAAATCATTAACGTAAAATATGTCAATTCAATGAGTTTTAAGAGTTGCCTCACAGATAAATGAACATAAAGCCAAACTACCGATGTACTATAATGGAAAATCATATTATCAAAACAATATAGACAACCAACAATTGTTCAAGCAAAAACAAAAAGAAAAAAATAAAAATAAAAAGTTGAACGACTAATAAATCCAAGGTCAGTTGTCAAGTCCTAAAAGATTAATTTGTGTTCCCATGTTCTCTCCCTACCATAGAAGAACATTCAGAATTCCATTTTTCTATTAAAGTACATAAAATTGAGTATCGACTTTAATTTTTTCCTACGTGTTGCAAACTCATTATAATTCTTTGCTTGAAGGTTACTGTGGGCATCACATGTGGTAAGTTAGTTTACTTACCAAACTGAGAGCTGTTGTTCCAAGAAGCAAAAGATATAATTTACCCTGCAATAGTGATCAAACCTTCAGATAGTACGTAGAAGAATGAGGATCTTGCAATTCACGTCTGGAGTTGGTAAAGTTGACGCTAACACGAATGTGTCACAGTTTTATCTCTCTAAAAGTATCCATGAGACGTAGATTTTGGATGCATGTCTTTCAAAAAAAATTATGATCACAAAACAAGCTATTCAATCTCTCCAAAAGACAAGATTCAAGGCTAAAAGGCTCATGGATGTTTGGTTTTTGAACTTTTAATTTTCCGGAAAACTGACAATGCTGTAAAGCGTAGCAAAGAAGTAGGTTACAAAAACAATGGAGACCAGCTGATGACTGCACTCTTATAGAAAATATGAAAGCCAGAAATTTTGATGAGAGGGGCAAGTTTTTAATTTTTAAAAGAACAAAATGAAGTTTTAGTTGTTTAGGGTGGCTATTTGTAAATGAAGGGCAAGTATACATATAAAAACATAAATAAATAAATAAATAAAAGTTGGAGGGGGAGGGGGGGGGGGGGGGGGAGGGCTTAAGGCCCCCATGAGGCCTTAATGCCTCCGTCCCTGCTTTACCTCTACCAAATGAAGATTAGAAGCACGGCTCAAAAGAACAAAAGCAAATTCCCCAATTTGTGCCAGAGACATTCCAACCTACACAAATGACATAACCTAAGGTTCCTCCGTCAATGAAATGATTCTCAATATGCACATCTAACTGTAATAGCAGCTTTTGGAATCTTACAAGAAGTGAAGTCTTGTTGTTATATCGAAATCCCTTGACAACAATAGCAACCACAATTGTTTTTATTATGATCACCAAAATAACAGCTGCAAGTAAAATGTCGACATGATTCCAGAGGAAATGAACATGTATTAGCATCCCAATGCTGGCAAGGAAAAGAGCAGCGAAGAAGTTACGAATGGGCTCAACCTGAAGACAAGCAACTTCAATTAAGAGCAGAAACACACGAGAATATCACTTCCGAGATTTAGTATATTCCAACTACAGCAACAAAAAAATGAAAAGGCATACTTTCCATACATGAAAACCATATAAACGAAATGGAAAGGACAAAAAAAAATTGTGGAAACTTCTAACCACAACAACGGAGCATTAAGTGTAGCAAAAAAGAAATTTTCTTGACAGACAATCAATAACTTAAATTTAAAAGAGTAAGAAAAAGGCATCGCTCATTAACACCTCGCAAGTTATCCAAGTAGATGCACAAATAAAAGTTTCGTACTTGTTCAAGTGTATGTTGACCAAGATCAGTTGTTGATATCATCACTCCCGCAGCAAAGGAACCCAGCTCAAGGCTAAGGCCAAGTTTATCACTACACTGAAAGGACCTAAAATTATGTTATGTATCTATAACAATAGGCATACATGCATAAGTAGAGGCATATATGCACTTCCCACGGGGTTGGAGACGTTCTGACTAAAAAACTAAGGACGAGCTGGGAAAAACATAAACCAAGAAAGTATAAAAATAGGTAGCATAAAAACCAACTCGTCTTCTTCCCCAACGTAAAGCTAAACAAATAAAAGACATTTGTTATCAAACACAAAAGAATGGGGAAATGGACAAACCCAAGCGACAAGTAAGCAGAATGCTACTGATGCCAGTTGATAGAGTTCGTTCGTCTGAAATAAAAAGAGAATAAAAATCAGCAAACAAAACTTGAGGACATGAATTATAACCTAATACTGAGATTTATCCATACCTGAGACGATAGGCTTATCATGAGTTTAAGGAACCATGGTACACAAGTGCGAGATACTATTGACAAAATGGCCAAAAATGTGATCAGAACCACCAACCTGCGACGATAAAGTTGTTGTAAAAAAAAAAATAGAACCTGATTCAGAATGAGGAGAAGTCAAACAAGTGAAACACTAATCTAATTTCCAGAATATACACACACATATTTTTAACATCAACAAAGCGTACTCCAACATGCCATATAATCAACACGTATGTCAAAGACATCTTTGACCATTTCCGCACTTTTATTGGTGATAACACATAGACCGTGGTTTTGGACAATGTACAACTGAAGCTGCTTAATTAGCCAGAAGAAGTTATATCAATTACTAATGTTCCTTGGTCGATATCACTAACAAAGCTAATATTCAACCATTCAGCAATGACAGAGGACTCAATCAGATGAAGATTCACAATGTAAACAGATCATAGACTGGACAGAGAGAAACCTTTACGCAGCTTATTCAAAAAAGGCTTTAAAAGCAATCAGAGTTCCCTTACTTTTTTATGGTTATAAATATTAAACATAATGGACAAGAAAACATATGGCAAAATTCGCATGTCTTGTCTAAACAAGATGTTTATAATAATCTTACGATTTTGTCATGGACATCACTCCTTGAAGAATGCCAGAAGTACCACCAAGAACTGGAAGCAAAGCAAACAGCAAACCGACAGCACAATCCTGATAGCACACAATAGTTTAAACTTGTGTAACAAACACATGTATTTAAGAGATGGATACATATATGTACAAATAGAAGCAAATAGAAAGATAATATTGATTTTGATCTTAAATGATTTTCATCATATGAGGAAGAAAAAACTTAGCATGTCATAACTGGATATCGAAGAGCCAGAAAACAATACCTACCTGCAAAATAAGGGTACCCACTGTGACCTGACCATGAAGGGTGTTAATGCTATTTCTTTCCATCAAGAATTTCAAAACCTACAGAGAAGATGAAATAAGCGTCACCGGAAAAAGATTTTCGACAATTCTATGTAGGGAATGCATATCAAGTAAAAAAACCATAATTGCAGGTCAAAAGTTACATAGCTATGACATTATCCATACTTTTCACATTCTTTCATCCATCATAAACCAATAATTGAGATGAACCAGCCAACTAGCCAGCTTCTAGAAATTACATCCAATGAAGTATTGCACTTTAGAGCACGAGATCCTCACCAATGATGTTTCTCTCAGTTTCCCTCGCTCATTAGACTTATTACCAATACCAACAAAAGCTAAAAAATTGCATCCAATCAGAAAACGTAAGGGCATTTACATAAATTACTCCACCGTCACAACTCACAACATGAATAAAAACGCATGAATATATTCAGCCAATTTAGTCAGTCACATAAAAAGCATCAAGGAAACGGAGATTACAAAGATATCAGTTCAAGCATAGTTACCACAGCAGTTGAAGACATAGATAGAAATGCTCCAACAAACACCCCCTCGGAAGGTTTACCACCACATAACTGTAAAATGCATGCAACTTAGTACATAATGAATTTATAATATCATTTAGCATATAAAATGAACAGAGAAAAAAAGGTGAAAACAATCATGTATAGTCTCTACTCTATATTGGCCGTGCAAGCAGCCAAAAGATTTTGGGCAGTGCTAATTAATGCTCCTGCTGCTTAAAGCGACATCTAAAGCTTGATACAAGTCCACCACCAAATAAGGAGGCAGTTTAATGATCCTGCTCAGGATCATTGTATACTATAACTTAGTTTTACCAGCATGAACTCCATTCAGGTTGAAATGATCATGACGGCATTTTAAAAGTTTAAAAAACAGCTAACCCTAATATACACCTAAAGATATTGATTCCCAAATATGCCAACATACCGAAGCTGTTACTCCACACAAGCACATAAACAGAAAGATCTGGAGTAGACCTCCTAGAACAGCCACTGCCCGGACAACACGAAGCTGCAATTCAAATTATGGCTGTCAGTTATCAATCTTGATCAATTGAACAAAAATAAAAAGTAAATAGAATAGAAAACACAACTAAACCTTTGTAGCAGAAAACTCCAGGCCCAAGGCAAAAAGAAGAAAGATAACACCAAACTGAGCAACCGTCTCAACCTTCATGCATATTCATTTAAGACAATGGTGACATGAGTGAAAACAATCAGTAACCAATGTAAAACATGGAACGAAAAAATAACACACACACACTCAAACACACGTTTCAATTTTATTATAACATCAATAAACTTTCAATAAGGATATTCTACTATATTTATATGTTAAAAAAATATTATTGAATAAATGGAAAGATCATTAAGAATATACACAAAATTGACATATCATGCATGGTAGGAATAGAGATAACATACTTGCACCATTTCACTAACAAAACTCAGGCCTCCAGGGCCGATGAGAGATCCGGCTAGCAGATATCCAGTAATAACCTGAAAATTATCACAGGGTCAAAAGAAAATTTTCAGGCACAATTTTAAACAATAAAAACTAACAAACCCAAAGAAAGTTATTGGAGCAAATATTAATGATAGTCTTCTAACCGGTTGTCCAGCACAAGCAAACGCAATGCCACCACAAGTTGCAGAGACAATAACCACCACCAGATCTGATATCAACCTACAAAACAAAGTTTTAACAAGCTAGATCAGCCAAGTTGCAGCTAGTTATGTGCGACTGAGAAATATACAACTGACCAAAAGTGCAACCTAACCTCGAGTCTAGTTGTAGCACAGGAAACTTTGACTTGAGATTGGATATAATAAAGACATTGTCCTGAAGATAATTTCTAGCATGTCAAGACTGAATAAACTCCATAATAAGCGAACAAAACGTGCAAGTGCGCCACCAAAATGTAGTACTATCTATGTTAGAAGAACAAAAGCCAATCAGCCAATATAAATTCTCAGCAAGATACAGTGGGCATACCTTTCGATCTATTAACGTTGGCATATCCTCAGCTTGATTCTCATTATCCAACTTGAAAACATGATGAAACTGAAATGACCTAACATAAGGTTCACAAAGATTCAGGCTTCAGCATGCTTTCTCATGATGTATTTAACTTACCTCAAAAGCAACAGATTAGGTACTCTTATTCACTTCCACCTCCATTAAAAAGTAAGAACATAATCAATGGTTCACAAGATAGACGCACATACTTCTCCTCCTTGGTGTCATTTTTCTTGGACTTAACTCTAGCAACAGTTTCCAAAACTGCCTGACATATGAACATTTTCCATTTCCAAGTTAGAATAAGAATCAGTTAAAGTAGAATATTCATGTTAGACAAAAATAATGAGTTAATATTTCAGAATTGGAACTAAAAATATATTTCAATTGCGATATCGGTACACACTTCATAAGCCAAAACCAATAGAAGGAGAGAGAAAAATGGTGTAGAAGTAAAACTGCAGGCCATTGAACTTTGAAGAGGTCAATTTCACAGCAAAACAGATCAAGCAAGTTCTGACTCAAGCTTTTCTTTAGTAAATAGTAACTAACATCCTCAAATCAACTTTCAGAAGTATAGCTCAAATTTGTACGACGGTTAGCAGAAAAGAGTCAAATACCACCGTACCAGATTAAATTCTCTTGTTTATATAACCAAAAAAAAAAAAAAATTCATTTATGCATTTACAGACCACCTCATTATGGTTCTCCAGAAAACTAGTAATTGAGTTGACCCAGACACCACTGAAGCATTCGTACAGCCTCTTATTCTTAAAGAAAGCACGAAACCTCATCCTCCTACTATCTACTAGGGAAACAGCCATTAAAGTTTTACTTTTTCAGTTCAATAGGCTCTCTATAAACCAAAATAACAAGAGTTTGAAATGAGAAGTTTACAACTTTCTCATTAATTCTACTTTTTTTGCATTTTCCAACAATAGTTCCTGTATACCACGAACCTATTTTGAACTACATGGACTGCAAATGATTTCGACAAATGTGTATAAACAAAAACTAATGATTAACTCGTCAAAGAATAGCAATTCTTCACTTCATTAATCCAAAATTCCCATCAAGAGTACCTTATCTACCTTCAGCGAGCGAACATTTTGATATTCCTTAGAACTAGATATTCAGCTTTCCTATACTTTTGCATGTTTCAATTACAGACATGAACGACAGTAAAGCATTCAAAAAAGCAAAATCAATGTTCGTTTCAGGAAATGTGACTACCGACCTGTTGTCCGGCGACACTGTTGTTGAAGCTACCGGCATCTGCGGCTGCAAGAGAACACAAAAAAGTGGAGTAATCCTCAACTCATTGAACTCAGAATTCTCCTAATAAATCAAACGAAGAAGTAATTTCCAATTATTAGCCTAATTCAATCAAAATCTCTCATTCTCTCCCTCAACATTTCCATAATCACACCATCGCAATCACTAATCCACTACAACAACGCAATGCAGAACAAGATATTGCATCCAAAACCCTGCTTCAACCGTCGGGACCCAAACGAAACCCTAGAAAACCGCAAAAAGCGAGCTTTTGCATTTCCGTTTTTCTCAACGAACCTTCATTCTGCTCGTTGTCGGGGAACTCCCTCTCGAGCGCGCGATCGATCATGTCGGCGAAGCTGTCCTCGGTGGATCTCGCGCGCGTGGAGTTGGACTCGGCGTCGGCGACGGTGGCGGTGGTGGCATTGATCTCCTCCGTCGCCGCCGAGTCGGACTCGGCCGAATCGTTGGCCGCGAAGAGGGGAAAAGCGAGAGGAGGAACGCAGAAGGAGAGAACGAGAAGCGCGAGAATCGAGGTAGATCGGACCCTCATTGCGAAGGAGGAGAGAGGGTTCGGCGGTGGAGGTTGAGCGGAGTGACTCCCCGGCGCAAGTTAGCGTAGCGAGCACCGTCGACGTCTGGGATTTTGCGTGTTTTTTTTTCTTTTTTTTTTTTTTTTTTGAAGCTTCTCTCTGTGAAGAAACGAGAGCGACAGTGTGTGTGTATTTTGTTTTTTATTTTTTTAGGAAACGGGGATGAAATTACGAAACGGTCCTTGAAAGTAAATTAATACGGATGTGTGACTCTCGTTCTAAGATATCTAGCGAGCTCAGTGCCCACGCGCGCGTCTGCTGCACGTGTGCTTATCTGTAAAGTAAAGGACGCATGGAATGACACGTGGAATATTTTCTTTTTTTAATTTTTAACTCAGAACATTTGGGATCGTCAGAACTTTTTCAAACAGCATCTTACCGTCCAATCAACCCTCTCAATTTTATATTTCATTTTTTCTTTTTTTAATTTTTGAAAAACTCCAATTTAAAGGTTAATTTAGGGGGAGTTTGGTTCATATACTTGAACTAAGTTTTTGGAGTTTAAGTTGGACTTTTGGGATTTAGTTATTGAGTCCAACTCAAACTCACCACTGACCCGTTATACAGTATCCCATGCCTTGTTCACTGTGCAACCAGTTGATGGCCTGTTTGCCTCTGCAGCTCTCTGTTCCACACCGCTCGGCATCTCCCTTGCTCGTCGCCCATCTGGTGCTTCTCTGCTGCTCCTTCCTCTGCCCTTCCTCTTTCCCATGTGCTTTCGGTCTTGTCTCCGCTGGCGAAGGCAGGTCTTGCAAACTTGGGGTATTGGAATCGAATATATTCGATTCCCTGTGCCCCTGCATTTTGCAGTACATTGAGACTTCCTGAGTGTATTGTTGTACTCTTCGCCCCTAAATTTTACTCTCCATCTCTTCCCTTTGGTTGAATCCGGAGTGTTGGCTGTTGGAATCGGTGGAAATCTCTCGCGATTTCAAAATCCCTAATTCCCAAATTTCGGTCTCTAAGGTTTCTTCCACCTGGGCTTATTCTCGATTCCGGCCATCGGACTTGGGCACCCGCCGGGTCTGTGAACCCGACTCCTGGCTTGGGTACCGCCGGTGGCAAATGCGTCGCCGACTTGTGTCCGCGAAGCAAGGTCGAAGAAAAGGTCGTATTAGCCAGTATTTCCGAGCAACCAAATCAGTTCAACGAGCGATTTCTTCCTGCCCATTACCGCCTTCCTCGACCGTTTACTCCTCCACCTCCTCGAACTCTGTTACCCAAGTATAGTATCTTTTAACCTCTTACATAAGCGATTCATTGTCGAAGAATTTACTGTTTGGAAGGCCGGGCTTTGCTCGGCTTTGCAAAATCTGTTGATTTGCTTATCCATTGATTTTTCCATCTTGTTGTTTGACAAATCCGGCTTCGGGGTGTGTTTGGATGTCGTCTGGTGGTTGTATTGATTTGTCTGTTCATTTTGTTAGCTTCAAATCTTTTCATTTGTGATGTCTTTTCATGTGTTTATGAACTCAGTCCGAAATGGGTGGGTTGTTTTCATGTGTTTGGATGTCGTCTGGTGGTTGTATTGATTTGTCTGTTCATGTATGCCTTTGATTTCATTTCTCCAACAGAAATGCCTATAGACCTCAATTCTATTTGCGTATCTAATCTCCAACTCATAATTTAGAGCATATTCCTCTACATATTAGTGTTTTCCTATTCTCTCGCTCATGTGTTTATTTCATAAAATATTTTTAAAATAGGAATCCAATTTAATCCACAATTATGAACTTGAATCAAATGTATGTTTCGGCTACTCATTATTATTTTATTTTTTTGGAACTTGAGAGGGGGAATTCAAACCCCCATCTATCATACGGTAGAGTTACATGTAAAATTATCATTATGCTATACTTCTTATCTTGGTTTTTTTTTTTTTTAAACCTTTTTAAACTTTCGGACTCTCATTTTGATTTGAATTCATGATGAATTAGTAGACATGCTATTCATGTAATATATCTTTCAGCATCTTGGCGCGTTTATGTTATATATACATGTATGTATAGTGAGAGAGAGAGCGACACACACACACACACACACACTACTATGCTTCTAGAATATATCACGAAATAAAGATGACAAAAATGTCAAAACCCATCGGAGCTTCAAATCTTTTCATTTGTGATGTCTTTTCATGAATTTATGAACTCAGTCCGAAATGGGTGGGTTGTTTTTCTTGTCTTGATTTGTGATGATTTTTTTGGGTTAAAATGTGTTTTTTCTTGTCTTGATTTGTGACCATTTTCTCTTCCTCTTCTCTCTCTGTCTTTGTTTTTGTTTGGTTCTCTGTCTCTCTCTCTTTCATTCCCAGAATCTCTATTTTGGCTTTTCATTTCATACTAAGCCGATTTATGCATTTTATTCGGAAATTTAAGATGAAAATAAATCATAGGCTCTATATAAACTACGAACTAGATGAGAGATATTTTGAAATATGTTTTTGACTCTATGTTGTTTCAAAATAGTTGCAACCAATTTTTTGTTGGCCGATGTTGAATTTTGGTAAACTATTGTGGGTTTTACTATCTGTTTCAGGTTTTGTGAATTTTTTGTGACATGTTGAGTTTGTTCCTTATTTGGATATTGGTTTCAGGTGTTTGCCGCCTTTCTCATTAATTTTTTGGATTTTGTTTGAAAGTTCCCTATTTTGGCTATGATGTATCATTCCCATTAATAAATGGATTGTAATTTCATCTGACTGGTGCGTCATTAATCGGATATATTGGCGATGTTGCCGGTTTTTCATGCCATGGTAGCTGTCATTGTATCGGATAATTGACATGCCTCAGATGCAATATGTCAATCAAATCATACTGAGCCTCTCTTAATGAAATCCCAATTGTTGACATGTAGTATACTTTTCATTTTTTGTTGTTGGATGTATTAAGGAAATGCCACGCAAAACATCTGGGGAGATGTACGTGTGGAATGCCGCCAAGGAAAAATTATTCCTTGAAAAGCTTGATGACTATTTGGCGTCTACTGGCGGTAAGCAGCCAACAGGCAGCATTCTTGCTCAATGGGCCAATGAGTTCAACGCACATTTTGGTGGTGTTCCAGCTTATGCGGGCACTTTATCTCAAAAAAAAGAAAGGATGAGAAAAATTTACCGGGGTTGGAAGGCGTTGAAAGCAAACACCGGCCTAGGATATGATCCGGCAACGGATACAGTTGTTTGCTCGGATGATGCGTGGCAGAACTTCGTCCATGTAATTGCACTCTCTATTAGCCGTTTGATTTCATGTGTATTTCCGCAGCGCGACTACCACTTGCATATGTTAATCATATGATATTTTCAGGTTTTCAAGGAGTGCAATCATCTCCGCTACGAGGGCCTTCGCAACAAGGAATTGTATTACAACATTTTCGATAAAAATCATGCAGCAGGTGCCTCGGCGTTCGGGTCAGTTACGATGGGAGGTGGCAGTATTCCATCATTTGACTTTGATTTTTCCATGGACCAATCTGTAACACATCCGGTATTGGACGAGGAAATGAGTCCGAGCATCGGTGGGAGGATGCAGGGCAACACGAGAGGAGGGCCCGACGATCCTGGTCCGTCACGGTCAAGGGGAAGTGCTGGTAAACGGAAACAAAGAGACGCAACGGACGAGATGACTTTCTCGGCAATGCAGGAAATCGCCAATCATTTCCGAGGTCGCTCGGTCTCGGGCACAAGTAGCGACCTATCAACCCGCAAGGATGACATTCTCGACTGCATGAATATTATGAAGGAGATGGGTATTCCACAATATCAGCGGACGCTTATGTGGCACTACTTTGATGCTCATCCTCGGCTCCAGCGTCCATTCTGCCAGCTTGACGACGACGACCGGAGGGGCATTATTGCCTCTGTTGTCAACCCGCAGATGCCACCGGCTAATTGAGTTTTCCGTTGTGGATTCAAGACTCCCCCCCCCCCCCCCCCCCCCGGTTAATTTATTTTAGACTGAGTATTCGAACTAAATGGTTTTTTTAATTATTGGATTATGGTTGCGTTATTTACGGTTTTTATGTGTAACATACCCCTAAATTGTTGGTTAAACGATGTTATGGTGCATGAATTGATATAATTTCGTTGCAAAGTTACATTCTATGATGCATAGTTTGCGGATAATTAACTCAATTACTTGAAGAAACTGGAACAACCTTATATCAATAGTAATTAGTGCCGTTGTTATGGGAACTAATTCAACTGGTTTTTTCTGGTCATTGATCTATAACAGGTAAAACAGTGCCTTTAGCTCAGACAACAAATATATAAACATGAACGAACCCGGTTCCGCCTCCGAGCATCCTTTGGACGACCATACCGCTGAAAACGAGCAATGGGCCGATGACGATATGCTTGCAATGGCAGTGGTAGCCACCACAAATAGTATGCGTAACAGGCGAAGTGTTCCACAACCAATGCATAATTCAATACTAACTGGCAGCATGCGTGTAGAAGAGATATTAAATGGACATGAAAACATAATTCAAGGATTGATCAGTATGAAAGCAGAAACATTCAAGTTACTAAGTAACCTACTACGTAGTCGGGAATTATTAACGCCAACTAATAACATGAATGTGAATGAGCAATTGTTCATATTTTTATCCATTTGTACACAAGGAGCTACAAACCGACACATTTCGTACTTATTTCAGCATTCTAAAGAAACAACTTCACGTTGGTTCTTTAAAGTGTTGAAGGTTCTTTGTGCGTTGAAAGACGAATTCATCAGACCACCGGAATACACAGAGGTTCAAAACTTGATTATCGAGCATTCAGACAAATATCGGCCATGGTTTGATGTACGTGCTCGAACTCATATAAGCATAATATCGTACGGGCTACATTTTGCAAACAATCTCATACTCTTAATGATGGTACGCATATTAACTGTTCTAATGTTTCATGCAGAGTTGTATTGGCGCTATAGATGGGACACACATCCCATGTGTCCCAAGACGCGAAAATGCTGACGCTTGGATTAATCGAAAAGGGTTCCACTCACAAAATGTTTTAGCGGCCTGTTCGTTCGACATGAAGTTAACATACCTGTTGGCAGGGTATGAGGGCTCATGTCATGATGCTAGAATGTTGGAAGAGGCAATAGCATTTCATGGTTTCCCAATACCCCCACCAGGTAAGCACAAATATACTATCAACTCAGTATTTACCTATAAAAAAATAGTTAAAAATATTTGAATTTTAGTTTTATTGCGATATTTTATTTGTAGGAAAATTTTACTTAGCAGATTCGGGTTATGCCAATAAGGATGGTTTCCTTACCCCATTTCGACGAGAGACGTATCATCTGCCGGAATATCGAAGGCGTCGTGTCGGCCTACGCAACCGAAGGGAAGTTTTTAACTATACACATTCATCGCTGAGAAATTGTGTTGAGCGAACATTTGGTGTCTGGAAGGCAAGATTTAAAATATTGAAAGGCATCAACAGCTATCCAATTGACAAACAAGTAATGATCCCCGTGGCGTGTGCGGTTGTACATAATTTCATAAGGATGGTGCAGGTTGGAGATCCCTGTCTTGAAGAGTATGCGGTAGATTGTATGCCTGTGCATGGAACTATCGATGTTAACCCGGATGACGAGGTTGACGACCGGATCGAGGGGACTGGCCCTAGTACAGGAACGCAGCAAAATGACTCGAGAAGGGGGGCGATGAACCAGATGAGAGATATGATGGCTGATGATATGTGGGAACGATATCAATCTTATCCATGATATAGAACCGCCTGAAAGCAAGCTTCGTTTAATATAGTTGTGTCATATTGGAAATGTAATTATTAATTAGCTTTTATTAATTCATAATTACGAACTATAAACTTTTTTTAATAACATTTTAATGCTTATGTATGAAATTTTAATAAATCTACTAACTACTCCAAGTTAATTGATGCTATTCTCCATCGCGTTTTGTAACTGTTTTCATTTTCCCAATATCCCATTCGGTCCAATGAGATAACTTTGAGATAAAACTAAACGGCTAAATAGTACATTTTCTTTGGAAGTTCAGAAAGGCAAAAACCTTTTGGGATAAAGACAAAAAAAATTTGATAATCTTGTGAATGAGTTGAGTTTTAGTTGAGTTGAGATTTTTAAGTTTAAATAGTAATTTTTGTTGAATTTTTAGGAAAAAAGGAAAAACTTTTCAGAAAAAGACAAAAATCATGATAAAAAAGTACAGTTTAAAGAAAAAAATGCTTATATCAAACTTTGAACATCCAAACAGGGCCCTTGTTTTTTTAAACTTTTCAACTCAAACTTTGTTAACCAAACACTCAACTCAACTCAAACTTTTCAACTCAAACTTTTTACCAAACACTCAACATTTAAACTTAACTTAACTTAACTCAATCTAAACTTAAAAATATCAACTTAAACCACTACACCAAACAGGCCCTTAATTCGTTAGTTAGAGTTAAAATTTTTAAATTAAATTTATTAATTTTTTAAAAAGTAATTTTATTATTATTTTTTAAATAAAAATAAAATTGAGATTAAATATTTAAATTAGAGTTAAACATCAATGGAGTCTAAATGTCTATAATTTTCTCATTTTAAAACGAAATGAGATGATTCTTGTGTCAAAAAGCTCATAACACAAGACGAACAAAATAATATTCATTTTGTATTTTTTTTTCGAATACATTTTAAATTTTTATACTATTTTTTATATCACGGTTCATTTCTAAAAGTCCTCCCTAAACACGCATTTATAAACCAACCTTTAAAACTTTGTCTCTAAAAGTTCCCACACATGAGCCCAAACTTTTCTTTTTTTTTTTTTTTTTTTTTTCTGAAAAAAGAAATGATCACTGAATCTTCACACCCTTGGATCAACATCATTATGAAAATTTGCTGATATCATGGATGTAATGTAAAAAAGATCTAGTCCATACTTTGTCGCCTAAGATTTAGGAAGTTCAAAATCATAAAGACACAATCTAACTTAGCAAGCTATTGGAGAGGGTATAAGTGATTCATACTATACACCAATAAAAAATGAGTGTTATAACAGGATCGATTAATTGGGATGTTTAACACTATTAATGTTCCAAAGTTTATATATATTTGTAATTTAGAATAGGTGAGGAATTTTAGCGTTTTTATAGTTTGAGCTTTTAATTCAGTTACGTTATCTTTTGAAAATTATAAGTATTGATAAATTATTCTATGAATTCAAATATGATACAGAATAATTTAAAACAATTTAGTGAAATCACAATTTCGAAGACAATTTGCTAATTATCTTGAAAAATTCATGGTCAAATACGCAAAATACAAAAAAGCAAAAGCCAATGCTATTTAATTTTCTATGATTATTGGGGGCTTCCTATCCTATGCAATTAAATTTGACCTAAATAAGTCTCACGCCTCATTGTTGTAGATTAAAATCTACGATAGGAAAGGTGTCACGTTGTGTAACCATAAATGTGATGTTAGATAATTGTATCATTAAAGCTAAATTCTCTTTGTCACACCAACCATTTCAATTCTTGCCCCAACCTCTTTTGGTCGTAAGGTATAATAAATGGTTAACATAAAAATACAACAAATTTGATTAGTTAAGAGGTTAACGGGGTGGGAAAAATGTCCATTAAAAGCATCAAAAATCATGGTAAGATTTATCCCCATCTTTAAGCATCAAATCAAGAGAATTTCTACAATTAGAAACTTTCTTACTCTTTGTAGTTGGCAATTCCTTTTTTTTTTTAACTGGTAGATTAATTTTTTAACATCCGATTATCATTCACTTAAAATGTATAGAGTTGTTCTCAATTATATATCACATTGATAAAATATTAATTTGATAATCAAATAACAATTTCTACAGATAATAAAAAAAAGAGTATTCTCGCTGTAAAAATTCTCCATCTTTAAATTGATTTTTTTTTACATGTTTTTAGATAATATTTTGAACTATCAAGTATGAAAATTACATTAACACTTGGTCTACCAATATAATATTACAAGAAAAATCTCATATATATATATATATATATATTCCAAGGGAAAGAAATTGCACTAATTTTTTTGGAAATGAACAAAATTTTGGTTACTCTTATTAGAGGCCACAAACGTACAAAATATCAAGCAGGTAAAGCAAATCTTACTTTAAAATTTATTTATAAGAAGAAAAGTCATTTTCTTATAATATTTTTGTGTTTGGTCATTTTTCTCTTTGGTGGGTTAGTTATGAGATCACAACATCACAATCATTAGTCTCCACTCTAAAAATAAAAATAAAAATAAAAAGGAGACTTTGTTTTGTTTGGACCGGCCAGCAATCCTGCGTACATCTGAGTTAGTTGGACGGTGATGCCCACGCTCCTCCTCGAGAAGTGGGACCCAGAAGTTATCCAGTGTAGTGACATCCCATCTAGCGAATTACACCTCCAAGGACACTTGGCCAATAGGAATCAAAGGAAGTCAACGGTCAATTGAATCACAACCGCACGTGTTAAGGAAATATGTATCTCTCTGAACCCGTTTCACATAACTTTTTCTTTTGTTTTTATTTTTTGTTTTTTTTAAGGAAAAATTTTATCACTCTCACTACGAAGATAAAAAAACACTGAACATAACAAAACTCGTATTACACACGAGATAAAATCTTTAAATAATAACTGATTTATTAGTAAAATCTGATGATGCTTAAAAGAAAATCTCCTCGTATGCTTTTGTTTTTCAGGAACAAAGAATCAAATAATATTTTTAAAAGGAGTAATTGTCAATTGTAGTATAAAATTTTAGACACAATAATAAATAACATAATTAAATTAATGACTAAATACAGTATAAAAAATACTCATACCACTTCCTCCTTTCTCTCTCTGTCATCCTTTATTTTTCTCTGTCTAACATGAAACTATGCACTTTTGTTATTAAAAATTAATAATAGGTTATTTATTAGAAAATTCAAGGATTTATATATAAAATTATATTATAATTTATCATTTAAAAAAAAATTGGTTATAAACTTTAAAAGTACCTATAAAAAATACTATGTGCTATGATTTCTGTTATTTGTAGACAGTAGAAGAAAAATAAGTAAAAATTATAAATTTTAGTAATTGTTTAAGAACTACAATTTCTAAAAAGCTTTTAAAATTAAAATAATTTTAAAATTTTCTAATAAATAATAAAAATATTAAAATAAAATTTATAATATTTAATTTTAATTTTAATTCAAATTTTAAAACATATTAGGAAGAGTTTTTTTCAGAAATAAATTATTCTAATTTTGAAAGAAAAGTTTTTTAAGGTCATAATTTTTTTCATGTGTTATTTAGGTCTCGTTTGGCGTTCGAGTTCAAACTGTACTTTTTAATCTCAGCTTTTATCTTTTTCTGAAAAAGTTTTAATCTTTTCTGAAAAGTCAACAAAAATTTTCAAGAAGTTTTTATCTTTTCTAAAAAGTCAATAAAAATTTTCAAACTCAAATTGTATTTTTTCAACTAACAGGCCGTTTTAGCACACCAGTTCAAGTTTGGATTTTTGAGTTCAACTCAAACTCATGCCGTTTGGTATATCAGTTCAAGTTGAATCTCACGTTGAACCGTTATACATTGGGTTTACTGTGCACCCAGTGATTTCTGCAAATGTTCATGCATGTGTTTCGGCCCTCTCGTGTTCCTCCCCATCGTGAGATTCGAGGCCAGAGGAAGGGAAACCTAGATCTCCGCCTCCCTCGCGTGAACCCATTTGCGATTCCTCGCGGATACCAGATCTCGACCAACCACCAACCACCCCACCACCGCTTGCCATCTGAAACTCGTCGGCGGAGAAGAAGGTTGTGAGACTCACCGTCGACGATCCACAAAAAGTGGGTTTTGACCCACGGATCACGACAGGAAACGCGATTGACGCCTCAAGGGAATCGCGACGGTGGCCGGGAGGGAATAACAACGGAGGCTGCTGGGGATCGCAACGGAGGCAGGGGTGGCAACTATCCCCATGGGCAACGAATTTTTGCCAGCTCTGGACAATCGGCAGCCCCACCTCCGTTAGATTTGTGAGACCCACGGTGGACGGCTCTAGCTTCTTCGTGAGGCGGAGGGGGCTTGCGATGTCGGCGATGGTAGAGAAGGTCGCGATTCCGGCAGTGGCTGGGTTCAGAAGAGATAGAGATAGAGAAAGATAAAGGAAACAAAAGAAAAGAAAATTAGAGAGAGAGAGAGGCAAAAAGAAAGAGAAGAAAAAACAGTAATTGATAAGAGAGGCTAGTGGGCGGGTGGTTCGAGGGGGGGGGGGGGGGTTGTGTTTAGGGGAGGAATAGTTATCCCTATAACCACTTCCAAATTAAAGTTTTAAAAGAGTTTATTATATCAAAATAATTTTAAAATTCTATATTCACCATTAAAAAAGTTAAAATGAAGTTTATAATATGTTGTTGATTTATGCTTTTAATTAGTTTATTTTATTTATTTTTATTTTTTTATCAGAAACTTATACTGGAATGTTAAATTTGATTTAAAAATTTTAACTCAAATTTTTAATATCCAAACAGGGCCCTAACACTTTTTAAACTTTTCAACTTAAACTTTTTTCACCAAACACTCAACTCAACTTAAACTTTTCAACTCAAACTTTTTACCAAACACTCATCATTTAAACTAAATTTAACTCAACTCAAACTGAACTTAAAAATCTCAACTCAAACTTGTGAACCAAACGGACCCTAAAACTCATTTATTTTAAACACTTTTAAAAATAACTATTCTATTAAAAAAAAGTCAAAAACAACTTTCATGATAGGCCGTTCTATAAATCTCTTATTTGGATCTGGTATTAATGGGATAATTAGGGGATATAGCACAGACACAATAAATGGATTGATTTTTGTCAGTCATAAAAACTCTAATTAAAATTGACATAATGATGACATCATTTTATTATAATATAAATTTTAAAATTCAAAAAACTAATTTATCTTTTTTTATCTCCACATTTTCTCTCTCCATTTCAAAACACTCCACTATCTCTCTCTCTCTTCCCTTTCTCTCTCTTCCCTCACTCTCTCCTCATTTCTGATCTCCGGCGCCCGTCGTCACTCCGATCGCCTTCCACGCAGCCGATATTCCCCTCTCTTCTAGTTTTTTGTCCAGTGCATCGGTCGACTTCGTCTTGCCGGCAAGGAGCCGCTGGCCATTCTTGTCTCCTCGCCGGAGCAGCAGATGACGGGATCGGGCCGTCGTTGTCTCTCTTCCTTTTTCTCTCTCTTTCCCCTACAGTCGCCGTCTCCTCGCCGGACGATCAGAGCTGCCGCCGATCTAGGATGATCGGAGCCGCCACACTCTCAAGATCTCTCGATCTCTGTTTTTCCCGACCAGAGCTCACCCCCGCCGCGTGCTAAACTCGCGGTTTGTCGCCCGTGCCGCCGCCTCTGCCGTCTTCTTCACCAGCCCGACCTTGTCAGAAAATCTCGTCATCTCTCGGGACGCCGCGATCGGAGCTGCAAATCCGAGCTCCAACTAATTGCATTTTTAACATTTTTATTTTACTTATTTTTAGCTTTTATTATTGTGGAATTATTTTCTTTTTCGAAAATTTTTGGTTTTTTTTGGTTTTTAAAATTTTGGTCCGTATGATTTATGATTTTTCTGCAATTGTCGTGTTATTTGGTAAAATCTGATAATTGTTTAATTATTTCTGGTGACATAATCCGAAAAGTTCTGTCAAATTAGAAGTTTCCGGTCAGTAACTGTTTGATCATCGATCGATAACTATTTGAGAATCAACCGTACTATTTGGCAACCAACTACTTATCAGCTGAAAGTAGTGGTTATCGATCGGAAATTTATAGGCTGTTGATAACCAATCGGTTCTTATTTGGTGATCAACTAATTACTTACCAGCAACAGTGATTAGATTACTGTGGTCTGTAACCATCTAGTTACCAAGTTGTAATCAAATAGTAACTAGGTGATATCGTAATGATAATAATTAGTAATAACTGTTGGGATTTTAAATAATTAAATAAATAATATTTATGATATTATTAATGATATTTTTTATAAGAGTTTTTTTTTTTTGGAGTAAAGATCAATCTAGGGTATAATTTTGTGACATTTGTCTAAAGTTTCCAGTATTAATTATGGCCGTTGGTCTGCACGATCACGATATTTTTACTCAGTCAGATGGTCACAACACAGTCACAACTAATTTTGACTGAACAAAACTCATTTTGGAAGGACATCTAGAAATTTTTATTAGATTTTCATCAATTCTTTTAAATTTTATATAATCTTTAACTTAATATGACTTTAATATTATATGAAGTTTATAAATGCAAACTACTGACGTGTATGCCCTATAATAAGTTTACACTATACTTTACCAAAGAAAAAGAGAACATTTTACGTGAATAGCTTTACTTCATACAAGACTATGTATAGTTGAAATGTCGTTATTATTAACGTTAAACAAGAAAATATATATGTATATTTAACTATTTAAATTGCGTATTGTTTTTTTTTCCCCCTTTTTTTCCTAGACAAATGGTGTGTTGATTCATAACTATATTGCTACGATATATTTTTATCGTTATTTTTATTAATGTCAAAGTTAGTAAATATTTTGTGGTTGTATGTACAGTCTAATAATGACTTCATATTTGATTCCATTAAAAAAGTTGTAAAGATATCAACAACCTATTAAAACTTTTGTTTTGGGGGGGGGGGTGGTTTTGGTGGTTGGGAACGGTCTATGGGGTTATGAAGGAATTATTGGAAGAGATCTATTACGTTAGTATGTAAACCTCATGAACAACTCTTAGCTTAGGTTTCTTGGGGGGAAAAAACAAACAAACAAATTAAACAAAACAAAACAAAACTCTTTAGCTTAGGTTTGGTTTAACATTGGAGTTGAAAATTGCAACTGTTCTTGTTTTCTTTTAAAAAGTTAACTTAGTTTTACTATTCACAGTTACAATTATAATTTAAAAACTCAAATTTTAAAAATCTATAACTTTATTATTCCAAATCTAAATGAGATTATTTTTTTTGACATAGGATTTCGAGATGAACGAAATAATGTCTATATTGATTTTTTTTTTTTGAACACATTTCAAGTTTTCCCCAAGTGTACAATTTCAAAACTTAACTCAACTCCAATAAAGTAACTCATTCAATCCAAAAGGACCAACCAAATGTGTGCTTATTAAAAGAGTACCAAAGAGGTTGGTGCTCTCAAACACTGTTTATTTTTTTTTTTAATTTTTTTTTTTGGGGGTAAATCTCAAACACTATGGATTGCCAACCATTTAACAAGCTTTTTTATTATTATTATTATTTTTAGAATGGATCCGTCTCTAATTCCTCTCTCATTTATATGTTGAGTTAGTCTTAATAGGTTGTCTCTAATTCCTTTCTCATCTATCTGTTGAGTTAGTCATAATAGGTTTTTGCGTGGAATGCATCTAAGTATCCCATCGACACCATTATAGAAGGAATTATGAATGATTAATGTTCAATTGCTCATTTGTTCAGAAATTAGAGACAAAAAGTCAAATTTAAGAAACTTCAAGTTAATGAGACATGTACAACCCATAAGACCTCAACAAATCAAACTACACATGTGGTCTTTCATGGCCTAAAGCTTTTTGTTTGCTTCTCCCTCCAAAACTCCCAAGACAGAACCTAAACCATGAGCGATATAGAACCATGATTTGGACGAATTCTAAACCCCTACAAAGTAGGCCTTAATTGGGTCAAATCCCCGACTAGTAGGCCCTTGATTTAAGTGGAACTTGCACCGGCTAAGTCCTCTATATACCAATCTTTGAAAAGAAAGAAAATTTGGGTGGCATTTTAGTTCTATTTCTTAAGGGGGTGTTTGGTGAATGAGTTTGAGTTGAAATTTGTAAGTTTAAATAGTAATTTTGGTTGACTTTTTCAGAAAAGACAAAAAACCTTTTAGGGAAAAAGACAAAAATTGAGTTGATGGTAATGAGTTTAAACTCATCACCCAAACACCCATTTGTTTTTGGAACACATATTTTTCAGGCACGAAAACGAAAATGTTTTCCAAATTGTGTTTGTTTAGTAAATATTTTGAAGACAAAAACAATTAAAAAAAAAATGATGATAATGGTTTTTGTGAAAGAAATGAAAAATTATTGAAAGTTGTTTTCTCATTTTCGTTTATATTTTTAAGTCTAAATAATTTTACACATATTTTAATAAACATATCCAAACACAATTCATTTTTTACTTTTACCCAAACCAATCTCTTTAAAAACAAAACCAAACTTAATTTTATAAACATTCTCAGCATCATTTCAAGATATTCTCATTTCTATTTCCATATTTAAAAAAAAAAAAAAAAAAAAAACTCGTTTTCAAGACAATAAAATCAATACCAAACATTACCTTGAGGACTCCCCCTTAGATTTCTGTTACAAATTTTGACTTTAAGGCTTTTACAATATATATAGACCTGGTCAACGTAACAAAAATCTTCAAATTATGATAACCTATTTTTGTCTAAAAAGTTCATGAAGTCACAAACCTAACCCCCTTTGACAGCTCTTTGAAATCTTCCACCAGGCTATGGACTGATCGCCTAGTCAAACTATTCCAGGTTGATTTTTCTCTTTCAGCACATATTTTTAATGCAACTTTTTTAGAACATATTTATCAAATATTAGGTAGAGAAAGGAGGAAAAAGAGAGTGCCTTAGAGAGATAGAGAAAAGCATTCTTAAATTAGAGATTTGACGCGCAAACCACGTCTTTAGTCATCAAATTCCACGTACAAGATTTGCTATGAGTTTAGGAGTGTAGTTGTCCTCGATCTCAAAGTGTTTTCAAGTAAGTCATAGTCTCGACCTGCTCTTTGAAGATTGGGTTTGCACGAGAGGGCGCATTGCACGTATCGGCCTTGTCTACTACTTGCCTTGTCTACCGTTTTCTTCTTTGATGTTTGAGCTTGTGGATTTTGTTATTTTTTCGTTACTAATAATGGCCTATCCCAATTAGTTTAATTATTTGTCTTGTTTGTTTAGTACTACATCGTGTTTTTTGTCTACAAGATTTGTTTCTTTACAGTTTTTCATGTGACCTTTATGTTATGGATTTCTGGTCATTTGTTGATCAAATATTTCCATGAACTAGAGAGAATTAGTTAAAGAGATACATGTATGCTTGATATTTGGTACGCATTTTCAATTTATATATAGAATTCGTCTAAAACATATCAGGATAAAACTATATTGACTCGATTTTTAGATTTATTTATGATCCTTAATAAAGGTATATATGATCAACGTCTCATGTTCACCAATAAAAAATAATACGATAATCACTCAAAACTAATTATTACATTCCCTCGCTTTGTAATTAGGGTGTCTTCCATTTTATAAAGCTTGAAACATATTATTATTAATAGAGCCGATTGTTAATTGGTGCCGTATATTTTATAGTAGGAGATTATATGTGGATGCGGATTGTTGGTTATATTGTTTTTATCAATTTGAAATATAATTTTCATTTCAAAATATATATTAGATAGAGAAACGACATAGATTGCCTCGGTTGTTTTCTTGCTAGAAGGAGTTTGATGCATTCTCGGGAATGATTTCTAATAATCATCACAGAGATTTTGGTAGAATATTAATTGAAATATCAGATCTGTCTCTTAGTTTGTTACAAAAGCGGTCGTTATATATTCATTTATCCATCAACTTTCACAAAGGAAAAACAGGAAGAAATTAAAATCCAATCGGCAATTATCTTTCGATTTGAGAGTTTCTATGAAAAGCAAAAAAGCAATAAACAAAGTTAATAATATGAATGTGTGAGTATGACAGAGTAGGTAGATCACGAGTATACATGAGCATTTAGATAGATTAAAGGAATTTAAAAAAAAAAATGTATGATGTGGTTCAATAATTTCAAAAAATAAAAATAAAAAATATATTGCACCTACTATTTTGTCGACATGATCAAAGTCAAACCGTGGAGTCAACATACTTTTAAAAAATTATCTGGTAAAAATAAATTAACAGTTTATTACTATTTTGTAGTGGTTGGATTTTTATTAAATTTGTTTAATTTAAGTTTTTCTTTTAAAAATAAACACGGTATCCCTGGATATGTCATGTTAAGTTGTGAAACTACGGTGTCCAAATTGACCTTGTCCTAATTTTTCTTTTAAATTGTTTACAATTATGTCATTGAACTTTAGGGTCACTTTCATTTTTGTATCATTTGAGATTTAAAATTTAACTTTCACTTTATTTTTAACTGAAATTCTAATAGAAGAGATAAAATGTGATAAAATTCAAAGTTTAGGAAGTAAGTTGAGAATTTTTAATGTTCAAGTGATAAAATGAGAGTCATCCTAAAATTAAGGTAATGTAGATAAGAATAATCATTTTCTTTATATGAGAAGTTAGTATAAAAAAAAAAAAAAACACGGAAAACTTGAGAGTTAGTGTCATATTGAAGCAAACTTATATAAATTTTACTGTGTTCCTATAGAATAAGATGCTAATTTTTAACATGCCATACCATATAACCAAAAACAAAAAACAAAAAAATTTGCAGAATAAAGTTTGGTTTTTCAATATGGGATTTTCTGATGGAGACAACTAAAAATAGAGTTGAAGGGGACAAAACCAACCCGCAAGATCTTTGATATACTATGGGCACTGAAAATGGCAAATACCGACTGATTTGAAATATTCTCATTGTCGTTTCTCTCATTGGTGGTTTGAAGGCAAAACTATTCATGTCAAAAACTGCCCCTAGTTTTTCCAAAACCGAGGATTCACACTCGCACAAAGCCACCAATTCAAAGTTCAGATCCCGTAAACGAAAAGCATAAAAACGAAGGCCAGTCATTTTGATTTTCCCCTTTTGAAAGCAAGAAAAGCCTACTTGATATATATATATATATATATATACATGTATGTGTATATATGTATATAAATTTATATAAAAATAAAAAAATAAAAACAAAAAACAAAAAACAAAGAGAAAGGTGCATAGTACTGGAGTCACAAGTGGGAATCATCTAATAAGGGGAAGTTTTCCTTGCAAAACTGAAAGTAAAAGAAGAGTAAAAAAAAGAACCAAAAAAAAAAAACTTGGTTTACAAGACAGAGATTCATTGACCAGTTTACCAGTAAATTAAAAAAACCAGGGAATCACATGGGCTGTTAGTTGCACTTGGACTCTACTTTTTCTTTAGGAGAACTCTATGGTCGGGTATATAGAATCATATCCGTGAGACATAGTTTTGAACCATCATATGACATTAAAATTACATCATATTAAAAAAGGTGATACAATTTAATCGACGAATATCAAACAGTTATTTTTTTAACTTTCCTACCCAAGATTTCTAGTTTTCATTATTGCCATTTTCTAGTCTCCAAAAGTCTCTGTCATTAAGTTTGTGGTAAACTAGTAACCACCCTATCTTCCAATGTAACCACCCCTATATTATAATAATAATAAAGGAAAAATTTCATTGCCACTAGGCCTATATATACTCCCTTGCATTTCATATCTTATGCATAACTATTAGAGATTAAGTAAGGAGATGGAGATCCCAGTGATAGATTTCAATGAGCTTGATGGAGATAAGAGAAACGAAACAATGGCTCTCCTACACCAAGCTTGCGAGAAATGGGGCTGCTTTCAAGTAACGATTATCGCTTTTTGTTTTTTCGTATTTCTATTTGCCACCATCTTACTAAAACATTGCTTGTTTCGTGCAGATCAAAAACCATGGAATCGACGCAAAGTTGATGGAGAGAGTAAAGCAGTTGGTGAATACACACTACGAGCAGAATCTGAAGCAGCAGTTCTATGAGTCGGAGATAGCTAAAAGATTGGAGGGCAAAGGACATACCTCGGATGTAGACTGGGAAAGCAGCTTTTTCATTTGGCATCGCCCTGTTTCTAACATGGAAGAAATTGAAAACCTTCCAAAGGATTTCTGGTAACCATAAAATTATCGTGAAAATTATATATATATATATATATGTAAACTTCTGCCATATGTATGTGTTGTAAAAGTAACTGACTTTTAAGTACCTGTTGCAGCACGATTGTGGATGAGTACATAGCTCAACTGGTCAAGCTGGCAGAGAAGCTTTCCGAGCTTATGTGCGAGAATCTTGGTCTAGAGCATGACTTTATAAAGCAAGCTTTCTCGGGGTCAAAAGGTCCTTCTGTGGGGACTAAGGTGGCGAAATACCCCCAGTGTCCGAATCCGGAACTGGTGAGGGGACTTAGAGAGCACACAGATGCTGGCGGGATCATACTCTTGCTCCAAGATGACCAAGTCCCGGGTTTGCAGTTCCTCAAAGATGATGAATGGATCAAAATTCCACCGTCGAAGAACAACACCATCTTTGTGAACACAGGTGACCAAGTGGAAATTCTGAGCAATGGAAGGTACAAAAGTGTTTTGCACCGTGTTATGGCTGACAAGAATGGGAGTAGGCTATCCATTGCCACCTTCTACAACCCTGCCGGTGACGCCATCATCTCTCCCGCTCCAAAACTGTTGTACCCGAATCACTTCCGTTTCCAAGATTACCTGAAGCTTTATGCTACCACTAAGTTCTCCGATAAGGGCCCCAGATTCGAATCCTTGAAAAAAATGGTCAATGGGAGCAACGGTCATCTAGCCTAAAAAGTTATATCTTACTTTACTACTATTCTATATGTATTCCTCACTTATGGGGTTTGTCTGTCACTTTGTTTCTGTTATGTTATCGACATAAATGAACATCAAAAGAAAAAAAAAAGAAAAAAGAAAAAAAAGTAAAGGTATTTCATAAGTAAAGAATGTTTTCTTTTTCTTCTTTTTTCCCATCCCCTTTCCTCCTTAAGAAGAAAAGTTGCCATCACAGATGACAAAAATATTATGTTTTTCCATATAATTAATTTATTTTGAGTTTCTTGAAGACTTTTCGGTCGAAACTGACAAATTAGTTTAGATAGTACACAAAGCATGTGAAAGAGAAGAAGGAATTTGAGACCGTTAAGGAATTGAGCTTCCATCATAAAAAGTTAACCTGTTAAATAGAGTGTCCCGATATCCTTATATGTCTGTAATTGTTGTTATATGTTTTCGAAGTGAGACTTGAGTTTCTTTTTACCCTTAACAAAACAAACAAACAAAGTTAATTTATAACAACTCCGTTTTAATTAGATGATTTACTTACCAGCAAAGTGACCTACAGTGTTTATTATTTTTTCATAACAAGTCACAGCCTCATGGCACCAACCCTATACTTTCTCTCTTGATCCAAGAAAAATATTAATTTGGGTGCATCACCCTTGCAATTGCAAATTTCTATGTTTTCTTCTAAAAAATTTGATATTAAATGTTATCTGATCTCGTAAATTTACAGTTCATGTTTATATAAATATATATTTTTGGTCCATATTCCTAAAATTCATCGAGAATCATGCAAAGCTGCCCAACTTCTTATTAACTATTAATAATCAGTTGGTAACGACAACTAAACCACTAACTGAAATTAAGTGAAATCTCAACCTCTCTTTATATCCAAAAGAGATAATCATTTAAAAACCCACCTCCACTCAGAGTCCGTAGTAGTTGTATGCTTCCACTAATTGGTCATCAGCCATGTATAAAAAATAACACAGAATAAAAGAATCTAATTAGGTATGATGGAAAAAATAAAATAAAAGAAAAACTATAATAACACCATATTAACCCCTTTTTTTTTTTTTTTAAATTGAAATGGAGATAACTTGCTTTCTAAACTTTGTTCACACGGTAAAGTCAGGAGCATCGATTACTTTGAGAAGAAGGATAAGAATCCATGATTCTTCGAGGCTAAAAGCTTGATTTTTGAAACAGATTCTCGGATTGACTAAAGGATTGACTGAATCTCATGGCACAAGAACAAGTGAAAAAAGTCTTTAAGTTGGTGGTTACACAGCAGCCAATTTAGATAATATAGATTTGGTCACAAGGGTATTGGTTCTCTCAACTGCTTCAGTCAATACGCGCTTATGCGACTTTAGTAGCGGAGAACATTTGATGACTAAACACAACAAAAAGTTTCCAAATTTCAAAGATTTGGAGAATTTCTCAGCCGAATGCTGAACTTCGTAAACAATATGATCAACTGAATCCTGAGTCAGGCATACATTATGATTTAAAATGTTTTGCAGCAGATTAAACAATGATTCTGTCCATACCATTTGATCCGATATCAGATAATGGTGGCAAGGAAGACAGATGACTCTCCTCTCATCTTTATCTCCACAGAGCAGCTTCTGACAGAGAGCGGAAACATGAGCCGGGTGCAAGCATTCCTTGACGATTCTCGTGATCACATCGCATATGGGGTTGTTGATGCCATCTTTACGGAGAATCAGCGGAAGCAAGAGGGCGTATTCAGCAGCCCTCTGATGGAGCTTGCAGTACTCCACAGTTGCGGTCAGTAAAACACGTGGAGCTGGTTCTTCAAGAGCTAACATTTTAGGAAGGATGATTGAGCTGAGAACTTGGCTTGGCCATGTAAGCTCATCTTCACTGCCATTTGAAAGATTTGATATCAGAACCGAAGCAGTTTCATCATCTACAAGCCAAGGTTCAATCAGCCCCAGAACCGTTAAAGAATCTCCTCCCGTTTTAGAGCAAAGTTCCTGGATTTCATTCGCTAGGTCTACAGTTTTGGATGCTGATTCGAAATTCATAATCCGAGCTTTCAGACTCGCTGCTTTGTTCTGAATTTCAGGCTCTAAAGGATCATTCATGGGGCGATCAATCTCAACTTCGTCCACGACTTCATCCATTAATTCTTCTTCATCCTCTCCAACTCCACATAAATTATCTTCATTCTTCTCGGAATCACAGTACAATGTCCTCAAATTCATCAAATCCTCAGGCGAAACAGGAAGCCACGGAAGCAAATTACCGGCACCCGCCACGTCCTTAAGCCAACACGGGACAGAATCGAACTCATCCTCCGCTCTCTTCTCTCCAGAATCCAAGCTCAAACCCGAAATCCTCGACTCGGACAAAACGTCGAGCAGATTGCACGCGGCTCTGTCGACCCAAAAATCCAAACCCCCGCCGCCACTCAGGATATTCCGCGCCAACAAACGCAACTCCCGACGGCAAAACCTCTGTCGCTCCACGGCAAGAAAGGACAAAATCCGTGCCTGAACCATGCTGGGAAGAGTCTGTACAAACATAACCCTAAAAATCACGGACATTATCAAAAACTAAACAAATTCAAAACACAGAGAAGTCGAAAATTCACAGATTTCGTTCAAATACCTCTTTGCGGAGGAAGCCGAAGAAGAAGAAGAGTTGTCAACGACAATGGCGTCAAAGGGTTTCATTAGCAATGTCAGAAACGAGGCCGTGGTGATCGGAGCCGTCGCTGAAGAAGGAGCACCGAAAGACTGGTGTAGCCACAGTGAAGCTTCCGATTCCGGCGCCAGAGAGTTCAGGAAGATGTCGAAGAGTGGGACCCACGCCTCCATTTTCGCCTTCCTTCGCTCTCTGGCCTCTGCGAAGAAGATAAGGATGTCTGTGTTTTTTTTTTTTTTTTTTATGAAATTTTGGAGGGAAGAGAATAGCGATAAACCGCGGGAAAGTTAATGCTCCGTTCCAGTTTTAGGTTGTTCGTGTTTCCAAACAGGGGTCTTTCTTTTTTAAACCCTAATTTGAAGGAGCGAAAGAAGGATAAAATTTGTTATTTCCAAGGATACATGTCGGTGGCTTGCTGTTCTGGATTTGATAATTCCAAGGACTAATCAAAGGGCTGCAAAGTGTTGGGTTGTGGGTTTGTCACGTGGGCAGATTGTCGGAGGCCGGCGTACTTGGGAACCTCGTTGCACCGCCACTTTCAGTTTAATGATACATGGGAGCGAGTGTAATTGGTGCGTGTTGTTACGCGCTGTGATTGCGCTAGGGTTTGCTCTAATGCGTAAAAAGGGCATTTCGAAAACGCGGGTTCGCTTTCGAAGCAATAGCCACGTGGAATCGTCCCGAGCGCCTTTATATCTGTCATTTTTTTTTGGGATAAATAGATATATATTTTTAAATAATCCATATGATATTATTCGTATTTTTTAAATTTTGACCGAGACGATTCTAAACTTTCTAAATATTAGTAATCATAGTCATTTCTGTCAAAATCCGTTAAATTTCTAACGAAATAAGTCATGTACAATACATGTGATCTAACTTAAGATGATATTTTAGTAATTTAACCAAAAAAAAAAAAAAAAACTCATAAAAAACCCTAGACTTTCTCTCTCTCTCCCTCCTCAACTCCCACCTCTCTCTCTCTCTCCCACCACCACCATCACAATGACATTGTTTCCTTTGCCGACCCCCTCATCTCCGACAACTCCCCTGACAATGACGACGACGACAAGCAGCAGATCCGGCTTCATATACGATCACACAAACAACACCATTCGATGGGCCTCCGCCATGAATCCGTCTGGAATCTGTCGCTAAACTGGACTCTAGCTAGAGAAAAGCTTTGCCATGATGATCAGAAAATGATCTAGATCTGGATTTCCTCATGAGATCGCATCAGATCTCTATCTCCACTGAAAAATTGTGTTTTTCATTTTAGGTCCCCCCCCCCTCCTAATTTTTTTTTTGGAAATTTCGATTGGTTTCATGGATGATTCGTTAATGTTGTTTTTTTTTTTTTTCTTTCGGAAATTTGTTGTGGAATTGTGCATTTTTATGTTGATTTTTGCAATTTGTGGGAGATGGATTGGAATTTGGAGCTTTGGTGTCGGTGTGGGAGGGATTGGAGGGCTGATGGTGGTGGCTCATCTTCTCGGTGTCGGCACAACGGAGATTTAGTTGGGGCGGCACGACAAAGACTCACAAGTCTAGGGCGGCGGATCTGGGAGGACTTAGAGTTGGGGGGGGGGGGGGGGGACTCAGTTCGGTGAGCCTAGATCATAGAAGGGGGGCCTAACTCAGCAAGATTTGCGGGGGGTTCGTTTCGTTGGGGTGGGGTGGATGCGCCTGAGCTCACCGGTGTGGGAGGAGGTCCTTTTTTTTAATGTATATTGGGTATTGTTTTTTTTTTTAAAAAAGAAGGTGTTTTTATCTTTTAATTATTAATCTAACTCATGTGATGAGTCACATGACCTTTCACATTAGAAACTTAATGGAATTGGACAGAAAGCACTAGATTGCCACCATATAGAGAGTTTAAAGTTATCTCGGTCAAAATTTAAAAAGAGGAGACCAAATCATTACATTTTCAATAGTTCAGGGATCATTTAGGCTAATTATTCTTTCGTCAACCAAAAAATTCAATTCTCACAAATATAATTTCCTTTTGAATTTTTATTTTAGTGCTCTATTTTTCATTTAAATTGTGATGTATTTTTGCTTGAATATGTTCAAAAATAACTTGTGAATCATTGTAAATTACGCTAACTAAAAGTCTCGATTTGCATAATTTGACGCCCATGTGAAATAACAACTAAAGCATGGCCGAAGCTGCGATATTCAAATGGTCATCACTAAGGTAGTCAAAAACCACACTTATATTAATGCAACAACCAGGTATGTGATCTATCTTGAGGTCAAGCAATGCACATGACTTCCACTCATCACATAAAATAAAATAAAAAAGCAGCATTATTGTGTGTGTGTGTACATATATAATAAGAAAAGTTGGACAATCGGACTAAAAACAAAAGAAAAACATTAAGGACAAATTCTAATATCAATAATTATTCTTTTATTGATAATTTTATAAGGTTTATTTATTTATTTTTATTTTGAAGGTGAGGAGATACAAATTTTGTATATTGTGATCAAGTTAGATATAAAATTACCATTAGATTATATATATAATAATAAGATAAAAATATTATATGTATGAATGAAAAAATAATAATATCATATTATAAATTAGTATTTAAAATTTAAAATTAAAGTTTGCATATGTAACACTACTGAAAAACTCGATGAGCCATAAAACAACTACAATGACAAAAGACTCGAGGCTCAATTTGTTTAACCATAAAATTCTCCCTCTTTTCCCACTAGAAACCAACCACAATAATTCTCACGGTGACTTTCCCATTTGTTCAGTGGTTTTAATGCTCAAGTTCAGCTTTTGACACTTGTTTCATTTTGTCCCTGTTATTTAGTAAGATTTTGTTTAACATATTAGTTTGATTTTAATTAAAATATATTTTTTAATTAATTTTAAAAAAAATAATAATTAATTTTTAAAAATCAATTAAATTTAATTTAAATATTTTAACTTCATGTAAAGATCTAAACGGATGCTTAATTTTTTTTTTCTGCGCTAAACTTGTCCCCATTAGTTTGTTAAGACAGTGACAGCGTCAATCTCTTCCCTACGTACATTTAAAAAAAAAAAAAAAAAAAAATTCCTTACCAATTCAATTGAGAACTTTCTCTCATCTTTTCCGAAGCACTCAATATTATCTTTTCTCTTCCCCTTTTTTTTTTTTTTTTTTTTTTTTTATAAATAATTTTTTTTTTTCTTCTGCTCATTTACCACACTTCCTATATAATTCCCAAAGAAACTTGTCAACAAAAAGAACACACCTCTTGACCTCACATTTTCACACTTCTCTAGTCCTCTTACACTCCGAAAACTGAAGAAAAGAGTAAGCAAGCAAACACAACAAAAACCATAGCATAACCTCTTCTTCACCATCACCTACCCAACAAATCACTCAAATTCACTCTCTTTCTTTGAAAATAAATAAATAAATAAATAAAAAAGTGTGATTTATTTCTCTGCCAATATGGGAGGAGTGAGCAACAACATCACGGCGGTGTTGAACTTCATCGCGTTCCTCTGCTCGATCCCGATCATCGCGGCCGGGATCTGGCTGGCGTCGAAGCCGGACAACGAGTGCATCCGCGAGTTCCGGTGGCCGGTGGTGCTCCTCGGCGTCCTCATCCTCCTCGTCTCCCTCGCCGGCTTCGTCGGCGCCTACTGGAACAAGCAGGGCCTCCTCGCCTTCTACCTCTTCTGCATGGCCGTCCTCATCGCCCTCCTCCTCATCCTCCTTGTCTTCGCCTTCGTCGTCACCCGCCGCGACGGCGGCTTCTCCGTCCCCGGTCGCAACTACCGCGAGTACCGCCTCGACGGCTTCTCCGACTGGCTCCGCGACCAGGTCACCGGCTCCAAGAATTGGGCCAAGATTCGCACCTGTCTGGCCAACTCCGACGTCTGCACCAAACTCAATCAGGATTACATCACCGCCGATCAGTTCTTCGCCGCCCACATCTCTCCTCTTCAGGCGAGTTTTCCGTTCTCTTCGATTTTGTTGTTTTTAATTTCCTTTTGGATTCCGATTGCGACCTGTTTGTGTGGCTATAAAACGTTTTCTTTTTGGTTCTCATTAATCATTATGACATTAGTTTATGAATGATCATCCAAACAACTCATTACTTTGTTCCTTAAAAAATATATATATATTTTAAACGGCGCGACAGTGACGCAACGTGACTGGTTGTGGCAACGACTTTTATGTAAAAAATGCTCTCTCTCTCTTTCAGTACCGACCAGAATCAGGTTATCCACATTGAACATCTCCGGTGTTAATAATAAGACATGATTCTCATAAGTATTTACAAATGAGCCATTAGTTTTTAACAATATTCACTCAAACAAGTGACACATATGGTCCCACTGAGTACATTGATCACGACACAGACAATTGATGTTCGATAATTATTTATTGATTGAAAAAGAATTTTTTTGATAATTATAAACCCTTTGGAGTTCTTGATAAATAAACATGCCCCTTTAAATTTTAGGCCATTCTTATTTTACCTTACAATTTTAAAAACTCTTACTTTAGTTTCACTTAATAATAATTTATGTTGAAAATGTACTGAGAAAGAAGCATTAAATGCGGTTGAGTGGTCCTTTTCTGTCTTTTGCTTTTAATATATATATTTTTTCTAAAAACAAATGCAAAAATGAGAAGCTAAGAGCGGATCAGTTTTTAAAGTGTAGAGGTCATATTCAAAGGGCATAGGTGAGATTGATCAACAAAATTAACATCTTTATCCCTTCATTTCTTTGGCATTGAAATTCAAATGGTCTCTTTGCTTTGGTGAATTGAGGAACTACTAGATTTTTAATACAAGACGTAGATTTAGGGCCAAATGGGACCTTAGGAGGCCCATGCCGTGAACCCCACCAACAAAGCAGAGAGTAATGTGGTCCATAAGTTGGGATTTAGGGTCCTCACTTTAGATTTATCTCATCACCTAAGGTCCGCGTGACTAGAGATTGCATTAAAGGAAAAAAGAAGACCCAGACACATATATATTACCAAATAATGGCTAATGCTATTGTGGGGTAGTATTCGTACAAAATGGAATTGTTTGTGAAAAACTACTATAGTCTATATGCCAATTACACGTTAGTATCTTACTAATCATGGATTTGAAACTTAAACAAAAGTTATCAAAATTATTGAGGCCATGGTTTGTCCTTATTGGTGACAAGGCTTATGGTTGCCAGCTATTGCCTTTGTTTGGTGGCATTTCTTATCTTTACCATAGTTCCCTTTTACAATTTTTTCTTTTTCTTTTTTCGTCAACATGTTCTTAAACATTAAAATTGTAAAACTGACTTGAGTGGAACTCATTTTCAAAAGCTAGCTTAAGTGTAGAGAGTGCCAAATCCACGTACGTAAGGTACAATAGTCTAGTAACTTCGCAAGTTCACACTCTAAATGAAAAAATATGCAAGATTGACTGAACTTAAAGAAGATATATGTGTGTATTTATATTTTTTTCTTGTGTTACAGTCAGGATGTTGTAAACCCCCAACAGTTTGTGGGTTCAACTACGTGAACCCGACATTGTGGATAAACCCGGTGAACCAAATGGGCGATCCAGACTGCTTCCTGTGGAGCAATGACCAAACCCAGCTCTGCTACAACTGCAATGCTTGCAAGGCAGGCGTGTTGGGGAACTTGAGAAAAGAATGGAGAAAAGCCAATGTAATCCTTATAGTGGCGGTTGTGGTCTTGATATGGGTCTATCTCATTGCCTGCAGTGCCTTCAAGAACGCCCAAACAGAAGACCTCTTCCGCCGTTACAAGCGGGGTTGGGTCTAATCTCGTTTCCAAACACACCCCCCCCCACCTATACCTTCGTAGATTAATGTCATTTTTGTTCTTTCTCATGAATCTCGTCTCTATCAACTCTTGTACATATTCCACTGTTTCTCTCTCTCTCTCCAGAATTTGTGTCAATTACTAATGTATAATTATGTACTCATTCTCCAACTTGATTTTCTTAATTCAGCTTCTTGCTAGAAAAAAATGGGAATAGTATCTTAAATTATCAGCTTTTCTTTCCTTTTTTCTTTTTGGGTGTGTGTGTGGCTGAGTATTGGATTCTACTATTTAGTGGTCACTTTTGGTGTCTTCGACAGGTATGTTTCCATTTTTTAATATTTGGCACTATGTTGTAGTCATTGTCACGCGCTCTAGCTCACACATTATATATATATATATATATATATATATATATAAATAGGGGACGTCTACGGTCCTTCCATAGAAAAAAGGAGGACCATCCGTCGATTTGTTTCTGGGCCATTCAGATGTCAATGAACGCTCACGATCGAAGGAGGGGTGTTGAGATGCCTTTCGCAACTGGTTTGGTAAGAAGCCGGTCAATGAGGCTAAGGCTAAGGCAAAAGTATTTCTATTTTTTATTTTTTATTTTTATTTTTTATAGAAGTGTTTCCCTTCTGCTTGTTGTCAGCTAGAGTTAAGGCCTAAATCTATAATAGTGGAGACTAAAAAAAAGTTCACTGTTTGGAAAGATAGTCCTCATGAAAAGTGAAACGCATGTCATTTCGGTTGCTTAAAAGAATTATAGATCCTTCTTTCTTTTATGATTGTATGCATTATTTACGACATTTTCATCTCGTCACCTAAGTGAGATATCAAGGAGTCTTATTTTTTTTTATAAATTAGTATTATGCATTATGAAACCACCCTATTGGAAATTATTTGTTATGTCTTTTTCTATCATATAATTTTGTTGCCTAACTAATTCGATTGAAATTTTTGGTTATTTTACTAATTAAGGGTTCATTTGGATCATAAATTGTACTTAATTTTTTAGAACGTTGTCAATGTATTTTTAGAACGTTGTCAATGTATGAATCTAAACATAAAACTTTAATTGTGTAATCAGATTAATGTAAATGTTTCAAAAAGCTACCCCATCCATTTAATGTTCAAGATCTACTGTATACCATCAAGCGTGTTGTAATTTGCCTCTAAAACTGAATTATGTTACGATTATGTCTGCGTTGGTTAATTATATATCAATGTTATGTTGTCGTATTCAATATCAGGATAACACTAAAAAAAAAAAAAAAAAAAAAAAAATTGAACAAGACAATTAAATTACTTTTAAATCACTGCCCATTACAAAATATTACTATCTTACCCAGTCGATTCTCACCTTCACCCACAATAGCCGGTCAACAAAAGCTCGAAGTACTTTTCAATTTGTTGTAACCCATGCTCTGTGGACGACTGATATCTCATTAATCAATAACTTAAAAGCCAAAACTCTTTCCACGTAAGTGAAGGACCGTCCTACTAGAAAGACATTAGACGAAGCCTACATATATATATATATCGTTGCACTTTATCCATTTTTCAAAATTTATCTTTTTCTTTCATAAAAAAGTTGATTTTTAGGGTTTTTTTGTTTAAATTTTTTTATTACAAAGTTGAATTTTAGGTTTGAACATATGATGTAAAGGAGTTTTTAAATGCCGACTATTTTAAAAGGCACCGACGTCCATTTCTTGGGAGACAAAGACAAAGGCTTTTCCAATGTCAAGATCTCCGGGGAATGATTTCTTTCTTCTATAGGATGTAAAGTTTTATGTAGTGTGAAGAAAAAGAAGCTTAGAACTGTGAAAGGCTAAAAGTTTGGAAAAACGGTAAGCAAACTTGAAATTATTTTAATTATTTTTAATCTAATTTAGGTTCTGGAGATCTACTAATGTTACCTCCATGATAAATTTGCTTAATGAATCACCAAGCTGATAAGAGAACAAGCCATTATTGTGATGAAATTTGCAGATATTCATTATTTTTTATACCAAATATACTCCTCACCGTATTATTATGTCATTCCCCCCGGACCAAATCACTGAAATTTTAAAGTTGTTTTTGGAAATGTCTCCATTTGAAAACGAAAATGAGAGCAAACGGAAAATGATTCAAAGTTGTTTTCTCATATTTGTTCTTATCTTCTAAAATTCTAAGTTTTCAAATGGAGAACAGAGAAAAAATGATTAAAAGTTATTTTCTCATTTTTATTTTTATTTTCTAAACCCTAATAACTTAGCGCATGTTTTAAGAAACATGCTCAAACACAATCGGTATAATTTTTATAATCAAATCGATTTCTCTAAAAAAACAATCAAACACAATTTCAGGAAAAAAATCTCAACAGTATTTCCAAAAAAAAAAAGTTCTCCTTTTTAATTTTCATACCCAAAACGATCTCAACAAGTTGTTTCTATGAAGTAATCTTGGATTCTACACTTTCAACTTGCATGTCTTGCCTTTTTCAGTAAAAAATACACGAGATTTGGAAGGAAAAATTTTCCTTCTTTCTTGTTTTCTTTATTTCTTATTGCTTTGCTTTTCGTTTACTTCCGTTATTCAGTTTTGTTGTTTACGTGCTCATGTTGTTACTTTGGTCGTTTCTATAGTTCTTCTCGTCTCTTCTCTTTGTTTTCCATGTTCGTGCTTTTTCCGCTTTGCTCATTTCAGTTCTTATTAGTTTGTCATCCTTCGTTTTGCGGCACTTTCCATTTTTGTTGGTTTTTAAGTTTTTTGTTGTTATTTCAATAATTGTCGCTTTTACTTATCAAAATAATAATCATACTAATGCTCGCTTTTCAGTGTGTCGTTTTCTCATTCACGTTTAGATTTCGTGGTCGTTTCCATGTTCATGTCGTTTTTAGTTCTGATGTCGCCTTTTTATTTTTGTTGTTTTTCTTTTGTTGTTGCTGTTCAGTTTTGTTCTATTTAGTTTGGTTGGCGTAACCATAGTTCCTGCCCTTTAAAGTATCATTTTAGTTTCGATGTCTTCTTTGTTCTTGTCGTTTTCATTTGACTGTCGTTTCCCTGTTCAAGGTGACTTTTGTCGTTTTTCAGTTTTTTTTTTTTGTTCAATTGACTCCTGCCAAATATTTATTTTCTTAGTTCTTGTAGTTTTTCGTTTGATTATTTTCCTGATTTTAGTTTGTCTTTTTTTGAAGAATTTTAGTTGGTGCTATTTTTTTTACATTCTAATCATTTTAGTTTTAATGTCGTTTTATTCTGTTGTCATTTACTGCTTTTCGTTTGTTGTTATTTTCTCATTGATTATGGTTTCCGTGTGCGGAGGTTGTATTATCTGGACTTGGCGTCAAATAGTTCTCAAGGCAAACGATTGGCTATGGTATTAGGAGAGCGCTCGCCAAAAAAAAAAAAAAAAAAAAAAAAAGAAAAAAACAAGGTAGAGAAACCCAGAAATCCCACGATAAACCCAGAAACCCAAAATCCCATCAGATTTCATTGAAAAAAAAAAAGAAAAAAGAAAAAGAAAAAAAAAGGGGACGAATCCACAAACCAACAAGTTGAATTCCATTAGTTTTCATTGTATTTCTTAACATAGTATCAGAGTCTAATAAGCTCAAATGAACTGCACGATCTATTTAATACAAGATTAGTGACTCAGAGCACTATCTTTCGGGGGTGTGTTAAGGGTAAAAAGAAACTCAAATCTCATATTATAAACACGTAATAACAGTAACAGATATATAAAGGCATTAAATACTTCACTTAAAATATTGATCTTTTAAGATGGAAACTCAATCCTCTGTTTTTTTTTTTTCCATTGTTGTCGTTTCCTATGTCTCGTAGTCGTTTTATGTTCACTCGTCCTTTTGAATCACGTTGTTTGTTTCATGGTTTTTCCATGTTCCAAAATTGTTGCTTATGAAATGTTTCTGTGAAAGTGTTCAATACAACAACATTTAGATATCTATATAACATTGTAGATATATTAAATGCTATAATATCTTAACAAAATTATAATTACATAGATTAAATATTTTGTTGCATCTTCTATTTTAATATCTAATAATAATTTTGCTATATCTTCTATTTTAATGTATTATACACTAAAGCCAATTCGCCTAAAAGTTATACCATGGAAATAATATAATCGAAACTGAGGTCATGTCCTGTCCATTAACAATAAAGTGGAATATAGCAGAAAAGCTAATTTGTTCGAAAAGGATAGAATAAGTAATCAGAATAAGATCATTAATTCTTTTTTCTAAAATCAATTAGGACATATAATCAGGACACTCCATTAAAAAAAAAAAAGTTCAAAAAGGATAGAAAAGTGATCAGAATAAGATAATTAATTCGTTTTCTAAAATATACATATCTATTTGAAAATATAATCAGGAACACTCCAACTTCCTTTTCAGTATGTATTGAATTAGAAATAAAAATTTTACCAATTTAATCACTGAAGTATATTTTAGTGGAATACAAATATAATAGATTTGATAAGAAGATATGACTAAATTCAACATTTATTCCAATTAATAAAAAACAATACCAAAAGAATAATTAGGATTGACATTCTTTTCTTGTTTTTTATTCCTCACTTCATAGGTTTTACTTTTTGGGATGCAATAGAACGGTGGGCCTGCTTCCCCTTCCCCGGCCCATACCTCTCCCCCTTTTGCCCATACTTGCATCCGGCTAATTTAAGGCGGGTGTAGGAGTGGAGATTCCCCGTTAAAAACACTATATTCATATCCTACCCAATTACGTAACATAAAATAAAAAAAAATAAAAAAAAATCAAGATTAGGGATCATTTCCCCCTTTTTATGAAGGCTTTTTTTTTTTTTTTTTTTTTTTTTGTATTCGACTAAAAAAAAAAAAAATTTTAATGTATGTATATATATATATATATATATATTTCTAGAAGGGTGAATATTAGCGAGGTGAGAGAGCTTACTCCACCCCACACCACACCTGATCGGAGAATAAATATTTACCCCTATACTCATGTAGTATTCTTCAAACCTGTTGGTTGTCTCATTAGGGACGAGTACCCGTACTTATAGGTAAAAATACAACCGTTTTACGTTTGTTTTTTTTTTTTTTTTTTTTTTTTTAAATCTTCTTTTGGCGAAGGAATCCTACTAAATTATCATATTTAATTTTGTTAGTAAATACAAGAAATAAACATGTCTTTTCCCTATTCACGTGAAATAAACATGTTTTGTGTTCAATTGTTGTCCTGTTTTGATGTCAGTTTCCGAGTTGACGTTTTCGGTTGTTTGTTGTCGTTTGTGAAGCTGATGTCGTTCAAAGGTTAATGTGGTTTTCTTAGTTGAAGTCCTTTTTAGATTTTTTGTCGTTTTTGAACTTCGCTCTTTTTAATTTTGTCGTTTGCGGATAAGCGTCCTTCGTTTGAGGCTTTTTCTCATTCGTAATTTAAATTGAAAGAGCGTGGAAACTGGAAAACATGTGTAGATAAGATGGCTAAACATGGTTGCTTTTGCTCCGGCAACAAAATTTTATTTACCCCTACAGGAAAGTAATAAAATATATCTGCATAGAATTATAAATAGCTAATTCGTGTATATAAAATTAAATTATTTGCTTAGCCACTTTAAGCTTTATGGTAAGTTTTATAGAGGCGAAAAGTGGGGGGGGGGGGGGGGGGGGGGGGGGGGGGGGGGGGGGGGGGGGGAGGGAGGAATAGCGATGCGATTTTGAATAGAAAACAAAATTATAGGTTGTTTGCAGGAAAGAAAAGTAAAAAGATAAATTATGAGTCTCGTCATTTTTATTCTCTTAAAAAAAAATGAGATTTTTAGGGAGGATTTATTACACTTGCATAGATATTAGATTATTATTTTTAATGTAATAATAATAGGTTGAATAGAAAACAAAATTATAGGTTATTTGCCAGGAAAGAAAAGTAAAAAGATAAATTGTGAGTCTCGTCATTTTCATTCTCTAAAAAAAAAAAATGAGATTTTTAGGGAGGACTTATTACACTTGCATAGATATTAGATTATTATTTTTAATGTAAAATTATTGATAAAATATTCATTTAATTGATCATTCATTTTCTTTTCTTGTAACATATCAAACAAGATAAAAGAAGACCAAATTCATTTCTATCGTTCACATTTTTTCTCCGTTGCATGTTTTCTCTCTCTCCCTCAATTTGACAAAACAAATTCATTGATTTGTGAAAGAAAAATTTGACAAAGAAGGGAGAATTCTACGTTAGACTATTAGAATACCGGTTATCTTTTGAACTATCAAAATTACATAAGGTATTGTGAATTTTGCTCTTTTAATATGATTTTGACCAGAAGAAATATGCATTAATTTTTCTTTTCTTTAGTCAAGTGAGGAAAAATAAACATGAACTATTGTTAGATACAGCTTAAAGTTCATCAAATCTGTCTACAATATATTCTTGATTCTTCTCTTCCTTCACATATATATTAATTCGCTGTTTTTGGCATCTAAACTTGACTTTTTTTTTTTTTTTTTTCTTTTTTTACTTTTTTGTGTGTAAAATGCAGATATACACACACACACACACACACATACACTTTCCCCGGTTTGAGAATGGCATCCCAACTTGACTGGTATACAAGCCCTTTTGAAATTGACAGATGAAACTAAAGAAAGAGAACAAAAATTATAATACGCAACTTACCATTTCTTGATGGGGCTTGGGCTGTTTTCATAATATACCATTCACCATTTAAGATTTAAAATTGAGTTTACACGGAACCATGTTATGATCAACTCAAACTTCCAATTTCTGAACTTACGGTCAACCTATAATTACAGTGATATATATATATATATATATATATCTCTTTGGGCATGCTTAACAAACCGTATGGAATTGTTACATTAACATAGAAGTATGAGTTTGAAAAGAAAAGGTTATGAATAAGAACAAGGTTGACTAACTCCCTTTTTAGTTGAATCGGATACAATTCGATTTCATTTTTAATATTTAAAAAGCAGTTTAATTAATTTAAATTATTTATTGGCTTGATAAAGCTCGTAAGTTAATTCGGCGTTTATTCCCATTAGTCAAGAAGCAGTTTCAAGAGAGAGTTAAAATAATTGAGAGTTCATTTCTTACACCGGGTGAGCAAACTAAATTATGATTTATGAATTTGTAAGTAAATACATAAATAGATGAAAAATAGAAATACTTTTTCTTTTTTTCTAATACATGTAAAGTAAACATGCCCTTTGTGTGAGGGTACGATTTCAATTGATTCAGTAATTTAAACTCATTCTGTCTCCATAAAGAGTTCTTTATTTCCTTCTAGCTAAACTAACTTGAGCCAGTGTATTAAACAATGGCTGAACCACATTGTTGCTTGTTTGTTTGTTTGTTTTTTTTTTTTTTGGATAAAAAAGAATGAGTTATAAGGGTAGAAATTGGAATGCCCGGATAATCCTGGGGAGGTTGATGCTCCCCTCTCCCCCCTCTGCGTGATATATAGATCTCTCATGAAATTGATTGCTCATATATCCTGACCAATGCGGTGGTAACAACTCGAACCCAAATATTCAGCGAGAAAAATGAGTATCCTACCAACCCTGGCACATTGTTGCTTGTTTAAATCCACTTTTGGACATAAATAGAGAAACAAACAGAATTATACAGCTCACCGAGAGTTAAAACTAGAAGGCTATTATACCATAAAGAAACAAGCAAAAAAAAAAGAAGAAGAAATTTTCAACTCCAATAATTATGATGATGATGATGATGGTGATGATAATAATGATAATAAAAACAACAACAATAATAACATATATTCTGTGATTGAGTACATCTGGATTTATCACTAATGCAGCTAAATTTTGGGTTGTCAATGGCAGGTGAAGCTGTAGTGTGGACAAAGAAGTTCCACATATGGATCACAAAAAATAGCATTATATCTGACTAGATTGTTTTGTACTTGAGCTCAATATTCAATACTCAACACTATTAATAATTCTAATAAAAAATAGATGCTTGCAAGCTTGCATCAACAATATAAATAATATATATACATATATGTATTTACATATATATTTATATATATATATATAGAAGATTCCAAGTGGGTAAGTGTGAATCCAGTGTCAACTTAGTTGTCAAAAAGCATATGTTCCATGCCATGTTGTCTGTGGGATTTAGAATTCCATCCTCATTTTTATCATGATTTTTCTTGTGTTGTTTTGTACAGTTCCCTTCGTTTTAAATGTGTTCATTTTTTTAACATTTTAAAGGACTGTTTGGGAAGTAAAATTAGAAAGGGTATAAAATATTGCAAAATGTTATCATTTTTAACTTTTAGACAAAATTTTAAATATTAACATAGTAACATTTTCGTCGTATAGATCTTTTTCTATAACACTGCTAAATATTTTCATCTAAAATATTTTCATTTAAATGTTTTCGTCTTAAATATTTCATCCAAATGGAAATACTTTGCATTTAATAAGTAGAAGTAAACCTGCAACAGAAAAAGACCCACTAGTCCAACACACAAAGGGTGGTGCTGAGACATTTATTATGCTGGAAGTTTTTAAGGTAAGATGCCCTATTTTCATAATTGTTGGATTATTTTTCAATGACATGATTTGTGGTGCATTTCTGTATTATACATATATATATATATATATTTTAATTTGTAACACTCATAATAGTTAAAAAAAAAAAAAAAAATAGAAGGTCCTACGGAAGAAACTTTAAAGGTCAAAAATCAAAAAGATAGTCTGTAATGATTAGTATTTGCTAATCTTTTGGTGGAAGAAATTTTAGTGTTTATAAATTAGAGAAATTTTTAGTATAAAATATATTTTAACTCCATCAATAGAGTAAGGTTTTTAACCGTTGGATTAAATTTTTAACGAACGGATCTATGAGTTTTCATTTTGTCATTAAAGGGCCATACGATACAAAAATACTCAAACTTGCAAATCCAAGATTCTATTAAAAAAAAAAAAAAAAAGACGTGTGCTATTGATAAGATAAAGATACAGTTGTTACAATAGATTTTTTTTAATGCAATTGAAAAGGTCTAGAAGAAAGCTCCGTCAACTTCTTCTTCTTCTTCCTTTTTTTTTTTTTTTTTTTTTTTTCTGGTTGGGGTGTGGCGGTCTGGCAAAGGCTCATGTAAATTTCCTTGAAAATAAAATAAAAGAAATTGAATGAATTTCATGAGAAAATGCAAATGAACAATTAGGAGGAAAATAAAGACCTAATATCATGAGTATCACCTTATATTGCGAATTATATATATATATATATATTTGTATAAATAGTGGCCCAATGAAAGGGGCAAAGAAATAATAAAAATAATCAAAGTATTATATGCGAAAGTTCATTTTGGTTGCAATCTTAATCACATGGAGTATTGAGGAAGTTGAATTGACTAGTGAATTGTATTTTAATTTTGTTTACATTTTTATTAAAGGCAAAAAAAAAAAAAAAAAAAAAAGACAAGATGTCATTCATGCACTAAATTAATATCTTAATACTATGTGATTAGCGCTTTAAGATGTCTGTATGTGCTACATCTCAATCAACACGCTTTATGATTATTTTTTCTTATGACATGCATTTTGCTTTCACTCAACAAATCTTTTTGTCTTCTCTGACTTAAACATCATGCCCCATCACATGACGCTTAATTCATTTGCATTATCAAACTTAATACAGTAAACCAGTCTACATGATATAAAAGACTCTCGTTCTTACTAACACTATTCTAAGGTGTTGTTTCTGCAAAATTTCGTCCAATACTAAATAATAAACGAGAGTCCATGACTTTGTAATCAAAGACTATTGAAACTCTTAATCAACAGCTCTGATGGCTCATGGTCAAACCAAATTCTACTCTACACCCTCACTTCAAACTAATAATAATAATAATGATAATAATAATAGACAATCAAAGAAAAATAGTACCAATAACCGAAACAGGTCAACGGGTGAGTTCTCGGTTAGTCATCAGCGTGTTATTACTTATTAGTGAGTAGCACGATATAAAGTAAAGAGCAGGAAAAGTAAATAGAGATAGAGACAACCGATTTTATAGATGTTGCCCGTAATCTTTAGACTACATTCTTTGTAATGCTTCCGGGAGCTTCCACTATGTGTAAAAGAGCGTTACAATAGATATCTTTTGTAAGAAAGGGGTATAAAGAGATGGGAGATGATGTGATACAGAGAGATTCGGGGAATTTGGTGTGTATATTGCTGAGCACAATGAGTTGAACGTTCAGAATGGTCGGAAGAAGAAGCCCCCTAGGCTTGCGGAATAAGCCTTGATTTATAGGGACTGACTTGATGCCTTGAGTTGCCTGATTATGGTAGAATATGCCTTAAATGTTGATGGGTAGTTGCCATTTTCCATATTGCTTGACTTTCCAATTCGTGGATGACTAGAAGATATCATGAAACTACATTTTCCTTATAGATCCGAGCTTACTGGCTGATTCCTGATTTGTCCATGAGGTCTACTTTCCTTATTTAGCTCTGCTGACCTGTCAGTCACCCACCAGTTGTTCTCCTGTCGTCTGGGAGTAGTCCTGGGTCTTCTAAGTGATATGTTTCCGAGTCATTTTGTGCTCGTCGATGGCTTATCTGGGGACACGTATACGGTGAAAGATGAGGTATGAAATCTGACATCAATAATAATAATAATAATAATAACAACAACAACAATTTCTAGTTTACATTCAGATGAGCTAAATTTCGATCTTATTGCTTAATTCATATAAAGACTTAAATCTCATGCCCCGTCCCATGATGCTTAATTAATTTGCATTACCAAACTTACAACCGAATCCCGTCTACATAGTATAAAGACTCTTGTTCCAATTAATACTATATTCAAGCTATTTCTACAAAATTTCATCCAATACTAATTGAAAGCCGGACTAAGGGAACTTTTAATCAAGAGCTTTTATGGTTCATGGTCAAACCAAATTCTACTCTACACCAAGATGAGTCAAATTCCGATCCTAACTCGATAGAACAACTCGCGTGTCTGAATTGGTGAAGCTCGTGCAGTCAAAGTCAACCTTGCACAAATGCTATATATATATATATATATATATATGTGTATGTATATTACAAAATTACCCTCTAACACAAATAGTGATAAAACAAAACATTAGAGAATTTTAGGATTTATTTACCGGGGGAAAAAAAAAGTTAATTTAAGCAGGTGGAATTTTGTAAATATTACTAAATAATAGACACAAACTATTCAACAACCTTATCTGCTATCAACTAAAGATAAAGTGCTATCTTTTCTCTCATTCTCATATGCAACATAAAAAGAAAATAAAAGAAGCATTAAACATGCTATTTTAAAACTCAAATATTAACAAAAGGATAAATTTAGTCATGGGAAACCTTAAAAGATAATTTTAAATTTGTATACGACATGCTGTTCACAAAGTGGTTAGAGTCAAATCAAATGGATAGAGATAATTTTATACGTAATTGTGTTGTGTAATAGATCCGGATTCGTAGTGATTCTCTCAAAAGTCACAAAGCTAATCATTTTTTTTATCTCTTTAATCCAGCTAGATTTGGGCTAGTCCCTTCCCTTTTAACAAAAATATCTTTCTAATGTCTATTAATAATAATAATAAAAAAAACTACAATATGAGTTAAAGACAATATTATATTAAGAGTCGTATTAGGACAATAACTTTAGTATTCAATTTAACTGATAATAAATTATTATCTTTTTATCAATAAATAATAAGATATAAATTAAAATTAATTAAAATTGATATTCTTAATATTATTTTTACATAAAACATAAAATATGATTCGTATGTAAAAATGATTCAAATTTTCATTTTATAATAAAATCAAATGTATAATTTTCATTATATTTAACCACCACATGTATGTTAGTCTAACTCTTCACAATTGATTTTTTTTCTTTTTCTTTTTTTTTAGGGAGATTTTTTTTTTCTTTTTCAATGTATCCTTCTTAACACCTTCCTAAAATATTCTTCAAATAAAAAAAAATTATGCATTAAAATTTTTTTTTTCCAAGTCTCTCATCCCTATAAATTAGTAAACACATCCTCTTCTTCTCCCCCCCCCCCCCCCCCCCCCCTCCCCCCTCCCCACAAACCTTCCTTCTGCATCACTTCCCAATTTCCAGGAACTCTTCTCTCCAACACGACAAACCGGGTCAAGCACCCCCCCCCCCCCCCCCCCCCGAAATGGACCGACCCAGATTCGTAATCGAAGCCCCGGAGGCCAAAGCCATGGCGAAGCAGTCGAGGCAGACGGTGCTCCAGCTCCTGCCGTCGCTGGTGGAGCCTGCAAAGAGCCTGGCCCGGCCACCGATATCCAGATTCAACGTCGGCGCCGTCGGGTACGGGTCCTCGGGTCGGATCTTCTTCGGCGTGAACGTAGAGTTCCCGGGTCTCCCGCTCCACCACTCCATCCACGCCGAGCAGTTCCTTGTCACCAACCTCTCCCTCCACTCGGAGCCCCGCCTCGATTTCCTCGCCGTCTCCTCCGCCCCATGCGGCCACTGCCGCCAGTTCCTCCAGGAGCTCCGCGCCGCTCCGGCCATCAACATCCTCATCACCGACCACCATCAAACGACGCCGTACAAGTCTCCGGCTCCGAAATCCGGTCCGGATTCGAACCGCTCCTTAGCCTCCTCCCCCGCCGGTTCGGACCGGACGATCTCCTCTCCAGGGACGTCCCTCTCCTTCTCGAACCTCACGACAACGGGCTTAAGTTCCCGTTCCCGATCGAGATCGACACTCGCCGGAACGGCGAAAACGGCGTCGTTGAGGAGGACGAGCTGCTGAAGCGCGCGGCGTTAGAGGCCGCGAATAGGTCTCACGCGCCGTACAGCAAGTGCCCCTCCGGGGTGGCGATTCTGGACTCCGACGGGAGGGTGTACAGCGGGAGTTACACGGAATCGGCGGCGTATAATCCTAGTCTGGGCCCGTCCAGGCGGCTCTGGTGGCGTACATCGCCACCGGAGGCTGCGGCGGGTACGAAAAGATTGCCGCCGCGGTTTTGGTGGAGAAAGAAGGGGCTGTGATCAAGCAGGAGGAGACGGCGAGGCTGCTCCTCCGGACGATCTCGCCGCGGTGCGAGCTTCGGGCGTTCCATTGCGTCGACGCCGGCTGTAAAAAGGGTTGTTCTTGATTGAAAATGTGGCCTATCTTGTGGCCACCAATTTGGTTTGGGACCTCTTGGTTGATGTAATGAAATGGGAAAATGGAAATTTAAGGGTCATCTTCCATGTGTATAATTTGAATCTTTTACTTGTATTTGATCAGTATGGTGTAGTCAGATAATTTGAAAATTATTTATTCTAATACAATAACAAAGTTACTAGAAGAATATGTGTTCATTGTCGCAAGATAACTCGATCCCAAAACCTTATCGAGATGATCGGACAGTTTCACTATCCACTAAATAATTGAGGGTCATGACATTATGCTACATGATAATTCAAAGATGCTAAAACAATGAAGCAATAGTAACAATTAGATCAATTTTGTTGATTTTTAAAAGAAACATGGTCACTTTTATTACTCAATAATAGTCTATGATGTACAAGTAGTTTTGATGTTATGACTTGTGCTATGGTTGAAAACAACTATGCCACGGTCTTGTGGATGTCATTGACACTATATATATATATATATATATATTTTTTTTTTTTTGGTATTACTAAATTCACCCCAAAAGAGAGCATGATTCTCTTCTTCCTTCATGTCATGGATGGTGTCAAATATAAGTTGCACTTGAATTATTGGTTGGTGTTCAACTTGGTCCACTCATAATTTGCAAATTGATTGGGCTAATGAAGCTATCCTCCACCTCCTATATCATTCACTTTCTTTCTCTTTAATCATTCCATTAAAGTACCAAGTTATACTACAAGTACTTTCAACGCTTTTCAACAAAAAGAAATTGAGGAAGAAAAAAAAAAAAAAAAAAAGAGAAGAAAAAAGAGGGGGGGTCCATGAAATAATTGTCTACTCTCTTCCACTTTTGTGTCGAAACCTCTAGAACTGCACCAGCTTTACTGGCTTTTTTTTAGGTAAAAATGAAATTATGTGGGTAAAGCTTGGATTTTTATCAGGTAAGTTGCGTCTAAGCCAAAGTCACCTTTAGTTGCTCTGTTTTGAGTTGAGTCACGAACCAATAATTATGTCATAGTAGCCATTTTGAGGTAGTTTTGTCTTTTAAAGATCAACTTTTCTGTGATTAGAATGCTAATCAAAGGGGAATGAACCGTTATTAGACAAGGTTACATATATCTATATATACACACACACACACACACACATATATATATAAATACAGGGCTAAGGTGATTTGACATAATCCTAAAATCAATCGATAATATAAGCATAAATCAAGCTATTTAATCGAGTAGAAGTTCTACAAGTAACTTTACGCTGCCATAACCCAACATAGTTTTTGATTGTCACACAACAAACATAGTTGAATATACAAACTTCAAGTATATTTAAAATTGCAGACAGGAGGTTTCACGGGAAAATATATATTTGTGTGTGTGTGTGTGTGTGTGTGTGTGTGTGTGTGGTGTTATGTAGCAAAGCTTATTTTGATATCTTCGCAGTTAATAATTCACAAAAGGGTAAACGAAGTTTCCTAATTATATTAATAATTCACGAAAGAGCACTTAATTTGACCTACCAAAAACTTCTGTATTTGTCGACAAAATTAATGGAATTTCATAGTAATTACATGGAGTTTTTATGAGAAGTTAGTGGTATGAAGAATACCTATACATAGATTTGTACTCGAAAATAGAGATATCCGAGAAAGAGAGTGTAGAGAAGTAAATTAAAAAAAAAAAAAAAAAGAAGAAGAAGAAGAGAAAAGAAAAAGAAAGTAATTACATGGAATAAAGAATGAAATAGTCTGACTCTTTATTTGTTTCTTTATGTTTTATTATTATCACCTCATAATACTCAAACATATTGATGTATGCATTATTCAACAGTAGTGAAAGAAGGCAAGAAAAAGATGAAAAACATGTTTTTTTTTTGTTTTTGTTTTTTTTTTTATTTTAAGAACATTAGTTCATATATTAATAGGTAACAATCCCATTGGAAATCTTTCAACTTGGAAAGTGATACATACATCGTATACACATGTAGTTAGCCCACTCTATAAGCAACTTTAGCAAAAGATTTCAAATGGGAAAGTCAAGAACTCAAGATTTATAATAATTAAAATAAAAAAAGTATAAAGATTATAGAGTATATTTACACAAAGAGCTCAAAATTATAGGACTAATGTTCATGACATGAATTTTAACAAAAATTCCACCTAAACGAGTGCCGAAGTCTGACAGTTAGTTTCCTTTTTTTATATTCTGCAAACACAGAGGACCAACACCATTAGAATATATTATATATGTCCTTACTTATCGGATGTTTGAAGTTTGGGCATGGATGTGAGAGTTTTCTGCAGTTTAGAGCTGCTTCGCAATTGCATCTGAAACACCCGACTCACTGTGAAAATACTCATAATCAAGGGGCTTGTGGAAATAAACTTTTTTTTACTTGTCTTTTTAGCTTACATGCCCTTAATTATTGAATTCTCAATTTCGAGGGCAATTATATATTCTAAATGAATAAAGGAAAGTTCAAGTACATAGGGTCTAAGATTTATCGAAAAAAAAAAATATACATAGGGTATAAGAAGAGACAATAGTACTTATTTACTAAAAAAAAAAAAGATAATAGTACTTAAAAATGTATCAAAAATAAATTACTTAAAAAAAAAAAAAGAACATAATAGTTGTTTAATTGATAGAAGAAATTAACATACCAGATAATCATATATGAATCAAAGTTTGAATTGAACACTACATATATACGTATTTGTATGAACTTTTTTTCTTTATAAATAATTTCATGTGGTGTAATTTTTGTCTTTTTCTTAATTATTTTAATGTATTATTCAACTTTATAGGTTTGTTTGTAAATCGCATTATCGCGACGTTGACGTTACAAAAGCATTCATGTCATTTTCTTTCACCATCAAGCTTCATTTATAATCATTATTTCTTTGTACATTTAACAATTATTTCGTAATAGTTTTAAATTGAAAATATAAAGGTTATTCAAAACTTTTTTAAAAGAAGAAAATAAAATTTAAAATTCATTTAACACCTTACTAAACTTGAAGAAGAAAGTGAACTCCGGTAATCTATTAAAAGTAGTTGATGGAAGAAATTCTCAAATAAATATAAAGGTTATTCAAAATTTTTTAAAATAAAGAAAATAAAATTTAAAATTCATTTGACACCTTACTAATACTTGAAGAAGAAAGTAAACTTTGGTAATCTATTAGAAGTTGTTGATGGAAGAAATTCTCTTTTATTTTTTATGGTAAAGAGATGCATTAAGTTTCAGGTTCAAAAAAGTACAAATATTATACAACTAGAAACGGGAAAAAATGCGGATTATATTGAGGCTTCAATGTTTACATTCTCTAAGCATGCATTTAGATGTCGGATTGAGTTGAAAGTTTTGAATTAGAGTTGAGTTGTGCATTTAGTTGATTGGAGTTAAAAAGTGAAAGCCTTGAAATTTTATTGAAAAAAAAAATTAAATTCTATGCAATTAAAAAAAAAACATCTCATTTAAAATTGTACATGCAAGAATACAAAAGTTTGAGTTTTTGAGTTATAGTTAAAATTATAAGTAGTCAAACTAAATTGACTTTTTAGAAGAGTACAAAAACTCAATTGAGTTTTTTCAACCACAACTGGTGAATCAAACATGTTTTTTTTTTTTTGTGGTTTAGGCCTCTAAATTTGAGCCTCTTGAACACTTTAGTTTGTATTGAAATCGTAAAAGATAATTATTATAAATAACATTTTTATGAAAATAAAGTAAATAAATATTTACTAAAAGTAATAAATCATCCTCGATAAATTTGTTGTTTATTCTTTAATCTGAAATTTTTAAAACCTACCGTGTTCAATTATATAATATATTTATAAGTAAAATATTATATACTTCTTTTTTCATATTTTAAATTCATCTAAAATAAAGTACTAAAACAAATATATCATAACGAATAAGTTTATAACATATTATAAGAAGTTATATCACATAAAACAAATTAACTAAAATCTATTGGCTTATTAGGCGTTTCATTTTGGTCATTTTGCGACAGAAAACGCTAAAAAAAGTGATAGAATGAAATACAAGTGAAAGGTAATTTAACAAAATTAATATGAGTGATTAGTTGGGTAGAGTGATTAATTGGGTAGGTGATATATGTTATCCAATTAATTTTGGATCAATTGAGTATCACGGATACAGTTCAATTCACATGTCGAATCAATCACCGAACATTTATTTTACCATATTACCCTCAACTCAACCATTATGCAACATCAAGTGCTTTAATCCTTCATTTATTTTACCAAAATTGTCATATAGTAAGCTCGGGTACTAATTATGTGACGTTTTTAGTTCTAGGGGGAAAAGTGAGGTAACGTATATTTTTCAGGGGGTTAAAAGTTGAAATTAACCCATATTTTCATTGTTATTAGTGAACTTCTGTACAGGGAGAAAGTATGACTTTGTAAACACACCTGTTAATTCCCGTCAATTCTTTAGCTTGTATCGTTAATCCTCTTCCAACTCGCCACTGTTGATCATATGATACTCATAATCATAATTAGATGAATATTTGAACATGGATATTAAGACAAAAGATAAGGCCTTGTTTGGTTGCAAGTTTGGTTTAAAATAAATTATACTTTTTTCATCATGATTTTTATCTTTTTCTGAAAAAGTTTTTTGTTTTTTCTGAATTTTTTTTTTATCTTTTCTGAAAAATTACTATTGAAACTTAAAAATCTTAAACTAAACTCATTCTTAAGTTATGCTAATAATCGGGTTATATCTAACATAGTGCTAGTCTTTTACCCCAATAGAAATTTATATTAGTTTTTTTTAAGAGATTAAAAATATGAAATATATATACATATAACATCACGATATTTTTGAAGAATTACTGAACGCACACATCTAATCATTACGTTAGTTGACGTTATACATGTTTTCATGTTTTGAAAACCATGCATAATAACTTCTTTTCATCAAATTAAAAGTTTGTCTCAATCTGTATACAATCAATGAGTTTATAGCTTTAGCCAAAAATAAAAAATAAAAAATAAAATCAACGTGTTTAAAGGGTAAAGAGTAAAGTATTTAGTGGAAGCTTATTTAGGATAATTTATATTGAGTATGGACAAAATGAAAAATCAGTAAATCACAAAATGTTTAGGCTAAAATTTAAAATAAAAAAATTTTCCCGCACCCCACTCATTTCAACTTACCTCTGCCATTCACTATATTGGGAAGTTTGGGTTTTATCAGGGATTTTTTATTTTTATTTTTATTTTTTGCATTGTTGTCCATCTAAACTTGTCGTTCCATAATATTTTATCTCTTAAATTTTTAATTTTGATAAATTACACCTTGAATTAAGAAATCTGTTACAATCCACCCCAAATCAATAGTGGGCGTTAAATTTTGATGAAATTGTTGCCACAAAGTGACAAATTTAAGGGAGAACAATGCAATTAGGACTCCTAATGAGACTAGAGCATTAGTTAGGGAGTTTTTTCTTAAATTAATAGTACAGATTTATTGTCTTCTATTTTATTTTTAGATGGTATAATGATTTTATTTGCTTACCTTCTACTATGTCACCAAGCTTCCTTGTTTCCGGTTGCCGATGCAATATCAAACCCCAGGGCTTATTGCAAGACCAAGAAGTTACACACACACACGAGAACTCTCTCGTACAACACTACCAGACGGGAGAGTTCTTCTTATCTCTCTCTAGCTCTCTCTCTCTCTAGCAGGTTGTACTATACTATTCCCCGAGTTATGCCAATCTCCTGCATGGTTGTACAACTGGACAACTGTCTATCTACCGGACATGAGAGTATTCCATATATTAAATTTATATATATTTATTAATTTGGAGTCTTAGTTAAGAGAATGTCACTAAAAATTTGTTAATTCTAAGGGAGTTCTGCTTTTATTCCCATAGAACAACAATGAACCTTACCGTATCTTACCCATGACAACATACAACTCATTGACATATTTTTCCTAATCGCAAGAAGCAAAAACCAGCTAAAATTTTAAAAAAAATAATAACAATAAATAAATAAATATATATATATATATATATATATTCAAAATCTCAATTTTCACAGCCACTACACAAAATATTGATGCTAATACAGGATTTCCAAAGAATGCGGGGAAGATATTCTTTTAGTCATACAAATCCAAATGTACAAATTAACTATGCAAGTTCACTTGGGTTTGCAGAATAGGCAAGAATTGACATTAATACAAACTCGAGTTTGCCGTTAACTATGCTGACGGAGATTCTTTTGATTTATCCATTGAAGCTAATGAAGGTTCTAGGAGATCTCCAACTCCCTTTGGCGGCCCGATGCTGCAACGAGCTGTGTTGTGTGTTGCAATGGCATCCTTTAATTTCTGGAACTGCATAAAGAATTAGAGAGGAACCAGACGTCAAAATAAGAAACTGTGGAACCTGGAAAGATTCTCTATAAAAAAGGAGAATGATATAGGAGAGTGAGGGAAAAAAAACTCCACTGGTAGAGTCAGTTTTGAACAGTCAGATTTCCATCAAATTCCGTTACATAGTTGTACGTTTATTAATTTGATATGATTCTGAAATGATCTCACAAGTTAGAACTATTTCTTACCGGTAGAGTCTCTCATACGATACCATATAATTCTCCGCAAAATAGTTACATAAACTCAAACTTTAGAAGAGATTGACTACCATACGATACCATATAATTCTCCGCAAAATAGTTACATAAACTCAAACTTTAGAAGAGATTGACGTATTATACGACAAGAAGTTCTCAAAATATGAAAAACGATAGGTTTCTCATCTTCTCAAAGACTATGAAATAACGTAGTAACTGTAGGTTTAGCAAAAGTCTTGGAAAACGCTCAGTGTAATCCCGTAACGAAGAAAAAGATTAAAAATTACCAACCTTAGCAAGTGAACACGAAAAGGATTCCAACTGTCCATCGGCTCCACGGTAGAAATGGAAATAAGGAAGCACCTTCACATTCAGGCTCTTGCACATTGGCTTGTTCTCGTCAAAATTAACTTTAAGGAATACAATCTCAGGGTGGTCTTCAGCCGTTCTACAGAGCTGACATATATATACCAACCCAAAAAACAATCAGAAACTAATACTCTAAATAAAAAAAATTAGTTCTTAAACCCATACAAAATGGATTACCCGAATCTTCAAAGTGAAAAATAGTTGCCAATAATTACAAACAATACAATCTCTCTTCTTAAACTAGAAACAAGTGTTCAAAATCGCATATTCGAAAAATCTACACAATGCAAGCGTGCTTGTAAAAAAAGCGCCTTGCACAGTATAACGGTAATTGACATAGGCAGTTGACAACACATCCAGATCTATTAAACAAGCTCGATCTTTAATGTTATAGTTTTTTCTATCACAGTATAACGAGTGATTGACGTAGGCAGTTGACAACACATACAGATCTATTAAACAAGCTCGATCTTTAATATTAGGATTTTTTCTATTGCATTGTTGAGGTATTAGTCGAGATTTATGGCAACTAGATTGCCTTACTAAAGAGACAGTCAACAACAACGGGGTTACCTTGGGAAATAATGCCCTGCAAGAAGCACACCAGGTCCCATAAAACTCTACAATAACTAATCTATCTCCAGCTTCACTTAAAGCATTCAAAAATTCTTGCGTCGAATGAATGTCAATCATATTTGGTGCATTCTTTTCCCACCATTTTGGCTGGTCCCGTTCAGCAATAGTTGCATGTACCTGCAAATAAAGCATACAAAAAAACACAAAACTCATTAATAACAATGCTTGATTACTGACTAGGGCGGTAACATACTGGGTAAAAACTGACATACTGCATTCAAAATAACATGAAACCATTCTTCAAATCTCTAGTTAGACTCGTGTGATTGATACCTAGGAGCACTTCACTCGAGTAAACTGAAACTAAAGAATCTAAAAACCGTAAAATTTTATCGAATGTGAAGCATAATGCCTAGTCAACATAAATATTCTCCTAATTCTTTACTACCAACAAAATTGAAGAAAAACAAACAAAAAAGAACACACAATATTTACGTTGGTTCACCCTCAATTTAATTGCTACATCCGCTTTCAGCCATTGCAGAATTTCTCTATGATGAAGAAGATTGCAAGAGAATCACAACCCTCAGGGAGACTCTTTGTGGTTTTCTCTAACCTCTCTAATCTCTAAATTCGGCGCCCCCTAAAATTAAGCTCCGTGTCAGGGGACAGTTAGGCTCCATACATACTCCCATAATCTTGGATACTAAAATACTTCGAGTTCAATCGGATTGCTAACACGGGCAAATTAAAGCGGCAGAAAAACCACAGTAGCCCAAGCTAAGAGCAAGAACATAGCTTTCCTTTCCCAACATCAAATTAATATTAAAAATACACCCCCAAAACAGACTTCATAATATTAAATAAACTCCTGAAGAGGTTCAAATTTACTACCACAGGATAATGAAATCGGATAAGACTACACAGAAAGTTAAAACCTTTAAGACATAATAAGATATCTTATCATACATCACGTAGACATTGATGAAAAAGAAATACCCAAATTGCAATAAAATCAAATTTCTGAAAATGGGTCCTCCTAAATTCACTTGAATTCATAAACAAACAAACCGAAATTCAAATTCAAAGCGCAAAAAGAGGCGAAGTTCAGAGATGGGCAAGTTACAAAAATTGAAATTTCGACCTTGAAAGAGAGCAAGTGGTCTCTGCGTCCGAAAGCGAGGCTACGAACAGAAGAAGAAGAACAAGAAGAAGAAGAAGAAGAAGTGGAAGAAGAGGAGAGAGGATTATGAAGTCTGTTGTCGGTGAGAGCGAGAGCCGGTTGGAGGGAATTGAAGGAAGAGGCGAAGGAGGTTAGCACGGAGGAGGAGAAGCGAAGCGAGTGGAGTGGTAATCGGAATACATCTGCCATTTATATAAATATATAAATATATAAATATATATATGTATGAAAATGATGAGATTTCAAGAGAGTTTTGTTTCTTTTGATGGTTGTGTTTTTGGTGGGGTTTGAGGAAAATCTGAGATACATAGGAGGTCAAAAGCAGAGGCGAGAGGCCATGGAAAAAGAGCGAGAGTTCCAAGCAGGAGAAGAGAAGAGAAGAGCAAAAGTCTGTTCGGAATGGCCTCCTGTGTGTGTGAACCAGAAACCGGATCGTACGGACGATATAAAGGTTTTTTTTGTAGTTTACCTTTTTTTTTTTCCTCCCTAGAATTGTAGTTAACTTGTTCCTCTACCGGGTTAGTTTAACTTTACCCACCACATTGCTACTGCCCTGTTTGGATTTTTTTTTTTTTTTTTTTTTCCTTTTAGTTATTTTTACATACGATCCATGTATTATTATTATTATACATATATTTTTACATATAACTCATATATTATACCTCCGATCTTATGTTGACATTGATATAAGAGTGATTTTGAAATATTTTTTTGTTTAAGAACCATTAAAAAAAAAAAAATCTTTTCGAAAACCACCCTCATTTTTCAGGGGTTAAACTCTAACCAACAACAGTAGTTGACAGTGGTGACGAACCGATAGATAGTGACGGTGAATGAGAAGTTTTAGAAATTTTTTTTATTAAATGACTCTAATATAAATAGCAGTTTCCAAATCATTTCATGTGATCTTTCTGTTCAATTTTTGACGGATTATTTGACTGAGGGATCCTTTGTTTAACAACATAAAAATTTAGGGTTTGATTTTAAAATCAAAAGTATATTAGATTTAATGTATAATGCAGGAACTATTTATATTTTAGGAAGAACTACACTAACACTAAGATACATTTATTTTTTTTAAATTACATCAACACCTCTTTAATTCAAACATTTTACGTCAACATATAACCAAAATATCTCAGACCTTGATCTTATTATTGTTTTAGCTGTTGCCATTGTTTATAGATGAGAAATTTAATGTTTTGAAATTTGACTTCATTACAGTGCAAGTTTTTTGTGAGTGCGCAAGTACTATTTAACCACATTTGTGTTGATTAAGTTAGGGTAAAACTAATTACAAATAAATTCTAACATTTTAAAGTCTTAAATTTAACATTTTTAATTTATTTACGGTATTAAAAAAAAAAAAAAAAACCTTCTGAGTGTATTGGTAATCCATAAAAATTGATTAGACGACTATCTTTAACAAAAATAAAAATAAACTAAAATAAAATGGTCTATCTTGTCTTCTTGAAGGTCTAGATTTGTTATGCAATTCGAAACTTGACACTTGGGATAAATTAGTTCAATCCAAAAGTTAATTATCTGCACAGTTCTAAACTAGTTTACTCCTGAATATATAAATAAATATATATATATATATATATATGGAAAAAAGGAGATATTTCATAGCATTAAAAGGCAATGTGAACACCAAACCATAACCACACAAGCCTCCCACAACAAGAAAATACTAAACCGAGAAATAACCAATTCCACAATAAACTCAATGAAACACTCGAGCGAAAATAGTGCATACCGGGCTCCACAGACAGACCCCAAAAAAAGGTACACTAAAGATCAAGCACAGATATGACTCTTTAATATATCCCTTGTAACGAAGGAAATATCTGAACAATTGATGTAAAAAATCCGATAATACTGAGACCGCACAAAAAACCGTTAAGAAACAAATCCAATGAATGAAAAACATAACCAAAGACTAACTAAATAGCTGCACCAAGCCACATTGTCGAAGCCTCCGGCAATGAGACGCCTATCAATAGGACCACCAAGACTAGCTGCGCATTCCGAGAGGCAAGCAGTAAGACGGCATGCTACATGAACAGCGAGGAATGAATCTGACTCGCATCGCTGCTGCTACCACAATATCACGAAACCGCCAACACCACTGTATGCCCTACAACCACATCAATTGAAACCCCCCAAAAATCTAGACCTCTGGACGTCAAACCGGCCAAGATTAGCAATCCAAACCTTTGGCTTTCCATCTCCATCATGCCGCCAATCCACCTCACTCGTTGCCTAACAACACACACACCTTCACCACGACTGTGTGAGCTTGGGGTCAAGTTTTCAGGGCCGAGAGCTTGACAATGTGCTTGGTGGCGGCATCAGAACTCTGGCCATCCCTCTCCCTTCTACCCTCCCTCTCTCTCTCTCTCTCTCACTCTTCTATTCCCTCAAAAGCTCCATGCAAGTGTCAATTACTTATTTTTTTTTTTTCACTCTTGTCAGAAACTATAGAGAGCAGATTTATTAATTTTTATTCTCTAGTAGGACGAGGTCATAAAAGAAGAAGGGGTCGAAAGACTAATTTTTATGTAACGCTCTACTTGACTACTCATTGTGAATTTGAAGCAATAAATCTTATGATACTACAGCAGCAGCCTTCAAATATATACTAAGAATTAGAGGTCCTAATTTTATATTAAAAATAGCATTAAAATCGAATAAGAAAATCAACAAACAAGAACTTATAATAGTTCACTTCAATGTGAGAACTGCCTCATTACTTCCTTTAAAGATCAAGAAGCTGAAGCTTACAAAAGGAAATCGCATACTTCTTGATCTCTAATAAACCTAAAATTAACATCCCTCCATATAATTGGAACAATCGAAATTACAAGTGCAAAATAGTTAGGAGAAGCATAAACAAGTAGTTGACTTTGATGTCATAAGAACAGTTAACAACCAAAGTAGCAAAGATTCTGATTTAGTCATGAACTCAGTCACGTATTTTATATATGAAATAGAATGTTGAAACAGCAATATTCTATCTCATTTTTTATCCTTTTACAAAGATTTTTCCTGTCCACTTTAACCTGTTCTGCTCCTCATAAAATGACACTTTCAACCAAGTACATAGATGAAATACAGTTCTAAAGTAAACATTGATGCCCCCATTAAGCCAAATCATGGGATTCTTAAATCAAACAGATACTCTTACCTACCTTCAAAGCAATAGCATCATCGACTTTATTTTCTTTTGTATGATCTAATTGCACACGATCATCATCGACTTCTTCCAACAGAAAACTTGCCATGTAACAGTTCAAACTTCGGAAGCTGATTCCGTTCCAAAAAACACCTTGGAGATGAATAATAAATATTAAGGGCTAGCCAAAAGAACAGAATTAGGAAATGATAGAGATCCATTATTGGGAGCACCCTGTATATTGAGAATTGTGGTCACCAAGTTGTAAATCTGAACGTTTTCAAAAGACGGAATCTTTCTCCCTCTTGCAAACTGAGGGCCATGAGCAACGAATATGGTCCTCATGGAAAAGAAAGCATTGTCATAACCGTGTGCTCCGCCACATTCTTTCTTATTCGTTCTCTTCTCTTCAACCTTGAATCCTTCTTCAACCAACCCGATTATAGGCGTGATTCGATCGCTATCAGCATAATGCAGTCTGCTAGGAAGGTCCTCCTTAAGATAAACTTTCAAATGCTTCCCATTCTCGACCTTCCCCGACTCCAATCCTTTATTCATTTTCGCGACGACATCCTTCAGATCAACACCTTTTGGAGGCCGAATCGCTAGCAACGGAGTATAATATTGCACCCAATCATGTGGAATCTCAATCCAAGGAGCCAAATCATCCAAAAAAACCAACTTCTTATCACATGTCCCAACCATCCCATGATCACCCAACAAAATTATACTAACATCCTCGAAAACAACCTCTCTTCTCTAGACCCTCAATCAACCTCCCAATCAGTCCATCAATCCTTTCGACAGCCCGAGTGATCTCGGGATCATCAGGCCCCACCTGATGGCCCTGATGATCAGGGTCCTCAAAATAAAGAGTCATGAACACAGGAATCTCGTCACTAGGCAAATCGAAGTAGTCCAAAACAGTATCAACTCGTTCCTCAAAAGGCACAGACTCATTATAATTCCTACAAAAACCTTTAGGACAAGTCCAAGATCCTTTGTGTACCTCGGAACCAGGCCAGAAATATGTCGCAGCTTTCAAGCCATGGTTGACCACGGTCTCCCACAGGGGCTCGCCGAGCCACCACTTGGGCTCGTGGCTGCCCATGGTGAAGGCCTCACCGGTGTTGGGATCGAGAAAGTAGTTATTGACAATGCCGTGAAAAGAAGGGTAAAGACCGGTGACAATGGAGTAGTGGTTCGGGAAAGTTAAGGTTGGGAAAACTGGGATCAGACCCAGTTCGGCTTCAGTCCCGTTGGAGATCAGACGGTTGATATTCGGCAGAGAGGACTTGTATTGGTAACCGAACCGGAACCCATCTGAGGAGATCAGGAGAACAACAGGGTTGTTGAGCTTTTTGAGCGGGCGAGAAGCTGTGTCGTTTGAGGAAGTGGGAGAAGAAGAAGAAGACAACGAGGTATTGAGTGTCGTTTGTGGGGTGGAGAAGAAGAGAAAGGCGAAGGCGACGGCGGCGGAGAGGGCAATGCAGGTGAGGAGGACGAGGGAGATGAAGATGATGGTTGCGGTGGTGGGTTTGTGAGGGGATTTTGAGGTTGTCGGAGAGTCCGTGTCGAAGGAGAGAAGAGCTGTGGTTGGGTTTGAAAGGTCTTCTTCTCGAGCTGGGATTGGTTTTGTTGAGGTTGGGATTGTCGGCGGAGAATCGGAAGCCATGTCGGGGAATTTAGCTTTAAAAAAAGTTGTCGTTTTGGGTGTTTGGGTTCTGAAAAGTTGAAGTTTTGGAATCTGGGTTTGAGTTGAATAAGGTTTTGGAAGTGGAATTGAAGAGTTTTGGCGGAGATGGGTTTGCAGAGAACCAGAGGAAAAACAAGTAAACAACGACTTCTGGTCAGAGGAGCAATGGGAGAAGAGTGGAAGGTAGGCACGCCGGTTTGGTGGAGGGGATGATGACGGTTGGACGGTCAGGATTGAGTTTTGTAACTAGTCCAAAACGACAGCGTTTCTAAAATGAACGACTTTTTGAGCTAAAACATGAATAAAAATATAACGAAAAAACGCAATCTACTATCCAATCCTGGCTGAAACAATATTGTTTTTATTTTAAATGAATTATTATCATAAAAAGAAAAAAAAAATCCTAATTTTATGGATAATATTTTTGGTGACAAATAAATCAACATGACTCAAGAGATTAAAACGTGTCCCAACGATCATCATGCTATCCTCACCACTAAAACCATCACCATAAAGACCAAAGCATCTTTTTAGGAATTGAAGTGCGGTGACCAATTAAGAGATGATGACGGACTCAGTCTCAAAAAGAGAAACACAAATGGCAGAAACCCTTATAAAAATAATTCAAGTAAGTGGCCTAATCTATTGGATGGGAAGGATCACCTCTTTGCCCTAAATTTAATATATTTTTCCACACTTAAAATTCATAAATTTAATGAAAAAAAAAGTTTACGTTTGGTTCATCAATTATAAATTTTTTGGATTTGAGTTATTTGATTTTATAAAAATTAATTAATTTTTATTGACTTAAAAAAAATCAAAATGAATTGAAAAAATTTAATTTCAAGCGATGAACTAAACGAGCACTTAACTTATATTTAATTTAACCATTAGAGAGTTGTCTTTTTTTAAAAATTTAATTAAAACTTAAACACAAATTAAAACTTAATTAAAAATTTAATTCTTTTTCATTGTTCACAACTCAAATTAAAACTTAAACACTCAAATTTAAAGTTAAGACCCTGTTTGGTAACCGGTCCTGTTTAAATTTTTTTTGTCTTTTTCTCCAAAAATTTTTATCTTTTTCTCAAAAAATTTTTTATCTTTTCTGAAAAATCAACAAAATTTACTATTTAAACTTATCAATTTCAACTCAAACTTTATATTATATAAACTCATATATTTCCTTATCATACCAGCGTCGAGTTCATGGACGTCGTTTTGACTAACCACAACGCAAGAAAAGGTTAGCCAGCAAAACGACGTCGTTTGTTTATCTCCGAATCTGGCTTCGGAATATGAAGACGACGACTGAAACAACAGGCAGGCATATGGGCAAAGCTCAGAAGGAAGGAAAGTAGAGAAAAGACTGTAGAAGAAACGACAGAATGGCGTACGTTAGCATGGGGGAGGCGCACCATAGAATCACGGAGTACCTGAACCGGTTCTCCGACGCCGTCTCGTACCAGGACGGAGCCTCCCTCAAGAACCTCCTCTCTCTCTCCTCCAACTCCCCCTCTCTCATCTCCCTCGCCGACGCCCTCGCCGTCTTCCACGACTCCAATCGCCTCTTTAAGCAGTCTGACAAGTTCTCTCAGCTCTCCGAGATCGTCCACCCTCTCTTTCGCGCTCTCCACAACTACCGCATCGGAAACCTCACCGACGCCTATCAATCCTTCGAGAAATCGGCCAAGTATGATCCAATCTGCTTTATATATATATATATATATGTATATATGTATATGTATATGAATATGTGTTTTGTGTTTGCGATTGTTTGGTGATATGGAAATTGCAGTGCTTTTATTCAGGAGTTTCGGAATTGGGATTCGGCTTGGGCTTTGGAGGCCTTGTATGTCGTTGCTTATGAAATTAGGATTCTCGCCGAGAATGTAATGCTTCAATCAAAATCCTTTTTTTTTTTAATTTTTTCGTAATTTAGGGTTTTGGAATGGGTTTAAGCAATTTTGTTTCGTTTGTGGTTGTTAGGCTGATAGGGAATTGACTTCAAATGGAAAACTTCCTGAGAAATTGAAGGCTGCTGGTTCTTTCCTCATGAAAGTTTTTGGGGTTCTTGCTGTATGTCTCTCTCTCTCTCTCTCTCTCTCTATATATATATAAATATATATATATATATATATATCGCAAGTAACCATTACAAAGTATTCAAATTGTATCCACATGGCTATGGAATTCATAAAATCAAGAAAAACCTGAACTTTGCTTGTCAACGTTTGTGAATTCGCGTTAAAATGTTCATTGTACAACATTATGAAAGATTGTTAAATTTCTTTAGTTGTTAGTACTAATGAGTAAATGGGGTGTTATGTTCTAGGGAAAAGGCACAAAACGTGTCGGCGCATTATACGTGACTTGCCAGCTCTTTAAGATTTACTTTAAGGTGATTCTATAATTCCTTCTTCCTAAAGTTTTTGTATTCTAAAGATATTCCTTTCTAATTAACTTACGTCGTCCCTTAGGATTTACTGAGTAGATATTTCCAATGTGTGGATTTATCACCCATTGTACTGTGGTATCATATCGGATCTTTCTGAGTGCTTGAAATGCTGCAACTTGCAAGCAACATCAGCTACATCATGAGAATTGATAACTCTTTTTACTACCTTGCAGCTTGGTACAGTTCACCTTTGCCGCAGTGTGATAAGAAGTATTGAAACTGCTCGTATATTTGATTTTGAGGAATTTCCTAAAAGAGATAAGGTCGCAATTGGCTTCTCTCAAATTGGTCTTTTCATGCTTTTTGTCTAGTTATCTGCATGAAAGTTCACTGTTTTGGGATGTCTATTCAGGTCACCTACATGTATTATACTGGTCGTCTGGAAGTTTTCAACGAAAATTTCCCTGCTGTAAGTAATCTAAATCCTTTCAGATGATTATGTAAGTATATTTTTGACTAAGTTGTTCTCTTTGCTTTTGGTGGGGAGCTTATGTTAAGAGACTCAGATTTTTGGGTATAGGTAGAATGGTTAAACATTGACTTCTTTTTATTGCTAGCAATATAGCCTCTTCATCGACATCTATCCGAAAAACTAAATTCTATCAGATATGGAATAAATTATTTTCTAACTTTACTATGCAAATTTCGATTTTTGCACATTGAAAGTAAGGGGAAATTGCCTATGTATCAAGTCTGTTGTTCACAGAATTTATTTACATAACATTGCAGGCTGATAACAAATTATCATATGCCTTAAAGCACTGCAATCCTCAAAGCGAAGCAAATATAAGGTTTGGTTCATGTGTTATAGCTGCATATATTCTGCATCTGAGAATTAGAAGATTGTGTATGAGTACGCCTTTATTGCTCACGTTTTCATTCTTTGAACTGGGACAGGATGATATTGAAATACCTCATACCCGTAAAGCTTTCAATAGGCATCTTACCGAAGGATTGGCTTCTTGAGAAGTACAACTTGGTTGAGGTACAGTTTTCCTTATCGTTTTGTTTATACCAGTTCTTCAAACTAGAACGTGTTTACTGCTTGATGTTTCTTCCAGAACATGACCAACCAAGTTTTAATATCATATGGAACCATCATTTCATGCGTCTAACAAACAATATTCTTCTGTTACAGTATAAAAATGTTGTAGAAGCTCTAAAAAGAGGTGATCTCCGTCTTCTTAGACACGCCCTACAAGAGCATGAAGACCGGTATGTTTCGGAGTTACATTTCAAAGTAGAGTTTTAATTCTAGGAAATTGAGGCGACTGGTAATTAACTCCTCTGCCTTATCAGGTTCTTAAGATCAGGTGTATATCTTGTTCTAGAGAAGCTCGAACTGCAAGTCTACCAAAGATTGATAAAGAAAATGTAAAAATTTCTACCTCTCTTCTCAAGTTTGCATATTTGATTTATGATGTCTTGGAAGCTCTTTCCTGATTACCCACATGCTTATGATATAGCTACATAATCCAAAAGCAAAAAGATCCAAACAAAGCCCACCAGCTGAAATTGGAAATAATCGTCAAAGCATTGAAATGGCTTGAGATGGACATGGACCTGGATGAGGTATTTGTTTTCTTCATCTCCATGTCTTTATTTGATAAAACTTGCTTGACCCTGTACTATTTTATATATATATTGCTTGTCTTTCCCGTCATGATATCTGATCCGTTGCGCCTTGTGATATGTAGGTCGAGTGTATAGTGGCGATACTAATATACAAGAATCTGGTAAAAGGCTACTTTGCTCACAAGAGCAAAGTAGTGGTTTTGAGCAAGCAAGATCCTTTCCCTAAATTGAATGGAAAGCCAGTCAATTCATAGAATTATTAACGATAAATATACTTTAGCGATCTAATTCAGATGGTTTAGGCTGGGTAATTTCGTGAGGTGGATTGTTTGTGTTGGATGAGGATATAGTGGTCAAGTCATCCCGCGATTTGTTCAGGGCTTCCGTTATAGTTGATGAAAAAAAAAAAACCAGCTTTATTTGTGATTTGGTTTGAAATGATTATTATCTTTGTACTCTTCTAAGCTGTAACATACTTCTTGCCAACGATGGTCCTGTACTCTTGTTGAAATGAGCCTGCTTGGGGCTGCAAGTAAATGCTTGTTAGAGGAACAAAGTAACGAATTTATTGATATCCTACTTTACAAGTTTTGATTTGTGACTGTAGCATGCATTAGCCTCAATCGTTTACTGATCGACGATTAGTTCAAAACGACAACACGAGGTATTAAATCAGACAGGTTTCTAAGACTTCTGGATATCATTGCAACAGCAAGCAATGCTCTTACGAGATTGCCCAAAATTGCATGTTTTGTCGACATAAAGACCAAATTTAAGCAAAATTGACATCTCAAATGTATGAGAAGTAATCAAAATCCAAGCCAGAAGACATAAGCTTTCGAGTTTCAACTACCCAAAAGAACAGGGGGGGACTACTTTGTGCACCATAAAACGAAGGGGCAAAAAAAACAATAAAACAAAAAAATAAAACGAAGGAAACAATAAATAAACAAGGACTCGTTCATCCGTCAAACAGCAGTTATCTGGAAACACACGTTTGGATGTACAGCTTTCAGTCATCACCCGAGGGAAGAGTACTTTGTATGTTTGAGGGCATTAGAGTGTTGAAACCATCGGCTGCAGTAGATATGATCATGCCCGGAATATGAGGATGCCAATGCAGCTCTTTGATGTCTTTTTGTCCCTGTCATAAGTAATGGAGGATGAGTTAACTTGCCATCCGACTGGTAACTTTAAGGGGGTGTTTGGTATGGGGTAATCTTTTATAAAGGAATAGGAATCTTAAGATTATAATGTTTGTTATGAGGTTATCTTATTTTAAGATACCTGGGAATCTGAAACCCATGGGTTTCAGATACCCTTATAAAGGGGTAATCTGAAACCCACCTCCCCCCTTGGGTTTCAGATTACCCCTTATCTAAATACCATGATAATCTTAAAATTTAAATAATTTAGACACAATTATCCTTTTAACTTTTAAAATTTAACTTTAAAAACCAAACACTATAATCTAATATTCCTAGGAATTTGATTACTTTAAAAAGATTGTCAGGTATCTGATTACATTTGATTACCTTCAACCAAACACCCCCTAAAGGGCATGTTTACTTTGCATCAAAGGGAAACAAAACGTGAGTAGTCATTCCCTTTCCCGAGTAATCATATGTTTACTACCCACACAACATAGAGAATGAAGAGGAATGCCAATCCTTTACATCCCCTTAGTATTGATTCCTTTTCAAAGGAAATAAATACCAAATCTACCTATAAACTCCTAATAAGTTTCCCCTGAATGATTATTTGATTGTGTAAAAGGACATTTTAGTAATTACATTAATACAATTAAAATTACTAAGTTCAGTAAACACTAAAAAGGAAATTAGATTGTTTCCCTTCACACCATCAAATAGGCAAGTAAACACTAGAAAGGGAATCATAGATCCTCCTTCCTATTAATTTACTTTACTTTACTTTCCAATGCCGGTACATTTCTCTTTACATTCCTTACGATCAGGAAAAGGCACCTTAAATGTACTGGTTAAGATGTTGGAAGAACAGTTGGTTACCTGATGAACAAAAAGAAGCTGAGGTGGTAAATCTTCAGGGGCATTTACTTGTTCTCTGGTCTGGGCTCTGAACTCTGCCTCCTCTTCCTCGTCTCTTTCCAAGGAAAGGTCCCATATTCTGGAATTGAAAACCAAAAGAAAATGAAGTTATTTGCAATTCCAGGCCAGAAAGAGAGATCATAGAACTATAATAATTCTTATCTGGTCTTTCGTCTACTACTTACGTGAGCTGATTGTCGGCTGATGACACTGCCAATGTGGAACCATCTTGTGGACACCACTCAATAGATGTGATGGGATATTTGTGATATTTATAATTCACCACCTCAGTCGCACACTCCTGCACAGGCAAAGGCATGAAATTTTAGTCCTAGATATATCAAGAACAAAAATAATTGAGATTTCATTTTCTTACCAGGTCCTATGCAACATTCTGTTGTATTGATCTAGATACGAAAAATATTCGTAATGGTCATGTTCAAGACGATTAAAAACGATCCTATCACATACAACACACCAATTCTTAATAACAATATGAGATTCATATTTTCTGTCTAGGGTATAGATACTACTTTACTAATTTTTTACCCCCTTTTCTATCATCATTCTGGTTGACCCAAAGTAGTGTCACCGAAGCAACAGCGAAAGAGAAGAATTTACAAATCTTTCCTCAAGAAAGATGCGAAATTGTAAAACTTATCCTGCCTCTAACAGAATACACATACCGCGTTCTGAAGCAATCTGAGGTCATGAATGGAAAATGCCCCGTCATCACTTCCAGATGCCAACATACAAGTGGCCAGCCTAATCAAAGCCAAGTGCTAAATAAGGTCATCAAAGAAACCAACATGAAACATTGACACTGAAGAAAAACAGAGAGTATCAAGTTTAAAGACCTGTTCCAGGAAACAACATTAACATCTGCTTTATGTGCCTTAAAAGACATTGCTGGCTTCTTCCCTAAACGGATATCCCATATTGCAATACTACAATCAACAGAACAAGAGACAAAAATATCCCGTTCCGTAGGGCTCCACTGCACGGATAAAAGTCGGAACGCAAATGATTAGAACATTGGATAAAACATATAAGGAACCCAAACTAAATAATAACCTGGAAATCGTATTTTAAACCAAGCAAATATCGTCACTTCACAAGTTCAAAGCATACTTGTAGATCTTCTACACTGGCAGTGTGTCCAACAAATGGAGTAGTATCAACATTCCAAGTTGTACCAGATGTAGGTTCCCATAAATGAATGTTGTTCTTGCAGTCCCCTTCATTCAACAAGTCGACAGATTATAATTTTTTTCGTTTTCTAAAGCATCAAACTGCAAAATTAAATGAAAGAGAATTAAATAAACCAAATATCCCATCACAGTACCAGACAAAAGCCTTCCTTCTACAGTTGGACTCCAGTCTATGGCATAGCCCTCATCTCTATGATTATATCTAACTAACGGAGCCTGATTGAAAACTGAAGTAGCACCTTGTTTGAGGTCCGATTCTGATTCTGCTAATGAATTAAAGTGAGAGCTGAAGTCCCAAATCTGCATAAAAAGAATAAAGGTCAAACAATAAAATGTAGAACCTAAATAAGTCAACCAAGTGTTCTAAAAACACAAAGTCCAACCAACCTGCACATGACCCGTATCTGCCCAAGATGCACATATATGAGGGCTCTGTTGCATGGCACGTATACGATTAACACCTCCTTCATGAGCTACCTTCCGCAACTGTCTATGCGAAGAACAAAAGATTAAGACCCACATAGCTCAGTAAAGAATAAGTAGCAATTCTCATAAGTAAAATCAATAAATATGGGTGAAAAGAAAATATTGCCTGCAAAATTGGTTCCCCGAATCCACCAGGGCCCTCATCTTCACTTTCTGATTCGCTATCACTATCCCCATCCTCCATACCAGATCCATTAGGCACCAGTTCACGTCTTTTTCCAGAAATGTTGGATATTTTAAATATTCCTATGGAGTTCCAAGCAGCTTTCTCCGCCTGCAGATCAAGATCGAATGAATAGAAGAGTCACAAGCAAAACCGGGCGAAGTATTTCTAGAACGAAACAAGCTTAAATTTGTTTCCAATAAATTTCAGCGAAAACAAGCTCTCTGACAAATTATACAAGGAAAACCCAGGTCAAGCTCTTTTCCCTTTCCTTTTTACAGAATTACACAAGACATGAACATATATTTGCAAATATATACACATGTATACACGCATGAATACATGATCCAAAAAATTTGCAAATTTACCTGGGTTCCCGCAACCATATATGTTGTATGTGGAAACTCCTTACGAGAAATACCCAAATTATCACGAACAATATCGAAACTGCCAAGAAATTCAAAACCAAATGATAAAGCGACAACAATTTACTTAATTTTCCGAGAAATCAATACAAAAGTGTTACTCTGCGACATAATTTAGCTCAAAATCACAAATTAGGTCGATCAAAGTCCAAAACCAAAGAAAAAAAAAATCCAAACTTTACTAATTTCCCAAAGTTCAAAACCGAAGGAAAAAAATTCAAACTTTACTAATTTCGCAAACTTTCTTTTTTTCCCCCCCCCCTGGAATTCAAAACCAAAAACCAATTGAGAATTTCCCAACACCTCAAACAGGGCCATCCGATATGGAAGGCGTGAAGAGAATTGTACGCCGAGGGATCGCACTGAAGCTCTTCGCCTTCCTCGAGCTTGTCCACGCCTGGCTGCCACACCTTTGTCGGCATAGACGGCGCCGCCGCCGCCGAAGACGAAGAGGCGCCATCTCCGTTCATCTTACCCTGACAAGAGCCAAAAAAAAAAAAAAAAAAAAAAACTGGGTTTATTGTCGATTCAAGGGGATTAATAAACAAACCGAAAAGTGCGGAAAGAAATGGAAATCATGGAATTTTCGAAACCGACCTTGTTCTTTCGCTTTGCTTTCTTAGGGTTTATGATGCTCCGAACCATGTCGATTTTTTTTTCTTTTTCAAATTTTATTTGGGTGTTTGAGAAATCAACCTTGCTGTTTGGCTTTGATTTCGCTGTGAAAGAGGGAAACGGTGGGGTTTTGGGAGCTAGGGTTTTAGCATTGTCGAGTATTGCAATTGTCTATAATTTTTTCCCCCAAACTTGGAGAGTTCTTACAAACATACCCCAAATTGAAAATTTTATTAACCAATGGCCCTTTTCTTCCCCCCTTTTTTATTTATTTTATATTTTTTTAATTTATCGTTTAGGTAATTCAAATTAGGATCATTTATTGTTTGGATGACATACCCATTTTCAAATATTGTTTTAAACGAGAAAGTTTTTTCATTTTGAGAATAAGATGATGTTTAAATGTGTAAAAAAATTCTTCTTGAAAACAAAAAGTTATTTTAAATAAGAAAAAATGGTACTGAAAATTATACATTGTGAGAATATTTTTTAAAAAATTCATTTTTTGCCAAAATAGTATTGTACAAAGTTTAAAAATAAGATTTTTTTTTCTTTTTTGATATGAGCGAATAATAAAATAAAATAATTAAAAAAAAATAGTGGATACGTACGGTTTTTTTACAAATTTTCTAATTTCCGATACTAGACCCTCATTCAAATGGAGGGTGGAATTTTTATCCCAGAAATTTTTGTATTTTTAACATTTTCATCTTTAAATAGTTTCTCAACTTTAATCTTAAAGAAATATAATAAATAACTTTAATCATTAACGTGAGCTTTCGTTTGGCTTTCAGATCTAAATCTAAGTTTTTTTTATCTAATTTTTATCTTTTTCTAAAAATAATAAAAATTATGATTAGTTTTTAAAAAATCAATCAACTTCAACTTAAAAATTATATTCTAAACTCATACATCAAATGCAATCTTGGATTTGAACAATTCTAAGACTGATTAAGGAGCAAAATTAAAAAAAAAATGGGAAGAAATAATTAAATTGCGAGAAAGTTAGGAGTAAAAGTGTCAAAGAATTACTTTGTTTGGCGTTTAAGTTTAACTCTAACTAAACTATCTTTTTTCATATCAGTTTTATCTTTTTCTAAAAAGTCAACAAAATTTATAAATAATTTTTTAAAGGTCAATAAATTCCAACTTAAAAATTTCATCTTCAACTAACTAACGAACCGCACACTAATTCTTTTTTGATTTAGATTTAACAGAAGTTAACAAATTTAAAGTTCATTATTGTTTTTGTTAGCTACTCTAGAGTTGGGGAAAAAACTCTCCTTCCTCTCTATTTAAAAGAATGAAAAGAATGAATGTTTTCTTTCGTTCATGCTCAAGTGTATGTCATGTGGCGTTCACTTTTTTTCCTATCCTCTTTCACACATTTACTACTCCTCCTTGCCGTTCTTTTTCCTTTTTTTTTTTTTTTTTTTCCTTCCTTTGTGGCTTCTTCTTTCTCCTCGTTGTTCCAAGCTTCTCCTTTTACAGCTCCATATTTCCACTTTTTTTAGGTTGTTCTTCCTTGAATTTTCCCCGTACTTGTACAGAACTACTTCTTTTTGCTTTGTTTGTTTGTTTGTTTGTTTTTGTTTTTGTTTTTGTTTTTTTTTTTTTTTTTTTTTTTTTTTTGTGCAAGTCTGTATTTTTTATTTGTAAATCTTGAAGATTATACTCTTCTCTCTCTTTTTGTTTGGATGTTGCAACTCGAAAGAAAAAAAAAACAAAAAAGTAAACCCAAAATTCAAAAACAATTTGGTTAGAGAATATCTTATATCTATCCCTTCATGCAGCCTCCTAAAGGGGACCAATAATTGTACGAGTATTATGAAAATATTAAATAATAAATAATAAAAATAACAGTAAAAATGATGAAAGATAGTTAACTGAGAAAAAAAAAAAAAAAAGTTTACATATTGAGTATAAACAAAAAAACATATATATATAAACAACTCACATGAATAGCCGTAGGAGCCTACTTTTCCCACCATTTATTTATTTTGTCTTTAACTCATGAACAATTTTTGAGAAATCGATAACAATATATTGATATATAATTATAAACACCAACTTAATTACATCACGATGCTATACACACTTCACCATAATCACCAGCTTATTTTTATCTGCAATATCACAAAGAGACACAGAAAATTAGCAATAAATATACACATCAATTGAAACAAAACCGGTTTTCTCACCAAAAGAGAAAAAAAAAAAAAAACTTAAAGTAGGAATTTTTTAACGACCTGATCTATGAGTATCCACTTTATAAATCAAACCATTTAAGAGTTGATCTCATAACTAAAACAACAATACCAACCAATACAATAAAAATATAGTTCCTACCATAAGCTTTTCCAATATACAAAACTACTTTAATGAAAATCAGTATTTAGCTAATTTAAACAGTGATGCGGTGTTTTACCTGTTATTTCTTTGTCTTGTAAAGAGAACAAGTACTCCAAATCCTACCATAATTGCAACTTTCACTGCCTGACAAGAAGACATTGAACAAGAAAATTTATGTTAGCACCGTTTAATTTCGAAGTTCCAACAAATTCTTGAAGAAATAGAAACTCTCATAGTGCTTAGAAGCTGAATATATATAACCTGTCCAACTGGTCCTGCAGAAGATTCAACACCCTCGCTCTCGGGCTTTGATTTTCTTGCTTTTTGAGTTTTCTTGCTTCTGTTCATCTCACTTCCGGCACCGCCATTGTCATTGGACTGAAATGATTCGGCAAACATAACCATTTGGATGTTAAGTGAAATAAATCTCATCATTGGATTTCTTAAATCAATTTGGAATGTCATGTCAAGATACCTTTTCTGGTATCGAAAAGTCGATTTTCCTTTGACGGCGAGCTTCTGACTTAATTCCGTGACTTTCCAGAAAATCCATCAGCTTCTTACCACCAGTTGTTATGCAGAATCTTCTCATTTGATCCGGGAATATCCACGCACCAAAGCTGTCAAAGGAATCAGGCATATCTACATAGAGTTCCACTGATCTTAAGTTATGAGTCGAAGTTAAACTCCGTAAATTTTCTTGAGAAACTTTTGTTCGACTTTCCTCCAATACCGAGCCGCCACCAGAATGTGGATTATCACTGACATTTTCAGCGGCTGAAGACGTTTTGATCGTTGTCGTTCTCGTTGAATCTCCATGAGATTTCTCTTCCTCTATGTCTCGTTCCTTGTCTGTAAACTTTAGTTTACTTTTCGGACTAATATTGTTTGTGCCTTTGCCTCTTACTTTTGTTGCGCTCAACTCCTCAAACCGTGAGCTACCTCGCATTGTTGTCGTGTTATCTGTCTTTGGTTCCTCCAATCTCGATCCAGTCTTGTTCGGTTGTTGTTTTGTTGGTGGTGATGGTTTGATGTGAGACTTCACATCCTGCTTGAACATATTATTGCAGATCATATACTGTAAGGAAAGATAAAGAGTATCGGATTTTTTGTTTTTGTTTTTGTTTTTGTTTTTTTTTTTAACGGAGTAGTGTGTATACCTGAGATAGATTACTTTCAAAGGCACTTATCATATTCCTGACACTGCTAGGAATCTTCTCCAGAGAGCTTCTCTTCCCGGAATACGAACCCGAGTTTGATCTTCCCATTGAAGACGGTGATTCTTTCGAGTAAACTTCCCTGGTAGCAATCTTAGCAGAAAGTGATTGAGCCTCAACTATCTCATCAGATTGCCTGTTGCTTAGTCCACTAAGATTGACATGATCAACATTTTGCGACAAAGTACTGTCTGGTGATGTGCCCTCTTTGTTTTCATCTGCATCGTTCTAAAACAGGTGAAATCGCTGTTAAAAAGAATCCAACCATAGTTTTTAGGTACCCTTTACCATAAAAAGAGCAACAGTTTTGTATGACGTTCCATACTATTTTCTTGTTCTGCTGAGAAAGCGATATCGAACCTGAATCCTCATGGCACAAGGAAGAAGCTACTTCTGCACTACTATTTCTGCTATCGAGAAGCTCATCGTGTTTCTTTCTCATTGCAGATTCTCTCTACAACCAAAATGAAATCACGTATACTGAAAATGACAGTATATATAGAACACTATCCTTTAGAACCAAAGGGTAAGTTCGAAAAAAAAACCATCAAGCGAATACGATTGCGCTCGTCGTCATTGAGCACAAACTGCAGCCTCAACTTGACATATCCACCTCCTTCAAGGGGGAAATTCTTATCCCAAATTCCTTTCTCAACTATTAACTTGGTTTCAACTCCTGCCCAAATTAAAAGAAAAAAAAACTCAATTGTGTCCATATAAGTAGCGGTTCTCATAAATGACGTATTTATATAAAATATGGTTTGACAAACCTTCATGTGAAATCTCATTGCCCTCAGAGTCCTGGATAACAACAACCAAATCGCCTCGGAGGGTTGTCAAAGGGCTGAAACACGACACGATCTCTATATTGTTACCAAAAAAATGAACTGAAAAGAAAGAAGATCACTGAAAAAAAAAAAAAAAAAAAAGTATAGCCATTTGGAATTCATCTTGAGAACTGTGATTCTTACAAGGAAAATTCTCCTTTGTCCCAAGCTTGGTACTCCTTTTTCCCCATGGAAACTGCATTTACAATGACAGGTTCACTTTGTTAATGGATATTTAAGTAGATATTTAAAGAGAGAAGTGAAAGTAAAAGGAAGAGATAGTTACATACCTTTTATTGATATTGGTGAGAATGGAATGTCCATGAGTTCCAGAACTGATATGAGCAAACATCAGATGAAAAGAATTAGCGTACTAAAAAATTTCCCATGTTTGAATTACGGTTGAAAACATGGTTGTAATTAGTACCTGAAACTAAGATAGTTCCTGGCATAGAAAAGATAATATCTGATTAAAAGTTGACAAGAAGAGTAAACAAGAATTGGTTCTTCTGATTTTCCAGCTTGTAATTTTGGATGATTAGTTCAAGGGAAGTGGAACAGTTTCTTCTCTCAAGACCATGGCTCCACTAGGAGAGAGAGAGAGAGAGAGAGAGTTGGGAAATAGGATATTGTATTGGATTCAAAGTGTGGATGTGGTTGTGCAAGCGGAGATGGTGGGGCCCTCAAAACATCCAAAAAATTTATTAGTCATCCCCCACAAAAAAGCTAGGAAGACAGATCTCTATTTTTGTCTTGCTGCTGTTTATGTGTCCTTAAGTGTTAGACTGAGCCTTTGAGAATATTGACTCGTTCCAACTACTTTAACTTGAGAAACATTTCAAAACTCGATCATCTATCTTTCTTCTCTTTTATAGGACTTTCAATGAACATTCATGTCAACGTTTAAGGAGTCCCTTTAGTAACGATCAGGGGGTATGCTAACAGCGATCGCCCCCTTCCCAGATTTTTTACTACCAAAAAAGGGCTACATTGTTTTTGTCTTCGGTTTTGTTAAAACATGACAAGCAAATTGAGTGTAATTATCATTTTAGTTAGTACCCTTCTGCCCAAATTGACAAGCTTATGGCTTTTAGTTGTTAGTTAATGTTTTCGATCAATGTAAATAGTGTTGCGGGGAAAAATTGACTCCATATTGTTGTCCTTGTCCACGTAGTAGTCAAACCGAACTGGACTGGCTAAAGAAAGTTGTCCCCTTGTAAAGCGGGACAAAAATTTGGACTCAAAATGGTAATATAGCCAAGTATTTCAAGAATGAGAACTCATTGACATTCAAATTGGAATAAAAATCTCCATCTCGAGGCAGATGAGCACAAAAATATGAGGTTCGCTCTTTTGTAATGTCTTTTCTCTAAAGAAAATTCCTGGACTGTAAGAAAGTAAGAATAAACAAGAACTAGAATTTCGGTATAGTTTTTGCACGGATTAACTGTTTGAGTATGGCCTTATCCTCATCTATACGCTTCTTCTCTTCAGGATCTTTCGGTTTAACTTTCCTTTTCTCTTCCAACATCCACTTGAAAAGTTCACGCTGCTGATCTTCGGGGATTGGTTCTCGAACCTTCACATGTACTGCGGCTGGTGGAGGGGGTGTTGGTGTCTCATAAATTGGTATAGTTTCAATAGTAGAGAGATCAACTTCCTCCTCGGCTTTGCTGTCTTTAACACGCTTTTCCAAAGCTTTGTGATTATTCTCTACATCAACATCTTTCTTCTTAGGCCTTGCAAACATGTAAGCTGCGGAGAGTATAAATGCAAATGTCAGTAAACTCCTTCAAATTAACTTAAGCCTTATCAATTGTTACACCGACTACTGAACATTAGGAGAAATAACCGAAATGTCCTAATATGAATTTAAATGACAGGAATTCGGGCTAGGTACGTGGGCGGAAGAAGGTTTACTTACTATTTTCCCATACGAAATTAAAAGCAAAAGACACTTAATAAAGCACATCACCAACAGAACACTAGCAATCCTACCAAGAAAGTCTCAAGAACCACGTCATCTCAGCAGAACTTTTCTCAAGGCAAAGGCCAAGTAAGAAGCAAACAAATGCATGAAACAGAAAAATTGGTTACTTCTTTTCTAAGTATAGTCAAACTATCAAACACCAAAATTCTCTGGTCCTAGCAGATGAAGCTTCTATATATATAACACCAGACTAGCATAAACCCCCAGATTACTCAATGGTTCGGCAAAATCTTTTACAGTGCCATCCTAGTTGTTGTTGTCCCCCCCCCCCCCCCCCCCCAAAAAAAAGGGAGATCAGCTGTAGCTACCCCTTTGGCGTGACCATAATGGCCCACAAGCTGAGAAGTGTCCGTATTAAGGCATAACTACTTTCGTTCGGACGACAAAGTGTATAAGCTCAGCCCCACTAAAGACTAGAGGATATGGAGCCGGTAGCTTGGAAATATTGTCTCAAACGCTTCCCAAGGGACTCGAACTTGGCCCAGTGCCGATAAGCAACCACCTTGGTGGTATTCCCCCAAGTTTAGTCATCCTGGTTTGGAACGAAGCTATGTTGGGCAAGTACCATACACACAAGCATTTCCAAACCAACACTTTCCACTCTTGCATTGACTATTATGTGGTGTATATACAACCCCTTTTAGCCAAAAACAACATTTAAAAAACACAAAACAAATCACTCATGAAATCGTATCTATCATATCATAGCTTTGAGCATACATCAAACACATTATGTGCCAAACCCAGAACTCAAAAACCCATAACCCAAATCACTCGAAATCAACCCATTACTCAGTTTCAACAAATAAATAAATAAACAAACAAACAAACAAATAAATAAACAAAAACAAACTAACTAATAAATAAATGAACAAACAATAAATAAATAAATGTTGAAGTGAAAAATGATCAAAGTAGTAATGAAAAGCAAGCATCACCTCCAAGAGCTAGGTTGGAGATCAAAAGAACTCTCCAGACCAGCTTGTAGCGACCGGTAAGCGACTCCTTTGGAGGCAGAGGTGGTACTGACGAATGTGGCTCCGCCATTGATGAACAACTATGGAGATTTTTCGCTTTTTTGGGTTTTTTTTTTTTTTTTTTTTTCAATGGCATGTACGAGAGAAATTGTTTTGCTGAACAGTTTCTTCTGTTCTGCACTTTTTTCTAGTTTGTTCTGGTAAAATCGTTAATCGACTGATAATTAGCTTTACCATTTGTTTTGCAGTTGTGGGGGTTTAGGTTAGTTCTACTACAGTTGACTCGAATGAGTGGCGTTGAATGTTGATTCAGAACAGACGACGTCGTTTCCTGAACAAAAATTTCAATAAAACGACATGCCGTTTGTAAACTAACATATTGCTGTTGTTTACTCAAAAACGACATGTAGTTTCTATCTAGAACTTTCCTCGTCATTGTTGCCGCAAAATTAGACGTCTTTTTTTTTTTTTTTTAATTTGAGGCTCCATTTTGGATACGTGTCCTTTTTTAAAAAGAAATTTTTTTTTTATTTTAAATGAGAAAATTTTTTTATTTTAAAAATAAGATAGTGTTTGGATGTTTAAAAAATTTTCTTTTTCAAAACAAAATGTTGTTTTGATGAGAAAAGATGGTGTTGAGAATAGTGCATTGTGAGAAAATTTCAAAAAGATCCATTTTCTTTTTCCAAAAGGATATTGTACAAAGTAAATTTGAAAAATGATATAGTTTTTTTTTTCAAAATGAGAAAATAATTTTTTTTAAAAGTTAGGAGAAACACTTTTTTACAAAAAAATTTCTAATTTTCAAAATTTGGCCTCTCATTCAGCCATATGGTAAATTTTAGCTATTTATAACTAAATAGCCTTGTTTTAAGAAGATTTTAACAAATGGTCGAAATTTTAAATATTAGTTAAAATATATATTTTTTTTCTAAAATGGTCAATCAATTTTCTTAAATAGTCAATCAATAATTGACCACTTAGTGTAGTTTAGTTGATCTACCAATAATTAACTATGGTTAATTAATAATTGACCGTAATGTAAATAACCAAATTCCATAATCAATTACTGATTGACCAAATCTGAAAAAATGACAAATGGTCATTTTGTTAAATTAAAAAAAAAAAGTTAGACCATCTATTAGATTAAGTGATTAAAAAAGGTCATCTAACTTAATTTTCCTTTTTATCAAGGTTTGTTTTGAAAAGAATACCTCATTTTGGCTTTTGCAACGAGTATTTAAGAAACATAATCTAATACTATCTAACAAACATTCTTCTAACTCAATGTTAATATTGGATATATATAAACCAGCAAAAAAAATATTGGATGGATATAAAGTTGTTCTATTCACTTTTTTCATACTTTTATTTCTATGTTACATTGGTTATTTCAATTTATTACATTAAAGAATGGTCTCTTTAACAATCCTAGCAAATTTATCAACGTTATTGTTTTTAATACTTCGTTTTGTTCGTCGGTTGGAGATTAAATTTTTAAGTCGGAGTTGGTTGACTTTTTAAAAATTAATTATAATTTTGTTGAATTTTAAAAAAAAGATAAAAACTGAGATAAAAAAAATACAATTTAATTGAAATGTCAAATGAAATATTAGTCTTACGACTATAATCCTACTGTCCTCTAACTTGAATTACGACATGTTGTCAAGTCTGAAGCCAACACGTGGTTTCCAATACTCGTCTCTTTGTTATTACCTGCCATTGGAAAAGAAAATAAAAAGAATCAATCTCTTAAGTATTATCTAAATTTTATGCTATGTTGAGTAAGATGCATAAAAAATAAAAAATAAATAAAAGTAAAATATTAAGGTAGGAGAAATTAGAAGGAATGAGAGAGTTTCCTTTCATTTATTTGATGAAAGAACGAAAAATATATATAGTCTAATGTTTTCACAATTATATATCTATATATATTTATATTTTTTTTTGTCAAATTTTGTCTCATCTTTTCTTTTCAAAGCTAGAAAAGTTCACATATATATATATATATATATATTGGGGACCTCAAGTAGTGGCTGAACCAAAAAATTTCAATAGATTTTTTTTTTTATATAGGAAATCTGGATTTTATCAACTAACGAAACGAAATCAAGTTGACTCTTACAAAAGCTCATAACCGTTTAGGTAAGAATCAATGCAGATATAATCAACAGAACAAAAACTGGCATAGTTAACTAAATGATGGGATAAACATTCCCATTGTGGGAAACATAGCAAATAATACCACTACCAATACTCATCATCAAATCTCGAATATCATCAATGAAGTTGGTCTCTAATTACGACACATAAGTTTCTAAATGGTCCCGACCACATTTAACACATTTAATTCCACCACGAACTTCTTCGTGCCACACGCATGAGCTAAGGAAAGTCCATCTCTCACCGCCAGACAATCGCCCACATGTGGGGAGAATTAACCAAAAATTCTCCTAGCCAAGGCAGCCACTACTACCCCAAAGCCATCACGTATAACTACCCCAACTCCAATATAATCAAGTGCTTCATTTACCGCCGCATCAACATTAATCATCCAAGTCCCATGTTCAGGTGGTTTCCAAGGAATCTTGACCACTTTTTGCTTGACCGTCACGGGTTTATCCAAGCCATTACAAAGGTAAAAATCACCCATATTTATATCTTTTGAAATACAAGTATGATTTATTTATTATAATTCTGTATTTTTGAAATTTAACATAAATAAGTGTTAGGACTAAATGAATTAAAAATAAGTAAGTTAGGTAAGGGTCTGAAAAGTCGGGTTGTAAGAATCACCCATAAGTTTCCCTGCCCAACTAACCATTTCAGCGGCACCCATCTTACAGCCTTCGAAGACTAACCTGTTGCGTCTTTGCCAATAAACACCAGGCAATTGTGCAGAAGATATTAATATCAGACAGAGAACTTCTAACAGCAAGAAACATGCATAAAGCACTAAAAAGGACAACCAGGGAAAGTCTTCAATACTGTCCAAAGAGAAGTGTTTTGCCAAACCTCAACCGACTTGGCATGACCAAAGAGCATGTATAACATCTTCCGGACCTCCGAAGCATACTGAACAGAGATTACTCACCTTAACTCCCCCGTTGGGACAGTTGGTAGCCAGCTGCAGGTAGAGCATCAAAAAGGCCACGCCAAACATGGATCTTCATCTTAACCAAATGGCGAGTAAAAAGTAACCATGTAATTAAGATGTGAGTAAGAATTCTCCACCCTTGTTTGCCTACCAGAATTCTCCACCCTTGTTTGCCTACCAACGCTTTATTAAAAGCAAACCAAGTCTTTAAAACCCATTCCTCCTTCAAGCTTTGCCATACACAGCCTCTTACTAACCCAGTAGATCCTTCTATCATCACAATTCCCTCCCCACCAAAAACGCGCAATAAGAGATTGCAGCTCATCACATAAAGTGGTAGGGACTTTGAACACACTCATATGCAGTAGCTTGGGCAACCGCCTTAATCAACACTTCTCTACCACCCACCGAAAACAATTTCCCTTTCCACATTTGGATCTTTTTCCACACTCTCCCTTTTCGATTCTACCAAACATAAGCTAAGGTTATTCGTACTTTATTATTCAAGTTTTAAAAATTCTTATTTTGTTCTCTGAATTTTGAATTCAAATAGCATGGTAAGTGATCATAGAATTTGAGATATTAATGAGAAAAATTAAAAAGAAAGCTTTCTGTCCGAATGAAATCACACTTGGAAAATTTGATGTCCTTGTGAGTGACACAACGAGATCTGAGAAGAAAAAGAGGCGTAAATCCGTTTAGATTTGAGTTTTGTTCTCGTTAATTTCCAAAACGACACCCCTTTTCGTCTTATATATTGATACCGTTCTAGGAGTAAAACGACATGTCGGTTGTACTTTGTACTTTTACTGTCGTTTTAGTCGGGAAAACAACGTCTAGTTCGCATTTTAAACCTTTGCAACCAGTCGTCTCTAAATGAAACGACATGTCATTTTATTTTAAAGTTTGTTGTCGTTTATATTGAAAAAGATAAGCCCGCCTTTTAAAATATTGCGAGTGTAAAGGACAGATCCAATTGTTAGAATTTCTTGGACACGACATGTAGTATTTGTTGTCTTATTTATTTATTTATTTTTTTCTTTTCCCTTTTCCGGATGAACAACGACTCTATCTACATGCTTGTCTATGTATCCGTCTCAAATATTGGTTTACACATTCTCTTGAGCATATTCTTTCAAAATTTTGAAAAACTTGTGTTGACCTTTTCTTTCTTTCAACTCAAAATCATGTTGTTTTTATCTTTGTTAGGACTAGCTCAACGAGTAAGAATTTCTGGTTCGAATATTTTGGAGTGTTTTTATTTTTTTTATTTTTTAATAAGTGATATCATAAGTCCTATGTTATTTCAAACAAAATCATCATGTTGTTTTGACCTAGTAAAAATACTATTGTAATTTGCACGACTTGTATAATAAAAGTGAGTATTTCAGCTAAGGTGGAACCTATATGTTATCTAGCATATATGTCACGTGTCTGTCTCCATATATGTACACAAGTACGTTAACTATATATCTCTTCAAGAAATCCGCCATGATGAGTAAATTCTAGAACTACTACTTGGGTTAACATATATATGGTCGCCAATTAGTATTTCCTCTTACACAAGTAACAATAATTACAACCTAGCAATTATTTACTGAATCGAACAACACATCTTAATCATCACCCACTCATATATATAAGAATATTATATATATATATATATATATGGACAGAGAGTGAAAGAGAGAACATATATTCGGTAAGCCAAGAAATACAAATTGCATTACAAGTTATCTAAGTTAAAGTATTTGTATAGAATTTACCTATTATATACTGTGCAAGTATATATATCATACACCGGTTTAAACAGGTCTTTCACGAATTACCGTCGAAACAAGGTCATAACAAGGTTGAAAGGTGTAATATAACATTTATGTTATAAAAACAATGACATTAAAATTGTGTAATACTCGTAGATAAATAAAGTCTGTGTATTTTTAATATTATTAAATAAAATAAATATCATGTTACACCTACAGTTGAAAACACACCTATAAGACATTGTTTTCGATGTTCTATAAACCAACACAACGCAGTTGGCACGCTAGGGTTTCTGGTTTTTAATCCACTATGTATTGCTGTAAGTCCAACACTGCCATGCTTTAAAAAAGTCAGCTCTGTCATCATCTTTTAACATAGCCCCTTTATATATATATATATATATATATATATATCCAAGAGTACCGTGTTCACAGATCACCATTATACATACAGACATACATACATATATATATATATATATATATAGTGTGTGTGTGTGTGTGTTGTGTGATCAACATTTGTCTGTTGATGGTGGGGAATGGCCTTTTTAGTTTGCTGCACACAATGTATATAAAGGTGTCGTCGCTCTCTTATACTACTGCTATTTCGAATTTTCTACCTTCTGACCAGCAATTTTTGATACAGACACTGTCTGCGACAAAGGTACAATTCTCTAGACGATCCTTCACATAACCACAAAAAAAAAAAAAAAAAAAGCTGATTTTTTTTTTTTTTTTTTTTTTGCTCAAGAGAAAAAAGCTGAATTTCTTTATTCTGAATCATCACCATCATCATATACATACACACACCTCTCTTGTTCAGTCTTTGTTGCTTTCTCGATCTCAAACCCATCTAGTTAAGTACGGCTTATTAATTACATTAACACTCTATTTTAATCCTTAAACTAATTACCATTATTTGAGAATCGGTGGTGTACGTCCTATGTTCCTGTGCAGTGAACCAAACAGTCTCATGCAATAATATCGACTAGAACCTGAAGGTATGGTTAAAAAAGATCTTGATTGTGGAGTTTCATCAGTTATCAAGTCCAGATTTATATAGAGATTATCAACACAAAGTAAATGTCAGAAATGTGAACTTTTAAAGTATGACATTACTTAAACCTGAGATCTCTAAATAATTAATATAATCAAGTGATAGTCCCTTAATAAAAAAGAAGTACCCTAAAATTAGTAGCATTAATGGAATGACTCTGAGATATTGAAAAGGGAAATAAATTAGCAATAAAATAATAAGAAACCTTTGAGACTTTTATTAATTAAGTATGATAACATAAACGAACAAGAGACCCATCATGATTTGGTTATCAACTTGTCCCACATGCCATAGCTAGCATCTCCTAAGATTACAAGTGCACTACTAAAAATTTAATTCTCTCTTCTTCTTTTTTTCCTTCACTCTCTTCTTTTCTTATTAAAATTCGATTTTCTCACACACGATCTAATTGCTCTCTTCCATAACATACTCACTTCACACATATTGGATATGCCTTAGGTCTAAAACTACATATAGAAGAAAACTGATAAAGGAAAAAAAAAGGGAATTTCTAAAACATTATTGATGATGAACATCCCTCATCCATGGACAAGTCCATAAGATAGAGCCATTAGCAGGATGGCGGCGTCTTTCTCGTCTTGAGGGAAAACTCGTTGCACGGCGGTGTTGTTGCTCAAGCTTATCGCGAAATCCTCGAAACAAAGCTTCTTCCTACCCCTAGATGGAGAGGTGAGTTTGCATTTCTTCTTGAATTGTGGAACAACACCGTTGCCGCCAATTTTCGACTTCTTCTCTTTGTTTTGAACTTTAGTACCACTCTTCATAGAGGTTGCCTCCATGGAATGAATTGTTCCGTTAGCTGCAGCCGCCGCTGCCGCCATAGCTCTTCTCGCCTTTCTTTGTCGAATCCCACAGGCATTGCAAAGCGACTGCACCAAAACAAATAATTAATTTTACTAATATTTATAATTTGTTACCATATCTATATATGAGAGATCATAATCTTAATTAGTTGCTTAATTATAATATGAACAACATGAATATTTATGAAGAAATTACAAAGAAATTACTATTTTTTTTTTTTTAAAAAATATCAAAGAAATTATACCTTGGGACCTCTAGGTCCACTCCTCCAAAGAGGGGTTTTGGTGGTGTTACAATCAGAACAAACCCTAATTGTGTTGTTGTTGTTGTTTGAGGAAGAACTGCTGCTGTGATCGGCGCCTAACGGCGATGTCGGGTGCTTCTTCATGACTTGATCAAACTTGTGAGTAGTGAAGTTTATCGGCGTATCGTGACGGTCGGTGCTTGATTGATGATGATCCGGGTTCATGATGATCATCTTCCTCATCATCCTCATCTTTGAAGGCATCCACTTAACTGAGACAATAGTATTGTCGTTTTTCTGATCACTAGTCACGTGACTAATTTTGTTACCATCATTTTCATCTTCAGTAGTAGTACTTTTCCAAATGCTCAGTTTCAAATCATGGTGGTGATCAGATTCATGACTCTCTGCAGCTCTCGGATGATCACACGACGATCCGCCGAATGAAACAATTTTGTGATGATTATCAGCCTAAAAATTAAAAGACAAAACAAAAACAAAAAAAAAAACATGAATTAAGAAAACCTGAAGTTGGAGTTTATGATAAACATATATATATATATGTATTATGTATGGAGATACCTGATCTTGTACTTGAAGAAGTTGATGAACTCTTTGTGGTTCTCTATAATAAAATTGCCCTTGATGTTCTTGAGGTGGAATATTCATGAAATTGGAAGGAGATGAGAGAGATAAATTAGATGAACAGGTTTGAGGGTTTGGATTGAATAAGTGATGGTTTTGATCATGATGATCTTCCACGTTCAGGTCAAGAAAGGAGAAAGGTGGTGAATTGTGGTAAGGTGGATCCATTGAGCAAACAAGAGAGAGAAAGGAGGAGAGAGAGAGAGAGAGAGAGAGAAGAACAATCTATTTTCTTAGTGTTGTGTCCAGCAAAGGTGGAAAATATATCTAGAGAATTGAGATGGCCAAAAAGGGCCTAAGCTGTGGAGTGGTAAAACTCTTTTAAAGAATCGAGATCTGGGGCAACACAGAGAGAGAGAGAGAGAGAGAGAGAGAGAGAGAAGATGAAATTGTAAGGCGTTCACGTGAGTTCATGACACCCAAACAAACAATTTAAAAAGACAAAAGAAAAAGAGATAAACCAAAGGGAGATGTGTGGAATTGCTACTACAGAGACCCCATTGATAAAACCCCTATCTCAAAAAAAACAAAAAAAAACCCTTCACCCCCACATGCCCTAGTGAAGAAATGAAACGCGCCCATGTACTTTGAAGCTTGGATCTTAGCCACACAAATTAGGATCACATATATGTTTTTAACAGCCAATCATATAAATTAGTGATTTACATTCACTTGAGTACTCTACTGCGAGGGTGTAATTTGAAAAGACCGATCTCAGGTCACAACTAACTAATTATGATCAATTAATAATCTCATCAAATAATGTTTATTGTTAATTAATTTTTTTAATAACAGACTCTCAATGTCAATATATTTCGACTAACATTGCTTATAATGCGATAACATATCAGTACTATTACAATTTTTTTTTTTCATCATCCTATAACTGTACGAGACAAATATTGGCACATTACATGACGATAATCATAAACACCAATATTAATTTAGTGGAAGTTAATGTGTGTGTGTGTATATATATATATTCAAAAATATATGTACCTGATGATGGAGCAAATGTATAACCTGGGGTGTCTGTCCTTTTCTTTATTGCTAGCTGGAGAATGTTTGTACTCTTTGTTAAATGTGCATATACATATCATGATTTTCAATTTGCTGGAGAAATAATTCAATTAATGTTGAAAGCACTGGGTTCAAATATATGAATCATATATATATGCATACATATTTTTATATATATGTAAGGTTTTAGACATATTTGCATGGGAATAAACTGATTTCTTCACCCTTAGTATTTGCCAAAAGGCATTGAATGCCATGTGCAGGCAAGAGACAAACTTTGCACCCAAACCCAACACCGCTTTGCATCAATCTATCCCAATTTAGCCCTACTCTCATAAAATTAAAAAATTTTAATTAGCCAATTCGCTTTCCTTCTTAAATAGTTTTGATCTACAATTTATTTCTTACTATATATATATATATCTACAATTTATTTCTTACTATATATATATATATATAATATATATATATATATTCTTATTTCATTTTATCTTTGTTCAAGTATTAAGGAAACATTTTAGCCAAAAGAAAAGGTAGTAAGGAACAAACTTGAGTTTCATGGTTACATTTTTGTTATGAAGAAGTTGAAATTACTCCCTATGCTATATGTACAGTGATAATTCACCGAAGGGTTCTCCTTTCTTTTTCTTTTTCTTTTTTTTGGGAAAAATGAAGAAAGAAAGAGAAATCAGAAGTACATGCTTTTGTACATCCCAACACTACATGCTGGCAGAAATAAAAACACTATCAAGTTTCGAATATGAGAACTCCAATCCAAACTATGATCCTCTCCCATCCGTTGAGGTAGCCCCAGCAGAGTAAACAAGCATCTCTACCCTCTCATTCTCCCTATTCTATATAATTATCATAAAATAAAATACACAAGTACGTGTGTTTCTTCTCATTTAGTACCCAAATGAGCTAAATTAATGGAGCCATTCATTGCATAAATTATTTGTAAGGTATTGATCTTCTTTAAGTACGAGACCATGACAATCTCATTACTCTTTATTGGATTTTCTTTCCCAAAATCTCTACAAAATCTCAATAGGATTTGTCCTCTTAGAAAAGGTTTCTGTCGTTCCATTTTGGTATCGGGTTCACAAGTGGGCTTTAGGTCCACACGGCTTTTATTTTCTTCTTCCCTGCACACCACTGTCCCTCCTGATCATATTTTTTACTATTATTTACCGTTTGTCACCTTGTTATATTTCCCAATTGAAGCCTAGAGCTAGTTAAGACAGGGATATATCCGTTTAGTAAAGCTTTTGTTCTGTTTGTTTGTTTTTTTTTTTTTTTTTTTAATCTGTAGAAGAAGAGAAACATTAGGTGCGGTTTTTTTAGTAAGTATTTTTTATGAAGTTTAAATAATGAATTTAAACTTTTCTAATAATTTAGTAATAAAATTACTAAAAATGAAGTTTATATAATCTAACTTAAATTTCTTGTGGAAGTTTTAAAGTCTATTAACAAAAACTTATCAAAAAGTCATAATTTCAAAAACTTTTTTGACAAATCATCCAAACACTTTTAATAAGCTCTGTTAAACAGACCAAAATTACAAAGTCTAATGATTTGTTTTTTTATGAACACAGTCTGGTACTTTTAAATGGAAGTTATAAGACCTAATTTGGTATGAAACAGATCAATTTGAAACCATGCGCTTGTGTTCTTATGAATGCATAGAAAGAAAGAGAATTCGGCCTTGGAGTAAAAGAGAACTTTATTTAATGGTGCTAGAAGATGAATTCTCGGTATTGATGAAGAGACTATGACAAATTATGTATTTAACACTGAATCTAGTGAATTTCAATTTTTTTTTTTTTTTTTTTTTTTTTTTTGGTAAGAAGTGAATTTCAAAAGTTGAAGTTGTATAAATTATGATAGACTCGTGAATTCTAAAGGATGTATGTTTACGCATGTATGTTTGAGAGATAATATTATTGCGAATCTCGAAAAGTAAAATAATAAAAGTTAGAGTTGTGGATCGGTACGGGTGCCACAAGTACACCATAGAAGGACCTGAGTAAAAATGGAGTGGTGATATAAATACCTCATGATTTGGTGATAAATGAAACCTTATAACTATAAGTTGTGATGACGTATGTGGGTGAATATATATATATATATACACATAAAATCTCATATTCGGTATCGTATAATATTCGGTATGTGAAGTTCAATTGTTGTGAATGTGAATTTCAGTTATTAGAAATGTAAATTCATACAGAAGAAAATATAACTAAAGTAAATATAAATTTTCCTCATTATATATTTTCTTCGATATGAATTAATATCTTCAATAATTGAAGTTTATATTTATCAAATACCTTCTATTATCAGATAAGACTAACCATATATATAAATATATAATACTTGGAACTATCTTTACAGTACGAATTGACTTTGGTATATATTTCGTTTTCGTACCTGTTTTGGGTAAGAAATTAATGCCGTAAATTCGCAGGCTCACAGTTTACTGTCTCCCCCAGCTGGATCTTTAATTATGTCAGTTACAGCACCAAAAACAAAATAAAATAACATAAAGTAGTAATAATAAAAACAGACATAAAAACAAAACCCAGCCAAAAAAAAAAAAAAAAGAAGAAGCTAGTTTGAGAAAGATATAGAGAATTCTTTAAAATCCACACTTCGTAATATGGCCTGGAGATCATATATTTTTTTTATGGCTTCATTTTTTTTTTCTCCACTTAAATTTCCCAAGTATTTGGTTAATTACTATATATAGACTTCTTATGTTGAGATATGTAACAAGACAAAATTATGTAAATACACAGACCAAAAAAAAAATAATAATAAAAGGGTCTTTGTCATAAGTTTTGTAACTAGCCAAATGGGTGATCAAAAAACTACCACCAGTCTACTCATGTATGTCCTAATTTTAGCCTGTAATAATTTTTAAAAAATATTAGGATTTGTTTGGTGAATGAGTTGAGTTTGAGTTGAGTTGATGAATTTAAGTTTGAATAATAATTTTTGTTGACTTTTTCAGAAAAGACAAAAAAAATTTCAGAAAAAGACAAAAAACATGATGAAAAAAAAATACAGTTTAATTTAAAATGAATTTTTTGTCAAACAAACCCTTAAATTAAAAAAAAACTACAAAAGAGCAAAATATCTTAGTACCTACCAACGAAGAAATAAAATAACAGATTGTATTTTTTTGGTAAATAAAATATATTTGATATTTAAAGCATATAAATTTGAAACCAGACATGCAGACCAAAGACGACCAAGTTTGTATTATATATGAAAATGACGATAATATCATTGCTTGGGAAAATTGAAGGAAAATTTAGATAGATGAATAGGCTTTAAACACTTATAATTTAAAAAAAAAATGATCGAACTTTTTTATTTAAAAAATGATTGATAGTTATTAAAATGTTTATTAATTTTTTCGATCAATCAATAATTAATATATATTAATATTAATCATCGATATTGATCTCATATGTCCGTTAAAAACACGATCATTTTTCTTATAATTTAACGAAATTTTGAACGATTGTTAAAAAAAAAAATGTGTTGTTTTCAAAAAAAAAAAAAAAGAAGAAGAAGAATTGAAGAAGAAAAAGAAAAAAAACAAAAAGGAAATAAAAGAAGAATATTTCCGATCACGAGGCAGGCTACGTAGGGGAATTAATGATCACTCCTGTAAAAGGCTGGGGCTAGAGACGTCGATTGCGACGTAGAGGAAAACCATTTGTATATAAATACAGATGGTTTTATTTAATTCAAAAAAAAAAATACAGATGGTTTTGTCAGTTTTTTAATATACGTGTGTCCAAACACAGGTACTTTTCAATTTTCATACCCAGTGCTCGCAAATCTGAAGGGCCATCTCTCTCTCTCTCTCTGTCTCTCTCTCTCTCTACGTTATGGGGTATAGCAAAAATTTTGATGGGGAGGGACAAGATATTGTATGGGCTAATGTACATAATTCAAGGATATGACCACGATTGCGATAGTAATATATTTGTGTATACATACATACATATATATGCTGTTTTGATCAATTATATCCTTATCTTTTTGCTTGAAATTTTAAAACATTTTTGAAGTATTTATGATTCGTTTAGATATAGATTCATTTTGTATTGTATTCGGACGTAATATTTAAAATATAATCTATATTTAGATGTCCTTTATATACATTAATTGTATTTAAATATAACATGTGTGCGAGTTTTTATATTTGAGTAGTTTTTATACTATATATTGATGAGAGAAAGAGTGTATGGTCAATTTATAATAAAATGAGTAAGTCTATCATTTAAATATATTTATATTAAAATGAAATATATAATATATTGATCAAAACTAAATACATGTTGTGTTGTATATTAAAGTATAATATGGAATGAATATGTCTTCCAAACACATATAAATTTGAATTTTTTTCCTTTTCGTTGTAAGATTATCTTTAATATATAAATGTTAATGTTAATGTTAATGCTAAATAAAGTGTAAAAATGAATTATTTGTATCTTCTTCTATTTTGTACTACTCTAACACATAATGTTATTCATATATTATATCTATATTTTTCATAAATTCTGACCTTTAAAACTCGAAAACGTAAATGCTGAATTATTTTATTTGAAATACCAATAATGGGATAATTACGTAAAATATAATTTAATCTATCAACTACGAGCGTCTCCGATATTAGAGTGCTAACATCAAATTTTTAACATTTGGATGAAAAAAATACTCTTAAATGAGTGTTATATTTGGCTGCAAATTTGATAAGTGCTAAATTTATTGACAAATTTTTCATCAAATATAGCAAATTTGACATGTAATTGTTATTAATTGGTGTCCTGACTTTTTTGTCTAATCATTATGATTTTTTCATTTCTACATTATACTTAAATTATAAAATGTTACTTTTCCAAATTTCAAACTTAACGATAATGACAAAATGTAGATATATAGATACACTATTAAAAGTACCATTTATTTCAATAGAAAGTCTTAAATATATTATTTTTTATAATAAATATAGCATTGTCATCCTTTTATTGATATAGAAAAACTAGATAAATAGGCAAGTTTTAGACAATCATTTAAATGGCCTTTTTTTTAAAAAAAATGACCATTAAATTTAATAAATTAAAAAATACATATTAATATTAGTGATCTTTTATTAATCACGATTAATTAATCAATCACTAACTATTTTTTTTGGCTAAAAATTACATATTTTTTAATTTGGCAAAATTTTGACATTTATTAAACGACTTCTTTGAAAAAGGCCAATTATCCATGTATCCATATCGATAACCATGTACGTTTTTTTTTAATTATTAAATTAAATGTTGAATTAACGAAAATCCTAAAAAACTCGAACAAAATTCTCCTCCTTTCCCAAAACATGGTCAAAATGGTCGTACTTTTCTTGAAGCAAAAGAGGAACTTTTATTGCTAAAGACGAACTTAGTCAACGACGGGATGAATGGGGCCTACATCTTCTAAGTTGGTCGTTCAGTTGGGCTAGCCCAAAAAAATATCATGACTAAGACCCATATTTCACAATGGGCTTCTATTTATCAGGCCTAGTTGTAGGAGGCCCATTTTTTACCATGGGCTCGTAGTTGTTGTGCCTAGTTTCTAGAAGGCAAAGGCTGATGATAATCTCCTATCCCCTTTTATGCTAAACGTCACAAAGCTTGGACTCTCCAATCTCAATTCTCAAATGTCGGTTTTAGTTAGGAATGTAATCAGGGTTCATGATAATTAACATATTTTTGATTGGATGATAGTGGTCGCAATTCGTGTTATCGTATCGTATTCGTGTCAACTCATTTAATAATTGTGTTCCCAATCATAAATTATCTATTAACATGTCAAAAAACTATCAATTCGAGCACGACCCATTTATTAATCATGTAATTTTCACAAAATTCCTTTAAATATATAAATATATATACAAAGGTAATTTGCAGATTAAATGAATATAGAAAAAATCTTTCAAAGCAATTCTTTGGAATTACAAATAGTATTTTGGAATTTTTTTTGAAGACTCCATTCTTAAATTTTGCTTGTCATTGGATAGGGTATTCACTAAGCTATCTCCCAAGGCAAAAGCGATTGGATCGTTAAGTAGAATGCAATTGGCATGCATATTCACTACTCATATTCATACATATGTTATGTAGATCATCTAAAAGTGGATGTTAAATATGGATTAGCGTCAAAATAATTACGAGTTGTCATTTTTCAATCAGGATCGTATGTTTACTGATTTCTGTTATCAATATTTAAAATATAATTATGATTCTACAAAATAATTGCAGAACCACAAAGTTTTTATTTTTGTTTAATTTTCTTTAAGCTGGTTTAACTAGTGGCACGTAAATCATGAGCAAGCAAACACTTTTCGATTTTTAAATAATGAAACAAGTCATAAAATCTTACGACTCAGTTATTCTAACTTGGAGTAATTAATCATTCATTTACTTCAATAATCTTTTGAATTAATTATGTTCATCTAATAAGATTGTTCACTGTAAAAAAAAAAAAAAACATTTGGTATTGTAGTAAAATTACTCGTTCTTTTTCTTGACAAGATTTTCAGTTCGAGTTAGTTTCATCACGAGTATATTATATCAACAATGCAATTGATTATAGTATATCTATATTATGAGGAATGTCTTGTCTCTATGAGATTATCCGGGTACATCATCTTCTCTTTTATAAGTTTTTGTATTAAAAAAAAATAACAAATCCAAAAATTCCTTGTTTTTGGTCATCATAGTATTCCACGACCAAAATAATTTGGTCGCCATTTGGTCACTATAAGTCGATTGCAGAAGGTATTGGCGACGAAAATAATAATTGGTCGTAGAAGCTTTGGAGATTCAGCGACCAAAAATAAACCTGCTCTATAGCTGTTTTTTTTTTTTTTTTTTTTTTTTTTTCAGTGTTAAAATTCAGAGATATCGTAAATTGTGGCCACAAACAAAGTATTTTCAATCGTAATCAGCAGATTTTAAATTGTGGCCACAGTCAGGATTTTCAATCGTAATCAGCATACTTTGGCAAGTCTCATGACCTGTTTGGCCGCTGTTCCCACTACTTTAATGACAAATTTGGTCCAACAAGATAGGATTTTTTGGTACTGTAGTACAGGATTATGATAAATATAACTAAAGTTTGGTCTATTTATTGCTAGCCTAAGCATATAAAAGAAGAGATGAACATGATTTCAAGTCGAATGAAAGGCCCTTGAGTATTACACGTCAAATCGAATTGTACGCATCATTATTAGACACAAAGATAAAGGAACCTTAAATATTGTAATGACATATACATATATAATAAGCTGTTATCTAAGATAACGTTGGTAATTTTTTTTTATGAGATATTATAATAATCAGATGATTGTAATTTAATATTTTTTAACGATATTTATTATTTATATTAATATCTAAATAAAATCATGTAACGATTGTAAATAAAAAATTATATGTAAATAAGATATTTTTATAAATTTCTAATTAAAAATAATTATAATTGACAGATATATTCATTTATCGGATACAATACCTTTCTTGTATTCACATATAACAAATATATATATATATATATATGTTGAAAAAAAAGCTCATTTTCTTCTTTAGTCTTATCCCTTAAAGCCATAACCAAAAGTTTCTGTTAAAGTAAGCGATGTTTATCTTATAACGGCTGCCAACTTGTTGATTTCATTTTCCTGTAACAATAACATCTTGTTTTGTCTCCTTGCCCTTGAGTATTGTAGTTGTATAACTTGTCTTCCAAGGTACTGATCACACAATGATTTTCATAGATATAATCGAAATTTATTGTGTTCATAATTAATTGATACGATTTTGTATTTAATTCATAGAAAAATATTAATTTTCCAAAAGTGCAATTGTAAAGATCTGAATTTAAATAATATAATTTGGTGTAATTGTTAAAAGAAAAATATTTTGGAGAGTATGTCTTGTATGTGAATCACAAAATGTGGGATCCACTAATGTCTTTTATCATTGTTTTTGTAACAATAAGTGTTAATGTCAGATTTCATACCTCATCTTTCACTGTGCACGTGGTAACGTAAGTTAAGGAGATCAACTCAAGATTTAATTCAATAACTCATCAAGGCGATATAAGAGCCAGATTGACCCAAGACCCTGTCAGGTCAAGCCGAAGACCAGCGACCCAAGAAATCGACTCGACGAATTGACCCGAGCACTTACACAAAATCATTGCATGGAAATATCAAGAAACCTTCCCTATGCATTCCTGCACAAGAATCACACGAATATAAGGCACAATCAAGTCAAAATCAGCCTAGAAGGTTACTTTCCTATCCGTTATAGCTTTCCAAACAAGGAAAGTCAACCTAGATCAAGAAGGGGAAAAATCATCATCTATAAATAGAGGGCATTACCATACACCCAAGGCATCCACCTCACATCACCCCGGAATTCTCGCAATTCTCACATCTTTCCTCGATTCTCTCTATTCCTTGCAATCTCTCTCTATTTCCCTGTAATCCCATCTCTTTTCTTCTCATTCTTACTACTACGGTATTCATTGTACTTTTTTATCAACTATAGTAAAACCTCCGGAGTCACCATAGAGGACTAGCTTTCACATTGAGAGTGAACTAGTCCTCTCACATTGAGAGTGAACTTCTATAAATTTCTTGTATGCTTCGTATCTTTTACTTTATTTTACTGTTATTTTGCAGCTAACACGTTCGGTCAACTCAACAATACAATTGTGTGTCCTAATCCGACTCAATCTAATTTGACTGTAGATTTTACCCTCTATAATAAGAATTTGGAAATATGTTAATTCTTGCCAAAATTGAACTGCTACATTTATACAAAAATTACATTGAGACAATATATAATTTTCCATTGAGTACCATTGTAGAAATTTTAACTCAAAAGAAGACAGGATAAATTTTACGAATGCCCCATGAACTATGTACCTTATTTCATTTTGCCCCTGAACTATCAAAACCGGTCATTATACCCCTTGAATTATACAAAATCATTCAAAATGCTCATTCCATCCACTTCCGTTTATGAACTTAACAGAATTACTGACGTGACATATAGTTAAGACTTAATCAAATACATTTAATATAAATCCATATTAGTTAAAAAAATATTAATAAAAATTAAATTATACTAAAATTATTCTGCTCTTACTCTCCCAAATCCACTTCTAAAAACTTCCAAAATTTGAATTTCTCACCATTTCCTCTCAATCCTCCAATAAACAATAAGAATTGTCGACGATGTCAGTCTCATCCTCAACCACGTACCTGCTCACAAACCCACTCTCAATTGCACTTTGTGTTCCTCGTTTCTCGTCCCTTTCAATGTAAAGAACAACCTAAAAATGGGGTCGTACTCGGCGGCGAAACCACTCACGGTCATGGCGATGAGCATGGAGAATAGCGTCGGTGTAGTGGCGGCTGAAGCTTGGGATGATGAGCTTCTTCAAGGCTGACGGCAAGGTCGTCCCCCTCCTTGTCATCGACTTCAAGGAAGGCTACGACGCCATCCAGGTTGGTTTCTCGACTACCTTCAAAAGGTTGATGCAATCCCGATGGGCCACCTCCAGGAATTTCGACTCCAATCGACCAAGGGTTTTGAGCCAAACCCGACGCTCCTCTTCAAGGCGCTCTTCAGCAGAGAGAGATTTATCCCATTTTTAATTTTTTTAATTTGAACTTCTATTTATTTATTTTATTAAGATTAATTTGGTTTTTATTAATTTTTTAAAATTATATGGGTTTATTTTTTAAAATATGTTTGATTAATTAATATATGTCATGTCAGTAATTCCGTTAAGTTTATAAATAGAAGTGGATGAAAATGGTATTTTGAATAATTTAATCTAGTTTAGGGAGTAAAATGACTGGTTTTGATAATTTAGGGGGTAAAATAAAATAGGGTATGTAGTTCAGGAGGTATTCATAAAATTAATCCAAGAAGTTATTTTTATCTAAAGGGTTAATTTTTTCAATAACACCAATTAAAAAAGGTAGCTCAAAATCAAATATATAGAATGATTTTGTTATTTTCTTTTATATGAACTTATATGTGTTTTGCTTTACCAGTAATCATATCTAAGTGCATATACGTAATGACATGTGGTAATTTTATTAATAACTTGGTCATTGATACTAGCAATTAGTGACGTGAAGTGAAGTAAAATAAAATAATCAAAACCAATATATTAGTTATAAAAATACTTTTTTATTATTGTTATTAAAAAAATTAATCACTCTCTCAAAGCTTAAACCGTTAAAAAATCAGCTAATATAGTGGTTAACTTGGCAAGATTTTGAGAGGGAAAAACAAGCTACAAATTAAGGAGAACACTTTTGAGATACGAGTCATGTGACCCATGTAACTGCAATCGTGATGGAACCCATGACAATTGGCAACTACTCGACAGTAATGTAAACTGTAAAAAGTTACTATTAGCAAAAAAAAAAAAAAAAAAAAAAAAACAAAACATAACAAAACTGTAAGTTACTCGTTACTAGGGTTCAGCAATTTTAACCTACCTGACTTCTTTACGCAACAAAAGCACATATGGTCATCAGAAATGGCCCTCTCTCCTTTGCCTAATAAATAAATAAATGAAAAAAACCGAATCCCTACATGGTAAGATTTATCAAAGTTATAAAAGGTAAAAAGTGGTGTACCCAAATAAGCTCCAGGAGAGGCTGCTGCTTCCCGCATGATAATATGAATCCAAAATCCCTCATATAGTGGATTGTCTATAAATCCAGACCACCGCAACATCAATCTTTAATGATGAGGAGAACAAACCGGCTAACCATCCCACTTAATTTGATCTAAAGGCCGAAATGTACGGAATCCATTAGTTCTGTAGTTGGTAGATGAACAAGTACAAGACTTTGGACTCAAACATGGATCTGGTCCCTACTCAATTGACAAAAGGAACATTTTGGGCCTAATCTGGAGATCTCGATTTCAACCAGCTTCTAATGTAAGGAAAAATTATACATTTTGGTTGTACGACAGTGGTGGGTAGTACACTGCAATAAAATTGAGTAACTTGTTATCAATATTTAAAATAAAAAAATAAAAATAAAAACAGTTGTTGTGTGGACTTGTGGAAAACAAGCACATTGTGTTGTTGGTGGTTGTTGAACAAATGAAACATCATTTTGTAGTAGTTTCAATGTCAAGGAAAGCTAGCTAGTTGTGCCGGCCAAGTGCATGCCAAATATCTATATGTATATGTATACATATATATATATATATATTTATGTCTGACCAAGAGAAATAAATGGGAGAGAAAGAAATGATGATAATAATAATAATTGTAATTATAATTATTATAATGACCATGCAGATTGGACTAGCTAGCTGTATATGAAGTTCACCTAAGAAAACAAGAAAAGTTCGTTAGAATTTCAATTAGTAAACCTAATACCAATTACAAATAGCAAAGAAGTCAAATGATTTTGTCATTCAGTTCTTTAAGGACTATTTTGTTAGTACATTATTGTCACCAAGATACTTTTGTTTTTGCTGAACTAAGCCCCATTATTGATCAGATACCTTGAAAATAACGAATTATATTTAATATATCACTTAAAATAGTATTTCAAAATTAATAGTACTAGTGTTTATCCTTTTTTTTTTTTTTTTTTCCCGACGTCTTCACGTTGCGTTACTAATTTCACATCCTAATATTCCAATAATTGTCACTGGTCTTTATTACGCATACGATATAATGATTGTAGATAATTACACTGATTTTATGATAAAAGAAATATAATCTAAACTAATACATTTTCAATATATTTTTTAGTATTATTGGAGGAAAAAAAATAACCATAATTGTTTTGATGCATGAATGTGAGTGTGAACTTTGGATTAATAAAGGCAATACAACAATAAGCGTATTATTATTGACCAAAATTATTGTTGCGAAGTTAGGCAACTGCTAGGAAAGGGACATCAAGGAATTTGAAATTTGATGATGGAAAAAATGGGGTGCTCAAATTCCAAACTCATTTGGTTCCACGCATTAATGGATAAGCTTTTGGCCTATCTTTTAACTATACGAACTTAGGCAAGGCCTCTAATATCATATAGATAACAGAAATATATAAATATATATATATATATATATATATACATCGATTGATCGTTTTCAAAACTAGAATCTCATGCAAAGAAACGTGAATTGGGAAAATGATAAATGTTATAATTTTCTATGACTTGTAGTGATAAGAAAGTATAGATTTTTTTTTTTTTTTTAATAAAAATTTTGTTCAAAGTGATTATGACATCTAAGACTCTTGCATTTCGGATTAGATGTCTAAAATTATTGACAACATGACTATGGCGGTCATCTTGTCTAAAATTATATATATTTGCAATGATATTTCCATATTTTATTCTCATCCAAGCATTGAATAAAGATTATATTGATACTTGAAGATCGGCCAATGATCATAATTTCGACCTAAATGAATCACTTAACAATATTGGACAATGACTAATGCTTCTCTTCGAACTAACTTGTAAATTAATTACCCTCATCAAGAACTTAATCTATTATAATGAAAATTTCCATTTTTACTATTTTTACAATAATCAAGGTATTGGTAGCTCGAGTAATTAGGATGTGAAATAGATGTACGTAGTCCTTATCTGAATCGGATTGTCAGTATCTTTTATTTGAATAACAGTGGAATCTGAAATTGATATTTTTATAATTAATGAAATAGTATCGTAAGAAAAAATAAAAAACGATAACATGACGGATGAGGTAGTCAATTAGTGCGTTCATGTGGCTAACGTGATTGATTTGAGTTTTGGATGGAGGTTGAGGCGTGAGAGCAACATTTAGCCGGCCTAGGTTTGTGTCATATCTGTTGGGTGAGGGTGACTAATTGAGAAAGTTTAATATTATGAGTCATGTCCCCACATTATTTCATGGTCCAAGAGCCCACTCTAAACATTTGTAAGTTTCGAACCTCACTTAAACAACAAGTTTGGAATTGGATATGGGACTGAATATGCATGGGTAGCGTGGCAATCTCATCCATAAACAAGAAGAATATATATGCACGACCAAGCTTTATTTGGTTTCCTTATCCTCAAAACTTATCCTTATATATTGGTGTATATTCATCGCTAATGCTGTTTTAAACTAAACCAATATATACACATATAAGAATTTAATCGTTTTATTATTTTATGAAAAAAAAGGAACTTTATTGTTACATATATATAAATTGGAGCTAATTTACATGTTTCATCCCCTATGACACCAAACCAAGAAGTATTATTATGCCATTAGAAGGAGGCAATTGTTTTCAAATTCTAATTTAATATTATGGTGCTCGAAATAAGATTCTTCCGTATCGGTCGATATTGATAATATAATTAGATTATTTGTAAATTTAAAACGATTATGGAAATTTAGAATATTAGAATTGTAAAATAGAACGTCTTAATTTGTGAATTTTAAACAATATCCGATTATTTCTTTATAACCATAGAAAGACCATTTCGGTTGTCGTTTGAAGTGGAAATTCATCCATCAAAGAGTCAAATCGAGTATTTATTTTGGCTGCGGAATCAATGAATCGTGAAGCTCTTTCCTTCGTGCATATCATTTGGGCCCCCACCATGATGAAAAAAAATATATATATAAATTGAAATAAAATGCAACTCTTGGTAGTAGTTCACTTTTCAAGCCAATTAAAAAAAAAAAAAAAAAGGGAAAAAAAGGATGTAATATTTGAAGAGATCAATAATACTTATAAATATCATTATTAATATATATTTATAAAAAAAAAAAAAAAAGGGTTTTATCCGCATATAAGCCTTCTATAGAAGAGAGATGAGCATTGGCATCGGTCCCCCTATCACACCCACGATGAAGCAGATTATTTATGTTTCCATTTTTTTCATATAATCTTCTTTTTTATTTTATTTATTTATACTTCAAAACAGATTGGTTAGTTGATCCTTAACTAATTGTGCCATTATAACACGATGACGAAATAAATTAAAATATAAAATAGAGTGATTTTAAATTGCCATCTTTAGTGAACAAGTTTTCATTCATACGAGATTTATATAGTCAATTATAGTCACTAATTAAATTTAGTTATCAAAACTAATTTATTTATTTACACAACAACTTGCTACTAGTACAAGTTTCTAAGTGGATCAGAAAGCTTTCACATCAATTAAGAAAATAGTATTTGATAAGTATTCAATTTGGTTATTTTAATTCTACTCTAAAAGTGGACTTAGTCATATGTATATGTATAAATATATTTTAGCTAGAACTTAGAAATTTCTATATAATTTTATCCATACGTAATCTGTTTTCTATTAAAAATTTGTGTGATTGTGTCCCATGCACGGCCGAGAAACTTAAAAAATAGCCTGTTTTGTTAAGAGCCTCTTCTTTTTTTTTTTTCTTTTTTTTTTTTTTTTTAAACACTCTTCTTTTTCTTTTCTTTTCTTTTTTCCTCCTTTATGTTCTCACAAGCAAAACAGAATTCTAGTTGTTTTTTCTTTTCTTTTCTTTTTCCTTTTTTTTTTATTTTTTATTTTGGCAAGAAAACCCAATAAGATAAAGCCGAAAGAAGCTTTGGGACCTTCCCCTTATTTTATTTTTTTTTTTTTTTTGGCCCACGTAATTGGAAAGGCATTTATCATCACTTTGGAGCAGAGGCGGAGGGAGGGGGCGTTCTTTTAATTTTGCCTTAAAATTTTTATAATTTTATAATTTACCCCCATTGAAAATAAAATATTCTCATATAGTCTTAATTTTAATCTTATTAAAATAAAAATTTTCATATAACTCCCACTAATATTTATTCCAATAAAAAAAAAAGTTTATGCTTTTATTATTTTATCCCCATTAAAATTAAAAATCATCACATAAACCTACTAAAATAAATAATTCTCACATAATCCCCATTAAAATTTGTTTTATCTTAAAAAAAAAAATTAGTGTACACCCCTATTAAAAAAATTCCTGGCTCCGCCCTTGTTTCGGAGCACTAATTTCTGTCAACATTCATTTTCTTGATGACTTATAGTAAGTGCTTGCTGTTCAATGTTAGGTATAAAAAGCAAGAAAAAAGCAAACTGACTGAAATTTTAACTTTAATTTTCTTGTCACTTGAACAAACAGAACGAAAACGTGAAAACGTTTAAACATGCTTAATCAGGCGTTTTCATCACACAACTAAAAAATAAAATTAATTGCCCCATTAAATTTTTGTAAAGTGATCAAGAGTTATTCTACTAAATGATCTTTAAATTACTTTTTTTTTTTTTAATACTCCGTGCGAATCATGTTTTCATATGACATTGATATATGATCTTATCCTACGTGTAATTTCTAACAAACAAAAAATGAAGTAAAAATATTGGGGGGGACAGGGATAAGATGCTTGTATTCCACTTGGTTGAGACTTGAAGATGATAATTAAAGAAAAACTATTATCGATAATATAAATTATGAAAAAGTTTGAACTCAATCAATAAGTGTAAGTATATATAAATTTATTGATCCTTCTTCCTTTATTTCATTTTATTTTAAGAACATTGCTGTAGCCATTTGATTTAGACTTATCCTTAAAACACTTAAATACATACATACATACAAACATATATATATATATATATATATATATCAAACTGAATTTGAATTCTTAAGCTTTTCCTTCTTTAATTTGCCAATTGATTCCTTTATCCCAATACAAGCAAGGAAATGGGAAACAAAGTGACTACCAAAAAATTATTAATAAATTAATAAAAACAAGACAACAATCCCATATTATAATTGTATTGTATTCAATTGCATTGTGGATTATATAAATTAACCATAAAATAATCTCAATATTCTCTGCCAATATAATATTATATTTATATATACTGAGAGAGAAATTATAAACAAATTAGACATAATGAATAATAAAATCCTGACTCCACGTCAAATTGAAATTTGGAGAGATTTGGTACCATCGGAATCATGCAAATATATAATTGATTTCCGTAAAGCTCTCTCATGGCTTTGTTTGTTTGACTTAAAAGTCTTCCTCCTTAATTAAAGAAATTTCTTATACAAATATATGATTATAATAATTTATATAAATACATATTCTCTTTTGATATGGGAATTGGATTTGATAAGGTGCTAAAAAATACTATAAATTAAAAAGTTAGGTCGAATCAATCATGCATATATGCATATATGGAGTTCGTGGGTTTAAATCAATTCCATCTGCATGTAATCATATTTTATTTTGACTTTTTTGTATTGATGTATCCTAAATTTATTATAGAGTTACAATTTACATCTTGAATTTTTAATTTACATCTTAAACTTACAAATCTGTAGTAATTTGCACTCTATTAATAAACAATGTTGATTTTAAATGAAAATTGATACGTTACTTACATATAGATTGTTAATTAACAAAGATAAAAATATTTGTTTATATCATGAATTAACAACTCATGTACAACTCGTATATCAATTTCATTCAAAAGATTAATATTATTGTCAATATGGTACAATTTGTTACATATTTCATGATGTAAAGTATTAAAATTAAAAGTTCAGTGTGCAAATTGTAACTCTAGGATCAGTGTATGGTGTGCTAATGCAAAAAAGCCTTTTATTTTTGTCAAAATTATGTGAAACTTTGATTTTGGAGTTTGTGGATAATTTTTTCTAATTATAATCAATAAATATGGAACCTCTATTCTGAAATTAAAATTAGTAATCATAATTTCTTAATCTTAGGCAAATGTGGGCCATAAGCCACCGAAACACTGTCCTATATCTATGTATAAAGCAATATTGCTATGATAAATATTTTACCAGGAATTCTTTTTGCTTGGACTTGACTCCTTCCTGGATGCTAAATATTGAAGCTAGCCATTGAGGAGAAAACCGACCAAAAAAAAAAAAAAAACCCAAATGCAGTATTGATTTTAGTTAGGAATAATTTCCTTGAATTTCAAGCTATGATATGAGTAGCTCAAGTCATCACCATTTTTGTTAGGTTAGCACCTCTGGTTTTCAATCAAATAGTATCATGTTATATTGGGAAAATGTTGTAGGAAATTTCTTTTTTTTTTTTTTTACTAACTGTATTTAATAGTTAGATTAATTTCTATGGTCTAATTTATAAGTTTTTATCAGTGTTTATGATAAAAACTTACAGTCCTCGACACAAATAGATCACTACGAGAAAATGATACATTTGATAAGAGACTTGTAGTTGCGATTTTTTTTTACTTGCTATAAAGGCCTACAATGAGGATTTTTTTTTTTTTTTTTTTTTCTTGGTATTGCTTTTGGTTGGGTCGGGTGGACTTTTCCGCGGAATAAAAGTAAAGAAAAGAAAAGGAAAAAAAAAAATTTATAACTATGCCAATGTTTTATACCTTGTTCTTATTCAAAACACTTAAATTTAAAAAAAAAAAAAAATCAGCTATGAATGTTAATTATTAAATAATTACGTTAAATGTTTCTCTTAGCTCATGAGATTATATGATATTTCCACTCAAATTAGAACGCTAATTTGGATTTCTTTTTACTTCAAACTCCAAAGATTTGAACCTAAGTTTTTTTTTTTTGGTCAGTAGCCATTAAAATTATATGGGTTTTTAGTTATTATCAAATTATTGTAGTTAACGATAGTCTGCCAGCACAAAAAAATTATAAAATATATAATGTTCTTTGTAATGCCATTTATAAAATATATAGACTTATAGGTATTATCAAATTATTGTTGTTAGTGAATAGTCTGCCATCAATAATGTAATTAAATATCTCTTTTCTTTGTAATGCCATTTTACTCTAGTATTGATGAAAAGAAAACATTTAATGAGCTTGTCTAAATTAATTGTTCCAGATCCGGGGGTACTGTGATAAGCTGCAAGTATATTAGTTATATATATATATATATATATGCGCTTCCGTTGAAAAATAATATATATATATATATATAGGTTTTTGCTATATCTATTATCTTATTATTCATGTAAAACGAGAGCTGTTTTTTTAATTACTTTTTTTTTTATATAAGTTTTTTATCCATAAAATCTGAGAAAAATCTTACAGTTCTAAATGTGTTATAATGAATTAATTTTTCTTCTAACTCGTACATACTGAAATAATTTTTATCCCAACATGTCCTATTTTATATTTTTTTCCTAATTCTGAAAAAAAAGTCAAATGTGACCTTTGTAGATATATATTTTTTTCATTACTTTTTCTCAAATTTACTCTTGAGCAAATGAGAGTTGCTTTTAAAAAAAAAAAATGGTCAAGTTATTTTATCTTTGGAGCTTTTAACACTGTTCCTTACTTAATTTAATTTTAATTTTAATTTACTTTTTTGTCCTTAAACTCTTACTTATATATATATATATATAAATGTGTTTCATTAAAATTCCATTTCTTTTGATTTATACATATTAAAATATTTTTTTCTTCAACATGACCTCAATGAATTAGTTGTCTAATGTTATATTTAATAATGTTATCCAATGTGTCATTTATTGTACTATTTATGGTGCTCTTTCTCAAATATGCGCCTATTTAGATGTCATTTTCCCTTTCTTATGTACTCCTAACTCGATTTCTATTTGATTTTAAATATTTTAATAAACATGCTTTATTTAACATATACATATATGTAAAGACCGAAACACATTTTTTGATTGCGACCTGCATTTTGATACTGTTTTGGGGTGAAATATTTGCCTTGTGAAAGTATTTTTTTTCTCTAATATACACTATTAGGACACCTTTCTCTTTTATGCCCGTACTAAAAAATTATTTGCGAAATATTATATTTTAAACGTGTCTTATTATTTTTCTGTTTTGCACCTGTTAAATTTTTTTGTTTTGTTTTGTGCCCGTTAGAATAATTTTTATCGGATGTGTCTAAGATTAAATTTTTTTTCCTTATATTTCTTTAAAATAAAATTTATTCAATGCATGGTTTAATAAATAGTTTTTTCCTCATTGACCTGCTAAAATATTTTTCCCTACTCAAGTATTTTTGTTTTTTTTCATCTTGAAACTTCTCAAAGAAAATTTCTCTTGTGTATTCCTTAAATAGTTTATTGTCTAATCCTACAAAATATTTTCTAATTTTTTGTTCAAAAAATATTTTTTCCCAAACTTTTACAAATGTTTGTATCCAGGTAATTAAAAAAAAATTCAATTTACCAATCCAACTGGATTAGTTATCTAATATCCAAAAAAGAAAAAAAAATTGGATTTTATTAATAAAAAAAACTGGATTATTAGTAGTTAACACCCTCAACTAACGGCACATGACGCGATCTGTGCCTCGCATTTACTTCAAGTTTCACCAATTTTCAGGATCATTAGTATGTCGAATCATCGCTCGCCACGTGTACAAGACCATTAAAAGTCAAGCTCTTGGACAGTGAATTTTGCGATCTGTACAGTGTTGTAATAAAAAGACTCACAAAAACAGCTCTTCCCTCCAAAAAAAAAAAAAAAAAAAAAAAGGACTCACAAAAAGCAACTTTTTTAGATTTAATTTTAAATTTATTTTATTTTTTTAAAGGACCTCGTGAACTGAGATGTCAAAAGACAACGTCGATGGTAAACGTGCGTCCACGTGGCAATCTTTGATTGGTGGTGAATAGGATAGGGTTGGTATAAAATGGGAAGATTTAGTCAAAAGGATCTGCGTCACTGACGCGGCAACTTGCTATTTAAATTTCTTTTTTTTTTGTTGAAAGATTATGACGAAATAATTCACATTTATCTAAAACTGTCCGAAGATTTTGGTCTGTAAAAAAAAACCTTACACAAGCATAAAAAGTTTCGTTTTTCTTTTTCTTTAATTTTCTTTTCTTTAATGGAAATTTCACAATCCAAATACAAATTTTAGCTGTAATACCCTTTGATTAAATATTTTTCACGTGGCCAAAACTGTCAGTGCATTGGATAATGGATAACTTTCTTTCTGATTTTAAAACTACGAATTATTTGTTTGTTTGTTTGTTTTTTTTTTTTTATAGAAAATATATGGCATTCCAACATTTCAACTGAAAAAGGTTAAAGGAGTATTTAGTTCACCCACTCAAATTCAAATTTTTTAATTTAATTTTTATTTTTTTTTGAAAATTTTTTTTATCTTTTTAAAAAAGTCAATAAAAATTACTATTAAAATTTAAAAATCTTAACTCAAACTCAAACACCAAACATCCACTAAGTATAACAATTGTGGAAGGAAAAGTGAAACAAGAGTAAAGTTGCATAATTATTTTGTGGCCACGTAATAATCGTGGAAATAAATTCCAGAATCTCCTTTTTGTTTTTGGAAGATATATTCCTTAAAGAAAAGAAAATGAAGATCCTCATCTTAAATGGTGTCAACACTTAAATTGATTTTTTTTTTTTGTTTTTGAGTGCCAACAAATCAAAAATCTTATATTACGTACAAAATGATTCAAAGGTAAAATTCCAACCATCTCTTTTCTCTTTAAGTAACATTTTAATCACTCTTCAAGAATAAGCTTATGTTTAGTGTTTGAATTCATTTTAAACTCAACTGTATTTTACGGTTGATTTTTTATATTTTTTCTGAAAAAATCATTAAAAATTATATTTTTTTTAAAGAATTATAACTAGTTTTTGAAAAATCAACCAACTTTAACCTAAAAATTCAATTACATTTCAAACTTAACAAAAATACCAAAAACATCCTAAGAGTATTGCAATCTTTGAGATTCTCAACACTACTTTTGTGACAAAATATACTTATGAATAGTGCATATTTCCAAACGTTAAATTACTTAACACAAATACATATACGAGAGAACACGAAACTCTTCTCTAAGATGACAAGCATCCTTGTTAAGTGAAAAAACAATATTGAGTGAAGTTAAAAAAGATTCCCTTGTTACATACAAATTTATGGGATTGTGGGAGAATATTTTGTTTATGGAAAAACAAGCTAACAAGGTAAGACATGTGTGGTTAAAAAAGAGCATTAATTTGGTGACTTTTTTGCCCATGGGTCCAAAGCATACATTTTTGATGTCTTGTTAATGCTTCTACTCAAGAGGAGGAATTCCGCGTAAGTAAATACCTAAGCCAAAAGCATTAAAAAGATCCAAGTTTCGTGTCAAATAGAGATAGGCCCACATAAAGAAAAAAAATTTAAAAAAAATACTAAAAATAAAAAAAGGCGAGAAAGTGGGACCCACAACTCCCCCTCTAACTTCCCCCCCTTCAACTCCAACTCCAACTCCAAAGTCTCCAATCCATTCGCAAAAAATGTTTATAAAAGCAGTTGGAGGGAGAAAAAACTCCCCAAGCTTTCCACAACAAAACTCTCTCTACCATCTCAATATACAAAAGCCTCAATTATCTCTCTATATCTACATATATATCTATCCAGATTTTGATACAAATGAGATAAAAAAGAAACAGGACTCAAAAGAGAAGATTTTAGAATAAAAGGGGTGTGTTTTAAAAAATGGGGTTGAGAGTTGAAACGTGGGACATGTTGAGAGGCAAGAACAAGAACATGAACATGTTGTTCATGTTCATTTTGTTGGTGTTGTTTTCATGGCTCTGTTCTTCTGCTACAGCTTCTGTGACTTATGACCACAGAGCTATAATCATTAATGGCAAGAGAAGGATTCTCATTTCTGGGTCGATTCATTATCCCAGAAGCACTCCTGAGGTACTTTTTTTTTTTTTTAATAATACAAAATAATGCCAATGCGGTTCACGGGTTCTAATTGTTCTTTTTTTTCTTCTTCTTTTTTTTTTTTAATTAAGTATTTGATGTGACCTTAAAGTAATATTTTTTAAATATTTCTTTTTGTGGGGGGTTTTTTTTTTTTTGGATTCAAAATTGCAGATGTGGCCTGATCTTATACAGAAGGCAAAAGATGGAGGCCTTGATGTTATACAGACCTATGTGTTTCTGGAATGGGCATGAGCCTACTCGAGGACAAGTAATGCAAAATGCTCTTTGATTTTTCTTTCTTTTGTTTTTTTCAATTAACTTTTGAAATGAAACTAACATCAAAGTTTCAAATTTTTTTTTTTTCAAATTGCAGTATTATTTTGAGGATAGATATGATCTGGTGAAGTTCATCAAGCTGGTTCAACAAGCTGGCTTATATGTTCATCTCCGAATCGGTCCTTATATCTGTGGTGAATGGAACTTTGGGTAAGAACATCAATTCATAAATTATTAAAAAAAAAAAAAAAAAAAAAAAAAAGGAGAGAGAGAAATTTAAGGGATTTTTTATTGGTTCATCACAGAAATTCATGTACTCTGTTTTATTTTTTATTTTTTTTTGGGCTCCTGTTTTATGTAACAGAGGATTCCCAGTTTGGCTGAAATACGTTCCAGGAATCGCTTTTAGAACGGACAACGGACCTTTCAAGGTTAGAAAGCTAGAATACTTAAAAAATCTGGCATAACCCTTTCTCTCAAAATTCTTTCCTTTAGGTCTCAGAATTACTAGTATATATGTATATATACATATATATATATGTATGTATATATAACACACACACACATATATATTTTAATTAATTATTAGTATTTCTAACTGCTAATTTTATTTCTAAATTACTTGTTTATGAAGAATGAAATGCAAAAGTTCACAACAAAGATTGTCAACATGATGAAAGCAGAAAGACTGTTTGAAACTCAAGGGGGTCCCATAATTCTCTCACAGGTATTGTAATATACTTTCTAGAAGCAATAAATTACGTAATTTAATTGAGTTTTAGTCTTAAATATATATTTTGTTAATTTTTAATTTCAATTTTCTTTTTTGGGTTAGTCAAGATAAAGTTGCTTATACTTCAAACTCACCCTTTTGTTTTTCCTCATGGATTTGACAGATAGAAAATGAATATGGACCAGTGGAATGGGAAATTGGTGCACCAGGCAAAGCTTACACCAAATGGGCAGCTCAAATGGCAGTAGGTCTTAACACAGGAGTCCCATGGGTTATGTGCAAGCAAGATGATGCCCCTGATCCAACTGTAAGCCAAATATATATACACATATATGTATGTATATGTATATGTATACTTTTTTTCCATTATTTTCCCACAAAAGCTCTCTCATGTTTTTTTTTTTTTTTTTTTTTGACTTTTTATACTGTCATTCTCAATCTGACACTGCCATATGCATACTCATTTAGTGTGTCTCTCTCCTTCTGTTGGTTTGGTGGGGCTTTTCAAAAAAAAAAAAAAAAAAATCCATCTTATTGTTTGCTTAGTTGGTCTTTTCAAATTGTACATTCCCAATTCAATTCATGCCATGATGGGGCATGCCAATGCTTGCTTCCCATTTCCTTATGATTATTCAGGGTCCTACTTGGTTTGGAGATTTGTCTCTTTCTTTCATTTCTTGTGAAATTGGTTTTGTGCAACGAAATTGACTATTGCGGAGTGGTTTTAAAGGGTAGAAATTATTAGGAAATGACAACATCTTCTTGAAAAAAAATTGTAAGAGGCTCGCTTTGTTTATAGCTGATTTACATGAAATATTTTATATAGAATCTTGTAACATATTATTATTTTTATATTGATGTAAATAATAAATATTATTAAAAAATACTACGTTGAAATTACGTAGTTATTATACCACCAGACAAAAAGGAAAAAAAAACTTATCAGTGTTGTTTGTTAAGATAGTGGATAATAGCTCATCCCTATATATGTATATGTATATATTATGTATTCCCTCTTAAAATAGTTTTGATATTAATTGCAAATATATATGTAGTTGCAAAAGATCTTTTCTCAAAACTAGATTATTTATTGTGTGACAGATTGATACATGCAATGGTTTCTATTGCGAAAACTACAAACCAAACCAAGTATACAAACCCAAAATGTGACAGAAGTATGGACAGGCTGGTAAGTCACACAATTTGGCTGTACAGACATAGACTTTTTCTGTCCTCTCTTTCAAACTTCTTCAGTCATCTTTAATTTTTAAGTTTTCATTATATTCTAAAAAAACAAAACTCTTCTAAAAAAAACTACTTTGTAACTTGTCTCACAGGTATACAGAGTTTGGTGGGCCAGTTCCTACTAGACCTGCTGAAGACTTGGCCTTTGCAGTTGCAAGGTTTATACAGAATGGTGGTGCTTTCTTTAACTATTACATGGTAACTCAAAATCTCTATTCTAATCTAAAGTAAATCTTGTTTATGTTCCATCTTTTGTCACCTAGATCGTATTTTTTACCTAATTTTTTTTTTTTTACCCCTTTTGTACTAGTATCATGGAGGAACAAATTTCGGCCATACATCGGGTGGTCCCTTCATTGCAACAAGCTATGATTATGATGCTCCATTAGATGAATATGGTAATGCAAAAAATTAGATAAGGTTTTATGTCAAAGTTGTTTACCTGTTAAAATATTTTATTTTCGCTTTTAGTACCTGTGGACTGACACCTAAACACCATATTGGAGAAAGTTTACCATCTAACTTCAGAGACAACATTCTTTTTAACACGTGCAAAACAAAAATATTTTTCATGTGGATCTCATTGAGGTTGCCTATTCCATGCTAGGCCTACCAAGGGAACCAAAATGGGGACATCTTAGAGATTGCATAGAGCCATCAAGTTAGCTGAGTCAGCTTTAGTGTCTAGTGATCCCACAGTGACAAAACTCGGAAATAATCAAGAGGTAAGGTTTAATTCGTTACCTTGAAGAGAAACACTGATACTTTCTTTTCCCCCCAACTTTGTATGCTTTATTGTTGTGCTTATTCTCATCTTCGCTACTGTTGTGTTTCTAGGCTCATGTCTTCAGGTCAAATACCGGCGCTTGTGCCGCTTTCCTCTCAAATTTGGACACTAATAATGCCGCAAAAGTGAGCTTTGGGAATAAGCAATATGACCTGCCACCTTGGTCCATCAGCGTTCTCCCCGACTGCAAAACTGCCGTTTACAACACTGCAAGGGTAAGGAGATGACTTATATAGATATATGTATGTGTGTGTGTGTGTGTGTGTATGAGAAAATGTTGACATGAGATTGTAATTTCTGTACAGGTTGGTGCTCAAAGCTCAGTAAAAGTGGATGAACCCCGTCTATAAAGGATTCACCTGGCATCGCACAATGAAGAAATTGCTTCTGCTTTTAGTGGTGGCACATTTGCATCAGATGGGCTAACGGAGCAACTATCTGTCACATGGGATAAAACAGATTATTTATGGTACTTGACAGAGTAAGTATTGGCAGAATATGAACCCTCTCTCTTTCTTGTCAATACAGTTTAATCCAGAAATGCATGCATTAAAAAAAAAAATTTTTGAACCTTTTTTTTTTTGTATTTAACCGTTATGCAGTATCACAATAGGTTCTGATGAGGATTTTTGAAGACCGGAAATTATCCTCTTCTCACTGTTTACTCAGCAGGGCATGCCTTGCTTGTTTTCGTCAATGGCCAACTAACAGGTAGATGAAATAGCACCACTTGTTACTTGAAATTTCTAGTTGTAACTCTAAATGGAAAGTTTCAATGAATACCTGTCTTTCTTGCAGGAAAAGCATATGGTCATTGGATTCTCCTAAATTGACGTTTACTCAGAATATAAAGCTTAGAGCTGGCGTCAACAAGCTTGCTTTACTAAGTGTTGCTGTCGGTCTGCCGGTTAGTTCTCTAACTCTTAAGCATGGCTATGCCATTTGGTACATTGTTATCAATGTCGGATAACATTTAACCTTCTTGTCCCTGTTTTGTGAATATCAGAATGTTGGTCTGCATTTCGAGACATGGAATGCTGGGGTTCTTGGTCCAGTAACACTGAAGGGTCTCAACTCAGGAACCTGGGACATGTCAAAGTGGAAATGGTCCTACAAGGTTAGTTGGCTTTCATTTATTTATTTTTTATTATTATTATTATTATTTTTATTTTTTATATTTTTTTTCTGTTTAGCTCCTAACATCAAAATGAAAATTCGGGTTTGGAAGATCATCTGCAAACCAATGAAAACCTTGCCATGACAATCACAAAAAGTTAGACACTAACCTTATTGTCTTGTTTCTGAGCAGACTGGTCTGGAAGGAGAAGATTTAAGTCTCCAGAGTGGAAGTTCTTCAGTTCAATGGGCACAAGGATCCTTCTTCACTAAACAACAACCACTTACATGGTACACGGTAAGAATAATCCCGAACCTGGAAAAATAGTGAATCCCTCTTTTCTAGAGTTCATTAGAGATGAGCAACTCACTTAATAGCTGTGTTTTTTTTCCAGACAACTTTCAATGCACCAGGAGGTAATGGTCCGTTAGCATTGGATATGAACAGCATGGGAAAGGGAGAAGTATGGATAAACGGTCGGAGCATTGGACGTTACTGGCCAGCATACAAAGCACGGGGTGGATGTGGACCTTGTAACTATGCTGGATTTTTCACCGACAAGAAATGCCAAACCGGTTGTGGGCAGCCCTCTCAGAGATGGTCAGTGAGAAGAACTTATACTTGGGCTATTATACTTTTGGTTCTACGTTTCGAAACAAATCTGATGAGAACATGTTATTTTTCAGGTACCCACGTTCCACGCTCATGGCTGAAGCCAGCTGGGAATGTAATGGTTGTGTTTGAAGAATGGGGTGGAGATCCAGATTGGATATCTTTGGTCCAGAGAACAGCAAGAACCGTCTGTGCTGATATACATGAAGGGCAACCCGCAATGGACAACTGGGCCGGAATAAACTCTGGCAGAGCAAGCTCAGCAAAAGCCCATTTATGGTGTGCACCTGGGCACAAGATCTCTCAAATAAAGTTTGCCAGCTATGGAGTACCACAAGGGACCTGTGGAAACTACCAAGAAGGAAGTTGCCATGCCCACAAGTCATACGATGTACCACAACAGGTATTCTTACAAATTATGCAAACTTTTATTTCCTTTATATTAGCCATTGAATAAGATATTATATGAATGAGTTGTTCCATGGTTTTTGACCTTTTCTATTCAGTTACTTAATGGTTTGACTTCTTGTTTAGATTCTCCTTCGGAACTTGAAAGTTAATTTACCCTTGCAGAATTGTATTGGACAACAATCCTGTTCAGTAATTGTTGCTCCTCAATTTTTTGGAGGAGATCCATGTCCTGGCGTTGCGAAGAAGCTCTCACTTGAGGCTGTATGCAGCTAGGATCCAGCACTTCTGTGTACCAAATAAATGAAGCCCCACGTTAGTTCATCGTGCAGCACATAATTCATAGTCATACATAGCAATCTCTTCATAAAAATGAAGCATACAGAATTCACACACATACCTAATATGATTGGCGGATACAAAATGTAGATAGTGAAGATGTTTGCATTTGTACATAGACATTATGTTGTATGTAAAATGTGGCTTCATAAGTATCCCTAGGGCTCAATACCAGCAAAAGTTGAGCTCATTGTTCGAGCCTCTATCTTGCTGGGTCTCAATGACGGTAAGTTGTAACATTTTAAGGAAGAAGCAATTAATTGCTTTTTCATTGCAATAATAAATTGAAGAAAAAAAATAATGTCATTCATTAAACTCGCAGACATATCGTCGTGTCAATTTATATATTGTCAAAAAGGGTGCAGTTCTATTCCCAATCTTTGTAACGTACATAAAAGAACAAACCAAGTTGTTTCTATGCCTCACGTTTTCGGTAAATATTCACAAAAAGAAACAGAAAACATGTTCACAGACTTCTCTCTCATAATCTCATTCTATGTTGGCGTGACAACATTTGGACTAACTAGAGAGGGGAAAGATCTTTACAAAGTCTCCTCAAATAGAAGATAATTTCTGGCTAAGAACATTAATAAGATCATCTAGTTCTTTGTGAATCTCTAGTACTCCCTGTCCTTGGTGCCTCCACTGCTTCAATCTTTGGCAAAGATCCATTACTAACAGATTTCCATCTTCATCAATTTTTAGTTGAATTTGCCTCTGCGTGCATTTTATCAAGTATTTTCCGACCATCATCTTCACCTGGCAAATAAAATTTAATCCAGCCTCTTCCGTCTCAAATAATGAAGCAGACATACTTTCAACAATATCAGTTAAACTAAAGACAAGACAGGCACCTGCTACAGCCTCCTCCTTATTATATTCATCAATCCACAAAAAAATATCTTTCTTCCTGCATGATTACATTTCAATTTTTTCAAACTTGAAGCCTTGATTTCTCTCGACTGAAATACTCGATCAGTAGTGGCATAATGCAACAGCAAAATCACATTAATCTTCTTCTATATAATTGAGGTGTCCTAGCAATATGCCGAATGTTATTCTCCTGAATAATGCATTTTGCTGCATGGTATGATCACAGGATGATTTGGTGTCACGTGACTCAGAACTTTTGGCAGTTTTGTTCCGGTACACCGTGTACACACTTTTGAATTCCTTAAGCCAGAGTGCTATAGTTTGACAATGATACCGTTCTGGATGAGTGTTATACTCCTTGTTACAGACTTTGGGTTTCTTGAGCATCTTCCTGTCATAAGCTGGCTTCTTCTTGTGTATACCTGATCCAAATTGTTTAGAAGCTAAAGCTTTTGATATCTTAACCAATATTCGGCCAGTAAGTCCTGGTTAGATTTACTAACAGGGTCTAGAATCCAGGCATGTACCTTGCTGCAGCAGAAGAAGGCGATTCTCCATAACGTGTCTTTCCAGTTCCAAAGGCCTCCGATATACAATTTGAATAAATGTTGTCCAGAAAAACTATTCTCCGAGAAGAGCAAAGCAGAAGCAAAGTAGAACCACTTTGGAAGTTGATTGCCAGAGACCTGCTATGCACGTGAAAATAAGTGTTCGGAGAAAGGATTGCTGTGTTCATGCCATTTGTTTTCATGAGGGCATAAGTAAGGATTTTTACCAACTAGATTTGTGGTCTATTTGTTCAGCCTTCATTCCAGGTGTCTTTATAATTTGATCAAATTGTTTGCCAGTGCAAGAGAATAATTACACTGGTAACTCGAACTAAATGTAGAAGACTAGTGTGAGAGAGAGGGTCCAGCAAAAGTCCGCAACAAGTGGTGGTGGTAGGGAAAATAAGCATTAGAGAATGGCAGCTTTGCTCCCAATTCCGATGAGATGTCCCACCAGGTTGGTCTGGAAAACTACGTCTAGTACCACTGAGCATAACGTAATTAGAAACTCTATCACAGAAGCCAGACCCCTGTTGAGCAAGTATATATTACATAAGATGTGCTTGTTCAATCCAGTATGATCAGTTCGACTATACAAATATACGGTTGAATAAGAATGGATCAAGAAAAGAACTCACGTCAGTAGGAACCATCTATGCAACAAAGCCCTTGTCTCAATAAACATGATGGGAGAAAGCACCAAGCATTTGATGGTAGAGCGCCAATCCATCCTCTCATGAAACTCCTTATACAGACAAAGGAAGGTCTCTCCATCGACTCATGCAAAATGTTTTCAATGTCATGCTTTAAAGTTGGCGGGTCAAGAACCAAGACGCCAATCTGCAGAGATAAAAGTAAAACATTGGAGCTTCAAGAATACTAGATGAGATCCTATGAAGAATACAAAGGGAATTATTTTCAAACAGGTAAAAACAAAAGCAAACTAGACCAGACCTAAATGGGATTCTGTTGTTATCAATTGAAAGCCCCTTGGGCAATTTACTGAGAAACTCCAAAACCGTCTTTCGTCTAGCATCAGTTGATCTTAAATCAAGCATAGGCCGTGATGGATACAGATATCGATACGAAGATGATGAAATTGCAACTCTTAGACCAGCATATAGTAGATCTTCGTAGTGCTCACCTACAACATCCCACATTATGCTTATAAGAATTAAGATGATCCAAATTCCAAACATACGCCATTGAACAGAATAAACGTCTATTGATTGAAAAAAAAAAAAAAATCTCAGGGTAAAATCAAGTCTTTTAAACGGACATTTTCACATCTACATCTTCAGTCTGTTCATAAACTTCCGATTAGAGATTGCTAAATAAATGATCTCCCAAAATTTCCTTTCAATTAGCATAAATTCTGGAACTGAGAATCCGGGAACATCAAATGCGGTTGCAAAATCTAGTTTTGTCAAGGCTGGTAAATTTAAAAACTTTTAAAAATTAGGGGGGGGGGGGGGGGGGGGGGGGGAACCTACGGTGTCCTTCAAGTTTTTCCAAGAACAATCAGAGCAGCCCCGATCAAATCCCCACAATCGCGACCAGAAATCGAGCAGCCGATCAGCAGACCTCGTCCTTTCTGAAACCGCAAGACCTTGCAGCCAAATCGAAGACGACAAGACGCTCCGATTGTTTCCTCCGCCGAGAATTTCACCACCGAATCGAAAACCTAGAAAAAAAAACAGAACGACATACGACAGAAACAGAAGAGCATTTCTCAAAAAGGTCTCGACTTGAAGGAGAAGACGAACCTGGGGAGCTTTGAAGCACATCACGACAGGGCCGTGTCTAGAACCCTAACCCCAGAGTCGTCGTCGAGGTTCAGAGAGCGGTTGAGATTCGAAACGGAGAGTTGCAGAGCTCGGTCGTCGTCGTCTTCTTCTGCGAGATTGCGATGAGAAAACGAAGCGGCGTCGAGGTGGGAAGCGAGCCTCCCGAAGAGATCGGCTAGGTCTGGTACAGAGGGCCATTGTCCGGCGACTGTGCGAGGGGAGGGAGAATCGGAGACGGCGATGCTCGAGGATTTTCGCGCCAAAATGTTGAAACGTTTTAAGCTAGAGCCAAAACCTAAGGTTTGGGACCTTTATGGTAATCATTTCCTTTCATTTTTTTTTAAATAATTTTTCATTAATTTAATGTGTGGATATTAGGGAATCATTAAAAAATGAATATTCTTAAAGGTTATTAGTGAAAATAGAAAAAGCAATTTTTTTTTCCTATTAAAAAAAAAAAAAATGTTTTTTTCTCACAATTTTCAATAGTACATAAGCTTTTAAAAAAAAGACATTTTTTAATACAATTTTCAATAGTAGAGATTTTATGTAAATTTGATGAAAGATAACGAGTTAAGCATAAACAATCACAATAAGATATTTTTTGACAATTTTGGTTAAAAAAAAAAAAAGGAGATTAAACGGAAGAAAAAAAAAAAGTTAATGCATACTTTGACAAAACGACAAGTCCTTCGAGTGAAAGTTTATTGTTATTGTTTTAACTTTTTCGCATAATTTTTGTTTTTGTTTTTAATTAATAAAAAGAGAAGTAAAAGTTCATTTTTGGTAAGTAATAGTGAATTACATAGAGCTTTTAAAATCAAGATGAATTTAAAGTTTCCTATAAGTAATAAAAATGTTAAAATAAAATTATAATGTCTAACTTAAACTATGATATAAGATTTAAAGTCTACTTAGAATAATCTTTTACAAAAATTATATTTTGTACTTTAACAAGAAGCTCTTCTAAAAACTATAAACTCATCTGACATATCAATCAAATACTTTCAGAAACTTTTAGACGTGGAAAGTCAAATTTCAAAACACAACTTTAAAAAACTCTATAAAACAAGCCAAACAACACCTCGTAAAACCAAAAAAAGGTGCTTATTTAATTTTTTTTTTTTTGGTAATTAAGCTTCATGTGTTTTTTTTCCCCCCGGAAAAAGCTTCATGTTGTCTGTGTTTAAAATTTTGTGGCCATCCATGCTAGTAAAAAAAAAAAAAAAAGGACATATCATTTGTTAGACAGATTAGCATGCGTTTTTTGAATTTAGTCTACTAAGGTTTAAGTTTGCTAGACTATGTTGTTTACTTGCGTAAATGTAAATTGTTTTATGTATAAAACGAGATGTTATTCCACTTGCACAATTTTATTTTAATTCTACTTGCACAAATTGATGTCGTTTGACGAAAAAAACGACCTGCTGTAACTCATGTCGTTGAATGAAACGGAGGAAATAATGTTGTTTTCTCGCAACATCATGAAGTCGTTTTGTACAATCCTTAACTTTCATAAGTTTTACTTTGTGTCTAAAAACTATGTCGTTTTCAGTTAAACTCGGTCATTTTTCGTGTCGTTAATAGGAATAGCCCGCCCTCGCGGGGCTCGATCCAAACGTAGGTACAAAACGACATGGGTTCGTGTTAGTTGATTAAACGTCGTTCAAAGAAACAATTGTAGTTCAGAATAATGACGCGATCTCATTTAGTATTCCTTGAATTGTGGTTGGAGTTAGATCTCTTTTAGTATTCACTGAAATGTTGGTTCATTTAGTATTCACTTGAATTGTTGGTTGGAGTTAGATCTCATTTTTATTCACTTGAATTGTTGGTTGGAGTTAAACTTTTAAGTTAGAGGTTGATTGACTTTTTTAAAAACTAGTTAATTTTTGTTGACTTTTAAAAAAAAAAAAATCCAGTAAAAAAACACAGTTTAATTGAAGTTAAACTAATATGTTAAACAAAGCTTGTTAAACGACCTTGTTTTTTTTCCCTTTATATAAGACTATACTAGTAGAATTGCACATGCGAAGACGAATGAAAAAAGGTCATATGACAGTGATTGAAATCATCATGTGGTAATAACTAAATCACCAAGTAATTAATCTGACATGCCGATCACGACAATCATAAAGGGGAGGACCAAAAAATATTATTCATGATGCGTTGGCTCTTTATTATTAGGTATGATTATCTTGTCTTTCTTTTAGCAGGAAATGACATGTCAATGTCATAGATTAAGGACCTTTGGGGGAGGTTTTGGAGATGCAGTTTTAGATTGGAAATGAGATGTTTTGAAATGTGTATTTGGAGTAAAAAAAACTATTTAGAGTCAAAAAAATAAAATCTTAAAATATATTGGAATATATAATATTATACAATATGGATCTTTTTTTGAAATTCTATAATATTTTTTTTAAATTTAAAATCATCTACTTTGAACTTGATATGACAAAGTTATAGACTTTTAAAGTTTGAATTTACTATAGACATTGGGATATTAATAGTGAAAATTCGTTTTGATTAAATAAAAAGACAATAAAAACATTTGGAAACCAGATATAAAATGTGCTCATAGTTAATACAAATAATGTGGTTCAACCACCATTGGTTATGGCATAGTAGTTAAAGGATGTCTACTTAAACTTTTTCATGCTTTTAATTTGGTTCGATTTATCGAGTGCTTGACTCCATTATGTATTTGGTAGTAAACTTTGAGCCTCTACTTAGTGACATGTAAACCATTTGACTAGATCTGTTACCATTTAATTTATATTACTGAATTCCTATTATGACGATGGTGGATGGCAAAAAGACACCATAAATCATTTTTTGTTCCAAAAAAAATAAACTTAAGATAAAAGAATGCAAATTTATATTTATGACATCAGATGTGAAATTACTTGACTATTCTATAATCACGATTCAAAAAAGTTTTATGTTTTTTTAATGTTTAAAATACTTATATATTCTTTTTAAAGAAGAAAAAATTAATTAGAAATAAATTTGGTCTAATTAAGATTATCTCGGGCTTTCTCACTTTTTTTTTAATTTACAAAATATAGGGATGAAATTAAGATTAAGTTTTTTACTTTTGTAATTTCTGAAAATAAAAGAATAAATTGAGAAATAATTAAAACTAAAAGTATAATTATGTAATTAACCATTCTAATATGTTTTATTCCTTCCATGAAGTTTTATTGTCCAAGTTGCAAAAAAACAATAAAGTTTATTCACAAAAAAAAAAAAAAAAAAGTTAATCATCATTTTTTTTTTCTCGTGGAGAGATAAGAAATATATTTCTCGAGAAGCACGTTATAAGTACATATCTTGTTCAGCTGTATCTTGTCTCGTATTCTCTCGTTCAACTTTAGGAAGGTCGAAAAGAACTAAACATATAGTGATAGTTAAGTATCTGGGATTTATTTTTTCATTACAAATTTTTCTATTTTTTGCATATATAATGTCGCTTGAAAGCTTCCTTAACAGAGTTAAAACGACAAAAATATAATAAGCGGGTAAAAGTCTCAAATCATTAATTATACGAGGAAAAAAGAAAAGCGCCTTAGCTTATTTCTTACCACTTTAGTTAAACACATTTTTTTTTTTCTTTTTTTTTTCTCTCTTAAGTTATGGGCCAAAAGAAAGAATTAAAGATATTTGGCGGCTTCTTTTAATTTGTATAAAAAGCCGTTAAGGGTTCAGCAGAATCTAAGAAAGAAAAGAAAACTGAAGGAAAAGAAAAGGGAAAAAAAAAAATCAGTCAGAAGATTTTTGTTTCCAAGATATGGCTTCTTCAGCTTTTGCAGCTTCAAACACAGTAAGAAAGAAGATGAATATCATGTTTTTGTTGGTTAAAATACTCTGTTTTTCATGGATTTTAGAAGTAGCAGCCACTGTGTCTTGACAACAAAGCCATTCTCATCAATGGCAAAAGGAGAATCCTTATCTCTGGTTCCATTCACTACCCAAGAAGCACTCCTGAGGTATATACGTGTGTGTGTTGTGTGTGTGATATATGCAAATTCCAAATATTGGGTTCCTTTCTTTTTCTGATAATGCTGTTCAAAATGTTCATAGATGTGGCCTGACCTTATCCAGAAGGCCAAAAATGGAGGTTTGGATGTGATACAAACCTATGTGTTTTGGAATGGACATGAGCCTTCTCCAGGAAAAGTACTTCACATTGCTCTTCTTCCCCCCCTCCCCTAATTTCTTGTGATTTAAGTTCACTTACAAATAATTTTCCTTTTTAACAATGCCTCTGAATATTGTCTTTTTTTTTTTTGTTTGTCTGTCTTCAGTATTATTTTGAGGGAAGATATGATCTAGTTAAGTTCATCAAATTAGTACAAAAAGCAGGTCTTTATGTTCAATCTTCGCATTGGGCCTTATGTATGTGCTGAGTGGATTTTGGGTATGCCTGTAATATTCAAAAGTTTTAGGCTTTGATGATTATACATATACGTATACATATACTTATATACATATACGTGTATATATATATATTGTATTTTATTCTGATATATATCCAATTTTGCAATCAGGGGTTTTCCAATATGGCTGAAGTATGTTCCTGGTATCGAGTTTAGAACAGACAATGAGCCTTTTAAGGTAGATTACTTTTAGCTGTTTTTTTGTCCATCTTTTTTTTTTTTTTTTTTTTGCTCATTTTGTTAAGAATGTTTTAAATCTTAAGTCCCATATAACTATGTTGAAGGCTGCAATGCAAAAGTTCACAGAAAAGATTGTAAACATGATCAAGGCAGAAAACCTGTTTTGAACCTCAAGGGGTCCCATAATTCTGGCTCAGGTACCAAAAATAAGTGCATATTAATGAAGATATGTATATATATATATATATATATATCTTATGATTCTCAATTTCTCAGCACCAAATTTTGTCCAAAATTATGGTTTTCAATTTTTTTGACAGATAGAGAACGAATATGAATTGGTAGAATATGGACTTGGAAATGCAGGCAAAGCTTATGCAAAGTGGTCTGCAAACATGGCTGTGGGCCTTAAAACTGAAGTACCATGGGTCATGTGCAAGCAAAGAGATGCCCTTGATCCAATTGTAATACACTCTTTTTGTCTTAACTCTCCCCAAAAAAAAAAAAAAAAAAAAAAAAAAAAGTATTTTACTTTGTTGTTTTCTGACAGTCTGGTCTAATTACTGCGACCGTAAAAAGTAGTTGCCACATTAAAGCTCATGAGTTAATTATCATAATTGGTATGCAGATAATTCCTGCAATGGTTTCTATTGTGAGAACTTCTTACCTAACCGGAACAATAAACCAAAAATGTGGACAGAAGCATGGTCTGGCTGGTAATGAGACATGGATTTTTTAAAACTAGTACAGATCAACAACTTCTCTCTCTCTATTCTATAAATATATATATATTATATACACATGTATATATATTGATTTGCATTTAAAAGCTTTCAAATTTCAATGTATACATCCAGGCTAATTGAAGTTGGTTGTCCAGCACCTTATAGACCTGTAGAGGACTTGGCATTTGCAGTAACAAGGTTCATACAGAACAAGGGTTCATATATAAACTAGTATATGGTAAGCTGAACCTGATCCTTCTGGTTTATAGGGGAAAAAAAACTAGGGCTCGTTTAGAACAATGGTTGGAGTTGGAGTTTTGTAGGTTGGAATTTTTGTCTGGTTAAAGTGTGAATTGGGAAATAAACTATCATGTAGAGAATAGTGTAAAAATTTGTATATGTTGTGGGGAAAAAAAAAAAAAAAAAAAACAAGGCAATCTGAATCTTATTTTGTTCCTCTCATCGCTATGACCATTCAGACACAAGAATCATCTCAGTTTGACTTGAAGTCAGAAAATTATGAGCTTTTGAAGGTTTGAAATTCATGAAAATTTAAGAGAGAGAAAGTGAGATGTAAACTTGGGAGTTTTGGAGTTGGATAGCAAAATTCACCCTGGAACCGGTTGTTTCAAGCAGGACCTTATTGAATGGATTTTGTTGCAATATATATGTAAAGTTTCATTTTATTAATCTCTTTCTCTTTTTCAGTTTCATGGAGGAACCAACTTTGGTAGGACAGCCGGTGGTCCATTCATTGCCACTAGCTATGACTATGATGCACCAGTTGATGAATAGGTAGGTGCTGACTAATAATAAATCTATATCAGTACTTGATATTTTTGCCTAGGGACATTATTCCAACTAGATCTGATGGAAAATGTAGGTTATTTCATGCCATAGTTGACCTGGTTGCACATAGATATAATTTAAGAGCGACGCTAAATATTACTGCACATTTTAAAACAATCACAAATTCACATGTCAACTTTGCGACTCACTGATTATGACAGAAGGTCCCACACAGTTTGCATGTCAATCAATAACTAGTTAAAAAACTTGTCACCATAACTGGCATTTACTAGGGGGCACTGATAGTGTGTATATCACATACTAATAGAAAGTGGATCTCAAACATCAGGTCTACAGATAGAATTAATCCGAGCATGTGGTTACGCATTTTTGTTTCAAGTTGCACAAGGAATTCAAGGCACACAAGTACAAATTCTCTCTCTTTTTTGAACACAAGTACATGTGGTGTCCCTTGGCTCTAGGATAGGCATGCAAATTTTTTTATTTTTTTATTTACCATATCAAATGTTGCAAACTAGCGTTAGCGAATACCATTTCTGCTAATTTTGAGTGCCATACTTTTATCTCTGAACATGACAATTGGCTTACTCATGAATACATTTCGACGTCTCTTGTAATGACTATTTCGTAACGATCATGAAGTGTTTGTAACTTTAATTCAATGTCAGGACTAACAAGGGAACCAAAGTATAGTCACTTGAGAGACTTGCACACAGCAATTAGGCTATCAGAACCAGCCTTAGTCTCTGCAAACCCCGTGAGAACGTCCCTCGGAAAAAACCAAGAGGTACTCTAGCTAACTATCCGGCTTCCCAACTTAAGAATGACCAAATAGTAAAAATTGCACTTTACAGTCAATTACTTAACTTGTTATACTCAATCGAATTCCCTTTCTTTTTACGTTTCCTACAATTGCAAGGCTCATGTTTTCGCCACAAAATCCGGGGCTTGTGCTGCATTCCTGGCAAACTATGACCCTCAATATTTTGCAAACGTGACGTTCAGGAAAAGGCGGTATGGCCTTCCTCCTTGGTCCATAAGCATTCTTCCTCATTGCCAGGAAGAAACTTTCAACACCACCGCGAAGGTAAGGAAACTATTTTCTCTCAGAAAACTATTGCTTATGTTAAGACGAGATTTGGAGAATAAACATGTTATGCAGACATGAAATCTCTGGCTAGAATGTGAGAAGCATAGCATGTGATGTGAGATTTTTATCAGTGAAGATTTGGACTATTGGACCTTGACTTTCGGTCGAATATATGTGCAGGTCAGGGCTGCAAGCTTAAATGTGAAGATGGAGACTGTAAATAAATTCTCTTGGCAATCATACACTGAAGGAGTTCCCTCCACACATGACAAGAATTCATTTGTAGCTCACGGATTGTTGGAGCAACTAAATGTCACCAGAGACGTCTCGGATTATCTGTGGTACACAACAGAGTAAGCAATTTAGCAGCCACATAAGCTTTCTTCGAACATTCTCATAAATAAATATGATTATTGTTATTTGTGCTACCAAACTTTACAACCGATTTCCACTTTGCCTCCCGATCTTTTTTAAAATTCTCGTTTCACTTTTTAGAACTTTGAATTAGTCCCAATATGTTAGAATTTGTACTAAAATAAGTGGAATATATTCAAACAAAGAGGCAAGGCTAAACATAGATAAATAGCAATCCCACCATAAACAATCCTTAATCAACTACTTAGCAGAGATAAAACTTGAATTTAACGCGAAACTGAAGGATCGGTGTTATTTTTCTTTTTGTTTTTAATAGGAATTTTAATAGACGGGGCGTAAATAAGACTAATTCAAAGTATAGAATAGTGAAGTGGGAGTTTTTAAATATCGGTGAGCAAAGTGGGAATGAGTGTAATGTTTCGGGGCACAAATTGAAATAATAATCATGGTAATAAATAACATGAACCCTTAAGAGTATATTTTTTGCTATTATTTTTTTTCTATGCTAATCAATTAAGAGAAATCTCTGTTGCTGAAACAGCGTTAGTATACGGGCAGATGAGGAATTTTTAAAGAACGGAAAGTTCCCAATCCTTAAAGTTTCATCAGCAGGCCATGCTTTGCAAGTTTTCATCAACGGTCAATTATCTGGTTTGTACAGTATGCGCTTTTGATTTTCAATGATAAAGCTTTAAGATTACATCAATGATGAAACATATTAAGCGCGTTTTTTTTTTTTTCGTGTTACTTTTCGGTTTTTATTTTATTCCCAGGGACTGCTTATGGAAGTCTTGCAAATCCAAAGTTAACCTTTAGTGGCAAGGTGACTCTGAAAGCCGGTATCAACAAGATCTCCTTGTTGAGTGTTGCTGTTGGTCTCCCGGTCGGTTTCCACATCATAGATGTGCTATTACATTGGACTACAATCTTACTTTTTACATCATGCTTTAGTCTTCTCTAGTTCAATCTCATAATTGATTAATTTTCAGAATGTTGGACTGCATTTCGAGAAATGGAATACCGGCGTTCTCGGGCCAGTGACATTGGAGGGTCTAAGCGCGAATACGTGGGACCTCTCGCGATGGAAGTGGTCCTATAAGGTTTGTGTCACATTTAACATTTTCTGCCGATAACTGTTCTGTTAGAGACTTAAAAGAAATGTGGATTTTCCTTTTGATCAATTTCATGGCAGAGAATTGGAAAAATTTACATAAAGTATTCTGTACCGTGCGAGCTAATGCAAATGTTATTGGAAGTACATTTAGTACATACGTATAATGTTTGTGTGTGTTACGTATAATGTTTGTGTGTGTACTAGATTATCTAGAATTACTAAAGAATTTGAAGAACAACGTTTGCAAGTTAACCACTTTCTTTCGGCTTTGACATCTGAACAGACGGGTGTAGAAGGCGAAATGTTGAGCCTATATTCCTTCACGGGAAGCTCCTCTGTCAAGTGGGCTAAAGGATCAGCATCGCCTAAAAAGCAGGCCTTAACATGGTACAAGGTGAAAACCATCCCCACAACGAGCTAATTAGCGCCTCTTTCATTACTCGAGAATTCGAGATTTTCCTTATAAGAAACTTTTAATTCACAATGTCATGTTTCTAGACCACATTTGATGCACCAGAAGGGAAAGATCCACTGGCTCTAGATATGAGCAGCATGGGAAAAGGTCAAATATGGATAAATGGTCAAAGCATCGGACGGCACTGGCCTGCACGCAAAGCATCCGGAGGCTGCAGTAGATGCAGTTACACCGGAACCTTCCACGAAAACAAATGCCTACGTAGTTGCGGAGAGGCCACTCAAAAATGGTAAAAATCACACATCTTTCATCTTGTTATACTCAATCACCAATTGATTACAATTTGACAAAAAAAAAAATGTTACATGTAACAAGTTTAACGAGCCTAGTAATATCAGGTACCATGTACCGCGCTCATGGCTGCAGCCAAAAGGAAACCTGTTGGTCGTGTTCGACGAACAAGGTGGCGATCCAACTGGGATTTCTCTTGTGAGAAGGACAACACAAAACAAGTAATGAATTTAGGTCTTAAAAAAAAAAAAAAAAAAAAAAAAAAAAAAAAAAAAAAAAAAAGAGGATTTTGTTATGATTATTGAGTGAAAAATATCTCAGTGGCTGTGGCACACATTTTTTGACCACAGCATAAGTTGAGGGACAAACATGCATGGATGATTGCTAAAGGTTTCGATCTTTTTAGAAAGTTGATGGGGACACTGGGTAGAAGGAAATGGTTCTTTCTTTCGTCGCGCTGTTATAATAAGAACTACTAAGAAAAAAGAGAGGGAAAAAAAAAAGTAAATAAGAAATGTCTGCCATTACAATCAATTTACAGACACAATCATTCTAGTTTTTAATTGTAAAAAACTTTCACCTTCCCCTGTGTTTGTTGGACTCAAATTATTCTTGCAACTTTTCATTTCAGGGACAACTAACACTTGTTTTCTCTATAGGACCTTTCTACCAAAGGGATACCCTACTGGTTGTGCACGTTTACGAATACTAAATCCGATTAAAATCATATCAAAATAAAAAAGTATACAAAACTGGGTAATTTTCTCTGGATAATAGCGCTACACTCTTCTGTAAGTGCAATAGTTTCATAGTCCTCCAATTTCCTCTTGTTTGACAGGATGTCTTTCATGAACTTCACATAACTTGGCATCTGACAGAATCTGATATTAATATAACAGATCAAAATAGAACTCTACTGTTGAATTCTCCGTTCTTTAATGCATGCATCACAATAAATCAAGTCCAAAAGAAAGTGAGTAAAATTTGAGAAGAGTTACTAGTAGATTGGTAAAATCAAAGTTATTTAAAAAAAAAAAAAAAACTAAAATTTTTATTTGCGTAGAAAGTGATATTTGTGTAAGAACTAGGCCAAGAACCACTAGTTTCAGTGTAGAGTATCCAAGTACTGTCCTACAAGAGTCCTGCAAAAGGGGAGTGGATTCTATTTAGAGAGAGGCTTTGGAGAGTCCCATCCAAATGTCTTGTTCTTGTCTAAACAAATTTGGTCAGATCCCCATGTCGCAATATAATTGGTGATTGTACATTATAAAACAGTTGTCTTAAAAAAAATTTAAGCTACCTATTGCTATATTTGATAAGAATGAAAGAAAAATAAAACATCTAAGTGACAGAAATAAAAAGAAGAAAGCGAGATTTTTCTTTGTGTTGTTGGGTAGAAGAGAAAGAAAAGAGAAAAAGAGTCAAATTTAACACATTTTATAATTATGTCCTCATATAAATTAGAAGATAATAAAAAATTAAGATCAAAATAGTTATTTTGAATATTATTTTTTGTCAAATTTTTTCCTCTTATTTTCTTTCCAAAATTGGAGGGATTAAATTATTGTGGGTCTTATGGATTTTCAATTTCCTTCGTTCTTATTTTCCACTGTATCAAACAACCTAATATTTTGCTTTCCTCTTTAAAATCGCTCATTCAACTTCCTTCCTCTCCATTTTCCGGCCAAACCTTACGGGTTTACTTGTGATTTTTATATCCTAACAATTAACTCTCTCTCTCTCTTTTTAATCTAGAAATACATTTAACTTATATGATAATCACGTCATGTATGTCATAAATAAAACCACCAATTCAAACATGTCCGCCCGTGCATACATAATTTCTACAGTAGGTGTAAAACAAATACTTTATTTGTAGGCTTTATTTTCTAAATCGTTACATTTGTATTAGAATCTATTAATTCTGTAAACTCATATGATATGATTTTGAAATGTTGTGTACACAGCGATGTATGATAAGACGAACTTCAAAGGCCAATTTCAGGAGTCTTGAAAGAAAACAAAAGAAAATAATTTTAAAAAAAAATTCTTAAGAATTTTCAAGTATCTTTGCAATGTGTCGAGGAAAAGGACGGAGACAGTGAATAAAGAATGGGCAGTTCTCAAGGACAGCAGTGCTTATACTTGATTGTAGCAAATGTTACTTCATCAATCTAATCTTCATTTCTTTAAACCCAATTAGAAAAACAAAACCCTGATTTTTTGTTTTATTGTTATTATTTTTTTAATATCGTCCCTTTTAAGTTTGGTTGGAAACTAAATGGATTAAAAAAAAAATTGATAGGAAGTTCATTTGCACTAGGACTAAACCTAAATCTAAAGGAAAATTACATGAAAAACTAGTTGCGTGACACATTACGAAATTAAAATATAATTATTAGGGGTAAAAATAATAACTTTAGATTTACCGATTTCACACATTTATAACATGTTTGTGTTCATGTTAAAATCAAGTTTGTTAGTTATGTGTGTTAATACTCATGGGCACAAAAAGCTAATTCACCAAACCCATGTTGTACCAACTCATTGAGTTGTTGTGTTTTTTTTTTTTTTTTTTTTTTTAATTATTATTATAATTCTTTGAGTTATTGAGTTGATAGTACCCGTTTATCAGAAAAGCAAAAAAGGAGAAATTGTAGTAAATTGAAAGGGTAGTAAATATCTATTTACGAGGATAATTGAAATAAATAGTAAGATTTTAAAATGTTTAATGTAAATAGCAAATTTAGTAAGTATATGAAAATTTTACTAGGTAAATAATATATTTATAAAAAGTAAATAAAATATTTATCTGATAAACTTATTGTTTAATTCAAATATTTATAAACTTGTTATTTATTTTACTTATTTATATAAAATACAATTTACTTCTTTATCTTAAAAAAAAAACTAGTGAAAAAAAAAATTAGGAACTTCTGTTATGATCATTTTACATGTTGAAATTATTTTCTCTAATTATCTAGTAGGATCTTTTATTTTAAACTATCGGTAAGGAACTACTTTATAACTGTCAACTTAAATTTTTAGTAGTTTGATTTTTGAATGTTTACATAAAAATTTATAATGTACAATATAAAATTACTTATAGTCATAAACCAATTATATTCTTGCCCACCGATAATGTAAATAGAAGTAAAATAAAAAGTCCTAGTGTTGAATTTCTTAAAAATAAAATGAAACTGAAAGGTAAACAAGGGGAGTGAGAGAGGTCCTAGTGTAGAATTTTCCAAAAACAAAATGAAACTAAAAAGGAAAGGTTAAAAAAATAAAAAGGAGAGAGAGAGAGTACTAATGAAAGGATCAACGTCCTTTAAATAGGTTGGTAGGACGCTCATTCTCTTCATTAAATACTTGAATTCAAATCGCTCACACTATATTGGTCGGAATATATTAACAATTCACTTGATAAGAGATTCATTTATCACTCAGATAGACGTCTACCTATAGGATTTATCTGGGTCTGTCAATCTCTATTCTTGTAGTCATATTTGGTTTTTTTTTTTTTTTTTTGAAAAGGGGAAGGGGGGTAAGATGGAAAAACAAAAAAAACAAGCAAGAGAAGTGCAAAAGGAGTAGGTGTTTTCCAAGAAGGGAAACACAAAAGGATGGTACATGGTACGACTAATAGACCAATCATCCAATACCCTTGTCTGGTGCGTTTCCCCAAGTTACTTGCCACTCCCCAAAGCTTATTGTTAGTTATTACCTGCATCTTTTTTTTTTTTTCTTTTCTTTTTAATTTTTCAATTTTTTTTTTCAATGACAAATTGACAATTACATGAAACTACACAAAAAAACCAATGTGACTTCAGGTAATTAATTTTTGTTTTCTACTGGTAGTTTTCCTGACTTTGGTTCAGTGCTGCTGGTGGACCATTTGAACCAGCAGGACAAATCCAAAGAAGATGTTTTTTTTTTTTTTTTTTTTCGAAATTTGCTGTCTAAGACGGACAGGTCCAAGACTTATTTGGTTGTTGCTTTGCATTATTTATTGTAAAATGTCATTGTTGGACGTGGACATATGATTGTATTTCAGTTGGGGCAATAAGTAGTAACATTTGACAATTTTTACTCTAACCTACTCGATTCGCCTTTTAGACTGTCAAATTTATATGGTACTGATCTGATCCGACGTTTAAAAACCTGCACTATTTACCCTTGAATCCGTTTCTCGACCAAAAGTGAAGTCTCCAAAGACGCTATACATCCCTCGATCTAGACCTCTAGATTCCCTCACCCCTAAAAAATCAATTTGATATCTTATAAATCTGTTATTTTAGTTAAAGCCTAAACAAAGAAAATATCATATAAATTATGTCCCTAAAGCAAAGTGTTAGATACCAATAAGATAACTTTCTTAAATCACTTATCTTCTCTTTGGACATTATTGGTTCTCTAGGGATAGAAAAAGTTGGTACCATTTAGAAAGGAAATAAAGCAGAGAAGACAGCTGCTAAAACGTCATCAAGACTCCTAATCCAAGATTTGCAAATGATAAAGAATAAAAAAAGCAAAGCATAATAAAGCTAGACTTGTGTAAAGTAAAGATAAAGAAGTGTTATTCAAAGGTGGAAGACAACGAGATTCACATTTGGAAGAAAAAGGGAAAGTGATTAAGAGTTCAATTAAAACCGAATAAACAGAAAGTTATTAAGTCTCGAAACTTAGACTTCGAGCTTAGATTTGGGCCAGTTTAACGATTACAATCGGAATTAATTAACTAATTAAGTGATAATTAGATATTGTTAATTAAAAGGGTGTGTATAAGTAATGATGATTAGAGGCAAAAGATGGTCAAGGTGAGTAATTAATATGTTTTTGGATTAGGAAGTGGGTGTGGGGAAGAAGGGGTTTGGTGTTAGGGAAATAGGAGATTCTCAATTGTTTGTTTATGAATTGAGACAATGACTTGTTGACAGATCGTTCTGTGATATGCAATATCATCAAAGGGGTCGTGATTGAAGCCCCCGAGAGGCAAAAGAGACAGCAAGTGGGCCATTCTAGCTCCTTCTCTCTCTCTCTCTCTCTCTCTAATGTGTTCTTTTTTCAGGGGAGAGACTGGGAAATGCTTACAATAATAGAGTCTCTATGAATATCTCCTGATTTGACCATACAGTGTTTGCAAAGTATATAGCCTGGAAATCCCACCCAAAAAAAAAAAAAAACGACGTGATAAGTATTAGAAGCGCCACATGACGTTCTTAAAGATGTGGACGAATGACATTATTAAAGTGTGGTGAGATCTTTCCGTTTGGTAATTTACACTGATCTCACCAATTCTAAGGGTCACGATTCATGGAATGGAAGGTCCAGGCAAGAGTTAATTATTAAGAGTTGTGGATCCTCTTGAAGGCCAATCTTAAGCCGCTGATTAGTCCCATGATCTATGATCTGACGGCTGGGACTGAACACTAATGTGGTAGATAAACATGTTTGGACAGAAGTATCTGTTATATACCTAGGTTGTTAGTGTTGATTGTGGACAATCATTTTCTGTCTCTACTAGAGTGTATGGTTTTTTGCACTATAGTGCGAGAGAGATCAAATTCAATTCCCTCTTGGGTATGTGTTTGGCACATGACATCTATCCGATCGCTTGAACTACTACTGTACAAACTCGAGTTTTTCGTCGGATCATACTATGCAAATCAATTTTATTATTTGGAAACCAATCTGGACAGTTGAAATCGGAACAATTTTTATCCAGTGGGACCAGACGATCAAGGTTCGGATCTTTTGACTACTATGTTTGAAAAAGTGTTGCACAGTACGACTATAATTGACTGGTGGTACAACCATAATTGAGTCCTGTAGTTAGACTCCCAAATTATATGCAAAGTTGATTGGGGGTATGGTTTTAAACATTCACACACACACACCTGTATATAATACAAAAATGTGTACCAAAGCAAATAAGATAGGCATTGAGAGTTGATGACAAATTGGTGACCGTTTTTAGTGTTGTGAATGACCCCTTTTCTTTAGGCGAAAATAAAGGATAAAATTACGGTAAAATCATTTTTATATACCCTATCAATATAGCTCATTTTTAAACCGTTCAGATGTAATTAAACTGCTGAGATGTTGCTTGTGTATGTTCATTATCATACACTTTACCTTACAGTAATATTGACTAAGAAATTAAAAAATAATAATAATTTAAAAAAAAAAAATCCACCTTCACCAGTGGAAGGTTTGGGGGGAGGGAGGGTTTCCGTTGCTGGGGTTGGGAAGGAGGGAGGGAGGGAGGGCGTGAAGGTTGCCGATCGGGGGCCTGAGTTGCAGAAGGACCTAAGAAGGTCGCTGGGTGAGGGGCCGAGTAGCAGAGGAACCGGATCTTGGGGGCGGCTTGCTGGGGGAAGGTCGGCGCCGAGGGGGGGGGGGGGGGCGGGGGTGAGTTGCAGAGGGACAGGATCTGGGGGCAGCTTGCCGGGGGAAGCTCAACACCGAGGGGGGGGGGGGGTGGGGCGGGGGGGATTGGGTCGTCGGGGTCAGGTGACTGGGTTGTCGGCATCGTGGTGGGTAGATATGGTGTGGGGGGTGGCAGGGGGGTCGTCGGTGTCGGGGGAGGGGGGGGTGCCGGCGTCGGTGGGGACTAGGTTGTTTTAGTTTTTTTTTAATTTATTTTATATATATTATTTTTTAAATATTTTTTGTCTATATTAGTATGAAATAAGGTGTATTATAACTATCATGCAGAAACAACATCTTAACTGTTTGATTATATCTTAATGATTTAAAAATATCTTAATAATTTAAAAATGAGCTCTACCAAAAAATAATTACCTAGCATTATCCCCTTTCTTTGGGCCAAAATAAAAGCAGAAAAAGGATGGGACCCAAAAGAATAGGGTGGCCATCCCAGCTCATTGAATGTCCCAATCTGTCCCTAGGCCTAGGCTCTCCAATATCCATCAAAAGGGTGCCTTGGGAATTCCTTGTTGGGACTTGGGAGAGAGCTTTCAGGGTAGGGGATTTGTTTGGATACAATAGCACAAATTGCCATGGCCTGGAAAGGAACTGGTAAGGAGACTCCTAGCTGGAAAGACCCGGGTTTGGCGGATCCTGTCCTTTTGGGCAAAACCAAATTAAGAACAAGAACATGAACACCTGGTTTAAAGTGGAACGAGGGAACTTGGGTATCCAAAGCTTTTGCTTTGTACTTGCCTAAACCTTGAAATTGGTTCAATGTCAAAACACAATCTTTTTTATATGTTTGTTTTGGGTTGATGATTAAATATTAAGAGATCAATCAGGAAAGAAAACTACAAGGGCAATAGGAATAATTTAAGGAAATTAAAAAAAAAAAAAAAAAAAGAGAGAGAAAAAGAAAAGAAAACTTGTTTTAGTTCATCATGACAATACATCTAAAAATGTTCCCAGTTCTGTGTCTCGTCCTTGCTAATATTTCCCGTCTTTCTTTCTTTTTCCCCTTCTCACTCTCACCAGCTTTCACAGAGAGAGAGAGAGACACAATGTAGATGGAAATGAGAAACTATAATATCATAGCAATTAATTTTCCCAAAAAAAATATATAAAAATAAGGAGGCCTAAAATATTGTCTAAACCCCAAGACAGTGGTAATGCTGGAGAAGCCTGTTGGCTTCTCTAAGGCCACTGAAGTAAGCTCCATGAGTGGTGGAATAGTGGGTTCTGTGTGTAGCTTCCCCTGCAAACAGAAGCTGCAGTGGAGGAGGAGTTGAATTTGCAGATTCATGGCTTCCAATTCTGGGCAATGGCTCAGCCATTCTGTCCAAATCATCTCCACTTGATCCCACCGCTACATAACTATATGACCCCAGGAACAGTGGGTCATTCCCCCATTGGCTCTTCAACACCCTCTTCACTTTTACTTTACACTTGGCCATCCCCTCTTCATAACTCCCATTCGCATTGCACAATTTCAATTTCTCCTCCGGTTCAGGTTTCGGTTTCTTCGGTTTCGACAGAAAGCTCGAAATCGTAGCCGAAACCCCGCTTTTTATCTCCTCATCACTCAATTGCTCCAGCTCAAGAGCCTCTTTCCCGGCGAACCATGACAAGAGCACATTAGAATTCTCGTAGATTGGGAACATTGATGCGGTCTTCCTCATCCACCACGGCACTTCTTCCCTCCTAAGCTCCGAATCCGCCTTATGAAACACCATTTGTAGAAACGGGAAATTGTTGTTGCTGTTTAGCTGCACAAACAGCTTGTTCACAACCCCGAAACCGAGCCTCCGAATCGCCTCCGTCTTGAAACTAGGCAGCGGAGGGCTGAACAAAGCCGACGAGCCGTCTTCTTCGACCACCGCGGCTTTAAGCACACCCAATGAGACCGTCACAATCACATGATCAGCCACCATCGTAGATCCGTCACAGAAGTGTATCTTCACCGGCCGGTTATAATCAGAAGTTTCGTTACTTCCATAGCCGTTTTCCATATCGACCATTTGAATCTGCCACTCGATTTGCTTGTCTCTTTTCCCGAGCTGAATCACGCCAGGCGGTAGAGCAGAAGCCAGGTACTGAATTATGCTCATATACCCTTTTGCTATGGTGATCTCTTCGCCGGAGCACATCCGGTACTCGCTCTCGGCGACGTAGTCCAGAGTCGACAAATCGCCGGCGGAAGTGTAAGTTCTCTGGGTATTCTCGTACACCTGAAAAACCCCTTCTTTTAAAGACTTCTTCTTCCAAATTCCATACCCAAAAACCTCTTCTTGTTCTTTTTCTTTAGAAGCCAAATACAAGTCGAGACCTTTTCTCAGAAAAGAGCCGACGCTGAGACCGCCATTGGAGGAGGAGGAAGATAGAGATTTGAAGGACTTCAGCGCAATGTTGTGGAAGTCATTGTTGTTGTCAACCGCCGGTTTCTTCTGGGCGTAATCCATGAGGGATTTGAAGAGGGTCGAGACCGGTTCGACGAGGGAGGACCGGTCGAGCTCGAAGCCGCCCTCGGCGACGGTGCTGAACCGGTTCGGGTCCTCCGACGAGCCGTCCATGCACTCCCACGGCTGGTCGGAGCTGAGCGCGTGGATTTCCGTGGCGATTTCGTGCACCGGGCTCCCGCCAATGCCGTGGATCCACGTGGCGCCCATCTCGATCCTGTCGCCGCCAAACTCCGACGTGTTTATCCTCCCCCCGACCCGCGTCCCGCCCTCCACCACCACGACCTCGAACGGAGCCGTCGCCGCCGCCGGAGAACGGCAGGTGTGGAGCTTGCTTGCCGCCGTGAGACCGGCCATTCCGGCTCCGATGATCACGATTCTCGGCTTCTTCGCCACCATTATTATTGAGAGAGAGAGAGAGAAGAAAAGAAAAGAGAAAGAAAACAGAGTAAAACAGAGTAGTAGTGGTAGTAGACTAGTAGTAGAAGTGAGAGCAGTAGTAGTAGTAGTAGTAAAGAGAGAGAGAGAGAGAGAGTAGACTTCTGAGGGTGAGATTTTTGAGTTACTACTGAGGAATTTATAAGAGGGCCTGTGTGTTATTAATAATTTTTTGGATTTTGATTTTTTTTAAGCCTTATAATAGAAAATGTAAATAATAATAATAATAATATTATTAAAATAATTTGTCTAATAAAGACAGGGGTCTACTTTTATATGGCTCGCACACCCAAATCCCAAAACACTTTTTTTTTTCTCTTTTTTCTTTTTCTTTTTCTTTTTCTCCTTCTCCTTCTCTTAATGTTAATGTCACACTTTCCGATTGAGATGTGAAGCGGGTTCGTTTGGTTCGTTAGTTTGAGTTGTGTTTTTGAAGTTGAAATAGTAAATTTTATTGACTTTTCAGAAAAGATAAAAAAATTTTTGGAAAAAAGATAAAATTTGAGTTGAAAAATTGAGTTTGAACTGGTGTTCCAAATACACCTGTAGTGTTGAAGAAGTGTAGTGTCGAAGCTAAGTTGAGCAAAGGTCAAAAGAGGGTCAGGGAGTAATTAATAGGACCACAGTTTTGGTTTAAAATTTTTAAATTTATACGATAGTAAGTTGTTATTTTTTTAAAGATAAATGTACTTTTAATTGATTTTATCACTATAAAAGACTAACAACTCACATATTATATAGAACTAGAACTATATTTTAAAACTTTGTATTTGAGATGTTTTCTCTTGAATTTTTGGAAGAAGGATTTAAGAGTTTTGATAGTGCTTTTCACCAAACTTCATACATTTGCATATGTACACAGATATTATATTATATTATGTTAAAATTGGGTAGGGGACGCCCCACCAACTGAGCAATTCAATGGTCCTGATCAGTTGATGGACCGTCGTTGGGTGGGGACACAATGCTTGACACGTGGTGGTCTTGTTCTCCAACAATCATTTTAACCACTTGGTCGACAGTCTATGTGTGAGGTCATTAACATGACTGTGGGTGTTTGGATCATATTAGAACAGAACCCCAAGTGCTACAAGTTTTTTTTTTTGCCCCCTCATTTTCTTTTTCTTTAGTTAATGTGGACATTTTTCCTTTCATTTTGTTTTCTATCTTTTTTTTTTTTTAATTTGCCCCCCCCCCCCCCCCCCCCCCCCTTTTTTTTTGGAGTGATGCACTAGGTGCAGCTTGAAGGGTACTTCAGGTGGCGATTACTTTAAATGGGAATAAAGAGTAACACCAATGAAGGAAAATCTAGGGTTGATCTTGAGAGCAAAATGTTATACACACACACACACACGTAAAGAGAAAAATGGAATAGGCAGAAAGGTTGAAGCTCTCATACATTCACATGTCATTTTTGGACCAATACGGTGAGAGACAACTCAAATTCAGGATTGCTTACAAGTTGAATAAACGCTAAATCATCCCACTTAAAACAAGTTGACTTGAGGGCAAAATGATTAACTTAATCATTTGTAGCAATATCACGTATGGAGCATGTGTAGCAATATCTCGAGCTAATGTGTTCGAGACAAATCACAATTTAAAAAGGAAAAAAAGAAGAAGAAGAAGACAGTTTTGTCATTTAGAAGATTACACTCTACATTGCTCAACAATGTTAGAACAAGTTAAGTTGGTAAGTTCCCATCCATCAACATTACCACACTGCATTTTTTAAATGCAACATAAAGAGATCCAACACTCTCATATGGCAAAACGTAATTATCATAAAGTTTTTGTGGAGCTCACAAAGTGTCATGTACTCTGGCCTTAAGTGTGAACATTGATTACATTTTCATATGATTGTTGTTAGTTCTCCCCCCAAGACTTTTTGCTTATTGGCCATTTTCACATAGTGGTCAACTTAAAACTTTTGATCTTATTTATAAAAAAAAATAAAAAAGAAAAAACTATATATATATATTTTTTTTATGGATCTAGGCGGGCATCGGGGCATAAGCACTAAGAAAGCATTTATTACCGTGACCCATCATTACTAGTATTATTAGTATTGTTTTTTCAATGAGACCCTTTAACAAAGATTATCATTCAATTCTTTAGGATATGCAAACTTTCACTGAAATCTTCATCAAAGGCAGTGCGGATATGAAAGTAGCCTTGGAGGTAAATTTAAAGCACAAAAGATTCACCAAAAAAAAACCAAACAAATAAATAAAATAAATAAATAAAGCACAAAAGGATATGGGGAATAAAAGGAATTGGGATTTTTCCTTTAAGAAACTTTAAGGTGGGAAAAAAAGTTGACTAGATGTCTTCTTTACAACGCTTTGATTGACAATCAATTGTTCTACTAGTTTTACTTTTTTTTTTTTTTTTTTTTTCTTCTTCTTCTTCTTCTTTTTCGTTTTTTTCACCCCCTCAAAGATTGAAAGTACTATATATGTTTTACTTAAGATGGAAAGCAAATCACGATTGTTGTCTTAATCTCCAATCAGCATGCGACAAATAATCGTTTCATGAAGTAAAATCGTCGGAACGGATCGAACGACACTATTCACATTGATCAGATGAGAATAATACTTTATTAATGTTTAGCAACGTCTATTAATTAGACATTTAGAAGCATCTTAAATTGACTTGTAGCTTAGCTAGCTTGATGAGTTGTAAGCAAGGGTTTGAGTAAAATTTATTCACCCCAAATCATCATTAACTAGGCAATTATCATGATAAGAGATTAATAATTATAACTTAATAAGTTGATGCATCATTATCAAAGCTTAACTAATCAAAGCCAAGTCAAAGCCTTGAGTACCAAAGATTACTCCACATCGTCTCTCGTGACAAAAAGTTAATCTTCTTGAGCACTGAAGCTTGGTTTTGGATCCAAGGTGTCTGAGTAGGATCACGTGCATTTGGAGGACTACCCTGCAACCTCCAGAGCCGCTCCAATGACCTATATCGAGCAGGTGGATCTTTTTACGATAGGTACATCTTTATCATACATACATTTTTTATTATTAAATTTAATTAAAATTACATCAAAATATAATGATTTTCAGAATAAATAATTTTTATTATTGATATTGATACGACGGTTTAAAATAGAATCATATATCATGGGGTTAACGTTTTGTAATTTTACTCTTTGGTGAGCCTGACATTGATGATTGAGTCCCCATATTACTCTTTTTGTTGAGAGGGGAGGAAGGAATTGATAGGAGAATGATGGGATTGGAATGGGGTACAAAAGTAGTCATGGATTTTACATCATTGCCTAATTGTTTGTTGGCTTTCACTTTTTCTTTTCTGATCACCATTTTATTTTATTATTAATATATATATATATTTTTTATTTGTAATTGTAAACTTTGCATATGGTTGTGAAGATCGATACATTTGCATCACGTAACGTTTGAGTGTCTGGCTTTCTTCCTTTTTTTGCTTTTGTGATTTGACTGGTTCCAATGGCAAATGGGTAGGATTACTTACCTCTTACAAAGAAAAAGCTAAATCTAATTTTATTACCTTTTTTTTAATTTTTTTTTTATGATCCCTCCTATTTATTATCCTAGATGATTGTGTTAGTAAAAGATAATTTTTCCATGGTAAGTAATAATAAAAAAAAAATTATTCATATCTATATTCTTTAAATTTTAAGATCACATCTATTTTACATTCTGAACATGAAAAAACTTATATTTTACCCTTCTAAATTTTGAATTTAACAATATTTTATTTCTTCTATCAGAATTTCAATTGAAAAAAAAGAAAAAATAAAGGAACTAGTTTTACTAAACCTAATCTGTTAGGATTTCTATTAAAAATAAACATAAAAGACTATATGATTATACTTAATTCATTTTTTTCCGTTTGCATTTAATTGAAATTCAAAGATAAAGTGGGGTTAAATTCAAATTTTAGAGAATTAAATGAGTGTTTTTAAAATCCAAGGAACAAAATGAAAGTAATCACAAAATTCAAGGACAGAGATAAAAAAAATAAAAATAAAAAAAGAGCCTGCAATGTTATATTATGTACTGTCCAATATATACATATATCTTCTTCTTCTTTTTTTTTTTTTTTTGTTGAAATATACATATGTCTGTATCATTGAAGGGTAACAATTGATTGTTTCTAAAGAAAATTGAGGGAGATAGAAATAATGAAATGCTGCAGAAGGAAGCCTTTAATAACTAAAGATCAGAGGGTTTGAGCTCCTATAATTTGTATTTGGTGTTTTCTTTCTTTTTTCTTTTTTTATATATATTATAAAGTCATCTACAAAGTATATTCTATGTTTTCATTGTTTTAAATGTATCCCATCAAGTTGCATTCAGTAGGCAATTTTTGTTCTTCTCTATTTTGGTAAGTAATTATATTCTTCTCTTGACAGTCAATTTGACTGGAAATGACCCAAATATCCCCAAGAGTAAAAGACAAGAGAGACCAAAAGGAAAAAAGATCAAAAAAATGTAAGAAACAATATCTTTTCTCGGAAATTATAATAAATGGCCTTAAAAAAAAAACAAAACAAAACAAAACTACATAAAAATGAATAACAAGATTTTTAAAATTTAAAATAAATAACTAAAAATAGCCAATTTACTAATTAAATAATCAATTAAATTTTCTGTTTACAATTATTTTTAAAATTTGTAATTTATTTTAATTATTACATTTTTAGGATATTTTGGGGGAGGCCTCAAGGTCGGATATGGGGGAAGGGGGGGTGGTTGTCGTACATCTCGACATGGGGTAAGGGTTGTCTCGATCTAGGCAAGGACGGCTGGGGATAGACGATGATTTGTTTTTTCCCAAATTTGTTTTTTCTTTTGACAATTTTTTTTTTCTTTTTAGGGATATTTGAGTTAATTTCGTAGCTCAAAATTGATGATTAATCAAGAAAAGATATATGTTTTCCTATTTGTTATAATTTGATGGTTGGTATTCTTCGGAATTATCCTAAAATGCAGAGCATTTAATAATAATAATAATTATTATTATTATTATTATTGAAGCCTTTGTAATTTGATTCATATTTCATACGACAGTCTGAGAGTAAGAAAGCATGTCAGTGGGACGATTAATGGGCCAATAACTTTCAAATGGGTTTTCAAAATGGGCCTTTTCAGCTAAAAGTACGTTTAATGAGCCCATTTCCAGGTCCATGATTTTCAAGTAGTCTACTAAACTATGATCCTACCTAGTATCCTACACTGAACCCTTCTTTCTTTGTGGGGTTGGTTGATATTCCTAGAAAGATGCTAGATTGGGCTGGACTAGACTGTTAAGGTTAGATTTCGTCTCCCTACTATCCAAGGTCATATTTAGACTATCGAACATCGAACGGTCAATATTTGACGGATACTTGCCCGAGGATGGGGGTGACTTAATATAAGCCAAGTCTAGGGCTCGCTCTCCGAACTCATGAGCATGAGCACCCGATGCCCGACATAGGAGCATTCAAACGTCGCTTGGGGCACGTTGCCGTTGAGCGTGGAATTACGACCATTTTCATAATGTCCGCAACTCTAGGAAGTGGGGGCATCCACTCTCCACTCTCATCCTAGAAAGGTGAAACCACTATCTCCTTTCTCTATAAATTGGAGGGATCTCACCAAAACAGGCTCTTCTGCTCCACTTTTATACCAAAACCCTACCGAAAGCTCTTTAGATTACCTTTAGTATGAATTCAGCCATTTGTAAACGTCATTCCATTTCCAAGTATAGTGAAGAAACTCCAAACACAGAACGTAGTCCCGTTCCAGCAAACCTCTATACATTCTGGTGTCTTTAATTTTTGTTCTTTTCCCTTTCTTTTACGATTCTAACTTTGCTAATTAAATTGTGATTCTCAAAGACGATGATCAAGGGCACTCATTTCATGGTGTAATTGTTATGTAATTAACTCTTTTTTTAACTTTGACTTTGGATAACCACAACTACACGGACCAAGTTGGGTTTAAATGAGTTAATAATAATAGGCTTTCATTGGAAGACTCAAAGATGAATAAAACAGCCTATGGATTGAATGTCATTATTGGATGTCACCGACAACATGCAAGGGTAAACGTAAATCTATATTTCCTCGACATTAAATAAGTCTACATTTCTAAGTTGTTAAATTTATACATCCTTCATTACACTAGGATCATATATGTATCGATAGGGGTGACATTTTTTTTATTTTTTATTTTTTTTCTGTAGGGGCGTCAAGCTCATGATAAGGCAGTAATAAAGGATTATTGATGGGGTTTAGGACAGAAAAGGAGGAACACTCCCTCTCTTTCTCTCTCCGTCCAGTTGTCATCCCTCATGCATGATGTACAAACATGATCACTTCTTTGAGGTATTTAACACTAACGCCCTCAAACTTGTCACACTCTGATAATTTACCTTACAAACTTTTAATTTCACAATTTACTCCATAAACTTTCTAAATTGTTGCAATGGACCTCATTCAGTTAAATTAAAATTAAAATGAAGATTCAAATTTGGAAGATTTACTTGGAAATTTTTAATCGAAAATGCGTCTTCACATGAGGTGCATATGGGTTATTCATGACTAATTTAACGAAAATTAAGACGTATGCGTACATTACAATAATTTAATAAATTCAGAGAACATTATCAAAATAAAAAATTTCGAAGATTATTTGCTAAAAGGTGATAAATTAGAGGGTATCGGTACTAAATATCCTGTCTTCCCTTTCTTTGGGATAAAAGACTTCCTCTGTGTTCCCAAAGCAAGGCTTTAAAACCCCCCAATTCGAAGTTAATGAACTCTTGGTGGGCTAGCAATTGCATGCATGCCCTGAAAAGTGAAACAATGCATTGGAAGGTGGAGTAAGGGCATTGATGATGGGTTTCCATTCCATGCATTTGCTGATTGCTCTCTCCAAAATTTTCTATTTTCGAGAGTCCAGGACATTCTTGGTTTGACAACCTCCCCTTTTTTTTTTTCCCATTAACCAAACAGGAAATTTCCCTCTTTCCCATAAGCCAGTAGCAGTCGGCACTGGACACGGCCATTGGCCCCTACCTACTTGGTCTCTTCCCCTCTTCCAACTCCAATAAACTGTTTGCTTGCACTTTTTATTTATTTAAAAAAAAAAAAAAGGCTTTACACGTGTTTTCGACGGAGGTCCTTAGAAGATTCCAAGAGCAACCCAAGACCAAATCTGTATTAAATTATAAAAAAAAAAAAAAAAAAAAAGCTATTCCATCAAATCCACGTTTTATCTCTTTAGTCCATTTGGCCATTCGGCCCCAACCCCAACTGCCCTCTTTTTGCATGCCAACTTTTGCAATAATAATAGTAACAATATTTTTTTTTCCAAAAAAATGTTTTTCCCGAAAAAAATTTTAAAAAAAAGTTTGGTTAATGGGTTAAAATTGAAAAGCTGTATGGGCTATCAAAATGTGGAAAATTTCCAGCATGGTTGGTGCATGCTCTGTGTTATGTTTGCCTTTTTGCAGTGAAATGAGAAATGGAAAGAAAAATGGACACAAACTAAACAAAGAATAAAGACAAATAAATTATATTTTTCTTCTTTTTTTTCTTTTTAAATAATGATAAACTTTTTCAAAAAAAATTTTCCCTTAATTTGCATGCGCAATTACCAAAGAAAGACAAAACTCAAAAGGCTGGTTCTCAAATATCTTCCACTTTTACCCAACTATATATTTCCTTTTCCTTTTTGACCGTTTTCTATTCACATGTCAAAACAAAACAAAATCCAATCACTAGTCAGTTGACACTCCCACACTAATCACTAATTTGTGTCACCTAATCACGTCTCAAAATAACTCTTTTCTCCCAAAAAAATAAAAAACTGTCCAAATGTCCAAAATACCCCTACTAAGCTAGTGACTGCTCAGACGAAACGATCTCACCCAAGAACCCGGCCAGCGAATCGTCGTTTAAGTCCAGGCCCAACTCGTCATCCCACTCGCCACCGCACCCCTCCTCCGCATTTGCGCCCCACGCGCCGCTCCTCCCAACCGCTCCAAAACCAATCCCAAAGAGCTCTGATCCGGCGGCGAAACCGGCCATGTCGACGCTGGCCATGACGGAGGAGTCCCAGTCCGAGAACGACGAGCCGCAGCTCTCCTCGTTGCCGTTGATGGTGACGTACGAGGACGGCGTCGTCTGGAAGACGCTCGCCGGCGACGAGCGGTGGTACGGATCCTCCGAGAACCTCACCTTGTTCGCCGCCTCCGCTGCGCAGCTCTTCTCCGCCTCCAGAAGCTCCAGTATCAGCCGATCGTCTTCCTCGTCTTCCTCGTCCAGCGACAGCCACGCCATGATGTCCTCGTCGGCGACGGCGGCGGCTGTGGCTTGGTCCTCTTTCGGCCTCTTCGCCGCCGGCAACCACTCTCTCTCCTCCTCTTCGCCGGTTCCCGAAGACCTCTTTCGTACGTCCTCCATTTCAGCAGAGAGTTAGAGAGAGAAAGAAGAGAGAGAGAGAAGGAGAGTATTTTCAGAGTGTTGGCAGTTTCAAGTGTGCGTTATATATATATATTTATTGTATTCGACCGATACGTACAGCTTGTCAGGTTCTGAGGGAATCCTGAGGGAAAGAAGGATCTGGAGCCGGGTTCCTACAGGTATCATCACCATTTTGAATCTGAGCCGTTGGATTGGGAAATCAGTGCTCTCTCCGGAATCGGACGGTGGGGGTGAGGGGGTTAGTGCCAACGAGGCAAGAAAAAGTGTGCCACGTGGGAGATCCTGTGTCGTGTCCGGAAAGGAATAGATGGCGGGAAATCGTGGACAGGAAAAGGAAAAAGACAAAAATGCCAGCGAGGTTCCTTAATCCAGGCACGCGAGTGTCCGTACGCGGAAAATAGTCGTATTTCTTCGTTGAATTTCCTATTATACCCCCGAATGAAATATAAGGGAAAAAATTAATTATTTTGAACCAAATTTTTTTTTAATGTAATAAAATAAATGGGAAGAGAGTTGGTGAATGAAGCATTTAAGGAGGTTGTGTAATCTGGATTTGGCGTCTTTTACAAGAGTTGGATAAATGATAAATTTCTTTTTATTGAATTTATTTAGAAAGGAAAGTACGTTGACTATTAAAAGATTAAACAAAACGGGTTAGAAGTGTGTGTGCTTTAAAATATTAAACAATACTCTTAAATTGTGAAAATAAGAAACAAAATTTTGCTTGGTCTCCTGTATTGCAGTGGGAGAAATTAGGTAGTTAGTTATTTTACACTTATTTTTAAAAGATATTGAACTTTTTATTTAGAAAAATAGACGACGTTATTTGGTGAATCAATAATTAATAATTTAAATAAATGATTGTAATTTTTAATTTATCAAAATTTTGAGACATTTATAGCAAAACGCTTTAAAATAGGCCATTTACTCACAAGATGAAACAATTAACAATTTTTTTTTCTTTTTATTATTGTCTCCTTATTGTCAAAAACAAAAGACTACACTTCACCGAAAAATGAAATTCTCCTTGTAAATACTTTCTTTTTCTTTCACTCATGTCACGTTTTAAAATTAAATTGTGTTTTAGAATAGAAAATGGTGACTCACGAATACAATTCTCATAGTACACGTGATGCAACTTTCATATTGCCTTGTGTTGAAATTTGTTTACATTACTTTAAAAAAAAAAAAAAAAAAAAAGAGAAAATTTGCATACTTTTATCTTTCTCTCATTGAGAATTTCAACAATAACTATAGGTCATTTTATTCTCTAATTACTTGTCTCCCTAATGCAAAAAAAAAAAAAAAACATGAAAAATAATTAAATATTATCTCCAAGGACAGAGTTGTTCAAAAGAATTTATATGTTAGAGATTATTAAAAGGGGACTTATTTTTCCAATAAATGTTCTAGAATCTAGATTTTAAATTCCAATGAGACGTGAAGAAAAAGATGAGATAGTTATGGACAAAAAGAAAATACACGAAAATAACAATGTATGGAAAAAGGGTAGAAATGTCATTATGAAAAAGACGAAACTACAGTCTGATGCTGAAAGCCCTACGAATACAGACAGATTGACGTTGACGCTAGTAATAAATGGGTGAGGAGGTTCGTACAGAGCGCGTGCAAATGGGGCGCGTGGGATAAGACAGAGAGAGAGTGTGTGGGGGAGGTGAGAAGTGGGCTGCGACCGCGCTAGGTCGGCGGCTAATACAAACCCCGCCGCCCCACCATGGTCGATGGCAACTCCTTGTGGGCCCGTTTGAAAATCTCCAAGTTCAAAAAACTCATGTTTTTCTCTTCCACACACAAAGGGGTCATTAGGGGACCTTTTTTGGAAACCATCTAATGAAAACTTTTTTTTTTTTCTTTTTTTTGTCCCTTTTTTTTTTTCTAAAAACTTTTTTTTTTACTGTTTATATTTTTAAGTTTCTGTTTGGGGATAGTTGGAGATGGATTTTTAGAGGTTGGATTGAAAATATGTGCTGTGATTTAAAAAATATTGTAAAAATTTAAAATACGTTTAAAAAAAAAAGTAAAATGGATTTTATTTTGTTTGTTTCGTTATTATGAATATTTTAATACAAAAATTATTTTATTTCGATTTAAAATGAAAAAATTATAAATATTTTAAAATTTAAGTAAGAATGACCAATAATTTTTTTCTAAGTTAATTTACTCACCTTACATTGCGGAGAAAACGATTATTAGGCTACATATAATATACATCGGTGATACTTGAGTTGTCTATCTTGCAATTTCTTGCAGTAAGATTTGATGCAAAACTAAGATATCTAAAAAGTCTATAAACTCATTCATTCATCGATACATTTACATGTTTATAAGGGATTTCTCGAAATTAATAGTCAAAAAGTAATATTTAGACTGAATTTTTTAGTACGATTTTGATCGTCTACGAGGATTTGATTACACTTATCTTATTAATTACAATTAAAAAAATAGTTTGTATCGCTTCTACATTATTAGTAATCTGACACGTTAGGATGTTAAGATTTTTCTTTACACAAGTAGTCTTTATGTAATAAACCTTGATTGACAACATTAATTATTGAAAAATACTTTTACGTCAGATGATAGGATAATACTGGGGTGTGCTTGTGTTATAATATGATCGTGGTGTATATATCTTTCACTTGTTTGGTATTTAGATTCATTTAAATTAAATTGTATTTTTTTATCATGTTTTTATCTTTTTTTAAAATTTTTTTTGATCTTTTCAGAAAAAATCAACAAAAATTATTATTTAAACTTATAAATTTCAACTCAATTTAAACTCAACTCATTCATCAAACATCCCCTAAATCATCCTTGATTTGACTTTGACCAAAAAATTCTCCATGGCCGTGAGGTGACTCACTTATTCGTCCGTCCATGGACTTTTCTAGTCATTTCTTATGCTCATCTTCTACGGTTTCGTTATGCGTTTCACAAAATAAGAATCATTATAATTATTAATATTATTGCATTGAAAATTTGAAACTCTTCTCTGGTTAGATTAAAAAAAAAAAACCAATAAACACGATGTTGAAACTTTTGACCGTCATCAAATATCTTTAAAGTGGTTTTTTTTTTCTTTTAAGAATTATGAAAAAATTGATTTTTCAATTATTTTTTATAATAAAAATTTTGAATTTTGTTAAATATCCATGTGTTTTTACTGATTAATCACTGTTGATATTTTTCTTAAAAATTATATTTTTTTTAACTTGTGCTTAAAATATTTAAACTTTATATCTTTAAATGAAATTAAATATAATATTATTGTTAAATTATATATATATATTTTTTAGGAGAACTGTTTGATTATATTTATAATTATATAAAATCATACTTTCTTAAAAAAGTTTGTGTCCAAAGATTATCTATTTTTAAAAAGTTTATGTACAGACCCTCTATCACGTACTCATCTTTTTATTATTATTTTTTTTAAAATTTACCAGCACAAAATTGTTCTCTTTGATTTTTGTTCAAGCACAGTGAAAGGGCCAACAATTTTTTTCTTTTTACTGTAAGAAGTACCATTGTGACTGACAGCGTAGGGTCAACATCAAGATTTTCTTTTATAAAACGGCACCTTTCGATTATGCGGGGAATAGGGACAAAAAGGAAATGTTTCTCCATCAACAGCAATAAAACTCGTGCTTCAATTTAAAACCCCCAAAATAAAAAAAATAAAAAAAATCCCCAAAATAAAAAAATAAAAAGAAGAAGGAAGTAAAAAGACCCGTGCTTGCTCACTGGAATAACGACAAAACAAAATATTTGGTGATTGAAACTTGTCATGCCATTTGAGATTCGTCCATAGAAATTTGTCGTACGCTTTCGGCAGAATCGGTGAAATGACCTGAATAATAACTCACTTGATTGTTCCATTGAAGAGCATCACAAAAAATCTTGATGTCTTATACATCAGAATTCGTGTCTTCTTATCTTCTCCCGTCCAGTTTTGGCAGTTTTGATTATTTGAAACTTGGATGAATGATGACATAATTAGTAATGACTGAATAAAACTAATATAAAATACTCAATTTTATTATATCTAAAAAAATATTCTTACTTAAAATACTTAAAAATGATGAAATTACTATCATATCTTTTTTTTTCATTTATCAAAAATAAATAAATAAATAAAATCACAATATTTTTTATTTTTATGTTTCATTTAAGCCTCAAGGCTTTTAACGACACCAAGAAAGCCATCCTTGATAAATGCAGATAACTTCAAACGACATCCTAAGAAAAAAATTATTCTCATCTATATTTTTAAATTTTAAGATCATTTCATTTTACCCCATGAATTTAAAAGCTCTTATTTTATCCATGAACTTTGAATTTTTCCCCCCTGTACATGAACTTTGAATTTGTTACACTTAATCATTTTTACTAGAACTTTGGTTAAAACAAACCAAAAAATAGAGAAGTTAAACTAATTTTTTGCACGTATTTAACTGAAACTCTAAAGAAATAGGTTAAATGAGACTAATTCAAAATTCATGAGACAGAGAGTCTTTAAACTTCCGGAGGCAAAATAGAAATGATCTTAAAATTCAAGAGACATAAAGATAATTGAAAAAAAAAAAAAAAAAAAGTAGTAGTTCAACTGATGAAAACTCTCTTTCGATTAAAGCTCCAAAAAACCAAATGAAAAGATCTAGCTAGCTCCAACCAACCCGCGTCGCCCAAGATAAAAGAAGCAAGGATTTCAGTAGGGCAAAAAGGTTTGGAATGAGACCCTCTCAAACTCTTGGAAGGTGGAAAAATTCATCTCCCAATTTCAAAACCTAACCATTTAAATCTATAACATTGCACTAAATCGAGCATCCCGCCTTTCTAAAACGTAATACCTAAATGCTTACAGACATACATTGTTAAAGATCCGCTCTCGGCAAGCTCATAAGTTTCAACTCTCTCAATCTCAAGCCTTGGAAGTGCATGCCACAACATGCGACTTGAACTTCTCGAGCTCTGCCAAAACTTCCTCCTCAGGCCTGTAGATTAAATCGCTCATCCGCCATATCTGCAGGGCCAAACCACGTCTAAGCTTCGCAAGGAAAAATATAGCGTTTTAAAATCTCCTTTTCAAAACTAGAGTACTTTTTATTCTCATGTTTTCTGTTGTTTCACATTGCCTTAGGCAAATGGTTTCCAGTAACGTTCACTCGTCCTTTTTTTAATTCTCCATTATGCTCGTCTGAAATTTAATTCTTGCAAGTCCAAGTAACGTTTAACAACTAAAGTCTAAAACAGTCGGACAAACAAAAGCCTTAAATTAAGTAAAAGTTACGAGATTAAAGCAATTCCGGTACCTGCAATGTCCCTCCTCCACCAGTAGTATCACAGTCATCAGACACGCTAACAATAGTCCAAGGATCAGATGCATTCCAATGAAAATCAACAATTTTGTCCCTGGATCAAATGAATAAATATAGAGGACGTTCAAGAATACAAAAGAGCAAAGAAGGTAAAACTAAAATTCACCAAGATTATTAAGGCATGATTATGAAATAAAAACAATGTTAAATCTCGTAATGTGTAACAAAAAAGATAAGTAGACCAACAAGGCATAACACAGGAAAAAAAATCCACTTCAAGGTACATAACTAATTAAATGGCTAAACAAACTGTGTGTCAAGAACATAAATAACAAGCAAACGGCATGCATTAAACTCTTCCTTAATTCATTAGTGGTCTGCGAAAAATTAGAAACCCGAACCTGTGCCCAGCGTGCTGAAAAAACAAGCCTGGAGGTGAATTTGGATTTGCTCGCTCAACCTTCTTCCCAACCTGCAATAATTATCATTTATGAAAAATCGTGTACGGCTAACGGACATATTACAGAAGTTACAGAGAGAGAGATGAAATCAGACACGCTACCTTCTCATAATCCCATATATTCAAGAGACCGTCTTCTGCAGAACTTCCAAAAACAGATGATCTATCCGGAGACCACTGGAATACGAAGTTTTTAGTACACTAAATACTACCCCCTCCCAGGGGTATAGGAAATAAGAATTTTATTTTACTTGTTAAATGTAAAATTACTACCTGGACGCAAAGAACGGCAGCTTTGTGACCTTCAAATTTATGAATAGGTGCCCCAACCCCATCGGAGGTTAAATTCCGCCGATCAAACATGCGAACAGAATTATCTGCTGACCTGGAGAGGAATAATAACAAATACTTCTATTACAGGAAACTATTAAGAAGAAGAACCGAAAGGTCAAAAAACAGCAGAAAGGAGAGAAACCACATCAGAACGTACCCGGTTAGAATAAGATTATCATCATGGGGACTCCAATCAACACAGTGAAGATCAGAATCATGCGCTTTTTCAACCTAAAAATTAGAAAGAAACACGGGAAAACTCAAGAAGAAGAATCATGAATTTTACAAAATGAAAAGAAAAGGAAAATGAATAATGAAACATAACCAAAAAATATGATTGACACAATAGAAATAGCTGGTTTAACTTACACCTAAATCTGCATCAATTAGTGGGAAGATATTAATCCCATTGGCAGATATAACTTTCTCCCACAATAAAGTACATCTAGTATCGTCAATATTGTAAGATGCAATAATCGATGTGGAATCGAAAATCAACGAGACAGTAAACTAAAACTGAGCTCAATTTTGTAATTTGCTTGGAAGCCACCCCCGGACATTTGATGCCTTGTGCATGTAAATTGGGTTCCATAACAAACAATTAGACACAAATAAGAAAAGGATCTTGAGGCCCAACCTTAATCACAGGGCTAGAGCCAACTCGTGCATCCCAGAATATGAGGCAAGAATCATCACCAACACTACAGAATTCCTGCGAGCTTCAGTGAAGGCAAAATGTCATCAGAAATAAAAGACCACATCAACCTCAAAAATTAGTTTACAAATCACACGAAGCTTAAAAACAGATAATAGACAATATAGCCACTACTAGACATGAAACAAGAGGACAGAATAACAAATTCTTTTTGATAATCAAAATCCACATGGAAAAATTTATAAACCCACTGATAAGATTTGGATATTAGTTAGTTTGTTAGTAGTCAGTTTAGTATTAAAGGGGGATATGGGTGGAGAGTAAAGGGGGGAATGATTAGTGGGAAATTGGGGAAACCCTTGGGAGAGCTAGCAGACCTCTCGAATGTCTGCGAACCTATCTTGCATTGTTCTTGTTTTCAATAAGAAAATCCTCCATTATTCTTCTAAATTAGCTTGTTAGAATCCAATATTTTCTTGAGTGTTCTTGGTTCTTATCACCCACTTCCAAGTTACCTAGATGGACAAAATGTCACGTCCTCAACTGTATCTTCATGCCCGTAGTAAATTCCTCGGGGTGCAACAGTAGGGCCATTAGCAGCTTTGTCATTACCATCCCCAGGTTTGGTGCTCTTAATGATTGATCCACCAGCTCCTGAAGACTTGGCTGCTGCTGATATATGGTCTTGAATACTCCACAAAACCACAGATTTGTCTTTCCCTGCAACAACAATCTTTAATTTTCAGGTGGACTAAGACTCGATAACAAGTCAATTTAGCTTAGGATGTTGGGCATGAACTAAAATTGGTGTTTATGCATAAAGTTGCTCAAATACTCTAAACAAAGCTTCAAATATTTAAATCTCTAAAAACTCATTAAATGCCAATATGATTTCAGGCCAACAAACTGTACACTTCCTGAACTAGACAAGTAAAACTCAATATTTTCGTTGTCATATATGAAAAAGAGCCACAATTTTTCACAATAACAAAATCGAAAGAAAAAAACAACCAACAGAGACAGCAAACCTCCAGAGAGCACAAAGGGTTCAGTTGGGCACATTGCAAGAGCAAATTCTGCATTATCTTGATGTCCAGTCAAAATCTGCAACAAGAAGACTGCTTAAATAAACAGTTATTGAATCTTAAACGAATGAAAAAAATTTTTTTTTTTTTTTTTTTTTTTGAGTAATTACATAAAACAATGTTCGAAACAAGACCAACAAGCCACTCCTGTGTACACTTTTCCAAAATGTAAAAAAACATTTATGGTGCTAACCACACTTGCTCAAAATGTGACCAAGGAGTCAAGGACCTTTCTAAATCTGCTTCATATTACATTCCCAACCGTGATATTATGCAGCACTATTCTATATGAACCTACCTATAATAATTAAGCAGTACATGAAAATTGCAGAAAAGGTGATATAGCAGAAGAATAACGGAAGAATAAAAAGACATTAATAACAAGAAAAATGTTTAGAACAGACATACCAAATCTGGACGAGAGTTTGTAGCTCCGAACACAGCATGGCGGTTAGGTTGAGCTTCGACATCCCAAATCAAAACCTGAGTTTTGTTACAGAAAAGGTTAAAATCAACCAGAACAAATACATAATCAGTCCAATATTAAACACGGGAAAGATAAGTAAAGAGTCTCACATCAGGACTGTCAGTATGTGTAGCTACTATCTTAGTATTCTGCGGAAGTTCCCTAATTCTGTTCACCTGTCAGAAATGGTCATTCTGGTTATTAGAATGATTAATAACCATTTCACAAACTAAATGCCAAATAACAGTCAACAGAAAAGAAAAAGACAAATTCCATAAAGCTTGAGAAAAATTCAAATGAAAAAATTTTTTCCCCAACTTTTTGGATCAAAAGTATAATCATAATTCTAACTCATGAAAAAAAAAAAAAATGCTAAACCACACAATTCACACAAAAGCCAATTAAAAGTCACTTCGCATTTCGTCATCAAAAGTAACCAAATATTAAAGTGCAAAAAATAAATAAATAAAGTGAATAATTCATACCTCCCCGGGGTGTATGATGGTTTTGTACTTCTTAACAAATGGCGAACGTGCTTCTTCATTGAACTGGAAAAAATAAGAGAAATAAATAAAATTAAGAAAACCCAAATGATAGAAACTAAACAATAATTTAAAGCAATAATCAGCCAAAACAAATTCACCAAATCACGGAATAATACATTACCTGTGATATGTGCTCCGCTGCTGCAACTCTTGGTTTGACAACTTCACAGTTCGCTATTACTAGAGTATTTGGAACACTGCCATCAGTCTGAGAGGAAAAAAAAAAAAAATCAATTTTCTTTGTCAGACAAATGTGAGAATTATCAAATCCAATTATTTTCTATCAAACAACTTTCGTTTGTTCCTTGTATTTATTACCCCAAAAAAAAAAAAACAAACAAACTCAAAATCTTTAAACAAGAAATCAGTTTGATGAATTGGATTCAGACACAATAGTTACTTCTTTTCGAATCTGTGTAAGAACAAGAAATTCAAATATTCAATCCAAAAAAGAGCATAAAGAACCAAGAACAAAGTGTGAACGTCAGTGGCGGCGAGCAATTTTACCTGTTCAGAAAGGTAAAGACGCTGACGATTCTTGTAAGTGGCTTGCTCGAGCTGAGGTCCCCATCTAAGAAACTCAATACCAAATCTCATAAGATATTCTATTTCAAAGAAAAAAAAAAAGAAAGGAAAATCGAAAGACTGACAGTGATTTCAACCCTAACCAGACAAATTCTAAAACCCTAGAATTCCGACAAATAAAGCCCTAAAAACCACAAGAAGAACCACGAAGCGACAATGTCGCAGAACGAGAACCAGAACGACGACACGAAACCCTAGAGAAAGACCAGAGGCGGTGCATGGGTTCAGTACCGGCAAGAGAGGGACGGCCAGACGAGGTTGTGGTTGGAGAGCCAGTCGTAGAGGACGGGGACAACGGACTTCCACTGGGAGTACTTGTCGTCGACGGAGGGCTGTTGCTGAGCCTTCTTCACCTTCCCTTGCTGCTGCTGTTGCTGCTGCTGCTGCTGCTGCTGCTGCTGCTGCTCGTCCTTCTTCTCGTCCTTGGGCTTCGGCTTCCGGCCCCGAGTCTCCTTCTTCTTCGCCGGAGCTTGCTGCGATTGAGCGTCCATGGCGATCTCGGAAGCTGTGCTCGTCTGTCGGCGTTTCGGCGAGGGATTTTGGCTACGTCGGTTGTTCTCTGGTACCGGACTCACTGCACTGTACCGGACTCTCTGTCTCTTTCTCTCTCTATATTTATCTGTCTCTTTCTCTCTCTAAAATAGCTGAGAGTGTTGAGTTTTTGTGTTGTGTCAAAGGGAAAATGAATGGTTGGTGGGCCATGGCCGGTCCCACTTTTCGTGTGTTGACTTCGTTTGGTCAACTTTTGCCGTGTAATAATTTAATGCTTCTTTCTCTCCAATTTTTTATTTTTTTTTATTTTTTTATTTTTACAAAATTGTGATTTAATTCATAATTTTTTGAAAAAAAAAAAATCCTAAATTCTTTTAAAATAATTATATAATTTGATTTTTCTTACTGACTAATGTTAAAAATTAATGGAATAAATCACGCATGTGTTACACATAAATTCAATAATGTAATTTTTTTTTATTATTATGATTATTTTCTATTTAATTTTTAATGTTTATTTAAAAAAAAAATTTATTTTGTATCCTTTTAAAGAATTTGAAGACATTTTAAATATAAAAAAACAAAAGATGGAGGAATAAATAATAATTTTACAAAAAATTAGGGATTAAATAAATAATTTACCTTAATTTTATTTATTTATTCATTTATTATTTTGATCAGAGTATAAGATTTTACTTTTACTCTGCTTAAAATTTTTTTTTAAAACAATAATTTTCAAATACAGGCTTTGTTTGGCATTTAAGTTTAACTCCAATTAAACTGTACTTTTCATATCAGTTTTTATCTTTTTCTGAAATTCAATAAAATTTGTAACTAGTTTTTACAAATTCAACCAATTCCAACTTAAAAATTGCATCTCTAATCAACGAATAAAATGCAAACTTAAAGAGAACGACTGAACTGTCACAATAAAGACTCAACAAATGTATTTATTCACACATTTTTTTTAAGTTTATGCATACAGATGAAATAAATTTAAAATAAAAGATTCCTAAAAGATTATTAAAAAAATGAATGACAAATTTTATTAAAATTTTTAATCACTCTGTTTTACAATGTGCCAAAATTTCCTTTTTTCATAAAAGGTGAATTTTCCATATTCTTGAAAGAAAGCTTAATAATTTTTTTTTTTCTCTCTCTCTCTAAAAGCCTGTTTGGCATCCTTGTTCAAGCTGGTTTTTTTGAGTTCAGTTCGAACTCAACCCATTTGGCTGGGCAGTTCAGTTTGGAAGGCCATTTGAACCGTTACACAGTAAATCAAACTTGGTTTACTGTGCACCGAATCGTCTCACATGGTCTCTGGCTCACCTCTGCCTTGCCCACTGTTCACCACCCTCGTGTTCCTCCCCACCGGCTTGCCTTCTGCTGCTTGTCAGTGGCGCTGTGGCCTGTGCCTCCCAACTCCTCGACCATCTGCTGCTTACCAGGATCTCCATCTACTTGTCCTTCGTCCTCTCTCCCATTTGCTTATTTAATCGTTGATTTTTTGGCTTCGCCCATTCCCCGGTAAGCAGATGCGTCGCCGATTGGGGTTTGTGAAGCGAAGGCGAACCCTTGGACTGATTACCTACTATTTCTGACTCCGAAAATCCTCTCCTCGGGCCGTTGGCTCATGCCTTAATCCGCCGGCAGCCAGTGTTTACTCCTCTTCCGGCTCGAACTCGGTAACCCTAGTATAATTTCTTCTTTTATTAGTCAAACAAATTGACTTAAATTTTAAGTATTTTGATGCCGAAAACTTTGTTTGTGGTTTAATGTTGATCTTCGTTTGTAACGAGCCATTCTGATGTGGGTTTGGGTTTGGGTATTTTGCTGCTTGACACATGCTGAAATTTTCATTTGGGGGTTGGCTTGCAATATTCATCCTCATTTGGGTTAACTTTTGGTAAAATTTGGCCCAAAATTTGGCCGTTGGTTGATTTTTTCGTCGATTAGCAATGATTTGTGTTCATGTTAGGTGCCTTAATCATGGTTTGTAGCATTTCCTATCTTTATTAGATGACCCAAAACCTGGTTTGTGCTATATTTCTGATGATTTGCTGTTTTATTCTTGGTGTTTTCTAGTTTGTGAGTGGTTTGACATACCCAATACCTCATTTGGGTCACGGCTTGGTGTTTTGGTGCATTAGACATGGTTTTAGGTCGTTTTTTAGTTGTTTGGAAGACCCAAAACAAAGTTTGGGTCACGGCTTGGTGTTTTGGTGCATTTTACATGGTTTTAGGTCGTTTTGAGTTGAATTGAAGACCCAAAACCTGGTTTGGGTCAGTTCTTGGTGTGTTGGTGCATTTGACATGGTTTTAGGTCGTTTTTGACTGGATTTGAAGACCCAAAACCTGGTTTGGGTCAGGTGTAGGTGTCTTGGTGCATTAAACATGGTTGTAGTAAGTTTTTGATTGGTTTAAAATACCCAAACTCTGGTTTGGGTCAGCTATGGGTGTTTTGGTGCATTAAACATGGTTTTAGGTCGTTTTGAGTTGATTTGAAGACCCAAAACCTGGTTTGGGTCAAGTCTTGGTGTGTTGATGCATTTGACATGGTTTTAGGTCGTTTTTGACTGGGTTTGTAGACCCAAAACCTGGTTTGGGTCAGGTGTGGGTGTCTTGGTGCATTAAACATGGTTTTAGTAAGTTTTTGACTAGTTTGGAATACCCAAACTCTAGTTTGGGTTAGCTGTGGGTGTTTTGGTGCATTAAACATGGTTTTAGCTCGTTTTTGAGTTGTTTGGGGACCCAAAATCTGGTTTGGGTCAGGTCTGGGTGTTTTGGTTCATTTGACATGGTTTGTGGTCGTTTCTGATATATTTGACAGACCCGAAACCTGGTGCGTATCAAGGCTTGGTGTTTTGCTGTTTAAATCTTGGTGTTTTACATCGCGGTTAACGTTCACCTTTAATCCCTTGTTGGCGATGATGTATACAGCATATCCAATATCTTGTATTATAATCTGACTAGTGAGTCAGTTACCCAATATATAATGTCAATTACCGGTATATAAGTACATGTTCGTTGTTAAGGGTTTAATTGTAGGTTATGCTTGTCATAAACTTGTTTAACCCCGAACCCATGGTTTCAATGCCACGGTAACTGTATATGTATCGGGTCATTGACATGCCTCAGATGAAATATGTCAACGAATTTATACTGAGCCAACTCTTCTGCCTTCGTGTTTTTTTTTAAAAGTATTTTTCTGTGTTTTGGTTATCGCTTTTTTAAGGAAATGCCGCGAAAAGCATCGGGTGAGACATATGTTTGGGATCCCGTGAAGAAAAAAAAAATTCCTAGAAAAAATTGATGACCATCTGGCCTTCAGTGGCGGTAAACATCCCACCTTAGCAATCCACGATCTATGGGCCGAATAGTTTAATGCTGAATATGGAGGAGTACTTGCCTACGGAGTTACATTATATCAAAAGAAAGAGAGAATGAAGAAAATATATAGGGGCTAGAAGGCGTTGCAATGTCAGACCGGCCTAGGATACGATCCGGCAACGGATCACGTTATATGCTCTGACGATGCGTGGCAGAGCTTTATTCAAGTAATTGCATTGTCTAATACATGACCCTACGTTATATTGACGTTCACGCGATTATTAGACTTGTACTCAGATAAAATTTCATTTGCAGGTTTATAAGGAGTGCAACCATCTCCGCCACGAGGGGCTTCGCAACAAGAAGCTTTATTATAACGTATTCGAGAAAAATCATGCTGCAGGTGCCTCGGGGTATGGGTCAGTAACCATGCGAGATGATAGTACTGCGTACGTCGGCCATGAATGTTCAATGGACAACTCTGGAAACCGGGCGGATTTAGAAGAGGATCTAACGCTAACCACTAGTGCGCGCCATTGGAACAACATAAGATCGGGAACCGAGGCAGGTCCGTCGCGGTCTAGGGGCAGTTCTGGTAAGAGGAAGCAAAGAGACGAAACGTATGAGATGACATTCATGGCAATGCAGAAAATAGTCAGTCATTTCCGTGGCTAACCGCAATCGGGCACAAGTAACGACACATCAAGCAGCACGGATCACATGCTGATGTGTATGACTATTATGTCAGAGATGGGTATTCCACCCAATCAGCGGACGATAATGTGGCACTAGTTCGATTCTCATCCACGGCTCCAACGTACCTTCCATCAGCTACCCGATGTCGATAGGCAAGAAATTATTGCATTTGTTGTTCAGTCCCAGTGGCCCCCGACCAATTGATTTTCTTGGTCAAATCATTTTTTATTTAGTTTGTTTTTTATGGATTTTTATTTTACATTAATATTCTTATTGGACTGTGTTGTTAAATTTATTTCATTCATGTTTCAAAATTACGTCGAGCATATTGGTTACGCTGTTTTATGTTTTTTTATATCTGATTATTTCTATTACGTTAACCATGTTTTGTACTGGTTATGAGGAAAAAATTTAGTAATTATTCATATTGAAACGAATAGTTGATCGGAGTATGCTGGTATTGGGAATTAATTTTTTCTATTTTGCGAACAATTATTATACCAGGTAAACATTAAATTTTAGAGCAGATATCAATATATTCTCAAAATGAACGAGTATGGTTCCGCATCCGAGCAGGAAGAAGATGCAGTGTACTCAAAAAATGCGTATAGCGACCATAACAGTTATCTTGCGATGACAGTGGTAACAGTGACTGTCAGTAGGCGTAACAGGCGAATAAATCCACAACCAATGCATAACTCAAAACTAACTGGCAGCATGCGTGTGGAAGAGATATTAAATGGCCATAAAGAAATAATTCAAGGATTGATCAGTATGAAATCAGAAACATTCAGATCACTAAGTAACCTATTAGGTAGTTGGGAATTATTGAAGCCAACTTCTAACATGAATGTGAACAAGCAGTTGTTCATTTTTTTTTTATTTGTGCACATGGCACTACGAACCGACATATTTCATATTTGTTCCAGCATTCTAAAGAGATAACTTCACGTTGGTTCTTTAAAGTATTGAAGGTTATTTGTGCGCTAAAAGACGAATTCATTAGACCACCCGACTACACAGCGGTTCAACATTTGATTATGTAGAAATCGAACAAATATCAACCATGGTTTGATGTACGTTATCGATGTAATCTAAGCACATGATCGTACGGAAGAGCTTTATTAAAAATCTCTTATTGTTAATGATGGTACGCATATTAAATAGTATAATATTTCATGCAGGGTTGTATTGGCGCTGTAGATGGCACACACGTCCCATGTGTCCCACGACGCGAAAATGCTGACGCTTGAATTAATCGTAAAGGGTTTCACTCGCAGAATGTATTAGCGGCCTGCTCGTTTGACATAAAATTCACATATATGTTGGCCGGGTATAAGGGATTTTGTCATGATGCCAGAATGTTGGAAGAGGCAATAGCATTCCATGGTTTCCCAATACCTCCACCAGGTAAACTGATATGTCAAATTATAGCAGTATTTACATATAATAAATTAGTTAAAAAATATTGGACTTGTCTTCATATTGCGATGTTTAATTTGTAGGAAGATATTACTTAGTAGATTCGGGCTACGCCAATAAGGATTGTTTCTTGAGTCCATTTCGACGAGAGACGTATCATTTACCGGAATATCAAAGATGTCGTGTCGGGCTAGGCAACCGCAGGAAAGTTTTTAACTACACACATTCATCGCTGCGGAATTGTATTGAGCGAACATTTGGTGTCTGGAAGGCAAAATTTAAAATACTTAAAGGCATCAACAGCTATCCAATGGAGAAACAAGTAATGATCCCAGTGGCGTGTGCGATTGTGTATAATTTCATAAGGATTGTGCAGGTTGGGGATTCCTTTCTTGAAGAGTATGAGGCAGATTGTGTGCCTGTAGGTGAAATTGTCGATGTTAACGCGGATTACGTGTTTGACGACTAGATCGATGGTATTGGCCCAAGTATAGGAACGCAGCAACATGACTCGAGGAGGGGTGTAATGAATCAGATGAGAGATATGATGGCTAATGATATGTGGGACAGATATCAATCATCTCCATGGTATAAATCCACGTGAAAACAAGCTCAATTTTATCTAGTTGTGCCAGATTAGGATTGTAATTATTAAATTTTTTTTATCAATTTTTACTGACCAACTATGTACTTTTTGTTGGTGTGTTTGATGGCTATGTAAGAAATTTTACAAAAGCTTTTGATGTCCTAAGTTGATGTGTGTTATTAATTGAGCTTAATAATTTTTCCATTTTTCTTCACTAAAACCTACAATAAAATGTTAAATTTGAATTAAAAATGTTTAACTCAAATTTGTAACATCCAAACAGGGCCCTTGTTTTTTTTTTTTTTAACTTTTCAACTCAAATTTTTTTTACCAAACACTCAACTCAAGTTAAACTTTTTATCTCAAACTTTTTACCAAATACTCAACTTTTAAATTCAACTTAACTTAACTCAATCTCAACTCAAAAATCTTAACTCAAACTCATTCACCAAACACCCCATAAACTTTTCTCTATGATCTAAGGTTTTGCAATCCTGCCTCTCCTTTTTTGGGGCCGCAGTTCAGTGGCACCTCCAAGCTGGCCTCCGAATTCTCAATCCGTATGGAGGAGATCTCATCACTATAGAAAATATATGAGTTGCGGCGCGACTATTCAAAGTCGTTTTAGGATGTATATGACGTGTAGAAGACGAAGAATTATTGGGTGCTTAGTCTTTCAGTGGCAAATTTCTTCTCCATAGCTTTGTTTGGTTTAGTCCTGACGGATGCAGTGGTTGAGTTATTGTCGATGATTACATCTGTAGTGATGATATTTTCCTAGTTTATTGTAAATAATGGTGTCTGTCTTCGCCTTTTAGGTTTAATATTTTGATGTTTTGTTCTATATTATGATTTGTAATAACCGTGATAGTTTTTCAACCTTCTGAATTGGTTTGTTACATGCCAGATCTGAGTCTGTGTAGTATTTTAATTCCGTTAGATATGAATATAGACGAATTTAGTGGTGACCTCAGTGCTATAGTTGTTAGCCTCTCAATCGATCCGGAGTTTTCATCGATTGCAGAGGAATTGTTGAAAAAAACCTTATGTGTACTCAATAGTGGTATGTCAAGGTACTATCCTATTTTTGGGTCTCAGACGTTCGTTTTCCCTTTGTGCATTATCAGATTGTACCGATGATAGCATTTTTTATTTATGATTTTATCTATGTAATGCGGAGTCAATATTTTATGTTTGTAATTTATATTTTGAAGTGAATGAAATTTTCCTTTAAAAAAAATTTTCGATTCTTGGAAGTAAAACTTGTTTTTAGAAAAATAATTAATTAATTTTTTAGCTTAAATTATGTTTTTTTTAGACAACAGGCTTCCTGAATTTTAATATAAAATATATGTTCTTCTTAATTTTATATGAAAGTAGTTGGCCTTAATAGTCTCTGAACTCTTCCGAATGTAACATTTTAGTTTCTATTTTTTTAATTTTGACCGAAATAACCCTAAACTCTCTAAATGTTGACAATTTCAGTCCTTTCCGTCTAAAATTGTTAAATTTCTAACGAAATAGGTCACATGACCCCTCATGTGATCTCAATTAACAATCAAAAGACAAAAATACCTTAATAACACCTCACACCAATAACATTTAAAAAATTTTATAAAAAAAATATAAAAAAAAGAGAGCTGAGAAACCCAAACCCCCCCTCCCCCCCAAGTCATCGATCTCAAATGACGGAGAAGCCCCAGGCGATCTCAAGCGCCTTCTCCGTCGTCAATTTCAGGAGACGGAGATAGAGAGCTGAGAAACCCATGCGCCCCCCCACAAACAAACTCAAGCCCGAAATGGTCCCCGCCGGTCGCCTAACGCACCCCCCACTCATTTCTTCTCCATTTGCCGCACGCAACCCCAAAACTCAGCCCAACCTTCTCCTCCTCGCTGATTGGCCCCCATCCCCGCCATTCACCGAACACAACCACACCCTATTCTCCGTCGTCGATCGCTCCCCCCCCCCCTTCTCAAAAAAAAAAAAAAAAAAAAAAAAGAACTTAAGATCCACCCCCAGACCCCACGTGCTCCCTATCCACAGACATTAAGGACGACACCGATGCTGCTGGCGATGACACCCTTGTTAAGGCCACTCACGACGACCACTTAAAGAAGAAATTCGAGAGAGAGATAGGAGAGAGACTCGAGCAGAGAAGATAGAGAAAGGAGAGAGAGAAATCTAGGATTTTTAATATTTGTTAAAATTAAATTTATTGTTATATTACTAAAATACCATTTTAAATTGGATCACATGTACTGCACATGACCTCTTCCGTTAGAAACTTAACAAAATTGGACATAAAAGACTAGATTGTCAACATTTAGAGAATTTATGGTCATCTCAGCCAAAATTAAAAAAATAGGGACGAAACCGTCACTTTCGTAAGAGTTCAGGGACTATTTAGGCCAATTAGAGTAAGGCCATGTTTGGGATACCATTTCCAAATGCCATTTTGCTATATGGAATTCAAATTTCTAACTCTACATCAAATTTTCTCTCTCTTCCATTTTCAAAAACTCAAACTTTAAAATCCGTAACTTTCTCATTTCAAATCAGAATGAGATTATTTTTATCTCAAAATGTTCGTAACAACAAGAAGAACAAGACAATACCCATTTTACATATTTTTTTTCGAACACATGTCAAATTTTTTTTTACTATTTTCTATATTACAAAACTTTTATAAAAGTTTTCCCTTCAAACACACATTTCCAACTCAACCTCCAAAATACAATATTCAGATGTTACTCCAAACGGGCCCTAAATAATATGAATTTTTCAGCCTCAAAAAGTAGGGAAAGTATCATCCTGATACGCTATTTTTAAATCTTTGTTCACTTTGATATCTAGATGTTTGAGAAATCTCATTTTTTAGGATGTAAAATGAGGAATTTTCCTAGCTACTCCAAATTTATATCTATTTAGTTAGATCTAAACCTACATCTGAGTTTGATCCCATCGTTTTTAATGTACGAGTTTTTCATGGTTCAAAGATTCACTTCATGCAACCCTAATTTGATTTCGCTGTGAGAGATAAAAGATCAAATATGTAACAAATTAAGAGAAATTGAAAGTGAGAGGGCGTTCGAGATAGAGAGAGTATAATGAGGTATTTCTAAACAAGTATGAAGAAACCCTTTTCAACAATTTAAAGAGTCTATTAGTTTCCCTAGTCATTTAGAAGTAGGTCACCTGAAGGGACTGGGGAGCCGAGGGAATCAGTTTGGGTATTTTCTTTTACAATTTCCATAAAAACTTTGGGGACACTATTTTGGTAATTTTAAAAAGACTAATGCTTTTTGGCTCCAAAAAATGAACCCCGCAAAGGCTCACACGTGGCACTAGCTACTGTCCAAAAAATTCTGTACGCTCGTGAATGTAGTGGAACTTGTTTCCATTCTTATCCTTTGGTTGATTTGGGACAACCAAGTATTTATGTGTCTCCTTTAAATGGAGTCACTTAGAGTTATAATTTTAAGGAACCAAATATCATTACTCTTTAAGAGAAAATTTAATACTAAAAAAATACATCATTTCAATTTAGTGCTCTTACGTCAATTGATCATAAAAGCAAGTATATAGACATTGTCATAAACAAAAGTGGGATTACACTAAGTAATTTATTATTATTTTGTAAAATACACTTATTTTCAATGATATGTTTCAAAGACTAAAGCCATTTTGGTTTTTTTTTTTTTTTTCTCTTGTCATTCTAAATTTTACTCTTACAGATTTCTCATAGATTATAGCAGTTGTCATTATGAGAATAATGTACTTCTTACCATCCCAATATGAGATAACTTCACTAATCTTAAATGAAAAATTACAACTTTCAGTAGGTATAATTTTATTTAAAACTAACTTGGGTTATAAATTCAAGAACGCATTGTATCATTCTTTACAAAACTATATAATTACTGGATAATAATATTCTAAATTTATGAAAGTAAAGAACGATACAAATCTGGCAAGCATCTCTATTAGAATATCTAATAAAAGAAAATTTAATACATTTATAATATAAAATAAAACTAAAAAAAGGGAGATATTTAGAATGCTAAAATTAAGAGAAATTTGAACATATTGCAATAGGGGATAACCATTTGAATGTAGGACTTTGGAAAACAATCTAATATTCAAAAAATGTAACCTCACCATCGTGAAAGAAGAATTTTCAATAAAAAATAAAAATAAAAAATCGTGAGAGAAGGGAAAAAAGTATGCAAAACTAACATATCAAGAAATACTCAATGTATTTACCCCAACCCAATTCTTATAGATGACTGCTTGTATCGAACTCGCAAAGAGTATGCTAAACTTGCACAAAAAAAAAAAAAAAAAAAAAAAAAAAAAAAAAAACACTAAAAGCGATAGAAATCCCCGTAAGCATATTTATTTATTGATATTTAATTTAACTAATATTTTTTTTTGGTTTTTTGTTTATATAGGCACATTGCTGAAAATAGATCATACATCGAGACTCTAAGCATGTTCATATATAGATAATGAATTAAATTATGCATTTGTTTTGTTACTTAGTTTTTAAGGAGTAATGAAGTTCCAAGTCAATGCAAATTCAAAGGTTGAAAAACTTGGGTAAGTGCTATATTTTATATTTCTTTCATACAATCTTTTTGTGGTCATAAGCTAATAACACAGTTATAATCTTTTTAGAGATCGGTACCACATTGATTTCATAAAAGATTTTAATGTCACATTCTCACCATAAACGCGTTCGAATGGATAATGTGCAGTATAAGCAAGTACAATCAGTTATTTATGGTAATTTTGCTCAATTATTATAATGATATAATTCATTATTTATAATTTGCAATAGCTAAAATTTGCAAGGTCAGGAACGTAATTATAAAATCCGAAACATTAATCTATTATTTGTTGTGAAAGTAATGCAGAAGTTGATCATGGTAACGAGTGTGAAGTCCAAAATAATGCAAAGTTGAAGTCGTGTTTAAATAACCCAAATTTGAATTTGCAAAGTTAATTTAAAATTTTCTATTCGGTTAAAACTGATTAAAGATCTTAATCTCAATAAATTTAAATTAGAATAAATAAAAAAACCATTCTTACCAATAATTAATTACTCGTGTACAAATCATACGACAAGAGATAATTGAATCTCCTTGCTCATGAAGGGGATCAAACTTTGCTGATCTTCGTTTTCGGCATGTTAGCATCCTTGTAGCAGTGGTCGGTTGCAATGGCAGGCGACGGAGGCCTGGCGGAGAGAGCAACGTAGGGAAGAGAAATGGAGTTCTTTTGTGGTGTTTTATGATTTTGTGACTTTTTTTTTTTTTTTTTTTCCGGTCTATGAGTGAGAAAATTGACATTTACCAACCAATATCACGACAGATACCAACAGTAACCATTCGATATCGGTGGAGACTACTAAGCAACACCGATCGGTATCATAGCAAGCACTAGAGGTTACCGTCCGACATAATGATAGTTGCAAGCAAACACGAACACAAGGATTCAAGAAACCACAAAGAAACTCTGTTCAAATAGAAGTTCATTAACGCTATCGCAAATCCTAATCCTTGTCGAATGAAATATTTTGCAACCAAGAACACAACAAGATCCACTATTCAAGTTATAAATTTTCTAGTATAAGAATTAAGCGCAGGCTAAGAACAACACTGCAGACTCATTATAAAGAGCTAAACGAAATGTAAACTTCATTGTAGCAAATCATAATAATCTCCATCCGCTCTATGCTAGAACGCATCATTTTGCTGTTCATTGAGAAAATCGTTCTCATTTAAGAAAGCCGAATCATAAGTTTAGCTACAATAAAAGTCAGAAGAGTATTATAATCTATGTAAACCTCACATGGCTCAACAAAATTTCACGAGTTTTGCAAGTCTATGAGTCAGACATAAACACCACTAGAGAGTAGCAAAAACAACGAGCCGAAACCCTGCATAACAGTAAAAAGAGACATAAGCATTGGGGGCAGCATCAATTTTTCTTTAGACGAAAACAAAATGTAGGCATACCAAGAATACAGATGCCACTGCTCCTGTCAACAACTCCTTGGCAAGACTGCGGTTTCGCCGGGAAGAAGTTGCTTCATAGCTGTAAACGAAATGCACTCATGTCAGGTCCACCATCAGTTGCACCTCAGATATTGTATGCATAAAAAACGACACTTGGAAAATGATCAGACTCGAACGCAAGTGATACAAAGTTCTCAAAAGTCTGTGCCGAGTACTTTTGTTTCAGAAAAGTCATCCATAGGAATTCTTAATTGTCTAAACAATAACCGATATTTCAAATCCAGCTGAAAGGTACATTTACATGTGTATGCCTGCACCTTTGCTATATCAAGCATGCGGGAAGGGGCAGAAGACAACAGGATAACAAATTTAGCAGGATTGATTATTCTATGTTCCTTCAAGTAGGACTAATTCTACCAGCCAGATAGAAAATAGAAACGAAAAAGGAAAAAGAAAAGAGAGACAGAGAGACAGAGAGACAGAGAGAGAGAGAGTCGTAAGTTCATCACTTTCTAGAAAGTGCCAACTCCTCTCAACTTTTTTGTCCAGCGATTTTCCATCCATCTTCCTATCCCTTGGGGAAGTTCTTACTTGCCTTTTACTACTATTAATTGGTATAGAATTTTGTTGATGATTTGCTCACCGACATCATTCTTTATTCCTTCTTAGTAAAACTAAAAATCCATAGCGATTTACCATTAGCCAACTGCCATTTTTTAAAACAGAAAAAAAGCAACTTGTACAAAACATATGTAAGGGATATATCTATATCATTTCAAAATTTGTATGATGAAATTCTGAACTTTCTATACTAAAAATTATTTCATCATATGATATATACACAGACAATTCTCATGATGAAGACCGTCTCATGTACTGTCAAATCATTACAAACTAGAGATAGTAACTTAATGATTTGGGAAATGACATTCACATAAGATTTCATTGCATTCCTGTCAACACATTTTCTGAACTATTTTCAAGTTTGGCTGCACTAGGCGGGCAGACCCGTTGTGCACAGCAAAAAGAATTGATTAGCAACTTAAAAACCTACAAAACACTATTTCTTCAATTGTTTACTTCAAGGTTCAAATTTCTAATTGAACATCACCTGCCTAGTGCAGTCAAACAAGATCTGGCGTGAATGTCGTTTCAAAAATTAACAAGGTACCAATTTCTAGTATGTAATTAGTTTAGATATTATATGAGATGGTCTTGATTCTGGCAATCTTTTTGTCGAACATGAATTGTAAGCCGAAACAATCTTTTATTACAAAAAAATTAAAAACTTACATACAATTTTTGAAAATTTTTAACAGAAGATACAAAATCGAGCACAAGTGACCACGAAAAACTAATGCCCCTCTTACACTTTACACAAAAACAATGTGATGCTAAAACACAAAGTATCCAAAAGCCTCCAACGATTCCACTCAACTGAAACTACATCAGTTATAGATAATCGAAACACTTTTAGAAATCACTGAAAACCGAAACAGAAAGTTGTTCGAAAAGTTTTCAGCAAGGATTTAGACAGTCATTTCACACTACTACTGCTTTGTCAAAACAAATTTCTTTTCCTATTTGAGACTAAACTATTTTCCACACATATAATCTTCCTCAAGACCTGTTATACTTCTCTTTCTGATTTCAATTTCCACAAATTACAATACAAAAATTGCGAAAGAAACCACATTTTTCCATATGTAAAACCCCAAACCCATTTTCATCCATCCAAAAACAAAAAGAAACATAATTTATTTTCCCTGGCATTTGAATCTAGCTGAAGCTTAAATCAATCTAGCTATTACGTCTATAATGGACAACTCAAGTTTACCTCAAATTAAATTCAAATTAAAAAAGTACCCAATTTTCTTTTCTCAAATTAGATCTACCATGATTCGTCAATATATAAATATATATATATATATATATATATGTATGTATATATATGATCGGAAGGATCTGACTTACATGAAGAAAGAGGCGGTGATGATGAGGCCGATCGCGAGCATGACGAACGAGAGAGTTGGGTACCATGCTTCTGGCACTGGACTCGCAATTGGTTTCGGAGCCTTCCAAATAAATAAATAATCAATCAGAGAAATTGAGAAACAAGGAAAAAAATTTCACAGAAACCCTAACGGAATTTTCCGATTGCGTACCATTACAGGAGGCGACGAAGTGGAGAAGAAGAGATTTCGATTTCGATTTCGATTTTTTTTTTTTTTTAATTTTTTTCGGTTCTCTTTTTGGGTGTTTGATCTGTGAGATCGAGTGAATTTGACTCGGAGCTCGGAAGTGTGGTTTTTTAGGCTTGGGTGTCTATTGAATATCTAACGTTGAACTTCAACCGTTGGATCAGTAGAAGAATAGCGAGAGTGGATCCAACGGATAAACGGCATCATTCGTCAACGCCTTTTTATAATAGTTAATATATATATTTTTTAAGAATATCGTTGCTTTTACTTTGATTAAATGTTAAAAAATATATATTATTTTTCATTATGTTTTTTCATTATTTGTTCTTGAAAAAGATTATTCATACATTCTAAATACTTAAAAATTTTACAGATACTACCTTCAAAAAAAAAAAAAAATTTACAGATACAATAATAACATAAATATTATTTTGGAAAATGAACAATTTTAATCTTGTGAGAGCAATTTAAAAGATAGACATTTTATTTAATTTTTTTAGAAATTCAAGTAAAAATATAAAAAATAGTAAATAACTCAAGTTATAATAAAGCATTTATTTTTTTGAAAGTATAATAAAGCATTTATTAGTAGTATTATTTTTTCTAAAAGGGATATTATAAAGCAATTCTTAGACTGGAGAAAAATGCAGTTCAATTTCACACGTGGACATAAACGACAACAATCCAATCCAGAAAAGACAGGGAACCAACAACAAAAGACGACAGCAAAATTGAAGTACCTAAAACTACAATTTCTTTACGACAAAAACGCTGGAAAACGGCAATTGCATGAAAGAACAAAAGATTATATCAACGAAGATAAACTAAAAACGACAGTGATAAGGAAAACGACTAGAAGAAAAGCGAGAGCATTCTAAAACGACAAAATTTTGAACACGCGAAATTTTCCCGAAAGGACGACGAACCATAAAAAAAAACGCCGGAATTTGCCTTTCTTGTCAAACGACGTCTTTTTTTTATTATTTTTTAATCCTAACAGGTTTTTTTTATTATTTTTTAATCCTAACAGGTGGGGGATTTGAGGTCGAGTCACGTGTGAAATAACCATTACACTTGCAACCACCGTTCTTTGTTGAATTGAGTCAGTTAAAATTTTCCCCATTTTTTGGTGAACCGAAAATAATGGATTTATTAGGCTAGGAAAAAATTCAAAGGCAATAAGGAGAACAAATAGTTATACCTTATCATATATCAAAACAACATTATTACTATGCTTTTTCCTGCTTTAAAAAGTGGGGGCAACAAAATCTTCTGTACAAATTTTCTCTCTACATCACATTCAATTGGATTTTTACATTCAAACTCTTTCTAGCAGCCTCGGTCCGAAATTATTCACTATGCAAAAACACCGAAGATTTCAATCATCGTGTGAAGTAGACGGCCTGAGACTAGCTCCTGTTGATCATAAGAGATTTATTATGGCTGATCCAAATTTCGATTCCAATTCTGTCCCATTAACCATCATGATTAAAGAACCTTGTGACCGCAGAAAATTCACACCCCCTATTCACTACTTTAATCAGCTTCCAGTTTCAAGCCTCAAAAAGCCTTCTTTTAAGTTCTCATGCTCGTGCTCAGAATGTTGTGAACCGAAAAATTGAAAAAGAAATCAATCCAGTCTCACCGAGTATTTTAATGGGAACCCGGCCATAATCTGAATGTGAACCCATGTTCACTCACACTGCCCCCAGATAACCCCCTTACTCTTTGCCAGAAATGTTTGCTCTTCCTGCTTCCCAAAGGACCAGAACTAGAGTGCCTCCTAAACGATTCGGATTGTTCCGTGCCCAACCTCGCAGATGTAGCAAACAACTCTGAGGTGGACATTCCCCTACCAAAATCGAGCTCAGACTCGTAGCTGTGGACCGAGTATTGGCTTTGCAAATGATCTGGCAACTGTCCCGAGGCATCCAAATCGATGGACAAGTCCTCTCTACTTGAGGTCCTTGAACCAAGTTCCTTGGCCTCCTCAATCTCATTACACACCAACTTTAAGGCCTGAACAACCTCGCCCATGAAAGGGCGGTTTGATACCTCCGGTTGTACACACATCGATGCGATCGCTGCCACTTTGGCCACATTATCAAACGGAACATCAGACCCCATAGAAGTATCTACAATCACTTCCAAGCCTTCTTTACTTGTGAGGAGTGGACGGGCCCACGCAACTAGATTTTCTTGACCAGGTGGTTGTGACATGTCTACTGGTTTCCTTCCTGTCAAAAGTTCAAGGAGGACAACCCCGTAACTATAAACATCGCTCTTTACAAGAAGATGCCCGGTCATTGCATATTCAGGAGCCACATATCTGGAATGATGAGAAAATAAATATATGTTAACACGTATGCAAGGCAATCAAAGTGGTAGTAGAAAAAAAGAATGCCGAAACAGAATTCCTTACCCAAATGTTCCCATAACTCGTGTTGATATATGTCGGTTTTCTTCATCCAAAGCAGTCCGAGCTAAACCAAAGTCGGAAACTTTTGGTGTAAAATCATCTTCCAACAAGATATTGCTCGACTTGAAATCCCTATGTATGACACGTGGACTAGAATCCTCATGTAAATATGCCAGTCCTCGCGCAGCACCAAGCGCAATCTTCATTCGAGCACCCCAATTTAGTGGAGCAGTTTCCTTGTCCACACCTAACCGGAAACAAAATAGCCCCAAAAGAACGACAGTGAGCAAACTTAATGGCAAAACAGAAAACGAAGAACTTAGAAGCAGAAGACGTACCATGCAAATGAGATTCCACACTGCCATTTGGGATCAACTCATAAACCAAGCAGCGGGAGCGCTCCTCTATACTTATACCAATCAACTTGACCAAATTCCGGTGATGAAGGCGGCTAAGCATCTCAACTTCAGCCAAGAATTCACGACCACCCTGATGATCATCTCTCTTCAAAACTTTGACAGCAACTTTGGTGCCATCTTCAAGAACACCGCTGTAAACACGCCCAAAGCCCCCTTCCCCAAGTACTTGAGAAACATTGAAATGATCCGTTGCTCTTTCTATGTCACTTGCGCTGAAAGTCTTGGCCGATCCTGTATAAGTTGCAATGCTAGATCCAAATGATAGAGATGCAGAACTGTCCCTACTTCCTATCAGTGATCCAGGAGCCCCTGCAAAACATATGCGCTCCTTTTTATATTCTCAATATAAGGGGGGGGAAAAATCATCCATAGTTCTATCATTAAAACTCAATTACGACGTGCAAACATTTGATAACTAGCTTCCAAAACTTTATTTTCAATTCATTAGTTGATTGGATAAGTTGTTCAATTGAATTACCTGATGGTTTGGCAAGGGAAGGTTGCAAAACCTTTGGAGTCAGTCCTGGTTGAGAAACGTTGTCCCTACATTTAAAAAGAAAAATCCAAGCTGCTGCGGAGCACAAAATAACTGCTAGAGAGGCTGATAGAACAATAACAGCAATTATCCCACCACCGAGCCCCTTTTTATGTTGCTTTTTTGGCAGATCAACCCCAAGGGGCTTTCTCGTCCTCGTATTACCGTCAGTACCAGGATACGGTCCATCATCGATTATACCGCCAGCAGAAGGTGGAGATGGGGGCAAACCTACAAGTGAAATAGGTTTAATGTAAGACAAAATTATTTACAAAGGAGGGGAATTGAGGACAGAATAGAAGAAATTAGTGTCAAATTTGCACCTGGATACCGCACATATAGCACTTCATAGTCGCCGAAGTAGGACTCTTGGATCGTAACTTGCTTATTCCAGAATCTTTGATAAGTCAAAAAAGCCGTGGTGTTATCGAACCTTTCCCCAAGAGGTACTAAATCAACAAGGACGACTGTCTTATCTGGTTGCTGGTTAGCTGCATTAGCTCCAATAATGCGGACCTGACTTTGTTTAACGAAAACACCGGAAGCAATTTCCTGGGCAAGCTCTGAGACCAGTGGGAAGAATGTATATAAAGCAACGCTAATGCGTAATCCAACTTGGATGGGCAAAACACAGCTACAAGGTGATCCTGGAGGAGTGTTTGTATAGGGCTCCGTGCAAATTGTTGCCAAACAATCTGCAATAAGGAAAAGTCTACAGGTCAAAACTTAGTACGATGAGAAATACTAAAGCTCAGCCAAGATAGAAAAAATACAGGAATGAGAAGCTGTAGCTTTTCTATACCTTCATTAGGAGGCGGGGGAGGAAATGCTGGAAGTGGTGGCGGGAGAGGTGCCTTTGGGCTTTTTACTGGAGGTAAAACTTCTGGGGAAAAAAAAGATCAAATAAAGTGAAAATATAATCTTATGGTACACTCTCTAGTTACGATAAAATACATGAGCAAACCCAATAACCGAACGAATATACTAGGGGGGCAAAGAACATAAGGCAGCATATGTTTTCTTACTTTTTGTGTTGCCTGATGCAGCTTCTTGAGATGGAGTAGGTGCAGGTGAAACATGTCTCAGTGGTCGAGAAAAAGGGCTACGTGGTGGTGAAACCGAAGAACCTACCATCCAGAACGAATAAGAATTTGGGACCCCAACTTTAGGCCATTGCTGAAACTCACACGGTTACAAAACTGAAAAATAACAAACATAAAAGTACCTGGCTTTGAGGGGGGAGGGGCATAATGTCTTTGACTGTGTGTTTGAAGCGCTGCTGGTGGGACAGCGGGACCTACATAGAATTTTGAGAAAAAAAAATTCCAATAAAACAACATTTTGTTTCATTTTTGTTAAGGAGGAAGTGGGGAAGAGCAATTCGGGTGAAGTAGGAAGCGTACCTTGCTCTATTGAAGGGGGAGGATAAATTGGATACGTTGGTGCAGGAGCAGGATTGGTGGTTTTGTTTCTCGCATGATGATGCTTATAAAATGAGGTTGAAGGTGAGGATGCAGGAGGATTATGTCCATTATTATGAGGATCGGGAAGCAAAAATGGCGGAGGAGCAGTATAAGAATGATTGGGAGGTTCGTGTTCTGAAGGAGCACCAGCAGAAGAACCTGCGAAAATAACACACACAAATTAAATTATTCTTGCAACATAGTCTGCATATTAAGAACCAACTGAAAATTGTATTTTTCAGTATACCATTTGGTGGGATTTGGCCCACGGGTGGGGAGGGATGGGGTTTTGCGTATGATGGTGCAGCAACGGGAATTCCCTCCCTTCTCTGGTCACTGATTGGTGGAGGAGAGGACACAGGAGATATTTCATGATCTGCAACTCATATGGAGACAATCGTATAAAATAATGGTTGGTATATAAAGTCATTTGATAACTTAGTTATATGCCCTTAATAACCAAAATGGAGATACTATGTGTTCAATTCGATATAACTTGCATGACAATGCAGAAACTGAGCTGTCGGTATGAGTTTGGAGACCATATTTTTTAAAATTAAATTCTAATTAGGAGAAGAAAATGCTAAAGAACAAACCAGCACAGGTTCCTACGGTGTTTTCATCAAGGTTTTTTTTTTTTTATAAATTAATTTTAAAGCACTGATCCATGTTGATGAACTACGTATCCGAAAACACTGCCAAACTAAAGGTTAAGGCGATGACACAGTTCAATTGGCTAGTGGGATATGAACTTAAAACAACATTTCTTCTCTGGGGAAAAAAAGTACCAGGTATTAACGGAGACCCTCTTGGTGCAGTTGGATGGATGAATGGTGAACTTTTTGGCGATTCACTTGGTGGTGATACAACCGTAACTGCATGGCAGTAATAAGGAGTTTTACTTTTTTCCAAAAAAAAAAAAAAAAAAAAAAAAATAAGGATTAGAATACAGATGAAGTAAGGTGTACCAGGTGGATTTGGTCCCAATTTCCTTGGTGGTGAAGCAACGGATACTGTAAAAAACAGAAGATGTTATCCCGAAATGAACCTAACGGAGATTCTAGTATGCCATAACAACCTCCAATCATGTACCTGGGGTAATTGGCTCGGGGATGGGACCTTCATTAGCTGCAGAATTTCTTGGGGGAGAACTTGTTGGTGGAATTTCAGGTGTACTTGGAGCTGGGGAAACCTGTGGCATGTTCCTTGAAGGCGTTTCAACTGGAACTGTAAATCACAGCAGAACATAAAAGCCGTCCAAAACCAATTTCAGCTGAAAATTTCACTTGAAAAAAAATCCACGTGGGTCATCTACCCATAAAATCCAAGCGGGTGACATACCTGGAGAAACCGGCATTGAGACAGGAGATTCAATAACTGGTTCCTTTCTTTGAGAATCAGTTGGTGGTACAGCGGGTATATGAACAGTGATGGGTGGAGGGGCTGTACAATATTGATCACAGCACTGTATAACATTTGGTGTGGAAAACAAAGAGAAATAATGGAAGAAATCCAAGGAGGCCATCTACCTGGAGCAACTGGCAAGGAGATGGGAGCTTTCGCAACCGGTTCCTTTCCTCGAGGATCAGCCGGTGGAATTGCTGGTACATGATCAGTTATGGGTGGAGGAGCTGAATTAGATGACGGGGGCAAAACTTCTGAAACACTTGGTGGCAAGGACGGTACAAGTGTCTCATGTGTTTGAGGTTCTGGTGGGGACAAAAGAGGAGGCAATGCAAGTTCCGGGGGTGAAAATGACCCTGCATCATCATACCGAGTTATCGAAAAGACAATACAAGTTTGGATTCTCACAATTTCAAAGTCCAAGAATTACGAGAGTTACCAATTGGCTGGGACACCGGGCTCGGTGCGTTGTTGCTCAATGACTTCCCATTTTGAACAGGACCTAATGTTGCTTGTGTGGGAGGAATGTCAGTAGAGGTTGCTGGTGATGGGGATGTAGGAAGCCCTGAAAGAAGATGATAGATTTGAAATCTTAAAAAAATGCTCAAACAAGCCATTCACAACATGATATTTCCATAACCTTGTTGAATAACTAGTCATATTCGAACGCGAATTTAACGCAAAGTCACTACAAGTTGAGCCAGCACAGACATTGCTAATGACAGTACTTTAGATTATAAGCTTGCCCAGAAAGTAGTTAATTCAATATCAACTATTTCTACAGACTCCAGACCGGATTACAAAGCTATAAATACAAATTTCTTTACACCATTCTAAAATGTTCAGATCCAGAAAGATACACAGACATAATATATATGCATAAATATATATATATATATATACACATATATATGTATGCATTTGTTTGATCTCCACCATACCCCATATTCCAATTAAAACTAAAAAGTATTGGTCACATAGATAATATCGGCAGAACAAAATTTCAAAGACCCAGATCACAATGTTGCTAAATCAGAAAACTTTTTTTTTTTTTTTTTTTTTTCCAAATCCCAATGAAATTTGACAAACTAATCCAACAGTTATAAAACATATCAAACTGAGAATTGAACTGAAAAAGAAACGTAGAAATGCAGAGATTTTACCTGTAGATCCTTGGAGAGGCAAAGCAAAGCAAATGACAGAGAGATAAACCAGCTGAATTAGCACCATCCCCATCCCATGCAACACCAAATCTCAACAATCTCTTATGAAGAAGAAAATTAATTACACAATAAGAAATAAACGAAAAATAAATAAATAAATAAATGAGAACAACCAAAAAGAATAAATTATTATTGGTCCAGAAAGTGGATGACTTGAAGCAAGAACAAAAGGGACGTTAGATTAAACAAGGACCACTAATAGAAGTGAGAGAAAAGTAATTAAAAGGGAGTTTATGGGAAATCCCAGAACTGGGTTTGGTGAGAAAACCAAAAACAAATGAGAAAGGAAACACTTTTTGAGAAGTTAAGCTCTGGGATATGGTGCAGAGCCTTGAGATCTCCATGGAAGGAAGAACTGCTTTCTTTACTGACATGAGGAATTGGACACGACCAAACTAAAACCAAAAAAGAAAAGGAAAAGAAAAAGAAAAAGAACAAAAAATTTTATATACACAACAGACTCACAGCACCAAGCAAGAGAGAGAGAGAGAGAGAGAGAGAGAGTTGTAGTTGGGTGGCCAGGAAGGGTAGAGAGAGAAAGAGAAAGAAAGAGAGAGATTCTTGAAAATAATTTTAATGGGAAAGTTGAATTTGATTGATGTGTAACTAAACTTTTTACTTGGAAGTTGAAACTGTTCGGCATTGTTTAATGGAAGTTTGGTTGACTCATTTCCTTCCTGGTTTTCAGGTTTTTTTTTTTTTTTTTTTTTCTCTCCTTTAAGAGAATTACGAAGGATTTAGATCATCTCTCTAATTTCGATCAATAACTAACCAATCGAATCATATTAAGTTAACTAAAATGTTTTATTATACTTTAATATTGAATAATATAATTAATTAAATATCATTTAAGACATCAAAAATTAAATACTAATATGAAACATGAAAACAGCACTATCAAAGAGCTAGTTCTAAATTATAGATTTTATTGTCATCAAATTATATAACAATACAATAAAAAAGGAATCATTTAATATAAATAATAACAATTTAAGAGAACTTGGTCAAAAATTAAGAGAAAAGTATGAAAATAATAATTTAAATTAAAATATTTTTGTGTTGTTTTGTCTTTTTTTATATTTATTTAAATTTTTAATCCTCTATATTTATTTAATTAGAGATTAAAAAAATCATTATAACTAAGATAATAATTCAACAATATAATTTTTAAAAGACAATCCTAACACTCAAAAAATTCACGCTTAGAATTCTACTTATGGTCGCATCAGTTTACCGCTCAGTTGAAAGCTATAAAACAAGTCTGCGGGAGTTTAAAACTTGAATTGGCACAATATCGCGAAGTGGCCGCCTTTGCTCAATTTGGGTCAGACCTTGATGCTGCGACTCAGGCATTACTCAATAGAGGTGCAAGGCTTACAGAAGTACTGAAACAACCACAATATGCACCACTTCCAATTGAAAAACAAATTCTAGTCATTTATGCAGCTGTCAAAGGATTCTGTGATCGAATGCCACTGGACAGAATTTCCCAATATAAAAAACTCCTTTTCTTATTCTTATTAAAAAAATTTTACTTATTAATTAATTTATTTCTATTTTTGTTTTAAACTCTTTTTTTTTTTTTTTTTTGGGTTGATTACTCATTGAGATGGCGACCACCACAAGTTGGTAGGTGGTGTCTATTTCTCGGTTTGCCACATCACTCTTTGTTACTTTCATTATCTAGTTTAGGACATATAATAAGACAAATTAAAAAAAAAAAAAATCTGTGGTGATCCAAAGATATATTCTATATTTCTAATGGAGAGAGTTTGGCAATCAGCATCCTAATGTGGGGGAGTTGCTTATATTTCATAGATTCAACTCAAAGTTAGACTTAACTTATTTATTAAAATATTAAAAAAAAAAAAGGAAGTAAAATAGGGAGAAAAAAATCATTTGATTGAAAAAGAAAAACTAATGAGTAGTTTGGACGTTTTTGGGATTAAACAAAAATCTTAGAGAGGCCCACAACAAAATTTTAGAGGACCCCTTTTCAATTAGATTCATAAAGGGAATTGATGGGTTCACTTTTTTAGTTAATAATTTCACATCTATTGTTAATAAAGAAATAACTAAATTATTAAATAAATAGATAGCTGCAATTATAAGCCAACAAACACTATGCTTCCATAGGTAATTAGAGGATTTTATTAGGGGGTCCATGCCTTTATTGAAGTGGACTTTCCAAGCTATATTTATATTTATACATCTTTTACTTTTCAAATTAAATTTGATTTTTATACTAATCGTGTATCCTTTTATTTTTGCTTACTGATTTTTCTCTCGTTTTTGACTTAATAAGAGCCGTTTTATATAAGCTATGTATAGTTGAAGTGTATATATATATATATATATATACGTGCATTTTGCAATCTCTTTCATTTGCATTATGAATTAAACTTCACTCTTCAAAATGTTATTTGATAGCTACAACTACACTCCAAATAACCATTATTAATTACGTTTTGTTAACAGTTCACCGACTTCCTTAAAAATTAAAAAATATAAATATTTTTCACCGACAAAAAAAAAAAAAAAAAAAAAGCAAAAATAATTTCTCTAAATTGTTTTCCCATTTTTATTCCCATGTTCACACCTGAGTAGTTGGGGGAGAGAAAAAGATTTCACCCTATAGTGTAAAATGTTAAAACACAAGTAAGCTGTTCCCTTTTTAGTGGAATGCATTTTTTTTTTTTCTTTTCTGGGTTATTTTTGAATTTAGGATAAGAGATTTGCACTCTATATCTTTTGTAGTGCGATAAAATACCAATTTTTTTAAGTTAAAATTATGTGTTTCGCACATGTGAAGTGTATACATACTAAAATTATTGAATGTATATTTTATAAACATAAATGTTCAAAGTCTTCAGTGATATTTTAGGGTAAAAGTAAGAGAATAAAATAGGACATTTAAAAAAGTTATTAAAGGAAAAAAAGAGAAATAAATAATAAAAAAAAAACATTACAAAAAAATAAAATAACTCAACCAAGTTTTTGAATAATGTTTTTAGGCACTTATAATATAAATATAGATTTTGAAAAAAAAAAAAATATAGTTCCATATGCAAAAATGAAGTTTATTATTATAATTTGAAGTGGATTCTACTCTTGAATCTTATTTTAGATTTAGTTGTCTTGTGCCAAACTAACGTTGCTCCAACCCTAAAACCTAAATTAAGGTAGGACTCTTGCAGTGAGGAAAAAAAAAAAAAAAAAAGAATGTACGTATACTCCAAATGTTAAATTATATCAAAATTACACCGTATATAAAATGAAAACACGAGAATTATTTATGGAGAAAACTACTTAAATAATCACCTTTTTTCATCTATTAATAACACAAACTCCCTCATCTTGATCAACATGATAAAAACTTTAGTTTAATTTAGTCTAATTTTATGTTATATTGGTCTAATTTTACTTTTTTATGTTATATTAGTGTAATGATCTTTAAATTTATGTTATTCATGTACTTTTTCCTTCCTTCTATCAATAAAATATTATTTTAAATCGTCAGGTTAATTCTCATCAAATTATGTTAAAACACCATATTTTTCTTAATCTGATACAATTATACCATGATCTAATGGTTTAAAATCATATCTTACTAATAAGATATTTTATTCAAGCATCGAATTCTCGCTATCATTAAAGTATCATGTCATGTATTTATTTTATTTTATTATTATTATTTTTTAACACGTTGATGTAATGGCAGTTTTGTTAGTTTTCAGAAGAGCAGAAAAGCAGACAAAAGATTAATGGGGTTACCACCCCCTGCCTCTACCAAACCCAAACCCTGCAGAGGGACTAACGGATGGCATTTTGTCATGAAATGCTTTTAATCATGCAACCCAACCATGTAATTTCAAAAACATTAATTGGAATCAAACTATCCGACAGCACAACTTGGTGCTGCCTTGTCGTGATGCTTCACAAGATGATATATATATATACACACACACACATGTATAACAAAAGGAAGAGCTCTTATATGACACCCCCTTATACCTCATTTATAATATTAATTGTGTTATATTATATTAATTATATAACTTAAATAAAATATTTTTTAATGATATTTATCATTTACATCAATATTTAAATAGTGTTATATAACAAGATTCTAAACAGAAAATTACATATAAATCAACTGTTGATGACCCGATCATCTCCGACTACCGGCTATCCTTCTCGGCTCGGATCGCCGCCGTGCTGGGAACACATTTTGTCGAGACGATAACTTATGGAATCAGGTGCCTGGGTGGCCACTACTCGGGGTACTCGGGAGTGGTCGGCTAGAATTATGCCAGCTCCGGTCTCCAGGTCAAGCCCCGGGTGGCTGTCCATGATCTGACATTGATCGTACACCTCACCGGTTGCAGACGTCGCCCCACCAGTCCCCATCACACGTCAAATCGCCTGCAGCCAACCACTCTGACAAGCACTGTTGCCCCTTTGCCGGTGACGCCCATGGCGTCCTGCTGCTCACTGCATAAAGCCTAGGGCCACGTGGCACCCATCCATTAGGCTAGTAGCCCCTGCAGGCCTACATATCCGCAGGGTACCCTAGGCGGCCGACCCAGCCGGGTCGCCCCGAGCACCCAGGCCCGCTAAGAACCCCTATAAATAGAGAGAGAACCCTCAATTCCAGGTATGGTCATTTTTGCTTTGCCAAAACTCTGCCTCTCCCCTTGCATATCAGTATCCTTGCTGACTTAAGCATCGGAGTGCCCACGGCGGACACCACACCGGTGTCTCCATCATTCCGAGGTGCTTCCCTTTTTGCAGGTGATCGACGGTGGAGCGACTGACCAGTATCGACCGGAATACCCGTTCACAGTGGGTGTTGCTGTCGGAACCATTTCTGGCATCAACATCAACTAATTATTATTACGCGTTTCTAAATATAAAATTATAAGTGTCGCATGGTGTGATATTATATATATGTATTATTATTAAAAAAAAAATTTTGGAAAGCTTTCTCTTACTATGTCAAACACAAAATGTTGTTTGGTTAAACATAATCCAAGAATAATTTTATATCTTATTTAACTAAAAGATGTAGGGTTTATTTGGTGTGAAACGGTTTAAGTTGAGATTTTTAAGTTTAAATAGTAATTTTTATTGATTTTTCAGAAAAGACAAAAAACTTTTTTAAAAAAAGATAAAAAAAGTACAGTTCAACGAACTGATATGTCAAACTCCCCGTAAAGTTTGAATCCTCAATATTAAGTAATAATAAAAAAAAAAAGAATGATAATAAGGAAAATTAGTGTAAAGAAAAGTATTTGAAGTTAAAGGCAGACTAGCCTTACCTAAAATGGAGGACTCAAAAGTGCTTTTATAATCACCTCTCTCTTTCTAAATATATGTGTGTGTGTGTGTGTGTGTGTGTGTGTGTGTGTAGGTATATTTTTAAGCTGTTAAGCATGTTCGTTTCATTTGTAGCTTGGCTGAATATAACAAACATTCCGTAGACAAATCTTACCTAATAAGACCAAAAACAAGCATTTCCCACGTGACGACAATCCCACCCCAAGACAACAAATCTTTATGTACCTAACGCGTTTGCATTTTATGATAAATTTACACTATTTCCTTCGTGATCATCAACTAATAATAAACATAGTTTTTATAATAGAGAGGGAAAGAAAAAAAACATATCATTTTCTCGTGGACCAAACAAGACTTTAGTTCTGTTTATTTCTAAAGAATGATTACCATGAACTTCTTATATAGATCATCCTACTACATCAAACCACCGTCTTTTTATCAGACGAACACAACATTTTTCAGATATAGACAAGTCATTGAAATTCCCACCATATATTAAGGATTTTTAGGGGACCACTTGAAATCTAAAGAAAAGAGAGAAGAGAGCACCCACCAATTGTCACACGATATATATATATATATATATATGTATATTTTTTGTTTCCCTTTGCAAACATTATAAGTGAACAAGCACCACATTATGAGAATAAAATTTTTTGTCATAAAGTATTCCCAAGGCTCATAGGAACCCATGTGATCCATGGGATTCTTGTCCAACACTCCTCACTTCCTCTTTGCTTCCTAGCACTTACTAATGGGATTTTTTAATTGGAAGAAGAAAAAATAAGGAAAAATTCATTGATTGATAATGCCCTAACAGTTGACACTGTTTTAAGGCATCGAATTGACGTTTGGTTCATAGATTTTCTACAGGAACTTTGAACAAAAAATTCATATATTATGAGAAAAATGTTGTAGAAAAATAAAAAATTTGATTCGTACATTCAAACCGATTTGGCAAATAGGTTACAAATCTTTATCAAATTTTTAGTAGTTTTGCGTACCTTTTTAAGTAGATCTATCATTAAGAAATAGAGATTAATGGTCGTAGAAAGCTTCAATGCATAATTGATAGATTCTCATCTATTAGCATACTAAAATATGAGCTCTTTTTTTTTTTTTCTTTTTTCTTTTTTTTTAAATGGAAACCTTTTTCAACAAAAACCTTCCCATTGAAGCAACAAGTAAAGCTAGAGAGGCTGGAAGTTGCGACCATTTCAAAAAGATCACTGATTTCAAGCACTTTCTCTTTTTATCAACCATGTGCATTATTTTGCAACCACACCTTACCCCCACAATCTCAGTCCCAACTTAATTTTGGTTCACTTGTCTAGTCCCTTCTGTTGCTTTGTTTCCTTTTATTAAGGCTGAAAAGTGAAATCCTTTAATTGGATTTTCCCTCACATGAGTTTGGTTGGCTCTTACCTTGACCTTACTCTCAAGAAACTGTTTAATAGGATATAATTATAAAGAGCTTTTTATGGTAGGATACTCTTACCTATAGTGTATGTTCATAAACGTCAGCTCTAATCAAAATCACAAAAAAATAAAAAAAGTATATAAAAATTGACGGTATCTTATACAGATTTGAGAGTTAAAATGGAGCGAGTATATTATTTTATCCTACTCTCTACTATTGTAAAATAAACAATCATGTATAGCCCAAATAGCCATCTTTTCTTCATGCATTGATCAACATAACACGATTTCTCTCCTCTTTACCAACTTTAGTTAATTTTTTATATCATATTAATCTAGTGTTAATTTTTTGTATCATGCAACTATAATTATCTTTAAATTTATGTCATTTAGATGCTTTCTCCTTATTATAATTTCCCATCTGAGGTCGAATTTGGGGCCTCCCAGTTGTCGTGGGCCCCAAAGGAAGCCCGGTACCACAGCTCTATAGTGGTTGTTCCAAAGAGTGAAGAGGCATCCTTCAGATGAATGCAGGTCAGATCCACAGCTCTACCCCACTGAATCACTTCTTCATTTCTCGAATTGCCAACAAAAAAAAAGTACACAAATAATTTCTAGATGTATAGTCCAACTAAATTATTGAAATCTAACTACAACAAAACCAAAGAAGAGAGCAAAAGCCATCTGCAACAAGCACGTTCTAGTTAAGTTAGTGCAAGCTGTCTCCTAACATCAACCAATATAATAAAAGTCGCTATCTGCAAGATGCAATAAAGTTCTCGCCTGATTTTTTAGTTGGCATAACACACGGCCTCCTATACAGATCTATAGTAAATTACCGAATTCTAAATGCAAAATTTTTTAATACCAACTTGGAATAATCACGAATTTGAGTTAACAGTCTACTGGTATCATCATTAGCTTTACGCATACCGCTGCAAGGAAAAGTTGTAATTTGCAAATAGGGATCCACGTCAGCACAGGCGAAGAGCAACCTCTTTGGTTATAAAGAGACGGCTTTGAGTTTGTGTAGGGGCATTGGAGACTGAGACCAACCGAGGGTGGTTGTCGTCCGAATAAAGAGTGTCTCATCTAGATTACACAATATCCCTGCATTTTCAAATGGCAGAACACTGTAAAAACTAGCAATGTGTACCAAGAAGTTACGTGCATGTAGAATGATAAAGATCAAACTATCAAGCAAAAGCATGATATGGACCAAAACAAGAATCACTCGTTCGGATCAAATTCTTGAAATTGACTCTTGAAGTCACTGGCCATCTTCGTTTCTTCTTCTTTGCTATAAGTACAATTCCTCCAATCAGCTCTATCTGCCATCTTCAGCAAGCCTGCCAGAACCTGCAACGGTTTTCATGTGCATGACATATCAACCATATTATTATTAAACTATAACGTATTTTTACAATCATTACTTCTAGGGATGATAACATTCGTGTTCACAGTTGAATAGAAAGGAACTTTACTAAAAAAAAAAAAAGAGGGAGAGACATAATTATGATATCACCACCGACCACCATTCATCTTTTGTCACCACAAAACTTGGGCAAGAACTATGGTGCTTGTGAAGATAAGAACAAGACAAATAGTGACCACCCAGAACTGGGTTATTGGTCAGATCATCTGATTACATGGCTGGAATTACTTCAAAACACTTTGGTGTAGTACAGCTTCTGAGACATAAGAATCTCACCAGGACCCACCTAAATAATTCACCTGATGCATCTACTTAACAGACAGGAAAACAAATGGTTCACTATTCTTGGTGCGAATGATTTTGTAATTTAAAAAAGACAAACCTCCTCCTTTTGTCATCACACACGTGATCAACCATGAATCAAATGGTAACATGTGAGAAAACGGGCGCGTGTATTTCTTCCAATCTGTTTATGCATGAATACATAAAAATCTACAACTTTTCTGGTGGATCCTTGTGGTAGCTCACAACCAGACCATTCATTTCTTGTCTACGAGAAGGTGAGGTTGTCTTTTTTCCATGTTCTACCCCTTATCACGATGTAATTTTATAAAGTTACAGGAGAAAGGGAGAGAGACAATTAACTATAGATGCCAGGTACAATTTAAGTACAAATACCAATCAATCAAATAGGGTTTATATCAGCTTACCTCACGCCCAAATTGAGCAGGGAATCTCTCATTTTCATCAACTACATTTGATAAAATAGTACCATCAGGGAGTTCAACGTAGAAGAAACTAAAATTCCGGTCAAACTGAGTCTTCAAATAATTTCTTCCATCAGAATTGTTATTGACTGCAATCAGGAGATGAATTAGAATAAATTAAGAGGAACTGTTGAATTTCCGGTCTCACACAAAACTACCAGCAAAAACCACTTTCCTTTGGGACTTATTTCACAGGAGGATGCTAAGTAGGAACGGTTTAAATGCGCATAGCTATAAACTTGGATACTGGATAAGATACATAACAGGAAGCCAACCTAGAATTGAAATAACACTACCTTGAGAAAGCCACAGACACAAATAAAGGTATGTAAATTTTTCACATATTTGGGAAAGGAAAGACAAGGTTATGCAAAAACCTAGGGATATGAGGAATCTGCTAGGCTATTTACCAATGAGAACAACAACTAGGCACCATTCACTTACAGTTCTTGATCACAAATTTGAAGCCGAGCTTTTCAGCAGCTAAATTAAATATAGTTTGTAGAGCAGCTGCCCTGGATGATGGAACAGGAATAGCCTACAGAGTTAACAGGAATTAAGTAAATAACTGGAGAAAAAATCTGAAGATTTTACAAACCATTATTTGATGTGCACGTGTGTGTGTAGGCGTGCACGTGAAAATAGACGTGTGTGTAAGATTTCTCATTAATCACAGCTCAAATCTTGGCTCAAGTAGTTTTCTTTTCAAAGAAAAGCAATAAACAAAAAAAAATATATATATATATATATAGCATTCACTACTCACTGTTGTATATTTAATGAAAGACGAAGTGGACATCCTATGGACCCGTTGAGAAATAGATAATACACAAAAGGTAAAAAGCTTATAACAACACAGGATGCTTAAAGACGATTCAATTTGAAAGTAAATTCTGATAAACTTAGTATCAGAAACATCACTTCTTGTGTGTATGCGTGTACGTTGCTACACAGTCAACACATACTTCATGCACGCTTGTTATACAAATATCAATTGAAATTCACCAAATCTAATAGATATGCTTCCAACTTTGCAGATTTTTTTTACCTGGAGATTAGCATGACTACTTCTTTTAGACACCCACTCGAAGAAAACAACTTCCTTCCCTTGGTTCTTATAATACTTCTTGAGGCAATTTTGGAATCTATCAAGCTCAACTTCAGAGTTTTGCGGTAGAGAGAGCGTATTAGGCAAATGCTCCACAGGAATTACCAACACATGGTCTTGTACAAGTGGGCCTTTAGGCAATGCACAGTAGAAATTTTCTCCTATGCTGATGATCAAATGCGACTCTACGTTGGGGCTTGAGAGACAAAACCAGCACTCTTTTGATCTGAAAGTCCATTACACGATAGAGAGTTAGCATAGTAGTGCGGATTCCATACAAACGTACATTAGATTATCAAGAAAGTGAATTTAGTTTATAGTTCGCAAACCAAACTAATCAATAGTAAAAATCTATTAAAAAAAAATAGCATGTTGACAATAAAATCAACCTGTTATTTGAAGCATTATCTGATCCACGCCTCCTGTGAGAATAGCTCTCACCTTCATCCTGTATGTCATGCTTGAAGTTGCAATCAGGACCCCTTTCACATTTTCCCTTGTTAAGAAAATCAAAACAAACGCCCCTCATTGATTGTTCCCTTGCAGCCATATCATGTTGAAAGTGACATTTTTCCCCTCGTGGACAAGAGCCAGAGGATACAAATTTAAAACAAAGCTTATCACCGTCTCCAGCCCCATATTTCTGTCGTTTTTGTGAGACATCATATCTCCAGTATTGTGAATCAGAAAAGCTATCGTTAGATCTCTTTGAAGCATCTTTTCCATCAACAACTTCCTGTACTGCATAAGGAGATAGGGTAGTGCCTGTTGGCTTCGCACAAATCTCGGAAGCAGTCATCATTGATGCTGGAGTAGGAGAAATTGCATGAATAAATTTCTGTAAAGGAGATAAGAGAGCTGTTAATTAAAAAAGTCGTAGCTAAGTTCACTAGATAGATGAAGGGCAGAATTTGATGAATGAACAACCTGTTTATCCTTATTCCCAACAGGAGCAAGACCCAAGAAGCGGGTCACATGCACAGCGTCGACATTGGCATAAGGTTCACGGTCATAGAACACACCTTTGGTGCCTGCAATATGATAACTAGAACACCAGCCAAATTTTGATCATAATAAATAACTTATAAATCATAACCCATAATTGCATAAAGTGCAAAGTTAGGCTGGACCATACAAGCCTGATAACAATTAGTAAAAATTGAACTTAGTAAAAAATAAAACGCGATGATAAGTACATAAGAAGAATCAAAACAAGATGAACATTCATGCACACAAAATTTCCATGCAGTAATCTTGAAAAGTCTCATACCGCGGCTTGATCTCTGCAACTAACTCTGCTACTGCAGAGTCACTCCCAAAGGATTCGGATATCCCAGGGGGAACACCAGACGTTGACGCCCAATTTGTGATCCCGCTTGGCCACTCATTAGTGATAATCAATTAAGGAAGTCATGAAAGCTAAACACATACCAAAATATCTACAAAGCAACATAAAGAATTGAACACGAAACAGATTACTAAAAAGTAGTTTCGTCGAAAAATTCGAAGGATATGTCAGAAACAAATCAATAACTCCTGGTTCCTCCGCAATCGCACGCAGTGCATCAACGTCATCCTGACTATACGTCCCGAACTGTTGACCATCCGAGGAATGCCTACCGGATAAATACGCCACACTTAATCCTATACAAAATTTCAATACTAATTCAGCATATCCAATTAATTTGCAAATGTTCATAGCTTAAAAAGACTTTAACATGATTTGCAAGCAACAATGCCACTATAAATTCCTTTAACCAGGCTTATTCTATACCTATAAACATAAATTTCTCAACCAATAACTACCATTAACCAAAATGTAGCATTCAGTATTGAGTTTTCACTACGAACTAAATTTTCTTAAACCAAACAACTAATAAACAGCATACCGTGGAGTGTAAACTTGCCACTGCCTTTCAACCAGTAGAGATTCTCGCGAATCTTCAAGCCGTCCATCTTGAATCCCTGGTTCGCAGGGTCCTTCGAAGCGGCTAAAAGGAACTTGGCGGCGCCAACGCCGTAGTCGCCGACGAAGTAAGTCGGGAGAGGGATTTCGGACCGGCCTTCAAGGTAGTCCGCGGCCTCGGCGAGGCGGTCCGGCGAGTCCGGAAAGAACTGTCCCACGCACAGTAGGGCATCGAATGGGCCGGCCGATTTGTTGACCTGGAACGAGTTAACTCAGTCGAGGTTGAAGAAATGGAAATGGGAGCGCAAAACCAAGAGAGAGAGAGAGAAAGAGAGAGAGATACCGAAGCGACTCGTTTGAAGAGCTGGTTGAGGCGGCCAAAAACGTCGCCGCAGAGGAGAATTCGCGGAGGAGCCATGGGAGGGAAAGCGGATAGCTCGAAGGTCGAAAATGGCGGAGGAATGGAATGGAACGGAACTGTGGACTGGGACTGTGGAGGACGACGGGTGTTTGGACCTCGGCCCAAATTGCTCTTCAGGTGATGATCTCTGTCCGATATTCATGGGGAATATCGCCCCTAAGCCCAAAATCAAGGCCCAGTAAGGGAAATTCAAAGAAGCAAAATTGTATTAAAGAGGAATGATACATCTATAGTCTATATCTATCTACGACTATATCTATATCTATAACTATATTAAAAGTGTATATTAAGTGTGAAGTCAAAAACTTGGTTAAGTTATTTTGTTATTTTTGTGATAATGTCTTTTCTTTTTTCTATTTTTTTTTTCAACTTTTTCTTGATTGCTTTTTTTTTTCTTTCTCTTTAATGACTTGTTTAAATTTCTTTTTTTATTCTCTATTTTTACCATAAAATATCAATGAAAACTTTGACATTTATGTTTATAAAATATATATTCAATAATTTTAGTATTTATGCACTTCACACGTGTTAAACATGTGATTTTAACTAGTATCATAAAAAGTTTTATCATGAATTGCCAAGTGTTCAAATTCTGTAAATTTTATAAAATTGTAATGACTATTTTGTCCCTATTTTTCCCCCCTAATAAGTTACTTTTTAGTTTCATGATATATCATAAAACTTTTCTTTTATGATGTGAATCATTTTCCTTGAAATAAATAGAATGTTTAAACTTGTAAGATTTTAAAATATTTAAAGTAAATAGTGTATTTGTTAAATGAATAAATAAAAATTATCAGATAAATAGTAAATTTACAGATAAATAATATATTTACAAAGAGGTAAACTTTACATGGTAATTTACTGCTATTTAGTTTAAATATTTTTTTAAACCTGCTATTTAATATAAGTATGTTATTTATTTCTTTCTCCCCAATTGGTATTACTATTACTTATTAGAAAAAGATAAAAAAAAAATAACAATAACTAAAAATTACAAGACTGAAAAACGACAACAACAAAAGAAACGACAAGAAGTTATGAACGACATTAACTAAATAACGACAAACCATCCAACAACCGTGGACAAGACGAATTAACAAAACACTGCTAACAGAAGAAGAAGAAGGGAAAAAAAGAAAAAGAAAAAGAGGACAGTAAAACAAAATCGCCAATAATGTGAAAACGACTTTCAAAAGGCGACAGCAAATAAAAAATAACAATAATAAACCTTGAAACGACAACAAAACATAAACCACAACAGACATATAATGAAAACGCAAAGACGACAACAAAACATATAGCAGCAAGAACTAAAAAACGACAAGAAAAATTCCAACAACGAGTCAACGACCTTAAGAACGACAAGAGCTAACAAAGGACACCAAAAAAAAAAAAAAAAAAAAAAGCGTTAAAACATCTTAAGACACAGCAATATCTGAAGCGAAATAACTGTAAAACAACGAGAAAAGGAAGAGAAGAAAATAAAAATAAAAATAAAAATAAAATGAGAAAAGGAAGAGAAATTATTTAATGAACCGCCGATATCAAACGACGAACTTAGAAAAAATTAAAATGACAGAGACATTTTAGAACGACAACAAATATCATACCTGGAGAATCTGAAAAACAACAACAAAAATAAAGGACAAAACCAAAAGAGGAAGAATATGATCCTAGGAAGTGGAAAACAACAACGACAAAAAAAGGACAAAAGCATTTTAAAACGACTAACAGCTTACAGACGGGATGGCTTTAAAAACACAACATATCGAAAAACAATAATAAGTAAAGGACGACAACCAAACCGCATTTACGTGGATTAGTTTGATGGTTGCCGTCCTTGTTAAATGTTTGAGTTTGCGTTTTCATCTTGTCAGTCAGAGTATATGGAGGAATCCAATATCACGTGAAAAAGTAGAAAAGAGTCCGATACATTTCAAAAAAACATGTAATAAACAATGAGAACTTGTGTCGCTTTTGATATTAGTACCCTTGAGTTATTTTATTTGCTATTGTTTGTTGTTTCAAGTTGTTTGTTGTATGAGGTATATGTAACTTCTATGTTTTTATTAAAAACATCCAAAAATTTTCGCATCCTAAGCGATCTAGTAAAGTTTGGTTGAAATAAGGACTCCTAAGCGAGATATTTGAGCATTGCTCCTAGTAAGTCATTTTGCTAAAAATAAAAAAATAAAAAACAAAAACAAAAAAAAAAAAAAAAAAACCTTAATAAGCATTTCGTTAGTCAGTAGTTCATACAACTTGGTCCTCCCCAAGATTTCTCTACCAAAGAGCAAATGACGTCGAAAGACTAAAAGCCTCTGTTTGATTCACCGGTTGTAGATGAAAAATTTAAATTGGAGTTGATTGACTTTTTAAAAACTAGTTATAATTTTTGTTGATTTTTTGGGGGGAAAAAAAACTAAGATGAAAATTTTGAGTTGGAGATGATGCATCAAATGCAATTTTTTTTAACTGTTATTTTGGAAAAGAAAACATAAATGTAACTTAAGAAGGTGCTATCACTTCATGGTTTAAGAATGAAAACGAAAAGGATTTGACTCAATATTACTGGAAGAATATATCTAGTTTTCACTCTTGTAATCACGTATTTTAATGTTGCACAATTTATTGACCGGACAAGAGTCGTAAAATTTGGCTATGAACTTGCATTCTTTTCAAACGAAAGTTCAAACTTTAATCTAAGAATTATCAGCATTTTTTTTCCCTTAATGAAAGCAAGATTAACATAGAGTTTTTGGTCAATCCCATCATCATGGGCAACTTATATTGAAAGACTTAAAACTTTGAATGATTTTTACTTCGATTGGAAGTGATCTAAGCAAAAAAAGGTAACAGAAGATCCAAATGTGGAGGTGTACATTTTGACCACGTAATTTTATTATATATACTAAACCCATAAAGGTCGTACTTTAATCATTGTAATCTCTTTTAGTCTACTAAAATTAATTCGTATATTACCCAAATAAAAAGCCGCACATGTTTTTATGCCTTGCGAAGACTTGTTAGTCTACTTTTTTTTCTTTTTTCTTTTTTTTTCTTTTTTGAAAGGAAGTCTTGGTCTACTCAGTACACAACGTTATATCAAAAATGAACTTTCCAAAAAGGATTCTTATTATAAACATTATACAATTTATCTATCAAGAATGTTCTAGGACATCGGTTACATGAAACACCACCTACTAATAAAAAATAAGTTTTATATATGATATATAGATCTCATGGTGGGGATCGACTTCTTGTTAATAGCAGTATTTAACACTAATGGTGTTCTCAAGCATTTTTCTCTAAACACTGATAAATTTAAGATTTTAAAGAATTGATCTTTTAATTTTTTTAAAAAAAAAGTCAATTAATTTTGTTGAGTGATTTAATACCTTTATCGTTATACTTTTATAATATGGGATAAGAGTTTCTCTGTATTCTTAATATGTTCTTAGAAGATAGTATTCTATTTAAAGTTATCAATTTATATTAGATGAATCTAACAGCTGGTATAAGTTTTTTTGGTCTCTGACACTATGATAAGCTTTGAGACTTATCTGAAACTTGGTTTTTTTTTTTTTTTTTTACCCCTTTAAATATACATAGGAAACCTTGTCATCATCCCTTTCACATTCCTTTTCCCATTTCTAATGACAAAAGTGCACTAGTTGTCTAATCTGTTTTAATCGTTCAATTAATTACTGTTTAAGTGCTATTAATTATTTGTCAATATGATGGATTAAACATTGTGGACCACTTGAGAAGGTGTGAAATGGTGCCATTTTCCTTGGACGGGACAAGACCAAGTCTCTATCTGCACATATATAAATATGTAAATATATATTGGATATGTACAATTAGACATATAAATTATATGTATATGCATTTACGTGCCAAGTGTTAAATCTGAAACAATACTAGTACGAGTACGAGAGCGAGAATCACACGGTTTTTCTTATGGGGGCCACAACGATAAATAAATAAATGGGGACAATATATATGAATTAATTTCTAAAAAATTAGCCCATTCATATTAAAAGACAAATTTGTACATATATCTTGGATTTGGGATGGGTAATTCGACCTATCAAAAGATGCAATATAGAATTATGTATAAAATTATCACTAAGAAATTATGCATGTAGTTATTTAATAATAATATAATTTTGTGCGTAAAAAAATAAAATCAACGGCAGGAGGAGGATTAATAAATGAGAGAGGTATGTAATTAGCAAAATCTATAGAAGGATAAGATTAAAGAGAAAAAGAAAAGGACGCAATTAATTCAAGATGATTTAAGGTTTGAAAATACTGCATGCGAAATACTAATGCATGTCATGCTCGAGTTCATTATCTTAAAAAAAAAAAAAAAAAGGAAGTATCTACACAAAATGGTCATTTTTGGCCCACCCTTTTAAAATATATTTACGGATCAATTTATTTGTAAATTTGAACGAATTTTGAATTTTAATGATTTTTCTTCCCATAATTGCCCCTCCACAATCTACGTTTGCATATGAATCCTCCTTATTTTATGCAAAAACAATCCTCCTTAATTCATACAATTACTTTTAAATTTCAAAATTGGTAGAGTCAATTATCTCATCATTTTTTTCCTTTTTAAGGATGGACGTTTTTTTATAGTATTAATTTTCTAAATAAATGTTTATTTTATTTTAGAAATAATTACACAAAAAGTCTATTTTTAGAATCTCATTTTAAAATATATCCGTTTTTTTTATAATATTGCGTAAATGTTCATTTTCAATAAATAACCGCTTGTATTACCTATTTAACCCTTTCATCATATTTAACATTATTTTTCCTCATTAAATTAATAATTTTTTCCTTATTTGTTCATCATTTTTATATATTTATCTTAATGACTAGTTTTTTATTACAATGATTGCTGATTAGTATGATTCAAAATTTTTTTTTTTTTAAATTCTTAAGTATGATTTAGGTTTCTTAGAAACAATTTTTTTTAGTATGATTTAGGTTATTTATGATAATTGTAACATTATTATGATAATTTATTTTTTAGATTATTATTAGTATTATTTTAATAGATAGTTTCTAAAGTTTATATATATATATATAGAGAGATTTTTTCTAAAGTTTAAATGTGATATAAAATTATTTATTTCTTGATGTAATTACTAGATCATGATGATACTTTTTTAAATGTGTTATGTTTTTTTCTTTAGGACTTTTTTTATGATAATTAGTATATTATTATGATACATTTTTTAGATTTTAAAGTATTTAATATTTCTTTATGATATCATTTTTTAAAATATTCACTATGAATTTATCTTAATGACCAATTATTTATCATAATGAATGTTTTTCACATGTCATACAGACAGTTCTTTTTCTTTATAATAAATCAAGTAAAATGATCCTTTTCTTTCCTTTTATGAAAGATTTGCTTAAATGTTTTAGAGATTTTTTCTATTTTTAATTAATTATTTATTTATTTATTTATTTTCAATTCTTGATAAAAGGGTAATGTAGTCTTTATAAGTATCAATTTGAACATTCGTATAAATAAAAATAAAAAATAGACATTTTTTAAGTCATAGTTTTCAATCTAGACATTTATGTAAATAACCCTTTATTTTATTTCTTTCATTAGTTTTATTATTGTATTTCTATTTGTCAGATAGAAAGCAGTTTCATAGTTTAAGATTTTTTCTATTTTCATACTTCTTTATGAATTTATTTATTTATTTATTTATTTCAAAGTAATTCTGTATTTACGGGTAGTTATTTAGGATTTGCTTATTTTGCGGTCCTCATTTTTTTTCTTGTGCACTTACATTCTACCGACTATACACATAATTCTGCCAACATAATATGTTTGGTGATACAAAAATAGTCTATATGGTAATGACCACGCAGTATTACATATGAATTTACTTAGCATGTTGTTCTAGATTTTCTGATAATAATACAACTATACCATATTTAGAATCTAATTGCCTTGATGTTATCAATTAATGAGATAAATCTTCATTGTTGTTTTTGTATGTCCTTAAGATTGATTGGATCATTTTTCTTCAATGCATTCTAAATTAATTATACAAAGAAAATGACATGGTCATTTTGCTAATGATCATTAACAAAAACATATAAAAATATGCACATAGATATCGAAATCAAACTTTTATCAGAACCAATACACTAACCATGACACAAAATCATAAAAAACAATCCAATTGAAACCCGAAAACACCTAGTATTGTACGACGTCGTAATGACCATATCATTATTATGAACTTCAAAAACTTAAACACCCATTTTGTGCTTAAATTTTTTATTTTTTTATTTTTTTATTTTTTTTTTGTGAACCCAAGTCAATATCGTATAATAAATTCAAACGGCTCCAAGTACTGCTTATGAATCTCTAATGTTGTTACTTGTAGTTTCTTAACAATGACATGTAACATACAGTAATGATTCAGTCATTTTGATAAGAAAATAGACAAGTTAAAGTTAAATTTGTAGCAACATTTTATACATACCCTATCTTTAGGATTAAAGTCAATTATCTTCTAATGTATTGACTCAAAACTAATCAACAATTACAATAAAAAATTTGATTTGGAGTACATAAACACTCAGTCATTATATCAATAACCTAACAAAAATTATCACTGGATCTAGTCTATTAATTTCTAAACAAAAATAATGACCAAAACATAAAAAAAAAAAACAAAAAAGAAAAAAGTACCCACACCAAATAGACATGGTCAATATGATAATGACATAAGGATAGAATGATGTTCCTTGAACCAAAAAAAAAAAATAGATGAACCAGTTAGGAGTCCATAAACATTCAGATAATACAAAAATGACTTAATCATTTCTTTATCCATTAAATCACTTGATACAATATGTTTATGAGACGATCAAATTTCCCTAACAAAAATTATCAATGGACCTAGTCATCAAATTTCTAAATGAAAATAATGACCGAAATATTCAAAAAAATAAATGGACGAAATCCACAAAAACATGATCAATATGAAAATGACAGAATGATAGAATCATGAAATTTTCATTAAAAAAGAAAAAAATCACGACATCAAAATGACCATATAAACGTTATCAATGTGAAAATGACCCAAACCTTACATACCTGCTGATTCCCGTTAGCATGAGATGAGGAAGCATGGTTGGATGTTGAAGTGAGACGCTCAAATCACCTTTGTGTGGGGGACGCCGACCTCGACATTTTTGGGCGACTATTGTGCTGGGTTTTTCTTACCCATTGTCGATGGTGGTTGGTTTGACGGCAGCTGGAGAAGACGATGAAGAGGAGCGACAGTAAGGTTTTTTGGTGGAAAGGATTAGAGAAAGGGGTTGGGGGGGGGGGGGGGGAGAGTTTTTTTATTTTTAGAAGATATGGGTTGCTTTTTGTGTGTAATTGAAAATGTAAATCCTACTGATTTGGGGATTTCCAAATTTTGAACATCTTAATTGGTGCCTTGAAATTAGAAGTTAATTAGATTTTTATTTTCCCACCAATTTTGAGAAAGGGCCAATTTTGTTAATATATGCATAATCAGTTATAGGTTTTGTTTATTGTTATAAATAAATTAATTTGTTGACCTATTTTAAGAGTATGGTTAAATTTAGCCATATATGTAAAAGTCCAAACCCGGTAAACTGCTTATATATAACATATATATATATATATATATCACAAGTTTACATATTTCCATTAATAATTACACCTTTTCAATTAAAAAAAAATCACGTTATAACATATTACAACGTAAGATCAATCCTTCATGGTTGAAAATATTCTCCAGACGAAGGAGAAAGAAGGGAAAAACTGCAACATGTGTACGTAAAGGAATTTACATTTCAATGTGATATAATAAGGTATTTATTATTATCATTGTTATTTTTTGCTCTGAATAAGATATTTACTTATTACAAAACAGTATTACATATTTTCATAGTTATTGATATTAAAAAAATAGTTGCACCTTCTATTTCCAATGCATGTTATACGTAATATAGGCTAAATACGAAATATTAAACGTATTAATTTCGAATACAAAGTATGTTATCCTCAAATTTGTCTTACACATGTTGGTTGGGGAAGAGAAAACAGTTTTAAATCTATTTTCATCAAAATATTTTAAAAAATAAAATATAACTTTCCGCTACCAAAATATGGTTTTGGTAGCAGCTACCAATATTTGGTAGCGAGAAGTCAGATTTTGAGACGAAATGTTTATTTGACAGCTGAATGTTGATTTTCAGCTATCAATTGCTTGATTTGGTTATCAAATTTTTTTTTCCTTTTACCCTTTATATTGATCAATTTATAAATAAACTCAATATAAAGTTTATAATATGATATATAAACATCAATTAATATATAATTCATCCAATCTTATAGTTAATATTATTACTAAAGCTTATCTCGCTTTTTTATTAATCATGTATTTATAAACTATACATGGATTAAATGAATAAATCTATATTATCAGTTGTGTATATATATATATATATATATATTTTAAAATGTGTATAAAAATATATTGTCCTCAAATTTATCCTACACATGTTGGTTGGGGAAGGAAAAAAAAAGTTTTATAGGGTGTTTAGTGGAATAGTTTAAGTTGAGATTTTTAAGTTTTAATAGTAAATTTTTTGAATTTTCAGAAAAGACAAAGAACTTTTTGGAAAAAAGATAAAATTTTTTCGAGAAAAAGATAAAAAAAAAACTTGAGTTGAATGGTTTGAATGGTTTTGTCAAAAAAAAAAAAAATGCCTTAAATCCATTTTCATCAAATAATATTTAAAACAAAATATAACTTACCGCTGCCAAAATAGATGATGAATTAAACATTGTGGACCACTTGAGCAGGTGTGAAATGGCGCCATTTTCCTTGGACGGGACAAGACCAAGTCACTATCTGCACATCTAAAAATATGTAAACATATATTGGATGTATACACTTAGACATATATATATATATATATATTATATGTGAATGCATATAAGTGCCAAGTGTTATATCTGAAACAGTACTAGTACGAGTTCGAGACTGAGAATCACGTGGTTTTTCTTATGGGGGCCACAACGATAAATATATAAATAGGGACAATATATGTGAATTAATTTCTCAAAATTTAGCCGATTCATATTAAACGACAATTTTGTATATATATTTTGAATTTGGTATGGGTAATTCTATCTATCAAAAGATGCAAAATTATCACTAATAAATTATGCATGTAGTTGTTTAATAATAATAATAATTTTGTGCGTAAAAAAATAAAATCAACGGCCGGAGGAGGATTAATTAATGAGATAGGTATGTAATTAGCAAAATAGAAGGATAAGATTAAAGAGAAAAAGATAAGGATGCAATTAAATCAAGATGATTTAAGGTCTGAATAAGATATTTACTTATTACAAAACAGTGTTACATATTTTCATAGTTATTGATTAAAAAAAAAGTGTTGCACCTTTTATATCCAATGCATGTTATACGTAATACAGGCTAAATATGAAATATTAAACGTATAAATCCCGAATATATATAAGATGAAAAGATATAAATACGAAATATTAAACATATAAGAAAAGCATACATAGTATCAGTATGATATTGTTAATAATAATACTGTAATTGATCAGGTCGACTCCGTTCAGTCTCTAACTTAAACTTCGATATTTTTGTCAAACTTAGGTGGAAAAGCACTCTCAAACAATCTATTTTCCAAAGACCTGAAGCTTAAAAACAAAGAAAAATTGAACTCTCCAAAGAAAATTGCTGTTCATCACCAAGATTAAGTATTAGTTACCATTAAATGGTACTAATTATGAAAGAATTTATAATGGTGGGAAAGGTCTTTTTATCTGTGGGTGAATACATTCGATAATTGTAATTTTTTAATTTAAAAACTTATAATAATTAATTAATTTATATTTAATTTTATTTATAAATTTTTATAATATGATATTACTTAGATATTGACATAAATGATAAATATATTATTAAAAAATATACTATCAAAGTCATTTAACCGTTATAATATCTTTAAAAAAAATTTAAAAAAAAGGGTAAAAGTACATAACAATGATGTCAGACAGGAACGTAGTGATATATGCTTATTAACAGCCAGTACTGTTTCTAGTCTTTATTGCCATCTATATTTTGTGACCATCTTTTTTCATTAATGATGTATTTTGCATAATGCTAAGAATCTGGAATGAATTTTGTCACGTCTCATATATTTCCACTGTCTGGGGTCCACAATTCTGCAGAGTGTGAAGTTATTTCCGGTCAATTTTTAACCAAACCTAAAAATCTTTAGGTTAGTTGATTGCATATTTTGCGCGGAAATATTTGTTTAATTAGCTTCGCAAGAATGTGGACTAGTCAACTTAATTAAGTTCCAACGCTTCAAACAGTCTCTTAAAAAGTGATAATACAATTTTAAGAAAGACTTGTGGATATTCAACCCTATATATATATATATATATATATATTACATCTTATAATGTTAATTAGTAAAGATCTTATTCAACTTTATATATCTATATTTAAAATAAAATAAAAACATACACACACACACAGTGTAGCTTTCAAGAGTTTTTGCAGTCAAACTGGATGGTGCATATTTTGAATGAAGAAAACAACTAATTATATTCAAACAATGCATGTGACATGAGTATGCATTTTACTAAATTTGCCGTTATGCATTTTACTAAGATAATCTTTTTTACTATTATATGTACGTGCTTTTTACTAAATTTGCCGTGACATACTTTTTTATTATGTTGTTATTATTATTCGAAAAGGTTAACCAATAAATTAATTTGTTCATGGACCACCAAGAAGATGGGCCAGTGTCATTGTACTATATATACTAATGCCATAGATACGCGTAAGAGTAAGAAAAATGATGACTTTGCCATTGGCAAGAGTTGGTGCAGCGGCTATGATACATTTCATTATCCTCTTCGCATGAAGAGTTTATAATTCAGTCAGTATAATATTAAGCTTTGTTTGATTGGAGGGATGGAGATGAAGAGAATTAGCGGGATAAAAAATGTAAATGATACAGAGGATTATATGGATCATTCATATTGTTTGATAAGGAAAAAAAAGAGATGTAAATATATTAATAATGTTTAATTGTCTATTTATTATATTGTTATCTTTTAAAAATTTGCTAACAAATTTTATGGGTTACAATAGTCTCTTTAAACATGAATATGAAGTAGAGATTGTATGCTTCTCTTAGTGGAAGAATAAATTTGGTGGGTCCCAAAGACAAACTCTTTTGGTGGATCTTTATCTGGTTAATGGTTAATAATAATATGGTGTTCGGTTTGTGATGATCATTTGAGTGAAACTAAACTCATCCTCTAAATAAAATGATATCTAAAATGATGTGGTGTTAGAGATACATTTTTTTGTTTTGTTTTATTAGTAAGTTTTAAATTTTTATTATAAACAAAAGGATAGGGACGAAATGCCTGAAGACTTTTTGCATATTCAATTCTCAATGTGGAGTTCTCAGGAAAAAAGAAAAAAGATAAGCAAATCAACAAACTTAAAAGTACTTGGAGATGCTCGTGTTTGATACTTTTGTCATATTTAGCATCAATTTAGTTCGACGGTTGGAATTGATTGACTTTATAAAAATTAGTTATAATTTTAATTAATTTAAAAAACAAAAACAAAAACTTTTATAAAATATTTCAGTTGGAACTAAGATATCAAATAAAGATTTAGTGACGAGACGGACAACCAACCACATAATTTATAAAATATACAAAAACGATATATTTTTATAATATGCTCTTCCAAGTGGAATATACGATTCAGGAAAAAGAAAAAAAGTGATAGGTAAGTGATAAACATCCAAAATAAGACAACCGTAGTGTACATGAAAGTTCAAAACCAGTCGAATACTCTTATGACCTTAACCAAAGATTACTATTTCAAGTGTATCCCATTTTGCCTAACTTGTGAGTGCTACCAAAAATGAAGAAAAAGTGGTGGATATCCGAATATTATTTTTATACCAAAAGACCGAGAGCAGTAAAGTTTCTGAGTGCAGTGTCGTGAAAATATATAAACAAGGGCGCGCGCGCGCGCGCACACACACACACACACATATATATATATATATTGCACATGATCAAGGTGGCTTTTGGTGTAACAGACTCTCTTGCTATCGTGACCCTCTTTTTGGGCTTAGATACTTTCTCTATTAGTTTAGACTTTAATTTAAAGCCTATTTAATAATGTCCTTGCTTTTGCTTCTAGGAATAAGAAAAATAAATGTTGTATAATTTTATAATAAATGTGAACCAAAGAACTTATAAGTATTCTAATATGTCATAGAAATGTTAAAAGTGAAGTTCTAATATGTCTGATTTAGCTTTGTTTCAGAAGAGTTTTTATCGGAAACCATATTTTATGATTTTGGTAAAAAGCTCTTCTAAAAACCATAAATTCTTGTGATAAATCATCAAAACACATCTAAAAACAGTTTTTGGATCTATGAAGTAAAAAATAACTTTTAAAAAACTCTGTCAAACAAGCTTTAAGAGTATTTGATATCAAATTCTAATGTATGTTTACAGTATTTGATATCATATTGATATTTTTTCCAAACACATTTCAAGTTTTTATATTTTTTAACTCCAATAATTCAAACACTTCAATAAACGTATAATTAATTCAATCCAAATTTTATAATCTAAATCTTAACACCAAACACATGCTTAATAAAATATTATATAATATTTTGAACTGACCACGATTGTTAAATCTAGATAACAAAAAATATTTGTACATAGTTTGTGATTTATTTAAAGAAAGAGATTGAAATTGTTTACAACGATCGATTTCAGCACATCATACTACATGTATTAGGATTTTTATTTTAAAATTTTCGTCATTCTTCTTTCGATCGACTAATAAATGTACAATAAGTAATTAGAAGTTTATTGGACAACTTTCTAATTCAATGGAAGTTAAAAAAGTATCTTTTTAAATATTAACTCTAATTATTCAGCAATATATATTTATATATTATTGGACAGCTTTCTAATTCAATCGAAGTTCAAAAAGTATATTTTTAAATATTAACTTTAATTATTTAGCAAAAAAGAAATATTAGCTCTAATCAAAATCATATATATATATAAATCCAACTAATAAAATACGATAAATATTTAACAATACCTTATGGATTGTATATTTTCATATTTTGTCCAACAATCCTCAAAATACCAATTATCTAATTAATAAAAAGAGAGATTTTTATTGTAGAAATTGCCCTTTTTTAATACAAATAAAAACTATAGTTTTAATTTTTAGACTAAATTTTCAATCATTGAAAATTTTTAAACTAGACACTAAGATATAAGATCATTAAGAAAAGATATTTTTTTACCAGTGCACCTTGAATTTTTCACTCAATTACAATTCGGACTCGAAATTTTGATTTTGATAATTTGCATTATGAACTTACAAGTTTGTAACAATCTAGCCCCCATTGATAAAAACATTGAAAGCTGGCGTGGTTCTTGACTTGCATGTAAGTCATTAATTAAGAGAATAAAAGGTCTTTTTTGTTCAATATTAATCCTAATTTATCTTTAAAACATAATTAATTCAAAATTTTGTAATTTTGCTAATACTTAATTAAAGAGCTTAACAATGTGGTTGTAAGCATAACTTAACGGTATTATCACAACTAATTCCATTTTATAGGTGTAAAATTTAAATCCCCCACTTCAAGTTTATATATATTAAATATATATAAAAGCTTAACATTAATAAATTTAAAATAAAATAGATCAAAAATATCATTCATATCATTAATAGACGATTCCTATACAAATCGGGGGAAAGTACTTGAGAGATACACATTTGAAGACCATTGTACTAACATGACACAATAAATTGACACTAGACTAATATGACACAAAATTAAATTAAAAAAAAAAACTGAAACTTTTGTCATATTGGTCAAGATGAGAGAATTAGTGTCATGTTGGTTAATAAATGAAAAAAATGTGATTATTTTAAATAATTTTCTCTACAAAATTATATTTTAATTTTATTCAAAAGATTAACATTATTAGTTATAGGGGTAGATTACTACATAGTTATAAATTCAATTAAAGCAATGTAAATTATAACTGTAAAACAAATTCAATATCTATCCTAGTAAAACCTTCAAAAAAATATGTATTGAGGTAAAAAGTCTCACCTTGTATTTAGTACATTGGTTGGAGATGAAATTTTTAAGTTAGAGTTGGTTGAATTTTTAAAAACTAGTTATAAATTTTGTTTACTTTTAAGGAAAAAAAAAGGATAAAAACTGAGATAAAAAAATACAGTTTAGTTGGAGTTATACTCAAATGCCAAACAAAACCTTAACATGCATTTAGTTTGTCAATTATAGATGAAAATTTTAAATTAGAGTTGGTTGACTTTTTATAAATTAATTATGATTTTTGTTGATTTAAAAAAAAACTAAAATAAATAAATATAATTTAGTTTAGAGTAGGTTGAGAAACCAAATAAATTTATAGATTTCTTTTTATTTTTCAGTGAGGAAAAAAAAAAAAAAAACTAAAATAGACTATTCTTTCACAGTCACCGTACCTATAAGACTAGCCTCGCTTTCTTGAGTTGTAAAGTGCGACCAAGCTACCACGACGGATTTGAAAACGTAGTTTCCTAATTATATTTAATCCGCTTTCCTCGAACTACGAAAATAAACAAACATACATACGTGCCACGTGCTCATTGGTCTCTCTCTTAATTTTTTAAATTAATTTTTTGTTTTCTCCGTTAATGTTCTTTCACAGAAAAGCACCGAGCAGCCATGACCAGCAAACAAACAAAAAAAAGAAGAGATAATGGCCCCGCTGCACCTGTTTAAATACGCACATCTTTTCTAGTATACTCCATTCTCACCTTCTTCTTCTTCTTCTCTCTATCTGTCACTCTCTTTCTATCTGCAACACATAAACAAACAAACCCAGAAAGTTGAAGAAAGAAGAAGCTTTTTCACAGGCCAGCCATGGTGGTTTCTGTGTGTTCTTCGTTCATGGCGAGCTGGCTCACTCCCACCTCTCTCTTCCTCCTGCTCAACCTCACCATCGGAACCATCTTCCTCATGACCCGCTTCGGAACCCCAAACAACCCTCAACTCGGACCACCCCACGACCCGACCCGACTCGCCCGAGCCTCCTCGTTCCTCGACCGAGTCAGGTCCGTCAACTTCTCTCTTTACAAATTCGAACATCCCTCCTCCCAACCGGAGCTCCATCACCTCCCGGACCCGGACCACGTCACCGAGTACTCGAACCACACGCCCCGAATCGAACGGACTCCGTCTCTGCTGGAGCGCTTGAAGTCCATCAACCTCTCGACCATATACAACAGATCCGACCAGCCGGAGCCGGAGGTTGACCGCGGGGATCGGATCCCGGAGGTCCACGATCACGGCGTGGTGCGGAGCAAATCGGAGACAAGCGTAGCGAGGAGTCCTCCGGCGGAGAAGATGACGAAGTCGGCTAGCGAGAAGTTGGGACAAGGCGGCGGCGGCGGCGGCGACGAGGAGAAGGAAGAAGAGGAGATCGCCGTCGTGGAGCGGATGAGGCCGGCGACGGCGAAGGTGGAGAAGAGCGTTAAGGAGTCGCAAACGGCGTCGTTTGGGGAGGATGACGGCGTGGACGCGAAAGCCGATGACTTCATAAACAGGTTTAAGCAGCAGCTGAAGTTGCAGAGGCTGGAGTCGCTGAAGCGGTTCAGCGAAATGTGGAAGGGAAAGTAGTGATTAGAGAAACTTAATCCCAAGCTTAAGCTTTAATTTTTGTTCTTGTTTATTTTATTATTAATCTTAATTAGTGTGTGCGCGTAATTTTAAGGGAGAGATGTAGGTAGTTTGGTAATTCCAATCTCAACGATTTAGCTCTGCACTGCCCAGTCTGCACTGGCCAATGGGCTCTGGGTGACCGGAGAATTGCAGGAGGAGGTGAGTGAAATGACTAAGATGGTCATAGTGTTTGGTGTGTGTTTTTTGGTCTATAGAAATGGGTGTTTCTGTCATTTGGTTTCAGTTTGCTAGAGCGTTAGATTACCAAAAAAAAAAAAAAAAAAAAAAATTCCAACGGGAATTGGGGAAAATTCTGTAATTTAGTTGGATATTTGATTTCGTAGCTTTTTTACATTTGCACGGTGGATGGTTGTGGACTATGCTACCGATGGACCTTTTTTAGGGACATGGATGGATTTTTTTTTTTGTGTGTGTGTGTGTGAAAATAACTCTCTTTTCGAGGGCAGGTATGACAAGAGAGAAAGAAGATATAGAGCTGTTACAATCTTCTTTTTTATTATTACCGTTTATTTTAGCAAATAGAGACGTTACAATCTTCTTTATTTTCATATCCGACGGTCCTAAAAAAAAAAAAGACCAATGAATTCTCAAGAAAAAACTAACAAAAAGGAGTAAAGTTTTTTATTTTTTATTTTTATTTTTTTATTTTAAGATTGAGGGATGTAAAACTTTAACTAGTATGATATATATGTATTAGTTTTTCTGATACGATCTCTTAATTTATTTGACAAGAATTATTTATTTACTCGTTAATTTTTAACGATATGATTTACTAGTGTTTGAATGAATATGAATTGCTCTAATTATTATTAGATTATCAAAAATTAATTTAAAGATTAAAATAATAATTTTTCTTGATAATCCAAAATAAATTTTCTTCTATTCCTTAACAACAATTGGAGAACTTAAAATGTGAAAGTCGGGCCATACTCTTTTGCCGGTGCAAAAAAGAGTTGTAAAGTTGGAGAAATTAGAAAAGTTACTTATTTTTGTTTCGTTGGTTGGAGATAAAATTTTTAAATTAGAGTTGATTTATTTTTTAATAATTAATCATAAATGTTGTTAATTTTTCAAAAAATAAAAATAAAATTGAGATAAAAAATACAGTTTAGTTATATATAATGTGCTAACTCTTTTAAACTATATATGCAATTGCTACAAGAGAAAAAAAAAATGCAATTACTAGTGCCTGAAAATGTCTAACTTAAACATGTATATAGACTTCGTATTTGTTTTCAGATCACTCCACAGCTATTGAGTTTCAATCTCAAGGATATGGCAGCTCATAGGTAACATATATATGTAGATGTATATTTTTTTTTCTGCTTTGAAAAAAAAAAAATCCGTGGTGTTTTCACGTTGTAAGAATCTACTGGTACCACATGTGAAATGAAAGAAGGACTTGATCCATGCTTCCTCACTTAATATCTAGGGAGTCCAGAGTCGAAAAGGTCCAATCCAGTTTGATAGGTCATTGGAGTGGCATAATTACAAGCTCGCAATGGATAATGGGATTCAACCTTAGTTGTTTAGCAAGAGAGTATTGATAAGTTATCCTCTATCGTTATGTCATCACCTTTTACATACCATGTCTATATGTCTATATAACTCAACAGCTGAGCATCCAACAAAACCAAAGTTGGAGAATACTAAATAACTTTATTCCTACTCAAAACTTACTCCTGACCTATATTTACGAGTTCTCTTATATAAAAAAAAAAAAAAAGTGTATTTTTGACCCATCAGAGTGTGACATTTCAGAGTAGAACTACATAAAATAAAATATAGAAAATATAGAAGTGCTCGAAATATAATTTGATGACCTTTTTATGTTATGCAAAGGCCGAAAAAAAATAATCATGGAGGAAAAGGTCAGTTAGGTAGTCATTAGTCAGCTAAAACTATAATGTAATCTTTAAATTATGTTAATAGCTGAAAAAAAAAGTCTGTCTGAGATAAGCCAAGAAGAAAAAGAAAGAGAGAGAGAGAGAGAGAGAGAGGTCAACGATATTATCCACTTAAGAGCATTGAAATTGGTTAATAATCTGGTTCGATTTCAATCAGAAAATTCCAGAGATAAGATGCCACATACTCAGCATGCATGCTGATGAATTTATGACACATGAAAATATATAAAACTGTAACAATTATACTGATTAATAGTGCTATTTGAAGACGCATATTCGTTATATATTATATTCTAATATGATATAACGTGTTGTTCAAATATGTTAAAATGATTATTTAAATGTAATGTTATAATATAAATAATCCAAACACATATTATGTTTAGATACAATAAAAAGTATACGGCCTTGGCCTTTGTTAACAAGGGACAGATCAAAGAAAAGAAGTGCAGGAATTTGATCCATGCTGGATGGTTGCAAGGATATGACGTTACCTTTGAATTATTAATTTGTACATGTACTAATATTTTATAACATTAATTAAATATATATATATATATATAAATGCAAATGATTATTTAATACACAAGTTTTGAAGTATTATATTACTGAAAATTACTTGCTTACATAAATACGTAATTAAATTAAACATATTAGTGGAGTATATATATGCTAAAAGATATTAAGCTTAACTTCAATTGCATGTAAATTGACAATTATTGGTACTTGGAATGACAAGAGGGATATCATGTTATAGCATATTATACATGGTGATATACGAAAGGCCATTTCTGTGATTGAATAAACATGATTGTCTAAGTTGATTAACGAAGGAAGCAATTGATTGAGACACTGAAAATAATAGGGGGTCAATATCACGTATTTAAAATCTGCCACATCAGTGTGGTTCTATTTTAGTATCTGAAGGCAGAAACAACAAAGAGAAAAAATAACAAAAATAAAAATAAAAAAAAGGAAAAAGAAAAAGGCATGGCTAGGGAGTTTCATATAGTTATTATACATGCTTAGAGCAAAAACAAAAAAAGAACAGAAAAGAAACATGATATTTTAAAACAAAATGTTAACCGTGGAAAATAGTGATGCAATCACTATAAATAGAAAATTGCAAAGAAGGCTCTTTTTTTTTCATCAGTAGTGACTGCTTTTTAAATAATGTTAATTTTTTCAACGGTCTGATCTATAAGTATTCATATTAAATATCTGTATCCTACAATATAAATATCCTCTCACTCATAATTAAATCGTTGAAAAATTAATCCAATAACTAAAAGAAAAGTAGTTCCACTACTTGTAGTGAAAAAAAAAAAAAAAAAAAGAAAGAAAAAGTTGAGCCTTCTCTACCATTAAAAAAATAAAAATAAAAAATAAAAATAAAAACCCCGCCTATTAAAACGGGGCTCATCACAACTACCACATAAGAATATTATCGGGACCTAACTCTGATCTAATTCTTTCATAATTGTATAAGTTGTCACGGTGTGTGGTGATGCAATAGTATGAACTATGAAACAATAATGCTGGTCACTATATATTTAAACCAGGATTTAAATTTTTTCGAAACAACATTATTAATAAAGGATTTGGCCATTCAAAGCTCAAAAAGCTAGATCATAGAATTGTAAAAACTTTGGTTTCTCCAAAGAAGGGTATATAAGCTTAATGACATGAAGTTCTAGAGCAAGAAGAAAATATAACTAGCATATATAACCTCTGAAATTATAGGTCTACAAAAGGCGTCTCTAATAAAAACATAAAAGTACCACCAAATAGGCAAATTCTATGATCAAATACCAAATGACAAGATGAACCCAAATGATCAATCTTCATCTTCAACGTCAACCACTTCTTCAACTTCATCATCATCATCATCATCATCATCATCATCATCATCAATTTCAATCACTTCCTTCCCTTTCGATGATGATCCACGGTGTCCTCCTCCTACATTTTGATCAGCCACAATCCAATTTCCATTCACCTTGATGCTACCACTCTGCAATGTCCCCACCAAATGAAGCTTTTACAATCCATGTTCAATATTAAAGATGACACATATGACTAATTAAACATAGTCACTACTATCTATCTTGACCTAATTATTAGACTAAAACTAATAATAAATGTTTATGCCGTGCGCCACGTATAGCATATGCATAAACCTAAAATCATTTCTAATTAATGATCAGATTAGATTGTCGGATTCTTTTAAAACATGATGCACGAGTATACAAATAACCCTCGATCATTTACAACAAATAATAAATAAAATTAGACTGTCGGACACCCTTAAAACATGACCGTTAAAAATCGAATATCCAAAACTATTAGATTACCACAACTTCAGTATACAGTTACACTAATGCACATCTAAATCTATTACGACACTATATTTCATGAGATTAACGTACGCTTATTAGTGATATACATATGCAAATCAGAATATATAGACATAACGTTATACCCTCATACATTATTCTACATGTTTCTTTGCAGTTATCACATGAAACCTATATGTGTGTGTGTGGGTCTATATATGTGTATATGTATATAGAGAGAGAGAGTTTAGATCTTTATGTTATAACCTGGATTGATCTGCAATTACATGAGAGCTTCCAAGAGATAGAATGTTCCCTGGCTGAGAAGAGGACTCCACCATTTGGTCAAGCATCTGGAGATCATAGGTGGTCAAATAACCAGCACCTTCTTTCTTAGTTGACTGGTAAACATATCCATCCTGGCCTTCAGTGTTCCTATTCATAACTACAAGACCAACCATTTTATACACATCAATCAGTTGATTTTCATTGTATGAAATCATAACAAGCAAAAAAAAAAAAAGTACATTATAGAGTTCACATGATTAAAAGTACCATATAGACAATTTTTAGTGTTCTTACTCATACAACATATACAATTTCAACTGTTGGGTCAGATGATTAAAAAAAGTACAATAATTTAAAAAGATCTGAGGTCTTGGAGAAAATCTAATAGTTAAAGATTGTACTCGAACGACAAGGTATTTGTTACTAGTACACTACTAAGTACAACAATTTTCTGTAATGGAAAATAAATCAAAGAAATTTTGTGGTAGAATGTGGGGAAAAATATATGTTTAAGGACATAGGAGCTATTTGTTTCGTAGGTTTGAGTTACAATTCAAACTTTCTCTTTAGTGTTTTCTCTCACAAAAATTTAAATTTAAATCAAAACTTTGTAAATGTTACCTATATTTCTCATAAACGATAAATTTTGACAATATTCAATCATATGTTAATGATTTAAATAATCTATCATTCATAAATTAAGGCATATATATATAGTATCTATTAGAATATAATATAAGTGTTAGCCTATTTCTAGTGGCTTAAGCTTTTAGGTTAAATTGATAAACTAAGATGACATATATATCATAGTTGAGAATTTCTACACACTGCTCATACAACATACATATAGGTTAGCCATTAGATCATGTGATGAAAAAAAAAAAAAGTACAACAGCTTTAAAATGATCCGAAGACTTGATGAAAATCTAATAATTCAAGATTGTACCCGAACAACAAGGTATTCGTTGATAGTACTTGAATATAAGCAAAAGATTTTTCTGTAAGAGGGGATATATATATTATATATTTATTTATCAAAGAAATTCTGTAGTAGAATGTGGGGGAAAATGTGTTAAATGACATAGGTTTATTACCACATTTCCAACTTTTCTCTCTAGTATTTTTCCCTCACAAAAATTTGAATTTAAATCAAAACTTTCTGTTTCAAACCAATAATGCTACCTATACTTCAAAATAAATCGATAAATTTTGACAATAATCAATCATCTACTAATGATTTCAAACAATCTATTGAATATAATATCATTGTTAACTCATTTCTAATAATTAGTTTAAGCTTTTAGGCTAATTGATAAACTAATAAGATATCATAGCTCTCCTTTATATGTTTGAACAGGATTTTATTCTCTTTTTATTTTTATTTTTTGAATATTTTTATTAGACATTAATTTGTATATTTATCTATGACCACACGGAAAGAGAAAAATATTAGAGGCTTAAATTGTTTGGATGGATCGATAAACTATCAATATCAAACAATTACTCCCTATCATAAGATCAAAAAATAATATAATAAGATAAATCATAGATTTATCTGTGAACAAAATAAAATTCTCACCATCTCAACAGCCCTAGGAAACCTAAGCCCAGCAAGCATCTGGTGAACACCTTGGTGATTTTGCTGCAGCTGATGATCAACTTCCGCCGGACCACCGGGCATCGACGGAGGGAGGGACATCGCCGGAGACTCCGGCACCGGCGGGGCCGGGATATGCAAACCGCCGCCGCGCAAGATCATCTGCTGAGCCATCGTAGCAGCAGCAGTAGCCTGATCATTGTTCCTCATCTTGCAGAGAGCGAGGAGGCGCTTGATGGCGGCCAGTTCTCGCTCGGCGGCGTCGACCTCAGCCTTGAAAAGGCGGACGAGACCGTAGCAGCCGCGCACCGGTTCCAGCATCCTGGCGCGGCCCTCGATGATTATGGAATCGGCACAGGTTTGCATCTCGCTTGGCTTGACCGAGCCGATCATTGTCCGGATGTTTGCTCGAGCCGAAAAGCCGGTTTTGCGCATCTGAATTCGTTCGTTTTGGATCGAGGGAAAAATGGAGCCATTTGCAGGCCTGGCTGCATCTTTTTTTTTGGCTTTTGCAGAAAGCACAGGGTCGGTAATCGATCCCGGCTTCACTCTCTTCTTCCCAGCATTAGGCATTGTTCTTTTTGGGTTGAGAGTGTGTGTATATATATATATATATATATATGTATATATAAATGTATTTGTGTATGAATTTTGGGGGGATGAAAATGAGTGAAATAGAGTAAAGGAAATGAGGGGGGGCTTATGTAGAGAAGTAGGCAGGGTTAAAGTTCTTTGATAGATGTGTGTTTGGATAGCCTCGTGGGACCCACCTTTTAGTGATGCTCTTTTAGTGATTAGCTCATTTTAAACTAAATTGTATTTTTTTCATCATTGTTTTTGTCTTTTTTTTGAAATTTTTTTTTGTCTTTTCTAAATTTTTTTTTTGTCTTTTCTGAAAAATTACTATTGAAACTTAAAAATCTTAAACTAAACTCATTCACCAAACACCCCCCTCAATATTCTTGATGTTTTTTGTTAACTTTTCTTTTTTACTAGATTTATAATCGTGGGACCCCACTTTTAATGATTTCGATAATAGCGACGCTTTTATCATTGTTTTTATTTCTTCAAGTTCATATCAATATTGTCGGTGTTCTTTATTATTATATTATTATTATTTTTGTTTAGGAGAACATGTAAGGGAGTTAATTTTTGTTGCTTTGGGACATGCATGTTTTCCGTTCAATATTGTGGCGACAAAGGTGGAATTTGTTCACGACATCGTGAAAGCGTTTTTAAAATGGATTATGTAAAAAGGAAATAACGTAATTAGAGAGTTCCCAAAAAAAAAAAAAAACACAGATAAGACCAAACAAGTTTTCCTATTATGATCATTAAATAAATATAGTTGAATTATTACATGGATGGTTAAGAATTTATGTTGTTATGGTTATAAATATTCTGGTTTATATACATAAATATACTACAATTTATGGTTCGGGACAATTCATTTGCAAGAGAAATGAATTCTATTCGAACAAAGAAAAAAAAAAAAAAAGTAACGTAACTATTTTTAATAAATGTCCTGGTTTTGACCCTCTCCTTAGTCCTTATATTTTTTGTTATAAATTTATTCATACAAATGAGAATGTAGAATATGTATAGGCTCTTTCATTTATCCTGGTTTCGTCCTAATATTTTAGTCACCAATTTCAAAATATAGGTTTTTTAATTTTAATTTTCACTTAGAGTGGAGAGATTTTAACTTTGTACTTTTAAATTGAGTTAAAGATAAATTTAGTTAATTTACACTATGTGCAATCACATTCAGAACTATAGTTTTATCATTACATAGAGTGTTAGTATTCACTAGTTTGGTTGAAACTCTTCTGTCTATAGTTCGGCGGCACAATTTTTCGATTTTTCTCACCGAAAATTAAACGAAGTTAACTTTATCCACATAATTGTGTCCCTGATTTTGTTGCATCCTTATCTTTATTTTCTTCTGAGAAAAAGGAGTTAATTCTTGTTGCTTCGGACAAGCTGCATGTTTTTCCATTCAATCTTGTGGCGACAAGGTACATTTAGTGAAGACTCGTGAAAGCGAAATTTAATAAACCGAATTATAAAATTAAATAAAATAACGTAATTAAAAGTTTCCAGGAAAAAAAAAAAAAAACAGTAAGACAAAACAGTTCTTGCTATTATGATCGATTAAATAAATATAGTAGAATCATAACATGGATAGTTAAGAATTTAATCTTGTTATGGTTATAAATACTCTGATATGTATACATATATATACTACAATTTGTGGTTCGAGTGTAGGGACATTTATTTGCAAGAGAAATTATTCATTCTATTAGTTCAAACAAGAAAAAAAAGGAAAAGTAACGTAACTATTGTTAATATTCATTTCATAAATGTCCTGGTTTTTGATACTCCTTGGTCCTTGCATAAACATTATTTTAATTTCTTCATATGCAAATGAGGAAGAAATTCATATTTCATATTCACTATTTATATGTGGAATATGTATATGCTCATTCATTCCCCCTGGTTCCTTCCGAATATTGTAGTCATCATTTTCGAAATACAGTGTCTTTATTATTATTATATTTATTTTAACTTGATATTTGAACGATTCTAACTTTACACTTTTAGATGGAGTCAGATGTGTTAATCACATGATTTCGAAATATAGTTCTATCATTATAAAATATTTAATTTAGTTCTTGTTGGAAGTATTCCGCTGTATATTTTAATTTATAGTTCAAAACAATTTTTCTGATTTTATCCTATTCAGCAAAAAAAAAAAAAAAAAAGTTAAATGTCTCGCATAAATGCCTTGATTTAGTTTGTAACTTTCCCTGCACATAATTTTCTTAATATGTACATATATATATATATACAGATTTGTATGACGACACTTTATTATTCATATGTCTCTTTAAAAGAAAGGAGTTTAAGCTTCCGTTTGTTTGTTAGTTGAAGATGAAATTTTTTAAGTTAGAGTTGGTTGACTTTTTAAAAACTAGTTATAAATTTTGTTGACTTTTTAGAAAAAAAAATTGAGATGAAAAAGTATAATTTGTTTGGAGTAAAACATGATTACCAAACAAAGCCTAATATATATATTCAATTAAAAGCATCCAGGTTCTTTTCTTCTATAAAATTATTTTAAATACTATCTATGAGGAAGAAGAGAGAGAAGTTATATCTTAGTAAATCTTGTTTTTCATCAATACGGTTCATTTTTTGATCCAACAGTCTCAAAAGAATGGCCGTTCTTATTTGGCAAAATTGGGATGTCGGACATGAGAGTTAACGTAAATATATATACATATTATGTATGTATATATGTGGGTGTGTTTGTCTTATATCTTTTACATAGAACTGTGGTTGTCGTAGCGATGAGCGCCAATCCATGTTGTTGCGTTGCTGGAGGAGGATGGCGGACTGCGAGTTACACAAGGAAGGCAAGCTATACTAAATTGTACACATTATGCGAAATGTACAGATTGTACGAACTGGACGGATTGTACCGACGGACTACACTGAGAATTTGAAGAGAAAAAGAAAGGAGATCCTAAGAGCTTACATTTTCTAATGCCGTATAGAATATTGGAAATTACGAAATTGTGATTTCCATTGATAAATTTAAAAATACGTACACATCGCAAAATCTAAATCCTAATCTAGCTTTGCAATCAAATAAATTTAAAATTGACTTGAGAATTTGTACAAACTACTCATACACCATATATATAGTTTTAACCATTAGATCATATGATTAAAAAAAAAGTATAACAACTTAAAAAAACCCGAGGACTTGATGAAAATCTAATAGATTCGGATTGTACTCGAACAACAAGGTATTTGTTAATAGTACTCAGCACAAAATTTTTCTGTAACAGGGAATATATCAAAAAAAATTCTATAGTAGAATGTGGGGGAAAATGTGTTAAATGACATAGGTGTCATTTATTTCGTGGGTATGGAATCACAATTCCAACTTTGCTCTCTTGTATTTTCCCTCACAAAAGTCTGAATCTAAATCAAAACTTTCTGTTCAAGCTAATGAAACCAAATGCTACCTATAACTCTAATAAAAAGATAAATTTTTAACAATATTCAGATCATCTGCTAATAATTTCAATAATCTATCATTTATAAATTTAGACATTCTATCTATTCGAATGTAATATTATTATTGTTAACCCATTTTCTAATAGCTAGCTTAAGGTTATGATATCATAGCAATTCTGTATATGTTTGAACCCTTGGTAATTTGTATTCTCTCTCTCTCTCTCTCGACGATTTTCATTAGACATTAAAATTTGTATTTATCCCTGTCCACACGCACAGAGAAATCAATATCAATAGGTGTTATATCATAGTATATATATAAAAAAACAATAATAATAAGAAGAATTCTATCTCTATCATAGAATTAACTATGAATAAAACAAATTTCTCACGATCTCAACAGCCCTAGGAAACATAAGCCCATCAAGCATCTGGTGAGCACCATGGTGATTTTGCTGCAGCCGATGATCAACTTCCGCCGGACCACCGGGCATCGACGGAGAGAGAGGGATAGCTCCGGAGATTCCGGCACCGGCGGGACCGGGATATTCAAACCGCCTCGGCGCAAGATCATCTGCCGAGCTATCGCAGCAGCAGCAGCATCAGTGGCCTGATCATTCTTGCAGAGAGCGAGGAGGCGTTTGATGGCTGCGAGTTCGCGCTCGGCGGCGTCGACCTCCGCCTTGAGATTGCCAACAAGACCGTAGCAGCCGTGCTCCGGATCGTTCTTCCCTGCGAGGCCCTCGGTGAGTATGGAATCGGCACAGACATCCACCTCGCTTGGCTTAATCGAGACGATCATTTTCTGGATGTTGCTCGAGCCGAAAAGCCGGTGTGCGTTTTGGTATTCCTTCGATTTGGTTTGAGGGAAAAGTGAAGACACTTCACAGAACATGTTGCATCTTTTTCTTTGGGTCTTGCAAGCAGCACATGGAGGGTATAAATAGAACAAGTCGTCTTCTTCCATATCACTGGACATCGTTCTTTTCGGGTTGAGAGAGTGCAAAGTATATATGTATATATGCATTTGCGTATGGGAAGGTTTAAAGTTCTTAGGTAGATGTGTGCTGGACAGTCTCGTCCCAAAACGTGGATTTCATGTTACGGGACCCACCTTTCAGTGATGTTCGATATTATCGGTCTTCTTTCTCATTCATTGTCTATTTCCCCTTCAGGTTCTATATTTTGGAGAATTTGTGGAGTTAATTTTTGTTGCTTTCGGACAAGCATATTTTCCGTTCAATATTGTGCCGAGAAAGGTTGTATTTAGTGAAGACATCGGGAAGCGAAATTTTAACTGAATTACTAAAAAGAAAATAACCTAATTAGGGAGTTCCAAAAAAAAAAAAAAAAAAAAAACAGATAAGACCGAACTATTTTTCCTTTTTTTTTTTTTTTTGTTGTTGAAGTCCGAACTATTTTTCCTATTATGATCGACGATTACTATATCTATATACTATAGTCGAATGATTACATAGATGGTTAAGAATTAATGTGTTATCGTTATAAATCTTCTGTTATTTTTACATATAATATGTACTACCATTTATGGTTCGGGAGCTGGGCCATTAATTTGCACGAGACGTGATTGATTTTACTCCAAAGATTAAAAAAAAAAAAAAAAAAAGTAACGTAACTATTGTTAGTATGCATTTCATAATGTCTTGGTTTTAACATTATTAGTCCTTACAAAAACATCATTTTAATTTCTTCATATACAAATGTGGAAGAAAATTCACGTTTCATGTTCACTCTATAAATGTCGAATTTATATAAGCTCATTCATTCACTAGTGTCCTGGTTCCTACCTAATATTATAGGCACCAATAATTTCAAAATACAATAGCTTTTCTTTTCTTTTCTTTTTTCTTCTTTCTTTTTAACACTTAATTGGGGAGTTTCTAAACTTTGTACTTTCAAATAAAGTCAAACATAATAATAATAAAGTCAAACATAATAATATTGCTAATTCATATATGAGTTTAGTCAGTACATTTCGAAATATAGTTCTATCATTAGACAGAGTGTTAAAGTATTCACCAATTTTTGTTGAAACTATTTCGCTATATTTCAATTTATGTTCGGGACAATTTTCTGATTTATCCTATTCCGCCAAAACAAAAAAGAAAAGAAGAGAAGAGAAGTTAAATTTTTCCAATAAATGTCCTGTTTTTGTTAACCTTTAATTCCTTGAACATAATTTTCTTACTATATATATATATATATATTTGTATGCATGTATGACAACAATTTATTATTCGTATATCTCTTTAAAAGGAGTTTATTTTCAATTCACAAGTGCCCAGGTTCCTGCCTTCAGCATAATTATTTTTAATTACAAGCTACGAGGAAGAAATTTATTATATTTACCATAAAAGAAGATGCTATACTGTATGAACTTTTCGGACTATACGGGGTGCATGGACTGCAAGGAATGCGTATGGAAATTATGACATACTCTTTTCATTGATAAATTCCACAATAAATACATATTAAAAATCTAAATCCTAATCTAGCTTTGCTATTCAAATAAATATAAAAGTGAAATAAATTAAAACCTAAACTAGATAGTTTACATAAGTAAAAATACAATCACTAGTACAGAATGTGGATATCACGACGGTTTTTAAACCGTCGTGGTAACATTTCCACGACGGTTTTCTAACCATCGTGATAACATTTCCACGACGGTTTTCTAACCGTTGTGGAATTCATGGTTTCAGATTCCACGACGGTTTTTTACCCGTCATAGAATAGGTAAAAAATAATGCCTAAATTATGGACATTTAAAATCATACCACGACGGTTCTACGCAAAAAACTGTCATGATAGGGTCCGCCGAAAAAAAAAATTGCGAATTCAGTTCATTCCCACGGGTGACAAATCCGGAAAATTTTACTCATAAAATCAACATTTTTTCTGGAAAATTCCCAAATTCGTGTTTTACCCAATCAATGTTTAAAGCAATCTAAATCACAACGACAATCAACAATCACCGAAAGGACGGATTTTGATAATTTTATACGGAAGAAATTCCCCAATCAACAATCGATCACATCAACATTATTGGAAGGAACAAGGAACATTGTGGATTTTTGACATTTTTTTGTTGGACAGGAAATTTTACAATCAATACCACAATCAACAAAATCAACATTTTGGACCGGAAAATTCCCAAACTCCGTGCCTTCACCCAAGCAAGATACATTTCAACTTACCGGATTGTGCAGCGTGGGTACGGGCGGAGAAAACTGGTAGAGAATGTAGGGGACGGAAGGAATGGTGCAAAGAGGGAGAGGGAAAAAGGCACGGGAGTTAGAGAGAGAGAGCATGCGGGCGAAGAACTGTAGAAAGGGAACGGAGGTGAGCGATAAATGGCGGGAGGATATTGGCCGGCTTTGGTTTTGAGTAGGTTTTGTATTAGCGAGTGAAAAAGGCTTCGGAATGTAATGGGGTGGGAAATACTGGTATTTTTTTGGGTTTTAATATATGCTCCAAAACAGTTGACAATTCAAAAATTTTTAAAATTCCCGCATTCATATCTACCACGACGGGTTTTTGGGAAAAACCGTCGGTGGGTAGGGTGAAAAATTTTAAAAAAAAATTTTTGACCTAAAAACCATGTGGTAGGTCAAAAAAAATTTTAAAAAATTCCCTCCTTCGTACCTATCACGGTGGTTTTTTCAAAACTTTCGTGGAAGGCGCCCGCTTCCACGACGGTTATTCAAAACCGTCGTGAAAGCTACGGCTTCTACGACGGTTTCGAAAACTCGATTCCGCTTCGTGGTTTTTACGTATTTTTCACAACGGTTTTTTTAAAAACGATCGTGAAAGCGCCGTCGTATAATCCACATTTTGTAGTAGTGACATTGTTTCTTTTCTCCAAAATTTATAAGTCTACATGTACACGTAATCTGTGTATATACGTGTATTAATAAGAATGCCCCAGAAACAATACATTTCTTAAATATTATCTCATGATTTGGATTTTTGCCCTCTTAAGTACAATGTCAAAAAAAAAAAAAAAAATATTTCAGAACAAAAAATCCAAATCATGAGACGAAAATCCTAAACATGTGAACTATTCAAATGACTCAACACGATTTTCTCCTATATATTAGTACATATCTATATACATGTAATAGTGTGTGTATATATCACTATTATGACAAAACACGTATAGTGCCATATAATTTATTTGTAAAGTAATATGTAAATAAATAATGACTCTAACACGTATAGTGCCATATAATTTATTTTACGAAGTAATGACCTCTATATTCTAATATGAAAAATACTATGATTAATATAACTGATTTGTCAATTAAAAAAAAATCTAATTTGTAGAAAGAATTTCAAACTTGCACGAATCAATTCCTGGTTAAGACTTAATTAATTAAAACGAAAAAAAAAAAAAACTGAAGTTAGTAAAATTTCGCCTCCATTTAGAACCCGTGTTTGAGATGATAATTTTTAGGTAGAAATTAGTTGTTTTTCAAAACTTAATATAATTTTTGTGCCCTTTCAAAAAAGACAAAAACTAAAATGAACACACTTAGGTGTGAACCTGCAATCCAAATGTATGCTTCATTTATGTTTTACCTTCCCACCAAACTAATTCACGACCCTATTTCATGAACAATATGGATGCATTAATTAGATATGAAAGGCACTATGAATTTCAACCACTAAGCTTAATAAATAACCTATTATTCGACTGTTGAGGAAATTGAATTATCCTTGGAAATGATAATAAAACGAACTTTCTCAAAAAAAAAAAAAAAAAAAAAAAAAAAAAGTGCATAAGAATCTACCAACAGATATTTTTCAATAATCACTATTATTTCTGATAATAGACTTAGGCTAGACAGTAACCATATCAAAATCTAAAGTCCCCAAATCGTCTTAATTTTAAATGCAACTGTAGAACTGAATCCGCAGTCTCTTTCTTAGCTTCGATTTAAACCTCACATTTTTGCAGAAGAATAGATCTGATTGATTTCAAAAAGGTTAATTATATAGTCTTGCATTGTTCTATTTATATTATCAACCTCTTCAATTGCATAATTTTTTTCTCCCTACAATTTTGCTGCAAATGTTTGTTTGCTATTTTTGGCAACCATGTAGCAACTTGTGCATCACATGGTTAATTCGCTAGACCCTATGGTAATCTGATATTGATGAATAAAATTAAAAAAAAAAAGTTATGAATTGTATTTTGGTGTTTAAATATTGACCAAAAAATTACGGCTACTGTAAATAACTATTTTTTGATTATCATACATTACTAAAGAAAAAGGGAAGGATATTATACAGTAACCATGCCGGATACTTTGGTCACCATGTAGTCAGCCAAGTAATAAAAACCAGATATATTAGACCAATTTTCCAGGATTTTCTGCTCTCAAAAAAAAAAAAAAAAAATATATATATATATATATATATTATAGAAGGATTTTTCAGGATTTCTGGTCATTTTTTTTTAAAATTGGCATTACTGTAGTGGGAATTTAAGAAACGGGCTTCCTTTTCTGAGCTCGGACTCCGACAAGAGTTTGAGCATTAAAGGCAGAGGTAGAACAAAGCATGTAGAAGTCGCCTTGGGTATTTTCTTATGGGAAAAGGTGACTTTGCTGAAATTATCAGAAGTTTTAGAAAAGATTAATCGCCAATCTCTTCCGTTAAGTAACTGACCATGTTAGTCCGTTCTTGCAAGAGTCAAGAGTAAAATAGAATTTTTCTACAAAATGAAAGTGAATTAGCATTTTTACATGAATAATTGAGGTAAATATCATGTTTCAAAATATTCAGAGTAAATAGCAGTAAATAATAAATTTATGAGGTAAAATGATTTTTTTTACGTCTTGTAAATATGTTATTTACTTAGTAATATACCATTTACCTTTAAAATTTCTATTTACTTTTAATATTTTAAAATCTTATATTTACTTTAATTATTTTCATAAATAGTTATTTACCACAATTACAAAAAAAAAAAAAAAAAAAAAATGATAGGGGCATCTACCTCAGAAGCCCAACAACTAAGTTTTAATTTTGGGCCTTCAAAATATTCAGAGCCCAGCAGTATCATCAATCAACCAACCTAGGATCTAGCAAAACGACGTCATTTCAACGTTTTCTCAAACGGAGAGAATCAGAATCATCCAGCACCGTACGACGTCCGCCCATCGTCATTAACAAAACTACACCGCCCAGAGAACAAAAAGGATCCTTTTTCTCCTCCTCCTCCTCCTGCGTTGCCAAAACGCAGCGTTTTGAGTCACTGCCGCTAACGAGACCGAGCCAAAGAGAAAACGACACAAAGCAAAGCGAGCCCTAATTCTTCGTCTTCTTTCATCTTGATCCTCCCATGGCGGAAAAACCCCAACCGGTTCGCGTACTTTACTGTGCGGTGTGCAGTTTGCCCGCCGAGTACTGCGAGTTCGGCCCCGATTTCGAGAAGTGCAAGCCCTGGCTCGTCCAGAACGCCCCCGACCTCTACCCCGATCTCGTCAGAGGTACCTCTTCCCTAAACCCTACTCTCACTCTTCACCATTCTCAAACGCACTTCCATTTTTGATTAATTTTTCTTACTCTTAGTTTGATTTGATTTATTTGAAGTTTTTGTTTTCGAATTGTGTAGATTCGAACGCGAAAGAAGCTGATAAAGTGGCCGAGCAGTTGCAATCCACTGGTATTTCTTCGGGAGCTGCCGGTGGAGCTGCTTCTTCCGGTGAATTTCTTTTACATTACATTTTTTTTTTCCAAATTTATTCTTATATATGCATCACATATTTTTGTGTGTATATATATGAGTTTGAATTGTGACAAATGTGAATCAAGGTTGTAAATTGATGAATGATCAGTTAGTTCTTGGGACCTTTTGCTTTTGTAGGAGATTTGAGAAACACCCTTGTGAGGAACAAAAAAGATGAAAATGTCCCTTTTTTTTTTTTTTTTTTCAATTTCTAGTTTTTGAGCGGCCATAACGAAAGCTGAATCGTCCTTTTATCGTTTGAAAATAATATTTCTCAAAACCTTCAACACAAAAGTGGCGCGAGTGAAATTTGAAGTTTTTAGTAATACAACATACTTGAAGTTTTCCTATATATCTGCACATTAGCCTCTTTTATCAGTTCAATTTCAGTTTTCCTATTATATCATATATGCAGAATATGAGACAAATACTGTGTGTCATTTGATTTTTGGCTAGGTTTCATACGAGCCTAACTAATGTACTAATGTCGCTGCTAAAAAAGGGTACAGAGCATTTTGATGCGTATAAATTCCGTTTAAGACTTTGAGTTTATCATATTTGCCGCATTTTGAGATCTCACCCTGACAGTTTCTTGTAATTGAAATATTTGGTTTGATGGCTGTTGAAAGATCATTTTTTGAAATATAGGTGTTTACAATGTTAGTATGTTCTGTAGATTTCAAAAAGTTTGCTTTTCCATTTAAACTTTAGTGACTCTCTTTTACTTTTCTGGTGATACATCAGCATCAAGCCAGAGGAAGTCAAACGGCTTCCAGGTGGAAAGATAAAGAAGAAGGTAAGTTTGAACTATTAAATACAATTGTGCACAAACATCCTCTTTGGTATGACATTTGAAATCAATGATATGGCATTCAAGTTTTTGGAAAGGAATCAGGATTCATATAGGTGAGTTTCTTCCCGGGTTATTCTGCAGGAGAAGAAGCCAGAAGTTGTCATTGAAAAGGTTACACGTAACAAGCGTAAATGCATCACCACTGTCAAAGGGCTGGACCTTTTCGGTGAGCAAAAATACTGCTTTGGATTTGCATTTCTTTTCTTCCATTGTAAAGTTTTGATATAGTTGCTGGCATGGTAACTTGTTTCCATGGTTACCTTTCAGGCGTTAAACTTAGTGATGCTTCAAAGAAGCTTGGGAAAAAGTTTGCTACAGGAGCCTCTGTCGTTAAGGTTTTATTACACTTTGGCAGCTGTGTTTCGTCCTAATCTGCTTTTTGTTGTTACAATATCTTACAATGTTATTTCAAATAAAGGGGGCCAACTGAAAAGGAACAAATTGATGTTCAAGGGGACATAGCCTATGACATTGTAGAGTTTCATTACAGATACCTGGCCAGATGTAAGACATTCATACTGTTATCAACTTTTTAACATATTGTGTTTTGTACACACTTGTACCTGCGCTTTCTTTTTTTCGTTCGTTATTAGACAAAAACATATCATTTTAGCTATAACCATCGGGAACTTTCTATTCATATTTATAACTTGAGCCCAAAGTAGAGTTTGTGTGCCGAAGAGTGTTAGCACGGTGGAGATAAGACTTTGTATATAACTTCGTAGACCAAACATTTTAGACTGCACTTGTCTTATCAACGCACATTCTTTATTGTGAACATAGGACTAAGAAAATACACGAAAGTGGTAGCAATCTTGCTTTGGAGGCGAAGTTATCAGCATTTTGAGTACAAGGAAGGGATTTTCACATAATTAGTGTTGCATACATGTCTAAATTGATAGCGGAGACGTTTCTTATTTGGTTCTCTGTCAGATGTTTTGTAGTGGATTTGTCCAGTTTATATCACCTCTTCTGAAGCCTGCCTAGTTTTACATTACGCTATTAAGCCAAGTGCATCTTTCGTCCATCTTTTCTTCACCTTAGTACTAGATATACTTTTCCGGGTAAAATTGAGATGAATTTGTGTTTTACTTTAGCTAAAACACTTCTACTTTCTGTTTTAAACAGGTCCCAGAAACTGCAATTTCTTTATAGAAGACGGGAGAAAGCGTCCCGCTGCTTAACGTTGTAGTTGGGAGGATAAAACAGAGCGAAATTTACTATCTTCCTCCTATTGGCATGGACCCTTAACCAGATTCACTGTTCTCTCAAAGTATAGAGCCGTTGGAGTTGGCAAACCAAAAAGGCCAAGGAGAATTATTATTATTATTATTATTTTTTCTCTATACAATTTTTACGAGCTTTTTTCTTCTTGCAAGAAATGTATTATGGTTTTGCTGTTGAATACTGTGTTTGAATAATTGATGTTCTATTGTTCTATGTGTATGGGAGATCTCTGTAGCTTTTTTTTTTTTTTTTTTTTTTGGTGGTCATGTCCAACTAAATGAATTTTAAAGCAGGAAGATTTCCCCATGTCATCATATCTTTGGGTTTGTTACAGTAGGAAGTAGTGTATATGATACTTATTTTGTGTGACAATAATTTTAAAATGCATAAGATATAAATATTTTCATATTTTTTGTTACAAAAAATAGCAACGTCGTAATCTTGTTGCTTTTAAATCTTACATGTAAGACCATATGGTCCTCTCAAGAAGGATCAATGGTGAAAACATGGGCTGTCCATTCTGGGTCAGGCTTGGTTTGTTCCAGCCAGGCCGGGTTTGTCCACTAGAAACAAAAATGTGGATTGCTCCTCAAAAAGTATTCTTTGTATGATTGCCATTTTATGGTTTCTCGGTTGAAAATTGAATTTTTAAGTTAGAGTTGGTTGATCTTTTTTAAAAAAAAAAATTAAGATGAAATAGTATAGTTTTAGATAGAGTTAAACTTAAATGTCAAACAAAATTTTAGTTTTTTGGCCTACAAATCATATACATCTCTATTTAAGATGCTATTTTAGTATTTTCACAATTTTCTCAAATGGCAGTCTAGTCCGGTTTATGGTTCGGCGGGTTGAGGTCAGTTCGTTCATTCGTTTGTTTGTTTTTTTTTTTATATATGGAAACCAACTACACAAAATGTGGGAAGTTGTAATAATTAATATTTTATGAAAGTAATTGAAGTAAATAGTAAGATTTAAAATATTCGAAGTATTAGTAAATTTTTTATAAAATAAAAAATTAATTAGGTAAATAACATATTTACAAGATGAAAATAAAATATTTACCTGATAAATTTGTTATTTACTACTCTTTACTCTAAATATTTAAAAACATGTTATTTATTTTAATTATTTGTAAAAGCTGTTGTTTACGGCTATCACACCTAAAATGTAAAATAAAAAATAACAACATTATGGGGCATGAACTTAGGGTCCAATCTGCCCACCTGGGCAGCCTGGTTAGGCCGGGACAGACTGTGAGTCAAGAAAGTAGGGAATCGACCGGTCTATTAGTATGATTTATATCTACAACTCTATGGAGGATTCAAGTCATTGACTTTACCTTTTGCCTCTTTTTTTTTATTTATAATTTTATTTTAATTTTATGTGTGGAGTTGACCAAGAGAAGGTAGTTAAATATGCAATTCTATGGGTGATCAAAATGATGTCATTTTTATACTTTAATAGTACTCTACAATGAATGTGCTTCAAGGGCGTGTTTCCGCACGTGGGGTTTGCTGTAGTATTGCACTTGAATTGGTGGATAAAAATGCATGAATTCAATTTCAACGGAGGTGTGGACATGAGCATTTTGCAAGAAACAAAAAACACCCAAACTAAGATTTTGTCGGCCAGGGAAAACAAAAAAAAATCTTTTATTATTAATGAAAAACCCCCCAAAACTTGCACAGGTTTTTTTTGTGAAATCAGAAAACACTGCTCGAAAAAAATGGTTTCCAACATAGGAGTGTTCTTAAAGACTATGCAGAGAATATTGGTCGTGGCCATGTTCTTAAAATAGAAGTGAAAAAAATCATATTCCTGTGGGAATTCAAGTAGTTTAGTTGAGTACTGGCCTATATCTATAAATATATAGATCAAGTATACATGTATACATACACATAAATATATCTATACACACGTACTTGGCGGTGCTTGTGTTGAGATATGTTGTTCTTTAATATGGTTTGACTATTACATTGCCACCGAAGGAATTGGTTAAAGAGTATGCATTAAAGTTCTCTATTTTTACCATAAAATTTTATGATTGGGGACTTTCTATTTTACATTATGTGTGATTGTATCATAATAGTTTTATGTCGCGTGTTATAAATTTTTAAAATAAAATATTACTAGATAAAAAAATTTTAAAATAACTACAACGATTAAAAAATAGTTTTATACTGATAAATACCAAAATAAGAAAACCCTACCTTAGAGGCTTCGTAGTTTTGAGCCTCTGTCTTCTTTTATTTCTTGAGAAAATCTCGAGGAAATATTGCCCTTGTATAATGATTTAATATGTCCTTTCTTAAATGTTATAAGATTTTGGTCCTCATTTTCTTTCACTATATATATGGACTAAATAAGACAGAATTCTAAGAAAAGGACACGGAAAAAAAAAAAAAAAAAAAAAGGGTGAGTTAAGCGTTATGATAATTTTATTTAATTTTTTAATTTCTCTCTCTCTAAACAACAGACAAATTAAGGCTACCACCTTAAAACCCTAAAGCAAAGAATTAGGCGTTTAGTCTCAATTAGAAGCGATATCAATTATAGAAATAACTGTTTATATTAGTAAGCAAAATAAGGAAACAACAATAAAAGAGAATCGTAAATTTGTAAGCGGGAAAAATCACAAGGAATTATATATAAGTTTGATTATAATGGTACCTAAACATTGATTAGTGCTAGGTTATAATTAGTTAATGGTCATTTTCCAATAGTGATATGGGCGGCTGAATATCCCGAAAAACACTGACGAAGGAATTGATTAGCAACATTTATTGGAAGGATTACGTGAATTTATTGGAAAGCCAACTAAGCATCAAGTAATTTAAGAAATTAAAGAAAATTAATGTAAAGGGAAAATTATGTAGTGGCAAGGTCAAGCAAAAAAAAAAAAAAAAAAAAAGGTTGACTTTTTCGAACATGAGTTAAAAATAAATTAAAAATAAATTTAAAGCACTTGGTATAATATATTGTATTGATCTTCTTGGGTCAGTCACACTTCATTAAATCTTATAATGCATTTTTTAAAAAATGACTAAGTGGAATATCCATGCATACATCATCGAATCACTGACATTTTCGACTCAGTCTCATCAACGCGATTATTTATATATTTATTTTTTCCCTTATTCTTTAATTGTATACATTATTGTCATCAGCAAATATATTTTCAATACCACAAGAAGGGAAAAAAAAAAAAAAAACGTAAATTAAATCTTCATTTAGTTTGTTTTCTTAAGAGTAATTATGTCTCTTACATATGTTGCAAATGCGTAAGGATTTGTGCTAGTAACTCTACGTATGATCCATCTTTGACTCTACTATATATAGTCAATCTTTCTTTTTTATTTTTCTTTTAATTTTTAATGTTTGACTTTTGTTTGAACGAAATAAGTCCTTACTTCCAAAGGGACCGCGGATTGCGTATATATGTGAGAAAGCATCCACAATGCATATTATACAGTTTTTTTCTTATTAAAAAGGGGACGGTGGTGTTTTCGTATCCTTATCTATCGTTTATGAAGAAATCTAATAAATTTACAAGTGAAACAGTATTAAAATCTGAATCATTCTTCTATTAAGTTCAATCCAGATCCAATCTATTACAAGTTCATAATTCATTTAGAAAATGTTACTTTTTATACCGGATCTTATGCATATTTGAGAGTATGAGGTACTAATCGTATGTGAATTTGGAAAAACGTACACGTTTGTAATATATAAAAATAGTCCAATTTAAAAATAAATAAAAAAACTTAAAAAGAATTATATACATACACTGTATATGTATATATAGATAAATAAGAGATGCCAAATTATTAATCTTTCCTAATTACGTGTATCCAACCTCTATAAATACAACGTTTATATTGCCCTGTCTACACAACATTTACTAAGGATTTCCTTACCTTCCCGTTTCCAATACTCTCTACACAAAAACCACTAGTTTCCTCTTTCCTTTCCCTATCTCTAGCCCCCCTAAGACCCTTCTTTTTGCTCTTTTTCCCCAAGGAAAAATGTCACAAAAATATCACAACTTCTCAATTCCATTACACTTCAACTACATGACTAATTTCATCCTTGTAGTTAGTACCCTTCTCCTTCTTTCCACCACAACCATGTCCCAATCACCGGATTCGATCTCGGACAAGTTCCGAAACGACACCGAGTCGATCAAAATAGCCTCAACCGACTACGGCCACATATTTAAAGAAATCCCAGATGCAGTTTTCCAGCCAACTTCCCCAGACGACATCAAAACCTTAATAAAAATCGTGAACGACGACGCAAACTCCGGTACCGATAGTCCTCTTAGTGCCATAGCTCCAAGAGGACAAGGCCATTCAGTGCGTGGACAGGCCATGGCTCGGAGTGGTATTGTGGTGAATATGACGTCCTTGGACAGTCATGGAATTGGGATTAAACTTGTTGTTTCGGAGAATTCGAATAATAATTGGGGGCCTTACGTTGATGTTGGAGGTGGGCAGATTTGGGGTGATGTCTTGCGTGAAACCCTAAAGCATGGTTTGTCGCCAGTCTCTTGGACTGATTACTTGTATCTAAGTGTTGGTGGCACGCTTTCCAATGCTGGAATCAGTGGCCAAACTTTCAAATTTGGTCCTCAAATTAGCAATATCCACGAGTTAGATGTTATCACAGGTAATTGACTTCTATCTTTTTCTTTTTTTTTTTTTTTTAAATTAAGATTATTCTTATTTATGTCTACTGAATTTTTGGGCCAATCCCACTTTATTTCCGAACTTTAAAAACTCATACTTTATCCATTAAATTTTGAATTTAACCCCGCTTTACTACTTATATCAGAATTAGAGACGGAAGTAATTAAGTGCGGTCATATGGTGCAGTCATGTAGTCTTTTTTCATTTGTTTTTAACAAAATCCTAACAAAATAAATTTAGTAAGACCAATTCTCTCTTTTTTTGCTTGTTTTGAACTGAAATTCCTATAAAAGAGATAAAGTGAGATTAAATTCAAAATTTAAAAGGTAAAATGACAGTTTTTAAAGTTCAGATAGTAAAGTGTGAATGACCCAAAAATTCATGGGACATGGATAAAAATAATCCTTAAATTTGTTTAGGGGCTAGAATGGAATCTCATAAAGGAAAAATAACCACAAATAATACAATGCAATGCAATATAGTATAGTATAATATAATATAATATAATATATGGACACTTTAGAGGAAGACAAAATTGAGATCCTAGACTTCAACGAAAGAAAACCACCTCATAAAAACCCCATTAGCTAAAAAAAAATAATAATAATAATAAACTAGTTTCAATTAAGGATAAATTAAACCTAATTTCATGCACCAAGTTGGGTGGACATCATTAAGTGAAATTTCTTTGTCTATCTTTTTCATCCCCCATAATCAAATAATGTCACATGTTCTATATATATGTAGTTTTCGTAAGAGGAGAAAATTTCCCGTTTATGAAATGATTGCTTGCCTTTTTGTCCTCTGCTTTGGTTGGCCTACAATTCCAAAGATAGAAACTCCAATATGCTTTTGTTATGCTGAAAAACCTAAAAATGAAACAGTTCTGATTGATCAGTTCATAATTTCCCCACTTTGTCGGCTCTTTGGGTTTGTTTTTTTCTTTGTAGGATATTAGAGTGGTGTAATAAGCCTATATATATATATACACACACACATATATATCCACATATGTATATATATGTATATTTACACACAGACACACACGATATCAACCCTTTCCAAGAACCATGTGCGATATCTGGTTGCAAGGCGTAATTTTGTAAAAGATCACATGTATGCCCGTCATGGGCAAACTTTTTGGCTCTTTGTTTGTCAAGGGTGGGGCTCAGTACGGATTCTGGATAATCACATATGTTTTGCATGTGACTATATATTTTTTACACTTCTTAACGTGGAGAGGTTTTACGATAGGCTCTTTTCATTTTATATTATTGATAGGAATCATTTTAAATTTTTTGATTAATTTAAAAAAAAAAATATGATCTATTAATGTTCACGTTAAATATTTATAACACACAACACAAAATTACTTCAGTCATAATTCTGAGAGTTAAAAAATTAGCCTAATGACTATAATTAACAAAAGTGCATGTTAAACTTTTTTTTTTCCTTTTATATATTTGTATGTATCAAACATAATTTAAATAGTTAAAAATTTATATTCTACTGAATGCTTTAATTTTTGGAAGACTTAATTTCCAATTACTTATTATTTCTCTGTTATAAGGGACTGGAAAATGATCAAATAACTCAATTTATGTCCTAGTTCCATTCTTAAAACTTATTGGCTAAAATGTTCAAGTTTGCATCATACCATAATATTATTTATTCAAGACAAACAAAAAAATATATAATAATTTATTCTGACACAACAAAATTATTAGGTACGATTTCTAACCATGAATAAATTCTTCAGACTGCTTTTTAAATTAAGAATTGTTCTTGATAATTGTTGTGCATATGTTTCACAAATCATTAAACTTAATTAATATTTATACCGAAAAAATCTTCAACTACTTAAAATGATATCTAACTCTCATGTATACACACGCGCACAACACCAACTGATAGTATTTTATTCGAAAAATGTTGAATTTGAGTCAATAACTGCATAGGTCATGTCTTTATACACACACACACACACACACATATATGTAAGGTATTGAATTTGAGTCTATGATCTCTATGACACCGTTTTCTTGGATTTTGTGTATAGCTTATTTATGGAAGCAAAAGATTAACATAGGAAAAAAAAAAAAAAAAAGAAGATGATATCAATGATAAAAACTAAGTTAGTTGACGATTATTTAATTTCCTCTACTAATTACGTGTGAAATCATGCTCAATCTAATTTTAATTACATAAGATTTGAAATATTATTACTATGACGTTTGATGTCATGTGTGATAAATCTTTTTAATTCATTATCATCAACGGAGACAAGGAATCAAACAAATCAAAAGTCAAAAAAACTATATGATATAAAAATATATATAGTCTAGCAGCAGTTTTCTCCCCTCATATAGCTTTTGGTCAAACATATAATAATATATATAAAAAATTGGAACTATACATGTCACATCTATCGCTGTGTGGAAGATTGTTATTGGATTAATCTAGATTTGAAATATTATCTTACGGCAAACTCAATATTCATACCATGTTTGCCGGTTTTAAATGACGAGTCAAATTGTTAAAAAAAAAATTATATATAAACAAATTCTTAAACATGCCGTAATAGTAATTTATTAGTCACTAATTAGTTAGTTAATTAAGGTTGTTTAATTAGTTATACATGATTTTCATTATCCTCCTGTACAGGAAAAGGTGACCTCGTGACTTGTTCAAGAAGCAATGCATCTGAGCTATTTCATGCAGTTCTTGGAGGTTTAGGCCAATTTGGAATTATAACTAGAGCAAGAATTGCCTTAGCTCCAGCACCAACTAGGGTATGTACAAATATATATATACATATATATATATATTTGTATGCACTTTTTTTTTTTTAATGAATCGCGAGGGCGAGATCAGATATCGAAGTTTACTTGTACATCCTATCTAATATATATATATGTATATATAAATGTATAGATCTACAATTTTGCACTCTCTAATTTCATCGATCCATGTTAATTACTCTTTTAATTATGCTTTTTTTTTTCCTTAGGTTAAGTGGCTAAGACTGCTGTACAATGACTTCTCAGCCTTTAAGAGAGACCAAGAAAAGTTGATCTCAATGAGTGGAATAATGGGAAAAATGGAGTGAATTACCTAGAAGGATTTCTTCTAATGCGACAGGGTCCTTTAGATCTTTCCTTTTACCCAGTACCTGACCAGTTGAGAATTACTGCACTTGTTACTCAATCCGGCATCGTGTACGTTATGGAACTAGCCAAATATTATGACCAAAGCACCCAGAATTATGAGGACAAGGTACCTCACTTAAGTCATAATCTCCGTCTTTTCTCATTATTCTGTTTTTCAATTTCTCTCGCATGGTTTCAGACATAGTCTAACGGTATGCTTAACTCCACTATAAGGTGTTAGTAAGAATCCCCTGTCCCTAAAGTTGATTTTTAAAAAAATCTCTTATGATATCATCAAGATTATCATATTTAATTTTTATTTTTTAGGCATGTTTATTACCAACAAAATAACTAACAACCTGTTAACGTCACAGAATCCTTGACTATACATAAAAAAAAATTTGATAGGAAAAAGTATATGTTTGACCAAAGGTTTTAGTCACAAAACAATGTTTAAAAAAAAAAAAAAAAAAAAAAAAAAAAAAAAAAACTATCACCATAAACAATGTAGTGTGAATAGAATAGTATTTCATTGACTTGGTCGCTTAAAAAAAGAAAATTGTGACTAAGTTACTCGCTAAGTATGAATCTATTGGCCTGCATTTGTTTTCTAATTGATACTAAATTAACCCTAGCGAGTTATCGTCGTACTTAATCGATGTAAATTTGTAGGGCCTGCAAGTTCTGCTCTATCTGTTAAACTTTGTTCCTGGATTTGCATTCAAGAAAGATGTAACGTATTTCGATTTTCTAAATCGAGTGGGAAGCGAAGAGACAACGCTTCAGGGACTAGGGCTTTGGGAAATTCCTCATCCATGGCTAAACCTCTTTGTCCCAGAGTCAAGAATGTCAGATTTTGATTCCGGTGTTTTTAGGGGCATCCTTCTTGAACAAAAAGTGCCCGCGGGACTCGTTATCGTTTACCCAATGAACCGAAATAAGTGAGTTTATGTTTTCTTTTGAACTAAAAACTTTTGTAAATTAACAAATTTATGTGTCACATTTTTTTATAATTATTTTTTTAATTGTGCAGATGGGATGTAAAAACGTCCGCGGTGATTCCCGATGAAGATGTTTTCTACACCATAGGTCTTTTGCATTCAAGTTCTTATAGTGAATGGGAGGCATTTGATGAAGTAAATAGGCAAATATTGCAGTTTTGCCATGAAAATGGTATAAAGATTAAGCAGTATTTTCCCCATTATGAAACTCAACAAGATTGGAAAGATCACTTTGGAACAAAGTGGGAACATTTTCAGCAGATGAAAACTCAGTTCGATCCCAAGAAAATACTGTCCCCGGACAGAAAATCTTCAATACTTTGTAGGGCATATTAATTTTGAAGAATAAGAAAAAGGAACAAAAATCCTTCACTTCTCCTTTAAATAAAGGCTTAGTCTTTTTAGTGTTATTATTTCTGTTATTAGTATATTTATAGATATGTATCCTTATGTTAGGCATGTTCTTCCTACAAACAAGTTAAAATAATAAAATGGTAGTTACATTTCTGATTGATATATCTAGTTATGTATGTGAAAAATTTATATTTATATTTATATATATTATTACATTGTTAACTTGTTCTCGATTGGGATATCTTTATAAATCCACCTCACTACGTTAATAATTAGCGTCCTAATTCTAAGTCAACTAGAGTAATTATAAAATTCATTTAAGAAAATAAACAATCATAAAACACACAAATTTTTATGCATGTTCATTTTAATATGAAACTACATATTGTTTTAACCGGCCGCCGCGATAATAATTCACTATGATGATCAAGATATTTACAAGAGAAATTGCATATTCTTTAAACTCTTTGTGGTTCTTTCTCTAACACCTCTCTAATAAATAACCATAATGACAACGTTCTCTATTTATAAAAAAAAATAATAATAATAATAAAAAAACCTAGGATAATCGAAATTTCAAATGTAAAATCTTCAAGATACGTATTTTTTTATAAGATATATTAATTAGATTGCATAACTTAACAAACTCTTACTAGCAAGAGTTGACATTAAGCTTATATTCTCTTTGATGATCTTTCTAGAAGTGAACATAATTTATAAGGTCATAAATTTGGTAGGAAATACTTGTCATTTTTTGGAATTATTTGCAATTAAAATCGGTGCCTATATCTATATACAAAATGTTTATATATTGATGAAGAATTTGATGATTAATGTGTATCAATCTAATTAAAATATATTGACTTTTTATTTTTAATATCAGTTATTTTTACTCATCATTTATTAAAAAAAAAAAAAAACCACTTATGTATAACCCTTCAACGCTAATATTTATGAGTGTCTTAATAATGGTTGGAAATTCCGTATACAACTTGATAAGCTGCTAAGCAACCTTTTTTCATTATTTTGTTCTTTAGGAAAATTTTAAGTAGACCAGCAACTTCTTGAAGTACAGGGATTGATGCTGTTAAAGGGAAACAATATAAGTACATATATATATATATATGTATATATACACACACACATACATATGATCACCTAGTAAATAATGAAGTAATATTAGCTAGATGCCCTGCCATATCATCTTATCAAACACGTACAAAAAATGGACTATAATGAATATTCATTTTTCGACCCTTTTACATATCACTCTAATAATTACTATCTTTTTACGTAAATTAAAAGCCTGTAATAATTATAAATATCGTAATAACATATTAGTTAAAAATAATTAGTCAATTAAATAATTAACTAACATGAAAAAAAATTATAATACTTTTAAAAGGATACGAAATAAAATAAGAAGAAAAAGATACGTGAGCTGAATCCCGTGAATAATACGCTCTAATGTTACAGAGTGGAATTAAACATCATTTTCTGCTTGCTTGTTGCATAGCCATATTCATATTAATGCACTTATATCATCTCTTCAAGTCAAAAGCTCCCCATTCCACCACTAGCTCAACCAGTTCCACAATATTGATCACTTATCCATGACTTTCCTTTTCATTATATCTCCTCTTAAATATTTATGATCTTTGACACTTCATTTGTAAAAGACAAATTAACGTTGCAATTAAACATTTAAGGCATATATATAAATACACACACATATATAGATGTGTGTGTTGGATTTCATAGGGATAATTTTTTTTATTCTAAATATATAAAAATACTATAGTCTTGGTCGTTTTTTGGATGAGCAATGCTAAGTAATCACTAGTAGAAAAATATATATAGTCATGTGTAAAAAAAATGCGCTACAAGGAATTTGTTTATATGAGTCTCACGTTGCTACGTGAAAAACTCTCACATACATATCATAAATAGTGCAATATTATATATATATATATGTGTGTGTGTGTGTGTGTGAACTCAAGACCTCTCTCTTGTAATATTTACTTCTAACGTTGAGCCACACTACATACCAGATTTTTGTTATCTTATTTTTAGAGCAGGCTAATGAGGGTTTTTTTTTTTTTTTGGGGGAATGTATCTGTTTGTTTTTTAATGCAAGGCATAAGGTAAACTTGGTTGTGATGCCATGTGCCGGCCCAACCGAACTCATTATAAGGGTATCTAGCTCGTGCCGGATCTTTATATTCTTGGCGCTAGCTCATACACACACACACACATATATATATGCATATATATATATATATATGTTTGTTGATTAGATAAAACATAATAATTATCCTATATATATGGCATGGCGAACACCTGGACCCCATAGACGTTCATACCTTGCTTTCCTTCTAGATTCCTAGATATAGAAAAAATATTTTGCACGATTTATGTGAAATCCACACTAGATTTCGTTTTCTGGATCAGCCGATCTTACAAAGATTCTTTTGCTTTTCACTCATGCATAATATAATGGCTGCCAACTGCTGGCCAGTCTGTACATATATATGTTTGTTGACACCAAGAATAGTTATATATATATATATATATATAACTATGATCTCTCTTCTTAATTATTTTCTTCTTATATAATTTATAAAAATCAAATTATTTAGTTTGAAATCAAAGAAAGACTACAGGTATATTGTTTTCCATGTGTTTCTCGGAACACTTTGCAAAGATATATTTTTTAATTTTTATTATTTTTTTTTGTTCCTCCTAATTTTCTTTTACTTTTATCAATCGAGTAATTATCACTTTGAAATTAACGAGCAAGACTTGTTGTATTTCTGCAAGTGGAAGCAAACAATTAGACATATATATTTGGGAAGTAGTTATTTGTCACCATCTTGATTCTGGCCTAAACACGTTGGGAGGTGGGAAACTCTTAGAATTTTACATGAATATATATAGATCAATAAGATTTTGAATATATTTACATATATATAGTTGTAAGTATAGTCACAATAATTTTATATAAAATTTTATTATAAGATGTAGAATTTGAATCTTTCACTTCAAATTCAATATATATATTTAAATAAATAAAAAGAAAAAACTACAACATCTTCTCAAATTTATTAAAAGGAAAAAAAGGAAAGAAAAAAGAATCAAGCCTCAATGGCAAACCAAGCAAATAAAAAAATAAATAAAAAAAAAGCAATCCTTCATAGTAGGTAAATGAATCCAAAATAAAATTCAATTCATTCATAAATCTTGAAACTCTTTCGCTTTGAACACAAAATTTATAGGTACTTTTCTTTTTCAAATAAATTATTATGTCTATTTGCATGTTACTGAGTTCTTCCAATTTATCTTAAGATCTCGAAACCACAATCTACATTTCATTGTGAGCAAGTGTATAATTATCAAGTTTCTCTCCTGACTAGTTGGTCGTTGTGCTTGGAACCTCATCAATATAATATATCCGTCTCTATTCAAAGAGGACGCGAGAATTACTTTGGTGCTTATTGTTATATTATTTTTTAGATTTGACGGGCGTGATTGAAATGGTACTTATTGGTTGATCTACAATGTTTTTGTTGATTCATGAGTCCATTCCTTAAATATTAGTGTTTTGATATGAGTCTCTATGCGTATTCTTCTCGTAAGATGTCAGTGAAGATGACGCCATTGATTTTTTATTTTCTTTGATATGCAAATGCCTAGAGATTGAAGATCCAAGAACATAGGAGATTGAGAGCTCCTTATTGGACAGGGTGCTATAGCAACACTCTTGCTGCTAATTTTTTTCTAAGGGACTGAAGAGTGCAACTAAGAACTTGGAATTTTAGAATTTTATAACTGGATGGCATGAATGCTATGCATATTTTCAACTTGATCAATATTGATTGTATTTTGATCCGGTGAAGGCTTGTTGGATGGAGCATATTCCTCCACACATATATAAATATGGTTTTGTATAATTATGTCATATAATGTAGTAAATGTGTACTAATAATTTGTTTTCAGTACAACGAAATACAATACACATATACATATATGACATGCATGTGAAAATGTACAAAAACCTATTGCATGTTATGATGTACAAGTGTTGATTGTGAAGTTGATTCTACGAAAACATAAATCTAACAAAGCAAATATTGTTTTTGTTGCTATTCCTAAAGTCAAAGTGGTCGCATCAATCTAGGCCCAGCTCGATATCGTCGTCTCCTGCAAGTAAAATTTTTTCCCTGTCACATTCTGTCACCCACCAATATATATGTGTGTGTGTATATATATATAGAGTAATATATATGGTTTCATTTTCATCAATAATATTAACACAACTAGTGGAAATAATTAACAGTGGTCCAGCCCTAGCACTACTACACACCCCTCTATTATTGTTTCCCAAAAGAAAAAATCTCATACAAGATTTTCTTTTGATATTTTTCATATCGAAGATTTTCTTTTGATATTTTTCATATCGATCGTTTTTTTCTTGATCATCATATCTTTTATCTTTCAAAGTTGGAATGATTCAATTCAAGATTTTGGGGACACGTTTTTGCCCGATTCAGCTGACGTACGTTCATATCTCACACAAAGGTGCTTTTCACAAGATCAGCTCTAAAGATTCATCAAGGAAAATATGGATATAACTTCAAACTGGTCTTAGTTAAGAAAATTCTCAAGAATCTATATATAATTGATTATATATTGATCACGAATAAAAGGTAGTTAAAATGGTTTTGTCCAACAGATCACATGATAGAAACACTATATATATATATATATATATATATAGTTTCAATGGTTACTCTAATATTTACTCATCAGTGATTATCGTTTTTTGAGTCGTTCGATATAAATCAGATGGTTGTGACGAATTGGATAGTTGACTAAAAAACATTTATGGCAATTAATAAGCATTGAACATATAAAGCTCATTAAATATGTTTTTAGATAGTTAACTTGTTCTTGACCTGCTCTATAGGTTTTTTTAAAATATTTTTTTAATTTAAATTAAAACTAAGATTTGTTCCCTAATTTTTAAATCTCGTTCTTAGTCATTTTCATTCCATTTTTTTTTTCACTATATTGTTTTTTTGTTGATTCATATATTGCAGTCTCTGTTCTAAAAAAACTCCGTGTAAGAAAAAATCCATTGTGGAGGAAAATATTAGAGGCAATTAGACAACAACGAAAACAATAAAGGGACAAATCAACAGAAGATATAATCACCAAAGGCCTTCAACCTAACCACCTATTAAGCACATATGAATATCCAACCACCTATTGACTATAAATATTTTTTTTAATAACCAGTATTTAAGTATGAGGTCATTTCATTTTACAGAACTCAGAAAACTTAGACATTAGTATATGGGAAGAAATAAAAAATCGAACATATGAATTCGATATGGTTGTATGAAATTTTCATATGCGTTAATGAAGGATGTATTTTGGCCAACAATGAAATTTTTTTTATACAGAAATTTATGAAAAGAGAGAGAAAAAAAAATTTGTAACAAAATAAAAATGGAAATTAAAATTAAAAAGGAAAGCACTGCATTCCATCATCAAATCTGGATTTTGATTCCAGAATTGATTTGTCCACTTTTTTTGTTTGTGCCTAATGTTTAGTTAAATTTTTTTTTTTTAGTAATTCTTAGGGTAAACCAGTTTTTTTTTTTTTTTTACCTATTAAAAGAAATCATAAAAAATGACACATCATCAAGTACAATTAAAGCATGCACTACTCTCTATTATTTTATCTGATTATAAAAAAAAGAATAATCATTAAAAATTCTTCCATATATATATTTATATATTTATATGTCTTGGCATGTTCCATGCACGCTTTCTTTGGTTCTATATGTCTTGGGGAATCGTGTCACTGGGGAAATATCAATAAGTATGACTATATCTTTGATTTGTAACGAGCCTATTGGATTTCCATGTTGCATCAATATTGTGTATAGCAACAAGAATTATGGGTTTTTAACAAAAATAAAATAAAAGAGAAAACTCTTCCATATATATATATATATATATCTTGGCAAGTTCCATGCACGCTTTCTTTGGTTCTATATGTCTTGGGGAATCGTGTAAATGGGGGAATATCAATAATTACGACTATATCTTTGATCTGTAATGAGCCTATTGGATTTCCATATTGCATTAATATTGTGCATAGCAACAAGAATTTTGGGGTTTTAACAAAAAATAAAAGAGAAATCAAAAAAGAAAAAAAAAATCTTTGTTGGTAGCATTAGTAGATATCATGTAAAGCAAGCAGTACTATATACATGTTGCTATACATTGTTTTCTAGCATGCATTATTGAAAGGGTAAATCATTTCTATGATCTTTTTGTTGTCAAGTTGTGTGTATTATTGTTGTCCATATCCAAACATTGGGGGCAGAATATCTCAATATCATATGTACTAAATTGTCCGGTCATGCTTTGAGGTAAAAAAAAAATCTCTGGTTTTATGTTCTAACTCTGTTCCTTTTCTTATATTCCTGTCCCTTTTCATATCCTCTAATAATTAACATCAGATCATATCATATCAATTAAAATACAATATCAATTAAAATATCATATTAATTAAAATATTTTAAAAAGAGACTGCTGATAAAGGGACAATAAAGGGAACAATATGTGAAATTTCCCCGAGATACACCTCTTGAATAGGATGAGTATATTGTATATTGAGGTGAGTTTCGAAGAAATTTCTAGCAAGGCCCAGCTGTTAAAATGGAGGTTATATAATATGAGAGATCAAATAGAATCAAACGTCTAATTGGACGAGAAAGAAAGAAAGAAAATTGGACGAGAAAAAGGCCTAATTGAACGAGAAAATTCACCATGGAACTTTAGGTTAAATTAGACAAAAGATATTTTTATTTTATATTTCTTTCCAAGCTCAAGTTGACCAAGATTATATTAGTGTCAAAGTCTGCTCAAATAGTATTCAAAATTGTGTCTAAATATAATCTTTGGTGGATTTGATTGCAATCTTGAATAATGTCTAGTCTTCGCAGAAGCTTCCCAAGAAAAAGACAATAAAAATATGACTATTGACTTGTTGGCAATAGAGAGGATATAAACAAATCTATGAGACACGACATGTGCAAAATTCGCAAGCCAACATGAACCCGCGCACACTCTGTACTTAAAACGTTTGAGGAACAGCTCCAACAGGGCCACTTGTTATGTTACCCTACCATATCTCACGTTTTTGCCCCATTAACGTTAAATCTGCATCCTTGTATGTATAAAATGCAATCTAAATTTCACTATTAAATGATAGAAAAAACATCTTAATTGAAAAAAAAATAAAAAATTGTCAATGCTTGAAAACATCAAGAAATAATTACACAAAAAGTCTATTTTTAGAACCCCATTTTAAAATATGTCTATCTTTTGATAATATTAAATAAATATCTCTTTTTATAAAAACAACTATTCATAACACCTATTTTTCCCTTTTACTATATTTATTATTATTTTCTCTCATCATAATTCTTTTTTTTTTTTTCCTTATTTGTTCATCATAGTTAAATCTTTATGTTAATAATTAGTTATTTATTATAGTGATTGCTTGTTAGTAAGATTTAGGTTTTTTATAAACTTATTTCTTAAGTATGATTAAGGTTTCTTAAAAAACCTAATTTTTTATAGTATGATTTAGGTTCTTAAAAAACCTAATTGTAAAGGTATTATGATAATTTTATTTATTTATTATTATTGGAATTATTTTAATAGTTAGTTTTTAAAGTTTAAATGTCATATGAAATTTTTTTTTAATGATAATTACCATATCATTATGATACTTTTTTGAATGTGGAAATCATAAAGAAATTAAATAGATATTTTTTCTTTCCTTTTTTTTATCAATTCTTTACTTGGTTATATTCAATTCTTGATGAAACGGTAATGTGGTCTTTATAAATATCAAATTAGACCTTTCTATAAATAAAGGAAACAATAGACATATTTTAAATCATAGTCTTTAATTTAGATATTTATGTAAATAACCCAAAAATCAACCATTTTCGTTTGTTAATTAAATTGCTAGGTTGATATCTAAATTTTTTAGTTTGTGCAACTTTGGTCCCTATTCTTCTTCTTCTTCCTTTTTTTTTTTTTTTTTGTAACTTGAGTTACCTAAATTATTACAAACGTTACTACAGTAGTACTTTCCGTTAATTTTTGGACGGAATACATAAGCGAGCATCAATTTTTTTAATCAAAATAAATGACAGATTCCATTCAAAAATTAATAGAAAAAATTATTGTATTAACATTTTGATAGTTTTGGGTTATTCAAACTACGATGAAAGAACACAGATCAAAATTAGGCAAACTTAAAAGTTTAAAGACTAAATGAGCAATTTATCCATTTCTCCCCAAAATGTTCTTCGACTCCATGCAAAGCCAACTTCGTATAAGTGCAGACTTACGGCCACTTGGATTTTGCATCATATAAAGCCGAATAACTGTTCTCTTTTTTTCTTCATTTAATGTCTAAAATTGAGATACATTGATGCATCCTACAAACAAAAAATAATACGGGTCTTAATATATATAACTCCTTTCATTCTTGTTTATGATCGAGCTCGCCCGCTATATATATATATATATATATATATATATAAACAATAGGGACAAGTTTCATATTTATCCTTCTCTAACTTTAGATACTAATAATATCCTTGAGTTTTAATGTGTAATATTTGTTTTCCAAAAATTATAATAGTCTTGCAAATTCAGTCCTTTAGTTTGTGGACGGAAATCGTCACATCTGACATGAAGAATGTTAAGAAATGATGATTTTACCCTCTTAATAACCAGATAATATTATTCAGAAGCCAAAATTGAAGTATAGTCTAATCTGAGTTTAAGGCAGAAATAAAAATGGGCAAATCTATAAATTTTGGAAAAACTTGTCCTTGGGTGGCGATGAGGGAGATATTGCTCGCAGTGGCACGGGAATGATGATGATTCGAGGAGTGGGCATTGGAGATCCGGAGCATGAGGGGTAGGGTTTGTCATCACCAGATCCACCTATATGATCAGTAATTAGCTGAAAGTTATAATTTAATAGGGTTCACCTAATTCCTCATCCTAAATGTCTTTTTGTGATCGAGCTATCAGTGAATTACATGTTGTACTTTCTTTGTGTACAAAAAAAAAAAAAAAACTTGTTATATGATAATGGACAAAAAGAAAAATACATTGAGAGTGTTTGAATATCACAACTAATAAAGAATGGTTCATATCCCTGGATCCCATGATCACCTACTTTATGTTAATGTGTTGTTTAGCATTGTTTGAAGCATCTAACTCGTGAGAGTTGCACCACATGATGATCTCATAGGGAGGCCAGTGTCACAAGCGGAACTTAACAAGTGAATCAGGTATTCTTATACTTGGGCTTCGTTTGGCATTTCAATTTAACTCTAATTAAATAATATTTTTTCATCTTAGTTTTTATCTTTTTTCTGAAAAATTAATAAAATTTATAACTAATTTTTAAAAAATCAACCAACTTCAATTTAAAATTTCATCTCCAATCGATGAACTAAACGCAAGCTTAATCTAGACGCATTGATACCCACTCTATTCCTTGTGGTGTTGTGGTATCGGATATATACACTGTTGTAATACATTGCTCAATAGTTTTTGTCATGAGTTAGTAGGTCTAAATCACTCAACTTCACACTAGCTTTAGCTAGAGCACACCTACTATATAGTTATAGGTCATCAAAGGACTAGTTAAAACTGAAAAAATAAAAAATCATAAAAATAAAAAAACTAATGATCCAAATTTTCACCGAAAAATAAGGGCATCAAGTACAGCATACACGTAGGATTGATCTAAAATATGTTAGATCAGAAGGGCAAAGTCATGGTAAATGAGAAAGAAAGACAGAGAAAAATAAAAATATAAATAAAAATGAATTTTAAAAGAAATGTCAAAGTATGATGACAGAATCCCAAGTACATCATCTAACTCTCGATAGAATCGAATCTTTTCTCTCTCTTTTTTTTTTAAATTTAAATTTTTATTTTTTTATCTCTGTCCTCTTTTCTGTGATTGGTGGATCCCATTGTGATCTTCTCCATTGATACGCCCATGAAGAGGCTTATCTGTCCATATTGACTGATTGACGTTGTCGAGTAATTCCACTACAAAGGACTGAAACCCTCTTAGCACGAGTTTGACCTTTTAGACTCTATATGTTTAGCTTATATACATATATATATATATATATATTCATATATAAACATAGAGGTGTATATATTCATATATAAACATATAGGTGTATGTATATTTATATGTACATTAATTGCATGGATCGTCGTTCCATAAATACATGAAACAATACTCGTCCACTTTGGATTTGTATAGATTTTTTTTTTTTCCTGTCACTTTTCTCTGTGGTAAGTCTCGAATACTACAGTTTGTGTGGGGTGAGCTATAATGAAAGTTGATGCGATCTACTGCTGGAGAATTACTTTGTGTTGGCACCAAAATTGATAGGGAATCGTTTGTATACATAAATGTGTGTGTGTGAAGGAATCATTTGTAACAAAGCTTCAAGAGCAAAATTTATTAAAGAAATATAGAACTATAACCTCGATCGAAAGAAAAACTAGAAACTCTAAGAAAGTGTTTAAGATAAAAGAAATCATTTCTAAAGTAATAACCTTCAAAAGATGCATCCAAATTATAATTTTATGTACATCTAAAATAAACTCAAAACTCATAATATAAAATTGTTCGGATCTCCTATATTTATCTCGAAAGCAATCAAGTGGCAAATAAATCAGCATGATCAGGCTCAACCATCATTCTTCTTGATGGTTCACTACTCCGGATGTCGTTCTCCCTCTCGTCTACTGAGATCTTACAAGTCAAGCTTATTTCCAATTTGCTAGGACAATATTTTGGGTCTACAGTCAGGTCACACGCTCTTTTCCCTTGTAACGGATTCCTTTAGATTTTTTTTCCTCACAAGTTTTAATGAGGCTTCGTTTGGATTAGATCCTTAAAGTGTGGCTTAATTAGGGTTTCTTACTGTTCTCTTAGTTATTTTGGGGAGTTTTGTTTGTTTGGGATCTGTTGAACCTCGTTGCCTTTGGGATAATTTTATTTTTAAGGTAATTAGCCCATTTAGTCCTTAAATTATTAACATTACTTTAATCTTTGAACTTTTGACTATGATAAATTACTCCCTAGATTTGTGTTTTTTTATTAATATTGATCCTTGATACTAAAAAATTGAGGAATATTTTTTTTTTTAATTTTAACAGAGATAATCATATGTTTTAAAATATGTGATAAAATGAAATTTCACATAAATAGTTACGCTATGTGTAAAATGTCATTTTTACCACTGTAAAACCCCTTGAAAACTAGAATATTTTGCACTTCATATAGTAATTTCTTAAAAATTTTAAGTTATTATACAACATGGATGTGACTCTCTTTGTTAAATTTCAAAAATCTTTCGTGAATTTTAATATAAGATACCAAAACTATCAAAATACAAAGGTTCATATTGTAATTTGTCAAATTAAAAGTCCAAAAACCAAAGTGACATAATGTAAATAGTTCAGAGACTTCTTTTACTTTTTTTTTTTCTTTTTCTCTTTAGAAAATTTAGGGTGGAGTTCTTGATGCATGATAGTTTATTTAATTGAGTGCCAACTTAGTTAGATTCGATGTGTTTGAACTTCTTAGTGCTATCCATATCTCTTCATTTATAATATATATATATATATATATATATATACTCTCAAGTCTATAATTAAAGAAAAACAGAGGTGCCATAAACCATTAAGTAAGTCTTGAGACTGCAAATCATAACCAGCATTTGTTAAGAGGAACTTAATTTTTATTAAGAGGAGAGACTATAATATAGCTTCTTGTTTCAAAAAATTTAGTCCTCACGTGGAATGGGGTTATAAAGTCCTAAAAAGGTTTAGCAATTTAAACCTAGTGTGCCTGATTCTAGTGAGCAGAAATTCAAGGAAAAAGTGATCTCTTGGAACAACGTTCGACCAAATTACCATTATACTATATGATAACAAGAACCCAAACTGAACCCTAAATGCATTTCACTTTAAAAAGAAAAAGGCCAAATTAATCTCATTTTAAGGAGAGGAAAAGAAAATGTTTTAATTTTGAAATGGTTTTTTACTCTCATTTTTAAGGGTAACATTAAAAGTTGTTGGGGAAAATTGAAATTGCCAAAATAAACTTGGGGTGCGAAGAAAAGCAATAACACCCAATGACGAAGGCACTTCAACTTTTCATTATTTGTGTTTTTATATGTATTTGATCAAAAACTTTATTTTGGTTCCCCAAAAAATTAAAAGTTAGTAATTATTGACTCATTCTCACCAAATTTTTGACTTCATCACCACTATATACATCAACATTCTGCAGGCAAATTGTCTTTTTTGATTAATGTTATAGCCTATTAAAGAGATCTTCTCCATTATATACATCACCACTATATACATCACCACAATATATTTTCATCACATCATTATCAATGGAGAGAAAATCTGAGTGGTTTCATTTTACTCAACTGATCAATATATATAGATATATATATATATCTTCCATATATTGTCTGGTCAATCTCTGTCATGTTAAAGCAGCACTTAAGCATACTGCAAATAGGTCGCATGGGAATTGTGGTATTGATACAAGCCAAGTGTTACTAATATATAATTTATATATATATATCATAGTTTTAAGATAAAAGAAAAAAAGAAAAGAGAAAAAAGGAACTGTTTGCTCACGTAAAATGTGGGAAACACACCTTCATGACTAAACCTTTGTCTGCCCGCGACAACCTCAAAATCTGAGCCCTCTCTGTGCATCAGATCTCACATAATCCGACGCATGATATATGCACGTACGTACTTTTCTGTTTAGGGCCATAAATGGAAAGATGATTTTGTCTTTTTCCCTTTTTTGTGGCATCTAATTTTTGTGGTGCATATTTAACATACATGTGTATAAGTGAGCCTAACATTAAAGGTTTAAAGTTATTTATACTATATATAAATATATATATATATATATATATATCATTATTTGGTAGACAAAAGAAAGATAAAATATATTGATAATCATATCACGAGGATATATATCTGTTATCCACTAAGCACTCATACTTGTGTTAGCCTTCTCTCTTATTACAAAAGACAAAATTTCATTTTGATCACTTATATATTTTATGAAATAAATTTGGAGAATTCTACTATCAATATAACCGTCAGATATATATGAAAAATGTAAGCTATATATATTATTTTGATATGATTATTGAATAAATCTAACATTCAGAACCCTGCACGATTACCTATTAGAAAGATCATTTTCTGATTTGCTCTTAAAAAAAATTTAAAAAAAAAAAAAAAAAAACTACTCCCAGATGAAATGAAGTAATAGCAAATGAATAAAGTATCTCTTAGCAAATGAAATGAAGTATCTCGTACTATTGCTAACTAGCCAAAAAAAAAAAAAACGGTAAAGAAAAGAAAAAAAAAGTTTTTTTATGTTCCACTATATAAATGCAAGCAAGTACTAATGCTAATAACTTTGCAATAGCTGACAACTAAGCTTGATCACAATGTCCTTGCCTAATTATTAATTGATTTTTAATTTTCTTTTCACTAATTATTATATCTTGAATCTAATATAAAAGGACAAATTAAAGGTGATATATTCCTCATCACTTCCGGCCTGTGCGAAAGACTCGTACAAGTTAACGAGGACCAACACAATATTATGCACATTAAGATTGAGTACGTGAAATGTGAAAACACATATACACACACATAGATTTTGGGCGAATGGTATTTGAACATGTGTTACATATTTACATACGTGTGTGTATATATGTATATATGTGACTGTTAAATTTTTCTTTGATCACGTGATCTAGTTGTACTGAGCTGATCGGCTTGGATCCCCAAAAAGATTTCCAATATCTTAAAATTAGTCCCCACCCACGAGCTCTCTAATCTCTACGTTTCTTCTCTCTCTCTCTCTCTCTCTATATATATATACATATATATATATGTTTATATATATACACAATTTGTTATCCTTCTGCAACACCTCTTTTGGCTCTCTCTGTCTTTTCTCTTTCTCTTTTCTCTTTCTATGTTTACTTAAGCAACTTTGTGTCATATTTGTCCTCAAAAGCTCTATGTCGTGCATTTCCATAAACCCCCCTTTTCCCCCACTGTAAAAAGTTAATGGGGAAAAAATCGTGAGATTTCTCACTACACCATCAAAGTCCACTTTTTTGACAAAACCTGTCCAGATTCACATGCATATATTCAGTTAATTAAGCGTTTTTTCTTCTTTTAAAAAATTTTCCAATAAAATATAATTTATTATGCCTTCCGTGTATGTAACAATTTTAAGCCTAGCAAAAGAAGTTAGAAATGGCACGTAAGGAAATTCAATGAACCAATTTTCCATATTTATAGTAACTTTAGGTCATATATATATATATTTATATATATACTACATAAATGATAATTGAAAAAATATCCAACCCATTTCTTGTAACTTAATTATTTGCTAAATTATTTCCCATTCGCTTTTCGTTAGGTAGAATACCTAACTATGACTGTTTAGACATGTGGAAAGGTAAGCTTAGTTGTTCTCACGACAATAAGCTTACTAGATCACAAACCTATAGCTATCAATTATAAGTAATATAGCGAGCTGTTAATGATATACTAGTTAGCATTTAGCTTCACTAAAAACATTTATTTATACATAGAATAATACGTGCATGTTGCACATGAATGCCAAAGATTACATTCTAAACTATAAATATAATTTGTATTTATCTATATATACATATACATATTTCTCATTGATGTAATATTTCTTTTTGATGAGACGTGTGTGTATAGATATTGTAAATGTGTATTATATGTTACATATAGTCAGTGGTAGAGTCAGCTTATTGTTCCGTAAGACATATAATATTAAATGATTAACTTTTTATTGTATAAGGATCACTAATTTTTAGTGGGTGAAAATGAGAAAAATGTAAAGTTTTTTTAGGGAAAAAATAAAAATAAAAATAAAAACTTCACAAATCTTTGCTCAGTCATTGGTGGCTAGCCACCCCTGGATATGGTGGAAGGTCTCTTGCTATCCGATAGCTCCTCCTACCTGTGAGATCTTAGGTCAAAGATTATCTTTTGAATGGGTATATTTGTTAGTCTATTAGGCATTTCAAGTCAAAATCTTTGCTTCAAACCTGAAGATATCTTTGTCTGTATCAGAAATAGAAAATTAGAAAAAAGTACCAGTATGACTATAAATTTTCTGGAAGTCCATGACTATATATTCATATAATATGTGTGTACTATTTATTATTTACAATATGGTTCATTCTCTTAGAAATTATAATATGTATTTGTTGAAGCACCACTACAAAAGAACTTGATTACTATAAATATTTGTAGTACAACACCCCAATTATTTAGGTTGCAAAGCCAAAATTCTTGCGATTTAATCCACACAAGATTCTTGTATGCATATTATGACATTGTTTTCTAGCTATATTTTTATATATGCATGACGAATACCTCTTAAGTAATCTTTTAAAATTTCTTAAGAAAAGAATAATAATTCTTGATAGACAAACCCTAAAAATATTATATATATATCTCGAGTTTGCACAATACCATTCTTGTACTAACATACGGTCTTCCTAAAGATAGTAAAAATAATTAGAAATCAATTAATTAAGAAAACTTTACTTCTCTCTTTAATTTAGTGGTAAACATATCTTAAAGAATCCTAACATAATTAATTAAAAAGAAAGAAAATCAAGGTTAATCAATATGACCCAATCTTGCGACAACATATGGGCTGCATACACACACACACACACACATATATATGTCACTAGTCTCCAATTAGACTTTTACCAATCACATGTAGAACAAAAACAAAATCTTACATTGAAGAAAAAATGTAATTAATGTCCCCTAGCTCCAAATCCATAAAAACTCAAAATTGAACACAATAGCTTGCTTCATGAGAATTCCTCCAAAAACCCAAATAGAAAAATCTCACACACCCTTTTGATTGTTACCTAAATTTGACCACTGTCCATCCTTGAAAGAGAAACCCCAAAGACTCTCTCTCTCTCTCTCTCCCTCCCTCTCTCTTTCTCTCCTCAATAAAATATTAAGTGTTAAGTGTCCCATGATTAATAAATTGGGTAAAATGCAACTTGACCAAACTTGACGCATCTTGACCACATGATCTCGATCCGACGGTCGAGATTCATTGGGTTTGGTACAGCCCGTGGCCCCCACAAATTAGGAAATATTAGCCCTCAAAATTGGCCCACGAGTGATTGGAATTTAGAGGAGGGTTGAAATTAAATCTGTGGGTACCTATGGAATCTCAATGGTCATGATGATGCTCTCAGAAACCCAAACAAGACGCGCAACAAGTTAAAAAAATTTTAATTCCCTTGGCACGAGTAATTCATGAGTAAGTTAAAAAACAAAAGAAAAAACAACTAAGAAAAAAGATGGAAACACATGAATCCGATATGTTGTCCTTGCGTATCTTTGACAAAGATAAACAAATATATAGATTCATATATATATATATATATATATATATAAACACACACTATTTTGTTAGGCCAAGCTAATTAATAAATATATATAGATACATGCATATAAATATATATATTATTTTGAGTCAGTAATTGTCTAAAAGTTATAGTTTAATAAGGTTTACTCAATTCTTTCATCTGATCAAGGTTTTTGTGATCGAATTGCCTTGTGAGATGTGTTTGGTTGCTTGCTTTAGCAAATATCTCCACTCCCATAGATTTTCTTCTCTCTTCTACAATTATTTCTCCCATGCAATTACTAACCACTTTCCCTCAACATGCTTTATATAAACCCCTCCTCCTCTTTCTCTTCTTCACACCAACCAATCAATACCAATTTAAAAAAAAAAAACACTACATTCTACTATCACTTTTTCTCTCCTCTCTTCTCTCTCTCTCTCTCTCTCTCTCTCCAAGAAAATGGCTGAGAATAGTTTAATCCAAACATACTTCATGCTCATCTTTTTCATAAGCCGTTTGATAATCACCTTGGGAAAATCAAAGCCTCGGATTAGTAGTGTAATCCCACCAATTCTCCTAACCAAAGATGTCGGATACAAACTCCGTGACGATCCCGAGGCCTTAAAACTTGCATCAACCGATTACGGCCATATCGTTAGAGAAATCCCGTCGGCGGTTTTAGACCCATCTTCCACAAGCGAAATTGTTGGCTTAATAAAATCATCTTACAATCTCTCCGTTCCCTTCCAGATTGCTGCTAGGGGACAAGGTCATTCGGTCCGAGGTCAGGCCATGGCACAAAACGGCGTTGTGGTGAGCATGACCGCTCTCAAACACCACCGGAAGGGGACCGGGATCCTCGTCTCCGGCGACCCTTCTTCGGGCTACTACTACGCCGACGTTGGGGGCGAGCAGCTTTGGGTTGACGTCTTGCATGCCACGCTGGAACATGGACTTGCACCGGTGTCGTGGACCGACTACCTGTACCTCACCGTCGGCGGGACGCTATCTAATGCCGGCATTGGCGGACAGACCTTCCGGTACGGCCCTCAGATCAGCAATGTGTACGAACTTGATGTTGTCAACGGTAAGTCAAATTTTAAGTACCGATGATATATATATATATATATATATATCATTATCATTGTTATTGTTTTTATTATTTAACGAAATGAGGTCTATAACTTCTATTTTAAATCTGAAAGTTTCAGTCCAAAAATTCCTGAAATAGCCTTATCGGGTTTACAGTGATCAATATTGTTTAAGTACTAAAAAAACACACAATTTCTATATGTTACATGTGTGGTTTTTGACTAGTCTATAACTTTAGCAGCCTAGCTAGCTGCCTATCACTTTTTTTGTTTTTTTTTTGGGAAGTCTTGTTTTATATGTCACTAGCTTTAATATTTTTCACATTTTTTACAAGTGGGAAAATGACCAAGTTGATACGAGGACATGATATATAGTATCTGTTAAAAAAAAAAAAAAAAACATTAAACAAAAGTCATTATCGACATCCTTTTTAATTAGTAATGTAGGAATGTTACTCTGTTCCAATGGGTCCTACGCGTTTGGAAATTCCAGGACAAGTTCACACCAGGTGCTTCTGCTGTGTGGACACTTTTTTTATTGATTGCATATGTTCCCTCCAGCTAATTATATAATTATGTTGTCTACTGTCCAAAGTCGTTACATGTTTTTACAATTTATTATATATATATATATATATATCTATTATTTTCCTAGAAAAATGGACCTTTGCATGCATGCAGTTATTTTTAGGGTTTACTTTCAAATTTGGGTCCTTTTTATTTTATTTTATTTATTTATTTTCAGGGAAAGGAGAATTTGTGACTTGCTCTGTCGACAAAAACTCTGAGCTCTTTTACGCAGTTCTTGGTGGTCTTGGCCAATTTGGAATTATAGTCAGAGCAAGAATTGCACTAGAGCCAGCACCAACGAGGGTATGCATATTATACTCAAAATTTTGCTAATGAACAATTCTCAGTTTTTTCGTGAAAATTCTTATTGTGAGTGTGGGAATAAAAGTCACACATTGACTAGACATAAAATTGAAAATGTATTTAAAAGGGTCTTACGCTACTCTTAATACGTTGTTTTTCTGGGATGAAACCATTGGTGGAGCTAGCTTATTGTTTCAGTGAGTACATACGTTAAAGAATAAAGTTTTTAAGAGGTTTAAAAAAAATGAGAAAAATATAAATTTTTTAAATATAAAATTGAAAAGTAAAATAAAATAAAAGTTCACTGGCCAGGACATGGGTGGCTCCCCCTAGATAGAACGCTAAGACCCGTGATAAATGCATTACCAATAGAAATAAATAATAATGTTCCAAACGTAAATTGCTATTTTCATGCTGTGATAATATTTTTGATCTATTTTACTTTTTTCATTTTTATGCACGTTTATTAATATTTGAACACATTACTTTTGATTTTATTTATTTATTTATTTTATGTGATTATATAATTGTCTTGCACTGATCTGCAGGTCAAATGGGTACGGATGTTGTATAGTGACTTCTCTGCATTTTCCAGAGACCAAGAACGATTAATCACAATCAACGGCCGGAAAGACAAGAACGCACTTGATTATTTAGAAGGTTCACTTCTGATGAACCAGGGTGATCCTAATAATTGGAGATCCTCCTTTTTCCCACGGTCAGATCACTCCAGAATCATCTCTAAAGTCACGGAGCACAAAATTATCTACTGCCTAGAAGTGGCCAAATTATATGATGATAGCTCAAAAACGTTTGTGGACAAGGTATAATTATATAAATATAAATATATATATATTTATACGCATATACATATATATTTCTTTGTAGTAAACAAATGGTTAAAGATATTCTACATTTTTGTTTAGGTACTTCAACATTTGCTTAAAGGGTTGAGTTTTGAACCCGGATTTATATTCGAAAAAGATGTGTCGTATGTGGAGTTTCTAGATAGAGTCCGTGGGGGAGAGCTGAAGCTTCAATCACAAGGGCTTTGGGAAGTTCCTCATCCATGGCTTAATCTCTTCATCCCGAAGAGTCAGGTTTCCGATTTTAACGACGGCGTCTTCAGGGAAATTCTCCTAAAACGAAACATTACCACAGGGCCTGTCCTTCTCTACCCCATGAACCGGAACAAGTAAGTCTAATTTCCACGGATTTTTTTTTTTTTTTTTTTTTTTTTTTTTGTCTTTTCCTAGTATTACTAAAAATTATTTGTCACTAAAAATCAATTTTGGTCATGACACGTGATTAGTACAATTTTGACCTAATTCAACAATCAACAGTTTTCTAGTAGATCTATTTGTAATTTTGTTGGTATATATATATATATATATATGAACCAAAATTAAGTAATTTTTGTGACCGAAAATTCGTGCAGATGGGACAATAGAATGTCCGCGGTTATACCAGATGAAGATGTGTTTTACACCATCGGATTTTTGCATTCAAGCGGGTTCGATGATTGGGAATCGTTTGATCAGCAGAACATGGAGATATTGAAATTTTGTGAAGATGCTGGTATTGAGGTTAAGCAGTATCTTCCCCACTATAAAACACAGGAAGATTGGATGGAGCACTTTGGCTCAAAATGGAGAACTTTCAACGAAAGAAAAGCTATGTTTGATCCAAAGAAAATTCTATCTCCAGGACAAAGAATTTTCAGTTAGATCATGAAATGCAAATCTAAATCTTACTATTATCTCGATTAATTCGGGTTTAAATATAATATATATTTATATATATATAAATAGTAGGTGGATTCCTTTTTTTTTTTATATATATATTTATTCTCCTAATATTTTGTGAAAAGTTGTTATAATTTAGCCTGAGCTTGAGCTTTTAGCTGGTTTAAAATTTCCACATGTACAAAGGGGAAATTGAATGGAAATAGATGTTTAATATTAATTTTGTAGTTAGTTTTTATGTCTTGAGTAAATTTTCATACATGATCTGCAGTTTGTGTTCATGCAGTATGGTATAACAACGTTGCACATTGATTTCCTACTGTGTTTAATCCAATTATATATTACAAAGAGCAATTAAATCATAGAAGACATAAATAAATTAAAACACGCAAGATTTGCATCGCCTCACCTTCAATGACAAAGCTACAATTACTTTTAGCCGTCGTAATAATTTATTATGATCTTATTAAAAAGCTTAACAAGAGAAAATCACATAAATCTAGTTTCTTTGTATTTTTTTTACTCTAACCGTTCTAATTTGTACTCAAAAACTAAGTTAGTAAATAATTAATTAATAAGACAATCAATTTTACAAATGTGAGATCCCAAATTACCTCTAACAAAAAGCACTTCTGAAACAGCCTTGTTATTGCAAAGCTAGGTCGGAAAAGGGGGAAAAAAACAGAGAATTTCTAGAGTAGATGATCCGTGATGGTTAGTTGTGTTGTCACTTTGTCACAATGTCAAAGGTTCAAAAGTTTATAGAGAGGTACAACAGAGTAATGATCATCCGTATATTAGTATTGGCATATATATATATATATATTAGTTTAAAACATGTGGGACATACATGATTAGATATATTTGAAAAATTTTATTTAAATAAGAAAAAAATATTTAAGTAAAAAATATACAAAAAAATCAACAAAAATATTTGAAAATAAAATTTGAAAAAAAAAAGAAGAGGTATAAAAAAAGATCAAAAAGATTAAAAGATTAAAATATTAAAAATATATCAATATAGAAAAGGACTAAAATGAAAAATAAAAAAAACTAAGCCAAAAGAGAAAAATAAAATAAAATTGAAGGACTAAAAATTCCACCCCACTCACTCTCTCGCTCCTTTCTCTCTCTCCCTCCCTAGCTCCTGTGTGTCAGTGAGCAAAAAACAAAACAAAAGCCAAAAAAGTACTCTCTTCTCTCTCTCTCTCTCTCTCTCTCTCTCTCTTCCCTCCCTTCACGTGTGTCAGAAAGAAAAGAAAACCCAAAACAAATTATCTCTCTCACTCTTATTCTCACTCTCACTTTCTCTCTCTCCTCTCAAAACGCAAGTTTCGTACAAAACGCAAGTTTTCGACGAAATGGATGAATAGTAGCTCATTTTGAGCTTTCTTTTATATATATATATATATATTAGTTTATATATATATATATTAGTTTAAAAGGATTGGATCTATTTGAAAATTTTTATTTAAATAAAATATATATATAAGTAAAAAGTAAACAAGGAAAAAAAAACCAATAAAATATCTGAAAATAAAAAAAGAAAGCATGAAAAAGAGTAAAAATATCAAAAAACTAAAATGTTAAGAATAGATAAATACGGAAAAAAAAAAACTAAAATGTTATGAAATATATATATATATTTTAAAAAATTATATAAAATAAATATTTATACAAAAAATCTTTTTTTTTCTCCTCTCTCACACTTCATAATCTCTCCCTCCCTCCCTCCCCCTCGAGCAAAAGAAAAAAAAAATCCTCCATCCCATTCACCTCTCTCTCTCTCTCTCTCTCCCCCTCTCGTCCGAGTGTGTTAGCTGCACGGCAACCAAAAAAAAAACCCAAAAAGTTTACAAAAGCAAGTTTCGTCCAAAACGCGGTAAAAATTATTCTCTTTTCTATATAATGTATAGATATATATATATATATATATATCTCGAAGTACATATAAAAAAATACATGTAAAAAACCAAAAAAAAAAAAAAAAAAAAAAACATGAGGCCTAATGGAACCTAATGAAAGATAACACTAAAACTATATAATACCTAAAATTTTATTTTTTGTACCATATACTATAGATAAAATTCTGGCAAAAAAATTTAAAGAAAGAAAAACATTTCTAATTCTTTAGAATAACATTATGTGTGTGTAGAGACACACATGAATCAGGCGGAGCTAATTTTGGTCTAACTAATTTTTTATACCCTAACATATATATATATATATATATACACCTACTTTTACAAATTTTCTCCTAATTTTTCCCTTTTAAAATTTTCTAATTGTAACATCGACGTAGATTTTTGTAACAAAACATATCTTCCCCTTCTAAAATTTTCTAACTATAATATACGTATGTATATATATATATATATATATTTTTTTTTTTTTTTTTTGGGAAACTCCCCATTTTTAAGTATGCTCATCTTTCAAACAAAAAATTTCATGATATAGATCAATATCTATTATACTATTACATAAAGTCATAATTTTTTGGACTCTTAACTTAAAAAGCTTAAAACTTTGTTACAAAACATTAGTTCATTTGAAGTAAAAAATAAAAATAAAACTCATGCTCTTATATGAACAAAATATATATATATATATATTTGACTCCGCCAGTGATGAGAACATGCAACATGAATTGTATAGAAAATGAAAGTGGACACGGTTTCTTGCTACAAAATGGTCCATACATGTTATTCACCTTTATTTCCTGCTTTACAACTAATATATAACAACAAATAAGAATTAACTGTTTATGTGCTGTTCTAACTATCTAGTGATTATTGTGGAAATATATTTGTTAGTTTTATATTATTTCACTTAAAGACAATACTATAATTAGCATGATTACCTGTAATAGATTGTGTTTTTGCACATTTCTAAAAAAACAATATAAAAAATAAAAAATAAAACTTCTTTATTCCTTGAACGAAGAAATATAGAAGATGTGATAGATCACTTAGGTGAGGGAATTAATGAGAAAGAAAGGTGGTGTCTTTTTTTTTTTTTTTTTAAATGTTATTTAGTACGTAATTCTTTCAATAATCTCTTCAATTTAGGAGAGACCAAAATTAAAATGTTCTGAAAGATTTGGAGTCCTTTACCTTACCCCTTCCATCCTCTTTTCTAGTTTACCAAACAACCAAGAACATCAAAATCCTTCCACTAATCCCTATACCTTTCTCCTTCCTTCCACTTTTCTCTCTTTACCAAACTCTTAATGTCTGCTTTTTATAAGATTTTATTATTCGCTCCATTTTGAAATATATATAAATAATGAAACGCTTTTTGTCAAATTTGTTGGTAGGATGGGGGCATCATGTGTTTACACCTAAACAAATCAAGACTTTTAATTAAGCATATTTTTTTTTTAATGTGAACAATAGTTAGGTAAGATAGTCTAATTATATGGATGAGATATTTAAGCCTATATATTATTAACTTGTATGTATAGTAAAGATAAATAAATTAAACTACTATATATATATATATTATATCAAAAGTAACAATCCACTAATAAAGCTATAAAACCAAAGCAATTAATCAGCTTTGCTTCCTCAAGATTGGCCAAAAAGAGACAGCCTAATATAGAAGCATTGATAATGGCAAACAGAATGTTTGGAAATCTTAATGCAGCCTCCAGGCAACGAGGAGACACAAAAGTAGCAGCCACCATCATAATTTTTGACTTTCCCATGGCTGCTGGGGTTTTCTAATTTTCCTTAGACAAGAAAATAAATATATATATATATATATTGAATATACCACTTAATTATCTTGTAGTGAAAATTCTACAAAATCTTGACAGAAGATAAGCAAACATATATATTAAACATTAAAGCAAATCATATGAGAATTAGGAATGATTGCCTCAAATATTCTTTTCACTTATTTCCTCTTTATTAATGTACATTGCACGTGGGTGATCATCTCCCAAACATATAGAAAATCTTCGGCTTTATGTAGCCACTAATTTCTACATAGCCCCTTTTATTCCTCCATCTTTTTCCTCCATCTTTTTCCTCTTTCCTTTTTGCTCAATTCTTTCTTAAGTCTGGTTCCTAGAATCTATATATCTAGCTAGCCATTATCATACCTGTGTTACCTCAATATAATACCTATATATATATATATATAGGTGTTTAAAGTCTAGGTGGGGATAAAGAAGAGAAGAAAAGCTCACCATGTAGCTTGAGCTTTCTTCGTTGGCAAGCTATGATTACGGTAACCAAAAAAGAAGCCAACAGAACCTAGCTAGGGTTTTATTAATGTTTTTTTTTTTTTTTTTAAATAGATAGATATCCACTATCTAGTTTTCTTCATAAATTAGGGGACATACTATAATTGCAAGTGTAATTATAACATTGTGCTATCCATATACACAATAATTGATTATATTATTATTTTATTATTGAAAAGTACTCTAGAGACAACCGACATCAATATCTATATCTTCAGATATTATTTAAAAGGGCTCTTCAAAGACCTCTTGTTGAGGAGTACATCACATCAATATAACCGAATGTACTAATTATAAAGATAGATAAGATCGATCATAATCTTAAATAATCTTAAATATTTATTAGACTGACATTAAGACCTTTGAAATTTTGACTACAGACCCACTACTATAAACCATTCACCCATCTCCAATGCAAATGCTGAGGCTAATGTTATATTCGTCACAAAAAGTATAAAAAATAGAGCATATTAATTTATATGTTTTCTATTTTGTGCTCCAATATATCATATTGTTTTTAGTACTATATCTATCCTTATCATCATTATTAAGCTTCAAAATCAGTAAAATAAAATAATAAAAAAAAACTTAGTATTTAAAAATTTTAAAAATGACAATTTATCATAGTGATTAAATGAAAAGATCAATATATCTACCAATATAAAAATAAAAAAATAAAAACTGACATTTGTTAGATACTTGGTGACAAATTCATAACCAATTACAGTAATTATCAAATTCAACAAAATAGCATCATATTAGGGAGTGATTTTATATACAAAAATTTGGTTTTGGCATATAAACTGAACAATGTATTAGAGATTCTCTCACTCGATATATAAATAAATATATATATATGTATATATATATATATATATAAAATGAGATGTAAAGAGAAAGAGAATATGCTTTGCGGCCTCACGAAGGGGGGTAAATGAAAAAGAAAAACTTTAGAAGATGCACGTTTGATGATCAAGTGTGTGGAAAATATCATATAATTGGAGATTGCGGGCAACTAGGAGACATGAAAGTTGATGTGAGCCCTACCTAGTAGACTTTTGGCGTTTTAACCATCATGATGAAATGTTGTGCGTCTTTCTATGCTTTTAATTACTCGTAATTAATGTCTATTTGTATAAATATTTTTTAATTTTTAAATGAGATTTTGTGTTTAGACAGGATCCGAATATTCATACACTGCAGAGAGCAGAGACGAGAGCGGGTAAACAGGATATGAGACAATGTACTGACATGTTGAAATACTTTGTTCTTAAAATGAGGGACAGACACGGCTCAGGACGGCAGTAGTACTCATCATCTGCCATACTTCTTCTCTTTCTTTTCTTTTCTGCCACAATGTGGACAAAGCTACACATCACAAGTTAAAAAATTTATTAAAAAAAAAAAAAAATGGAATGCACCACAAGAGTTAAATTAACAGCACGCCACTTTGTTACGAGGATATATAACAAGAAAATATATGTAACATATATCATGGGAAGTCGTTCAGATTTCGTGGTTATCTAATGATTGTAATCTCTCCTCTTATAATATTTTTCTTCAAGAAAAAAAAAAACACGCACACACTGCAGTTGGATTTTGCTCAACGAGATCTTAAATGGGCTTCAGCTCATATGGTCAGTGATCAGATCAAATGTACGTGTTGAATTATACGGATTATTTTCAAGAAGAGTAGGTTACATATTGTAACTTTTTTTTTGTTGGAAAAAAAAAAAACAAAAAATCTGGTGATAACCCGATCATTTCCTAATTCATGTCACAACTTATTTATAATTCATATTTTTGTTAGGTTGACCAATTCTATTTATGTAATAGAAATTTTGAGTATTAAAATCTATAACTGAAATATAAAAATGAGATATTTTTGTGGCATTTCTAAAAGTTTCTCTTTTCGGTAAGCCTCGTTGCTAATAGTCACTGAGGTTTGAACCCAAACTTCTAGTCGAGGCAAGAAGAGGAGTACTCGAGCCAATTTTCATGTGCTATGGCGCTAAAAGGCTACCATGGTCATCCTCCAAAGAAAAGCTCAAACTACCTTTAACAAAAATATGGAACCATTTCTGAAATTTGTCTATTTAATATCATTATAGATGTTAACCAAGTTCGAGAGGTGTAAAAATGGGCTCGGACATATTGGTAGCTTATGCCCACCCCCAACCGCACCATACACAGGTTGGTTGTCTCGGACTAAAGGCTATGATCGTGGCTAGACTGCAAGATAATCTAAACTGTGACTCGGACCGTTGATCCGACAAAGACCGAAATTGCCCTAAAAAATTTAGGAAGAAAGAAGTAAATTTCGGTTGTACATTAAACAATTAAAGTAAATAGTAGATTTTAATAAAATAATTTAAAATAAATAGCAAATTTATTTTATAAATAACGTGTATAGAAAATGATATATTATATCAATATATACATGCATGTGTATGCAATGTATCTTTGCAAAAAATGATATTAGTGAATAGAGAAATTTGGATGTGCATGTATCTATGCAAAATCAACATGGAATTATTTGAAATTCCCATTCGGCAAAAGCGCGAACATAAATATATAATTTAATGTCAGTCTTTATCTTATTAGCACCTTTTTTTTTTTTTTTTGTATAAATGGTATTTATTGAATTATTACTCATATAAATATACTTCTCAGTTCTCACGAATCTTTTTCTTAATTACAAAATTCACAAATGGGTATGTAAATTTCAAAAGAGAAAAAAAAAAAAAAAAAAAAAAAAAAAAAAAAAAAACTCTCAAGAAAATATGTCCACCATAATTCAGCTGAATTGGCCGATCTTGGGCGAAGGATGGGTTTGCTGGCTGCAGCCTAACTTGTACGTTATTTCGGCTTAGCCCAAAAGTCGGATTGACCTCCACCCCTACCAGCTTCCTGCTATTGCCATGGGAAAGATACTTTAGCAAATTTGTATATATAAATACACACACACACACACACATATATATTACAGTAACAAATCTATAAAACTGAAAATATTAATGAAAAACATACTAGATTATCACGCTGAAAATTGGTAACCTACCGCCGACCTCCATAATGGTGGTAGTCTACGGGCGTGATCAAGAGTAATCTGTTATGATATTAAAAGTAATCCGCCGTGTTACCATATTATCTGTTGCTATTTGTATTGTTAGTGGTAATCTACCGTGTTACTGGCAGTTGTGTACCGTGATACCAAAGAGGGAAAAAAGTGTAACTACTACATATAATCTATAGAAACAACATGGGGAGGGACTTTTTTTAGTTTTTAGTTTCTACTAAAGAAAAGGAATCATTGGTGTCATCTCGGTTCTTCATTTCCATTATTTATAGAAGAAATTTATGCGCAACAAAGGGAACAAAAAGAGTCTAATATAATTTCACTTAAAAGATGATTTGGTTTCATACAAACCACCATGTGTCGAACGCAATACAACAAATTGACTGGACAAGACTTAGACTATTGGAGTTGTCAAGGATCAAACCTGTGAACATCTTCAAAGTAGAAGAGTGAAAACGATCCTTAACGCTCCACTAACTCATTGGTGGTGGGGGAGAGACTCACATGAATGAGAGAATCCGTAGCACCGAATCCATTGATAATGAATTTGAGGTGGTTCGCCAATGGACCACAAGTGCCATTGAGGTCGACATACTGATAACAGAGCGAAATGGTATGGGGGTATCGCGGATGTCACCGATACGAGGAAGAAGGTGGGAGAAAGATTAGTGTCAAATCTAATTTGAAAAATCCAAGGACTAATTATCAGTTTAGAAGAAATTTATTTTGTATTGTATTTGAATGAATTTATTAATATAATATGCGTTTGGATATCCTTTTTATATATTATATTAAATGTAATATGTGTTTGGGATGTTAACATTAAATAGTTATTCTAATGTGTATTAGTGAGATAGAGAGTGATGTAATTGATAAAAGAAAAAAAAAAAAAGTGAATAGACAAATAATAAAATGAGTGGGTATACTGATCAAATATATTTACATAAAAATAGAAAATATGAGATACCCAGATATACATTACACTATATTGACATAATATGGGGTGATTTTTTTTTTTTTTTTTTTTGAAAATTCAAAATCAACTGTAAAAAAAAAAAAAACTATTTTGAGATATGATGAAAAATCAATCCACTTTTAAAAATAAAATGAGTGGGTATACTAATTATATATATTTGCATAAAAATGGAAAATATGAGATACCTAGTACACATTACACTCTATTGACATAATATGGGGTGATTTTTTTTTTTTTTTTTTTTTTTGAAAATTTAAAATTAACTGTAAAAAAAAATAAAAATAAAAAACTATTTTGACATATGATGAAAAATCAATCCACTTTTAGTGGCACTTTCTATAAATAATTATTCTTTTTTAATGAAATAAGTTGTTATCTCAAAATTGGGCTCAAGCCCATTTTCCAAGAGACAAGTTCAGATCGGACCATTTTTAATGGGCCTGGGCTTCTACTCTATTTCCACATACATTAGCCCAATTAAACTACCAGCCTTTAACAAAGGCAAAAGGATTTCTAGACACCATTTCCATGGCGCTCTCACCGTTCTCACTGATTCCATCTTCTTCTTCTACTTCTTGTTCATGCAAATACGCTTCCTCTCATTCACTCCACTTTCTTCTTCTTCTCTATCCCAAAACCCACTTCTCAGTCACTTCCAGAGCTTCGAAATTCAGAATCTCTTGCTCTCAGAGGATCGACCAAGCTGACACCGAGCAGAGGAAGAAGAGGAAGCCCAGGCCGAGCTTTCTCGAGCAAATTCAGGACAAATGGTCTGCCAAAATCGGCTCCGATAGAGATAAATTCCCCTGGCAAGAGGAATCTTCTCAGCTCGAACAAGAAGGGGATAAAGAAGAAGAGACAGTAACAGAGACAGAGACAGAAACAGAGATTGAAGTGAAAGAATCGTTGAGTGACCCAGTGAGTTTCGGTTGGAAAAGTAGTGTCGTTTCTGCTCCTTGGGCTCACGGGACAAAACCGTTTAAACCCTTTAAACCCCAGATTGTTTCCGAAACAGACACCCCAGAAAATGGTGAAAATGGTGATTTTCATGATGTTGCCAAACCCAGTAATGGATTCCAGAGGGAGTTTGTTGCTGAAAGTGATGAAGTTTCAGAGGAAGAAAGAGAGGTTTCGAATGAAGTCGTGAATGGTTCTTCTTTGGATGAAAGTTCTGCTTATCAGTCCAGTGATTTGCAACGGAAGAAGGTGGGGAGAGCGGAAGCCGGGGGAGGAGAAAAGGCGGTGTGGAAGAGGAGCAACACGGCGATGGCGGAGAAGACACTGCCAGAGCACGAGCTGAGGAGGCTGAGGAATGTGTCTCTGAGGATGCTGGAGAGGATAAAGGTCGGAGCGAGAGGTATAACGCAGGCATTGGTGGATAACATTCATGAGAAGTGGAAATTGGATGAAGTGGTGAAGTTGAAATTCGAAGAACCGCTTTCTCAGAACATGAAAAGGACACATGAGATTTTGGAGGTTAGTTTAATGGTAGAAACTAGAAATGTGTTTTTCTTTGAGAAGTGATCACAAATTCGATCAATTTGCGCGATATATTTGTTATTTATTTTGAGCGTCAAATGAATTTGGTTATCGACTAATGCTTAAAGGATTGAAATTGAAAAACCAAATTATAGAATGAAAAGGACTTGTATTTGAAATGTTGTGTGTGGTTTTGCATTTGTATGAAAGAATAGGAACTTATGTTGGTTATTATTTGTTGTGTGTTAGAGTAAAACTGGAGGTTTAGTTATATGGAGATCAGGCAGTTCGGTGGTCTTATACAGGGGAATGACATACAATCTTCCTTGTGTCCGATCATATACCGAGCAAAAGCTGACTGATTCAACAAAGTTGCGAGTCTCAGAAGACGGGAAAAGCGATATCACGCATGATAAACAAGTGAAGGATTCAGTTAGAATTAGGGGGTCCTCAACTCTTATTTCTGTAAAGAAGGTGAAGGATGTACCTGAAAGAGAACCCGTGCACTTGAATAATCTCAACAAATTATTAGATGAGCTAGGTCCACGCTTTACTGATTGGTTAGGCCGCGAGCCATTGCCTGTTGATGCGGACTTGCTGCCTGCAGTGGTAACCGACTATAGAACTCCATTCAGAATTTTGCCTTATGGGGTTAGACATTGTGTCGGAAACAAGGTGATGACAAAACTTCGTCAAGCTGCCAGAATGATGCCTCCACATTTTGCTCTTGGTACAAAAAACTTATTGCGTGCGATTATAGTAAAGTTCCTAATCATATCTTATTAAGTATTCTGAATATTCTAATTTGTCATAGGGAAAAACCGAGAACTGCAAGGTCTGGCTAAGGCTATGGTGAAGCTGTGGGAAAAGAGTGCCATTGCAAAGATAGCCATTAAACGTGGAGTACAGAACACGTGTAATGAGAGGATGGCGGAGGAACTCAAGGTGAGATGCAACTATTACTGCTAGAGTAGAAATTTCAAACAAATGCTCGGGCAATGTTTTTCAGTGTTACTATTTTAGTTTACATGAGACAAAACACAATCGTGGAAGCTGCCGCTTCTGTCTAATTTCTTCACACTGCTAATAACCATCTCTATTAATTTGAAGACTTGTAACAATGGGTCATGATTTAGATGACAATTGGACCATGAATACTCAAATCTGCGGCTCTTTCTGCTAATAATGTTCTTGTTTGTTTCAGAGGTTAACTGGGGGGACATTGCTTTCCAGAAACAAGGATTTTATCGTCTTTTACAGGGGTAATGACTTCTTGCCACCTGTTGTTGTCGAGTCTTTGAAAGAGAGGAAAAAATTAAGAGATCACCAACAAGATGAGGAAGAAAGAGTTCGACAGATGGCCCCAGCTTTCATTCACTCAAAAAGCCAAGCTTGTATTGATCCATTGGTTGCTGGAACTCTTGCTGAAACCATGGCAGCGACTGCTCGCTGGGGAAACCAACCGAGCACCGTAGATGTTGAGAAGATGATGAAAGATTCAACTTTGGCAAGGCATGTGTCCATAAGCAGAAATCTGGAGAGGAAACTAGCTCTCGTAAGTCGTAATCACTATCAACTATTATAAGAAAATTTGAGAACATCCAAACGATTCCCTTAATTAATATCTTTTTTTTTTTTTTTTTTCGCATATATCTAATCCTGGATTGTCTTAGGCAAAAGGAAACCTCAAAAAGGCTGAGAAAGCTATAGCAAAGGTGCAGCAAAACTTGGATCCATCAGATCTCCCAAATGACTTGGAAACCATAACTGACGAAGAGAGATTCTTGTTTCGTAAGATGGGTCTGAGAATGGAACCGTTTTTGCTTCTGGGTAAGATTAACCACTACGATTTGGAACTCAAATTGTTTTCAGGGAATTTCTCAAACAGTTGGGTGATTTTGTCTCAGGAAGGCGAGGACTTTACAGTGGTACCATAGAGAACATGCACTTACACTGGAAATTTCGAGAATTGGTAAAAATCATCGTCAAAGGAAAGAGTTTCGAGCATGTAAAGCAGATTGCAATTTCTTTGGAAGCAGAGAGCGGTGGGGTGCTAGTATCTATAGACAAAACTCTCAAGGGCTATGCAATAATTGTGTATCGCGGGAAGAACTACCAAAGCCCACTCAAAATAAGACCTCAGAATTTATTGACAAGAAGGCAGGCATTGGCACGGTCAATTGAACTGCAGAGACGTGAGGTGACAATATAACGGAACCGTGGCCCTTGTATATTAAAAGTTATTCTTTTTGTTCATAATATCAATCTAATAATGGCTTACCTATCTTACCAGGCATTGCGGCATCATATCTTGGACTTACAGGAGAGAATTGGGTTGCTAAAGTCTGAACTGGTATGATATTCTATTTCTTCAAAAGAATCTAAGGATGAGGTTATAATATCGGATCAGTTCTCTAAGTCGAATTTTCGTTCGATAATTATACTTTCTGTTCTTAAATTCCAGGAGGAATCAAGAAATGGGAAGACGGTTGATAATGAAGAGACGTCGCCCCTGACAGCGGATAATTCTTTTTCTGATGATGAGGCAACTGAGGTGAATAATCCATAGATGCTTATGTTCCACCCATAATTAATACGAAGTGTTTTGTCATGTCCAGATGACAAATTATAACCATACAGAGCACATAAAAATACCAAAGTAAAGTTTTTGTAAGATTGAATAGACAATGCAATGCAAGTTTTGGTTTTTCATTATTTTTATTTTGTAAACTAGGATGACAGCGAAGAGGAATCTCTTGCGATGTATGACAGTGGGGATGAGGGCAATGCACACGAGGAGCTCAAACAAGTTCAGTAATTCCACCAGCCTGACCGTTTTAAAATATCAAATTAAACATTGCACATAGGCTTTGCAACAGCAGCTATGGTTCTTTGCTGCCAAGCCAATGAGGCGTCATCATCGGAAAAGCGAGCTTTAGCGAATAGAAAATTTTCAATCAGTTCTTTTGACGGAGATCACTAATCTACAGTTAACTGACTACCATGAATGGTAACATGGTGGAGGAATCACCGGTACCCTGAGCGACGATGTTTTTATGAGCGTTGTCCAGTGTTAGTTTTGTAGTACATGTAAATTGGAGTATAAATAATAGACATGGTGACTGCTTGCTGTTCTCTGCAAGTGATGAGTATATAAATTAATTTCAGCATTATCCAGTGTTTTATTCTTGGTCAGTTAGTTGAAGCTGCTGCTGCTGCATCTGAAAATTCATAACTCAGAGTTCATATAAGGCATGTGAAGAGTGTTTACACAAAGAGCCAAACTTGTTTAGCAACAGTTTATTATACAAATAGATTTGCATTGTGCAGTTCCGTACACTTCCATTCAAACCCGATGGATCTCGTCCCAGAACGATCGGGTTCAGGAAAATGAAACCAATCATTCCGTTCATCATGCCTCTGAATATTCTCAGCTCAATTCGATCTCATAGTGTAGGCAGAGACGGGAAGTAGGTACCTAACTAGAAGCAGCCTTGTCCTGCCCCAAGGCTGCCTTTATGAAATCCACAACGGTTGAAGCTAACTCAGCTTGATGTGAAGTGTAACAATGATCCGCTCCTTCGACGACGTGCAATTTGTGATTCGGTATTATCTTGGCGAATTCTAATGCATCCTCAACAGGAATGATCTCGTCTGACGATCCGTGGATTGTTAAGACCCTGCATTTTGTGGTAGAAGGCATGGAATTGTAGTTGATTAGAAACAGATATTTCAACTCAGTTCCTTGGTTAAATAACTTGTTCATACAAGAAATGCAAGGGAAGAGCACTTTCAATCACCTGCACTCCTTGTCGATCTCAAGACAAGCGGCGTGCATATCAGTATTCAGACGATCCATCATACTTTCGTAGGTCACACGATAACTGACATTTCCTACAGACAATGTGTTGAGAAAGGATGGAAAATCCCAAGTACTCATACAAAAAACACTGTTGAAGAAATTAGCAAATTTACCATTCTCATCTTTGACGTCAACATAACCTTTCTTCTTGAGTTTTTCCATGAATTCTTCTCCAAAGCGTTCCACAATGCCTTTCTTCAGATCGTAACGCCCAGAAACATTGACGACGGTACGAACATCATGATATTTAGAAGCATACAGGAGAACCACACCACCTCCTACAATTGGAGATCATGAAATTGTGCTCTTTTAAAACATAAAAAGCGTGATATTATGCCAATAGTAATAGAAATTTCAATCCAACCAAACGTATTGAAAAACAGTGTAAAACTTCATATGTTCAATATGTAGGAGAAGTGCTATTTGTTTGAGATTTGAAAGCAAACCTTTACTATGTCCAAGGATTCCACCGATTTTGCGGTTTGCGCCGGAGAAGTGTTCGATTACAGCACGTATGTCATCAGCCTCTTTCTTATAGTTCCCATACTCAAATGTACCTTCACTCTCCCTGCGGGGCAAAGATAGCACAACCAAATGAACATGACGTAAATATCACGAAACTAAGTGTAGGAAAAGTTTTCTGATACTTCTTCATTGTTAGTTCCCAGTTTGGATTCAGAATATCCGCATTTATGGGATAAATATATCTCAAGCTTCATACATAATTGTATTGTTTTATGGCAAATTATATCCATTTAAGTCCTATAAAATCAGTTGAAAGCCATTTTCTTAAAATAGTTCTGATAAGGTACCAGTCTAAGGTAATTCTACTGTACTTTTGAATAGAACTTCCATAGCTGTACATGTTTGGTTGTTTAAATTAGCCCCCCATCCAAATCTGTGCTTAGAACAAAAAGTTCGGACTGTGTTCGGATTGAAAAAATCCGACATTCAATTTGACGATTAAATTTACAATGTTAGGATCAAGGCTATTACATGCTATTAAACCAGCACATCCTTACCCATTTCCAGCAAAGTCGAAACGGAAGGCACTGATTCCCTCCTTTTCCAATGCAACGGCCAAGTTAACCATTGTTGTATCTTCCTGTAGGAAACAGATATTTGTTCTGAAACTTTTCCATGATAAAATACAGCAAAGCACTTTTTTTTTTTTTATTATAAATATGAGAACTATTCCAAATAATGAATGTCTACTTAGTCATAAAACTTACTTACTAGTCAATAAACACTACATTAATTACGTTCTTCGCAAGCAGGAACAAGTAAAGAGAATTTTTTTTTTCCCCTTCAGAAATCAGGCACACAAACCTTATTGGATCGAAAACCATGGCATAAGATTACAATTTCCGCTGATCCAGTGTCGTGCAATAATCCCACAAGTTTTTCACCATATTTGTTTGGTACAACCACTTTCTGCTGCTGAACCACTACACAGAGAGAGAGCAATTCAAAAAACAGTAACAACTCAGACAAATTTCATAGAGAATCAGGCAATATACATGACATATATATTCAATGGGTCAAGAATGCCCATCTGTCAAATTATAACATTTTGGAAGTATCTGCAACTAAAGATAAACATTTGCATTGTTATTTTGAGAACCCAGATCAGATTAGAGTTATGGAAGCTTGTATCAAGCTCGGATAGAAGATTATTGATTCCCGGAAAATTCATTTTCTACTTAATCAGATTGCATTCGTCTTTTCTTACCCGGGTTTTGTGCAGCCTGGGCCATCCTCCAGAATTTTCCGGAACAGTGTTTGGCTGGTGAGAAAAAGTGCGCACCTGTTGAAGAGGAAATCTCAGTGAAAGAGGGGAACTTTTCGGAAATCAATGAAGACGAAAACAATGAATGACAACCATACACTTAGGTTTCCATTTTCACTGGCCAATAAAACTAAAAAGCGCTGCAAAAAAGAAACTTTTTTGTAAGGCGTTTTCTCTAGTCCCCCAGCTCTTTTTTGAGGGACCGGTTCCTCACATGTTTTGTGTCGCTATTTGAGGAAGACGGGAACCGAATTGTCTCACAGTGTTCTAAACCCAACTTACATACCACTTGAATCCGCAAACAACCGAACCCTTGGAGCATTCTTTAACCCTAAGATGTGATGAGTCGATATTGAATCTAGTTTTATATCATACTACTTAGTGAGCATGTGCTTTTCCATCAAACTAATTAGAGCAAAGCAAAGGAAAAAAATTCACGTAACATATGATTGGACCGTCACGTGATGAGTGACTGGATTATTAAGTGACAACTTAAAAGTAAGGACGAATGCATTATGAACATCATTTTTGTCATTTTAAAAGATAGTATAAATACGTGATGTATTTCATGACACTGTAAGAATTTTTCTATGTATTGAATATTTTCTAATGGGTGCTATTGCAAATTTGCAGTCTTGTAAGGGTGTAGTTGTACTTTCACATAACAAAAAGTACATATATATATTTTTTGGTAAAAAAATAAAGTACATATAATTTAGGGTATGAACGTAAGAACAGTTTTGAATTTTTTTTTTTTTTTCTTTTTTTAAAGTAATGGCAAAGAATACGAGAGTAATAAGTTCCAAAAAAAATAAAGGAGAGAATAGGAAGTAATGAATTCGAAGACGAAAGTAATGGAATTTTGTCGTTGAACATGTTTGTCGTTTATCCGGGAATGAACATATTGAATTTGTAGAAAAGTGCACGGCATGTCGTTTTTCGAAGGTGTTCTACAGTACACATGTATTAAAATGATAGATTAGCATGCGATAAGAAAATCCAATAGCGATGGATTGAGTAATAATATCTGTGTAATTATGAAAAATTTAGTGAATAATATAAATTTATTGAAAGATTATCGGAGTAGAATAGGTAATGTATTAGTAATATATAAAAGTCCTATTGGTTTATTTAAGAACAGCAAATAATTAAAGTAAATAATAGGTTTAAAAATTCAGTAAATAGAAATTTACTTTAGTAATATCAAGTTCAAGTATGTGAAGAGAGCCGACACACTGAACCAAACTCTTTTAGCAACAGTTCATTATACAAATAGATTTGAATTGCCTAGTTCTGAAAACCACCATTCAAATCTGATGGATCTCATCAGCCATCGCATAATGAGTGGGGTTGGGGTCGGGGTCGGGGTCGGGGTCGGGAATACAAATGAAACCAATTATAATGTTCATCATGCCCTTTATTATTCTCAGCTCAATCGATCCAACGTCGTTGGGGCAGAGACTGGAAGTAGGTACCTAACTAGAAGCAGCCTTGTCCTGCTCCAAGGCAGCCTTTATGAACTCCACAACGATTGAAGCTAACTCAGCTTGATGTGAAGTGTAACGATGATTCGCTCCTTCAACGATGCACAATTTGTGATTTGGTATTATCTTGGCGAACTCTAACGCATCCTCAACGGGAATGATCTCATCTGCTGAACCATGAATTGTTAATACCCTGCATTTTGCGGTAGAAGGCGTGGAATGTTATGTTCATGAGAAGGACAGATATTTCAACGGTCAGTATTTAGTTTTAAATGTGACCGTGCTTTTCCTGGGTGGTACAATAGCCGTCAAATGCAGTCACATTCACAGATCATATTAAGAAGGAAATATTGTCATACTAGCAGCAAATAACCTGCATTCTTTGTCGATCTTGAGACAAGCGGCGTGCATATCAGTACTTAGCCGTTCCATCATACTTTCCTCAGTCACACGATATCTCGAATTCTCTACAGTAAATGTCATGTTCAGAAAGGATGGAGAAACAAGTATCCAGAAAAAGAAAAGTACGGTATTGAAGAAATTAGCGAAGTTACCTTTCTTATCTTTGACGTCCAAATAACCTTTTTCCTTGAGTTTTTCCATGAAATCTTCTCCCATGCGTTCAGCAATGCCTCTCTTCAGATCATAGCGCCCAGAAACATTAATAACTGTTCGGACATCATGATATCTAGAAGCATAGAGGAGAACCACATTGCCTCCTGCAATAGAAGATTTTGGTGAGATGCCCTTTTAAGACATAAAATCTGTGCGGTTATTGCAAGAGATCTTTCAATCTGAGCAGACAAATTGAAACAACCAAAGGATTATTAGCCAACAAAAAGTAGGCCTCTGTTAGGCTGATCGGGCATTTTCCTGAACGTAATTTGTAAATACTAGCGCCCAACAAAATGATTAATTTTTAGAAAGCTAGTCTAATGCCCTGTTTGGTTCACCTGTTCAAACTAAAACATTTCAACTAATTTTTGTCTCTTTCTGAAAAGAACAAAAATTTTAACTAGTTTTTGAAAAGTCAAACAATTCCGACCCCAAAAAAACTCAACTCCAACCGGTGCACCAAACGCAAGCTAAGATTGTCTTAATTTGCTTTTCTATTTTGTGTTAAACAATAAGTTTTCATACGTTTAATATGCGGGAGAAGTGCTTCATATTTGAGATTTGAAAGCAAACCTTTACTATGTCCAAGAATAGCACTTATTATGCGATTTTCTCCGTTGAAGTGCTCGATTACAGCATGGATATCATCAGCCTCTTTCTTATAGTTCCCATACTCAAACGTACCTTCACTTTCCCTGCATTTGCAAGGTAAAGATGGCACAACCAAAAGAACAGTGATTTAAGCAACACAAAACCAGGCAAGGAAAAGGCTTCTTGTAATCCTTCAATATCGGTTTCCTTACATTCTGAAATAAATTAATTGACCCACCTCCCTTCTACCTTGACTCAAAGTGCATACATTTCGGGGAATCAATATATCCCATGTTTCATCATTGATATATATATATATATATATATATATATGAGATCCATTTATAGTTGTAATGCTGTACGGTGTCGAGTGTTAATCTGTTGAACGCCATTTACTTATTAGTACTTGTGATAAGGAGCCATGTTTAAGGTAATTCTAGTTTTCAATATAGCATTTTTGAATATACAACTGTTATTTAAACAAACTATCCTTAAGAGACATTAATGTTCTACTTCAAAAGCTAATCATCATTCGAAAACTATGAATAGATTCGGAATTTTCTCGACTCCCATGTCAGTAATAGTGAGATGGCAACTACTTGATTATAGCAACTGTCAATCTTTCAGAATTTGCAAATACATAAAATGCTATAACCAAGATTATTTACACATCTTGTTAAAACCAGAACCTTACCCATTTCCAGCAAAGTCAAAACGGAAGGCACTGATTCCTTCTTTATCCAATACACCAGCCACGTTAGTCATTATTATATGTTCCTGTAGGTGAAAATATAACAAATAGATATACAAATGTGTGTGTGTATATATCTATATATATATATATATATATATGAAACTCCTCCACAATGAATTGAATTAAGCAATTCTTTTTTTTTTTTTTTTTTTGACAGATTGAAAAAAAAAAAAAAAAAAAACATTAAAATGAAGCCAAATAGGATAAATAACCGTTCATACATAAGAAATCACAAACCTTAACCGCTTTAAAACCATGGCATAAGATCACAATCTCCACTGATCCAGTGTTGTGCAATAAGCCCACAAGTTTTTCGCCATATTTATTTGGAATCACCACTTTCTGCTGCTGAACCACTACAAAGAGAGCAATTCACAAATAAATAAATAATTAAATCTTAGACAGATATCCAGTAGAATCGGATATAAGTATCTGCAACTAAAACCAAACAAACCCAGATCAGATTACAGTTATAGAAGCTTGTACCAGGCTCAGATATAAGATTTTCAGGATTCTCGGACACTCCATTGCCTACTTAACCAGATATTCATGCATCTTTTCTTACCTGGGTTTTGTGCAGCCTGGGACATTCTCAAGGATTTTCTGGGACTTTGTTTGGATGATGAGAAAAAGTGCACCTGGTGAGGAGGGAATCCAGGTGAAGAAGGGAACCTTTTGGAAATCAATGGAGGGGAAAACAAGGAACAACTATGCACTTTGGTTTCCATTTCTTAGGCATTTGGGTGGGCTTTTACTTGGAGTGGGCTTTTTAATGAAAGAAAAGGAGAATTTTGTCAAATTCTGGATTCTACAATGGCAATCAGCCTATCGCAAGAGGATGTCTTGTTTATTTTTCTGTTGGCCCTTAATTATTTACTTATTTATGTGGGAAAAAGATTGTTTTAAAAAAAATTCAGAAATTGTTTTAAATCTTGTTATATCAGTAATTTAAACTTTTTTTTTTCCGTTAAATTAGAAAAATGATTGTTTTTCTTAAAGATGGTTGATCGGTATTAACTATTTGGTGAATGGATCGGAGGGGGAAAAAAAAAAAAAACTACGTGGTGAATGGTAAATTATAAAGAATATAAATATATGTTTTTACAAAGACCAAAGATTCATCTATTTTCTTTTTTAAAATAAGTGTTCAGATGATAATTTTTGGACATTTATAGTGGACAAATGCAAGATTGATAGTTGATGATGCTTCTTTATTGCTTTATTTACTTAATTTGATATTTGATTTAAATGTAATGTTTTTTTCATTATATGTTTAATTACACAATTATTAGAGTGCAAGCATTTAAATATTTCACTATTTTACTGAATCAGACCTCAAGCCAAATTCATGGCTGAAAATAAAGAAGTTAGACGTATTTATGTAACAGAACTCTTTTTTTTTTTTTTTTTTTTTTTTTTTTTTTTGTAATATCAACATTCCTAAACGTTGCGTTTTATGATCATAACCAGCTCAAATACAAAAGTCAAAATGACTAGCAAGTTGACTAGCAAGTTCTCTAAACAAAACGACAACGCAAATAGCTGAAACACAATCGACAAAAATACAAAGTTCAATAGCTCCAAAAAAAACCGCTCAAACAAACATACTAAGAAGTTTTTTCTTTTCAATCTTGTTCGTCTCCTACACCAAAATGCCAACTAAGAATTTAAGAATTAAATTGCTTACGATTATAAATTAATATTCTACACCCCCAGAAACAAGAGTATGAATGTACCTACTTTTTTATAATTTCTCCAAAAAAGCCACCCCCATAATTCTCATATTTTAATTTCTAGAAAAAAAATTATAAAAAAATTATTTAAAAAACAAAAAACAAAAAACAACACTCACTTGTAGTGTATGGTTCATTTTGCGTTCTGTAAGTTTCTGTTACTTTCGGACAAATATTTTAATAAAAACCATTTTCTAAGATATAATAACACAACGAGGAGCTTGCATTTTTCTAAAGGGTCATTTGAAATATAGATTTGAGATGAAATTTTTATGTTTAAGTTGATTGACTTTTTAATCAACAAAAAAAAAGTTGATTAACTTTTTAAAAACTAATTATAATTTTGTTGTTGACTTTTTAGTGGAAAAAAAATAAAAACAAAAAACTAAGATGAAAAACTTATATTTGAACATGCAATCCAAACGCATGCTAAATGTAATACACGTAAATAAATCTACATAGAATTAGGAAGTTCTTCGGGAAGTGATGAGGTCGGCCATGGCAGATACAAAAATTGAAAGACCAACAGGACGCTTATCTCATCTATCAGTTGTTCGAATTTTCTGATATCATCCCTTTTGTCTTCCAACACATTGCAGCGGGAAACGGCGTGGTCTCCGCAGAGCAAGAAGAGAACGTTGCCGTCGTTGGGGTCCGAATGCCACCACGTTCATCTAAGGTGTTGACCACCTAAAGGACTCCGCCGCAGGCCACAACTCGGTCACTGCCTTCCCATTTGAACAGCCTCCTGCTGTGCGATGTCACCACCGTTCTGCTCCATCTTCCTGTCTCCAGACAGAAGACTGATCCTCGCCGCTTTCTTTACGGGAGGAGTTGATGATCACCACGCGATATCCGAGCCACAATCTATCGACATCCTCGGCGCAGCGTTTCGGATCACAAACCAAGGCGAACCTCTGAAAAAAAAAAAAATCCCTGGTATGGTGCCGCAGGAAGCACGACCTTTTTTCAAATAGTTTTGATTAACTATGACTAATCTTTGGCGGTGAAGCACCAGAGCCAAGTCGTTGGACACCGCCTTTAGCTTGCGAGGATTCCGTGGATTTGTGTCGATATCAATGGTTCAGAGAACTGATCGAATATGGATTTGGTTTGGTATAAAGAGCGAACCTATTCTTCAATCTCTGCTTTGAAACTGCATGGTTTGGTACCGAAAGTACCGACTGCGGAGGCCGCGGCGGTGGATGAAGCAGCAGCGAAAAAATCGAGGGCTGGCGATAAGAGAATGCCAGCGCTTCGGGACGCAGCTGCATCGGATTGTGGATATGTGATCGAGTATTCGAACAAATATCTCGACTAAAAAGTCATCTGAAACAATATTGTTCATGCATTTCGACGCTTCGCTTTCTGATACTACTAATTTTCGTGGTGGAGAAACAGATAATTTGGCGTCGGAATCGGCCATGGCGGTTTGTGCAACTGCAAGTGATTGCAGGGTTTAAGCTTTGAAGATTGATATTTATGATATGAAATACAACTAGTTGAATTTTTTTTTTTTTTTTTTTTGAAAGAATTGGGATTTAGATAATTATTGATCGATATATTATTCACTAAGATAAGCATAAGGCATTTACTTATTTATTTTTGAAGGAACATTTATCTATAAAACAACTCTAATTATTTTAGAATTTAGCTGATATGAAATCATTAGGGGAAAGTTAACATTTTGCAAATAGTTAAATTGATCCGTAGTTTGGATTTTTAATTGTATTTATTTTTAAATTATAAATTCTCTTTATTCCCGATTTTGTGATTGCATTCTTTTCTCCCATTTGTATTTATCTATGTTGTCTATTATGGGTGACTTTTCTCTTTTCTCTTAGTCATGGTGTGAAACCTTTTTTTTTTTTTTTTTTTTTTTAATCCTTTTTTTTTATTGAATCATTTTCTTTTGTGAAAATAGCATGTAATTGTAAGGTTAATTTTTTATTTGAGACGAGACAATACAGTCAATGTCATGAGAAAATCTGGTATCAATCACAAAGTGGAAATTCAAGTGTAAAAATAAATAAATATCGTGATTGCAAAATAAACATATATATGCTACTCTAGTTCTATTTCTTTTTATCCCGAGGAAATATTCCTTTAATTTTTAAGTTAGATATATGGATCGTTTGTAGCTGTAAAAACCGTTACCTTTTGAGTTTTTAAATTGTTTCAATATAACTTGAAATATTTTTCAGAAATATATCTAAAATGATTTCGATACGAATTTATTTAGAAAAAAAAAAACAAAAAACATATATCAAAACTATCACAAACTCAAAACTGTGTTAAAAAAATAATTTGCAATTAAAAAACTCATTTTATTTTTTGAATTTGGGAATGAAAAATTCAAACTCTACATCTTTTGGTGAATTCAGATGTGAAATTATTGTTATATCACAAAATTATAACAATTAAGATGGAGAAAAAAAATTTAAAAAAATTTAAGAAAAAAATAAAAAAGAAAACATCAAACAAAAGGACGGGAAAACAATTAAATATTTTCAGTAGAATCTCTTCTATTTCTCTTGACATCCCGAAGAAAATAATTTAAAAAAAAAATCTGCGGTTAGTAACGTCCCAACCTAAAACCCGATTATGGAGTCTTTAGTGAATATTCTTATTCAGTATCCCTCTACACTTCCTTATTATTATTATTATTATTATTATTATTTTGAGTTACATATTGTGCTTCATTCTTCAAGTCCAAAGCATCAAAGCATTGGAGAAAACTTCATTTTTTAAGCTTGGAATGAAAAGTTTCATTTTTTATCATTTTTTAATTAGTCATCGTATTCGTATACATATAAACTTTTCCCGAACCTCGGATTTCTTGCTTGTATATATATCTTGAACTCAACGTGCTATACTAGTGAAATCACAGTTATGAACATATGATTATTAAGCGTGCATTTGGTTTGTCATCTCCAACTCAAAATTTCTATATCAATTTTTGTCTTTTTTCTGAAAAGTCAATAAAAATTATTACTAGTTTTTAAAAAGTCAACTAACTTCAACATAAAAATTTCATCTTCAACCGGTGAACCAAACAGAGGGTAAAACTAATATTAGGAAAATAGAAAGCCACAATAATCATAATAACAATAATAAGACAAAAAATAATGGTAACACTAAGTTTGCGTTTGGTATACGGGTTTGGAATAAAATTTTTAGGTTGAAATTAGTTGATTTTTCAAAAACTAGTTAAAATTTTGATAATTTTTTTCTAAAAAGACAAAAATTAAGGTGAAAACTGTAAGTTCAATTCTGAAAGTCAAACGGAAGCTAATAATAATAGTAATAATAAAAGAAATCAATAATGTGTTGTAAGTTGTAACCACCATAATGTATGATACACTTTGAGTTGTAGTGTCTTACAAATGTTCAAAAAATAATAATAATAATAAAGCAAGAATATTAAAACATGAAGATCATGCCTTATCTGAACTTCAAAATTTAAACTTCAATAAATTTCTCTACGGAGAAGGAAGGATATTTTGCAGGAAGTGAGGTTGGCCATGGTGGAAACACAAATTGCAAAGCCATCAGCTCCAATATGTCTACGTTGTCTTTGAAGTTGCCTATATCAACCAGCTTGTCTTCTAACCAATTGTAGCGGCGAACGACGTGTTTTTCATAGAGCCAGAAGAGAAAGTCGCCGTCATTGTGGTGGAATCCAAGCAAACTACTTGTCTTCGACAGCCATTCTAAGCCCTTCTTGTGCCTCACCAAACTCCAAGAATTTTCATCTTCGTTAAGCTCCAAAACCCCGAAGAATTTCTCCCAGTCCGTCTCCATCTCCAACCACGAGAGCCGCAGCCTCCCTCGGCAAGCTCCGAGGCACAGATTATGCCACATCCACAGCCACCGAATGCCCGTTAACCCCGCCGGCACGTCGATGTGGTGGCATTGCTTCGTGTCCCCAAACGGATCGAAGGCGACAACGCCGTGCTCCGGCGCCCACCACCTTGCCTCATTCAGCCAGTAGAGGACTCCGCCGCAGTTGACGATATTTTCATTCACAAACTGCAGCTTCCTCTTTGAGGTCACCTCCGATACGCTCCATTCACGGGTCTCCAAACTGAATTTCGCAGCCCCAAATTAACACCCGCCGAGCTCAATGTCGTCATCGTCATCGATTTCAACTATATTGCGGTCGGAGCCGATCATCACCACCCTGCATCCGAGGCATCTTGATCCGGGGTTGTCCTCGTCGCGGTGGCGCTGATCGTGAACCAAGGAAAACCCTTTGAATCTCCCCCGTGGCGGCGCCGGTAGCTCGATCGCCTATTTCGTAGTTGCATTGACTATAACATATTTTTTGCCGAAAAGCACCAGCGCCAAGTCGTTGAAGGAGGCCTTTGCGCTGAGATGCTTATCCCGTTTGTCTCCAGAGATAACAACATTGGTTGGAAGAGCATTTGATGGATGGATTTTGTGTTGAACAAAGAGAAAATCTGTTACTTGTGAACGTCTGATCTGGAACAGAAAAGCCTGGTCCTGATCGGACTGATCATTACTGCGGCGGTGGTGGGCGGAGAAGCTGCGAATAAATCGATTGTTGTCGATAATAGAATGCCAGCGTTTAGAGATGGAGCTGCATTGGATTGCGGATTTGGAATCCGGTAATCGAAGAAATATCTCGAGTAACAAATCATCAGTAGCAATATTGTTTATGAATTTGGTTGCTGCGCTTTCTGGTGGTGGAGAAACAAATAACTTAGCTATCCAATTGCCCATGGTGGTAGCTGACTGGCTGCGTAGCAAGCAACACTAAGCTTCCAAGTTAAAATTTTTAAGTTAAAAGTTGGTTGACTATTAAAAACTATTTATAATTTGTGTTGACTTTTCAGAAAAAGACAAAAATACAGTTTAGTTGGAGTTGAACTCAAACATCAAACAAGCCATAAGAGTTTTAGTATGATTTCTCTAGAGAGTGCGTTTGTTGGTTTGAGAGGTGGGTAGAGAGAGGACAATTCTATTGTTTGGTTGCACTATATCCCTTTCAAATCCACTATTTTGAATCCTTGAATCCTTCCAAAATAGGGAAATATAAGTGATTTGTATATTAGTTATTGCTTGAAATTAGGTTAAATTTGGGATTGACTCCTTATTAACTGTCCTTTTTTTTTTTTTTTTTTTTGTAATTTTTCTGATGATAAAACGCTTTGGTTACTCTTATATGCTTATCTAACATTGAAGGGTTTTATTAACTAACTAACATTTGGATATCTTTTTCTACCCCCCGGTGACTAGATCTACCCCCACAACGCCGACGACCCAGTCTCTCCCCCCCCCCCCCCCTACGGGACCAGATATGCCCCCCACAATGCCGACGAAGCCCCACCGCCCTCCCAAAAAGCCGATGAAGCACCACACCCATACCAAATGTAGAAATCGGCGACGCCCCCTTTCACATCATGCCCATGTTAGTTTTTATTTTTATTTTTTTATTTTTTTTTATTTTTTTTTATTTTTTGAACTTGGGGGTTATTTTTTTATTTTTTAGTTTATATTAGTATGATATAAGGTCTATTATAACTATCATACACAAGTAACATATCAGCCCTTTAATTACATCTTAATGGTTTAAAAATTAGCTCTATTAATAAGATTTATAAAAGGAGCTCTATCGCAGTTTTACCCAACCAAAAAGTACATATATATTGATCTTTTATTAATTTACCTACAAAGACTAGACATTAAAAATATATGTCTGAAAATCCAAAATTAGCAATGAATATTGCAAGCTTTCTATTGGTAGTTTTTAGCATGATTCTATATCGGGAAACTAGTTTTTTCAAATCCCCTTTGTTTGTGTGTGTGTGTGAAATTGATATATGAATATATATATATATACACACACACACACACATACACACATCTATACGCACTTTTTTTTTAAGTGTGATGGAGGGATACGAACTATCTACTCTATGGTAAAGTCAGTTATGAAATTAGTACTAAAACTATGTTCGCAAACCACTATATATATACTTCTCTTACTAACTAGAAATCACCAATTAAAGGACAATAAGAAGAGGCTGAATTAATCATCTTACCATTGTTCTTTGTTTGATGAGACAGAGTTGCCACTTTGTTAACATGGTAATAAAATCTATGACTATAAAATTACCAGAAGTCAAAATGGTAAACGGCATATTTCAAGGTATTCATGATATGAGGTCAAGTTTCAAAAAAATTTAAAATCAATATTTTCAACCTTAAAATTTTTTTTTTGGAGGGGGGGGGGAGGGGGGAGGGGGGGGGGGGGGGGGGGGGGGGGGGGGTAACAGAAGAAAAAAGAAAGTCAGGATACATATGCATGAGAAAATTCAAATATTCTATCGCTCCTATTTCTAGAGTGTTTTTTTTTTTTTTTTTTTCATGAAAACCCAAGGAACAAAAAAATTAATAAACAGCATAATTGTAGGCCCTAAGTACTGATCCAAGTAATCGTAGTACTTATACAACTATTTTATTTTCACCTTTTTTTCTTCCTCTCCGCATGCTCCGCAAAGAAAATTAGGTATAAATGTTCTTTTTTTCTTATGAACTCAACCACTATGATTTGTCCACACAACAACTTCACTAATATTCTTAAGCGAAGAAAGACTTTTTAGGCCTTCCAATGAATTTCACTTGCTAAGAAAATGACCACGGGCCTCCAAAGTTAGCGACACCGCAATTGAGTGGTTGATATAGAAAAATGCTTAGGGTCATCACTGATGTTTATAAACACTAACATTTCATAGATTTTATACCATGAGATCTATATTTAATTAGTAAGTAAGTGATGTTTAACACGACTGATGTTGGGACAGTCTTGACAGTAGACTACTCTTCAATTTACATGCATTCCAAGTTGCAACACTGCAGGTGCATAGTTGATATATACAGAAAAATGCTTAAGGGGCACCACTATTACTAATTAAGCACCACAATTATTAGAAAACGCTCTTAATTACGGATTTCATATCGTGATATTCATCTTTTATTATTAAGTGATATTTAACACAATTGACATCGTTTTCAGCAATATTGCTCGATATCTTACGGCAGTGTCTTACTCTACTTATTGATATCAGTGATTTGGCCGAAAACGTAATATAAGTCTGGCAACTATGTTTTTTTGTGGCTCGTCAAGTTTCATGGCTGCCTTAGAAACTTTGGTAAATTAAAGGCCTTATTCCACACGAGCCAAAAGACTCCAAAAGTACTGAGAATGAAATGATTGGAATAATATTATACATCACTTATCAAGTAGACCTATGGTTTCTGTACGTTTCCCATTGCTTTTGTAATTTTTTGTTACTTGGTAGAGGTAAAGTAGTCGGAATCTTTAGTTTAATTTTCAATAGTTTAACAGGATGGTAATAATATTTAAATTTTCTGTTAAGCATCAAAATTATTTTTAATGATGTTTATAAAGTTTAATTTAAAGTCTGATCTAATGCTATTTCCAAACCGATTTCGAAAGAACTTTTTTAATTAAGAAATTGTATTTCGTGATTTTAACTTATGTAATCTCTTCTAAAAGTCGAATTTTTAGGAAAGATCGTCCAAATTAAATATTATCAGAAATACATTTTGGGTTCAAGAAGTGAAAAGATATTTTAAGAAGATAATGCCAAACAGATACATATAAACGTGTTTCTACACCTTCGAGAAATTGAAACAAAATAATTATACTTCGACGAGTCATGAACTCCGAGTAAGCTGTTTACGCGCCTTTTCACATTTTAACTAGAACTGGAATGCATGTTTACATGCCTTACTCGGAGTTCATGACTCGTCCAAGTACACGAGCAACAACTTTGTCCCCCGTTTGTGTATCCTCTATTGAAGCAAGCTAATTTAGCTAGGTCGTTGACCTTGTGGTGTGGACCTTGTTTTTTTCAAAAAATAATAAATAAATAAACAAATAAAAATAGAGAGAATATAAAATAAAAATTGGGCGATTAGATTAAGGAAAGCAGTGTGAATGTAACTTCACGTACGCGACTCGTAGACTCTATTGATTATATTATAAGGTCGTTGCTTAGCTTGGCTTAAAGTACTAACTTAATCACCCTAAGTAATGGAGTTAGACAACTATAAATGCTGAAAGTAGTAGTCTAGTTTTCTATTTGGGAAAATACCCAAAACTCCTATGTGTTTAGTTTAAATATCACTTTTGTCTCTTTTATTATACAAATGCTCAAAACACATATGTGTTTGTAAAACCAGTCACAAAATACCCCCTGAAGCATTTCCATTTTTGTAAATACCAAGTTTACCATTCGCAACCTATATCAGATAAAATTTAAAGCAATGTTAAATTAAACAATTAAATAAAGTTAATCTTAATTGAAATTTTTTTTTTTTATCATTTTAGAAAAGTTTATTTAATTTCTTTTAGAATTCATATTTAGAGTAACATATAATATAGATTGGAAAGGGTAATCTTGATATTTACATAAATTTAATTGCTTTAGGGGAATGTTATGACTAATTTTACAAACACAAGAGGTGTTTTAGACATTTATATAATAAGAAGGATAAAAGTGGCACTTAGGCGAAACATAGGGGGTGTTTTGGTTATTTTTCCTTTATATTTGGATTTCAAGTTTAACCCCTCATAAATATATTTTCTCATTTTACCCTAGAACTTAAAACATCATATTATTGACACTTGAGCTTATCAAATGCTTCACTCTTTGGTCCCTTTATGACAAAATTGTTTAAAAAAAAAAATAAAGATGAAATGAATCACATGATGGTTGGGTAGAGGGTAATATGCAAAAATGAATATTGGATGATTGATTGGACTTGTAAATTGAACCATAACTATGTTACCTAACTGATCCAAAATTATGACTTCATATGTTAGATCAATAGGGTAACGTAGATCCGGTTCAAATATTCATTCACCCAATATTTATTTTACGAAATTACCCTCCATCCATGGGTGTATCATCATTCCATCACTTTTCTAACTTTTTCTATCACATAGCTAACAATAGTGAAGCATTCAATAAGCTTGAAATGTAACAACTAACAATTCAAGTTTTAGGGGGTAAAGTGAGACAATTTATGATTTTGAAGGTTAAAATAGAAATTAATCTTTTTATATTGTAAAATAAACCTTCTAGAGAGAAAAGAATGGAGGGAGAGAGAGAGTGCCGTTAATAATTTAGACGAAAGAACAAAAGTATGCAACCTGTGTGTGTAATCAAAATAAAAAAACTGATTGTAAAAAAATCAAAATAAAAAACAATTAACTAAGTAGTGTTCTTAGATATATATAGTATAAGTATTTTAATAACAAAGGGCCAAATTAATGACAAAGGGGCGGGAAAAGGAAAATATTATTAATTAGGGGCAAAAATAAGGTGGAGAGAGACGTTGTGCCCTCCTCCCTTGACTCTTTTCAAGATCCAAGCATATCGGTTGACTTTGACCCGCATACTTTTCCAAACTTTTCTTTCCCCCCTGGCTGCTTCTTTCTCTCTCTCTCTCTCTCTCTCTCTCTCTCTCTCCCCACCTATTTCCCTCCCCCTTAGTAATACTTTATTGTACTTTTCAATCTCTAACCTTTCTTCTTTTCCATTCTTTTCTTTATTTTTGGTGCTGAAAATTTCAAGTTCATACTCTGCATACAAATCTTCTCTCTCTCTAGCCAGTTACATTAATTCCTTTTTTTTCTTCCCCGTGAAATTCCCTCTATTAATCTGCCCCACAAATACTTTTCAATTCTCTCTCTCTCTCTCCCCCCTCAAACACTCTCTCTCGCTCTATTTTTTATTGCATTTTAATTTTCAGCCTGACATACTTCTTAACATAGTCTTGTCATATGCACCAACCCCATCAATGTGAAAGCAAAAACATGATGTCCCCAAAGCCTTAAGACTATCTCAACTTGCTTAATCCTTCCGAGAAATCTTTGTATTCTTCTCTCCAATCCATATTTAATCACACACACACATATATATATAAATTGTCCAAATGGAGGCGATATGTCTCCCAACTATAAGATTTCTTTTTCTTCACTAACACGTCCAATAATTAGTACTACTTCTACAAAAACAAAAATCTTTTGATATAGATATAAACGCACCGCCGTCATGAACGTCGGTGCTTTTCTTGAACTGGACCAAAACGGCCGATCAAATTTTCTCCGGGGTCTAATGCAGTCTCTTGGTTGCAGTTACGTTTGTGTCTGGATATACATTCCCAATCCAGCAAAGTAAGCAGTATTTCAATATTAATCAGTTTGCCCTTTTCTTTTATCTCAATGAATTCCTTCCTGTCTTATATATTTACATATATATATGTATATTTTGTGCCTGTATGGATGTATATGCAGCCGCTCATATATTAGTTTCAGCAGCTGTTTGAAATTCCTGGACGGTTTGTTTCACGAAGAAATGATCGATACCCAATTGCCCAGCTCCTCCTCGGGAAGTCATGCTCGGCGGCTTTTCGATGAGTACCGCCAATTGACGTTCGGTGTTGCCGAAGACGAGTAAGATGATCTTATCTTATGGTGTTGGTTTCTACCTTCTTTTTTTTTATTTTTTTTATTTTAAGTCCAGAAGGGGGCAACCGACATTAGCAGACCATATTTGATCTTAATGGGTTTTTTTTTTTTTTGGGTAACGGGATTTTTGTCTGCATATATGATGATCAGGCATGTTCCAGGGTTTGCATTTAAGAATAGCTTTCCCTATTTGGAGCTTCAAGAACCGGACCTCCAGAGATTGATTTCAAACGAAACACAGAGGCAATTCTATCAGGTAATAACAACGATGATTCATTTTACTAATTGAATAATAATTTACATTACAATCTCTATATAATTAAGAATTTTTGTTTTTCTTTGTTTTGTTTTTGTTTGTCACAGGAAGCACGGATTAAGGTAAATACATAAATTGTTTGTTGGACTATAAAAATAAAAATAAAAGGTCACATTATACTTGGCTAAAGTTTTTTCTCCTCTTAATTTACATATATATATATATATGTATGTATGTATGTATGTATACAGACTGTAGTTTTCATGGCGTGCAATATTGGAGAGATAGAAGTCGGTCTAGCAAATGTGCCTCAGGTAATAACTAGTGAAACTTGCATTGCATTATTTCTTAATTAACCCACATAATTTTTTGCTTTTGAAGTTCAATAAACAGGTTAATTTTATTGTTCAGTTCAACATGAAAATGGAGCTAAGAAGTAGGTTTCCAGAAGAATTTCCGACGACTCCACAATCACAACTCGTCGAGCTTAATCCGAGACCGGTAGTAATAACCGAGCAAAACCCGCATTCGTCGTCGTCGTCGTCGTTGAGATCATTCTCCATAGATAGCCCTGAATACTCATCTCTTCTCTTCAACATTCCAACCACAAGTACTACTACTACTACTGCCAATGTTCCTGAATTATTATCCCGACAAGAACTAATCAACATAAATCCTCCTCCAAGCTTACAACCACCAATAATGCCACACCAACAAGCAATGCAAGTCTTTGCTCGGCTAGGAAGCACTCGGCTCCCGAACCTGGAGATCGAAGAAGCAGCCATGACGAAAGCGATTATCGCCGTACTAACTTCTCATCAACCTCCTTCCTCCTCCTCGTATCAAGCTTCGCAGAGTTCTACTTATAGCCATGACCATCACTTGATAAACCCTAAATCCACTGCTTTCAAGAGCTACACACCGTCATCGCTAGCCCCGCGATTAGCGAGTTCGAGTGATTTGGGGTCCAAGAAAAGTATGTTCAAGCGATCGGTTACGTTCTTTCGGAGCCTGAATAATTTCCTGAGGAATAGTCAGCGTCTACAAGTAACACGCCCCAGCACTACCCAATTGCACCATATGATATCGGAGAGGAAGCGACGTGAGAAACTCAATGAAAGTTTTCATGCACTTAGGTCACTGCTACCTCCGGGAACCAAGGTAACATTTTTTTCACGAAGATATTTGAAGTATACAACAAGGTTTTACAATATTGAAAACTAAATACCACAACAAACAAACGAAACTAAGTGATTTGATCAAAATGAATGCTTATTTTGATTAAATAGTTATGAATGACTTGACAATTAATTTCAATCAAATTTAGATAGTTGTATCATGTCGTAAGATCAAACAATTCCATTGAATTGAGTATGATTGTATGTTTGAAAGCAGAAAATATGTATATATATTACATAACATATGAACAATAAGTAAATGAATAATTTAGCTGGTAAATTTGTTGTTTAATTTGCTGCTATTTACTTCAATTATTAATGTAAAAATACCATTTACCTCATTCTTCCTTTGTTATTTTTAATTTTTTTTGTTATGTTATAACTTTCAAATTTCATGCATAAAATGTAGCTTTTTCACAGATTTAATTGTATGAGATTAATTTAAATTTGTAATTCGGGGTTTTGGATTTGAGCAGAAAGACAAAGCTTCTCTACTAAATACAACAAGGGAATACTTGACCAAATTGAAAGCTGAAATTGAAGAACTTAGTCTAAGAAACAAGCAATTGGAGGCTCAGGTACTTGTTCCATCAAATAAAGCAGCCAATGAAGAAGATATTCAAGTCATTGGAAGCTCATCAAGCACTACTGATGATCATCAAAGAGTACTCGATGTTCGGCTAAGACACGTGTCTGAATCGACATCCGAACAAGTACAAATTTTTGACTTGCAAGTCACTCTAAGGGCGGCCATTCCCGCCGAGGATCTGGTTCTTCGAATATTGGAATTCTTGAAGCAGGACCCGAATGTCAGCTTGGTTTCCATGGAGGCCAATACCCATTTGACCGAATCGAGCTCGTCTATCAATCGCATCACGTTGAGATTAAGAGTTGAGGTATGATAATTCAGTTCATAATTAATTAAGGATTAAGTTACTATAAGTTGGAAAATTAATAATTTTGACTAGTTAAGAACTTTTTTTTGATTTCCAATAGCTTGTCCTCATGAACACATGCTTATAGACAGACGAACATAGACATGCATGCATATATAGTAATGCTTAGTTTGGAACACAAGTTTGAGATGAACTTTTTAGGTTGAAGTTAATTGATTTTTTAAAAATTAATTATAATTTTTGTTGACTTTTCAGATGAAGACAAAAAATCAGATGAAAACTTAGATTCACACCTGAAAAGCAAATGCATACTAAATAATGGCGATAAAAACATTAGATTTACAACCCAAAAAAAAAAAAAGGAAGACTTGAGAAATTAAAATCCCATTTTGATTGTATTAATGAATCAATCCCTTTTTTTAAGTTAGGTTAACTTTTTGGTAGTAGTCTTTTTCACAAAAAAATTTACCGGAGGGCATGTTGTTTTTCTCTACAAGTAGAATGTTTGATTAAATTTTAACAGTCTGATTTATGAACATGAACACTTCTATTTCATGCAATGTAAAATTTTAACACAAACACTCATGAAATAGACCATGGAAAAATAAATCAAACAACTAATAAAACGTGTGCTCTAATAAACCGAACAACTTGGCTTTATCGTAGAATTTTCCACATATGATCAAAAGGCATAGGAAAGAAGAAGGAAGCTAAGTCCTAATTAGAGGATCATTATCAATATATTAAAAAAAGTGTAATTAATGAGAAGTCACAATTAGTGGTATTTAAAGTAATTCTTAATGGTTGATTGTAGGGGAGCGACTGGGACAAGTCTGCCTTCCAGGAAGCAGTTAGAAGGGTGGTTGCTAACTTGGCACAATGAAAACCCGACCAATCGATGCTTGACACTTGTCATTCTAGGTTACCGGTCAATCACTACTATACAATATTGTTATTCTTCACTGGCGGCCCATCATTGTCGTTGATTCTCAGCCGTCGATTTTGAGCTCAATAATCTTCTCTAGATTAGAAAATTCAATTTTTTTAATATTTGTAAATTTAATTTCTAAGCTTAGTACTAATAATTTTTGCACCTTTTTGATAGCGTCACTCATATTATATTAAAACGAAATATCGGTAGAAGAAGATTTATTAACTAGAGAAGAAATCTATTCTTCTTTTTCTTTTTTCTTTTTTCTTTTTTCTTTTTTTTTTAAGATTTATAAAAATAAAAATAAAATAAAATAAAAAAAGAAGTCTTGTTGATGTGATTCTTTATTTTATTCTATTTTCGTGGGTTTCTAGATCATAAAGTAAGTTTCTTATACGTTTTTATTTATTAATAAATAAATTAAGACATTTCCCTGTATCTTCCGCCAAACCGGGACCCACCAATTTGGCAATTTTCAATTGGTCCCACGTACGGACTAAAAGACCTTTCATGTGGCTGAGAGTTCGGGTTTTGCTTCTTGTCGGGGAATCAATTCAATAAATTCTACGATTTGGACTTTGTTTATCTGCCTTTTTTTTTTTTTTTTTTTTTTTGGCCCTTGCTGGCTAATGTTTGCGTGGATGGAAATTTCAAGGCTGGTCAATAATTTTTCTACATTGAAAATATCCTTTGAGACGGCGGTTTGGACCGTCAATCTCATTCTGTACTAATAATGCCAGATCAAGACTAATGATTTACGTGGGGTTTTCTTTTATATGTACATGTACCTAATACTATATATAGACCCTTTTTTTTTTTTTTTGTCCAAAACGAAGTATTCTGTATTTAATTTTTTGTCCTTCAATTTCTTTTTTTGCTTTTGTTTTTGGCTTTTTTTTTTTTTTTAACAATTTAGTGCATTTTTGTATTGATTAATTTTTTTAATTTAAGTTCTTTTATCTTTTTTATTTTTCGTGCCTTTCTTTTTTTATTTTCAAGTCCTTTGTTTTTTTTTTTTTTAGTCTATTTTTTTAACTTAGTATTTTAAAATTTTCCTATGAAGATAAATTTTCTCAAATATGTCTAACATGTGAATAGCACGTGCTTTAGACTAATATACATATAATGTTTTAAATCTGACAATCGGACAACAACTATGACATTTTTCTCAGAAACTTATAACCAGTAGATTTATATGTAACTTTTTTATTTTAGAACCTTATAACATCGTAATATTTAGAACTATTAGTGTAAATGACAACTATTATTAAAACATGTTATATTATAATCAATTGATTGTTACGATATTGTAAAAAGATTACAAGTGTCGTTTTACAAAAGTGTTAGATATAAGAGTAAATGTCTCAAGTACTGTAATTATAACATTTTGTTTAAAATCTTATAACTATTAGTTGATATACATAAAAATTTCTATTTAGACTCTTGTAACATGTCATTATTTATGCACTAAGTCCAAAGATAACTATCATTGAAAAATATTGTATTAAATCAATTGATTGTTACAATAATATATAAAAATAATAATTAATAGTGTCATTTTTATAAAAGTACCGAACAAAAAGACAATGGGTATATATAGGAAATGTCTCCTTTGCGATCACGCATACCTTGCAACACTTGTAATTTTTTACTTGGAAACTTACAACAACTAATTGATTTACATATAACTTCCAATTTAAACATTGTCATGTGATATTTTTTAGATATTATTGTAAATGACAAGTAAAACTTAAAAATGTTATATTTAAATTATCTGATTAATATAACATAACACAAGTCATATTATAAATGTCGTATAAAGAGGGTGTTACACACCGAACCCCCTATATTATATATATTTATATATGCTTATTTTTTATGGGTAGATTTACACGGTTGAGAATTGAACTATTTTTGGTTTGAATGGTTTGTATGGATGAGAAAAGGAAGGGACGAGGAAACTACTAAGGTTACGATGATAGTCAGTTGACAAGTCCTCCTGTTGTTGAAAAATATGTGTCAACCTTTTTGATTTGGTATTGGAGTATATTAATCAAAGTTTTCGGCTTCTTATTTTTTTACTTTATTTCTTGGATACAAAGTAACTACTCCAAAGCATGACCTTTTAAGCTTCTTTTTTTTGGGTTGAAACGTGAAATACACACCTTTGAGACATTCAACTTTATTTTATCGGGACCTTTTTTTTTTAATGAATAAGTAGGGACCTCATTTGGGGGCACTGCATGTAGCAACAGCACTACACAACGTTCGCTTTTATATGTATGTATATATATATATATATATATATATATAAGGGTTTCAATATTTACTCTGATATATATATATCCATCCATAATTATCGTTGTTTTTCTTAGTCATATGATATTAATCGAAAGGTTATAACAAATTGAGTAGTTGATCAAAAATATTTAATAACAA